>OY720300.1:3925000-5330000 GCA_963082785.1 Philonthus spinipes
CGAATTAAAATGGAGTTTAACCATCGAAAAATATAACGAAAAGTTCACGAGGAATAGAATGCCACGAGAATAGAATCGTTTGAGAGACAACATAAAAAAAGGTTTTTTTTTCACCTCTCACCCAGTAACTTTTATATATTTGTAATTTGGTGGACAATCACACCATTCACACAACGACCAGCCCTTACTAGTTTGATGCTTAACCTGGCTTACTAGTTTGATGCTTAACCTGTGCGCCACTGAGGCGGACAAATGGCATTTATTTATCGAAACTTGTAACGTAATGTAAAATCTGAGGAAAATAATGATACGAGAAGGGAAACGTGTGGTAAATAACGTAAGTTAAAAACGGAAGCTAACTATTAGAAAATGTATCGAAAAGTCTGTCATTTAAAACGCATTAAAAATGACATTTAACCATCGAAAACTGCAACAAAATTTTTGGCGAATAGAGTAATGCAAGAGTGGAAAAAAATTAAATGCAAGGCGAGTTAAAAATTGCATTTGATGAACGAAAACTGTAACGAAAAGTCCTGAGAATAAAATGTTGCGAGAATGGAAACGTTTTAAACACAGAGCGAGTTAAAAATGGCATTTGATCATCGAAAACTGTAGCGAAAAGTTCGCAAGGAATAGAATGTCGTGAGAATGGAAACGTCTGGAAGACAACGCGTGTTAAAAATGTCATTGGGCCAAAGAAAATTGTAACAAAAAGTCTGGGGAATAAAATTTTGCGAGAATGAAAACGTCTGGAAAACAAAGCAGGTTAAAAATATCACTTTATTATCAAAAACTGTAACTAAAAGTTGCCTAGGTTAAAATATCGTGAGAATGGAAACATATGGAAGACAACGCGATTAAAAAATTCCACTGGACCATCGAAAAATGTAATGCAAAATTTGGAAAATAAAAATGAAAACTTAAAAACACAATGCGAGTTAAAACGGCATTTGATCATCGAAAACTGCAACGAAAAGTTAGCCAAAAATAGATTGTCGTGAGAATGGAAACGTCTGGAAGACAACGCGAGTTAAAAATGTCACGGGGCCAAAGAAAATTGTAACGAAAAGTCCGGAGAATAAAATGTTGCGAGAATGAAAACGCTTTAAATACAGAGCGAGTTAAAAATGGCATTTGATCATCGAAAGCTGTAGCGAAAAGTTCGCAAAGAATAGAATGTCGTGAGAATGGAAACGTCTGGAAGACAATGCGTGTTAAAAATGTCACTGGGCCAAAGAAAATTGTAACGAAAAGTCCGGAGAATAAAATGTTGCGAGAAAGGAAACGTTTTAAACACAGAGCGAGTTAAAAATGGCATTTGATCATCAAAAACTGTAGCAAAAAGTTCGCAAAAAATAGATTGTCGTGAGAATGGAAACGTCTGTAAGACAACGCGAGTTAAAAATGCGACTGGACCATCGAAAATTTTAACGAAAAGTGTGTAAAATAAAAAACTGCGAGAATGGAAACGTTTGAAACGCAAAGCGAGTTAAAAATGTTTGTATAAATTGAATATAGGTGGATTTTAAGCACTGAATGGAGATTTGATATCACAGGCCTGTGGTGTAGTTGGTAGCGCACTCGACCGGCAATCGGGGAACGTGGGTTCAAATCCCATCAGAGATGTTTCTTTTCCACTTTATATTTTATTAAATTTAAATTATACCTCAATATTATACATTGAATTGAATTTATTGATAAAAATTGCATTTTATCATCGAAAACTGTAACGAAAAGTTCACGAGGAACATAAAGTTGCGAAAATGGAAACATCTTGTCTTCCACATGTTTCCATTTTCGTAACTTTTTTCAGGCGAGTTAAAAATGGCATTAAAACATCGAAAACTTTAAACTAGGGAATATAATGAAGCAAGAATGGTAATGTTTGGATCACATGAATTTAAAATGGTATTTGACCATCGAAAACTACAACAATAAATATAGAGAATAGAAACATCCGGAACACACCACAAGTTAAATGTAGCATTTGAGTATAAAAAAATATAACAAAACGTGTGAGGAATAGAATTTTGTAGAAATTAAAAAAAAACGTTTAAATTGCAATGCAAATTGAAAATGGCATTTGAGCTACTGTAGACTGTTATAAGAATTTTAGGGAATAAAATATCGCGAGAATGGAAACATCTGGAATAGAGTGTGCGAGAAAAGGATAAAAGAGAGTGAGGGTTAAGATCCTAGCAGTAGAATCAAGTAAAGAAAGTGTTTTTTAATTGTTTATTTAATTCTTTATTTACGGAAAAGAATAAACAAAACAAAGCATGGGTATAAGAGCGCCCCCGTCTCCCCTTCTAATATGATTCTCTGATATTAAATAAATGCAATTTTCAAAATCATTTAAAATAAAACACTTAATGATTTTCAACTATTTTTTGTGTATTTCACAATTGTTTCGCAACGTTGTTGCTTCTTTAGGTGAAGAACTTATAATTGTCGTGAAAAACACAAAAAATAGTTGAAAATCATTAAGTGTTTTATTTTAAGTGATCATGGATTTTCAAAAATTAAGTGCTTCCACTATCTACGATTCAAAATCATTACTTTTGATAATTTAAACCATAATCATAGGTAATTTACTTACATAATCATAGGTAAGTAAATTATCTATGATGATGGTTTACACCTATTAGATAATTTACTCACCCAAAATTATGGTTTACAGGTGTTTTTTTTTTTTTTCAGCGAAATAAATAGTGATTAAAACTTCAAAAATAAACATTATTTATTTTAATCAAATTAAAAGTTCACAAGGAATAGAATGTCGTGAAAATGGAAACGTTTGGAAGATAACGCAAGTTAAAAATACCGCTAAAACACCCTTTTTTTAATTGAACTTAAAAAAACCAAGTGTTTAAGTTATATCTATCTATCAACTGTTATAACTGGACGTAAACTTTTTATTTTGGAATGTTTTCATGTTACGTACGTCAAGATGACAAAAACTGCATAATAAGTTTTTTGTATGATTCTCGAAATTTACTTACCTATGATTATGGTTTACACCTATTAGATAATTTACTCACCTATAATTATGGTTTACAGGTGTTGTTTTTTTTCCAGGGAAACTAAATAGTGATTAAAACTTCAAAAATAAACATTATTCATTTCAATCCAATGAAAAGCACAAGGAATGGAATGTCGTGAGAATGGAAACGTCTGGAAGATAACGCAAGTTGAAAATACCGCTGCACTAATTCTTATTAATCAAAAAATTAATAACTACATATATAATTAATTTATTTAAAAATGTATATTAATTATACAATATAATTTTACAACTAAACCTTTGCTTCATGCCATTGGATTGAAACTTAAAGAATTAACAATGAGAGCATCACTGATTTTTTTTTTAGTTTTAATCCAATGTCATGAAGCAAAGGCATAGTTGTAAAATTAAATGGTATTAATTATTACGCATTTTTAAATAAATAAATTATATATTTAGTTATTAATCTTCTGATTATTATTAAATCCGAATTCTTAACAGTACTTTAACTACTCATTTTTTTATGAGCCGTCGACGGATATTTCATAATTTTTATGGAGATATATAAAATGCATTTTAGTATTGAATGAACGCGTCATATTACGAAATATCTATCTTGTTTCTGGTCCTATTCTTCGACTCGGGCTTTTTCGCAACCAAAGTGAATTTTAAATAAATCTCAAACGCTCTAAAAAAAAGACAAAACATAAAATGTTTTACAACGAGTCAAAATTTTGTGCGTTTGAGATTTTTTTTTAAATTAACTTTTTTTAATGCCATTCACTCGCCTTAAAAAAAGTTAATTTACCCGATTATGAAATTATTCAAGTGGTTTAGAAGTCTGTCAAACAAAAACGAGCAAAATGTGAAGACCTCAACCTCTCAATTGAGTATAATAATAATATTTTATTCCTGAAGAAAGGATTTTGTATATGTAAATGACACATTGAAAATAAAGAACAATTATTAATATAATAAAATATTATTATATTATATTATATTATATTATATTATATTATATTATATTATATTATATTATATTATATTATATTATATTATATTATATTATATTATATTAAGAAACTTCACATACTCACCAACAAATATCTTCGATCTCGATTGAGCCTGGTGTAGAGGTTGAGGTCACCATGGATCTTTGAAATTATTATTATTATTTTTTTGAGCATAGGATTTAAGTTTCAACAAGTTTTACACAAGGATTTAAATGAATATTTTCGAAAATATTTCGATAACTACCAAACTCATTGCAAAAAAAAAATCTTTTGAACGCATGATAGAATATCAAGGTTGTTTATTATTCCCCAGCATGATTGACATTAACATTAAACGACTTAATGTTTTCACGCCGTATTACAATTTATTTCCAACAAAACCCACCGCCCGTTTACAGTAGCCATTATAGACATGCACCGCCATTTGAATTTACTGTAATATTTCAACTACCGTCATGTCGCAGCGTCCTGATGGTTAATTAACGTCAAAAATATGTGCAATTACAACGGTCTAGTTGTCGAGAGTCCATCGCAGCATGTCGTTTCGTTCCCTGGCGCGTTTCAAGTGCGTGCGTACCATTGATTACACGAATTTATCACCAGAGGCAGTTACACCGAAAAATTATGCCCGGCGCTAAAATGCATTTTATGTTGCCGCGTCACCGCCATTCCTAATGGTCGGATGAAATATAGCACAACATTACTCATTTAAAAATGTAAATAAAAAAAAAAACAAAAATTCTAATGGCATATTTATAAACTTTACCTTAATGGTGAGTCAATTAGAGTATTGTCTAAAGCAATTTAATTTGAAATAATAATAATTGTAATAAACGAATGATGTAGACATTATGGACAGGTGGAAGGAATATTTTGAAGAGCTATTAACCACGCCAACAGAAAAAGAAGAAGAACAAGATAATAACATACAACCTGACACAGAACCAGAAATAACGATAGAACTTGAGAAGCCATAAGTAAACTTAAAAATGGAAAAACACCCGGACATGACAAAATAACAACGGAAATGGTAAAATATATGGGAGAGAACGGAAAAATGCTGCTATGGGAAATTATAAAATGAGCGTGGAAGGAAGAAAAGATGCCAATTGATTGGAACATTGGAGTTATTTTACCCATACATAAGAGTGGAGACAGACGAAACTGCAAAAACTACAGAGGCATAACTTTATTAAGCACGATAGTAAAAATATACGAACGAATACTACAAAAAAGACTGTCAAACATGTTAAAAAATATAATTTTTAAGGTTTATTTAGAAAATTCATTGTAGAAACTTCAAAATGCTAGGATTTAGTATGTAAATAATATAGGAGTTTTATTTTATTATTAGAAATATAGAAAATATAAATAGATGCATCCCGGCGCCTCCGCCATGGTGGAGGCGCCGGGCACAAAAACCGTGGACTGGAAACCGTGGGGTAAATTCACATCGGTTGGACAAAATCGTAAGATCCTGTCCGCTCTGAGGGGTAAGATCAAATAAGTCCCATTTTTTTATTGATACTATATCATGCTTTTAGTTATGATTGTTTTCAATAAAATATTCGGCAAAAGACGACTGATAAGTTCAATGAAGAAAAGGGTGTTTTATTTAATTATATTTTTGTTTGTTTATTTATTTATTTCTCAAGTTACGTTTAAAATTCCGTAGACAGACATTTCGCGCAATTATTAAAATTTCCACCCCGATGATGGATTGGGTCTGATGCACGCAAAGTGTGTATTGTTATTTCGGCCGGGAAATGGATTTTGACGTGGGGAGAGGGCGGACTGGAAGCGTCGGCGGCGGCGAAAACCGCTAATGGACTTGTTTCAGCAGATTAATGGATATCGTGGCCGCGCGCCGGGGCAAAAACGATTTATTGTTTTCTTCAATAACACACAGTGCCCACCCTGGCCCCGGCATCGCTCTTCCAACGACGAATGCGTTTTTGTCTGTTGATTTCCCTCCCGCTCCGAAAATCCCGCTGACTGGAAATAAACAACATCTGGACTCGCTGAATCGAAAGCGTTGCCGGGGAAAGTGCACAAAAAAAAAATGAAAATAAATCTGCAGATGTTGTGGGTTGAAAGGAAAAAGATGCTGGTTGATATATAAGTTAGCTTTTTTTAAAGCTTGAAGAGAAATTGGATTTGTATTTGATTTAATAATACTAAGGCCGCATTTATAGTGGGGCAGTTCGATGCTAGATGCAGGGTATGAATGTGTCTTGGTGGGGAGGGGCGACCTGCATGCCACTATCTCTATTATTATTTTTTTCAATAACATTTTTCTCTAGAATGGATAATTGATTCTTTCAGTATGATCGGATTAGGCACGCAATTTATTTACGGAATTGTAATAGAATAAATTTTTACAAAATATATAGAAAATATTTAAAATTTCGAGAATCATACCAACTTGCATGATAAGTTGGTATGAAAAATTTTTTTTTACGGAATTGTAATAGAATAAATTTTTAAAAAATATATAGAAAATATTTAAAATTTCGAGTATCATACCAACTTGCATGATACGTTGGTATGATTCTCGAAATTTTAAATATTTTCTATATTTTTTTAAACTTTATTCTATTACAATTCCGTAAATATTTTTTTTTGTCATAATGACGTGTCGAAACGAAATTATTGATTATTATTGCCCAAAAATAAGACAGGTCATAAACGCCAGTGACTGTATAAGAATCGCGAGGAGTCTACCCTCTCTCTACGATGGAATGCTATATCGCCAGCGTCAGTTAATCTGCGCAAATACTGAATTGTTTGTAATTGCAGCACCGTACAATCCCTTATGGCACCCTTAATAAATGTATTTATTTAGACGCACTTTTAGATTTCTTTATCTTGGGAGTCTCAAGAACTATCTTTAATGACAAACACATGAGTTTATGTAACATTGGTCGCGTTTAGCAGACGCCACCGGTAGAACTAACCCAACGTTAAACTTCAGCTAATTTCTCAGGTTGGTAGGAATTAACCATGGAATACAACATAATTTATAAGTTCAGTTAATTTCCTAAAATTTGTAAGTGTTTCATTTATTAAAATTGAATTACAATGTATAACAAAGTAGAAGCCTCAACAATTAAAAAGTTACATTTGTAATCATCAATAATTGAGTTTTTTTTCTTTTTTCGTTGGTCCCAACGGTTAGATCTGCGAAGTCTACTGAACGTAGCCATTTATATGACAATATAGACAACTTCATCTGGTATTTGTCAAATGACTATTGATTAATGGTCCTTTCATCAATCATTAATTATTTTTCGAATTTTATATACATAAAATATCTCGATTTAAACAATTACATATATTTTTATAAACATTAACATTAAGTATATATAATAAAAAGAAGTGTTTATCTGTCCTAGGATATCGAGCAAAGGTTTTTCTGTCATGTCTTGAATGTGTGCTGATGTGCAATAAAAAAAGTCTTTGATAGCTAGATGAACTGTCTTGAAGCTTATTAATAATTTCGTGTATAGTGAGACTAGGATATAAATATTTTGGTATATTTGGGTTTCGAACTTTATTAAATCATTTTTTTTGTTTCTGTAGATAATAAATTATTATTTAAACAAACAATAAATGTTATTGATTCGCTTGCCTTTTATTAAAGTTCTATAAAATATACAGCCCTTGCGCCCAATAACCAAACTTCGCAAGCATGTACAAACGTCGGCATCCCTAATTAATCCCCAAACCCATCCCAACCAACTTTACGCAACTCCAGGCCCCCCATCCCGGCCTCCCAGCGATAACGCACGGTTCGACAGCCGCCCATCAATAATCCGTCGCCTCAGCACGTTCCATCATGCCGAAACAAATGACTACAGGAAAAGAGATTTACGGCCGGCGGGCGCGCGCTTTAAACTTAAACTGCCGTTATTGTGTGTGAGCAGGGATGGCGGGGGAGGAGGGGGGTAATCGCCCCCCAGAGTCGGCCGCCAGTGGATTATAATTTTATTGCAGCTGTAGTTCGCCTTAATTGCAAACGGGGCGACGTTATCCGGTCAAAACAAACATAACCTCAGCTAATGTTGGCGTTATCGCGCTGCGGGAGGGGGCCCTTATCTGGGATGGAGAGTAGACCGCGTCCCGGTCGACGGGCACGGATTCAATTAAACCTGGAAATTACGTTGGACGGACTTTCAAATAATAATAACATCGAAATGAAAATGTTGGTTTTACTCGTAATAATTAATGTTGATGATGAAATAAAACGCTGCAATGCTTTACGAAAGACACACAAATTGTTGATACCGAGGAGTGTTAGAAATGTTGACACCAGATGGAGTATCGCTTATGTTGTATTAAGCGATACTCCCTCTAGTGGCGGTAGTGGTAGAGTGTTCAAAATTTTGCCACCAGATGGAGAACCGCTTATGTTGTATTAAGCGATACTCCATCTGGTGGCGGCGGAGGTAGTATTCAAAATTTTGACACCAGATGAAGTATCGCTTATGTTGTATTAAGCGATACTCCATCTGGAGGTAATGGTGGTTTTTCCAACAGTTGGAGTATCGCATATGTTGTATTAAGCGATACTCCATCTGGTGGCAGTGGAGTGTTCAAAATTTTGCCACCAGATGGAGTACCGCTTATGTTGTATTAAGCGATACCTAACCTAACCTGCTGGCGTTGGTGGTGGAGTGTTCAAAATTTTTTCCACTAGATGAAGTATCGTATAAGTTGTATTAAGCGATACTCCATCTAATTTGATAAATAAAGCACTAATAACTTTTCTTCACACTTTATTTGATTTACCAAATGTACATTTCGGCCACAAAGTTACCATTATCAATGGATTAACATTGATACTCCATCTGGTGGCAAAATTTGCAACACTCCACTATCACCGCCACCAGATGGAGTATCGCTTAATGCAACATAAGCGATACTCCATTTGGTGTCAAAATTTGGTCCACTTCTCGGGACCAAATTTGTGTTTCAGCGTGATTTGTCAGCTGAAACAAACACACATTATAGGTCATAAATGTGCAAATCGTTCGTATACGCTTTGAATTTCCCAGTTTATAATAGACATCACGTCCAGAAAATACCCTTGTATTTTAGGATCATGGCTAAAAGTACTGTGCTTCAAATCAATGAACAAGGATTGTATTTTCAATAAGTTTTTTCATATTTGAAATATCAACAAATTATATATTAATATATTAAATAAAAATGATTTGAAAATAATTCATAAATTATTTATTATTATAATTTTTAATGAATAAATACTCTTTTCTATTTATATCAACAAATTAATTTAACACAAACATAATTCAATTAATGCTATAAAAATGCATTGAAGCAAATGATGAAACGAACGCAGTAATTAAATTTCTTCATTTTACTACAAGAATTTCGTTTCCTGCTCTCATAACCAGGACAAGTTCGCCTTCCTTTACTGGACGAAACAACGAGTTATCCATCTACTTTGTAGATCCAAATTGTTGACGATGACACTTGAAATTAGGCAATAGATGACGCTTGCGCTATTTTCCAAATTGCTTCATGTTCGTTAATGGCAAGCTGATTTGGCCGAAACAGCAGTTACAAGTGAAAATAAAGGGTTATCATAAATTGATTGATAAACAAAAAAAAAAACCTAAATTTAATTGCGTGTTCAAAATTTCGCCGCTATGGCACTGTGATTTCAACATTATCTCCTCCATTCCAAATGTTGTAGTGAATTAGAGTTGCACTTTTGTTTTATTTATATTACCATATATTTGTATTGTATTTTTGAAGCACTTGGAGAATTACAAATAAACATTATATATTCGCTCCAAATATAAATATATTCAAATCTTTACTGCGTAGAATCGATTTCTAATAAATTTAAGTTGTAATGCTCGTCAATGTCTATATATATCGAATATGTCTTTGTTAATATTAAGTTTAAGTTTTTTCAATATTTTTGTAAAAAAGGTGTCTCCGTTGAATAAATAAATAAATTATAATTATTTATTCAGAACAAGCATATAATTAACTCTTTTCAAATATACTGAATTGTAAGTTGTTTCAAGTAGTCTCAAATTATAATGTCTAATAATATTTGAATCAAATTATTACAGGAATTAAACGTGATATGCGATAAGATCAAAGATATTCCGCATGCAAGCACCGTTTGAATTCCGGATATGCGATCGTTGGATGTCAATACGGTCCCGCCGACCGGAACAATGCTGATCCCCCTGATGGTGACGTACGGTCCCGACATGGGCCGCATAGCAATCAGGGCAGGTGCCCTAAACGCCTCCCCACGGACGCGTGCGTTTTAGGGAAATTGGGGCCGCCGCGCGATCCGATCGTGAAATATCGCTAAACATCCAATCCGGCTCGCAGATATGGCGGTATTTATTTAAGGTTACGGCCCAGCGTTATCTCTCACGGCCTTTAACGGCCGCGAATGAAAGATGATTATTGTCCGAAATCGATTCAAATGCGAGTTTTAACTATAATTATAATAATAAATAAAAAATAAACAATTTTAATAAATGTAACACTTTTTACTTTAAATTAAATAAAAATTATTAATTATTAATCAATCAATTTCCATTTAGCTACTGTGACATTTTAACAATAAATGTACAAGTAGCTAAAGGAAACATTATTTTTGTTTAATTTATTTTATCATAGTGAACGAATACTATTTTCTATTTTTTTTACATTGTTTGTATAATTAGGATTTGTTCCTTATAAATATAAACATCCTCCTCTCAAATTTCACCAATTCATTACTGCGAACAATTAAGGCAGTCCAGTTAACGAGAGAGCACAGATATTTTTTAATTGCACATTATAAAAAAATAAGTACTGAAATAACTATAAAAATTCCTTCTAAAAATAATGTGTTCATGGCACAATTTCAATTTAAAACATGTTGTAACATACTGCCCCAACTTGTTGGAAACACAATTGAAGTCAGGAGTTCGTAATATATATATATATATTCATAAATTTTCTTTTTTTTTTCTTTTCATAAATTTAGTTGATTTAAATATGTACCACAAAGTAGTGGTATAAAAACAATTAAATTATGAAATAGCGAAAAATGCCATCTAAAGTTACTTCCCACATTAAAGAATACTCAATTCCGTTATAGTAAAAAATAAAAATAATTTTAAATTGTATCACTCTCGTCAGAACAATTTCTGTTAATTATTTATTATCATATAAAATTAAACAAAACACATGAAATCTATAACCAAGTTTTTTATAATCATAAATTAATCAATTATTTTAATGAAATTATTTTCACTTAATTTTGTAATAATATATTGTTATTTTTATTATTGATGTACAAACGACTTATTTCAGGTCATAATAGTATTATGCTGAAACTAGTCGAAAAATAGAAATAGGTAAAACAAAAACCAAGTGAAATTAATTTCAAATTTCATGTCTGATTTGGTCGACCGATTTTCAACAAAGTGTACGTTTTTTTTGTTTATAGAAGCCACTACAATTGTATTGCCTTGAAATACGCTTCAACCCTTCCTCTTCCACTATAGAAAACACCCCCAATGATAGGCCTAACAGAGTAGGCTGTAGGTGATTTTCCCCTTTGAAAATTTCATGTCCGATTTTTCAACAAATTGTCATTATTTTGTTTTAAGATGCCACTACAATTTTATTGCTTTAAAATACTCTTCAATACTCTTCTTAATAGCCCAATATAGAAAACACCCCCAAAGGTAGGCCCAACGGGGTGATTTTCCCTTTAGAAAATTTCATGTCCGATTTCGTCAACCGTTTTTTAAAAAAAATGTCGTTTGTTTGTTTTAAGATGCCACTACAATTTTATTGCTTTAAAATACTCTTCAACCCTTCCTCTTAATAGCCCAATATAGAAAATACCCCCAAAGGTAGGCCCAACGGGGTGACTTTCCCTTTAGAAAATTTCATGTCCGATTTCGTCGATCGTTTTTCAAAAAATTGTCATTTGTTTGTTTTAAGATGCCACTACAATTTTATTGCTTTAAAATACTCTTCTATCCTTCCTCTTAACAGCCCTATATAGAGACCATATCCAAAGATAGGCCTAACTGTGTGATATTCCCCTTTGAAATATTAGTGGAAATCATTCCCGACACGTAAAATATCGATTTATTGAATTTACTTTCTTTGGCTTTCTTTGGCTGAAAAAGTTATGGCTAATTTCTCATCGGTTAAATATTTATGTAAATATGTAACACAATAAACTTATTATTATTATTATATGTTTCATTTTTAACGTCGCAATTGACTATTTTTCTTTAATATGTGCAACGGTTGTATGAAAGAGCAGTTTGTTTTTTCAAATTAAACTGAATACAACCGCTTTGATTAACAATAATTTTTGTATAAATGTATTATTTTTTAATTTTGTTATATTATTTTTAATTTTGTTATCTAACGTACACGTTGATTAATAAATGGTTTATTATTATTATTAATTTAAACAAAAACAAGTAAAAATTAAATTCAACATACAAGAAAAAAATCAATAATTCAATTATTTAAAGATCCATCCAAGTTTTCATCTGCAGCCCGTTAAAATATTTCCACAAAAAAAAACGTATTATTAAAAGTTCCGGACATTGCACACGCTATTGTGGATTGTTAAAGGTGAGTATCCGGCGTGGATCTGGAGCGTCGCTGCTCGGGAGGGGACGAGGACGTGATGTCCCTTGGATCTCATCTTACGCACCGGTGCTCTTTATTATATATGAAACTTCAGACACAATATTACGGAGCACATTTCATCCGCACGCGAGAGCTGCCCCCCGTGTACTTGACGTTTTCGCTTTTTTTGGTGGGTCACCCATCCCCCCCCCCCCCCGGTCCCGGCGAAACATCGCTGTGAGGACGACGAAAGGGCGCGCGACGAAACTTAATTAAATTCCGCATCACTTAAAAAAAAAAAAACATTGTACGCAAGTGAATCAATTTCGCATAACGAAAAGCGAGCGTTTTTGGGTAATATTTACGATGGAAGAGTTGATTAAATATATAATTAATTAAAAAATCAGAAACATCCACTGACATATAATCACACATCTATTCATTCATTATGATCTATTCAAAACATACTTTAATCATAACTCATCTCAAAGCTAAACAATGGCAGAAAGACCTCGGGTCGATAGCCTATGAAAGGACAACCTCAAATTATATACAGTATTATACTATACAATACTGTACTTAATATAATGTAATTAAAAAATGGATTTTTTTACTTGTAACAAGACGGCACTTCATGTTACTTTCAGAAAAATGATTAATTTCGATAACTGAATAATTCCATGGTTCTAACAAGACGGCGCTCCATGTCACGTTTATAATGACTGATTAATTTTTATAACTGAATAATTCCATAGTTCTAATATAAGGCAAATATTTTTACCAATCCAAAACCCTTATTAAATTATCTACAACAAATTTAAAATTACAAACACATTACCATAACAATCCTCCACACTTGAACGGATATTAACATAAAACGCCGCTGCGGTGAGGTAATGATTCAACGATCTTCCTTCCATTTCATATTCGTCTTCTGCGCGCTGTAGGTAAACGAGAACCGGACGCGTCTTGTTATTCTCTCCTCTTTAGCTGAAAATTGGGAACGTACCCGGAATTTCCCTAAACGCGGAATAAAAGAAGTGGCGCACGGATGCGCCGGGGATTAAGGGCGGCCACGTCGCCGCTAACTCACGTCCCGGTCACGTCCATGCACGGGGAAACTTTAATAAAAGTATCGTTTGTAGAGTCTACTGAAATTTTGTTTAACATGGAAATAAAAAAAAATGTGTGTGTATGCAGGTATATTCGAGGTTTCTTTTCTAAGGTAGGGAATTTTAAGGTGGGGAATATTAGATGTTGAAATTTAATATGAAAACATGGTTGAATTTCTATGTTTCCACATTGATTTTTTTTTAATTCATAAAATTTAAAATGTAATAGTTACGCTTTAAAAGTTAACAAATTTTACATTTTAATATTTTATTAAAAATATAAAAAAGGAAAGGGGAAGAAAGACCGACGGTCGATAGTTAAGCTTCATTTTCTGAGACTTGGACTAAACGCCAATATATTTTTGCCGATTTCCCTTTGCGGGCAGCATCGCCAAGTCGTGTAAATAAAAACACTTCAAAACATTTTACATCCAACTAATTTATTATCAATATTACCTTACTTTCTCTTATAAAAAAAATGCCTAAAATCCTGAATATTTTAAACGCGCGTAAAAGAAGTGAATTTTATATATCGAAATAATTCCATAATTTTAACAAGACGGCGCTTCACGTCAAGTATTTAATATCAATATTTATTTATTATTATTTATTTACTTTCATTTATAAAAAAATGTCTAAAATCCTGAACATTCCAAAAGCGAGTAAAAGAAGTGAATTTTATTTATCAAAATAATTCCATAGTTCTAACAAGACGACGCTTCACGTCAAGTATTTAATATCAATATTTATTTATTATTATTTATTTAATTTCTCTTATAAAAATGCCTAAAATCCGGAATATCTCAAACGCGCGTAAGAGAAGTGAATTTTATTTATCAAAATAATTCCATGATTCTAACAAGACGGCGCTTCACGTCAAGTATTTACTATCAATATTTATTTATTATTATTTATTTACTTTCTCTTATAAAAATGCCTAAAATCCTGAATATCCCAAACGCGCGTAAAAAAACTGAATTTTATTTATCAAAATAATTCCACAGTTCTAACAAGACGGCGCTTCACGTGAAGTATTTAATATCAATATTTATTTATTATTATTTATTTACTTTCTCTTATAAAAATGAATAAAATCCGGAATATCTCAAACGCGCGTAAAAGAAGTAATTTTTATATATGAAAATAATTCCATAGTTTTAACAAGACGGCGCTTCACGTCAAGTATCTATCAATATTTATTTATTATTATTTATTTACTTTCTCTTATAAAAATACCTAAAATCCTGAATATCCCAAACGCGCGTAAAAGAAGTGAATTTTAAATATCAAAATAATTCCATAGTTCTAACAAGACGACGCTTCACGTCAAGTATTTAATATCAATATTTATTTATTATTATTTATTTACTTTCTCTTATAAAAATGCCTAAAATCCGGAATATCCCAAACGCGCGTAAAAGAAGTGAATTTTATTTATCAAAATAATTCCATAGTCCTAACAAGACGGTGCTTTACGTCAAGTATTTAATATTGAAGACATTTTCAGTTCGTAACAGATAATTGCATTTTTGTTTCTCTGGTGTTTAGAATAGTATTAATTGAATAATTAAATAATATTTCATTTCTTTTCAAATTTTATATGCGTAATTAGTTCATATTTGCACTACATGTTATTAAACAATAATTTACTCTTCCTTTTATTTTATAAGTTACGTTTAACAGATTTGTTTTTTCTAATTAGTTTACTTTTGTCAAACTTAGATACTTTTATAATTAATTTCTTTACTTTTTGTATTTATACTGACCATTGTAATTTGTCCTGTTTTGATTTTTCCGTTGGACAATAAAGAATTATTACTATTATTATTAAAATATCAATATTTATTTATTATTATTTATTTACTTTCTCTTATAAAAATGCCTAAAATCCTGAATATCCCAAACGCGCGTAAAAGAAGTGAATTTTATATATCAAAATAATTCCATGGTTCTAACAAGACGGCGCTTCACGTCAAGTATATAATATCAATATTACCTTACTTTCTCTTATAAAAAAATCCCTAAAATCCTGAATATCTGAAACGCGCGTATAAGAAACAAATAAAAACACAGCATTACACCCCGAAGATTACATTAATATTTCCTCGAGTGTTCGCGTTTTCCGTTTTACAGCCCGGACGAGCGCGCGCGCGAGCCCCTCGCGTCCATAAAAAGCAACACCCTCTTTATTAATTCAGTGTGGCGATATTTTATCATTTTTACGACGCGTATCCTTAAAACACGACGGCCTACAGACGGTATTTTTTTCTTTTTTTTGCTCGCCCGTTTCATAATTCACGACCGGAATGCCGAAACCGTTTTATGGGCGGCCCTTTAAATATTTGACTCCGCGGGCAATGAAAGAAAGGGAAAGAACTAAAAATATATGCGGGATTTAACGAACAACCTCGAGAATTACCTTTTCCGTAATAAAATTGCAGTATAAATACGATTTTATTTTTAGATGAAATATTGAATTTAAAAAAAAAAGTATACCTTTTTCTCATTTATCACTTGGTAAAACATATTTAATAACTTGGTTTTGTTTTACTAAAATAAAACCAAGTGATTTCATTATAACAAACGGTTAAAAAAAGTATTAAATGTTTGTTTTTATTACAAATCCTTCGATTGATATTTATAAACAGAAATGTTTATTAACAGAGAATATTTTGCATACAATAATATGTATAATTACAATTGACAAAAAATCGCATACAATGGAAGGAGATTGCACTTGGAATAAGGCGGATAAGGCGCTCGAGAGACGCGCTAGACATTTGTCGGCCGATTAAATAAATAATTAAAATAAAAATTACAATTTACAATTGTGTGTTGGTCTGTCATGGGCTATCGACCAGAGGTCTTTCTGTCCCGGTTGATATATTTTTTTTTAATTTATTTATTTATGGAATCTTCATTTTACAATATGTATTTCATTTACAAAAAAAACTATTAAATTATTTATAAATTACGACAAAAAGAAAAATAATACAATTGAAAACAACTGTATTTTCAATTTAATTCAAATCAAAATAATCCCATAGTTCTAACAAGACGGCGCTTCACGTCAAGTATTTAATACCAATATTGCCTTACTTTCTCTTATTATTCTTGCTAACTTTTGAGAGATTCAATTTTTCAACTAATTAGGTTAGAAATAATTTAAATTAGTACTGTCTAATATTTTTCATGTTTCTTGCGGCGGTTACCGCATTTTTTTTTTTTTTAATTATTACCTTAAATTACATCAAAAACCACTCAAATCTGCTGATGAGAGGTTAGCCACGGATTTTGTGGCTTGGCGCGTTCACTATTTTTGTAATCTTTATCTTAAAAAATCTCATTTCAGCCACGGAATTTGTGGCCCGGTGCATCAACCTTT
Organism: Philonthus spinipes; assembly: GCA_963082785.1. Taxonomy (NCBI): domain Eukaryota; kingdom Metazoa; phylum Arthropoda; class Insecta; order Coleoptera; family Staphylinidae; genus Philonthus; species Philonthus spinipes. The sequence continues at coordinate 3,942,155 of OY720300.1, forward strand.
TTGTAACCTTCTTTAGCTTAAGAAATCTAATTTCAGTCGCGGAGCTTGTGGCCCGGTGCATCCACCATTTTTGTATCCTTCTTTAGCTTAAGAAATCTAATTTCAGCCGCGGAGCTTGTGGCCCGGCGCATCCACCATTTTTATAACCTTCTATATCTTAAGAAATATATTTTAGCCACGGATTTTGTTGCCCGGCGCATCCACCATTTTTGTGACATTCTTTCTGCTAGGAAATCTATTTTTTTCGGCATCAACTATTAAGCGAAGATGTTTAGAATAATCAAAATTTTCAAAAAATCATTACTCCAATTTGTCTCAATAGATTTTCTATTTTTTTTGTTGTAATAGTTAATATTAAGCATTGTCAACAATAATAAAAATAATTAATTTGTTTTTGAAACATTTTTTTGCATCAACCAATATTTTCTATAAGAAATTTTCAAAAATTTATAACTCAAATTTGCCTGAATGGAATTTCGTTTTTTGTTTGTTTTATTAGTTAATATTAAGAATTGTTTACAATAATAATCTGTAAATTCTGATAAATTGGAGTTATAATTTTTTGAAATTTTATTCAGAAAAAATATTTATTGACGCAAAAAAAAATATTTCCAAAGGAGAGTACGCCCTGGTTACAGATTTTTAATGTTAACAATGCTTAATATTAACTATTAAAACAAAAAAATCGAAAATTATTCAGGCAAATTTTTGAAAATGTTGACTACTCTACATATCTTCGCTTAATAGTTCAGGCAAATTGGATTAATGAATTTAAAAAAAAATAACACTCTTTTAATTTTGTATATGTCTTTTGAAACATGTTGATTTAATATTTTATCCGAAAAAATAAGATTTCCTTAGAGAAACAACAAGTTCATAAAATATGGTGGATGCGCCCGGACACAAAATGCGTGGCTAACTTCTCATCGGTCCCAAATCTGTATTACTACAGCAGTTTAAACTACTACATTCGTAAATAATTATTGAAAATCTGCTATTTTACCTAAGATCTAAAACTTTTGTGTTTGTGAGATATACAGAAATAAATATTTTCATCCTGTAAATAGCTGTCTTTTAGAATATCCTAAAGAAATAAGCATCCAGAGAATATGCCTGTAGAACTGAAGGAAATATAGCACGGTTTGGTTAATAACACCAGCTGTGTTTTTATACAGCGCGTCACAATAAAAGCACAGAGGAAGTAGTACTACATTTTGTAGTTTGTGATCAAAGGAACAAATTGATTTAATCTGCTGGTGATTTTTACTAAAAACATGCTCGGACATGTTGATTAACATTTTTAACTGCACATCTTTTGTACTAAATATTATATATACAGAAATTTAAATAAATGTATTAGTGATAAATTTCTTTAATTATTTTTTTTCTAATCATAATCCTAACAAGATGGCGTTTCATGTCACGTTTACAATGATCAATTTCTATAACTGAACATTTTAATAGTTCTAACAAGACGGCGCTTAATGTCACCGTTGCAATGACTATGATAAATTTAAATAATTTTATAGATCTAACAGGACAGCCTTTCATATTACGTCAACAATAATAATAATTAAATAGTTCTAACAAGAAGGTGTTTAATGTTACGTTTACAATGATTATAATCATTTTTTATAATGAATAATTTCACAGTTCTAACAAAACGGCGTTTCATCGTCTACAATGCTTACAAACAATTTATAAAACTGAATATTTTAATAGTTCTAACAAGACGGCGTTTCATGTCACATTTACAATGGTAAACTTCTATAACTGAACAATTCAATAGTCCTAACAATACGGCGTTTAATGTTACAGTTGCAATGATAATGATCAATTTCTCTAATTGAATAATTTTATATATCTAACAAGACTGCCTTTCATCTAATAATTCAATAGTTCTAAGGTGTGTCACGTTTGCAATGATTGTAAGAATTTTTTATAGCTTAATTCCACAGTTCTAAAAGACGGCGTTTCATATTATGTCTACAATGCTTATAATCAATTTATATAACTGAATAATTTTACAGTTCTAACAAGACGGCGTTTCATCGTCTACAATGCTTATAATTAATTTATATAACTGAATATTTCAATAGTTCTAACAAGACTGCGTTTCATGCAATGTTTACGATGATTATAATTAATTTCAGTAACTGGATAAATCTATAGTTCTAATAAAACGGCGTTTCATGTCACATTTATAATGATCAACTTCCATAACTGAACGTTTCAATAGTACTAACAAGACGGCCAATCATGTTACGTCTACAATAATAATAATTAAATAGTTCTAACAAGATGGAGTTTAATGTCACTTTTTCAATGATTATAATCAATTTTTATAACTAAATAATTTTACAGTTCTAACAAGACGGCGTTTCATCGTATACAATGCTTATAATCAATTTATATAACTGAATATTTCAATAATTCCAACAAGACGGCGTTGCATGTCATGTTTACGATGATTATAATTAATTTCTGTAACTGGATAATTCTATCTATCAATCAATCTATCAAGACGGCCTTTCATATTATCTCTACAATAATAATAATTCCATAATTCTAACAAGATGGTGTTTAATGTAACATTTGCAATGATTATAACCAATTTTTATAACTGAATAATGTCACAGTTCTAACAAGACGGCGTTTCATGTCACGTTTACGATGATTATAATCAATTTATGTAACTGGATAAATCCATAGTTCTAACAAGATGGCGCTTCATGTCATGTTTGCAGTGACAATGATCAATTTCTCTAACTGAATAATTTTATGGATCTAACAAGACGGTCTTTCATGTTACGTCTACTATTATAATAATTCAATAATATTAACAAGACAGCGTTTCAAGTTACGTTTACAATAATTACGATAAATTTCTATAACTGAATAATTCAATAATTCTAACAAAACGACGCTTCATGTAACGTTTAACGGGAGAAAAATAAAAAAATACTTGTAAAACAATCTTACCGTGTCCAGATTAAATAAAGACGACACCTTCTTGATGAATCCGCCGTCCTGCTGCTTCTTCTTCCTCCTGGAGGTCATCTTGTGTATTTTTACTTTTCTATGGTATTGCACAACGGTTGCACGGAAACATGCACGCGATACTCTCTCCCTCTATCTCTTTCTTTTAATTTTTAACTGACGTGAACGCTCACACACAAAAACCGAACACTACTGAATTTACGATTTGAACAATTTTAATGGAATAAATTAACACGCATATCGTCGGAACAAATAATAATAATAATAAATAGCAACACACTTAAAATTTGAGAACGGCGCTACGCGGATTGTGGAAGTTTCCGGGGTGCGTTCATCACGGGAATAAAAAGAAATCTATAAAGAGAACAGAAAAAAAATCGAAAATAATATAAAAAAAATCAAATGCACAAAAAAAAACGAAAAGATATTCTGCGTGGCTTTAATATACAGTGTGTTAAAGGATGATTTAAGGGGAGAGGTGGGTGTTGAAGACCATCATTTATGGCCTTTAAAAAAAACAGTTTTTGTTTTTACTCACATACACTGTGTATCAGTACCCTACCAGTACAGGAAACGGATAAATTTCGAGAAGTGCAAGTTTATCTACAATGAAAATTCACTTTGTGCTTAGTAAAAACAGGGCCGACCCTTTTCCTGGATGTTACTAAAATGAGTTTAATATTTAATTGATTAAGTTAGTCTTTGTAGGTAATGTGAAATAAAAGAATCTGTAATAGATAATTAAAAATTTGTTTAAATTTGCACCTGAAGGTAGAAAGGTAAAATCAGTAATAAAATGATATAAATTTAGGAAAAAAAATTGTAATCATTTAACCTAGTAACCTTTGTAAATTTGTAAATGGAGATTCCGTAAATAAATAACCAAAACAAAATTTAAATTGAGGGTAAATCACATCCTTCATACTACGATTAGTCCTACCAGGCCCTGGAATCGAACCAGGAACCTCTAGCATGCTAGTCTGACGCGTTTCTTGAGCGCCACAGGAAGGAACAAAAAGTTACAGAGATATGTAATACTTGTATGTTGGAAATTGTCTTACCAATCAATCTATGACATAAAATATTAATCATTCCATTTGAAAATAATAATAATTATTATATAATTACGTTTTTAAGTGGGTACTGAAATATTGATATTTTTGAAATATATATTGTCAGACAGATGTATTTTTTTAAAAATTCTAAATGAATCTATTACTAACAATTCAAGATGTCGCTGGTCTGTCTATCCTTTTCTTACTAGTAGTTATAGGCATTTTTCTAAACCTCAATAAAATTTGAAAAATAAATTTTTATCTCAAAAACTGTAAGAGTTATATGGACATAAATCCATATGAGAGGGCAGAGAATATAATGGGGAATCCTAAAAAATATAAAAATATAGTATAGTCGGGGATGGCCTCTTCATGGGGTTGGAAATTATAGGGACTGCATTTGTTTAAAACTTTAATAATCGCTAACAACAATTTCACATAACGTAACCTTAATCTTCAAATCATTCTCTATGATTTTTCAACCTGAACATAGCTCCTCTAAATTCTTATAAGTCTAGCCAACATAAATTACATTTCCTTTACGCGGCGTTAGATGGCGCGCGCAGACGTGCAATTCAAAAAAAATAGCGTCTACAATATATTCCATTTAAAATAACAAAGTTGGTATCCATTTCCGGTACAACCGGAAGTAAAAATATTTTCCTGACCGTGGAAAAATTGGAGAAAAATCTACAATGCACGGTTGAATGCGACATCCTATTCAACCGTGCATTGTAGATTTTTCTGAATGAATGCGACATCCTATCAACCGTGCATTGTAGATTTTTCTCCAATTTTTCCTTTTAATGGCCGTTATTCGTTGCCCACCCTGTGTAAATTATATAAAAAATCTTGTATAGGGTATACAAGATTTTTTATATAATTTACACAGGGTGGGCAACGAAAGTGTCGGGTAAAATTATTATTATTAACAATTAACTAAACCCCCTCTCCCCTATTATAAATCACCCACTTTCCAACAATCAATGATCTCTTGTGTGAACTCTTTCGCGCTAAATCCGGTAATGGGCGGGTTGTTACGGCCGAAATCAGGAAGCGCCGTTTTTGCTCCGGGGGATATTTCCGGCGAGATGGAGCGAGCGGAGAGGAGCGGGGGCGCATTAAGATAATGCGCGGAATCGTCCGGGGGCGCGTTTTAGGAATACCAAATCGGCTGCAACTTCCGGTGAAATAAGGGCGCCGTGCGCGATTACCCCCTCCGGGATTCCGTCTCTCACGGAAAGCGGGCCCTCCGCGAAATCAAGAAACGTAACGCACGAGGTGAATCCCACATCTGTTTCTGTAATGTACATTGGTGCGGGAGGGATGTTGTGCGGATTGGGGCGGGCGATACAATTTCGGTGAAAGCGTGCATGCGGTATTAGGGAGAAAAAAAGTGGAATATTCAATTTTACACGAGCGGGAATTGAATTAATTCTGACTGCTTTAGAATTTAGAGAATTATACAACATTACAAATTTTGAAATAAAGAAAACAGAATTATGATCGATTAAATCAGGCAAAATTTTGTAAAGTTAATATTTTATAACACAAATAGCAAAATACAGTCAATAGAAATGAAATATCTAAAAGGAGTAAAGGGAGTAACAAAACTAAACAGAATAAAGATTTAGAGAGGAACTACAAATCCAATCTGCGAACGAATATAAGAAGAATGACAACTGGGATGGTGAGGGCATATGATGAGGATGAATGAATAAGTGCTGGTAAACAAGGTCTGGAACCTCGACACCCAATACGGGTAAAAGAGGATAAGATTAAGATAGAAAGAAAGAAAGAAGGTCTGGACAGCAAAAACACAAATTCGTAGAAACAGAGAGCGATCACCGAAAAGATTGGAGGACATCGTGAAGGACAATATTTTAAGAAGAGAATCCACAGAAGCCAAGCAAATCGCAATAGACAGAACTAAATAGAAGAAATATGTCAGAATCGGAATTGACATTGTTAAATAAACAATAAAACCAAAAATTACGCTGACAGTATACAAACACCAGCCTTGATCTTCTTTTTGGCAGCCTTGGAAAAGAACTTGTCTTTAACGATAACTGGTTGCTTGGAAATGCTTGCCTAATAACTTATATAACCAGCTTTAACAATGCCAATGACGGGTGGTCCTTGTACTTCGACCTAGTCTCCTTTTTCCTTTTCTTTCGCTGACGAGAATCCACAGCTTATCCAAATTGATAGATGAACACAACTTGATGTTTCTACGCAAGTGAAAATTCCTCATACCCAGCTTTCCGAAATAACTCGGATGGTACTTGTCGAAGTTAACCGTATGATGGTGCATGCCACCAGCGTTACCACGACCTCCAGGGTGCTTACGGTATTTGTTAATACGTCCATAACCGTTGCCGATGTGCCCCACAACTACTTGGTCTTGTATGAGAACATTCTGTCGATGAAATGAAAGAGATTGTAATGGAAGTTGCCTAATGACTCGGGAACATTTCTTTATTTCCTACAAACTACTTAACACTAAACTAAATATAAGAAACCCCGGGTGGGGGTTTATGGCCCGGGTCCACTAAGGGTGGGCGTGGCGCCAACAACATTGGTTATTTTAAATTTTAACTTTTGGAGTGGGACTACAAAAGCTACGTGAGGGGATGGTGGTGTATATAAGGGAATGGGTAGTATTCCCTTATATACACCACCACCGGATCACATGACCATTTCGGGCTTATAAGTACCCGCTCCAAACGGCCAAATCGTCAGGCTTGATAACTCACTTGGCTCAGCCTGCTATTTAGTTCCAGCTAGCTCTCTTGAAGTTGGCCTTGATTTGGACTAACTAGCCTACTGTTGCGAGCTGTGCTTGTTTACAAAATTGAGTAAATACTGACTGTAAACGATATGTCTGCAAATTAAAGTGTATAAAACGTCTCTCCGTATTTTCGGAAGCAAAACCACACAACATCTTTAGAAAACATAAATTAATGTGGAAACTGTTTATAATGGAAGAAACTGTTTAACCATTCTTTTTTAAAGGAGTAAATTTCTTTATTAATCCTTCAGAATGGTAAATTTATTTCGGAATTAACATAATTCTCAATTTTTGTTATTTTTATTATTTTGTTAGAAAGCTGACATTTCTTTTAATTCTTTTGTAGAAACTATAAATTAAATTAATGGGGTGCCAACAAGATGTGGCACCCCATTAAAATTAAAATAAATGTCAATTTTCTTGAAAATTGGGGTGCCAACAAGATGTGGCACCCTAATTTTCAAGAAAATCGATAAGGTATATATATATATATATATATATATATATATATATATATATATATTCCTTACAAGTGCGGTTTAATATATTTTTACATTTTTGATAATTTATTTAAACTTTAAACAATGTTCTTGTAGGAATTAGCTATCGACCGGAAGCCTTTCAGCCAATATAAGGTATAATCTAGAACACTTTCTGAAAGCTTGATAATACTCATAGACACCTTAATGTAATAGTTCTGAATAGAGTACTAATTCAACAATTGGGGTTATTGTTGGTTGATTTAGTATTGTTTTTAATCGATTGTTTGAGGGAGAAGGTTATCAGTTCCGTGATTTGAGAGGTGGTGATATTAATGTTTTTCTGGGAAGTTCAGTGGGGTTAAGTGAGTGGTGTTTGAGGTTAGTTTTTTTGAATTTATTTCATAAGGATGTCAACTTGACATAGCCTCATATAATTAGAAAGATAATATTAAGAGCCATATTTTGCTCAATTGGAAAGATTGCTAGCTTTCCTATTGGGCAAAATATGGCATTAGTATCCAGCATATAACAAAAATCGACGAAGAAGTTGGCGTTGGAAACCTAAAGTCAGGTCTGTAATAAGATCACACGCGTGACTTGTCAACATGACAACCATTACTTTACGCGTGTGATTTTAGTTCAGATATGACTTTAGATATTTAATGCCAACTTAGTCGTCGATTTTTGTTATACGCTCCATAGTAGTACTAATTTTTTGCTTAATTGGAAAGATAGCACAAAGCGCCATCTTTCATCTAATTGGAAAGATAGCACAAAGCGCCATCTTTTGTCTAATTGGAAAGCTAGCACAAAGCGCCATCTTTCGTCTAATTGGAAAGATATCACAAAGCGCCATTTTTTGTCTAATTGGAAGCGCCATATTTTGTCTAATTGGAAAAACAGCACAAAGCGCCATCTTTTGTCTAATTGGAAAGATAGCACAAAGCGCCATCTTTTGTCTAATTGGAAAGATAGCACAAAGCGCCATCTTTCGTCTAATAGGAAAGATAGCACAGAGCGGCATCTCTTACCAAATTTACAACTAGCATCATCAACAATTTGGGTCTACTAGGTAGACGATCAAGAATCCTTGTTTCTTCTACTAAATGAAGGCGAATTTATCCCGTTTATGAGGATAGGAAACGAAATGTGTTTAATGAAACGTTCAACCCAGATTTATCTAATCTGATAAAGTCACGTCTCAAGTAAAATAGGATGAAATAATGGGCGTAAATATTTTGAAAAAAGTGCATTTATATAAGCTCGTACGTAGAACAATTATTATTATTATACCTCCATTGTTGACATTTTTTTGTTTGCTGGTAGTAATCTTATCATCCACCCACGTCCCATTATTCCTAGTTTACGTACTGTTTATTTTACGTTTTCGTTTTTTTTTTTTTTCGTTGGCCTGTCGTGTGCGACATTAAATCGTCCAATTTGCCGCCCGCGGGCCCGTTATTCAGGCGTTCTTTCCGATCGGCGTTAAATCCTCATTCCGCCGCGTGCCATTCGTTCCCATTTCATTTCATAATAACGGAACCGGGAAACGCCATCCGGTCGCCGCGTTTCGGCAACACTGCCCAGCGGTGCTCTTTAAATTTCGATTTCACGGCGCGTTTCGTGCACGCTCCGAGGCCTTATTGGACTTTTTTTACGTTTCCTAGTTAGGTCCGTTTTCTTTGTTTCGGGCCGGTGTGGAATTTTGCTCCACGCGTCATTTTATTCGTGAAATGATTCTTTTTTTCTGACTCCAAGGGAATAAACACTATTTTTTTTTAAATAGAAAAACACTCTTTTTTTTCTAAAATAGAAAAATACTCTTTTTTTCTAAAATAGAAAAACACTCTTTTTTTTTTCTAAAATAGAAAAATACTTTTTTTTTCTAAAATGAAAAAAAAAGAGTGTTTATTTTCGAAAATTCTCTTTATTCGTGTACAAAATTTATTGAGCTGGAAACAGGAGATCATTCAGAAGAAAAAATATTGTTTCCCATCGTTATAAATCTTCTTCTTCTGCTATCCTTTGTTGGCCCTTAGGGCGTCAAGTCGTTATAACTCTATATATTTTCAATTATTTTACTGGCCATACCAAGTCGAAATGTGAACCTTTTTTCCAATTAAATTAAAGATTAATTTATTTACCTTAAATGTATTCTCTTGAAATGTTTATGGATAAATGCTATTCAAGAAAGATCGTAAGACAATAGCTATTGTTGCCGCTTCCACTAGTTAATTTGCTAATTCGCTAGTTCCTGTTAGAAAAGAAAATTCGAAGATAGTATAAAATTAATAGGCAATGAATGTGAATATTTTTGAATATAGACTTTATTCAAATCCTTGAAATTTTTATTACGCTCGTTTTTGTTACAAAAAATATAGACTACAAATTCAGATAAATATGACCAATTTTCATAATTGGTATTGTAAAATTAATAATTAAAATTATTATTAATTCATCTCATTATATTCATGCATATTTTAAGTGTAATGTACCTCTACATATAATAATAATAATAATCATTATAATCATAATTATACATTAAAGTAATAATAATAATAATAATAATCATTATTATTATTATATATTTATATAATTTTAATGCCTTAATTACTATTAGATTTTTGATTATCTCATCGCACAGATAACATTGGGGACAGCAAATAGTTCATTAGCTCTAACTTAAATATTTTGTACATTTATATTTTATCATCATTAAATACCATTAAGGTCTATCTCATTATTGTAAAGTAAATATTTTTAACTCCAACTTCCATAGTTTTGCTTACCATGTTTAATGTAATGTTATCTTCAGAAGGAGTGGGGTTTTTCTGGCATCGATGAGACCAGCAACTCTTCTTTAGGGCAGAAGCAATCGAACCATCAAACGGTCACCTTTATATTTTCTTAATTATTCATTGCTTTACTTAAGTTGTTAAATAACACATTCAAAACTTATATAATAAAATTCTTAAAGAGAAGTATAAAGTTTGTGATAATCGGACCTAAGTTGATCCAACAGCGATTTCATCAGCGAATCCAAGAAATAAAATTAAAAAAAGAACCTAGTAACAAGCGAAACGTCACGATATCGGCGAATTCGTTAGAATAACGTCACCAATTTGACGTTGTCGTATGGTAAAGTTACAAATTTTCATAATTGGTTTTGTAAAATTAATAATTAAAATGATTATTAATTCATATGATTAAATTCCTGCATATTTTAAGATTACTTTAATGTATAATTCAATATAGTCTTAATGGTTTTAATATTTAGACATTGGTAGTTCATATTGTATGAAATAAATATGAATAAATTATTAAAAATCAACCAATAAAACACAGATTAGATTGAATAACTTTAAATTCTCGACTAGTTTCGGGTTTTTAGCCCATTTTCAAGAAACTAGTCGAGAATTTAAAGTTATTCAATCTAATCTGTGTTTTATTGGTTGATTTTTAATAATCTATTTATATTTATTTCATCAACAGGATAACAATACAACATGAAATAGTAACTAAACTTAAGTTGTATTTTTGTGAGTTATGTGATAAATTACGTTGGAATATTAAAAAAACACTTTGCATCCCTGTTTTTAATAAACAGCACCCTTAACAAAAAATGTATCCATTTCACTCTCACCAAATAGATTACGTAAAAAAAACTAGTATCATGTCGGTGACTCGTCCTTCCAGGAAATTTCGGGCGATTACGTATAATACGCACGAATCTGGTATTACTATTTATAGAAACTCCGGCGAGCGTGCGATGGCGTTCCAACAAGGAGAAAAGTCGCTCGAGCATTTGGGATTCGATCGGCCCGAGGCGTTCGCACTTCCAAATTTTATTTGCATATTTAACTAACTCGAATTGGGTGAGTCATTGGCTCTTACCTTTTACCTGCGTGTCCTTGGAAGCAAAGACCAATCGAAATAGAATTGGTGAATAACAACTGTTACACTCTTACAAGGATGTTTAACAATGTTGCAAAAAATGGGAATGATTTATGATGTAATTAACTGTTTTTTTTTTTAGTTACGTCAATGAGTTCAACATACGGAGTTAACTAGAAGAAAAAAATGGATTGTTGTAAACATTTCATATTATTTGTCATTACTAAAAAAAAATATGTTAAAATCATTATAACTATTTAACCACAAACAAAGTCTTTATTTAATAAAAATTTGTCACTATTGTCTACCTTGTAGACAATGTCAATGCACTACAATTAATATTACATAATTAAATCGTAATTACTTGATCAAAATAAAATTTAAAAATGCGAACGAATGGAAAACGAAGCGCACCAACTGAAAACAGATATAATTGATTTAATTTTGCTGATTGTATTTGAATTATTTTAATTGATTTATTTTAACATCTTTAAATTATGTAAGACATAGCTGTACTGACGAGGGATAGATCCCGAAACACGTCTCTGCAGATGGCCTTAAATTAAGTAACGTTCCTTTTGCTGTTTTTACATTGAATTTTTCTCGGATCAAAATTTGTTGCATTATGCAATATTTTATTGATGTGCAACAGCAGGTGTACATTATGTAATTCAATGTCCGGCGTGGGTATTTGCCCGGAAAGTAGTTGTTTTAATGTGCATTTGTTTAACGTACTTACGTAACGTAAGTGAAAAGTCACAGAGCTAAATGTGAAAATAATTTATTAATTATTTCCAAGTCATTTTTATTTAAGATGGACTTTTACTACCTGCCTCGGGGTCGTGCCGCCCTGAACAATACACAAACAGGGTACGACACCGCAATTGACATCCAGACAATACGGTTAGTGTTCATGATAGATTGCTTCCTGAGTCAGCCTCGGCTTCCTTCCCCTTACCATCCAAAAATTTAAGAAAGAGATGGATTTTGGATATTTTTAGCCATTTTCATGTAGTCGCCTCAAATCGTTGACGATGCCACATGAAATTAGGCAAAAGATGGCGCTTGCGTCGTCTTCCAAGTATAAAGTATCAGTCTAAATAAAAAAATAATCGTCAATTTTCGTATATTACGTCAATTTACTAGTTCAAGTTAGAAAAGAAAATTGTAAGATATAATAAAATTAATAGATAATGATTGCTAAGTTGTTTGAATGCAGAATTCAGTGAAATGCTTAAAATTTTCATTGCACGAGTTCTTATTAGCAAAATACAAATTTAAAATATGCTATAAATTTGATCAATTTTTATTGTTTTTTCATAATTGTTTTTTACATTAAAATAATTTTTAATTCATCTGATAAAATTCCTGCTTATTTTAAGATTACTTTGATATATAATACAATATTATTCATTGATCACAACAGCAATCTAACTCGAATTAGTGATTGCCAATATTTATATAGCTATCTCTTTCATCTAAACCGCACCCTTAATAAAACGTTTTATTAAATATTTTTCGATTCAAAAATTATTGCCTTATACAATACGTTATTGTAATGAAACAGCAAATGTCTATTATTGGACATTTGTTAAAGTAACATAAGTCATAATGTCACAATAGCTGAAGGGAAAATAATTTATTAATTAATTATTTTCAAATTCTTTTTATTTAATTTAAAATTCTTTATTATTAAGCAAATAAGAATTAATTTTATTTTCTACAAAGCTATTAGAATTAGTGCAGGAGATAATAAAGAATTTTAAGGAAATTAATTTCAATGATAATTAATAGTGTGCAAATATGAAAGGGACCGGAATGTAATGTCATTTTTGCGCATATTGGTCTTCATGGCTGCCTAGCAACTCATTGGGTAATTAAAAGTACTGTCAAAGACATTTTAAGATTATAGTGACTTGTTTTCTTGTAAGTTATAAAATGTTAAAGCTTTTTTACAATTCATAATAAATTAAAGACTACGCAAGCGCCACCTTTTGCCTAATTTCAAGTGGCATCGACAACGATTTGGGTCTACAAGGTAGACGACCGAGAATCATTGTTTCGTCCACTAAAGGAAGGCGAACTTGTCCTGTTTAAGCAAAGAAGGAAAACGAAATTCACATTTAATGAAACGTTCAGCACCATTCATCTAGCGTATGGATAACTAGTGATGAGGTTCGAAAAACCGAAATGGCCATCACTAGTTATCCATACGCTAGATGAATGGTGACTGAACGTTTCATTAAATCTTTTTTACAATGTTTGGTGAAATGGTCAGTCAAAAACCAGAAGAGATACGTATTCAGCATTGCATACTTTTTGAATTTAAGGGTAGTAATGCAACTGTTACTACAAAAAGCATTTACCATGTTTATCCGAATACTTTGGATATTCGTAAATGCCAAAGGTGGTTTTCCAAGTTCAAAATTTGTTGTTTGAATTTAATGTAAAAAAAAAACGACATTTCCTTTCAAATTTGAAATAACAGCATTTGCACACTTTGTCCCTAGGTCTTTATCTTTCTTTAGTGTAACTTTTCTTGTAAATCAAAAAGATTGTAAATTTTGCACTCCACATACCGTACCTCCAATTACTACTAAATGCCATTTAAACTAGATAGTAGAAAGGGTGCTGGATCTAATGGCATTCCTGCAGTATTCGCTAAAAAGAGTGCATTTGAATTAGAAATATCATTATTCTAAATTTTATTTTATTTATTTAATCCTTTGCCTATCTACCTTTCGGTGTAAGGCTTATTCTAAATTTACGATTTTTTTATGTTCTGAATAAGTTCTTCACTTAAACCAAACATTTTTAATTAATAATGATAGAAAATTAAAACACTTATATTTCACAGATTTTACTTTATTCTCCGACTAGTCGTGTAAATATTATTATTCAAAATTTACGATTTTGTTTATATTCTGAATAAGTTCTTCACTTAACCAAACATGAAACGTTTTTAATTAATAATGATAGAAAATTGAAACACTTATATTTCACAGAGAATAAAGTCCGACTAGTCGAAGAATAAAGTAAAATCTGTGAAATATAAGTGTTTCAATTTTCTATCATTATTAATTATCAAGGGGCATTATAATAAAGTACTATTTGTGAAACATCATAAAAAAGTGTTTTAATTTTCTATAATTAATAATTTGTTTTTTTTTCATTATTATCGTAGAACAATATAATTGTTTCGAAACCACACTGAATATTTTTCTCATATTGAAACAAATTTACAGAACAACAACAAAATAATTCCCCAACCACCTCATTTTTCTTCATTCAGTTTCAATTCTTTCACGAACTTATCGTCCGACTCATTAAACCGCTTACATAATGGCCCGTTTCCAAAATATCCGCACTTTAGATAGCGCGTTTTCCGCGAAAGTCCGTCCATTTCCGCTTTTATCGGAACGATGTTTGTTTTTGTTTATCTATCTCCCGTATGGCGGACGGGCGGGAATTCGACAGGTCGGGTTTACTTTACTGCCGTCCAGATAAGATACAATTAGGAATGCCAGATAACCGCGCGTTTGTTCGCCCGTTGATTGATTCGAATCGCAACGCGAAATGAAATTTCAATTAGGATTCCATTAGCGTTTCGGCAAAGTGAAAACGTTCTGAAGGACGCGCATAGAAAGAGTTTCCTGTCAGGTGTTATTGCTTGCCATAGAGAGTCTCTGAGCTTTTGATTGTTATGAATGAGAAGATGGGGAAGTGATTCATATTGCACAAATTGTTTTTTTTTGTTATCCTTGTTATAATTAATTTCAGCCTTCAGGCTATGATTATCTTTGGGAGGATCCGGAGTCTTAATGGGATTTAATCATTTTTTCGCTGGGGAAGGTGAATGGAACTGCGAATCCCTTGATGCGGCTGTCCAATCTTTCACCAGGGTGGTAAGACTAGTGCTACCTTCGAGCTCCCAATGAAGACTACACCAAAACCGCACAAATTGTTCTCATAGCGCTGTTTCATATTGTAATCATAGCACAAAGTGCCATCTGTTGTATAACTTTTAAGTGGCATTGCTGAAGAATGTAATATGGGCTCAAGAAGGTAGGATCAAGAATAAAACATTGTTTCGTCCACTAATGGATGGCAAACGTATCCCTTGAACATTTCTACTGTGACGATATTCGAGCTCTGCCAGAAATATGGGAAAAAGTTGTCGCTAGCGATGGGCAATATTTTGAATGATTCATTTGTAACCATGTTTTCACAATAAACTTGCAGTTTCATCAAAAAAAAAAAAAAAAAAACAGCGAGACATTAGTTGCGCACCTAATAGATATGAACAAGAATCTAAATATTGCATGGGAGATTTTAATGTTTGGATTTCATTCTTTCTTAATCTTATCCTCTTTATGTTTAATTAATTTCTCACTTAACCCGTGGTGAAACATTTTTACTTCAATCTGGATAATTAATTAAAATTAAAACACTTGGTTTGTTTCACTAGATTATATTTTCTCCAACTAGTTTCGACCATTGGTCATCTTCAGGGAGGAATGTACAAAAAATGACTAAACAAGAATATATATATAAATCCTCTTTTACCCTTATTGGGTGTCGAGGTTAATGTTTGGATTTAATCAATTAAAATATAAGCTCAACCTAGAATGAGTTTCATTGTTGGGTATGACAAAATTTGCGAAGAAAATTACCCAATCAATCCCTTCAGTGTTAAAACTGCGCAAAACTACACTAGCATGAGAAAAACATTATGCGACTTTTTAGTGTTGCTAGAACCATACAGTATGGAAGAACACTTCAATCATACTAGAATGTAAATACTTATTTGTTAAATATTTGTTTTCTGACCTGTTTTCATGTCTTACAATGTATGTAATCTAATGTACCTACAATGTGTAACGCAGTGAAAATAAATTACATTATTATTATAGTTGTTATTTAATGGAGGAGATTAGCATGGTTCGCCATAGAATTCATTGCACTGATGAAAATCAAGAAGTTCGAAACAAGTCTGTGGTTTGTGTGGAAAAAAGCCTTCCCGATATAATGAAACTCACACATATTATATTCCAACACAGAATAATTAAAATAAATTATTACAAAACTCTCATCGCGAGGACACAAACACATAATTTTGTCATTCACAGAAGTTTGTGTGTAATTTAATGCAATTGACTGCACGTGCAAAGATCAATAACGACTAGTTCAATAGGACACGCACAAACGGAACAATTTGCATATATATTCATAGTAAAATCCCAACGGCGCCATGGGAACTGTGTCGGGTTTATTTAGTTTAAAACAAACGAATTCAATTAGGGCCTCGAAACGATACCGCTCTCCGTATGTGAATTAAATGTGGGACTGTATTTAGTCCACATTTCACCGTTCACACTCTCGTTACTAGAAAAAAATAAAACAAAAAATAACAGAAAAGAAGGTTTTTAATAAACTAATGGGCAAAATCGAGTAATATTATTAATCGAGTATTTCTAAATGAGCAATTTTAAGTGAATAAAGTCAATAACCAACAATAAATTGATGTTTTTCAATAAATAGGGAACTGTTATTTATAGTAATAGAATATGTTGCATTAATAACAATCTTATATACTTAATTTTAGAATACCAAAAAAGATAGAAAAGATCGACTTTGCCCATCTCTGTTTATAATTAATAAAATGTATAGCCAGCATTCATCTAATGTAAGAATAACTTACAATGAAATTAAACAAGAAAAAAATAAATATGTTCTAAAATTGGCGCCAATTTTTATTTCAAGCGTAATAAAAAAACACAATAAATTAAAGACGACGCAAGCGCCACCTTTTGCCTAATTTTAAGTGGCATCGTCAACAATTTGGGTCTACAAGGTAGACGACCGAGAATCATTGTTTCGTCCACTAAAACAAGGCGAACTTGTCCTGTTTAAGCAAACAAGGAAAACGAAATTCGCATTTAATGAAACGTCCAGCCATCAATAGTTATCCATACGCTAGATGAATGGTGGCTGAACGTTTCATTAAAAAAAAAAAAAAAACATGTTATAAAAATGATCATTTTGCTTGGGTCACGTTATAAATAAATATTCTTTATGCTGATTATAGAGACTTTAATTATTTAAATAAAAATGGTTGTCCTTCCTCCTACTTACTTTTATTGAATTAAATGTAACTCTAGATTAATGTTATTAGATTTTGCAAAAAAAAAGGGTAGCTCCTCATCTCCACTGAGCTAACTACATTTTTTTCTGTAAAATCTAATAACTTTTTTAAAAGCTTGACCCAAGCAAAAAACTTGTATTTTTTTAAATAAAAAATCGTTATTTATTGCTAGATTTCTATTCATTTTCCGTTCATATTTATAATTCAATGTGTGTTTTTTTTTAACACGTTTACAATAAAATAGACATTTTTGAAGAAAACATTAAAATTTAACTCAAAAGTCGAAATAAAAAAAAATAAGAGTAAAAAATATCTAGTTGATAAAGGTCATCAATTAGATATATTTTACTCCTATTTTTTTAAAAATTTTGTCTTTTGGCTAAATTTTAAAGATGTTTTTCTTTAAAAATTTCTATTTTATTGTAAAAAAACACATGAATTAGAAATAAATGCAAAAATATTCAAAATTCCAGCCGTTAGTTATTTAGAGACTAACATAACCTCTAAAGTCTGAAAAAAGTGGTTTAAAACTTAGGAAATAATTGTCCACTTGAGCACTGTATGGTGTTACGCGCGTTTCCCGCCAAATATAGATAGATCAGTCCCTCTTATTCAATATATCTATGACGATACATTAATTATAGTACGTTTGAGAGTGGCAGAGAGAAAACATTAAAATTATGGCTCAAAAAACGTATTTAAAAAATAATAGGGACAAAATATATCGGGTTGACGTTATTTCGAAGAAAAAAGAAGTGAAAACAAAATATAAATTAATTAATTAGGTTCAAATAAAAACGGGTGTGAAGTTAGCAATAGATTCCAGCAATAGATTTTATATATTTGTAAAAAAAATCATTTTTAAAAGTTTTATCAAAATGTTTACTTTAAAATACTAACAATGTACTCAATTATAGGTATATCTACTCCAAATCTCAATTTTCAGCCCCTAATTTTACCACATGCCAATTTGAAATTGAAATAAATCGATGATCCCACAGTCCCATATCTCAAATGAGCACACCATTGGAAAGCACAGATCATGAACTATAATATAAAACAATAGACCCTTAGAAGTAAAAAAATATTTTTTTTAGTTATAGGACTGTGGAAATATTGACTTACTTCAATTTTAAAAATGAATATTTCGACTTAGGAAAAAAATTCACTTGTAAGGGCGATGACCCTGTTTTTATTGTTTTATATGATAGTTCACGTGCTTTAAAAAAACATATTGACACATTCAATACTTTGATAATAATAATTTATTTCACTTCAAATATTCACGAACGTCAAATATTTTGATATAACAAAAAAGCAAAGCCTACTTGAGGAAAATGTGTGTAGATTGGATAACTAATTTTCAATTTAGTTTTCTTTTCGTTTTTTTTTTTGGAAATATGCAAAATATTAGAAAAAAAAACATTTTAATAAAAGTTATTTCTTGTAGAAAGTCGTGTATCAATTAATACCATACTCGACCTATATTACCATTTGAAATTTTAAAGTTACTTCCGGTTCCGTGTACTTCCGGATTATTCCGGTAAAAAATAAATTCGTCAGTGGATTCACTTTGGTAATTTTTTTGTCCCAGTCACATTCGAGCAAGCGATGTCGAAATAAAAGGCTGGTACGCCGAAAAATGTTAAAATTGTCAATGCTCACGTATTATACGGAGGCGTTTATGATTTGTTTCTCGATATAAAAATCGCATAGGGCGAATTACTCTTCTAAAGTAGGCGCGCGTAATTTCTTCCACGATATCCAATATTCTTAATAAATTAATGTAAACGAAAATGAATTGGTCCACATTTCATACCCTCGACTTTTTTTTACATTTCTTAAGTTATAAATTTTTGACCCCTACACCACCATTATATATATAATTTTTTGCTATTCTGAAACGTACTATGGGATAACAAATTTGTAAAAAAAACGAAGTAAAGAAGGGTTGAAAGTCAAAAAAAAAGAACGGGGCGCAGATGGTTGGGGATGTCTCTCTCATTCAGTAAGTGTGGATTTAAATTGGATTGAGCGAATATGAGAAGAAAAAAATAGAAGGGATTTATAAGGATGGGATTTACAAGGGTTAAAATTAAAATCATATACATTTCGATTTGTTTAATACAATGTAATATTTAAGAAAAAAATATTAACAATGAGAGAAAGGGTGTTTGTTACTGTTGTTAAATGTTTTTTTTTACAGAAAACGTTTGCTAAGTAAACAAACACTGTGCGAATTATATTGATTTTTTTGTTATTTGTTGATTTTTTGTTTTAACAAATGATCACAACGGTGTTTGCTACTGTCAGATATTTTATTGTAACAGAAAACATTTACTAACTGTAGGAACAAATGAATTAGAATATATTGTAACCGATATGCTTTGTATTTTGTTTTAACAAATAATCACAGGCGTGTTTGTTAGTTTCTTTTTTTTAACAGAAAGCATTTTTTAAGTAAACAAACACTGTGTAAACAAATGAAGTTATAATATATCGCAACCGATTTTTTTTTATTTCTTGTTGGTGTTTAATTTAACTAATGATGACAAGTGCGTTTGTTACTGTTGTTAAATGTTTAATATTAACAGAAAACCTTTACTATTTTTTGTACAAATAATCACAAGGGTGTTAGTTACTGTTGTTAAATGATATTTTTAACATAAAACATTTGGTAACAATGGAAACAAATGAATTAGAATGTATTATAACCGATATGTTTTATTTTTGTTGATGTTTTGTTTTAACAAATGATCACAAGGGTGTTTGCTACTGTCAGATATTTTATTGTAAAAGAAAACACTTACTAACTGTAGGCACAAATGAGTTAGAATATATTGTAACCGATATGCTTTATGTTTTGTTTTAACAAATAATCACAGGTGTGTTTGTTATTGTTAAATACTTTTTTTAACAGAAAGCACTTTTCTAAGTAAACAAACACTGTGTAAAAAAATGAAGTTATAATATATCGCAACCGATTTTTTTTTATTTCTTGTTGGTGTTTAATTTAACAAATGATGACAAGTGCGTGTGTTACTGTTGTTAAATGTTTAATATTAACAGAAAATCTTTACTATTTTTTTTTTGTACAAATAATCACAAGGGTGTTAGTTACTGTTGTTAAATGATTTTTTTAACATAAAACATATGCTAACAATGGAAACAAATGATATATATACAATGTTTATGGGTGGGTGGGTTTTTCAGCGAAATTTAAATTTAGGAGTGGTGAGTTTGTTAAGTCTAATTGTATAATTATATCTAATTATATAAAAGTGGAAACAAATGAATTAGAATATATTATTAGCGATATGTCTCATTTTTGTTGATATCACAAATGATCCCAGGAGTGTTTGTTACTGCCAAATGTTTTTTTTTTAACAAAAAACATTTGCTAAGTAAACAAACACTGTGCGAACAAAAAAAAAAATATATTGCAACCGAAATGTTTGTTGGTGTTTTATTTTAACAAATGATGAAAAAGGTGTTTGTTAAATGTTTATTATTTTTAACAGAAAACATTTGCTAACTGTGTGAACAAATGAGTTACAATAGATTGTAACCGATAGGGTTTTGTTTTTTTTAAACAGAAAACGGTTGTTAAGCATAGAAACACTGTGTAAACTAATCAGTTAGAATATACTGGAACCGAAATGTTTGTTTTTTTAACAGAAAACATTTGCTAACTGTGGGAACAAATGAGTTGGTATATATTGTAACCGATTGTTTCTTTTTTGTTGGCGTCTTGTTTTAACAAATGATCACAAGGGTGTTTCTGCTGTCAAATGTTTTTTTTTTTTTTTTACAGAAAACATTAGCTAAGGATAGAAACATTGTGTAAACAAATGAATTAGAATATATTGCAACCGACATGTTTTGTATTTTTATTGGGGTTTTATTTTAACAAATGATGACAAGTGTGTTTTGTACTGTACTTAAATACTTATTTTTTTACAGAAAGCATTTGCTAAGCATAGAAACACTTTGTAAACTAATCAGTTAGAATATACTGGAACCGAAATGTTTTTTTTTTAACAGAAAACATTTGCTAACTGTGGGAACAAATGAGTTGGTATATATTGTAACCAATTGTTTATTTTTTGTTGGTGTTTTGTTTTAACAAATGAGTGTTTGTTACTGTCAAATGTTTTTTTTTTTTAAACAGAAAACATTTGCTAAGTAAACAAAAACTGTGTGAACATATTTATTCGAAGCGTAAGAGAGACGCCTAGTAGACGTCCGGCAACGCCGCTCCGGCCAAGAGAATCTCACGTCCGCGGACGCAAATCTGTTTTTGAGGTTATGAACCCGAACTCGTCGAGTTTAAAGGCCACGCAGAATACTTTTCCGGCGAGAGTAGCCGCCACCAAAACCCAAGCATATTCACCTGCTTCAGCAACGAACAAAATCCCAATAAATCAACAGGTACACGCACCGGTAACACCAAACACACACACACACATAAACAAAACACGGCGTCGTTCCGGAGAGTCCCTATTTCTTTCCTCAACGTCGGCTCCCTTCATCCGACATACCGCAGTGGCACCGATGCCATTCCCGGTAGAACAACAGCATCGCGGTGGAAATTCGTGGGGGAAAAATTCGGAAATCGCGGTTAGAATTTTGAAAATAAATAAATAAATAGACGTTCACCGGTTTAACGAGCGATTGCACACGCACACAGTTTCGACACGGCGACCACTTGTGGATCCCGCATAGATGGCCGACTTGACTTTACGTCGCGCGCGCCGCGTAAACGCACGAGGTTTACCGATCCGGGCGGGTTTTTGAATTGAAGACGCGGAAAACGGATGGGTTATCATTATATATATTTTTTTGCACGGCTTAATGAATCAACATTATAATTAGTAATTATTTAAAGTCCTCCTCTATCATAATCAAAAACAAACAAAAAACAAATCGGCATTTGTTTTTCAATATTGATATTCATTTATTATCACAAAACAAAAGCTCCAACATTTATAATTTTTTTAATAATTATCGATTACTGTATTTTTAATTAATACAATCGCTGATAAAATATATTTTTTTTATGTGAAAACACAACAAATTTTTTGTTAATTACTAAACTTCATATAACTCAAATATTTATTCTTAACTTTGCTGTATCACTAAAACTTAGTAGAATATGCCTTTTACTTCAGTCTATCAATCAAAAGTGCTCCAAACTCATGATATTAACTGCATACTATGCGTACTACCTTCATGTAAATATCCGTTACGGCATCATACATTACGGGTGTTGTAATAAAATATGTTTTTTCTAATCATATTAAAGAATTTGTATAATTCTAATGCATTTTTAATTGAGAAAGTTACTCATTCTTCAACTATGGAGAAAATTGAATGCTTTCTCCATGGATTCTAGCCAATAATATGACGAGATTTTACTTTTCTCCACGGATTGCATTTAATCTGGACAACCCTGGAAAGTTTGGACAAACCTGAAAAATCTGGACAACCCTGAATATGGCATTTATCATTGCTACGACGATTAAATGATTGTTTATTATTTTTCCGAAAAGTAATTTAGATTTGTTATCGGTTATCATACAATATAAAATAATGGAAATTGATGATGATATTGAGAATTATACCCCGCCAGACCTGCAAGAGACTGTTAAACTTATAACACTTAACCTCTTGCCACAAAAGTCGAGAAAGAAATACGAGTTAAATTACAAAACTTTCATGGTTTGGCGCACTACAATGAATACAAATTCGTTCTCCGAAAATGTTATCTTGGCTTATTTCTCCGAATTAGCAGATAAGTACAAATCCTCGACATTATGGTCTCAATATTCAATGCTTAGATCCACTCTGAATATTCATAACAATATAATTATTGAAGCCTATCCAAAATTACGCGCGTTTTTGAAAAGAAAGTCTGAGAGCTATCAAGCTACAAAATCAAAAACCTTCACACCCAAGCAAATTGATGAATTCTTATGCAACTCTCCAGATAACATATATCTTGCAACAAAGGTAGTAAATATTTCACCTTTTTATTAATATTCATGCGTAAATAATTATGTATATTTTCAAGGTCGTTCTTATAATGGGCATTATGGGTGCTTGCAGGACGAATGAAATTCATGCCATGAAAGTAAATGATATTTCCAACATAAACAAGATAATGATAGTCACCGTCCCTGTTACAAAAACCAAAACCGTTCGGAAATTTACCATAACTGGTAAATTTTATGATATTGTTAAAAAATATATTGATTTACGTCCGCTAAATGTCAACTTGTTCCTAAACTATCAAAAAGGCAAGTGTACTGCTTAATATATAGGTATCAATAAGATTTCTCACATGGGACGAGAAATAGCCAACTATTTAAAACTACCGGAAGCTGAGAAGTATACTAAACACAGCTTCCGACAAACATCGGCTACAATATTAGTAGATTCAGGAGCCGATATAACAACTTTAAAAAGACACGGGGGCTGGAAGTCTACGTTAGTAGCGGAAGGTTATATCGACAATTCCATGAAAAACAAGATGAAATCAGCCAGCAAAATCATCAATGCAATTCAAACAGCCAGCACCAGTGCGCAAATTCCTACAGTGAATAATGACATAACCAGCAAGACAAACGTAAACATTGATATTCCTGTAGATATAACGTCGCCTCCGTTTACTATTAATAACTATGGTACGCTTAATCTGTATGTTAATAATAAATAAAATATACTTGTGTTGTTAATATTTGATTTTTTAATACAAATAGAAAAAGTATAGTGTTAAACTCGTGAGAAATGGCCATTTCCACTTGGATGAATTGCTCCACTCGCCTTCGGCTCGTTACGCAAACATCATCCTCGTGGAAATGGCCAACTTTCTCACTCGTTGAACAATATACTATTCAACTTCTATTTATAACACAAAAACACTTCATTCGAGCCGTATGCTCCATTAATTCACGAGTCCTTCATGTCGTCAAAGGATTGTGGAATTTTAATATTAGCCTCCATCTATGTATATGAAGTAGCCATATTTGTTCGCCAAAATGCACATATATTATAAAAATGGCTACAAGATTTATAATTGTCTACTCCAAGCAATGGAGGGCAAGAAAGGAGCATCCACGAAGATTGTGATTCAAACGCGAACAAATACAATCGGGCGGCCCCTGGTACCGACTTATGAGAATCGAGTGGGCCAATCCTTTCAAACATAAACTACTACAATTACCTCAAGCAATTGGAGATATTCCATCCTTATTTATTTTCAAACAAGACGTCAAATGTATTTTGATAGAAAGATGTTTATACAGGGTGGACCATTTGATGGGTTTTCAGAAAATATCTCCGAAACAAGAAACTTTAAAAAAAATAACCCAAACAAAAAATGATTGTATCGAAGGGAGGCATAATAACATAATATTGATTTTTCCATAGATGGCGCTGTTGTCGCTAAATCAAGGTCAACTTAGTTTTTTTTAAATGTATACAATTGGATATTTTTCTGTTCAAGAAATTTATGTTCTTAGCCGATTAATTTAGTTACATTATTTAGCATGATTTGAATTTGCTTATTCTTAAACTTACTATATGTATTTACGATTGAAAATAAACATTATTATTATTATTATTATCCAAGAGAGGGAAGATATTTTATTTTTATTTAAATGCCGTTCTTTATATTTTTATATACGTCTTATTTAATACCATATTATATTAAGTTTGTTTATTTATTATTATTATATAATGTCCGACCTCTCTCGCCCCCTTGCCAAAACTCCACGAATTATTAAATTTCACGGAAGACAAATGGAACATTTTTTATTTTTAGAAACATGGTAAATTTTTGGATAAATCACAATGAAAATAAATAATAACTGTCGAATATTAATGGTTCCGATTTAAAATTGATTTTTTTAGGAACCTGCTAAACCTTTGGATGAATGGTTATGAGAAGAAACAAGATTTTCTTTTTATAACAAGGCCCATCTAAGGGCAATTCATCCATGGAAAGTCATGTCCAAAATAAAGGGCAGAAAGACCGATGGTCGATAGCCATTTTCTGTGGCTTAACTAGTTGTAAATGATTGTAATGTTGTAAATATTGTGATGTAACTCTCAGAAATAAAGATATATACACAAAATAAAGCTGTATTTGCTTCAATGGTTACTTGCGAAAATCTCAGGTCTTTTTTGATTGTGCTTCTTCCAAAATAAACAAAATATAGCTGTAGGGCAAAAAGACCTCCGGTCGATAGCCCAGGACAAAGAAACTTTTATTTTAGTGTATATACTCAATGTTTGTAAAAATGTAATTGTCTGAATAAAGATATTTGTATATTGTGATACTTGTCCCGGCAAACCTCGGTTGCATATGGGCGATTGCTTCCAAAAATATCACACTTTGAGAAATTTTTCCTTTATAATATAAGCTGGAGTATGTTTTTTATAACATAGCTAATAAATAAAAGTTTAGTTTTATTGCAGCGACCGCATTGTTCTTTTACATTACATGTATGTACTTTTAACTAATTTAGTGCTAAAGTTATTGGTAATCCACTGTTAGTTACTAGGCTGGAGTGCAAAGGATTAAATATGGAAAAATTACTGGAAATATATATATAGAAAATATTTATATCTGAGAGATACATTAAATTACAATACAATATTTACAACATTACAATCATAAACATCTAGTTAAGCCTTAGAAAATGGCTATCAATCATCGGTGTTTCTTCCAACTGGAAATATATTAGTTTGTTTGTTCTGGGCTATCGACTGGATGTCTTTTTGCCCTACAGCTATATTTGGTTTATTTTGGAAGAAGCACAATCAAAAGAGACCTGAAATTCTCGCAAGTAACGATTGAAGCAAATATTAGCTATAATGGCTACAAGATATATATATATATATATATATATATATATATATATATAGCTGTATCTGCTTTAACGGTTACTTGAGAGAATAAAGAAAAAATAATTGAACTGAATTAAAAAATAAATTAAAAAATGATGGGAGAACGAAATCAAAGAAAAATCATTTCATATAGCTCTTATTATAAAAAATAAACACAACAAGAAAACACTTTGATTGTTTTCTTTCAGCCGATTGACAATCGTTCGTGAACGTGAACAGAATGGAAACGAGAAAAATGAATCGTATGATTTACGTGTACCGATTCACAATCGCCATGGAAGGAGCCTTTCTGTATACTATCCGTTTGTGAATCGCCCCTTTATTGTGAATTACGGTGCTTAACAAAGTAGAAGCTTTAACAACATACAAACAAATTGAAAATAATCCAATGGTAGGGAAAAATCATTGTATTAATGGAAAGAATACACTGGAATCAGCTTTTTCAGAAAATAATTTTTGTCCACCAAATTATGAATATTATGCGAAAAAAAGGCTGATATTTTATTCCATTTAATTTTTTGTATTTCATTTTTATTAAATAATATTAAATTACGAGTACAAATTAAATATTAATAACACTTGACAATTTTTGCACACGATTCAGCAGCAAATCCCCTTGCTTGACAACCGAATTGAACTGGGCATTTTTCAAATCTGGACGGTTCGTCTCGACAATTCCTCCCACACGGTCAATCTTGCAGTGCAGTCTTCCAGAAGCGATATATGTAGAAAGTTCTTGATCAATGAATTCTTTGGTTACACCAAAAGCTTCAGCCATATATTGTAATGTAAGAGATCTGTACGATTCCAAAAGTTTAGTGTAAGCTAAGATCTTCATTTCCCGCACATAATATCTGTAGTGGGGATGAAGAAGATAATCTTTTTTTTTTAATCTCTTCTACTTCAGCCAAATTAGTAAAGAAATCCGCATATTGGCAATTATACAAAGAACACAAGTAATCCTTCCCACTGAGCAAAAAGGACATAAAAATGTTGCAACAATGTTACATTAACGTTTAATGTTGTTTTTAATGTTGATGTAACGTTATTTGTGAACATTTTGTTTAGTGGGTTGACAAAGTGTTCTGAATGCAGCACTTCCAAAATTTCTGATCCTTTAACAATTTTATTATAAGATTATTTGTTAGTAATATCAATAGAAAATATCAGGTAAGCGAGGATGAAATTTGTAAACAAAAAGGGAAAGTTGGTTGATAACTTACAAATGCAAGGAATTATTTTATTCATCAAAGTATGCACCCATTTTGTCAAAACACTTTTGCCAGGTTGTTCCGGTGGTATAAAACCTTGGAAAAGAGTCAATGAATTCCTGGAATGCCGGTTTTACAGCATTGTCGGAATTAAATTGTTTTCCCATTAAATTGCAGAATTAAGGCAGATCTAGCCCTAATTGATTACCACTTAGCAGTGAGTATGGAGGATGATGAAGAAGTTCCAACTCCAATTTCTGTAGTTTTGCCACAGCCATTTGTGCAGTGTTTCGTCTAGCCTTGTTATGCAATTAAATGAGAGTCGATCTGTTGACTAATCTAGGCCGTTTTCCTTTAAGTTTTTGCATCATTTCCTCCAGTTGGTTGTATTATACTTCTGCTATGATCGATGATTAGGGTTTCATGAAATCATAATGGATCACACCTGCGCTAGATCACCAAACACCCAGCATCGGCTTTATTCACTATTTATTTATTTATTTATTTACATACAGACACAGAATAAGTAAACATTTCTATAAAGTAAGTATGAATATTACAAAAAAAAAATATACACATGAACAATACATATAATTACAATTCGATAAATATTACGCGTTGGAGTGTATTTATGTGATTAATTATTATCCAACCACAGACTTCATCCATTTCTCATCACAACTGACAATTCGATTAAAAAATGTATCACATTTGTGATGAGAAAGCAACATCAAACAAGCTTCCAAACACCTTTTTCTGTTTTTCGCTCAGTTCATGTGGAACCAATAATGACAAACTAAAGGTCACCATTGAGAAAGACCAATCTCAAAGTGCCTACGAATTATCGTTGAAATTAACTCATTTAGCTCAAATCGGTGAAGTGAAAAAGTTGGATAAGTGAACCGTCATCTCAGTTAACGTTCGGCTCCATTACAGCAGTTGAAATTGATTGAAATAGCCGTTTTTTAATAAAGGAGAAAATCGCACTGTTTATGGCTTTTTGGAAAACATTAAATCAATATATTTTCATGATTTATAAAACAGAGGTGGAAAGACCATTGGTCGATAGCCAGTTGGCACACTTTTTAAATGTAGCCTTCCTTAAAAAAAATCAGAACATCAAGAATTTATTGGACGATTTTAATAAAATTTACAGAATTTGATGATTTCGGTGAACTGTACCGGTGGTTAGAAAATCAATTGGTTTGGTCATTATTTAATCGTATTTTTATTGATTCCGCCATTATGAAGAGCTGGTGTTTTTTTTGTAGCTGCTTCTAATATACCAGCAGGCTGTGACTGCTTTGACATTTCAATTTGTAAATGTGTATAACTGGAGCTATGACACTCTTTTTGTCCTGTCTCTAAAAGGAAGATATAAAGGAACAGGTATTATTATTATAATGGGTTTTGTTCTTCGATTATGTGTTTTTTATATTTTTTTATGTTTTTTATATTGTTTGTTTTTATTATTGCAAGTATTTAATTATTTATTTTTAGAGTGAGATAATATTATGACATAGTTATTATATGACGTGTGTAAATCTTTGTATAAACACAAATAAATTGATTGATTGATTGTGTAAAGTATTTATTTATATGAATGAATAAAAATATATGTGTACGTCGTCGTGCACAATATCACCATCTAAGTGATTTTTATAGGGGTCGCATTATTGGTATACGAGAAGCGGGATTTTCGGTTCGAGCCGAACGAACAGCAGTTTTGTATGAAATCAAATTGTTGACAATATCACTTTTAAATTTTGCAAAAGATGGCCCTTTATATTATTTATGAAAAATATGCTTACTACTTAATTTGTTTAGGGATTTTCTTAAGAAATCACTACATTGTAGCAAAATAGAGCATTAAATCTACTAATCTGATTTCCCGTGAAAATAACACACTAAGAATACAAACACACAGGCAAAAACAAACGAAGGCGAAAAAAAATAGCCCTATTTCAGCTAACGCGTCTAGATTATCTAAGAAGAAAAAAACCTCACATCCACGATAGATGATCATTCACCTTATTTCCGAAATAACAACCCTCTAATGCCTCAGCCAGGCGTAGGTGGGCGAGAGGAATGAAAAACAATCACGTCTCACGGCGAAAGGAGGGAAAAGCAGGCAAAAAAAAATAAGAGGGGAAAATGCGGATTCCATTTGTGCCCGGGCACGTTTCCATCTCCGCGATCGCGCAGGTGGCGATAAATCCACCCATCCATCCCGTCCGCGTTTTCGGCCGGACCGTGCGAGAACTTTTCAATTTTATGCATGTAAAAGTTGATTTGTTGATTTTGGCATCGGAGAAAAATCGCCCCCGGACTGAAATAATGCATATAAATTTAGCACGTTCGGCAGGCATACGCTTTACGGATGATCGATTCGAGTTGCGAAACTCCGAGACGGAAATTCGTGTCTTTTTTTCTACTTCTTCTTCTTTGGAATCTCGAATGGGGGGATTTTATGTGTTAAGCATTCGCTTAGACGGATTTCGAGTTCGGGATGAATAAGAAATGATTAATTTTGCAGAACGGTATAAAACTTTTTTTAACCATACTAATAATGCTAAATATGATTCGAGACTTATAGTTTTATAATTGAAAAATATACTTAGAATTATCAATTATAAAACTCTCCCCTTCATGAATTCTTCACTTCATTTCACAACATATATATATACAACATATATATATATATATATATCTGTATATATATATATATATACAGAGAGGTTTTTTAATCAGTATACATTAGGCGAAGTGTATACCTGCAAAAAAACCAAGTCAAACGCATTGAGCCGATTAATGTGTGTTGCCTTAACACACAACTAAACTTCAAAATGTGTGAAATATTTGATCGAAAATGTATACAAATAAAGAAAAAGTCGAATTTCAATCGTGTATTGAAATTCCAACAGTACTAGAGGAGGATAAGACATGTTTTAAATTAATCCAAAGTGGCCGAATACCTCAGTTAGGATAATTCTAAAAATAATTAGACTAAAACATTTTCTTTGGAAAACGCAACGAAATAAATCATGACAAACACTGCATGCGTTACTGTCACAAGCAATTTCCTTTTTTTATCAAAAATACGTCACTTATTATTATGGAGAAATTACAGGTAAAAAATATCAAGAGATTTTATTAAGGCAATTTGAAAGAAAAGTAACAGTGAAGAACAATAAACTTGAAATAAATAATTAGAATAAATGCTATAAATGACCACCACAAACTGCAAGATATTAACTCAAAACGATCGTGAAAATTCTTCCACATTGTGCATTTCGATATTGTCATAAACAAAATAGAAAATTGTTTAATTGTTTTTTTTAATTATCCCAGTTGAAGGAATTGATCGTTCGGGTTGCGTATTATAGGCAACTAAACATGTATACATAGGGGATATGTATACTTTTAAAAAAACCTCTCTGTATATATAATCAGTAATTTCTTTTGCCATATGGAATAAAACAAATGTATAAATGTACCCAACAAAAAGTGAAAAAAAAAAAACATTAAAAATGTTTCTTTTATTAAAATTACATAATTTAAATTAATATATAAAAAGTTCATTTCCATAGAAAATATTTATCATTAACATAAGGGTGCGTGGGGTAAAGATGGTAAATGATTGAATACATACGTTTGCCATCTTTTGCCCCGCGCACCCTTATGTTAATGATGAATATTTTCTATGGAAATGAACTGTTTATTGTCGATCGTGTTTAAATTGTTCACGCCGAAATTGCTTTTCAGCGTTAATAATTTCAAGAGATTTACTTTAATAATTGAGCCCCAAATGAAAATAATTGTATGTAAATAATATTATAATAATTGATTATTTCAATGGAAAATTATGCTAACGTATAAATCATGTTTTAATATATGCAACACAATCAACGCGCGCTTTCAACGAATCCATTATTTCGCCGTTCTTTCCGCGAAATTTCATTACGCGCTTATTTAAAACGAACGCGCGCAAATAATTAAATAAAATAAAAACTGACAATGAATGGATAAATAAAAATTTGTGGAAATAATAAAAAATAATAATAAAAAATTGAAAACGAAATAAACGCTGATTTTGTCGATTCTATGAGATCTGTGGTTGAAAACAAAAATATAGTTATTGTAAATACTATTTACAATGTATTTTCAAATTAAATTTATATAATAATAATCTTCTTCATTTGCAATTCTCAAAGTGCATAAAAATACAATAAAAATATAAAGCAAAAAAATAAAACAAGGGTACAACTTAAACAACTAAAACACATTTGATTTTTTCAGATATAACGGTTCTTTAAATAATCGATTTTGGCCATCACGTGTGCCATGGAGTGAATGCCTCAAAGATTCAAGAAAAAATGAATTATTGAATAATTATTAAAAATAATTAATAAATAATTATTTAATAATTAATAAATAATAATTTTTTTAAATAAAAAAACTAGTTCTGCATTTTCGCCTTACTCAATGCAATAAAAAGTGTAAATCGTAAATAAGACAAAGGGAGCATTCTTAATATTATTTATTAACGATAAAAAAGGTAAAAATTAAACACGATGTTTTTTTTTTGCAATGAAATTTTAAAATAATTAATAATTTATATATATATAAATCTTTATTGGCAGATTATTTTGAACAAAGTAATAATAATAAATAAATACAATAAATAACTAACATAAAAATAAATTCTTCTGCCAATTGGCTATCGACCGTTGGTCTAATAATTTATTCTGACTACTTTTCAAAGAAATCAAAATGATATAAAAATCGAAAGTAGTCAGAATAAAATATTAATTATTAAAAAAAAAATATTGTGAAACAAACCATGTGTTTAATTTTTATCTAATTGTTTAAACATGTTTCACCCTACACCCATATGGGTAGAAAGGGTTATTGAATATATATATATATATATATATATATATATATATATATATAATATGTTTCACTAAGTGTTAAGTGAGAAATTAATTCAAGAGCAAATAAATATTACTATTAAGGAAAACAAAATTTTTCATTAATAAATATGTTATAAGGTATATATATATATATATTTGAGTCGCAACTTATATTCAACTCGACGCTTTCAATTTACCCCCCTATTTTTACTTTTCCCCGTTGCTAGAATAAAATTTCGAACAAACACACAAAACAGACGCCGGAAGATATCCTCCGGGCATAAATATTCAACGCGTTCGGCCACGAAGAGTGGAAACTTATGATTGCATTACATCGCCCCCATTTCGGTCATTTTGTATTATTATTATCATCATCATTTTGTAGACGCGCCTCGTTTAAGCGGGGCGGAAAACCGCGTCGCGGCGAAATTATAAATTCAAATTCGTCCCCTTTGATATCCGACATTTTCGCGCGCCACTGTTCTTTGCGCGAAACGCCGAGGCCGGCATAATTTTCGGATAATAAGGGGACGGTTGCCATCGAGATTAGAATATTGCGACACGCTCGAGTTTAATCAGCGAAGAATGAAAGGCGCGCGAAAGGGATGGAAAAAAGGACTCACCTGATCGCTGTCGTTGCCTTGCCAGCTGTCTGTTGCCTGAAACAAAAATACGGAATTCGTTAGAGGAGTTATGTTTAAAAAAAAAATAATAATGAAACAATAAATGAGTTTTTTTTGGTTATGGAAATCACAGGAATCTTTTGCTGGACTTTAGATTTCCATCAAGGACTAAATATAGTCCATTTCTATTTATTTCAAGCACCAAATACCGTCATTTTAGTATGAATTTTCTCTTTGACTTGAGAACTCTGTCATTTCTATTTCTATCGAGAACTAAATACAGTCCATTTAGTATAGATCTTCTATTCTACTAGACTTAAGAGCTCTATCAAGGACTAAATATAGTTCATTTTTATTTATTTCAAGGACCAAATACAGTCCTTTTAGTATGAATCTTCTGTTGGACTTGAGAACTCTGTCATTTCTATTTATTTCAAAGACCAAATATAGTCCTTGTAGTATGAATCTTCTGTTAGACTTGAGAGCTCTGTCATTTCTATTTCTATTCGAGGGCTAAATACAGTCCATTTAGTATTGATCTTCTGCTGGACTTGAGTGCTCTATTAAGGAATAAATATAGTCCATTTCTATTTATTTCAAGGACTAAATACAGTCCTTTTAGTATGAATCTTCTGTTGGACTTAAGAGCTCTGTCGTTTCTATTTCAATTAGGAACTAAATACAGACCATTTAGTATGGATCTTCTACTAGACTTTAGACCTCTATCAAGGACTAAATATAGTTCATTTCTATTTATTTCAAGCACCAAATACAGTCCTTTTAGTATGAATCTTCCGTTGGTCTTGAGAACTCTGTCATTTCTATTTCTATTAAGGACTAAATATAGTTCATTTCTATTTATTTCAAGAACCAAATATAGTCCTTGTAGTATGAATCTTCTGTTGGACTTGAGAACTCTGTCATTTCTATTTCTATCAGGGACTAAATACAGTCCATTTAGTATTGATCTTCTGCTAGATTTGAGTGCTCTATCAAGGAATAAATATAGTCCATTTCTATTTATTTCAAGGACCAAATACAGTCCTTTTAGTATGAATCTTCTCTTGGACTTGAGAACTCTGTCGTTTCTATTTCTATCAGGGACTAAATACTGTCCATTTAGTATGGATCTTCTATTCTACTAGACTTAAGAGCTCTATCAAGGACTACATATAGTTCATTTCTATTTATTTCAAGAACCAAATATAGTCCTTGTAGTATGAATCTTCTGTGGGACTTGAGAGCCCTGTCAATTCTATTTCCATCAAGGACTAAATACAGTCCATTTAGTATTGATCTTCTGCTGGACTTGAGTGCTCTATCAAGGAATAAATATAGTCCATTTCTATTTATTTAAAGGACTAAATACAGTCCGTTTAGTATGAATCTTCTGTTGGACTTGACAGCTCTGTCGTTTCTATTTCTATCAAGGACTAAATACAGTCTATTTAGCATTGATCTTCTGCTGGACTTCAGAGATCTATCAAGGACTAAATGCAGTCCATTTAGTATTGATCTTCTACTGGACTTAAAAGCTCTATCAAGAACTAAATATAGTCCATTTCTATTTATTTCAAGGATCAAATACAGTCCTTGTAGTATGAATCTTCTGTTGGACTTGAGAGCTCTGTTGTTTCTATTTCTATCAAGGATTAAATACAGTCCATTTAGCATTGATCTTCTGCTGGACTAGAGAGATATATCAAGGACTAAATACAGTTAATTTTTATAGATCTGTTGAACTTGAGAGCTTTATCAAGGATTAAATATAGTCCGAATTTAGTGGAAATGAACTATATTTAGTCCTTGGTAGTGCTCTCAAGTCCATTAGAAGATCCATATTGCAACAATTATGGATACTCAACACTGTTAGCCTACCTCGATAAGGTGGGCTGACTGTGTCGAGGACTGGTACAACAGCCTTTCTGCCACTCAAGTAATAGATGCTAATAAAATTAAAGATTTAGTCCAATCAAATGAACAATTGCCTTTGTGAATCGCGCACCACCTAATTAAAAAAAAAAACGTGGGAAATGATGCACGTTTCTTTTTTTTTGTAAAAAATTTCATGTGCGCGGTGAATGCTGTTTCGCCGAAATTATGCAATTTTTAATAATAATAATACATTTATTTACGGGAGACCCCTTTTGTACAAAAATAATACAATGAACAATATAATCACAAAAAATAAACTATAATTAATATTATTTATATGAATTAATATATATATACATATAATAAAAATATTAGAAACAACAAAAGAAGAATTAAGTAGCTGTTGAGTGAATTTTTAAATTATTTTTGAAGGATTGCAGGGAGCCAGAGAATAACTGGAACCAACTGTAATTGCTGAAATCATTCGCAGTTTTCATGATTCTTGATAAGCCGTTGTTGCTGGCGAAGTTGGTAAGATGCGTCCGAATCCTGAATACCGGCGTATGTCTACGTGAACGACCAGAAGGTGATATGTAAAAATCGATTTTAGATAGTAGCTCCGGACAGTCAATTCTGTTGTTAATCAGCTTATATAACAGACACAGATCCGCAAACATTCGTCTGTCTTCCAAGGTATTCATACTGAGGTCTTCGCTAATAACAGTATAAGATCCGATTACATGCTGTCTGCCATTTCTCCTCTCCATATGCCAAAAAAATCTATTTTGAATCCTCTCGATTGAATTAATATCTGCTTGTGAATGAGGTGTCCAATTTGGTGAGGCGTATTCTAGATGGCATCTGACCAGGGAACAGAACAATATTTTTAAACAATCACTGTTGAAGTCTTTACAAGTATGATAAACAAATCGCCACATTCGATTTGCTTTGTTACAAATAGATGAAATGTGATTTTTAAAGTTTAATTTTGAATCAAAGAGTACACCTAAATCGTTTATTATATTTAGTTTATTTAAAACATTGTTATTAAGGTGATAGGGATAATCAATAGGGTTTTTACCTCTATAAAAAGATATTGAATTACATTTCTTAATATTAAGAAACAATAGATTGTTTTTACACCATTCATTCACATTTCATTGAATCGTTCTACCGATGAATTATTTCATTGGTTCTGTGAATAAGACCCCTCTTAAAGTTTAATTATAATAAATTAAATAAAAATGATTTGAAAATAATAAATTATTTCCACTTACGTTACGTAAGTACGTTAAACACATTAAAACAACTACTTCCTGGGCATTTATTATAGTTAGCGAAAGATTATTTTTTGTAAGTTTGAATTTCATTTTGTTTATATTAAATAAAAATTTATTATTAATAATAATTAATAATAATATTAATTATTTGAAAATAATTAATAATATTTTCATTTTGTTTATTTGTGACTCATTCATTTGATAAGAAGGTTTTAAGAATATATGTTTTTTTTAATGCATATATTCTTGAATTTTATAAAGTATAATCACTGTGATGTGTAAATGCAAAATGAAGTTATGTATTAATTCATTTGGTAATTTTGCTTATTGATAGGAGCTTAGTTTAATTCGCAATTATTTATTATTATTACTCGAACGAGATGAATTTCGAAACTCTCCCCGCTTAATAACGAACGCTTCATTTAGTTCAAATTACCTCCAACTAAATCTAATAATGATAAACAACTTCCCAGCAGCAGTTCGACGCCCAGAAAACCGCCATTAACAGTTGCCGGAACAGTTGATCGGACCGGAAAACGTATTACCGATGTGTCCCGGTGTCAGTCCTAGAACGCGGGGCCCTCTTAATTACGTCCCACCGATAATTAATTATCATTCCCTTCGGAATTGTGTGTATCCTTTAAGCGAATTCCGAGCGGCCGCGCCGTGTATCATTTGACCGGAAGTTTGTAACTGGGAACCCCCGGGCGCCGCGTCGCCTCCCCAATTAGGATTCCTAACGGTGTTAATCAATCACACCGGTGTAATGTAATTCGGGTGTTTTCACCTGTGTTCCCGTGAACAAATCATCCCGATTTAATCCCTTCATTTCCGCATCCAATTTAGCCGTTGTAATTAAACGCCCTTAATAAATAATCTTCCGTGAAATTGATTATAGTTCGAGTAAGATTATGGGATTTTTATTTAATCGCAGTCTTCACTGATGAAGGAGATAAATTAGTTTATGAAGATATAAACAAAATCAGAAGACGTTTAAATTGAATTTAAATCCTATTGCACATATGAAAGCACACAGAATTCGTACAGAATAGCCCTGATAGTACATGCAAGCAAACATATTTGTATTTAATTTAAATTTTTATTGGACGTAATAAGAAAATAAATAGATTGAATACAAACATCCTACAATCACCATTCATCAAATCATTTGCGCAAATCATCAGGACAGTTCAACTAGCTAGCATAGATTTTTCTTTAACTTCATCATAAATTCACGACAGGGCAGAAATACCTCTGGTCGATAGCCCAGACAGACTAACACCTACATGTATTGTTATTATTTATTTAATTATCTATATAGTCTGAATAAAGATATATATATATATATATATATATATAAATAGATTGAATTACATTAAAATATATTTCACATATGAAAGAAATAGATCATATTTGAATTTATAAAAATTAAATGTAACATACCTATACAATTTCATATAAAAAATACTCTTTTTCCAATTTAAAACTGCATACATTAAAAAATGAATCAAATTTCACGAAAACTGTATCAATAATTTAAAGAAAAAAAAAAAACAAATATTTTAAATTTTAATCGCGTCTATTTAAATCACGACCTTTTCGTCTCCATAGTAAAGTTTTTGTGAAAAAATGTAGAATGTGCGAACCATCAACATCTTCTTCATATAATGTGGCTGTTGATGCAGCAGTCATAATGAACGAGCTCCTCCAGAATAAAACAAAAGAAAACTATGAGAGGGCATGCAAAGATTTCAAGGAGCGGTGCAAATCCAAAATGATAATTAATTTGACAGCGGAAATTGGACTTTTGAATTTTTGAAAATTTCATAAGTGAAAATATAAGTTGATGAAAAAAAAAATATATATTTCTAAAATAGATTACACCGTGGCTATTATTTATTATTGTTAACAATAATAATATTAACCATTAATATAAAAAAATCGAATATCCATTGAGGTGAATTTGTGTAATGAATTTAAAAAAAATGATTACTCTAAACATCATCTCTTAATAGTTGATGGAAGCCGAAAAAATAATTTTGGATACGTAATCTGAATCTAGCTGGAAACAATCAACCTGATTGGGACAACAAACGGAGATTCGAGTAACACCCGTGGGAGAAAAAAAGACGAACTCGAGACTTTGAAGAGTTAACATCGGCGACGATAAATTCAATAATGTACAAATTTTGTATATGTGTTGTAATCATTAATATAAATCTTTACGTTAATTATTTTGAATATTATTCAATGGTCCTTCGAAAGGTAAATAAGAAGTAACACTAGCTGATTTAATACATTGTATGAAAAATAAAGATTTCTTTAGAAAAAAAGTTACAGAGAATGGAGGATGCGCCGGGCTATAAAATCCGTGGCTGGAAATCCGTGGCTAACTTCTCATCGGTAAAATCAAATGAGAGGATATTATTTTATTTTTCCATATTCTGCTTGTAAATCACTTATAATTATATTTTATGTTAAATTAAGTTGTAGTAACAGATTGTTAAAGCATAATTGATGAATTCAATTTTATCCTCACTTAACCCACTAAATCAATTTAATTAGCCATACGCTAATATCGGCTTTATTGTAATTGAAATTAATGCGGGATGCACAACAACATCTAAAATAAACAATTCAACCACACATTGTAGCCATAATAAACCCTCTAATTAAATCCAGACATGTTGGGTTATCCAATTAAAACCATTTCGTTAATTTGATTATCTCGAATGATAGCGGAAAGGTGGGATAATGGCCCCGGGGAGCCGAATCCGATAGATCAGAGGTGATCTGAATGGTGTTTCAGGAAACCGGAGTTGTGCGAGTGTGTGTGTGTGTGTATGTGCGGAAAACCTCGGAATCCCATTTGGTTTACAGCTTTCCGTGTGTGTCGGGAGTTTCGTGTTTCGGCGGATTATTAAACCGCCATTAACGGGGAAATCCGTTCGGCGATTGTTTTCCACGACAGGATAATTTATCGATCCCCGTTGTTTTCTCCGCGGTTGCGGGATTATAATTACGGACGCTAGGGGGTATTAATTTTTTCCCTTATTCTCCTTCCCCTTGCGTTTATATTGCGCGGGGTGGTTGTAATTTATTTCCGGCCTGCGTCGGATAATCGCGGACGGGGTGTTTTGCACGCTGGGAGTTAAGGAGGCAGGTAGGCACTGCTGAGGATTATTGCGGGAAAGGCTAGTCGCGTTTATTTCGTTAATATTTCGTTTTTGATGTTATTAACTTTAAATTATTATTGCTAATGAAACGGATTCCAGTTATTGTTAAAAATTATTTAAAATCTCACGAAATGTATTAAAGTTTACTATTATTCAAAAAAGGATTTCTAAAATATTTTGTAAAAATAATTTGGCGCTTCATTACAATACTTTGAATGTTTTCTTTTTTCTCTAAAAACTGGAAATTTGTATGGCCAATGCAATAAATATATATATATATATATATATATATATATATTTGAAGCCTCATTTGTATAGAAGTGTGTGCTGAAAGAAAATTGATATATAAAGTATTTCACAAATTACAGCCAGTTGAGTGAAACCATAGACGTAAATATTCTACGTCTAGACGAGTAATGATGTGGTGGGGATAGGGAATGTTTGTAGTCCGATATATCGCGTCTGAAAACGTAAACATAAACACAAGTGGAACGTCGCAGCTGTTTGATTTCCCGCTTAAATTCAAATTATTTATCATTGTTTATGACGGTCGAAATTCTTTATCATCGTCGAATCATGAAAATATCTGTTCATTTCATGGTATTAAAATCTTAATTGACCAAAAATATGCAGACTTATTATTACTTGTTATGTTATTATTACATAAACAGACCTGATGGTAATTCGAAATTGTAAATAAATATAATTTTATAATTTTATATCAGCATAATAACCGTAAGACACAAATAATATCGTAAATGAATTATTTCCAATGACTTCAATAAAGTGTTCGAAGAATTCACGAAATAAAACAATGACAATATAACAATAATAACGAATCAGACAATAAACACAAGCAGAAATGAGCAAATAAAACACAGACAATTAAAATATAGTCAAAAACACCAATACGAGTTAGTAATTCAATAAAGCACTGACGAGTTTGTGTATTGGGTTAGGCGTTAAAATCAGCTGTGAAGTTACTTTGTGTTTACAAATTGTGTATTCCCCTTACGTTTTTCCCCTCTATGTTGGATGACAACAAACGGTGCGTATGCTTCCTCTAGTTATTCTAACTCTGAGTAAAACAATGCCCCGGCATTTTTCTAGAACAATTTTACTTATAACTTGTTTTTTTTTTAACATTTTTTTACAGCTCTAGCGCTCAAACCGATTAACTGATTCACCTCTTTCTTCGTGTTCAAGACAGGAAATTAAATTTGAGGGGAATTGCTGTTTGTATTTTTTTAATTCAAAATACAAATATTTTTTTGTACATCAAAGGAAAACAAAATCTGCAAAAAAAAAGATTTTTGGTTAAATGGCTACCATTTTTTAAATAATCGGGCCAAGATAAGGCCGCCCAAATTCAATTTACTATGATAATTGATATTTTTCTTCTATTTCTGGCCATCTTGGAGAGGGGATATAGTGTGGCTGAGGAAGGAAAGAAACCAAAAGTTGACCGAACCATTTTCAGGCGCCAGGTCCAGTCCAGACAGTCTCCCGACTGTTTGCACGCTATGAATTGAGCTATCATTCGCAAAATCAATAAAATAAAAAGCAAAGCCCACAAATTTGATTTTTGCACCCCCTAAATCCCACAATGACTGAAGAAACGATTTTTCTTATTTTGTAAGGGTCTTGCCGAAGATTATTGCGGAAAAGACTCATCACGTTAATTTAGTCATATTTCGTTTTTTTTTATGTTATTGAATCTAAATTATCATTTTAATATTAGTGAAAATGATTGCTAACGAAATTCTAGTTTATTACAGCTTATTCTTAAAAATTATTTCAAAATTATATAAAATCTCACGAAATGGATTCAAGTTTATTAATTTACAAAAATGACTTCTAAAATACTTTATCATAAGTTTAAGTAATTTAGGATTTCATTCCAACGCTGGTTGTGAAAATTGAATCGTCCGAAAAAACCAACAGTCGATATCCTTTAATTCAGCGTATATGATTGATGCGTGGAAAGCTAACAATAAATGGACCATTTTGAAATTTAAAGATTTTATTTATTTTTATTTTTGTAAATAAAATGTATATTGTAAAATGGAGATTCTGTAAATAAATTTCAATCACAACCCGGCGCATCCACCAGAATGGATTTTTGAAATATTTATTTCGACAACAATTTAACAATAAATTCGAAGCTTTTGTATACTATTTGTTTTAAATACAACCAGTATTACATGCAAAATGCGATATATTGTTTGAATATATATTTTTTTCTGTTGACTTTAACGATACATTTAAAAATATCAAAATTCGAACTTTAAAAAATCCACATATATTGAAAATATTTATTTTTGAGTATTACATTATATAATTTTATAATACATATACATACAATAATTTACACATTGTTAGACTTCAGAAAAAAAATCCACATTTTCCCAGGTTTGCATTTATTTTCGTTCTTTTTTTAATAATTTTATTTAAACAGTCTATAAAAATAAATTATATTAATGTTATTTAATATATTTAAATAATTGTGACCAAGTGGATGAATACTCTTTTCTATTTATATAAAAATAAATATTAACTCTTAGATATTCGGTTTTCCTGAGTTATGATGTTGTTTTTAAATTTTTCGAAATTTTATGGACGAGAGTTAGCACTGTCTCAAAATTAATGAACCATTATTAGGTTCATTTTGAATTTAATGAACCATTATTAGGTTCATTAATTTTGAGACAGTGCTGACTCTCATATTTAATATGTAATTATAATTGTAATTTGGAAATGGAGATTCCGTTAATAAAGTAAAATGAAACTTAAAATTTCGAAAAATTAATAAAAACAATATCATAACTCATAAAACCGAATTTTATGTCCGATTATAC
Organism: Philonthus spinipes; assembly: GCA_963082785.1. Lineage (NCBI taxonomy): Eukaryota > Metazoa > Arthropoda > Insecta > Coleoptera > Staphylinidae > Philonthus > Philonthus spinipes. The sequence goes on from OY720300.1 coordinate 3,984,374, forward strand.
AAAATGATTTATCGCCCCGTATTAGAATACTCCTGAATCCTGTACCTAAATCCCCCCAAAGCCACACTCAACCATCGAAGTTGCTGAAAGAGCATCCCTGTGTACTCTGACAAAACTCCGTTATGTTACGGGGTGCGAGAACGTCAAAACGGAATTCATGAGACTAAATATGAGAAGGTTGACGTTCTCCCCTAACACCTCCGATAGCTCAGGTTATTAAATCAAATAAAATGTGATGGTATATATATGTATATACATTTATTATATTTCACTGTATTTACAAAAAAAAAACAATAATATAAGAAGGGGGTTGGCAACGACTTACGACTTGCGGTTCCTGGGAGTGACGGTGTTTGGACTCGAAGGGTTACGATGATGTTGCTCTCTGGCTGAGTGATGATGTCTAGTTCATTGATGATCACTGATTGTTCACTAATGACGATGTTTTTCTGGATGATGACAACTGACTGACGATGATGCTTTACTGAATGATGATAACTAACTGTTATCTTCTGATTTCGACAGCTTCTTTCCAACCACCGATTCTACCAACCCTCACCACTGGTGGGGGTGGTGGTGGTGGAAACGCGGATGCGCGGATGCCTAATTGTCAGAAAGGGACGGTTTCGCGGATTTACCTGAAACCGCGATCCTTTCTGGCGATCCGACTGGCGATGATGGTTGGCAGCCAGATGTTGGTTTTTCAGCCCATCCTGGATTCTCCCCAGTACCCTTTGTCTGGGGATTATGCCGCAGCGGGATTGTTCGGGGTGCCGTAACGCTGGAACCCGCCCCTACGCGTCCCAAGGTTTATGGCGGTCGTAAACAGTCGTAAGCCGTTGCCTTGTTTATTGGGGGATAATAACGTATTTACAAATATTTACAAAGAAGAAAATTATACAAAAGGACAATAAAGTTGGTGCGAACTTGAGTCATTTGAATATTAATGATTATGTAAATGAAATGAGCAAAACAAATTGGAGTCCGATGTTTTCGCGAATGTGAATTAAAATAATCAAAAAAACGACGTTTTCGGTAAAACGCCGGTAACAGTTATCAACAAAATCCTCTCCAACATCCTTCTTTGTAAAACAAAAAAAAAATATTACCAGTCTATGATAGACTTTGATTCGTGGCTGAGTGATTGCATGCAATAAAGTGGTGGTTGGGTTTAATATTTACGAGTAATGTCGGAATTCCTGGGGATGCACAATTGCTTCAGTAACTCGTAATTAAACGATAATAATTATGTGCCTCCTCTTTTATTCTTTTGTTTTATTTACATACGCTCCTATCCTGATACTCGTTAAGTATAATATTTGTAACAATATTTGAAATATGGTATATAAAGAAAACAAGAAAGCGATGGGCATAAATTTGAATGATTCATTAGTAAACATGTTTTCACAATAAAGTTGCAATTTCATCAAGAAATTGCAACTTTAGAAAGAAAACAGCGAGAATTTAGTTGCGCACCTAATAATATATTTTAAATGTCTTCCAATTTTTATTAAATTTTATTTAGATGAAATTTATAAGTATCCAAAAATTTAAAACACTTCTAAAACGTCTCATTGTTTTTTTTTTTTAACTAAAATTATACTTTCCTTTAAAAAATAATTAAAACAAAAAGAAACGATAATTAAACCGGGCCCATAATTAATTTCCCTTACCCTCCTCCTCGCTCGCCCGAGACGCGATTTTTATCAAGTTTAAAGTAATTTTTATACAATAATAGCCTTTCATAAATGACTTTCTTCATTTTTCTTTGTTGGAATTCAAGAGCGGTAGAGGGAGAGAGAGTGGCTCTCCGGGCCGGAGGAGAAGGCCGGTGATTAATAAGCGGTAATTTTTCACGGCGCCCATTAATCAAACCGGGGGAGCCGTTGCCATTGGCGTCTGGACGCCAGGAATTGCATGCATAATTCATAATTCACAATCCGCGGCGCGATAATGGACATCCATTCGATTTATATGCGGTTGGTTCGCACCTAGATTTATTGCCCCATCCGCAGCATTTTTCCAATAGATACGCTCTAACCAATCATTATAAAATTATTAAAAAATAATAATAATACAATTTTAATAAATGAAACACTTTTCAATATGTTTGTATAATTTGGATTATTCAAGCTTTTTGTTTATCATTTTTTAAAATTGAATTATAAAGTATAACAAAGTAAAAGCCTCAACAATTAAAGAAATAATGGTTGGGCCAATTGTTCGGTGCAAAATGATTCCATGATTACCATTCGCCCTCTTTTATACATCCTTCATGATGAAGCCATTTACCTCAAGCCATTGTGCTAGTTCGAACTCCATTTTGATGTCTTCTTCTGACACAATTTAACAGCGTTTTCATGTGGTTTAATTGCTCTGCGTAAATCTGTAGGTCATCCATATACCATATATGACTAAGTTTTATAAAATAAAACACTTTTTCACTTTGTTTGTATAACTTGTTTTTGTAACAAAGTGAAAAAGTGTTTTATTTAATAAACTCAACATGTATAACCAAGTGAAAGCCTTAGCAATCAACAAACTAAGTTTTATATTTGAGTTCGGTATCAAAAACTCCTTTCTTTGAGCATTCATATAGGCTGATAATGGTTTGAGAGCAAGACTAAACCATATAGGGCGTCTCCCTGGAATATGCCTCGTCGGATTTGTATTGTATGACATACATAAATTGTAAATTAAATAAATATGATTTGAAAATAATCAATAAATTAATTAAATTTATTATATTTTCACCTTCATATTAACGATGAATATTTATTTTTATAAAATCAAATTACAACCGTTTGATCAGAAAAACAAAAGAACATTGCGTTTGCAAAATAACAAGTTATTTTTTACATTTTTTTAAATGGAACACTGTATATATTTTATCATTTGGAAGAATTATCTTCTCTATCAAATTATAATAAAATATATAGGGAGTTCCGTTTCAAAAAATGTTTGTTTTGTTAATATCTCAAAAACGCAATTCTCTTTTGTTTTACTGATTTCATCACTGTAATCCCTGAAAAAATTACTACTACGTTGCTAATTTAATTAAGACTCTAGCTCAACTAATAAGAAAGTTAGCAATGGTGTGTACTTAATTTCAGTCATGATATAACATTTTAGCCGAAAAATAGCGTTTGGCGGAGAATACTGATTCCGGCGTTATTATAATTAATTAATTTTAATCTATTTAATTTCAGTAAACGAGTCGTGTGGCGGAGCAAACCAGAATCCATCCACTGTTTTAGAATCAATGGATAAAGAGGGAAACGAAACAATGATTATTTCTTGTTTTTGTTCATAAAAGAAACTAAATATATTTCGAATTGAATTGCATCCTCGCAGTACAAACATTCGATCCTGGCGTGTTTACCCGGCGCATCCACCAAAACACCGCCGCAGAATCATAATGGAAACAAACACGGGCGTCTCGGGTCCGATTCCTCGGATTGATTCGGACGTGAACAAGAGATCGAGCTTAATTGAGCAAATAAGTTGGGGTGGGTCGTAAACGGCGGCGTTTTCGATTGTGCGAGCTTAACGAGATCCCCCGCCCAATTTTGAGAAATTTGTGCGCCGCGTCGGAATTAACTCGTTACTTACGTACGGCCGATCCCCGGCCCGTTCTGATTTCGGTCGCCCGTGTTTTAAGTTACTGTCGAATTCATGGGGGGACGGCGCCCGCCAGATCGTAAATCCACGCGTGAGGGGTTGTAAAAGTCTCGGGGATAATGGGAGGGTGGGATTAACGGAGTTTGAATTGAAATCCAAAGTTGAGGAATATATAAGTTTGAGTGGATTCTATAAAACGAGTTAATTATAAAGATTTTTTTTAATTGTTTATTTCAATTAAATATAAATTAAAATCACTAATTATTTAATTTGAGTTATGTTAAGAGATTTTAATCACAATTGAAAAACACTTTTTATTCCTTACTTCGCTTTTATTTTTATACGTTAGATGTAGAGTACTTAGAACTCGAAATGTAATGTAAATTACATTAAATTAAAATCCCACACAATTCCAACATCTCCCTAAAATACAAGTTTCCTTTATCTACCACATACTATTTCCTCTCATTAAATAACGAGAACTTTGACAACTGATTGTAAATAATTTTAAGCTGCTATTTATTATCATCTAGCGATGCCAATTATTTGTTTTCTTGTTGTTGTTATTATTTCTTTATTTATGTTCTACGATCCATTATACATAAATATTATAAAATGGCAGAAAGACCTCTGGTCGATAGCCATTTAACAATTAATTAATTTTTGTGTGATATACATAATCAATGTTTGTTATCTTATTGTAAACTATTATAAAATATATATTGTTTAAAAGTAAATCCGTTAAATAAATAAATAAATAAATCATTAAAAAGTTATAAGCAGATTAAATTCTGATTGTACCGTATCTCGGATTGTTCAGAAAATAATGAGAGTTTTATATAACAAATTAAAAAAGAGAGCGACACTTTTCTTATTTAAATAGAAAATAATATTCATTCTCTTCGTCACAGTTATTTAAATAAATTAAATAAAAATCATTTGAAAATAATTAATAAATCATTTCCACATTTAGCTCTGAGACTTTTGACTTACGTTACGTAAGAACGTTTAATTATTACTTAATTCTTTATTTACGGAAAATCACCTTTTTACAATTAACCAAAATTTGACCGAACCATTTTCAGGCGTCAGGTCCAGTCCAGAACCTATGCTTAAATCAGCAGTCCGCAGACTGTTTTGCACGCTATGAATTGGAGCTATCACTCGCAAAAACAATAAAATAAAAACCAAAGTCCACAAATTTGATTTTTGCACCCTCTAAATCTATAATGACTGGAGAAACGATCTTTCTTATTTTGTAAGGGTCTTGCCGAAAATTATTGCGGGAAAGACTTATCACGTTGATTTAGTCATATTTCGTTTTTTTTTATATTATTGAATCTAAATTATCATTTCAATATTAGTGAAAATTACCTTTTTACAATTAACGTAATTTATTAATTATTTTCAAATATTTTTTATTATTATTTACTTTTTCTTATTTGTCGTATAGAATTGGCGTACAGACATTTCCGCTCTCGCGACGATTCCAATGTTCGGCATTTTCGCAATATTATTTAAAAATTGTAATATATATAAAGGCAGATCTTTTAAAGAAATGCAAGCGTTAACAAACTATAAAGTAATTCACATCTGACAGTTTGCCTTTTGCGGTTGCTCTCATTTTTATTTGTTACAAAAATCTCGTATAACTTTCTGAACATTCCGGACGTTTCCACTCTCGCGATATTTCCATTCTCCAGGATTTTCGTAATCTTACTTTCAAGACAAAATTAAATAAATATGATTTGAAATCACAGATAAATTAAATTAAATTGATATTTCTTTTTAAATCTTGTTTTATTTAAAATTATTTATATTCCTTTTTAAATTATATTTATATCTATGAATTCTACAATTCATACGCCCATCAGAGATCTTTTTTCCACTTATATTTAATTAATCTAAATTATATCCCAATGTTCTACACTGAAATTTCTTCAATTTCATACTTTCAAGACCTTTGAAATCCCCTCCCTCGCCATAAATTCATTAATGTTTAACGCTGATCTTTTAAAGAACTTGAAGTATTAAAAAAGGTTGTAAAGTAATTCATCACCGGACTGTCTGTCCTTCGAAATTGCTCTCTTTTATTGTAGGGTCGCATTCTGAACATTCCGGATGTTTCTGCTCTCGCGACGTTTCCATTCTTCAGCATCTTCGTAACATAAATTACAATATATTTAAATATAGCTCTTTTAATAGATAGATGGATATTTTATTTACGGAATCTCCATTATACAAATATTATAAATACAAAATTATTACATATTATTAATTATTATATAAATCCCAACGTGAATAAATGTACAACACAAAATGAATAAATTACAATTGTAGCTGCAAAAGTGTGAATCATCTTTGTTTCATTTCATTTTATTTAATACAATTGTAGCAGTAGTTTAACAAATTAAAAAGTAAATAAACTGACAAACAAATAAATCTCTTAAAGAAATTCAAGAATTAATGTGTTATAAAGAAATTCAATGTTGAGTGTTTTTCCCTTGCCACAGTGGAAAAACCTTGCTCAGAAATGTATGTGAGCTTTTTACGACAAATAAAAGACAGCGCAATTTTATTTGCACGAGCAACCTTCGGGACATTCTAAAACCTGATTCTCGGGGCTATTCCGTATGGGAAATGTTAAGTTTAACGTGTACGTTAATTAACTTCACATTCTATGTGTATATAGCAATTACAAAAATTGCTTAAACGGTGATGTTGATAACGTACACGTTAAACTTAACATTTCTCTTACAGAATAGCCCCGTCTATATATTTAATAATTTTTTAGTCATTTTTTTAGGTTTGATTTATTTATGTAGCATTTGGTTGTTGAAAAGTTTGTTGAACTAATTTAAATAAAATAATCTTTAATACAAAAAAATACAGCAACAATTAAGAGTATTTTTTTTAATAAATAAATATCTTGTAATAGTTTTTTTCTTCCATTTCAAATTACTAAAACCCGGTTCCTCTTCTCCAACAATAAAACACACACCAATAAACGTTTGTTTGCAAAACGCGGCATTCAAACTTCCTGCACGAGCCTAATATCCTGTATTCTGCTGCTATGCGTTGTATTTTACGCGACAACAACACAAAATCACAAAATTTATTTTTTCCCGGGGTAGCGCAACGGTTTTTACGACCGGGCGAAAAAAAAAGTTTTCACAGTTTGTATTCACAAAGTGGAAATTATTTCGTTATATAAAACGATAGGGATATTTCTCTATAGAGGTTAACAAAAATGATTTTTTATAAAAAAAAATCTATTTTTTTTAAATTTACTACCGATAGTTGAGTGATGGACAAGTATGAATGTTTTTATTAATCGAATTATTACTATATTATAATCCAATATAATTAGATAAATATTCATGTCACTATTCAAATACTTATCTAAAGGATTATTTGAGTGATGATTTGAATGGTTACAAAAAATATTTATTTGAAAAATTATTGAAAAAAAGTGTATATTTTTCAAACTTTGAAAGTATCCGAATGATACTTGATACTGTATAATTCATTGGGATAATAATAATAATAATCTTTATTCACAAGTTTTCATTACAAATTTAATACATTTTATTATGAGGAGGAAATACACAACAAAACAAGTGAATCATTAAGTGGGATTCAGTTAAGCTTACGCTCACTGTTCTTCCATCCAAACCTAATTATTAAAATTACACGATTTATAGTTGTAAAGAACATAATTTATAGTTATAAAGAGCATAATTCATAGTTATAAACAACATAATCTATAGTATTAAAAAACATAAGATATAATTATATATGAAATGTTTTCAGTTTTTTATTTAATTTTAAACTTGTAATGAATCTTTGAGGCGTTAACTTCGTGATAAATTTTCAATACTAGGATAATGAAACCACTTAATAATTTTGTTATACCTTATACCACTTAACGATTTATTTCAGTCATTAGTTTCGACTACACGCTATTAAGTGTTTTCTTTATCGTAACTTGTAATGGTTCGGACCCCGATATTATTAAAATTGTTACGGTAAAATTCATTGGGTTAACATGTAATGGTTCAGACCCCGATATTATTCAAATTGTTACGGTATAATTCATTGGGTTAACTTGTAATGGTTCAGACCCCGATATTATTCAAATTGTTATTATTTAAGAGGCGCTAGTTAGTACCATTACAAATTTCTAACAAATAAACATTATGTTTGTTTCTGTAGTACAAACACATTGTTTACGGGTTTTGTGTATATTAATTGGATTAAGACAAAAGAAATCTTGTCAAAGATTATTACGTTGAGTTTTGAGTTACGTGAAGATGAGTTGAATTAATGTTAAAATAAAACAAGTATCCTTTTTCTTCACTTATTTCTTGTGCACTACTAAATGTATATTTTTTCCACAAAGTAGATATTATCAATACTTGTACTTAGTGGACGAAATTTACAATTTGTAGTACAATATAAATAAAAAAAGGATGCTTGTATTATTTTTGGATTGTCAAAGACTGTTTACTATCAATTCTATCTCAACAGTATATTCTTTATTTAAATTAGAAAATTGTCTGTTTATCAAAAAATTTCCATCACTCTTAATTGAAACACTCAATAAACATATATATAAACAAAATCTTAGTTTCATATAAATGTAAATTAAAATATGTCGTCAATGGTCAAAAATATGTAGCAATTAAGTTCCATAATCATTTCCGGAATAAAACGTAAACATTATTTTAATATAATTAATGGTTTTAATATTTAAACATTGGTAGTTCATATTGTATGAAATAAATATGAATATATTATTAAAAATCAACCAATAAAACACAGATTAAATTGAATAACTTTATTTTAATGGCTATAGTTTCGAAGCATCATTAAACTAAAATAAGTAAAACTTTTAATTTAATAATGATACTATTAAATTAAAAGTTTTACTTATTTTAGTTTGATAATAATGCTCTATGATTCTATATGAAATAACAGATATTATATATTTTTTATTAAATAAAATAAAATATATTATATTTTGTGACTATAACAAAATACCAAATAAGTTATGCAAAGTTAAAAAGTGTTTTATTTTAATAAAAAATATATATAATATCAGTTATTTCATATTTATTTTTAAAATAATATTATTTTATTGATTATACGAAAGAAAAAGAAGAAAAAACTAGCGATGAAAAGTACAAGGAAGTAAAAGTAATAAAAATAAATTGCAATTGTAGAACAAGCTAAACGTGCGGCGGAGCACCCTTTAAATCGAAATCTAGCACAAGTTGAGCAATTTGTGTGAAAGGTCCGTGGACATCTGCCCAAACGTCCATTTTCTGCGGTCAAGTTGAAAAGTAAGCGAGTTTCCGAATAAAGTCCGCCCGCCGGCCACGGAGACGGCCCTCCCCACGATAACGAAACAAAACGCTGCCCTCTCCTCCGTCCGTCCGTTCGATTTCCTTTTTGTTTGGCCCGCAATGAAATTACACGGCCTCCGGCTACGGGCCCGCTGGAAATCCGGAAAACACGACGGAATCAGAGCACGTTCGCGAACAATCGAAGTGTCGTTAAAATATCCAGGGATATATATATATATGTTCTTTAACGGTGAAATATTTGTATGTTCTGTGAAATAAAAAAAGGCAACGCGGAGGGAAATCCGCTCCCTGCGGAAAAAGCGGGGGAAATATAGGAAAATGCATGGAACGGAGACATCTTTGTGTTGGAATTTTTGTACGGTCCCGTGGGGTAGGAAGGGAGCGGTGGGAAACAATAGACGCCTGCATGCAATATTTAATAAAAGGGTTGGAAATAAACACACGCAACGCATGGAAATCCTCTAGCAACAATTCGGGCAGAGAAAAATGTCGCCTTTTAAAAATGTAAAACTCCAATATTGGAATATCTCTGAACCTAAACCAAGAAGGAAAATTGTTATCCAGCGAACAATTGTAAAATAAATAAGGATAACAATAAAAAAGATTTATTCAAATATGAAATATAATCCATATACGTATCTTTATTTGTGTTTTATTAAAAAAAAGAGACGAATACAATAAAAAAAGACACATAATCTAAAATCTTACAATAAAGCTGCAATTATTAAAAAGTCCATACTATAAAGCAAAAACTGCTAATTATAACAGGATAAAAGTCTTACATTTCTGTTTATATTAATATATATATATAAAATATATATTTCTTCTATTTTTTTCTTATATATAGCAAACGTGCTAAATAAATTTTCTTTATATATACAACAAAGTTGATTTATTTGATTTATTATGTTAACAAACAAATTTAAATAGAAAAAAGAATTGATAGTAAAATTCTATTTATTTGTGCAATCCTAATTTAAGATAAATATGAGATTTTATCATTAATATTTTTTTTTATCATCATTAAACAATAAAAAAATATAAAATTTACAGGCTATTACAATTATGGAACATGAGTAACAATTTCCCGGAAGTAAAGTTTTGTAAACGTGGAAGTTATTAAAAAGCAGAGAGACCATTTCGCAGTGTGCAAAATCAAATAGCGTTAATAAAAGATGAAAAGCGCGCATGAAATACTCTCCAATAAAAAAGGGGAAAGGATGTGCGTAGTGGATTTAATTACAAAAGACGTAAAACACATTTTTGTTCTGTGCATATTTTTAGTAATTTCAGAGGAAGTCCGTAATTAAATATATAAATAAAACATTAATATTTGCTTTTTCTTAACGAAATGGAAGATTTGCAAATAAGGCGCAAGTAACGTATTCGCGGAATAAAATAGGATTTTTTCCATTTGATTATCAATGACACCGTGCTGCCAATCGGATGGAAAAAAAAAGAGTAACGTTACTTGAGGTTTGTAAAATTGGGCCTAAGATAATTCAATTGACTGATGAAAGACATTCACATCATGATTCTGCAGGTTACGTTCAGGAAAAATATTTTTTGGGCAGAAAGATGGTCGATGGCCATTTAACAATGAATTAATTTTTGTGTGATATACATAATCAATGTTTGTTACGTTATTGTAAGCCTAATTAAATATGTATATATTTTTGGACAAAGTTAAAAAATCAAGTAAATACATAAAAACGTAAATAAACCCAGAGACAGGACATATCACGACAAACGATACGAATATTGCAGATATATTTGCAAAATATTACCAAAGAAACTATAAGATGACTTATTACAATTCATCTGGCAATGACTTTCAGATTATAGTTGACTCCTAGTACAATTCCTTTAAATGCATCCCATTATCCCAAAGATGTTTAAGATTATATAAAAGAAAAGTGATAATGTACTTGTTGCTTAAAGACAGAAACACTTCACCAGGTTATGGTGGTATCACCTGCATTTACCAAGCAGGAAATAATCCTATAGAGATTTCAAGCTACCGCCCAATTACCCTGCTTCCAGTTTTTGGAAAGTTATTTGAATCCATCATTCTAAAATAATTAATAATTCCAATTTACCAATTTTCTTTATGTAACACCGGTCTACATCCCTTCCTTTATCTATTATCACGTCAAACAGCACATCTTAAAGGTCGAAAATAAGCAATCGCATTTTTAGATATTGTAACGAAAGTTAAAGAAGAAACTGGAAAGATCATTCTGGAATATTCGCGGCGTCATCGAAAGTTCCGGAAAGTTCGAGAAACAAGCACGCTATATAAGCGCGCGCTAGTGGCGCTACGTTTATCACGAACGTCCGAGTGTTCAACATCTCGTTATAAATAAATAGTGACTGTGTTATGTAAATAAATGTGTTAAATGTACTGTAAATAAATAAATAGACATTGTTTTACTTATTTCCGAGTCTGATTAAACCCGATTTCATAACAATATAAAAAAGGCTTACGACACAGGTATTGGGGTGTGCTGTTTAAATGTAACTATTTAGGAATCCACAGATATTTGATTAATATCCTAGATAACTTTCTATCTAAAACATCCTTACGTGTAAAAATGTGCAATTCTTATTCCCGATTCTATACTCCCGAATAAGGACTTCCTCAAGGATCCCATCTATTAATTAGGATACATCCCATATATTCTATGTATCCTAATCAATAAAACAAAATAATTTTCCAGAGTACCATTTTGTTTTTATTTAATTTAAATAATTTATCTCCATCATGAGGATATGCGGAATTATCAAAAAATCGAAAAATATAACTTTGGACGATTTTTGTAAATTCCGTATATCGGAAGATCCTCGTGATGTAAATAAATTATTTAAACAAAATAGAAACAAAATGGTACTTTGGAAATTATTTTATTTTATTAATTATGATACATTGAATACATCCTACATAAAATTGGCGCCCAAGCTATATTTTTCCACGTGGCGGAGGCGCCGGGATTCGTGGAAATTTATTGCTAACTTCTCACGGGTAATTTATTCCTGATAGGGCTAATTATTCAGAAATGTGTAAAAAAAGTTCGACTTATTCCGTTAATTTATCGACGAAGAATAACCGAAGCTATGTTTACAAAATGCTTAAGTTGATTCGGCAATTTTACTGTCTCATATTAGTTTAAATCACGACACCTGTTCTCTTAATACGTTTAATAATGAACGTTTTAACACTAAATTCACCAGTGCCTCGACTTAAAAAAAATACGACATATATTTCCACGATTTTGATATCTTTGCTTTTAACTAAAATTAATTTAATATTATTAAAAGGAGAAAACCTTTACGTCAGTATATTATTCTTAATTGCCACGTTTTCCTTTATTTTATTTTTGTTTTCGAAACTCTCCATAATCCCAAACATAACTGAACGGCAACAATCGCACTTCCTAAAATTTGCACCAAATCTCAAAAATACTGAAAGCCTTAATAATTTATGTTTAAAATGCAAACCCTAACAATCGTCTTAAATATAAATACCCCGTCTTACAATTTATCAAGTCATAACAGCTTATTATCAAGACGGAGATAATAGTGATTACGACGCATGGATACTAATACGAGATGGACTAAATAAGGACAGGTAGAAAGACTTCTGGTAATAACAAACGTTTGTTATAACGACGACTTTCTAGTCGAAATATACATCTAACGTGTTAAATAAAAAAGTGAAGTAAGATATAAACTCATGTGTTTATTATGTAGTGGTAATTATATATGCATATATATTGGAGTTTTACCAAGTAACAGCCTCAAACATAGAATTTTTAAATAAAATTGTAAAGTTGTTTAAAACGTGTTTGCTTGAAGTTAATGCTAAAGTTAGAAATAATTAATAAAGATAGAGCAGTTTCCCAGAAATTATATTAAGAGTTTATGTTTCAAGAAAAATAAACAAAAATCAAAAATATTTGTATTGTGGAGGCTTTTACATTCATTACACTTGTTTAAATATATTAATGAAAAATACTTCTAAACTTTGTTTTGTACAACACATTATTTTTATTTGTTACTGCAGTTTCGGCAACTTTACCTTGTTTGATAATGGCAGGAATTTGCCGAATCTGCAGTCACAAGTAAAAATAAAGTGTTATACAAAACAAGTTTAGAATTGTTTTTCCATTATCAAATTGCTAAAATAAATATATATATAGAAATTGTGGAACATAACGATATTTTCTATTTATCTTATTACAATATTAATTATGTTTTTGAATTTATATATATTTATTATTTAAGTGATGACATACCAACATAGGCCATCGCACCATTAAATAAACCTTAGCCCGTCCGAAGAACCTGAACCTGCGAAACTTCTTAAGTTTCTTGTCGTTAAAGCCCATCCTGTTGAGCACCGAGGACTTCATGGACGCGGCGTATTCGAGTGGAGAATCCGCCTCCACTCGAACACCAGCTTGAACATGACCGAGGCACTGGCACCCACTCTTAAAGATTTATCATCACTGCGTGAACATTGTCGAGCACATGGACAACGGACGCGGACTGACGGGAGAGCTATCAGCGGAGCGTCGCGACGCCCGACGCCGTGTTCGACGCACACTGGATGCTGGCCCAAGATCGGCGTCCCGACGCGCGCTCTCCCTCGGCCAATCCAACAGCCATCCCCCACTCTGCCACGCACCTTTCTCTCGACCGTCTCGTGATTCGACAATTGGACAATTGAGAGAGTTTTGAGTTTGTCAATTTATAAATGTATCAATAATTAAATTAAGAGATTTATTTTTAAAAAAGTTAGTCGTATTTTACAATTTATACTTAAAAAAAAGTTTTTATCAAATTAAATAGAATAAAATGAAATAAAGCACAAATGATTCACACTGGTGCAGTTACTTAAATTTAAAAAAATAAACAAGGAAAATTTTCATTTAATGAAATGACGATGCCACTTGAAATTAGGCAAAAGATGGAGCTTGCGTCGTCTTTAATTTATTAAGGAAAATTTTATTGATCATTGGCAGTAATTTTACTTGTTTAATTCCAAATTTAATTCCACCTCGTAGCATGTTCCCAGTTGGCCAGAGAGGTCAAATCCACCCGTGATCTCGTAAAATGTACCTCTCGTTACTGGTTTCATGGGTTTATACTGTTTTAGGCTACTCCTTTCTTGAATTTGACATAGATTCATCTATTGACGCCTGCTGTCAGTGAAACACTTCAAAAAAGTACACTTCAAGCAGGAAACTACTTCTTAAATATAGTATAATTTTAAAGCATTAGCAGGTTTCTCCGGAGAAATTAAATATAATATAATAAAAAAAATAATAATAATAATATAATTAAATATTAAATATAACATAATAATTTTGCTGTAAATTAAATAGACAAAATGATACAAATAAATAAAAATATTTATTAAATATGTGTGTTTCATCAAAAATAGAAAAAGTAAATTAAAACTTAAAAAGTATAAACAAAATATAATGGACGAAAAGAATTAACAGCTTAAAACCAAAAAAATATAGAAATAAATAAAAATAAAAATTAAATTCATTAGTTAATAACAGGCAAAATTTACTCAAACACTTCGAGAAACTTTATAAAATTTTGTTTGTTCTGTTTTTAACTACCGATCTAAAGTTACCGATGGATTTTCAACCACCGATTTGTCTGGCTCCTCCACTATGGCGGAGGCGCCGGGCAAATCATTTATTTTAAAAGTGATTCACAGTTTATAAACGAATAAAAATAATTCAGTTATATAAGAAATGTGATAATGAATATCCAACTTAATTTAAAATAATTTTTACTTTCAATCATTAGCCTCGAATCAATACTTACACATATCAGTTTCAAGATCCAAAACGAAGGTGTTTGTGTTTGTCAGAATTCAGAAATTTGTTTTTTTATAAGATTGTTGCTAAAGGTCTAAATAATCATTTAAAACAATAAAATCAGGGTTGTGTATTTTTAAAGATCTGCCGAGGGCTCGCTATAAAGAGACGAACTTTTCTAAATCAAAAACGAAGATGTTTGTCACAATTCAGGAACTTGTTTTTCTTACTGGATTGTTGTTAAAGGTCTAAATAATCATTTAAAACAATAAAATTAGAGTTATGTATTTCTTAACTTAAAAAAAAAAGTTCAACCGCGGGCTCGCTATAAAGAGACGAACTTTTCTAAGTCAAAAACGAAGGTGTTTCTCAAAATTCAGGAACTTGTTTTTGCTACTACATTGTTGCTAAAAGTCCAAGTAATCATTTAAAATAATAAAATCAGGGGTATGTACGCTGTAATTTTTTAAAAATAATTTTAACTCTCAGCCTCGAATTTTGCATAAGTTTAAAAATGAGTTTTCTAAACGGAATTCGTGGCTGAGCGTTAAAAACGTTTAATAAAAGTTATGAAATACATACCTCTGATTTTATTGTTATAAATGATTATTTAGACCTTTAGCAACAATCCAGTAAGAAAAACAAGTTCCTGAATTGTGACAAACACTTTCGTTTTAGGCTTAGAAACGTTCGTTCCTCTATACGAAATCCGTGGCCGAGCTTCAAACTTTTTTTTAAAAAAAGTTACGAAATACATGCCCCTAATTTTATTATTTTAAACGATTATTTGGACCTTTAGCAACAATCTAGCAACAAAAAATTCTTGAATTGTGACCAAAACCTTCGTTTTAAACTTAGAAAATTTCGTCCACCAATACGAAATTCGTGACTGAGCTTTATTTTTCTTAAAGTTACGAAATACGTACCCGTGATTTTATTATTTAAATATTTAGCAACAATCCAGTAAGAAAAAAAGTTCATGAATTCTGACAAACACCTTCGTTTTGGCCCTTGAATCTGATATGTCTAAGTCTTGATTCGAGGCTAATAACTCAAATTAAAAATTATTTTAAATTAAGTTGAAAATCTGTCTTTTGTTACGCGCGTATTAAAATGTTAATATTTTTTCAAAAAATTTTATGAATAGTGGTTTTTTGTTGTGCTAAACACGATGGTAATAATGGTTTAGCTCCAACGTATCGGTAACATGGTGAAATGCTAAAAAATAAGGGTGTTCGTAAAATTTTGCTTCGCAGTGTATATTGTTACAGTTTTTGTACAATTGAGTTATTTTCATTCGTTTATAAATTCTAAATCATTTTTAAAATAAATATTTTACCCGGCGTTTACGCAATGGTGGAGGAGCCGGGCAAATCCGTAGTTAAAATCCGTGGGTAATTTCACATGACTTATGTTTTTAAATCATTCATCTAGTTTTTAGTATTTATATTTCTGTTACGTTTAATTTTTCATTTTTTTTTTTAGATGTACGGTTTTTAATAAATATTTTTATGATAAATTAAATTTAAAAAAATAGATTTAATGTCATTTTATCTAGCTTCCATTCATTGTTTGTATTTTAATTAGTCTGTAACATAATAATAAAAGCCATGTCGTGTTAATATACTGTTATTAATACATGATTAAACAACGGTATGAATTTCAGTTGCGAATATTAAATATTCCTAGAAATTGTAATATTTGTTATTAATTTTCAACACAAAGAAAGCGGCGCGAGCACAATAACACGATCCGAAATTCAGCGTAGCGGCAAAACGTATTCCCATCGGCCCGTGCACAAATATTAGTCCCCGATCCGGGGTCAAACTTTCCGTCCGGGGGGGTGTACAGTTTGTTGCGTAAGTAAAGACGTAAACACGAGGGGAATAAATATTTCCGGCGCCCGCTAAAACC
Source organism: Philonthus spinipes (assembly GCA_963082785.1). Lineage (NCBI taxonomy): Eukaryota > Metazoa > Arthropoda > Insecta > Coleoptera > Staphylinidae > Philonthus > Philonthus spinipes. The sequence continues at coordinate 4,001,115 of OY720300.1, forward strand.
CGCAACAAATCAAAACTGCGCGGATTCCATTAACATTTCGAAGCGTTTTTACGTAAACCCGCGCGAGCGTTTCACGGCACGCGGGGGATCCCGGGACGTGTCTTTGCCGCGGGACGGGATTTTTCGTTACTTGAAAACCACTCGCCCCCGGGCGCGGTTTTTACATAAAGTGCCGCGCGCTCGCTGGAAATCTTTTAATGCGAAACGGATCTTAGAAACATTCCTACGCACACTTTCGGTAAATGGAATATTTTATGAAGGAGTATTAAGTAAATTAATTTCGTACGAGGATTCAGGTGCGTTTTTACAACACGCTCGAGGCTTTAAGAAAAGTTCTTGCAGCATTTAATTCTCGAGTTTGAATTTAGTAAATTGCTTTTGTTATCCTGTGCAAAATTCTGGCGCTCAATATTGCATGTAACCCCAATATTAAGCACAACCAATCATGTAATCTCATTATCGCTTGCAATCCTTAAACTAAATTCAAGAATCCTTATAAGCCTGCAACACTAATACTAAATTATACCAGTCAAGACCTAACGCTCGTAATCCTGATACTAATTTATGTCGTTGAAGAAGCTTTATAAGCTCGCTATCGCTCGCAATCCTGACGCCAAGGTATGCCAGTTTAGAATTCTTACAGACACTTCATCGCTTGCAGTCATGACATTAAGCTAAACCAGTCAAGAATCCTTCACCATCCTGAGACTACGTTAAGTCATTCAAAAACCCTTACAGGTTTTCCGTCGCTCGTAATCCTGACACTAACCTCTTCCAGTTAATTAATTCTTACAGGCTCGATCTATCTCGCAACTCTGATACTTTTGCTATGCCAGTCAAAAATCCTTATAATTTTATTTCTCACGGTTTTTTTCGACAATATATATATATTTATATAGTGGAGCAGATTCTCAAAAAGTAATACTTTTAAAATAACACTTGGGTTTATTTGTTTAAAAAAAATAATTAGTGAAACAAATAAAAAAAGTTACTTTTTTAATTTTTGTTATTATTTATTATAGTTTACTGTGATAAATTGTTACTTATAACAATTTTATACAACATTCTTAAAAAATAATCTTTGAAGAGTAAATTGTCGCCATGGATGAATATTACTTGTGTATAAAAGTTTTTTTTTCAATTTTATTTAACAAATTCTAATTAAAGCAATAATAATTACAAAATGACAGACTACCACACGTCCGTATAATCAGAATTGATGGCCCGAATATGTGGGGCAGCAAACGTAAATTCCAATTTCGATTAATCACCGATTAATTACGAGCGGGTCCGCCGTCGGTGGCTAATATCAGACGGATGGATTTCGCACTTAATTTATAAGGGCGGCCCGCGCGCACCCCCTCGTAATAAACACATCGTTTATATTTCAACGTCCGCGCGGAATAATGCTATCACACATTCGGCCCCCGCATATCCATTTCGCCTTGCCCGAAATTCGACACTGAGCCCCGCTTTATTGCCCATCGAATATTCCTTTATGGGCGAGGAACGAGTGTAAATTCTAATGGGGGGAAAATGGAAAAAGGGTTTACCGTATTTTGCATTGAGTTATAGTCACAGTGAAATGCCGGGTATAAGCTGGAATTGTTATGTTTTGTAGTAAATACGCGAATATTTCCGTCTCTTTCATTTTTAATAATATATAAACAAGCGTATAAATAAGATATTTCATATTTCTTTATTATACAGAGAGCTTTTTTTATCAGTAAACATTTCCCCTATATATACCTGCAAAATATGCGAGTCAAACGCATTGATGTATGTATGTTTAGTTGCATATAACACGTTAATGAACACACATATGCCAAATAATCAACTAAATATACACACATTAATCGATTCAATGCGATTGACTGGCATAAAGGGAAATAATTTATTAATTAATTATTTTCAATTTCAAAGTCTTTTTATACAGAGAGTTTTATGTAACACCGAACATGCTAGAATGTATTCAATGTAAATTTTCCTATGTTCGATTTTTTCAGGAACGCATCGAAGCATTGAGTGCGATGTGATTGGCTACTATTTCTAAAAATAATATAGTCAACCCAAACTACACCCTTTTCCGTCAAAAATGACTTACACTTGTCAGTTATCGCAAGCAAGTGATATTTACTGTTCTGGCTCTTAAAGCAGAAGTAGACGAAGAGTTGGACATCTTTACGTATCAATAATGTATACAAAGGAGGATAAGATTTTTATGGTATGCATTGCGGTTAAGTATAATATTCATAATTATACATGTTGCACTTGACATAATAGTTGACATTAAAAATCGTAGCCAATCACATCGCACCCAATGCTTTGATGCGTTCCTGAACAAATCGAACATAGGAAAATTTACATTGAGTACATTCTAGCATGTTCGGTGTTACATAAAACTCTTTGTATATATTTTATATATATTGAAAATCTTTATTTCTGAGTATTACATTATATAATTTTATAATACATATACATACAATCATTTACACATTGTTAGACCTCAGAAAATGGCTATCGACTGTCGGTCTTTCTGCCTGTCTCTGTCCAGTTCTTGTCGTTTTAGTTAATCGTCACGATTGCTAACGTCATTGTTAAAGTTCTCAGACTTTAGTGAGATGAATTGATGAATTGTTAATGAGGGATGGGTATATCTAGGATTAATAATATATTTTATATTATTCCGATTATCTCAGTTTTTATCATTTTAATATTAATAGGTTGAAAATACACTTGATTTATTTCACTATTTAAATATATTTTTAAAATAACATTCGCTTTTTCTTATTAGGATTATTTGACACGAAGCTCTATTAGGATATTTATAAGCTCGCTATCGCTTGCAACTCTAACCTCAGGTATTCAAGAATCCTTATAAGCTCGTTGTCGTTCGCAATTGAAATGTCAAGAATTAAGAATCCGTATAGGCTCTTTATCGCAAGCAATCCTGACGTTAGGTATTGCCAGTTAATAATTTTAATAGGCTCGCTATCCGCTCGCAATCCTGACAATAAGCTGTGCTAGTCACAAATTCTAATATGCTCGCTATCGCTCGAAATTTTGACATTAAGTTTTATCAGCTGAAACTAAGATTCCTTACAAGCTCGCTATCGCTAGCAATCCTGAAACTAAGCTATGCCAGTCAAGAACCCTCATATGATCACTTTTGCTCGCAATTCTAACAGTAAGCTATATTAGTCAAGAATCCTTATATGTGCGCTATCGCTCAGAATCCTAACACTAAGCTCTGCCAGTCAAGATTCCTTACAGGCTCGCAATCCTGAAATTTAATTATGCAAGTCAAGATTCCTTACAGGCTCTCTATCGCCAGCAATCCTGAAACTAAGTTATACCAGTCAAGAATCCTCATTGGATCGTTTTTTCTCGCAATTCTGATACTAAGCTTTGTTACGTCAAGAATCCTAATATGTACGATATCGTTTACGATCCTAACACTAAGCTCTGTCAGACAGTATTCCTTAAAGGCTCACTATTGCTCGAAATCCTGAAACTAAGCTGCGTCAGTCAAGATACTTTATAGGCTCGGTATCGCTAGCAATCCTGAAATTACGCTTTGTCAGTCAAGAATCCTTATTTGATCGCTTTTGTTCGTAATCCTGGCACTAAGCTATGCTATTAAAAAATCCATATATGTACGCTATCGCTCGGAATCCTAACACTAAGCTCTCTCAGTCAAGATTCCTTACAGGCTCGCTGTCGCTCGAAATCCTGAAACTAAGTTATGCCAGTCAAGAATCCTCATTGTATCGCTTTTGCTCGCAATTCTGATACTAAGCTCGGTTAGTCAAAAATCCTTATATGTACGATATCGTTCACAATCCTAACACTAAGCTCTACCAGTCAATATTCCTTAGAGGTTCGCTATTGCTCGAAATACTGAAACTAAGCTATGTCAGTCTAGATTCTTTATAGGCTTGGTATCGCTAGCAATCCTAAAATTACGCTATGTCAGTCAAGAATCCTCATTTGATCGCTTTTGCTCGCAATTCTAGCACTAATCCAATCTAGTCAAAAATCACTATAGCTCGGAATCCTAACACTAAGTTATGCCAGTCAAGATTCCTTACAGGCTCGCTGTCGATCGAAATTCTGAAACTAAGCTATGCGAATCAACAATCCTTACACATTCGCCATCACATGAAACCCTCATTAAACTCTGCAAGTCAAGAATCCTCACATACTCGCTTTCGCTTGTAATCTTGCTACTAATATTTAGCAACGAAAGCTACTATTTTTATTAAGTAGCATATCCTCCACTAGATAAAGCGCTATTGATCACGTAGAAAGGTAATGCGCGGTTTTGCACAATTTATTTATTTATATCACAGTACATTAATACTTTAGCAGAAAAATCTATTTCCGGTCAATTCCATTCAGGAGCGTATATTCGATTGCAAATGGTGAAGATGATGAGTAATTTCTATGGTTTCGAACCTTTTATGTTTTGTTTACATTTGGTCAAATTTTATGAATGTCAACTTCACGTAGATTGTGAAATTTGTATTTTGTATTGATTAAAGTCAGTGTTAAAAGTTCAGAGACAATGATTAATTTACTTTCATTTCAAAAAAGTAGTCGACTCATCTGTAAATAATCCTAAAAATAAACTAGTGCCATCTTGTATCTAGGTTATGCCAATAAAGAACACCAATAAGAACGTTATATCTTGCAATCCTGACACTAAACTATTCCAATCAATAATTTTTATAAGCTCGTTTTCGCTGACAAACTTGGCAGAATCCTTATAGGCTCACTATCGATCGCAAACCTGATACAAAGTTAAGAATCCATGCAAGTCACTATGGCTACCAGTCAAGAACATTTACAAGCTCGCAATCCTGACACTAGGCTATGTCAGTCCTTATACGCTCGCTATCGCTCGAAATCCTGACACTAAACTATGCCAGTCAACAATAATTATAAGCTCGCTATCTTAACACTAAACTATGCCAATCAATAATCGTAATAAGCTCGCTTGCGCTGCCAAACTTGACACCTAAGTTATATCAGTTAAGAATCCTTATAGGCTCGCCATCGGTCGTAATCTTGGCACTAAGCTATGCCAGTCGAGAACACTTACCATCTCGCTCTCGCCCACAATCCTGACACTAAGCTATCCCAATCAAGAATACTTATAGGGTCGCTATCGCTCCCAATCCTGAAGTCAGGCTATGCTAGTCAAGAATCCTTACAGGCTCGATGTGGCTCGCAATTTTGATACTAAGCTCCGTCAGTCAAGAATTTTTTTTCGCTATCGCTCGTAATTCTGAAACTTAGCTATGCCGATCAAGCATTCTTATAGGTTCGCTGTGGCTCGCAATCCTGACAGTAAGCCATGCCAATTAAAAATCCTGACAGGCTCACTATCGCTCGCAATCCTGAAACTAAACTATGCCAATCATGCATCCTCATGTCGATCAAGCATTCTTATAGGCTTGCTATCGCTCGTAATCCTGAAACTAAGCTATGCCAATCATGCTTCCTTATAGGCTCGCCCTCGCTCGCAATCCTGACATTAAGTTATGCCAGTCAAGCATCCTTATAAGCTCGCAATCGCTCGCAATCCTGACACTAAGATATGCCAGTTGAGCATCCTTATAGGCTCGCTATCTCACGCAATCCTGAAACTGAGCTATTCCGATCAAGAATCCTTATAGGCTCGCTATCGCTCACAATCTGGACAATTAGGTTTGCCAATCAATGCCCTTGACAGGCTCGCTATCGCTCGCAATCCTGAAACTAAGCTATACCAATCAAGAATCCTCATAAGTTCGGTATCGCTCGCAATACTGACACTAAGCTATGCCGATCATGTATCCTTATAGGCTCGCTATCGCTCGCAATCCTGACAGTAAGTTATGCCAATCAATACTCCTGACAGGTTCGCGATAGCTCGCAATCCTGACATTAAGCTATGCCGGTCAAGCATCCTTATAAGCTCGCAATCGCTCGCAATCCTGACACTAAGATTGCCAGTCATGCATCCTTATAGTCTTGCTATCGCTCGCAATCCTGACAGTAAGTTATGCCAATCAATACTCCTGACAGGCTCGCTATCGCTCGCAATCCTAATATTAAGCTATGCCGGTCAAACATCCTTATAAGCTCGCTATCGCTCGCAATCCTGAAACTGAGCTATTCCGATCAAGCATGCTTATAGGCTCGCTGTCGCTCGCAATCCTGACACTAAGCTATGCCAGTCAAGCATCCTTAAAAGCTCGCTATCGCTTGCAATCCTGAAACTGAGCTATTCCGATCAAGCATCCTTATAGGCTCGCTATCGCTCGCAATCCTGAACCTGAGCTATGCCAGTCAAGCATCCTTTTAGACTCGCTATCGCTCGCAATCCTGACAGTAAGTTATGCCAATCAATACCCCTGACAGGCTCGCTATCGCTCGCAAATCTGAAACTAAGCTATGCCAGTCAAGTATCCTTATAAGCTCGCTTTCGCTCGCAAAAATCCTTACAGGTTCGTTACTGCACGCAATCCTGAAATTAAGCTATGTCGATTAAGAATCCTTATTGGCTCGTTTTCTTTCACATTTCTGACCCTAATTTAAGCTCACGAAGAATGCTTGTTTGAACAACGATAAATTTTTCATTTTATCGTATCCAATAATATTTATTTAAATTTCATTTCCACAAAACATATATTTATGCTAACTTAATTTATTAAATTTGTTTGCTTATATTAATTGTTAATTTAATTTTTCATTAACCATCAAACACAGACATGAAAACTTTTAAATTCGGAATTAATTAATTTTGTTGCGTAATATTATTGTATAATAAAATCGACATGGAAAAAAAACACACTTTAAAAAGTAACAAAACCAAATATTCAGTCCTTTAATAAGAAAGTTTACATTTTAATTAAATAGCTGTCTAAACCGTCACAAAAGTAAAATAGCATCAACACAGTTTAAAATAATCCCTTTAATGTTTATAACGCTGAACTAAACATGCGTTTCGTTTAAAAGGCATTAGCGTGCAGCGCCGTTTGCTCACTCTAGAGAGAACAGGGTACAACGACGAAAATAATAAAAAAAAAACACCTGAGTGTACCATCTGCGCGGAAATTCCGCGGATTTACATTTAAGCGGATTAATTGTGTACGGGTAGACGCCCCCGCGTATTCCATCTGCGAAAGCCGAAACTCCAACAAGTCAAAACGCGAATGTTCCGCCGGGGCGGCGGCGGCGAGGGGAAATGGGAACGCCGGCATCCGGAAGGGAGCTTTTAATTCGGGCGAAATTCTTCCATTCATCACAGTAACGAATTCTTAATTGAGATGGAAATGGACGTATTCGGGATGTTTAAGTTAATTTAAATTGTCGGGAATTTAAAATAATGTTGTTTTTTTCTACAAAAAAGGAAAGGTATTTTAAAGAGAAAAGCATGACTCTCATTATTTGCTTTATCTATAGTTTTGATATTTTAAGCTTGTTATAGATAGTAACAATACTGAAACCAAGCAATGCCTATTACCGAGTCTATAAATATTCTTAAATATTTATAGACTCGGTATAGCTCACAATCCTGATGCTAAACTTTGCCATTTAAGAATCTATAGTCAGTGTTGAGTCTAAATCATACAATCATATTGAAATAATAATCAAAGTTCGATTTAAAATGTTTTTGTTTTAAATATTTTGTATCAAAATGATTTCTCATTAATTTCGTGGTGACATTTATGAAAATTACTGAATCGAGTTTTTACTACAAAAGCTCACCCATATAATTTTAATTGAATATTAATACGCTTTTAAAATTCGCCAGGGTTTTAATCATCCCTTCCCACCACATAATCAAAAAGCCCCCATTTTGCAATTCGGACGAAGCCGAAGAGGCATTGTCGGTGTTCGACTACGTGGAATAGGAATTAATGGGTTTAATTCGGGCGAAAAAGTTGAAAGTTGGCCGGCAATTTATTTTTTTCTGCGGGGGCGGCGGAATGCCGGTCCGGCCGTCCCCTGCCGTCCGCAAATTAGATTTCCGCTCGAACGGACATCGGAATATCATCCGCTCGTTTAATTCATCCCCGCTCCGATGTTCCGCCTAATACCCGGCCTGCTTACAACAAGAAGGACATTGTTCGCTGCTCCTGGGAATTTATGCTTCAGTGGGAATTTTCAGTTGTCTTTATGAGTTTCATATTATTTGAAAACATGGAAAGGAATGGAATAAAGAAAGACGTCTTTATGTTTAACTTTGTTCAAATCTTTAAGTGCATTATATCCACATACAAACGTATGTGTAATTAAACACCGTGTTGTCATGTTTAACAAAACAAAACAAGGAATATAAAACATTCCGGAGTACACGGCACAATTAAACAGGCTTAGCCGAAAGCACTCTCAGGAGGATCGTTTCGTGTGTTAACTCAACTCCCGAGATTCAGTAGATAACTCATGCGGCGGAGGGCATTTGCCGGGCGCGCAATAAATAATTCACGCTCGGCCCCACCTGGCGAGGGGGCTGGAAAAATGTTTGCGCCGGGTCCCGAAGTTGCGCGCGATGGATTCACCTGGTAGGAAAAGTGCCGGGAGAAAAACGCGCCCTGTTCCCGTTCGGAAATTGCGGCCGGTTCCGCTCGTTACACGTCCATTACTCTTCTGGCCGAGACCCCCAGTTTTCTCGTCCAGAGTCGCTTCTATTGCTTCTATTAGACCCCCCCTTGCAGCTGTGTTGATCTTGTCGGCGCTAGGGGGATTTGAGGGATGATGCATTTATGAAGAGATGAGACTAACTGATCCTAAATAAAATATGATATAATGTGGGATTACAGGAAAGAGACGTCTGGAGGAGAAATGCAACCAAAATTGAATCATCAACAACATATAGAAATTGTTCCTTTCATTTAGTAATTAATCATATTAGACTTCAATTGAATACTAACAATTTAAGTAAGTTAAATAATTAGATAAAGAAAAGATAAAATTATTAGAGGAACGGAAAAATTGTCTGTCAATCTTTACAATATTGAATTATATAAATATTTATTTTCTCAATAATCAGATAAATGTTCTGATTAACTATCATAACTATCTCATAAATAGCAATTCTCGTTTAACTGACAAAAAAAATTGTTTGCACTAGAAACTAGTAAATCAGACTTAGGAATAATTAGGGATAGTGGTGTAAATCACATTTCGAAAAAGTTATGAACAGTTAAGAACATTGGTGTAAAAAGTTTTAGGAACAGTTAGGAAAAGTAATCTATGTCAGACTTAGAAACAGATATGTCAGACTTAGGAGCAATGGTGTAAGCTAGATTTCGAAAAAGTTAGGAACAGTTAAGAACAGAGGTGTAAATCTGATTTAGAAACAGTTAGGAACAGTTAAGAACAGAGGTGTAAATCTGATTTAGAAACAGTTAGGAAAAGTAGTATATGTCAGACTTAGGAACAGTGATGTGTGTCAGATTTAGAAACAGTTAGGAACAGTGGAATATATAAGACGTAAGAACAGCTAGGAACTGTGATATAAATCAGATTTAGGAACAGTGGTGTAAGTCAGATTTCGAAAATGCTAGGAACAATTAAGAACAGTGGTATAAATCAGATTTATAAACTGCGATGTGTATCAGAACAGTTAAGAACTGTGATATAAGTCAGATTTAGGAACAGTTAGGAGCAGTGGTGTAAGTCAGATTTAGGAACAGATAGGAACCGTAATATATGTAAGGCTTGGAAACAGTTAGAAATAGTGGTGTAAGTTAGATTTAGTCATAGTTAGTAACGGGAATGTAAGTTAATCTTATACCACTGTTCCCACCAGTACTTAGATTACAGTTGATAAAGATAGCAGCTTCATAATTCATAATTCTCTACGTTAGTGCAGTACTTTAAAATAATTTGGGTGTGAGGATTACTAACCGTCTAGTTCAACTTGCAGAAAGATTTCTAGGAAAGTAAAGCTAAATTACAAACAGGCAACCAAAAATTGTTCATTAGAATTTTTCTCTTCTCTCTGCCAAACGATTTTTCCAAAGTTGTAGACTTTGGTTCAAAACACACAATTTTATGTTCCAAGTAACTTCCAAGGAAAAAAGAAAACATTTCACCTTACAAAAATGGAACAGATTTTTTGAGTGTAGCAAACATTTATGCTGCTATAACAAGAGAAATTTATGGAATTTCAAAGCTCTAAGCATAACTTTAACTACAAATAATTGATTTAAATTAGATGTACCTTCTAGTCTGCTTTATAATAAATCTCTTGATGGAAATACCTTTTTCAGCTGTAAACATAACTCTAAGTACATAGCAAGGAAGATCAAACTTATTTATGTAGATTTTTAATTCGCATTATAAGAAATCTTTTGGTAAAAGTCCCTTTCTCAGCTCCAAATATAACTCAAAATACAAATCAAGGAAGACTGAAATTACTTTGGTAGATCGGATGAATCTTTTACTTTGTTTTACAAGGAAAAGTTCGATGAAATAACCTTTCTGATCTATCAATGTAACTCCAACTACAAAGAAAGGAAGACTACAGACATAGTAAGTATAATAATATAAAAAACACCGAAAAATAAACCAGTGGGCCATGATGGAATCAAAATGAAAGACTTAGCAGAAATGGTACATGAAATCAGTATACCCATTTCAAAAATAATAAATCTGACACTGGAACAAGGAATTATACCCAAGCAATTTATAAAACGGGAAAAATACAATGAGAACTGCAGAACAATTTTTATTTTACCATCAATATCAAAAATTATTAAGAAACTTATTTATGTAGCATTAACTAATTACCTCCAAAAGTATAACATCATTGATAAGGGCCGTTTTACACACACAAGAATTCTCGCATAAATTCATAATATAATTATATATAGAAAAATATTATAAGTTTGCGCATGTGCATTACAGCGATTTTTATAATATATTTCTTGCGAGAATTCTTGAAGACTTTACAAATTGTGTAAATGAGAAGCAGGGCAACAATATGCACCCTATGTGTCTTTTTGCCGACTTCTCAAAGGCGTTCGGTAAAATAAGCAGACACAATTTGATAAAAACAATACGTCAATATAGAATTCGAGGAAATGTGAGCATAATTATTTACAAGACAGGTAATTTCAAACAAAAATCGGAGGACGGATTAAACGCAATGTACCTATGAAAGAAGGAGTGGCACAAGAAACAAAATACAGTAACGAAACATATTTATCATTCCAGGCGAGACCAAGAAACGAATTTTCACGTGTATAAAGAAGGACAAATAATGACAATTAGAAATCCGAAAAAGTAGCGATGTATTATTAACAATTTTAATGACATAAAAAAGTGGGACAAAGTTCAACACAAAAAGACAACAAGGCAACAAATAGGCGGATTATTTAATGAGATTCCTGGGAATATTATAATAGAAAATCAATCAAGTAGAGTATTTAAGAAAAGAGTGAGAGGCTGGTTAATGATGAAAATGGCAATTGCCACATATAAGTTTTTAGCTTGGTGGCATTTAAGTTTTTTTTTTCTTTAAACTACCTTGTTTACGATAACTTTCAGTTGTGAATATTAGAATGACATTTTTTGTTGGTATAGTAGTAATAATAAAACTAATTTGGAAGTGTGGCGGATTGGCTGTTCGAGCTGGCTCAACTAAAAGTTGTGGCAATGCGGGCGAAGAATCGGTTACATAGAGGCTAGACGGAGAAGATGGGGCAAAAACGAAAATAAAAATATAATAATAAATATCATTATTATTATATTAATAACAGATAATAATAATAAATATTATTATTATTATCTGTTTTCTCATTTATGATGCTAATTATTTTATCATTAAACCGGACGGGTTTATTCATCAATTCTAGTTTACGTCTATTGTTGATTTAAAGATGATCTAACTATTGAGCATTTTTTGAAATGTATTGCTTTTTGTGTCTGTTGGTGTACATATGAAGAGAGTTTAAACTGTTGTAGATGGTGATAAAATGAGTTTCGTGGGATATTATTATTCTACGAAATGCATATTCTGTGGAAAAGATGTATGGGAACTCTGAGTCCGACTGGCAAGGGCATGATTAAATTAAGAATGTTAATGAGGCTAAGGCCATAGAGGTTCAGCTAAGGTAATACAAAAGGTACAAGTTGTAGTGATTAAAGAAATATTGCATATCGCCAGATCTGCAGAGTGGGTCTAACCACTGGGAAGGAAGTACCACAATGGGCCTAAAGTTTGGTCCCACTCTGCAGATCTGGCGATATACAATATCTGATTTTCAACTGTATCCCTTCAGTAGTTTTGGGCCTCTCCCTACCCATGGGACGTTTTATCCTTACCAGCGCTGGACATTCGTGAAGGATGTGTCCTGCCATCTCTTCCCCTTCATTGCACCCTCTGTATAGTTTTCCGCAATAAATTAATAATTATTAGAATGTTTAGGATTCTAGAAGCACAAAATATTTTGAGGAGTTGTGAATTAATTTCTTTCAAATTTATTTTTATTTAATTTAAACAACTGTGAACAAGTTTCTATAATATTACAGGTAAACACCGTCAATACAACAAATATTAAATAAATCACACAATTATTTTCAAGTTGAACGCAAACATCCAATAACACCACTGATAGACTTGTCATTTTAATTACAACAACAAGAGGATGGCAGGGGAAAGGGGGACCTGATAGCGTCCACCTTGTCACGGCCTGTCAGCCTTTCCTAGTTTCGCGTGCTCGAGCTCGATGTTTCGAGCTGGAATAAATGAATTCCCCGCCAGCGGGGACATGTACACGGAGAACAATTGCCGGTGAGGGCATTGTTTCCTTCTTTTAATTGATTCGCTCCGCTCTTTCGAGGCCGTAAATAACGGGCTCGTTGTGGAACGCTTACCTGCACACGGATACACGCGTTTGCGGTGCACCGATGAAAATTTAGTGGCTGAAATTGTGTGCGCTGAATTTGTTGTTTCAGTTACGTTATTTTCGTGTATTTTAGACTTAAACCCAAAAGTGACTACAACAATGGGATATTTATTATTGTTGTCACTTTAAATATCTGTAATCAAGTGAATGCTAATAATAATTCACTTGAATACTGTATGCTTGATAGAATTGTTAATTTTGTTGATAAGCATAAACTTTTAGCAAAGAGTCAGCATGGTTTCCGAGAAGGCAAATCAACATAAAAACTGCTATAAAAGGAGAGTACCCAGTAGCAAAATTTCTTGATTTAAGTCGTGCATTTGACTGTGTAAATATTAATTATTTAATGGATAAATTATATGGTTATGGCATCCGCGGTGTGGCATACAATTGGTTCTTATCTTATCTGAAAGGTCGCCGGCAAAGAGTTAAAATGGTTACAGGAAAATCTGAAGAATATGTATACCTGTCTGATGAAATAACTGTTAAAATTGGGGTCCCACAAGGATTAATTTTAGGTCCTCTTCTATTTATATTATATATTAATGATTTATGTAACTCAATTCCATATCACCTAATAACATAAGCTGATGACACTGCTATAATAATTTCAAATGAATCAAATGTGGGGTATCACTCTAATGAAGCTTTAAAACTAACCTTAAACTGGCTAAATCAAAATCAATTATTCTTAAATAAAGATAAAACAGTGTTCAGCAGGTTCCATACCAGACAATGTAAAAGTAATCAAATTGAAATAAATCTTTACAGTAATCATATCAAGCTACATTCTTGATAGCACAAACTTCTTGGGAATAAAATTTGACCATAATCTTAATTGGCATAATCAAATTGAAGATCTAAAAAAGATGATAAACAAATACTGCTATGTGATTAGAAAACAAAAAGTCGTAATGCTCTATATAGACAAAATAGCCGTCTTGATTTATTTTATTATTCATAAAATATTTATGAAATTAAGATTTTCAATAAACTGCCCTCAAATATAAAGGGGAGTAAAAATAAACATATACTTAACAGAGCAATCGTTTTATAGTGTTAATGAATATTTAGCGTAATTTCAAAATTAATTATATTTATTTCCGAATAGAAATTAATGTATTTCGGTTTTCTGTTGACTTATCCTATGTACATATTTTGTATAGTTGGGACTAATAAATATTATTATTATTAATTACAGATATTTTAAGTAATGAAACCCTTAAAACCAGTCATTGGTTTAAGGTCACAAGCATTCACATGACTTGATTTAACTAAACAAGATTATCTTTAGAATGGAATTTAGATAACATCTAAGTAGACCAGTATGTTCAATAAAAAAAACTACTTTTCCTCTTAACCCTTAATATCAGTCATTGGTTTAAGATCAGAAGCTTTTTCTCATGAATTGATTTAACTAAATTTTATGTCCCCTCTCAGGAATTTATGCTGATGTGCAATAAAAATATCTGTGTTTGCTAGCTGAACTGTATTAATTCTTCGCAGTAATAAATTGGCAAAATGTGAAAGGAATATTTTTATATTTCGAAATAAAAAGGAATCTTGAAAATATTTTCTTTACGATGATATTTTAAGTAATGTATTTATCATTTTCGTATTATACTGTGTTTCATAGAAAATTTCCTGGACCTCGTCGGACTCCACGTTTTAAGTAATGAAACATTTATATTTATTAAAATATCTGTGATCAAGTGAATACTAATAATAATGCACTTGATTACAGATATTTTAAGTAATGAAACAGGGAAAATTATCTGTCATGGATTTTATATGGAAAAAGTGTGAAACTATACATTGAGATAGATTTTATCACAACAAAAAAAAACGAGTAATTAAATAGGATGTACGCCTTCACAACCTATCCAAAAAATTCTCCAGAAAACAATATAATTTCACAATTCTCTCCCAACTTTGCATCCCCAGAGACGATAATATAATTTCTAAATTCAAAAATCCTTCACAAATCCTATTCCAATTCATCACTTCCCTTAACCGGCAATAAGACACACCCATAAAATGCGCGAACTTTGGCAGAAAGGCTGCTGGCCGATAGCCGATTGTCGGTAAACAAAATAATAATATTTATTGTTAATTTCTTTCACATATTTACATCTTTATTGGCAGAATATTATGTACAACATATTTAAATATGTCAAATTATAATACATTAATAAAAACTTTAAAACTGCCAATCGGCTATCGACCGATGGTCTTTCCGCCTGTTTTTGTTAGTTCTGTCTTTGTCAATTTGTTGTAGTTTTTATTGTATTAAACTACTGTCGTTGTCTGACTCTAACTGTAATACTGGGGTCATGATCGTTAATGTCTCGTACTTGTCTAACGGCTGTCTCAAATGTCGTGATCGTTAATGTCATGAAATGAAGTGATGAATTCATGAATTGTAGTGCAGGGAAACTTTCGCTTAGGGACAATATTTTTATTGCGAGGGATGCATAAGGTGTTAAGGAGATTGTGATAAAAAGGATTAGACGCAAATTTTTGGGAAAGGTGGTTGAGGCGAGTTTCAATAGGAAGTATTTTAGTGAGTTCGTATAGGAGGGTGTTTGACGGATTATGAAGAGGATTGTGTGGATGTCTTAACTTTGTTAGCACTCTGAGGGCCGATCTTTCAGCGATTTGGATATTTTTGAGGGTACATGGGTGTGGATTGTGAAAAAGGACAGCCGCGTAGTCAAGCAAAGGGCGGCATATCATCTTATAAATATTGACGGCTGTTTCAATACTGATGCCTTGTTGTTTGTACGTTAGATTTCTGAAATAGGACGCCCTTTGCCTGACTTTTGTTTTAAGGATTAAGGAGTGGGTTTTAAATGTAAATTTAGGGTCAAAGGTTATGCCTAGGTATTTGCAGGAGTTTGAGGGGTGAATGGAGTGATTATTTACCGTTACTGTAAATGGGGATGAATTGGAGCGGTGAAATGGAATTAGGAGTTGAGATTTGTTGGGGTTTATAGAGATTCGCCATTTGGCGAACCATGTCTGTATGGTGTCTATGAGGCCCTGCAGAGTGCTAAGTGCTTTGGGGAGTGTGGGGGCGTGTGCTATTAAAGCAGTGTCGTCTGCGTAAAGTAAAGTATAAGCGGATTTATCAAGGTATTTTGGGTCAGGATTGTATAAATCTGAGACAAGGAGATTATAGAGGAGTGGTGAGAGAGGTGATCCTTGGGGTAAACCTTGTTGAGGTGTAAATGGGATTGACATGGATTGGCGGATTTTAACCTGGAGTGATCTATTGTGGAGAAAGCTATCAAGGATATTAATTAAGTGAGGCGGGATTTTTAGGGTGTTGCATTTAAACAGCAGGCCTCGGTGCCATACGGAGTCAAACGCTTTTTGAATATCTAAAAATAAGATAGCAGATTTTTGGCCTTCGAGACATGCTGTTTGGCAGTTTGAAGTTAGGATGGACAGTGGAATTGTAGTGGAGCGGTGTTCAAGGAAGCCGAATTGATAGGGAGGGAGTATTCTGGAGATGTGTTGCAGAAGTTTGTTTTTTATTATTGATTCAAATAGTTTCCCCAGGACTGGAAGCAAAGTTATAGGGCGATAACTACTCACTTTTGTAGAGTCGTTCCCTGGTTTATGAATACAAGTAATTATGCCTTGCTTCCATTCCTTCGGAATTATCTGCGATTTGTAGATGTGGTTGAAAATGTCGAGGATATAGGAGTGGATTTCATAAGGCAGCGATTTAAGGATATATCTAGGGATGTTATCGTAACCAGGGGCGGTATTTTTACCCTTATTTAAGATTTCAAAATATTCTTCCTCATTTATATCATCCTCGGGAGTATGAGGGCATTGGGTATTTTTAAATCTGGTGTACCAGGAATTGACTGTGTTCAGAAAGTCGTTGTCATAATCGTCATTGTCATTCATAGAATATATTTCATGAAAAAATCTAGCAAAAATTTCGGTACATGTCTTATCGTCAGTAACAGTTACATCAGTCATTGGGTCGTGGATCTCCTGGATAAAGTCTGTTTTGCGATATTTGCTAAGTTTTTTGATTTCTTGCCAATATTGTTTTCCATGCAAGTCATTAATTTTTTCACAGGCCTTTATCCAGTGATCCGTCTTATACTCTGTAATAAGTTTGTGAATGTCCTTGTTAATTTGATTAAATTTATGTTTAAGTGTCATGTCTTCCGTTTGTCTAAAGTCTCTGTAAAGCTGTCTTTTGTATTTTATTAGGCGTAGGATGTATTTAGGAAGGGGATACTTGAATGGGCGTTTTGTGATTGTTGGTGTATTTTGTTTGACTGATTGTGATAATTTTTCTAGGAAAAGGGAGATGGAGTTTTGTGAAATAGTTTGGTTAGAGGAAATAAATTCTAACATTTCGGTGGTTACTTTGTCTATGTCACAGTTGTTGTATCGCAGAATTATCTTTGGGGGGGTGGGGATAGGAGGTTGTAGCTTGAGGGAGAATTGGATGGCTAAGTGATCGGAGCATAGGTCTGGGATAAGCGTTACATTGTGGATAAGGTGGTAAATATTACTTGTGCAGAGAAGGACGTCTGGGGTAGTGGATTGGATGTTTGACATGATAAAGGTGGGATCTGTGTGTATTCGGACGAAGTTTGAGTTTGATATAAATGAGGAGAGTTGTTTTAATTTGGCTTTATTAATATTAAAATCCCCGATTACGATAACGTGGTCATACAGGGATGCTTTTGTGAGAATGGAGTCTTCGATGGGAGATGAATTATGAATATAGAGTAGGAAAATGTGTAGGGTGAACTGAGGAAGGTCGATTGTGCAGTGTAGACACTCGTTCATAACATTGTTAATTTTGGGGGGATTGGCTTTACCCAATTTTATTTCTTTTCTGGCTGCCACTACTGAACCTCCGCGCTGATTTTGGAGGGGGTTTGAGGATGGGATCTGAATGAAGGACCAATTATTGTAGGAAAAGGGTTTTTTGGATTTTGTTTCAACTAACAAGGTAACATGGATGGGGTTATGTGCTAGGTAATGGGAAAGGAGGTGGGATTTGTTGGATAGGGAATTGATGTTAGCATAAATAAAATTTATACTAGACATTATTTATATTTACGTGCGAGAAACCCGTGTGGATACCAGAAAGAGGGGCAACGGGAGGAATTACATTCGGGGAGTCCAGGTCAAACATGACAATGAACATTTTGTTGCCAGAAAAATTAACATGAGTGTCTACATGAAATGAGTCCATGAATCTTGTTCTAAGTTTTTTAATGAGCGATTCTCTGTCGGTTGTCGTCGGTTCGTTAATTTTTGTCGTATATACGTCTATAATGAAATCATGAACTGTGATGGGATTATGAATTCGCGAGTTTTTCGTCAGGTCCTTGTCTAATTGTGCTGATTTTTTATTTTGATTAATAATTTTTACGTTGGGTATCCCCTCGATGGGTTTCAGTGGCCTCTTAGTGCATTTTGTAGACCAGGCACCATGATCAGTCTCTCCACACGATTTACATTTGATAGGCAGCGTTGTCGTGCATGATGACGTGGGATGTGCAGCTCCACATTTCTTTCACATTTATATGTATATTGTACTGACAATAAAGATGCTTTATATATATAAATAGGACGTTTAAAACAATGAAATTTTAATAGAAAAATGATTTATTCAAATGGTCTCAGCTATATCAATAAATTAAATAATAATAATTTGAAAATAATTATTAATTTATTCCCTCTTTATCTATTGCGACTTTTTGACTAATGTTACATAAGTACTTAAAACGAATATTCAATAATCAACATTTGCTGTTGCATAACAATAACATATTGTAAATGTTTTGATTCGAAAATATTTAATGAAAAAAAAAAACAATTATGAATTGTACCTCGCATTTTGTATTCAATATTATTTAGCTGGTAATACTATTAATACCAGGAACTAACACAAAAGGATTAGTCTACAAAGCCACTCCATATTAATATTTGTTGTTTTCAGTTCAAAGCATCAATTGTGGTGTACTGCACAGCCTGTGTTTTCTGACTTTTTTTTTCCGAGAATTGCATGCCGCGTAGATAAATTGGAACGGACTCAAACCTCCTCCCCATTTCCACGGAAAAGCGGCTTACTTTCGGACGTTTATTTCACCCTTAACATACATTAACTGGATTTCCATCAAGTAAACAACTACAGACGGCTTTTTCTTGTCAGCAGGATGTAGAAACAAACAAATAAATAAATAAATAAAGGGTGTCTGCGAAAACGTACTTACAGAGAGGATTTAATTTAAAATATCGCAAGATTCAATTATCTAGTAAGACTCAATGGTTTAATAAAATGTTCAGCCTCCATTCATCTAGTGTATGGATAACTAGTGATGGTGCTTGTGATGTTAATCATAATAAATGAAAGACGACGTAAACGCCATCACTAGTTATCCATACCATCTAGCGTATGGTGGCTGAATATTTTATTAAACCATTCAGTCAATGAATTGAGAAAACGAGAAAGTATGGAAAGCATTTTACAAAGTTTTTTTTTTGCTTTTGTGAATGTTTTAAAATTATATACATTTTTTATTAAATGAAATTTCTTTCCTGGTCATAAAGAGGACAAGTTCGCATTCCTTTGATAAATTTTTCTATTGATACAAATTTTCATGTCGAGTCCTTAGTGTCCACGTCTAAGCATATCATTCATTCAAAATTAGGCTTGCCAAACGTTTAAAAGTCATAAACAAAAAAATATATTTTAATGGGAGTTTTGTGCCTGTCTACAAAAATTCCCAAAGTTGTACAATTTTTTTTGCCAATTTTTCAAAGGTTTACTTTACACACTTCTTGTACAAAAATCGCTTATTTCATGTGGTTAAAAATTATACAGCTGATGCTCTTATTCGTTAGAAACATTTCGGTATAATTTTAAATTTTTCCGGGATTTCAGGAATCTTCACTAAAATACACTTTTTTTCCTATCAAAATATTTAAATTTTGATGATTTTTTTTCTTAGTAAACAATCTGAAAATAAAAAATTAAAATTTACACAGTTTATGCTCTTATTAATTAGAAACATTTCGGTATAATTTTAATTTTTTCGGGGATTTTAGGAATCTTCACTAAAATTCACTTTTTTTCCTATCAAAATATTTAAATTTTGATGATTTTTTTTCTTAGTAACAATCCGAAAAAATAATCTCAAATATTCCTAATTATGTTAGAAAGAGCGAGGAGTATATATTTAGCAGGAAAAAATCATTTCTGTTTGCTCAGTAAGTCGGATGCACAAACGAATTAAAAAATAAATAAATAAAGGATGTTTGTGAAAAGGTTCATACAAGCAGGATTTACTTAAAAATATCGCAAAATTCAATCATCAAGTAAGACTCAATGGATTGAGAAAACAAAAATGAAAAATTTTGAATAAAAAAATATGTAGACTAAATTCTGCATTTTTCTGTCTCTATTATATTCTATTTACTCTAATTCCTCGCTTTTATAAATTACTCTGACCTTCTTTTTTATTGATATAGTTAGTATATAATAATATATAAATATAGAAAAAAAATCTGTATTTTGCTGTCTCTTTGTTATATTCCATTTAATCTAATCCCTCGCTTTTATAAATGATTGTTATCATCTTTTATTATTGATATAATTATTATTGTTAGATGATTCTCCTTACCTTGTTATTAGAGTTGTTGTCTGAAATGGAGAACGTGTCGACGAACGAATCGAACCGCACCAGTTTCTTCGGTGGCGGTTTCCTCCGCGGGCACAGCGAGCACATTTTATCGGGGGTCCTGAGCACGGGGGGCATTATAACCCGGTCCTCTTTTGTTTCCGCTTCGCGTTCCAGAAACTGCCGTCGGCATCGGCCTCATCGGACGCCGACTTCCACATACTGCCGACGGCTGGACGACAACAAACGCGACGGCAATGTCCTTCATTTTTTTTGCAGAAAACAACAGCGCACGGCAAATATTTACCGATTGGGAATTGGATCGTCGTTTCATTTCATATGAATATAAAAAATATATATAATAAAAAAAAAACAAGGAGATGATAAAGCGGTGTTGATAGCAAGGAATTGACGGTGGTGTGTACTTAGATCTTAGGTAGTGCTGAGTAAATGTTTGCACGATTAATGGAATAAAAGGTGTGGATGAAATCTATTTAACATAGAGGAAATAATTCCAATAATTTATAGCTTAAATCAAAAGAAAATAAATGAGGTATTTTGTTTTTGTAATTAAACACTTTGCTAGTATCACGTACATAGTTTAGGTCGAAATAAACTATGTACGTGATACGGTCATTTTCAAACAAATAATGTATTTTGTATATTTAAGAAAACAGTCCTCGACACCTAATAATTTACCCCTATTGGGTGGTGAGGATAAGATTAAGAAAGAAAAAAAGAAAGAAAGAAAGAAAACAGTTTGTATTTTTTTTACAAACTGTTTTCTTAAATATACAAATCAGGTACAAACAGTTAGTACAAAGTTTATTTTATGGCTAAATAATCTTTGTACGCAATACTAGCAAAATGTTTAATTTAAAAAAAATTACCTCATTGATTTAAACATGTATCACAAAGTAATGGCTTCAACCATCCAATATAAAAGAAAATAGTTCGAAAATTATTAATGAATTAATAGAAACATTTTCACCATCATTATTTATATTTTGATTTAAAAAATCCGAAAATTACATTTCACCCCTTCCAAACTAAAAATTTAGATGTTTCCCTCAAAGATAAACAATCTTCCCTCTCTCGATCTTTCGATCATACAAAAAGCACACATCGAAGGCCACTCATTAGCTGCCTTATTTTGAGACATACAAAAGGCCTTGGACTAGGTATGGTACAGAGGTTTATTTTACAAATGTTACATCCTTAATACACCTAAACACCTAATCCACATCTTAAATAACTTCATAGAAATTTTAATAAAACAAATTTTAAATTCTCTTGAAAATGGGCTAATAACCCGAAACTAGTCGAGAATTTAAAGTTATTCAATCTAATCTGTGTTTTATTGGTTGATTTTTAATAATTTATTCATTTTTATTTTTTTAATAAATTATTCAAGCATAATTCATCTAGCATAGACTCAAATCATTAATCATATTATAATTTAGCTAAAATATGTTGCTTTTTTTTTAAATACATACGATTTATTGCACGACAGGAAAATTAGTTTTCATAATTAGAAGCACGACCTTAATAAGAATGAAAATAAATAATGAATTAAGCATAGCATGATTAAAATTATAAAGTTAAGTTTAAATGAAATAAATTAATTTTAAAACAGTACAGAATTTCATTAGTTAATTAATTAATTCATTTATTTACGGAAATCTCCTTTCTACAAAAACTGTAAACATTTACATAAATCATCATAAATAATAATACACAAATAAGTCAACTATTCAACATAAACTTTGAACATCTTTATCCCAAGTGATTTTACAATTGTTTGTTTTTATCTATGAATTTACTGGATTTGCGTCGGTTTATTCAGATAAATCCGGAAACACGACTGCTGGCGCCCTCTTTGTGAAAAGCGTCGAACTTAATGAGTTCGTGGAAATTCCGCTTGGGGGCGGGAAAACTGCGACCCTTGCGGGAAATGGCGGAACCACCAGGACGGTTATTGATTGAGCCGCGAAATGCTAGAGCGATGCGACGGCAATTCGCTTGCGAGGTTATTATTTTATTTTTGGGATTTGTTAACGTATATTTTTTTTAATAACATTTTAACCACATGGGTTTTTTTATTCATCATTCTCGGTCGTATTTCACGATTTTCACCATTGCATCGAAGATTTCCTGGACCACGTCGGAATTTAATAATAAAGAATTTATATAAAATTGTTTTAATCGAATTATTTGTTTGAAAAATAAATATCTATAAATATCAATTTATTATTTAATGAAATTAAATTGATTTTATGTGTATTTATAGAAATGTATTTAAATAAAATAAATAAATGAATTAAATAACTGTAATGGTGGAAAAAAAAAATCATTGAGCTTAAACTTGTATTCGCTTAAGGTTGCGGTTTAATGAAAAGAGATAGCTATATAGTAAAATGGAAATAATCGTTTGAAAATAGAGCTATTCTTTTGGATTTCATAATATGAATGTTTATTTACATTTTTTATCTACAAAGTATAAAGTATCAGTCTAAATAAAAAATAAATCGTTAATTTTCGTGTATTACGTCAATTTACTAGTTTAAGTTAGAAAAGAAAATTGTAAGATATAATGAAATTAATAGGTCATGTCTGCTAACTTATTTGAACGAAGAATTTAGTGAAATCCTTAAATATTTCATTGCACAAGTTTTTATTAGCAAAAATTTAATTTAAAATTTGCTATAAATTTGATCAATTTTCATTGTTTTTCATAATTATTTTTCACAGAAACTAAACATTAAAATAATTTTTAATTTATCTGATGAAATTCCTGCTTATTTTAAGATTATTTTAATGTATAATACAATATTGTTCATTGATCACAACAAGAATCTAACTCAAATTAGTGATTGCCCATATTTGTATAGCTATCTCTTTCTTCTAAACCGCACCCTTAATTTCCTAAAAGTTGTGAAATATTTTTTTCTTGCGTTAACATCAGAATTTTGTCCTTACTTCATTTTTTATTTACCATGTTAGATGTAAATAATAACACAAGAGTTTTTTTTCTTTACTCCACTCTTTTATTTAACACATTAGATGTACATTTCGACACACAAATTGATCATTATCAATAACAAACTGTTTGTTATGATAATAACAATAATAAACTGTTTGTTATGATAATAAAAATAATAAACTGTTTGTTATGATAATAACAATAATAAACTGTTTGTTATGATAATAAAAATAATAAACTGTTTGTTATGACGATAAAAATAACAAACTATTTGTTGTGATGATAACAATAACAAACTGTTATGATAATAACTCAGTGTAATAATTTTGTGTGTCGAAATGTACACGTGTTAAATAAAAAGTGAAGTAAGGAAAAAACTGTTGTGTTATTATTGATGTTAACACTTCATGTGAACTCAAAACTCATTTATTTAATTATCTGTTAAATTTAATGGTTTCAAAAACACCTAGTTATATTTTTCCAGCAGTAAAAATAGTAAGTATATTATAGTATGGATTAAATGTGATAGTTTCTTGTTCATATTCATAAATGTCAACTTAATTAAAATATTATATTAATGTTTGCTTGCATACCTATGAAATAATACGTATGTTAAAGTATATCATTAGGAAATTATTGAAACAGTAGGAGGTAAAAAAAATAATGCCTAGAGTTGTAATATCGGGTCGAAAAATTTCAAATTAGATCAATCCCTTTTTTCAACTGCAAAAAATACTTACAGTAAGGAAATTACTGAAACAGTAGGAGGTAAAAAAAACTGCGTTAACATTTAAATTTCACGAGTTCTCAGAGTTTCCGTTGATAACGTTTTAATATAGGATTGGATAATTATACTAAGGGGCTGTTCGTATTCTTCAAGCGGATTGAAAAATCATTGAAGGGAGGGAGATTGTTTTCTGTATTTTTCATTGGTGACTTTCAAATATTCAGTGTTATACCATACACACTCCGCGTCGTGTAGAGATGTTTTATTGTATATTTTTTAATATCGTGTTGTTTACAGAATTAGTTTCCTTTTTTATTATTTATTTAATTACTTAATTATATTGCATTTCCTATTGAATTTAATTGTATCTTGTAAATATTGTCTTATATATATATATATATATATAAATCTAAAAATCCCCATCTACCATAATGGTGGTGTAGAGGTGGAAATATTGTCTTATGTTAGGCAAATAAAGTTATTATTATTCTCTTACTACCTAACGTAAACCCTTAACCCCTTAATAGACTCTTGTAATGCCTATGTATTTAATTTGAAATCAATTTTCCGGTCCCAAGCCATTTTCCCCTTCGAATTGTATCCTATTTTTTTTTCTAGGTCGACGCCAAACAATTTGTATTAATGCAGTATTGAACGATGTGAAGGAGTTGTAAACATCAAAGTTAAGCACATTATTGATTAATTCATTGTTAATTGCACAAACGAAAAATAAAATGAAAAAAAAACTTAGTCATTAAATCAGAAAGTATTTTGTTAATTGAACAAAAAAATGAAATGGAAAAAAAAATTAGTTATCAAATCAGAAAGTATTCTTGTAGATTTACGCTATACAGGGTGTAGCACAGTAGATGATCAAAATGGTATATATTATTAGACTTCAGATGGAACTGTTTCCATGTTAACGCTGTGTATCGTCCTCGGGCCCATCACGAATGTCTGTATAAATTGCATATAGGTGGAATATGGGATGTTCATTTCTATTTTTATATAAAGATATGTTTACTTTTTATAAAAGTGGCATAAAAAATTAAATCTTTTCTTTAGACCAAAATTGAAAATGTATCACGAAGTGAACGCCTCCAAAATCAAAGAATTAATTTCTATGTATTAAAATTATATATACCGGGTGTTGATTCGATCAGGTATACATAGGGATTTTAATAATAGAAAACGGGTTTTATTCACTTGGTCACAGTTATTTAATTGTCTATTATTGGACATTTGTTAAAGTCATAATGTCACAGCAGCTAAAAGAGAAAATAATTTATTAATTAATTATTTTTATTTAATGGTGATTTTACATGTAACAACAATTTTATACAAATTGCCTGCTTCCCAGTTCATTTTATAGAAAATAATGATAAAAATTAAATGTGTTAAGAATTGAAAAATCTACAAAAAACGATACATTATTAACTTTTAAAAAATATTAGGTGTTCAAATTGCATTAGCCATGACTTATAAAAAAAAAACATGTTAAATCACGCGATTTTACATGTAAAAACAATTGTTTGTAAATTTCCGCTTCCTGTTAAATTACAAAAAAAACTGAAGGAATTAAAATGTGAAATTAAACAAGGACAATTTTGTCAATGTTCATATATTTTTATATATTTATCAAAACAAGGTTACACAATGGATAAAATAATGCCTAGAGTTGTAATATCGGGTCGAAAAATTTCAAATTAGATAAATCCCTTTTTTCCAACTGTAAAAAATACTTACACTGTAAGTTTTACAAATATCTATTGAAACAACTACTTTCCGGGCACTTACCTGCTTGTAAAACTTACAGTGTAAGTGATTTTTGCTGTTGTAAAAAGCGATTGATTTAATTTTATTGATCATTGCCAGAAATTTTCCTTTTTTAATTTCAATTTAATTTAAATAACTGCAAATGTGTGAGACATCTTTCTTTCATTAATTCAATTAAAATGTGTTCACAATTTAAAAATCTGTCTAAAATGTTGCTTTGTTCAATTTTAGAATCGATGTATAATTAATAAACAATAAATTAAATGTGATTAAATTTGAAAATTGTTAGTGTTGGGCAAAATCGAGTGAATTTAGTAATCGAGTATTTCTGAATAACCAATTTTAAATAGCTAAAGTTAAATAAATAACAATAAAATTGAGTTTATTAATCAATAGGTAAAAGTTTCCAATATTAATATTATAAATAACACTAAGAAAATTGTCATAAACTTCATTTTGCAGTGATAAAAAAAGATCTAAACGATCGACTTTGCCCATCTCTAAAAATTATTGCATAATTACATTGCATTGGCCATGATTTTTATATGACAGATCAAAACACACACAAAAAAACTGAGAATAAAACCGCCTTCAGTTACACTCGATTAGGTGGAAATCGAGGATAAATTCAAGGATTTGAACAAAACAGGAGCGAATCCTCAGAAAGCCGCGTTGACTCAAAAGCTGTTAGCTTCGAATGTTACGAAACCCATGGTTTCGTGTGCTGCTCAAAGCAAAAAAGCAATCAAGCTGTGAATGTTCCTAAAAATGGAACGGACGCGGATATTTGCTCGTTCAATCCGCAAATGGAGTTCAAATCGAATTCGAATATTCCTCAAAAGTCGTTGAGTTCGAAAGCTGTTTTGGCGAACGCCTTGAAACCGATTAGTTTGAGTTTGGCGGTGAATCCTCGGAATTTGAGCCTCAGAAGTTTATTAATTTTAATCAGGATAATTCTGTGGACTCTTCCAGTTTATCCCAAATGAAGGAAAACAACGCTTGGCTGTCACGCGAAATTGCGGAAAAATGAAACAATCGGACAATCCTTATTTAGTCTACAGAAAATTGGGCTTGCTAATGGATAATCTTCCTCCTAACAACGAAAACTTTTGAATATTTAATAGTGGTATAAAATATCGCATGAAAACTATTTGATATTTCATGGTAGTATAAAAAGTCGTGTTATTTATGTTGAAAATATATATATTTTAATAAATAAAACGCAAAAGAAATATAACGAATGAAAATTGACTTTGTTACTACGATTTCAATTTAACATGTATTTTTATAAGTCATGGCTAATGAAATTTGAACAACTAATATTTTGCAAATATAATCTTTCTTTCTTTCTTAATCTTATCGTCTTTTACCCGTATTGGGTGTCGAGGTTTGGTTCTATCGCTTATAAAATTGTATCCACTCGTTTCTATTCGTTAATAGTTCTTTTGCCTGTGCCCATCTCATCCCTTTTTGTTTTAGCACTTTCTTAATCGTATCATTCCAGGTCTCTTGTGGTCTTCCTCTTGTTTTCTTTCCATTTGCTCTTGCTTCCCACACTTGCAAATATAATTAATATGTATAAATTATACACACTGATTTTAAAAGTTAATTATGTATCGTTTTTCGTAGATTTTTAAATTCTTAACACATTTAATTTCTATCACTATTTTCTACAAAATGAACTGGGAAGCAGGAATTTGTATAAAATTGTTGTTACATGTAAAATCCCTATGTATAGCTGATAGCGTCAACGCTCGGTATGTATATATAAACGTATATATAAATAAAATAACCAGGGAAGATGATATTCTATTATTTTCCCTAGTTATTTTAATGTGCACGATATTCACATCATGATCAAAATATACATCTGGTAAAGTGAAAAATACTAGTGTTTCTTTACGTTCAATTGTATTGCATTTATTTAAAAAAATGCATAATTTCATTTTTTTTAATTTTCTGCTTTAAAACAAAGAATCCACCTTTACGTCGCTGAATAAGTAATAAAGAAACACCGGTATTCTCGTCCGTTATTTTTGTTGCGCGTGTGTGTTTTTACGTCGCGTTAAAAATTGTATCTACATTTCCGCGTCGCGTTCCCATTAATTTTTCACCTGAACCTTTCCGGTCCCATTATTCTTCCCGGGGATTTTACGGCGCGCGCGGACGTAAAAATTCGGTGGGACGGCCGTAAAAAAGGAAACGGACGGAATTAGGTCCGAGACGAAAGCGTAAAAATCGTTACGGATCGTGCGAACGCGATGGGGTTGTTTACCTGAATGTTGAGGGGGCGGGCTGCGGCTAATTTTAGTATTTACGGTCGTGTACGTAAGCCGGAATTTATTCACACGCGGCGACCGCGAAAAGGCTACTTGTTGCTAAAAAAAATGGGAGTAAATCGTACGAGGCATGCACGCGGAATTAATATAATATGAGTGGGATCGATATAGGGAATGCTAGTTTTCAAACATGCCATATTCTGATGTAATAATAAAATGCATTTTAACAAAAATTATTGTATTAAATTATTTTTTAAAACAATATTTCCCGGCGAATCCACCATTTTTACGAAAACTATATATTACATACAAATATCTTTATGCAGACATATACAATACAATAAAAGTAAATTGAATTAAATTAAACTACTTAACTGTGATATTAAATTTGATATATTTGGGAGTTCGTTCATTACATTTAAGCGTCAATTTAAGAAATTACTTTGATTTTGTACTTTTTTTGTACTTGCATATACATATATACATTGATTGATTGATTGTAACACTGGTATGTATTTATATATATATTGTATTGTTTTTGTAAAAAAGGTGATTCCGTAATAAAATTATTATTATTATTATTAAATAAAATTGATTTGAAAATAATTAATAAGTTATTTCCACATTTAGTTTTTCAAGCCCTAGTCTATCGACCGAAATTCTTTCTGCTCATGAAAATTAATTTATTACATTATTTTATAAAAATGTTTCCCGGCGAATCCACCATTTCTTCTTAATAATTATAATATTATACATATTCGATTAAATAAGTTTTTGAATAAACATTTTATAATAAATGAAAAATTATTAAATGAAACAATAGGTTATTGGCTTTTAATGCTGAAAACATATATTTGAAAAATTGGTACAATTTAATTTGTAATTTCTTAGCCTATAATAGCTTCAGAAAATTACCCACACTATTTATAATTTCTTGAATATGTATGGAAAAAATATGAAAATTTAAAAATTGCCAAATGGCTTCATAATATACCAAACTGCAGCTAAAGAATGGAAGAATAATCTGTGAGAAATTGAGCTCTAAGAAAAATTTAATTTTCCATCCACAAGCTTGTAAAATTGTCCTTTAAAAAATAGGATAAAATTATCTTTATTCCGACTATACAAATAATACAAAACAATTTAATATCTATAATTAGAATACATGTTGGTTTTAGTCTTTCTGCCCAATTATTATTATTTATTTATATTTGCATTTATACAATGAACACATTTTGAACATCATTATTATCAAATAAAAATGATTTGAAAATAATTAATAAATTATTCTCACATTTTGCTCTGTGACTTATGACTTACGTAAGTACGTCAAACAAATGCACATTAAAACAACTACTTCCCGGGCAAATACCCACGCCGGACGTAACGTACGTCATAAGTCACAGAGCAAAATGTGAGAATAATTTATTAATTATTTTCAAATCATTTTTATTTAATATATTTAAATAACTGTGATCAAGTGAATGAATATTCTTTTTTATTTATATCATTATTATCATTTAATTCCATACTTTTCACGTAAATGAATATTTTTTTTCTAATTCGTTAATAATCCCTCCAACTAGGGTAAATAAATTCCGCTTTCCCCGCTGTCCTTTCTAGGACAATCCAATAAATCAAAGTGTGTTTGTTTTTATGGTTGTTATTCGGTCTGCGTTTCGAACCGCTCGATATATCCTTTTTTTCGCTTTCCACAAAAAGCCAAAAAAAGCACACACTTAAATGATGCCCACTAAGGGGATGTAGAGGACGAAGGTGAAATTTGGCCCGGCGCCAGCATCCTAAATCACAGCCACATGAGCGCTCGGCCCCCATTAAAATTTAATCGCCTATTTAACTCTATCTCTGTTCCGGACTGATATGAAACCCAGATTCCGGGATTCACGCTCGTAAAGCGTCAAGATTGTGCACGGAATATTGATTTATCCCGAAACAAGTGTGAACGTTTGTTGAGTATGGGATATTGTAAAATGCGATGAATCAGAAAATGTCCCAATATTAGGCTTCCTTTCTTCATGTAATAATTATGATGAACTATAATTATTAAAAACACATTTTTTATAAATAAATAAAAAAAAATAGAAATTAGGCATATATACACAATTACATCACTTGCCACATAAAAGTATTATTATAGCTATAAATCACAAGGGCTTTATAATTCATGAACAACTTAAAGTTTATTTGGTAATTTATATTTGTTTAATAAATAAAATCTTTTACTTGCGATTACTAAACAAAACAATATTATACCACTCTCCACAGAAGGATTATGATATTTATAAATCACAAGGGATTTATAAATAACATTATGCCTCATCATATATTAATCATACTGGCCATAATAGCCTACACGAATTTAAAATGTGTGCACAATTTTATTTTGTTATTAATTAAATACAATTCTCTCATCCAAACTTTTAAATAAAATGACATTATACTACTCTATGTAAAAAGATTATGATAGTAAAATATCACAAGGGATTTATAATTTATGTACAACTTCTAGATAATTTATTTATTGCTTATATTCTTTATGAAATGCTTATGATTAAATAGAATCCATTTATACACAATTCCTATGTAAAACAGCATTATATAGCTTAATACATAGAGTATTATGCTAGCTATAAATCACGAGGGCTTTATAATTCAAGCACAACTTCAGACTTATTTATTAATGAATGTTTTTAATTAAATAAAATTCTTTCATCCACGACTTTTAAACAAAATAACATTATAGCACTCCTCACAGACGAATTATGACAGTTGAAAATCACAAGGGATTTATAATTCATGTTCAACTTTACATGTGTTTATTTATTTATATTTTTAATGAAATAGAATCATTTTCATCCACGACTTCTAAATAAAACGACATTATTCCACCTTCTACAGAAGAATTATGAGAACTTTAAATCACAAGGTATTCATAATTAAAACTGAACTTTGCATGTGTTTATATTTTTAATAAAATAAAATCAGTCTAGCACGATTTATAAAGAGGAATTATAATAGTTATAAATCACTAAGTATTTCAGAACTTCATGTTTGTTTCAGGTTGCTCGTATCCTTTTATAATATAAATGATTTGGTATTATGTATTAAAATGCTGAATAGACTTTCATTGATATTAATAATAAAACAGGAACTGAAGTATTTAGGCACATGAATATCAACTAAATCTTTCACGTTAAAACACAACCATTACCACATAAATTATTCAAATCCTTTAACATTAACGACATGAGCGTAGCCGCAGACAGCACCCTTTGTCCCCCTCGTAACACACGTCCCCGATAAATAATTGTCCACCGTCAATTATTTACTTGTATTTCCATGGAAAAATTATTGGCTTTCGCTTAAGCGGCAACAAATCGACCGAAACCGGGCTAATAACCCGAAGGGAATAAATCGCACTCAGCTGATTCGGGTTTAAAGCCCGTTTATCATCCCCGGCAATTTTCTCGCGAGAACAGCTGTAAAGATTCGCCCCCGTTACTTAACGACTCGCGTGCCGAGGAGGAAACAAAGGGAACGAGATGGAGCGACAACGCGGGCGGATTTGGCGAAAGGGAAAGAAACAGAGGGAGAGCGCCGAAGACGGTTGAATTGTAAATTTTATAAATGTATGCTGCGGAAAATGAGAATATTTAGATTTTCGCTAAAGGGGGTTGTAAATTTGACTTTTAAATGGTGTTCTGCTTGTGTTTTCGAATACTCAGAAACATATTTTTGTTTGCTTGTTGCGTAAAGATTATGTTAATTATAAAAAGCGGCTAAATTCATTTCTTTGCTAAAAAAATAAATTATTTTCTTCAACAGTGAAGAAAGAAATGTTTCTTCTTATATGAATCAGTCATATAACATCCGGACTTTATAGCTAAATTGGGCAAAATATATGTGTAGAACATCATCCCCTTTAATTTTATTTTATTTTTCAAAAACGTCCTATATAGAGGTTTTTTATGATGAATGATCATAGGAGTCGATTTTTGTTTTACAGGGGTTTAATTAATTAACATAATCCTAATAAAATCCAATTGCGCTGGGCAACAAATTCAACAATTTCAGTATTAATCCATTGATAATGGTCACATTGTTTTCGAAATGTACATATGGAATAAAAATAAAAGTGCAAAGAAAGGATATTAGTGCTTTTTTATCAATCACCTTTGATCTTCACGTAACTCACTCAATCGATTCAACAACTTCTCGTCGGTAAATTTGAATTAATTGAACATTTCAATTAAAAAAGGGTAGTGCATAACAAGAATGGAATGAGCTTTACCAATGTATATGATTGCAACACGCCTTTGATTCGTCTAATTGTATACTCAACGGCCATTAATTTTTATTCCATAATTATTATAGAATATACCAGCGGTTCTAAAATTTGTTTCTACAGCGGCATGCTGATATTATGAAACAAATTTTGCTACATCCCTAGCGATTTGAATTATCTAGTGCCATGGGTTGGTTCCCATCGATATTTCGGGAGGAAATCGAGGCCTTGAACACATGTGACCACGTATGCTTAGAAAGGGGCTACGATAAGACAGTCAGGCTGCATTAAAAGTAATAAAATATGTCTGGGAGTGCAAACTATATATGAAGCAACTGGCTAGGACCCGTATTCCTGAAATTGTTGGAACGTTTCGATCGTATGATATCCGTCATTTAGATAGGAATTTACATGTGAATTTGACAGTTGCGTTCGAACGATTTCGTGCGATTGTTTTCAGGAATAAGGCCCCGGAAACAGTTAAATTGCTTTGCTTTCCAGGGCATACAGGGATCAAAGGCATCGAAACAGCCGACCTTCTTACTCCAAAACTCGTACGTAGAAGACTTCTGTAATCGGACTCGGTAATCCAACCCCAGAAAAAGCAGTTATTAACTGCTGATGAAAAAGAGGCTTCTTAAGGGTAAGAAATATGCAACCTGGACTACAGATGATTGGAGAAAGGTGTTGTTTTCAGATGAGGTATACTTTTTAGCGGTCACGATACGTCAGAAAATCGCAGGGCGAAAATCTGAGAAACGCTCATATTGAATTACACCACAGAAACATGTGATATCAAATCTCCGTTCAGTGTTTCAAGTTCACTTATATTCAATGCGCTCGTATTGATCAGACAGTGAAACATCTCCAAAAGGAGATGTTTTGGAGTCGTTTCTCCCAAATAGGGCCCGGATATCTCGTTCCAATTGAAGGAATGATAAATAATGACAAGTACAAAGATTTACTGGATCGAAAATTAGCTAACTTAAAATCACTGCAAAACAGAAGGAAATTGATGTACTTGAGATTTCTTCATCAGCTCAATGGCTTTCATGATTGTTCAGAACTTGTTGTAAGACTCAATTTTAACATCCCCCGCGGTATGAACAGTAGATCCATGACAATATTTAGATTACCGTATAATTCTATCAATTATGGCAATTCTTCCTCAATTGATAGGCTTATGCGATATGCTAATACGTTAGTCTCAAAATATGATTTGGATTTATTTATAATTTCACATCAAACCGTTGAGAGCTTGCAATATGGACGCGTATCCCAGGAAAGTAATCATATCAATGTTTTAAACGTGTTTTACAAACTAAAATATTTCAAGATTAAAAACCTTTTAGGGTACTTCAAAAGGATAGTTGTATCCTGTAAGGTAACTAAATTAAATTATTTTGAGTAAGGGGAGGCACAAAAGATCTTTAGTTCGAAGTGCCACCACAGCCCCACAAATCAAGTAATAAATAAACGTATTTTAAAACGTGTTAGCTTAACTGATTTCAAATAGTATAGTCTATTATTAATTAAGTTCTCACTTAACCCGTGGTGAAACATATTTAAATCGATATATATATATTATTTAAATAAAACTCTTGGTTTGTTTCGAAACTAGTCGGAGAGATAAAATATAAATAGTGAAACAAACCAAGAGTTTTATTTAAATAATATATATATTAGTATATCTATGTTGTTTTTTTTTTTAAATTAAATTTATATTTATTATGATGGCATACAATCACTCAATTGATTATTGATTGGTATTATGATATTTTGTTATTATTATTAGAAGTTCTTTAAAAGTTTCTGCAGGTTAGCATGTGCGTATGTATACGTTTTTATTTATCTTGTTAGATTATTTTAATTGTTTGTATGTAAAAAATGTGATTCCGTTAAGAAATAAATTTATAATGATATGGAAAAAGGTTTTCCATATGGTGAAGCAATTTTGCAGTAAATTCAGGTACGTGCCACAAATTAAAGAAAATGATAAAATATTTTAAAAATGGTAGAAAAACCTCGTGTCGATAACCTATGAAAGGACAATATCAACATTATTTAAAGTGCTATATTATACAATTAATGTAATGCAGAAGTCCCAGAATAAAGATTGGAAATTTACCAGATCCAATTGAGAATTTTACTGTTATTTGTAAAGCTATGCTTCGAAAAATTGATTGTACAATGAAACAGAAAATGATAGATGCTGTAATTGAGGTATGGTTTCAGGATGAAAAGTTGGTGGAAAATTGTATTCTATGCCAAATAGATCACAACAAGTAATTTCCGACTAAGGAGGACTTATTTCCTAAAAAAATTAAAATTAAATAATATGTAATTATTTGTTTGTAATCTTTTATAAATAATAAAATCGTCTTTTTTAACGTTTCACCTCAGTTCACATTAATTCGCAAATTACTATAAACAGTATGCTTTTAGTTTGTGGCGAATTATTTTAAGTAAGGTTGACTTTATATTTTTAAATACTTTAATTGTGCAATTTTAAAAGGAGAATTAAACTTTTGAACATATACAAAGAACTTTTTTATCATTAAACATTTACCTATAAGTACCGATAAAAAACGCGAGTCAAACGCATTGAACCGATTAATTTATATTGTACTTCATGCAACTTAAAGACACATATACCAAATAAATCAACCGTGCTAAACTTCAAATTGTGTGATATATTTTATAAAAAATGTATGCAAATGAAGAAAAATACAATAATGTAGGATAGAAAGAGCTCTGAACGATAACCCAGACAGACTAACACAATAATTACAATACATGTAGTAATTATTTATATTGATATATTGTTAGAATTATTTGTATAGTCTGAATAAAGATGTATATATATATATATATATATATATATATATATAGTAAAATGTATTACAATTCCAAGAGTATAAAAGGAAATCCAGAAAATCGGATTCCTACAATTCGGATAATTTGAAAACCAATTAAACCATTTTGTTTGTATAATGCCTTCACATACAAATCGCCATAGAGTACGTCACGTGTTAACTGACCTCTAATTCTGTTGGAATTGTAATACTCGCTTGAAAATTCGATTTTTTCTTCATTTATATGCATTTTACATCACATATTTCACACAATTTGAAGTTTAGCATTTGAAAATTTGTGTTTAGTTACTTATAACACAACATACATCAATCGGTTCATAAAAAAAACGCATTTGACTCGCGTTTTTTTTATCAGTACCCATAAGGGAAATGTTTATTGATAAAAAAAGCTTTCTGTATAAAGCTCTCTCTCTTTATATATATTTACTTATTGATTGATGAGGCAATTAATTCAGTCCAGTCAAAAAGTGTTATATTAATTAATTTTAAAGGGAAGTCCGAAGTGGTTCAGGTAAAAAGAGACAAAAGTGAAAACAATCAACCTGATTGGGACAACAAACAAAATGAGAATATCTTTCGGGATAGGAGTAAAAATA
The DNA here is from genome assembly GCA_963082785.1 of Philonthus spinipes. Taxonomy (NCBI): domain Eukaryota; kingdom Metazoa; phylum Arthropoda; class Insecta; order Coleoptera; family Staphylinidae; genus Philonthus; species Philonthus spinipes. The sequence goes on from OY720300.1 coordinate 4,037,233, forward strand.
ATTAATTTTATATAGGTATACATACAGATTATGAGTGGATGGGATTTGGATATTTCTACCCTGAAACAGCCACAGTAAGTAGTGAGATATCTTTAAGGAACGCGATATTGGGACAGTGTGTATAGAATATGTTACTATTTGTATAATTTATTACTATCTGTAGTAATGGAATAAAATAAATCAAATATGAAATGTGTATATCGCATGAAAAAATGATCAATGATTGGCGTGTTGATGGAAGCGGAGTTAAAATTAGAAAGCTTTTCCGCGCTAAATAATTTACAGTAACTACCTGTTTCTGAAAACTAGTAATTTTCTGTAATGAGGATGATAGTGCGTTGTTGAGCACGTGCTCTTGTACGACGGAGATAATCAAGGTGTCGGATGACAGAGTGCGAATCCTCTGCTTACCCGAGCAGAGGAGAGTCTGCAATGCGGAACAGGTATCCCAAATGAGAGTAAGATCCGAAGAGTGCGCAGCTGTTGGTGTGCCGGCCCCGGCGAGTTTCGCATCGGTTTAAGGTCAATGTCGTGGGGGTTTTGATGAATCGTCCTCGTGGGGTGTGTTTGTGTCGTTCGGGAGGGAGGAATAAGGGAGGACTCGACTCGTGGTGGCGGTGTGATCGATAGGGAAATGCCAGAAGCGCGCGCCTGCAAAAGTAATCAAACTGCGGGCCGGGCGCGTTTCTTTTCCGAAAAATCCGGGTGGGTTTTCTAAATGTGGGGGAAAAACCTGTTGACGTGGCTGACACATGCACCACTGAGGACGTCGCCCGGTTAATTCCGAAACACTGGTGTGCGACCGCCGGCGGCGACTGCGACTGTCCGCAGCATCGCGGTTCCACGGTGCCACTGACTGGGGGCACCGCCAGCGCGCAACCTCCGATAAACCTCCACTAGATGTCCCACACGTCAAATCCCCCCTCTTTCTATTTTTATTTTTTTCCCCCTTTAATCTTTATGCTCCTAATTCGGTTACCCCCCAAGCCGTTTCGTAGGACCTACCCCAACTAGACCACTTTCGACCCAAACGCTAATTAGAGCACGATTCATTAAAAAAAATCAACACGAAAACACGCAAAAAGACTTATTCATAAAATTCACTAAACTTTTCCCGCCTTTTTAAACTTGGCAACTTTATAATTTCACATTTTATACATATATACATAATATAATTAAATAGAAAAGAGTTTTCATTCATTTGGTCACAGTTATTTAAATAAATAAAAATGATTTAATTAATAATCAATAAATTATTTCCACATTTAGCTCTGTGACATTTTAACTTACGTTACGTAAGTATTTTAAACAAATGCACATTAAAACTACTCCTTGGGCAAATACCCCGCCAGACGTTGAATTACCTATATTTATTTTCTATATAATAATGAAAATAAATGTTTAATAATGAAAATCACTTTTAAATTTATAAATTATTATGCATGTATCAAATTTATATTTTGTATAACACTTTATTTTAAATTGCAACTGCAGTTTCAGTAATTTCAGCTTGTGACTTTTATGATTTAAAATGGCAATCTGAATTTGGCAAAACTGCAGTCACAATTAAAAATTAATTGTTATACAAAATCTTACATTTGATGCATGTATTAAGTATTTTGTAAACATGCTAACTCAAATTCAGTTTATTACTTTTAAGTTTGATAATGGCAAGCTGAATTAGCCAGAAGTGTAGATACAAATGAAAATAGAGTGTTATACAAAACCTTACATTTATTAATTCTTTTCTAATCATCCAGCAAAAAATCTCACACTTCCTTTTTTAATAATAATAGAAAAATGATTTATTCAATTGGTCACATTTATTTAAATAAATTATATAAAAAGAAAACCACGACACCCAATACGGGTAAAAGAGGATAAGATTAAGAAAGAAAGATATAAAAAGAAATTTATTAATTATTTTTATACTTTTTATTTCCTTTTCTAATTTCATTATTTGCTTATAACCACATCTTTAAGATCCACTCTTGTTCGCGATTCACCTCACATCCAGTCCTACCAACTTTATTATTTTAATTTAGTTGCTACAAAAGTCAAAATCCTACTGTAATGAGTTATAAGTATTGATGGGTTTGCAAATATTGGTTCAATGGATTATTTGAACAAATTGAAACAAATTGCAGACCCATAATGCTGAATACTTATAATTTACTTAGCTACAAAAATGCGCAAGTATTTATGTATTTTCTTAAGCAGACATTGTGTGTACAAAAAAAGGCAAAAGATGGCGCTTGCGTCGTCATTAGTTTATTATGATTAAAAAAAGGAGTGTTAAATAAATTAAATCGTAAGAGTAGTTGAAGCCAAAATACAGAAGTAATTATTGCTCCCATGTAAATCTCCCAAAACCTAACATTATGTTATTATGTTTTATGTATACTTTATTTTATTTTATGTTATTATTATTTAATGCCTCTATGTTTGATAAATTTTCCCTGTTATTAGATCTATATGTATCTGTTTGGAAATAAATGAATTATTATTATTATTTATTTATTTCTCAGTTTATACACTGGTTTCTTTTTTTAAGAATTAACGGTATGATTACAAGTTTTAATTCTTAATTATTGTAAAAATCTTCTCACTGTAGATAGTGTTGCAAGAATAGTGGCTTAATATTATTACTACATAAGGGTTAACCATGCATCAAGGTTAACTCTTTCTAATTGTCCAGCAAACACCACAGTGTTGTGCATGAAATAGCATTCAGCGGCTGAAAGGGAGACGAATTTGTCCTGTTTATCAGAACAAAAGACGAAATTAATTTAATAAAATGTTCAACCACCATTCATCTAGCGTATGGATATGGAACACACTAGTTTGATGAGGTTCGAAAGACCGAAGTGGCCATCACCAGTTATCCATGCGCCAGATGAATGGTAGTTGAACATTTTATTAAATAAGGTGTAAGTTTGTGGAATTTGAGGCGAATTAGCGGGCACATGATTATTATCAAAATAATAATTATATTATAAACAAATTCAATCTAATATTATCTTATTAAAATAAAGTTTTATTAATCTCACACGAGAAGAAAATTCACACATAAAAAAAAACAAACAAAAAATTGTAATTTCATTAAACAAGCTTATTATATTTTAGATTAGTTCACCAACTATGTTATGAAGTTAGATTATTTCGATAACTCCCTGTTTTGCGGTCATTCGGCTTTTCCGCACGAAAAGCCATCCTTTGTTGCGCGCCATTTGTTTGTTTGTGGGGAAAATGGAATTAGTTTTTTTCCATTCTAGTTCTGAATATAGTTGCGAAAGACGTGAGAGGGCGTAACAGACGTCTGGAAAGCTTATGCAGACTTGAGTCGCGGCCAAATCGTGTTTTGTCTGAGGTCGCATGGACAGACAGACGGTCGTAAAATATAAAATAATAATAAGAAAAAAAAAACTATGTTTTCAATGTGACCTTTTGGGAATTTACATATGCATTAAATTAATGAAGCTGAATGAAAAAATGGTATGATTATGAGAATGATAACGTTTTTATTTACAAAGTAATAATATTTAAGACAACAATTCAATAGCCAATTAACAGATATTAATTATGTATTTACTTTTAGAAAAGAGTATTCACTCACTTGGTCACAGTTATTTAAATATATTAAATAAAAATGATTTGAAAATAATTAATAAATTATTTCCACATTTAGCTCTGGCGTGGGTATTTGCCCGGGTAGTAGTTGTTTTAATGTGCATTTATTTAACGTACTTACGTAGCGTAAGTCAAAAGTCACAGAGCTAAATGTGGAAATAATTTATTAATTATTTTCAAATCATTTTTATTTAATGTATTTACTTTTGTAATTTTTATTATTTAATTTGTATATTTTTGTAAATATTTGTTAATAAAGATTATACACATCGCATCAAAAATATTTTAACACGTAATAGGTGAGAAAAACGTGTCTTATATGATGTTTTAGTATAGGCATTCGCTAAGTGAATACACATTTTCGATTTAGTGAATAAAAAAAAAACACATAATTTTTGTATATCACATTTATTTTACACTCATAATCTGTGAGTAGTTTCGACTACACGACAATCATTATTAAACCAAGTACCTAAATACGGATTACATTTGTTATATTCACTTTAAGAAAGTTGGGTTGAGGATGAAAATTTACAGTTTTTTTTGCTTTATGGATTCTCTTAAAATTATGCCATATAGATTAGCATTTAAAATTTATGTAGGTTGTCCATTAAAGGTGCATTTTAATTCCAAGGAATTACAAACAAAAACTGCAATTGATGGAATGTAATTCCAAAAAATAATATATGTTAATATGTTATTATATATTTTTTGTAATTTTGAAAAAGGATAAATCCGTAAATAAATAATTATTGCCATCGCTTCTAGTAAATCTTTATAGTATAAATTTATCGATGGAAATCCATAAAGCAAAAATTAGTTTTGGAAATTTCATTGCATCTTTGCATTAATTTTTTTAATATTTATTTATTTAGGGTATGCCCATGTCAGGAGAATGGACAACTATAGACTAACAAAACAGGTGCAGCAAACAACCATGGAAGGAAAGAGGAAACCAGGCAGACCTAGGAAGACAATGAACAACATAATTGATGAAATAGGAGAGAGACATGGGAAAAGCGCAGAAGAGCTAGGAAAAATCGCGGAGAACAAACAGTTATGGAGAAATTGGCTCGATAACGAGTACCCGACGCTCGGGCAACAAGGGATAGCAGAAGAAGAAGAAGATATTATTGTGTAATTTGTATTTCTTTATATTAAATTATCCGGTAATTGGCTATTTGTAACGTGACTTCTGGTTTCATCAATTTAACCTTTGATGACAGAAGTCAGTTGATTCCTTTTTTTATTCCCTTGACTGGGTTGTGAAGAATTTAAGTCAACTTTACACGATTTTTACGACTGTTGTTTATTAAATAATGATGAATACACTTTTTAGGCTTTAGCGCTGATATTTAGAACTGTACAGTTTGAATGCCGGAGAATGTCTGTTCCAAAAAGGTGAAGTTGGTCTCCTCGACATCAGAACAACTCCTCCCTTTTTGGGCGATAAATCTAATTAAGCACGCATAACATTGGGAAGCAAGATGTAAATAAAAAAAAGAAAAATATTTATATAAGGTTAGAGATTTCGCGGACAGACATTAATGGTACTTATTTATGATATGATTTGAAAATGAACAATATTTGAATTTAGAATTAATGAATTATTTGCTGTTCCAATGTTATCTGTGCGAATGAGATAATGAGTTCCTTAATTTACAACAGCTAATATTATTTACATAAATAGATTACAATAATCGAATAATATATAAAATATATACACAAAATATTTATAATAATAATAATAGTAATAATAATAATGTATATTATTATTATAAAATGTACTGGGATGCATTACATATTCTGTTGGGCAATATTTGTATAATATTATTATTGTGGACAGAAAGACCTCCGGTCGATAGCCCATGACACACTACTAATCCATCGATGTGTATTGTAAATATAAATATTTGTAAAGAATTGTAATTCTGCTGTCTGAATAAAGATGTTTGTATATATTATTATTATTTGTTTGTTATTTCTTGGAATTAAAATGCGAACAACCTAGACCGACTTTAAGAAATTATTTTATTTCCTGAGTAAAAAAAGTGCATATTTTCAATTTATAGTCTTTACACGTTACGAAAATACTTAAGAAATTGTATGGCTTCGCTTAACCTTGCCCTCTTCGAGAAATAGCTTACACAAGCAGAAATTGCATTTTTATTTCATTCTTTTCACTTCTTGTTATAATATTAAGTTCATTCTATCGTTTCGGAGAAAGTATAAATTAATTTAATTCACAATTGACACCACTCTTAAGTATTTATAAAAATAAATATAATTAGAAATTAAAGGCAGAATGGGTGTTAATTCGATAATTATCGAAAGGTCAATAGCCCAGGCCATAAAAGTGCTTATCTGTACAAACATTTTTATTTTATTGTGTATACTTAATATTAATGTTTGCAAAAATATATGTAATTGTCTGAATAAGGATATATGTATAAATAATATACTCAACACCTGAAAGGGTTTGTTATTGATAATGTCCACATTGTGAATGAAATGTATCATACATCTAATATGTAAATAACAAGTGAAGATAGAAATAAACTAAGATTTAATTTAATCTCAAACAGTGATATTTATTTTATGTTGCTTATTTGTATTTAGTTATATGTTTATTAGTCTTTTAAGCTTCGTTTATATTTAGTATTTCATATATCAGTTTTAAGTTTTAATATGTTAATTTATTGCTTTTAATGTATTTATTGTTTTTAATGGTCACCGTTAATAAAGGATTATTATTATTATTATTATTGTTATTATTATTATTATTGACCTGAAAAGGTGTAAGGTTGCGAGAAGAAGAAGTATAAATAATAAAAGAATTATTATTATTATTATTATTATTATGTAATTCTATCTTGCTTTTTTTGCGATGAGTTAAATACCTGACAGGATTTTATTCAATGTACAGGTATGTATTTATTTATATTTTGTCGCTATTTAGAAATCTTCTTGTTTTATTGTAGGTGCTCAGAATAACAGATTTTTGTAATTCTAAGTAGATGTTTTCCCCGATGTCAATTTTTTTATGCTCTTGCTGAGATTTTTGGGAATTATTCCAGTTGCAGGTATGGCTACTGGCATTATTGAAATGGATTCCATCTGCCACATTTTCTTGATTTCAGTGAGGAGGCTCTAGTGCTTTCTTATTTTTTTCAGCATGGGTGGACTCTAAATTTGTGGTGGATGATATAGCCACATATATTATTATTATTATTATTATCTTTATTTACAGAATTCACCTATTTTAGGAATGTAAAAAAACACAATTAATTTAATGTAAATTATTTTCTGTTTCTTTTGTTAATACTGAGCATCTATTTTGTCATTTTTGTACGCAAATTTAAAATAAAACCGTTTCAATTAAATGTTCAGACTATATTGTAGATAGAAGAATGTACCTCAAATAAATAGTACATTTCTTTCATATAATTTACAGAAGAATTAAATATCATTACTTGGCGGTTCCCTTGGCGGACCCTGTATATTACTTTACATATTTAATCATAAGAATTGAATAATAATAAACATATAATTTAATTAAAATTACACCCTTATCAAAATCAACAACAACGCGGTTAATGCAAATATTTTTAATGTAACACCCATGTATGAGAAATAATTACCGGGGGTCCGATGTTTCGGTGATTTATTAATGACAATTTCCGCCGCAGCGGTCAAGTCCTAGCCATTTACCCCTCGAGGTTTCGTTTTGATTTATTACACACCCTCTGCCTGCCGAACGGGGGCCCGAAATCAACCGCCCCCCTTGATTTATACAGCCTGCGCCGCGATAATGAAACAGATTCGACCAATGCGCGGACGCTTTGTAATTGAATGACGAAACGCTTCCCATTTAAAATTCAGTTAATTCAGGACGTTCCCTCGCGCCGAAATGATGTGTTTATAATTGATTTCGATGTCGAATATTTCGGCATTTTCGGAGAGGGTTTTCAGCGTTTCTGAATATTTCTTTCACTTAGTAAAATTAGAATATTCGCCAAGATGATTCACACCTTTGTAGTTAGTTAATATAGTGAGGATTTTATTTCATTGAACATAGCCCTATGTTTAATTTAATTAATATGTTTTGTAAAAACGTGATTCCGTAAATAAATCTATTATTATTATTATTAATTGTGATTGAACATGGTTTTATTTTTGGATGATGACCGGGATATTCTAGAAATTATCGAAATTCGAATTCCACGCTAAATATATATAAAATCGCATAATTTTCATCATCTGGACGAATTGAGCTTTTATGAAAGATTTCGATTAACAAAAGATGGTGTAATTTATGTTCTCAGATTTTTTGAACAGCAATTACAATGTCCACTACAAATGTAAGTCTAATGAAAGAAAATGATACAGACAATTTCCTAATATATATTATTTTAATTTACAAAAATAATTGTGAGGGGACACACAATTAATTATATTTAAAGTAACTGTTGATCGCTTTGCGATTTTTTTGCAACAGGAAATCATCTATTAAGTATACCAGATTTTTCTGGAATACATGTGTCAACAGTATGTAGGGTGGAATATAAAGTACCAAGTGCAATTGCAAGACTCTATAATAATTTTATTAAATTACCAGTTGATGTGGACGATATAGCATGTCGGCACGTACCCAATTCCATTCTGCTCCAATTCTGTATCATCGTCTAATACACATTCTACTTAAAATCCGCACCATCCACAAAATTAAACACGCTTAATTAAACTCCTTCTAATTTAGTTTAAAAGTAGCATAGGCTGCATAGAAATTCTAAATGATGAATAGTAACGAAGTTAGCCACACAAAATCCCCTAGATTTTCCACTAACAAAGACCTACTTAACTAAGTATAAGCTGTTTGCATGCGGTGCAATGCAAATGGCATTTAAGCTTTTCTTAGCTTAAAGTGGGCCTTTACTAAGAAGTCCTTAAAGTGAAAACGGTACAAACGGGCATAAGTGATGCATTCATGAAAGGTTAGACTGGGAAATGTACGTTTAGGACTTATGGTTTTATTACGTGGAAGCTTAAAAAAAAACGACTATTGATAATATATATAACGCTTTTTTATGAAATAAATATGAATATAATATTAAAAATCAACCAATAAAACATTTTTTTAAAATTTTAATTGATTGTTTTTCAATTAATATAATTAAACAAAAACGAATATTGATTATATATCAATTTTTTTTTACGTTATTTTTTTATTATTTAAATTTTTAATTTAATTATATAATCCCGGCGCATGCACCATTAATTCATTATCTACGTTATAAATAGCATTTAAATCAATACCATTTTCTATACGGGATATTTTTTAATTTTATTTCCACTGAATCATTTTTGTGTAATATTGCATAAATTCGCGTAAAATCCGTGTTGGTGTTTGCGGACTTCTATTTGCCGGGGGTAAATAAATTCAGTTCGGAAATTACTCATAAACCTTCGATATCACGAGTGCGGTTTCGGCGGTGAGCTCCAGTAGAAAAATTGATGATGTTTGCAGAGGCAGCCGTATGAAAGGACCGAACGTATTTATCCGAAAGATTTATTTTTAGCAAAAAAAAAAAGTTTAGATCCGTGAGCGTTAATAACTTATTTTTATACGCTGGATTTTTTTCTGTTGCGCCCTAACATTTTTCCCTTTTCAAGACCATTTCTTTTATTTTTTATAGAAAAGCGAGTTACGTCCTTTATTTTTTGTTTTCTTAATTAAAACTGAGTTTTACCCTTTTAATTCTTCCAAAACCATTTATTTCTTGATTAAAATCGAGCGATTTAAATATACAGGGCATTTTTTTTAACTATGCCTCATAGTGATATACATGGGAAAATCTTTACCTCATATTGATGTTTTTTTATCGTGTGGATTTTGATAAAATTAAATACACACCTAAATTTGAATATGTTGTGTAAACTTAAGCAGATTTTGTGTTATTTTAAAGAGTTATTATGTTTTAAATATTGATTTAAAATTATAATAATATTAAGTTATAAATATATTTTTTTAATTATTTTAAATGATATATATATTCAATGACCCTTTCCACCCATATGAATGTAGGGTTATTTTAAATTATAATAAATAATAAAGTTATTATCAAACAGGAAACTGAAGCCCAATTACAGGATATTATAAAATAATAATTATAATAATAATACATAAAAAAAGTATGTAAATACAAATATACATACGAAAACAATTAAATTATCAAACCTAATTACAAATTTATAAAAAGAATTAGCAGTGTAATAATATTGATTCTAGCGTATCATAGGAAATATCACAATCATGAAACCGTTAAAAATTCGACACATTGTGCTAATAATAGTTATTTGCATCTATATATAAATAGATAATTTATAAAAAGTTCCAATTACATAAAATTAATAAATAAATTATTTACAAACAATTTTACAAACAATTATTACATTATCTATTGGTGTTTGTTATCATTTTAAGAGTTTTTGTTTTAAATTAAACACATATAAATTTGTCCTTTATTCGGGACGATTGTTTCCTACACTTTTGCGGCTTCTTCAGTCGGAGAATGCTTAAAGTGTACATATAATGTTGGTTTGCGTTGTCTATTAAATACTGGAGCATGATAATGAAAGAAGAGAAAATGTTAAAATAGTTACCCATTAGTAACTAAGCAGCAACCAAATAATAATAATACATTTATTTACGGAATCTCCAATTTACAAAACCTAGCCTAGCTTTAAAATTTATTTTAACTTTCTGAGGCTATTGTAGAGTTATTTCTGTCAATTAAACTTAAAATTTGAAAAGTATTATACATTTAAATTAATATTTAAAATATCTCTTTAAAATAACGTAAAAACTGGCCCGCTGATCGATAGTCATTTAGGTAGAATATCATATAAAATGTATTGTATTATACCTAATGTAAATTTTAGAATAAAGATGATTACGTTTGCATAAAATACTTCAATTTAAATATGTGTTTAGTTTTATTAAAATCCATAAAAACCATTAACACGATGTAAAGATGTACCTACATGAGAGGGATCTCATTGTGTTTGGGGGTCGTGCCGTCAGAGCTTAATGCATAACACGACATAATGCATGATTAAGATAAAATAAATCCCATTTCTTTAAATCGCGCCGTTTTTTAAAAGCCCTTCAAAACTGCACTGTCTGTTTTGCCGCACTCTGTATTTAGTTACTTTCAGACTTGTTGAAAGAACATAACACCGAAAATCCATAATTAATTGCAAAACAAAAAAAATGGGATTATTCACACTTTGAATAGATTACACAGCTAGTGGACATAAGCTGGCTCAAAATGAGTGATCGTCGTCTACTACACATTTTGCCATAAAATTATAATAGATAAAACTCCACCCTATCTCTACCGGAAAATAAAGTTTCACTCAGACGTCCACGCGATTAGTGCTTTAGGGAATTGCTTACCACCACCGCTCAGCTCTTGCAGTAAGGTCTTTCTCTGTTCAAATTTCTAAGGTGTACAATAACATCCCTCTAGCGTGTAAAGAAAAATCTGTCACATCTTTTAGAAAATCCATTACAAATTACCTTATAAAAGGTGGCCAAGTATGAGCATTGACTATTATATTAATATTGTTATTATTAAGGTGTATAATTTGAGTTTTAAAGAGAAAATATTATCAAATTCTTTTTATTTATAATTAATTGTTTTAATATTTAGACATTGGCAGTTCATATTGTATGAAATAAATATGAATAAATTATTAAAAAATCAACCAATAAAACACAGATTAGATTGAATAACTTTAATCTAATCTGTGTTTTATTGGTTGATTTTTTAATAATTTATTCATATCTTTTTATTTAGTTTATTTAAGTTTTATGTTTAACAATAGTTGATTAAAGTTGTATATTATCGAAGAGTAGTGAGCAAATTAATTTCTTTTCTTTCTTAATCTTATCCTCTTTTACCCGTATTGGGTGTCGAGAAATTAATTTCTTAAAATGACTAAATTTGATTTTGTTTTCTCTGATGATCACAATATTTTATAGAATGGTCTAGTTGTAAATCAGTTGCGGCACTTAGCCAAGACTGAACTGCGCCATTGTATTTCTAATAATATTTACTGTACATAAATAATCTCTCGTTGTATCTCTTGTTTTGTTGTATTACAAGTAAATAATAATAATATTTTTTTCAACAAGAAAATCCAATTACAGAATACGAGATATCCAAAGAAAAACAAACATAAATACAAATTAAATAAGAGTAAAAAAGGACGGAGTGACGGTGAATATGTAGTATTTAAATGAAAATATCTTCGTAGCACTCTTCTGAGCACTTGCACAGTACATGTAAAGGTTATTATTATTATTCAATTCTGAATGGAAGAACGCTCTTGGAGCACATGGAGATTAAACCAATGGGAATGACCAGTATCAGTTAATATAGGCCAGTAAAGTCATCATTTCATAATAAACCACAAAATAAATTGTATTCACATTTCGTTTGAAGTTTGATTTGAGCTTTAATAATTTGTAGAGAACAAAACGCATATCAGTTTAAATAAATCATGTTTCCGTTATGTGGAAGGTTTGTTGTATTTCCTATTGCGTAAAACAGTCGGAATTCTCTCTGAATCAACAATAAATCGAATTCACTTCAATTTATTTATTGGTCGCAATAGAGGAGTTCGATTCATTCGGTATCCGGCCCTAATATTTTGGCGCTTTGACGTCGTTATGTATATATTTTTAAAAAGACAATTTAATTACTTACCTTTCCGATGCTGATGGAATCATTTCTAATGTGGTCTCTTTCTATAGACGGCTCTCTTCTAGGCGTTCTCTCCAAGGAACCTTGTTTTGGTGGCAGAATGGTGTCTAATGAAACCTCGCGCATATGCGGGGGCGAAGGGGGTGGTGGCATGTCATCTTCGGCGTAGCGAGATTTCTGAAAATTAAAATTTAAACAAATGATTATGAAATATCCTATAATATTCAACAGGAAATATTTAAATCAGGATTAAATATACTCTAATGATTGTTAAGATGTACTATCCATCTTTCATCAAGGCATTGTACATGGAACATACCAGTCTGATGAGGTTCGAAAAACTGAAATGGCTTTCACTAGTTATGGAAATGCTAGATGAATGGTGGCTGAACATTTTATTCAGATGAACATTACCATTTCATGAAAGATTGATTATCCTTTCTTCATAAGATTTATTAAAACCGGATGTACAGGATACTCAATCTTTCATTAAATAGGATTAAATAGCTGTTTTTTTTTAAATGGCAATTAATTAGGATTCTAATTTTTTATACATTTTAATAAGAAATGACCATCGATTATAAGTCGATTATAAGATTATAAGCCCGTTGTCATTATCTACTTTCTCGTCATGATCGCTAACGTTATTGTCAAAGTCTCTATTATTTGATAAAATAAAATGAAAAATAGTAGAAGTCGGAAATTTATATTATTATTATGTTTCGGTTACGGGGTATGCAAAAGTGTTAAGTTATATGAATCAGGATTTTTGCAAAACTCTATTGAACAATGTTTGAGACGTTTAGTGATAGGATTCGATGTTTCTTTGTTGGTAAAGGAGTTTATTAGGTATATTATGAAGGGAATTATTAGTGTGACGGATCTTCGTGAGTACTCTTAGAGCTAATCGCTTCGCAACTTCCAAACTATGCGAAACAGAGGGGCGGATATTACATAGGGGCATATTCGAGGAGGGGCGACATATTGTTATATATATAATAATAATCTTTATTCGCAAGTTTTTATTACAAATTTAACACATATTATTATGAGGAGAAAATACATTAATAAAACAAGTAAATCATTAGGTGGGATTCAGTTAAGCTTACGCTCACTGTTCTTCCATCCAAACCTAAAATATATAAATTAAATAATTTATAGTTATAAATAACCTAAGGTATAATTATTGAAATTACAGAAAATTATATAAAATAAAACTTAAAATGAAACAAACAAAAAAATAGAAAACATTGATATTATGTGCAGCGGTTTTGGTGGATATACCTTGCTGTTCATATATTAGAACTCTGAAGAGGCTCGCTCTCTTTTTAATTGCTACCTTAAATTTTCATACGTGTGTGGAAAAGGACAGTTTGGTGTCAACGGATATATCTAAGTATTTGAACGTTGTGGATGAAGTACAATTGCAATTTGAGTCTCATTAATCACTTGGTAAAATATTTTAGTAATATTAGGAATTATTGAGTAACTTTCACTTGGTTTGTTTTACACGTAAAACAAATTTTTCGACAAGTTTCGGCACTTAGCCATTATCAAGAATGATATTATTCTCAAGAATCAAGAAGTTTAAAAATCATTATCAAAAATGATATCATTCTCAAGAATCAAGAATGATATCATTCTTGAGAATTAGCCATTATCAAGAATGATAACATTCTCAAGAATCAAGAAGTCTAAAAATCATTATCAGGAATGATATCATTCTCAAGTTTCAAGAATGATATCATTCTTGAGAATTAGCCATTATCAAGAATGATAACATTGTCAAGATTCAAGAAGTCTAAAAATCATTATCAAGAATGATATCATTCTCAAGAATCAAGAATGATATCATTCTTGAGTATTAGCCATTATCAAGAATGATAACATTCTCAAGATTCAAGAAGTCTAAAAATCATTATCAAAAAAGATATCATTCTCAAGAATCAAGAATGATATCATTCTTGAGAATTAGCCATTATCAAGAATGATAACATTCTCAAGAATCAAGAAGTCTAAAAATCATTATCAGGAATGATATCATTCTCAAGTTTCAAGAATGATATCATTCTTGAGAATTAGCCATTATCAAGAATGATAACATTCTCAAGAATCAAGAAGTCTAAAAATCATTATCAAGAATGATATCATTCTCAAGAATCAAGAATGATATCATTCTTGAGAATTAGCCATTATCAAGAATGATAACATTCTCAAGATTCAAGAAGTCTAAAAATCATTATCAAGAATGATATCATTCTCAAGAATCAAGAATGATATCATTCTTGAGAATTAGCCATTATCAAGAATGATAACATTCTCAAGAATCAAGAAGTCTACAAATCATTATCAAGAATGATATCATTCTTGATAATGGCAAAGTGCCGAAATTAGTAGAAAATAAAATGTTTGCGTGTAAAACAAACCATGTGAAACTTGCTCAAAAATTCCTAATATAATGAGTACATTGTTGATAGTGATGGAGAAAGGAGCGTTTTGAAGACTGTAGAATGGAATTAAGAGTTGCGTCTTATTAGGTTTAATGATTATTCTCAATTTTGCATATCATGTCTGTATTGTGTCGATCAATTCTTGTAGAATGCTCAGAGCTTTAGAAATAGTAGGAGTATGAGCAATTAGGGTTGTATTATTGATGTAGTAGCGGATAATATTAGTGGTTCATATATTATTGATATAAATATTAGATACAAAAATATTATTCTTTATTTACAAAATAATTTGATGTTAATTTAATTTATTAAATAACTCCACAAAGCCATACAAACACTTGAGTATACGCAATTATTAAAATATATACACCGAATGTTTGCGTTACATCAACAGTGTGCTCGTTTACGTGGAAAACGGGTAAACAATATCGAATCGTTCCGTCTAAAAATACGCCATTTTCGAGTGTTGTAATTTCCCAGCAACTTCACTCAATGTAAACAGTATTTGGCAGTGGATCCGTTGAACGCTTAATAACCCACCGACGCGTTGGAATTGACGGGGATTAGAGGAACAGCGCTCGTTGTATACTCAAACAATTTATTTTCTAATTTCCGTTATGACATCGGTTTTACTCTTTTTGCCGGTTAAATAAATATTGTGGCAGTTTTGATGGTTTGTAAATAAATAAAAGTATGCGGCGTTCAAGTGTGTCGATATTTTTTTGTACGCATTTCGTCTGTATCACTTGAATTTCAATTATTTTGAACAACGAACAAAATGTAAATGTTCATTAAGGGTGCGGTTTTGTAGAAAAATATGGCTATATAATTATTGGCAGGACAAAATGTAAATCTCCATTAAGGGTGCGGTTCAGTAGAAAGATATGGCTATATAATTATTGGCAGTTAGTAATTCGAGTTGCATTGCTATAGTGATCAATGAATAATATTGTGCTATACATTAAAGTATTCCTAAAGCATGCAGGATTTTCACCAGATAAATAAAAATCCATTGTTATAATTAGATTCTCTAGAAAACAATTAGGAAAGAAATAACGAAATTCTGCCAGTTTTATGTCAATTTTTAATGCATAGTTTTAGCAACAAAAAACATGCTTAATGAAATTTTAATGATTTCACTAAATTCTTCAATAAAGTAGCTTTACATTCATTACTTATTAATTTCATTATATCTTCATTTTTTTTTATTCTAACAAGAACTAGTGAATTTGGGTGATATGTAATAATTGAATGTTGTGTTTTAATCAGACCGATATGTTTCTACCTAAAATATAAAAAATGCAATTACATATTCAAATTATTAATTCTAGAGCCCGACTTTTTTTTATCAATGATTATTTTTACTTTAGTGTATAGCTATCTTTTTCTGCTAAACCGCAACCTTAAAACAATTCAATAAGAAAATTACCAAATATAAAATAATTTGATAAATAAACAGAGACACATTAAATATATAATATTTATCCTGTAACTTTCAACATGAATTACATAATTCAGAACAAAATGTAAATAAATTAAATAAAAAGAATTTGAAAATAATTAATTAATTATTTCCTCTTTAGCTACTGTGAAATTTTGTCTTAGTATTTTAACAAGTACTTTAACAAATATCCAATAATAAACATTTGCTATTGCAAAATGTAATTATCCATTGAGTAATTCTATATCCAAACAATATATTTTTTCGGAAAGAAGTTGTTTCAATAAAAAAAGTATACACTTTTTTAAAGTACTCGCAGTAGCTAAATGGTACAAAAAATTATTCTCTTCAAAAATTTTTTTTCCTAAAGCTGTAAAACATTTTATTATACGTGCAATCAGGCTGAAAGACCGATGGTTGATAGCCATTTTCTGAGGCTTAACTAGTTGTAAATGATTGTAATGTTGTAAATATTGTGATGTTATCTTTAATTAACTTATCACTTAACCCGTGATGAAACATAGACTATTGACTAAAAAATGGTATTAGTAAAATTAGTGAAACAATAATTAATAGTCTATTGCGATGTTATTAAATATATCTCTCAGAAATAAAGATATTCTATGTATATACTTGCAATGGCTTGGTGTAGATCTTCAGCAATATACTGAAACCATTCGCGAAACTGTCTGTCCTAATCCACGACAACCTTTTATAACTAAAAGAGTCAGCCTCTGGATACCTTCATTTTTAGTCGAGTTTTGGATATCTTTAACTATTTTTTCATTAATAACTTGGTGAAACGTGATTAAATATATATGTAAGAATATTAATTTAAATAAAATTCACTTGCTTTGTTTCATATAATATATGTTTTTTGAAACAAACCAAGTGAATTTAATTTAGAGTTTTGGATAATTATAATTAAAATGTGTACCACTCAAATATCTACGATTATTTTATAATAAATCTGGGGAAATGAAACTGTAAGGGCAGAGAGATCTCTAGTCGAAAGCCCAAACAGACTAACACCTACATGCATTGTAATTATTTATATTTATTGTTTTTTATTATGTTTTGTCTGAATATAGATGTGAGTTCCCCCGTTCGATACTTCAGTATCTAATTAAGTTCTCTCTCCCTTTCTTTTCAATGACTCTACAGACCGCTATCCTAAACTTTTGCCTTTAAATTTCTCTGCTTATGGCCACCCTTTTCCAATTTCTGGTCCTAATTAATTCCTCGGCATCCTTGTCAGTCTCGTCCTTCCATCTTGTTCTTAGTCTTTCCTTAAGTGCTACTCCTTGCATTCTTCTGTTGAGGAGCCATTTTTTCTTCTCTTTTCTCACAACATGTCCAGCCCTTTGTAATCTTTGGATCTTGATTTGCTCTGACAACATTGGTTCCTTCTAACAGTTGTACAGTTCTTCGTTTTATCTTGACTTCCATACATTGTGTTCATGTATTGGGGATAAAATCCTTCTTAGAATCTTCCTTTCGAAGACATTTATATTGCTTGCTAGCTTTTGGTTTATAGTTGAGGTTTCACAGCCGTAACTCATATATATATATATATATATATATGCAGAGAGCTTTTTTTATCAGTATACATTTCCCTTATGTATATCTGCAAAATACGCGAGTCAAATGCATTAATGTATGTGTGTTTAGTTGCCTATAACACGCAACTGATCACACATATGCCAAATAGTCAACTAAACATACACATTTAATCGGTTCAATGCGTTTGACTCGCGTTTTTTGCAGGAATACATAGGGGAAATGTATACTGATAAAAAACCTCTCTGTATATATATTCAATGATCCATTCTACCCATATGGGTGTAGGGTTTTGTATATTTTTCTTCTTTTTCCTAATTCTTCATGAACTTATTCAAGGTCTTTCTGTCTTTTGCCATTCTTGCAGCTTCTTGCCTGGTGATGCCTCTCTTTCCTAGTATCTCGTTTATTACTCCTTCCCATATTTTTCTTGGTCGTCCTCTTTTCTTTTTCCCTTGTGTTTTTGCTTCCCACACCTCTCTGGTTTGCATACTTTTGTCCATTCTTTGTATATGCCTCCACCATCCTAATTGCCTTTCTTCTATATATTCCTCGATGCTCTTTACTTGTAGTTTTTCTCTGATTTTTTCACTTCTCATCTTGTCCGTAACTCATAACAATACTAATTAAGTTACGTCTTTGAAATCACCTAAATAATGAATAAAATGTATATCAAGCAATTAAAAAAACATATTGTAACGAAAGTGAAAGAAGAAACTGGAAATATCACTTGAGAATGTTCTACAGAGCGCGCGACGGCAAACGCGGCGTCATTGAATGTTCTGGAAAGTTCGAGAAACAAGAACGGTGTATAAGCGCGCGCGCTAACGGCGCTGCAGTCAGTCAGTCCGAGTCAGTCTGTCACGAACGTTCGAGTGCTCAACATCGCGTTGTAAATAAATAGTGACAGTGTGGTATAAATAAATGTGTTAAGTGTACTATAAATAAATAAACATTGTGTTACTTATTTCCGCGTCTGATTAACTCGATTTCTTAACAATAATATTATGACGTAAATATTTGTTGGCACTCTGTATAATTAAAAGTATTTTATGATCCAAGTTAAGTCTCTAAAAATTCAATTGTGAGGGCACAGAGACTTCTAGTAGATACCCTAATATCTATATATATATATGTATACTAACAGCTGTAGACATACAGCTGTAACATATGTAGACTAACAGCTACTAACATGTATTGTAATTAATTATGTTAAATTATTTAGTATTATTTGTATTGTCTGATTATAAAATTATGTGCGCTTTTTTTCTAGTATAATATTTTACTTATTTTTAAACATAACTAACCTGAACTCGATCAGGGGTCCAACAACAATTACAGTTAGTGGCGTTCTCCGCGCCCTCTGCGTTGTGCTTCTGCTTGCGCCGCTTGCGCACCTTGTTGGGAACACCGTACATGTAATTCGAAAAGCGGCGTCTCGAGTGTCTCATGATAGACACCCAATCGATCATGCTTCTTCTCTAATTGGCCCCACCACAAAAAAATCGAAACTCTTCAAGTCCGCTTGGAAACGCGATAAAGCACGCGCTAGTCCTTTTAACGTAATTCCAGAAAAATGAAGATTCGGGACTATTCTACAAGGGTAATGATAAGTTTAACGTGTACGTTTTATTTATCATCACAGCATGTGTTATAATAGCTATATATATGTATATATATTATAAAGAATGTGAAGATAATTAATAACATACACATTTAATAAAATGTTGATGATGCCACTTGAAATTAGGCAAAAGGTGACATTTGCGTCGTCTTTAATTTATTATAATTAATAACATACACGTTAAACTTAACATTATTTGAACGCAATAGCTCCGATTGTGAGTTTCTGGTATTTGAAATAAAAAAGAACGGTTAAAATAAAGTTTTCTTTTTGTTTTTAAATAATATAGTGATAATTTTGTTCGATGTCCTTTTTTTCGGATATCTAATAAAATTGAAATATTCTCATTCTGTTTGTTGTCCCAATCAGGTTGATTGTTTCCACTTTTGTCTCTTTTTACCTGAACCACTTCCGACTTACCTTAAAAAATTAAAATAAAATAGTTAAATTTTAATGTAATGATAATTTTATTGGATATCCAGAAAGAGTCAGAAAAATCGACGGTCGACAGCCGTTTTCGGAGTCTTAACAATTTGTAAATGAATTGTGATATAATTTAATTTAATTCTAAAAAAAAATATAATTTTCTATATATATGTAGTTACAAGAAACGTTTATCTCTCTATTTAAAATATGGCTATAATAAATAGAAAAGAGTATACATTCTCTTGGTCACAGTTATTTAAATATATTAAAATAAAAATTATTTGAAAATAATTAATAAATTATTTTCACATTTAGCTCCGTGACATTTTTGACTTACGTTACGTAAGTACGTTAAACAAATACACATTAAAAGTAGTTGTTTTAACGTGTATTTGTTTAACATACTTACGTAACGTAAGTCATAAAACATTTTTATTTTAATATGGCTATAATAATTTTAAATACAAAAAGAAAACTTTCTTTTGCCCATTCTATTATTTTAAAATTCGACCGCGAACAAAATTACTTTCAATTTTTAAATGCAAAAAGGAAACTCTCTTTTAACGTTGTTTTTTGTTTTGTTTCATTTTTAAAAGCAGAAGAAGATAATCCTCACCGCGAACACATTTTTTTTTTTTTTCAATCTTTAAAAACAAAAAGGAAAATTTTTTACCATTTGTTTAATCTCAAATAGCAGAAACATTTAATCCTGACCGTAGATGTAATTATTGATATGACAGGAAAATAAAAATTAAACTTCATTAATTTTATAACACAACACTTTACTAATTATCTTAGTTTTTATAATGTTAAACTAAGTTAATTATTAGTTTAAAAAGTTAATTAGGTAAAACTTAAACACGTGGTTTGTTTCACAATAAATAAAATAGTATTGTGAAACAAACCACGTGTTTAATTTTCAACTAACATGTTTCACCAAGTATCGAGTGAGAAATTAATTGAAGAGTTAAGTTAAACTAAATTATTAAAGTGTTGTGTGGGGAATTTAATGAAGAATTTGAAACCTGACATAAATTTATTAGGCAAAAGGTGACGCTTGCGTCGTCTTTAATTTATAAATTTATAATATTTAAATAAAATTAACTCTTTTTAATAAGAATATTAGAGTTGTCAATAAATTACTTTTTAGGCAAGTGAAATAAAATCAACGATTCGATTTGTAAATTTTATTTAACTTACCTAAAAAGTAAAAGTTGCTTCGCTATTTATTGACAGCTCTAATATTCTTTTTAAAAAATGCTGACTGCTCTGTTTGAATAAAATGTACGATTTATTTGAAATTGTATTTTTTATGGATATTTTTTATATTAGTAGTACCACGTGTATGTTTTTCAAACAGAGATGCCACTATTAAAAATATGTAAAATTGTATTATTCTGTTTATATGTGATTTACAGTCATGCAATTTTTCTAAACATTTTGAATATTCACATTTGACGATGCCACTTGAAAATAGGCAAAAGATGGCGCTTGCGTCGTCTTTAATTAATTATGATTTTGAATATTGTTATTATTCTGTATAAAGGTGATTTACCGTAAATAAATGAATTGAATTGAATATTTAAGAAACGTATATTAGAATTGTAAATGAACAGTGAAGTAACTCTTACTTTTTAAGTAACTTAAATAAAATTAACCATTCGATTCGTTAATTTTGTTTCTTTCTTAATCTTATCCTCTTTTACCCTTATTGGGTGTCGAGCGTTAATTTTATTTAAATATTATAAATGTTTGTCCGGTTCCAAATAAAACAACCGCGTAAAAACGATTAAATAATTTTGAATAAGCGCGAAAAGGAATGTTTTATTTGTTTGTGTGTGTGTGTGTTGTGAAAAATGACAGCGAGTGTCGAACGACGCACGCATCAATTCGATCTGATGCGCTCACGCACTTATGAAAGAGATTTTCACACGCGTGCTGTCGGAATGATTTCTTGGCGTGGATTTCGGCGAGGAGGAGATGAGAGTGTAGACCGCACAACAGAGAGCGGAGCACTAGGTCTGGGCGTGCGGCGTCGCGACGCCTCCCCGGGCGACCTGATGCCCCCTACAGTTACAACGGCGACCGTTTCGGCGGTTTCGGCGCTCCCAGCGCGACGGGAGCGCCGAAACTTCAATTAATGTGCCCGTTATTGCGTTTCGAGTTGTATCCATTTTTATTTACAAACTCATAATAAAGTTTTTTTTAATAAATTCACTTCAAAAATGCAACTATTAAATAAGTATTAAAGAAATTTGGCTCACATGAAGAAGTGATTGCTGGAACTGAGGCTTATTAAAATCGTTTCACATATTGAGCATTGAATAGCTAGAAGAGCATTGGAATGAATGTATCCCTCTTGAATAAATTGATGAATGAAGTGGAATTAACAAAAATGTTTTTTCTAAGTTAGGCCAGAGACTTATTGAGTTCCCATTGTCCTGTATTGTAATCCCTAAATAATTATATTCTTTTACTTGTTTCAATTCCAAGGTTTTTTTTATATATTGAAAATCTTTATTTCTGAGTATTACATTATATAATTTTATAATACATATACATACAATCATTTACACATTGTTAGACCTCAGAAAATGGATATCTAGGTTTTTTTATTTTTATTTAGTTTGATGTTTATACATTGTTTAACATGTAATTTAAAGCGAAGTCTATAGTCGATGGTAAACCCTAAACTCTTGACTTAGTTGCTACATGGAAGTACAGCATTCTTGATCTTTACTTTAAAGTAGTTGCTTCGTATAAGTCGTTCACTGGATTTATTTTGTGACCCAAAGATATGTATGTGCCTCGACACCCAATACGGGTAAAAGAGGATAAGATTTAGTAAGAAGAAAATAATTTATTAATTATTTTCAAATCATTTTTATTTAATCTGTAATTAATTTTGATTTTTCTGGATTAACATACAGACAATTTTTTTTGAGACTTTAATTAAATTTGAGATCTTTTCGTTAAATTGTCTACACGCTAACACTGTATTATCACTACGAAAAGAATAAAGCAGCTGGGGTCATCAGCGCAGAAGTGGGTTTCGCAAAATTTAATATATATATATTTCTTTTATTTCTACTCCATTAAACATACTCTCATTTTGTTTGTTGTCCCAATCAGGTTGATTCTTTCTACTTTTATTTATTTTTAACTGAACCACTTCGGGCATCCCTTTTATGAAGAAAAGATGAATGTTTTAAAAATTACAAGGGACCCAGAATGGAGCCCTGTGGTACATCTGAGGGAACTGGTAGCTTCTTAGAGAGATGTTGTTTAACTTTAACCCGCTGAGTCGGGTATTTAATATCAAAACACACACACACACACACACACACACATACACACACACACACACACACACAAATATATATATATATATATATATATCAGGGTAGCTACTAATAAAACGCAAAAACGCAAATTGATCTCTTTAATTATTTCATAAATTCAGAACAAAACTAAAGAGACTTCTTAATTAAATAGAACCTTATACATTAAATGAATTTCATTCTAGCACATATACTTTATAATATTTTATATTTTATGTACATTACACGATTATTTTATACTTTATTTTTTTACTTATGTATAGATTTTGTAAATCTTTGATACCAATATATTACATAATAATATATTATTTAAGATGTACCACAAAGTTATCGTAAACCAGTTAAATAAAAAAAATAATATTGAAATAGCGCAGAATAATTCCTTTTTAAGTAATAATAAGACAATAAAGGAATAAAATATATAATAAATATTTAAATTACTAGATTTCAGATAACAATATCATATTAAGAACAACATTAAAAATGTATTAAATTTGTTAATTTTATTTTACAGTTTCCGCTACTGATATTAAAATATGTTATATATGTAAAATTGTATTATTCTGTTTATATGTGATTTACAGCCATGCTATTTATCTAAACATTTTAAATATTGTTATTATTCTGTATAAAAGTGATTTGCCGTAAATAGATGAATTGAATTGAATTGAATTGATTAATGAAAGGAAGTATTTTGAATAAAAAATTTAATAATTCCTTTATTAAAGCTGTTACTTTATGAAACTACATATTAATTTAAAAATAAAACACGATGTTAAACTTTTAAGTTTTAAAATATTTATTGTAGATACACTGCCACAATTATTTCGATACATAGTATAATCAACAGACAGCATATTGTGAAAGTTAAAAGTTTAAGAAATTAAAAAAAAATCCAATATATAACACTGAGATATAATTTAAATTAATTAATTATAGCTGGAATAGAAACATCTCTGATGGGATTTGAACCCATCTCCCCAGATTTCTAGCCGAGTGTGTTACCAACTACATCACATCGTTTAAAATCTTGTTTTATTTCAATTTTAATTAATACGTTTATTCATTTTCAGTGTAATAATTTTTAACGTATTTAAAGTCTCCTTTTGTAAACCGCGAATCAATAATGCAATTTCAACATTTCAAAAACAAGATTCCCTGTAATTTCAACAACCCGCCATCTACCAGCGAAAGTCCCAACATGCAAATAAATTCCGATCCTGCGAAACGGACTCCTGCAAGAGTTCAGCGTTTCAACACCGGCTCCTGCTGCCACCGCGCGCATTTCCCCGGAACCAGAACCCGGAACATTGATCCGGCGCAGGGGCGTACTTCGCGCCGCGGATAATTAAGGGCCCCCCTTTTCATCATCGTATTAATTAACGCCGGCGGAAAGGGACCGATAAAAATGAGCGAGTGAGAAACGGGGGACCGCAATCAAATCGGCTAATTTCCCAGGCCGGTTTAATTTTTCATCGTTTATATGGAAATTTTTATTTACTTCACTCCGGGGTATTCAATCGAGTGTTGTTAAAAAAATAAATAAATGTAAATAGCGAGGGATAAAAAAAAGGGAAGCGGTGTATTGTTTAAAATTGATGTATGTAATGTTTCGAACAATGGGATTGTTGTTATTGCATTGTTATTTTGTGCAGCTATCATGCATTTGGGTTGATACCTCCGCCCGATATAAAAGATGTTTTTACAATAAAAAAAAACTTATAATTATAATCTTCTTTATGTTGGTTGTTGGTTATGGAGACTTTAATTATTTAAATAAAAATAGTTGTCCTTTCTCTTACTTAACTTTAACCACAAACATAGTTTCCGAAATATATCTAGTGAAATAAAAAATAAGTAGGAGAAAGTTCAACAATTTTTATTTATAATTATAAAATGAAACTCCAGAATGGACTTGTTAATAAAATATTCGATAAAGGGCAGACATATCTCTGGTTGAAACAAAATCTTTCATTCTATTGTGTATACGTAGTGTATTTTTACACTTGTTAAAACAAATCCCTTTTCAAAGTTATCCATAAATATTTCCGTCATCAGTGGGTTTCCTACTTTCTAACGAAAACATTTATTGTCATTTATTGTACACATTTCCTCAATTTCGCTAGCCCTGTTAGTAATGCATAGCTTCTATTTAAAATGTATTTTGACCTGTGTAAAGATGTTATTAATTAACACCAATAAATTATTATTATTAAAACTGTTAATAAATAATAAGTTGTCTTTAGAAAATGGCTTTCTACACGTCTTTGTCTAGTTCTTGCTTTGTTATCTAAAGGTCATGATTGTTAACGTCTTTGTCTATGGCTGCAAATTTAATGATATGAATTGATGAATTGTTAATCAAGGTAGGGAGAATTTAGGAGTGAAGTTTAAGGTTACATGGGATACAAAGGTGTTGTATGATAGGGGCAATGTGGGACGTGTAGATATATTTGGTAAAATATCATTTGAATAAATAATGTAGATAGGCTTATGTTAGTTCATTCAGGATGATTTAATTGAAATTAAAACAGTTGGTTTGTTTCACTTATTTATATTTTCTCCAATTAGTTTCGACCATTGGTCATCTTCAGGAATGACCAATGGTCATTAATTATCATCTTCAGGGATGACCAATGGTCATTAATTATCATATTTAGGGATGACCAATGGTCGAAACTAGTTGGAGAAAATATAAATAAGTGAAACAAACCAAGTGTTTTAATTTCAATTAAATCATCCTGAATTAATTCAAAAATGTTTCACCACGGGTTAAGTGAGAAATTAATTAAACATATTATGTTAGTTCGTTTAGTTCGTGCAGAACCTGTTACCGGCGATTAATTTTAATCGTCGTCAACAAAATTAAAATTTTTAATTTTAATTTTTTCTTTTATAAAATGAGTTTTGGCCAGCACTCTACCTGCCGGCCGCCGCGGATTAACCATCGGGTCAACATTTACCTGACCCGAGGTTGGAAGATCACCGCCCGGCCCTCCGTATTATCGTGCAGCAATTAGGGCCCGAGCAGCAGATTAAGACGCCCAGGGAGAGGACACGGGCCGCCGTTGCAATTTGAAAGAAGAGAGATTACAGATTAACGTAATTCTTTCAAATTGCATTTTAACGGTTGGATTTGAGAATTCGTTGGAAATAATTATCTTGTTTACGATAATTATTTTCCAGTGAATTCTTTGCCAACGGCCACGTGGTCCTCGAAAATCATCCCTACTCCATACAATTTTCGGTGTTTAAATACGGGATGCATCCACCCAGATCTTCAGTCCACTCTGGTGCTGTACAGGGGGCAGCATGTGGATTCATGAGGAACTTTTGTTCCTCGAAATTTAACCTTCTTTCTGAGACAGGAAACTCTGACCGACGCAGACGCCAGATGTTCCAGACGTCGTTCCTGCCAGAAGAAGTCGACTCCAGGACCGGTACTTCCTGAAGTCCACCAACGCCGAGCTTCACGGTTACTGGTGTAACCGTCTCGACGCCACACCGACGCTACTAGTGTAGTGTCTTATGCTGTTGCCGGATCCAGTCCAATCCAGGAACCTGCCGACTCCAGGAAACTCAGCCCGACGCCGACGTTAGCCGTTCCGCCGTCGTTCCTGCAGTCAACACCGACGCCAAGCACCTAGGTTGCCAGTACAACCGCTTCGACGTCAACACTACGAGGGTAGTGTTTGTTCCTGCCCTTGGATCCAACCCCGATGCAATAACCCACGGACTCCGACGCCGAATTCCGATGCCGATCACAGGACGCCGAACTGCCGCCTGAACGCCGCCTCCATCCAGACGCCGACGCTACATCAGGTCTACCTACATGTACACTGTGTGACTGCTCTCTCTGTTTTGTTTTTTTTTTTTGCTAATTTTTTTTGTAAATAAATTATTTAAAAACCAATTGTGTTTTAAAGGTTAGTTGCTTCGTCTTTAAATCAACCTGAGCTAGTTGATAATCAGCGTGAGGTACCTTCCCTCCCGTTGACAAACCCTATAGTATTTAAGCTTACTTTAAGTTGAACCAAATTTCCAACATGATTCATATTGTAATCATGTTGGAAATTTGTATTTTAATTTATACACTAAATTTTTAATGTGTATACTTGTTTAAGTTTTAATATGCATATTTCTGCGTATTCGTTTACTTTTGTACTCATCATTTATGACTTATCCTAACATTGCTCTGTTCAAATTTCTTGGGGCAAATAAATTCTATTTTATTAAAATATTCAGCGGGGTATTTTCCTAAGGCCGGGAGTAGAAGTTTCAACGGATATTTGTTTTTTAAATTATTTTCTCATTGTTGCTAATAATTATTAGGATTATTTATTTACGTTTCTCTCTTGTTGCGGTTGTGTTAAAAAATGTAGGCATCATTCGATTGTATGACAATTTCTCACAGGTCCTATTTATTTCTTTACTTTATATGTTGAGGACTTTGCAAGATATTGCAAGAAGCTAGTATTACTATTTATTTTATTATGCTGCATATTAGTTTAAATTTTTCTATTTGCAGGACTTCATTATTATTATTATTTACATTTCATGAATTGTGATTTAATAAGTGCATGAACATTCAAAGATTATTATTATCATACAATTAATTTTAGTTAAGGTAATTTTTCTTTACAAGTAAATTCTATCAATAAATAAAAACTTGGTTTGTTTCTTTCTTCACTTTTTATTTACACATTAAATGTACATTCCGTTCACAATGTCGACTTTATCAATAATAAATAGTTTGTTATAACAAACTGTTTTAATTTATTCATATAAAACACTTCACGTAAACTCAAACCAATTTATATTGAAGTAAATACTAATAGATTTGAAAATTAAATTGAATGCATGAACAATAATTCTGCAAATAAGAGACTAAAAATAACAATAAATGCGATTTAAAATTGTGATTATATGTAAATCTATTTTGAATTGAATAAATTTGTATTTCAATTGTTTTTTTTTTCAATTATATTTCACTTTATGTTAAATACGTTTCCCATTAATATCCTTTGACATTTATAATCGCTGAATAAATACTTATTTTGTTTTTTATCACAATTACTTATTAAATATATTCTTAAATAAATACATAAATCAACGACTTAAGATTCGACGTTTGATAGCTATTATCAAGTGACATAAATTACAAAAATTTACATTTTACAGGTAAAAATTAGAGTGATGTTGGGAATTAGTATAGGATGAACAGATAGATAAAAATATTTTACAATTAGTTAAAAAAGTGTACGTGCTGTGTTTCAGAATGAAACTTAACTATATTGTGAAATAAACCACGTGTTCAATTTTTTACATAATTGTTAAAACATGTTTCACCAAGTGTTAAGTGAGAAATTAATTCAAGACATAGAACAAATCGGTAGGTCTTTTGAAACGAAACGAATTAAATCTAAACACTGGTTTCTTCAAACATCGCGTCACACTCATTCATATATATATACATATATATATATATATTTTTCAGAAAATGTAAAAATCCAACACACAGGTCATAAGGGATTAGTACTTAATTATCGGAAAAGCCTAGAAATAGCCAAAGCATTAAAAACGAACAAATACGTGGTCAATGATCACGAGAACCTTTGGAACTCCCCGTAATCAAATGCTCTTATTACCTGACAAATCGAGAAAAATATGTATAAATACGTGAAAGAAATCAATTTGAATTTTATTCTTGATACTGGTATCTAGCCTAAATTAGTTGAAACAAAAATATGTTAAGGAAAACAAAACCAAGTGAATGTTATTCCTAATTTTAAACTAATTAATTTAAGAGTTAAAATATTTTACATTTATTTGACAATGTGAAATTTATTTAAGATGTAATTAGGTTTTTATTGTTGTTGTTATTATTTCTTTATTTTTGTTCTACAATCCATTATACATAAATATTATTAATTATATTGTAGATTTGTAAAAAGGTCCGTTAAATAAATAAATAAATTAATAAGGAAATCTAATTGAAAAAACACTGTATTTTCAAAATTCTTTAACTAATTATTCACAATGGATTCCTTCTCTCTTTCCTTCTAACAACTTTCTCCTTTTTTTTGTATGTACAAACTAATTTTAATGTTTTGTAATTGCGGCCGTGAGAAACATTTTTCAGAACCCTACTTCTTTTTTTTACAGGGCGAATACAACCGTTGGTGCAAAAGTAATGATCGAACAAAGTGGAAATTAGTTTCCCCTGTGGATTTTTTTTCAACCCCCGGGGCGTCTTATACGAGCGATTTTTCACATCACAGGGGCGGAAAAACCCCTTTTTTGCGACGTCCGCAATTTTTCAAAACGCCCCGCTTTTTATCCACGCACAACAGTAAAATTGATACTTTTCCCTTGACACTCAATCACGGCGACACAAAAAAAAACAATTCGCGTGGTGAAATATTGATGAATTGATTCCCGGGTTTTATTCTTATAGTTCTTAATATCTGCCAAATAAACACAGTAGCTTTATTCTCATATATATATATATGTATCATTTAAACAGAATCTATATTAAAATGAATATTTTCTTCAAATAATTATAAATTAATTAATAAAAACAGCAATTTACATTAAAAAAATAATATTTCAAATAATTCTTGATTAACATTTCATCCGTAAATTTCCTCATAATTAAAATCCAAAGTAATCGCAATTGTAATCACGGTGTTTGTTTTTGGCCGACTCTCGAGCTAACACAAAATTAAGTCCCCATTGACAACAGTGGCGCACAGCCAGCAACAACCCCCCTTAAAACGCATTAAGGTAAAATCTGTAGAAAATTTACGCCGAATAATATCCGAATGTAAATTAGCCCTCGTAAGAGGATCAGTCCTGCCTCCCCTCTCACCTGGCACTCAATCCAGGACCCCGGATTTTGTTTACACACATTTTAATTCCACAATAGGATCCGGGTTTTTGGAGCGAACCAACAAAAAGAATAAGAGTGGGGAGGGGGGAAAGGAACGCCTTTCGATATAAGGAGTTTTCCTAACTGGAGTGCACTTCTTCGGGGGGATAAAAAAGCGGACAATGGGGGTTTATTTTTAGTTTTCGGATTTTTTTCTGCGGGGTGGAACTTTAAAAGTTTTGATAAAGCACTCAAGCTACGCTACTAGGGAAGAAAATAATTACGTTTCGCAAGTCCTTACCTTTTTGAATTAAAATTTTTAGTTATATTTACGTAAAAGCTGGATTTGTGCTAAATAAAAGCTTTTAATCTAAGAATAATTTGTGTACGCTATTTAAGCTAAGTATAAAATGTTTATCTATACTACAACCACTATGACTTAATTATGATTTATTTTTTAATAGAAAAAAGGATTTATTCACTTGATCACAGTTATTTAAATAAATTAAAAAGAATTTGAAAATAATTAATTAATAAATAAATTATTTTTCCTTTAGCTACTGTGATATTATGATTTATGTTACATAAGTACTATAATAAATATCTAATAATAGACATTTGCTGTTGCATAACAATAACATATTGTATTATGCAACAATTTTTGAATCGAAAATATTTAATGCAAAAAACAAAAATTAATAAAATAAAAGTTACGTAATGTAAGGCTATTATTTTTTTCTAATGGAAGGAAATATTTAATTATATACATATATGGATATAATTTATAGTTTAAGTAAGATACATGTTTTATTTTTTATAAATACATATATTATGATGAAATTAAACAAGCAATATTTATTGGCAATGATCAATAAAATTCGATCAATCCCTTTTTTCAACTGCAAAAAATACTTACACTGTAAGTTTCACATTATCATTGCAAAAAAATTTTCCTTGTTTAATTTCATTGTAATTTAAATAGCTGCAAATGTGTGAATCATCTTTGTTTTATTTCATTTTATTTAACATATATTATGTATTATATCTTATCATTCTTATTCATTGTACCATGTATGTATGTTACTGTATTTAATGGCCTCCGTTAATTGAATAAATAAATAAATAAATATATAGCAAGATGCTAAATAAAGATTATTATTATCCTTAACACGTTGACTGCCAAGGCACTTTCGAAGCCAATTAAATTTAATCATATAATCTTATTAAAAACGTTAAATTATTATATATACTAATCATCAAAAAGCTTATAGAATGATTGTAGAACGATATCAATAAAAATATTATTTATATGTTTTATTCATATCTTAATGAAGTTTCTATTACTTTAAGTCAACCATGATTATTTCTTCTTCCCAGAGGCTAACTATTCATATTTATTTCAACAAGGTTAGTCATAGTGGTATAAAATTTTACAAATCAATTTTATACCACTTTTATAGTCATAGTGGTATAAAATTTTACAAATCAATTTTATACCACTATGACTAACCTTGTTGAAATAAATATGAATAGTTAGCCTCTGGGAAGAAGGCTCGTAGTCGGCGTCATTGGCGGGAAAACAACGTACGAGTTGGCAGTCAACGTGTTAAATCACATGCATCATAATAAAGTCTTAGCGGTTTCAGTACTAAAATATGTATAAGCTAAGTATTCTATTTGTAATTAATGAAAGAGAGTAAAAAGGGGACAAAGAAATAAAATAAAATTAATTCAAACCATTATTAGTGTTTGGTGTATGTTTTCCCTGCTGGTGGATTGAGCTTGTAGTCCATGTAATGTGTGTGTGAGCGACGAGACCTTAAACACGAAAAAGTGCGTTACATTTATTGCAAAAATAGTGAAAGAAATAAATTTAAACAAAACAGGAATAAACTAAATACGTGATATAAAAATAACATTAAAACATTTTGCGTGCGAATTATTTTATATTCGTTCAAATATTAATTATTTTTTATATAAATAAATGTGTAGCAATATAAGGATATTGTGGTTTTATAGATATTGTTGTTTTTATAAAGATCGTTGAAACGTTTCATATTGTAGTTTTAATTGAATCACAAAAAAAAATAATTAAAAAATAATAATAAATGGTGTAATAATGATTTTATTTATTAAAATTACTTATTGATATATTTTTTAAAAGTACTAACGTTTTGTGTTTAAATCGTAGGATGAAATAATTAAACAAAAAATGATAAAAAAACCGTTGCTTTATAAGCATTTACCGAGATGCAACGGCAAATATTTATTGTGTAATTCAATGTGTCCGGCGTGGGTATTTGTGTAATATAAAGCCATCTGCAGACACGTGTTTTAGGATCTTCATCCCTCATTAGTGCAACTGTGGCCTGTATAATTACAAAGTTGTTAAATTAAATCAATCGCAACATGCCGTCACCGTCGAGATTTCTTCTTTACTAATATTATTTAGTATAAATTGAATATTACAGAGGATGGACGACAAAAGAAGTACAAAGAGGGTATGGAATGCGCGAACAGCAAAGAAGAGGAGACGAGGGAGACCTACGAAAACATGGGAACAAGGTGGAAATGATCGCAAGGACTTGGGTATTTGCCCGGGAATTAGTTGTTTCAACATATATTTGTACTTACTTTGTAAGTTTTTAATTGCAGAGCATGATAATGATTAATTAAATAATTAATTTAAAATTATAATTATAATGGATTTATGAAAGTATCTGGCTTTGATGTATTTATAGAATTTTTAGGTTCTTTACGCTGTACACTTAATACAAAATAGATTGTTTCAAAATTTGTTTTGTTAAGTGTATTATTTTATTTATTTTCACTATTCTCATTTTATTATGATAACATACATACATAATAACATATAAAACATAAATTCATAATAAAATGAGAATAGTTTAAATAGGTAAAATAATACACTTAACAAAACACATTTTAAATCAAACTATTTTGTTTATTAGGCAAAAGGTGGCTTGCGTCGTCTTTAATTAATTATGATTAAACTATTTTGTATTGTACGATATGGCCTCCGTTAAATAAATAAAATAATAAATGAATGATTGTTGTTTTCACAAAAATTGTTATAACATGTTTTCCATTAATCGCTTTTATATATATATAACATCTTTATTTCTGCAGACAATTTTATATCCAATAAATTAACAATATAATTCTTATACTATGTTATACGTTCTCCTTAGAAAACGGCTATCGACAATCGGCCTTTCTGTCTTTAAGCATTATTTGTTATAAACAGATTTACTTTACTTTAACTTTATTATTATTATTTAAAGGATAACGTTATGGAACATTTTGTAGAAAGACGATAGGAATTGAATATAATCGTAAGATTTTTTTGATGTTTTCGCGAAATTCCCGGCGCATTCACCATTTATATACTAAAATCGGCCTTGTATTGGGTCCATCAACTTGGCCCCCCACTTTTGATTTTTTTCTTTTTCTTTGTTGCGCCGGATTGCGTCAAGCTAGCGCCAGCAAGCGCCACAAATTTTAAAGCTAGCACCACCCTAACAACCCCTAAAATGTGCAAATTATTTTTTATCCGAATGTCCCAATTTTAAATGTATTGAGTTATTTTTTTATTAAAAATGTAGCTAAAATATCACGTCCGTTAAATAAACAAATATTTTATTGCTATTACATAATTTTAATAAAATAACGAATCCATAAAACTGGCATTACAAAGATAATAACGTTATTAACTAATAATTTTTCAACCCCTAAAAATTATTAATTTGTAATTTCACTTAACATACTCAAACTTTAAATTTTGTTGCGAATTTTAATACTTCGCTTAAGTCTTAGGAAGTAAACAAACGCATAGAAAGATAATGGCGTAACAAATTAATTAATTTTATACCCCTGAAAAAACAATCCCTTAAAACTTTCCCAAATCAACTCCAAAATCAAATTTTCTTACAGATTTCGATTCTCCACTAATAACTAAATAAATGTACACATGCACAGAGTTAGCGCCAGAAATACAGTGGCGTAACAAATTATTCTATTTTATAGCCCCGAAAACACAATCCCTTAAAACTTTCCCAAATCAACTCAAAAATTAAATTTTCTTAAAGATTTCGATTCTCCACTAATAACTAAATAAAAGTACAGACGCACAGAGCTAGCGCCAGAAAGACAGTGGCGTAACAAATTATTCAATTTAATACCCCTGAAAAAACAATTCCTTATAAATTTCCCAAATCAACTCCGAAATCAAACTTTCTTACAGATATCGATTCTCCACTAATATCTAAATAAAAGTACAGACGCACAGAGCTAGCGCCAGAAAGATAGTGGCGTAACAAATTATTCAATTTTATACTCCTGAAAAAACAATCCCTTAAAACTTTCCCAAATCAACTCCGAAATCAAATTTTCTTAAAGATTTCGATTCTCCATTAAATAAATCTCCACTAAATAAATGTACAAACGTTAATAGTAGAGAATCGAAATCTGTCAGAAAATTAAATTTCAGAGTTGATTTGGGAAAGTTTTAAGGGATTGTTTTTTTCTTTTCAGGGGTATAAAATTGAATAATTTGTTACGCCACTGTCTTTCTGGCGCTAGCTCTATGCGTTATACTTAAGCGAAGTATTAAAATGTGCAACAAAATTTAAAGTTTGAGTATGTTAAGTGAAATTACAAATTAATAATTTTTAGGGGTTGAAAACTTATTAATTAATAACGTTATTATCTTCGTAATGCCAGTTTTATGGATTCGTTATTTTATTAAAATTATGTAATAGCAATAAAATATTTATTTATTTAACGGACGTGATATTCTAGCTACATTTTTAATAAAAAAGAACTTAATACATTTAAAATGGTGACTTTCGGATAAAATAACTAGAATCTTGAAAGAAATCGAAAAAATACAAAAGGTGGCGGGGGGGGGGGTCGCATCAACTTAGCCCCCCACATTTGCAACCCTTATAATTTTCCATCCCTATAAGCGCTAGCTTTAAAATTTGTGGCGCTTGCTGGCGCTAGCTTGGCGCAATCCGACGCAATAAAGAAAAATAAAAAAATTGAAAGTGGGGGGCCAAGTTGATGGACCCCCTTGTATTATACAGGGTGTCCCGTATATATTAATACAATTAATTGGCAAATTGTAAACAGAGGTTTATGTTTACAATTTTCCAATTAATTTTCATAAATTAAAAAAAAAATGAGTGAGTTTAATTTTTAATTTAATTGAAAAAGTATAATTCATATTTTTTCATCATGTTTTTTTTATATTCCATTCATCGATTGATAATGACCACATTGTACCAGAAATATACATATGGTATAAAAATAAAAGTGCAACTAACAGTTGTCAGTGTATAGGTGGGAGAATTAATTGGCGGTGATTTCCTAGAAACGTTGATCCTTCACATCAAAACGTGCACGTTCCATCATTATGGATTACAATTATCCTAATTGTAACGTTTAATACCATTTTAATCAGTATGCAAATATGTTGGATTATTTTATTATTTTTATTTCTTCTTTACTCTTCTTTTAAAATGGCGTTTGTTGTTAATAACCCATCCAAATTTACTTTAGCATAAATTTATTTATTTACAACCCAACAGACTCGAAAGTCCAATTACAGGGCTATATCAATAATACATTACATTGATACAATACAAAGAAACTATAATATAACATAACATAAGAATACATTGATAATTAACTTAAGATGTAATTTGAATACATTCACTAAGATTATATTTAAATATTGTAAATGATGCAGAAAAAATGTCAATGTTATATGCGTATTGATTATAGAATCGCGACAAACGCAAAACTGGAGAATTTGAATAATAATTGTTAGTAGGTGTATCATAAACAAACGTTCTGCAGAATCTAGAAGTAATTCGAGGCACATGCAATTTAAACCGATTCAAAAAGTTAATATCATCAATCAAGTAATGAAATAATTTATAAAGAAAACAAATATTTATAAAGATAATTAGATTATGGATAGAGATTAATTCAAATTCGGAGAGTAATTCATTATATGGTATATCAAATCTATAAAGGCCATATTTAACAAAGAAAAGATACCTGAGAAATTTCTTCTGAATATTTTCAAGCATGCCAATATACTTGATA
This sequence comes from Philonthus spinipes, assembly GCA_963082785.1. NCBI lineage: Eukaryota > Metazoa > Arthropoda > Insecta > Coleoptera > Staphylinidae > Philonthus > Philonthus spinipes. The sequence continues at coordinate 4,073,479 of OY720300.1, forward strand.
TACTTGAATATAAGTGGACTTGAAGTACTGAATGGAGATTTGATATCACAGATTTCTATAGAGTAATTAAAAATGAAACATTTTGTATTCCTTTCTTCACTTATTTATTTGCATGTCGTACAAATAAATGAGTAAAGAAAGGAATACAAAGTGATTTATTTTTAATTATTCGAATCTCTTCACGCAGCTTACAACACATCGCTCTATAGAATAGTTTGTAACGCAATCGGCTAGAAATCAAGGGACATGGGTTCAAATCCAATGGAAGTTTTTTTTCACTTATATTTAATTTATTTAAATTAAATTCACAGATATAAATGTAATTTAAAAGGAATATCAATTAATTTAATTACTTTAGTAAATAATTAAACTTTAAAGTAAACCATTTGAGTGTTTAACAATTGCAATAATGTTCAACAACATTGCACCAATTTAATCAAATGTTAATTGAATTCCATATAAAGTCAGTTATTAAATTTAATTGCAGTTTAATCATTCAAAATTTGCCATATAATAATAATGGAAAATGAATCAATATAAACGAAACAGTTTCACTGCGTCAATAACGGCTATTATGTTGAAAGCATTTCTCACTTCAACTCGTGGTGTAATAATGATTTTATTTATTAAAATTACTTATTGATGTATTTTTCAAAAGTACTGGCGTTTTGTGTTTAAATCGTGGGATGAAATCAATATCTACATTAAAACTTTTTAATAAACGTTTCGGTTTTTGATATAACGTATTCTGCATGCAGGCATACAGCAAAGTTTGTGCTCAATTCCTCGCCTTTTGTCAGAGGACAAAAAAAGCTTGCCAATGGGCTTACAAAAAAACTGTATAACTTAACCTAATGTTAATTGTATACGTGATGAAATTAAATACATATGCGAATGCAAGCAGTATATGGGAACAAATGTGTTGCGTATCCAACAGTCAAGGAATGATGTCAAAATTGATTGGGTGAGTTACGTGAAGATCAGATATAATTGATAAAAAAGCACTAACCTTTCTTCACACTTTTATTTTTAATTCCATATGCACATTTCGGACACAAAGTGGCCATTATCAATGGTTAATACTACACTCTGTATCCTAAATGTGCATATGGAATTTAAAATAAAAGTGTGAAGAAAAGTTATTAGTGCTTTTTTTATCAATGATGTGAAAAATGTATGAGTGGTAGAGCGAAGACGTATAATACCAGATGCAGTGTCAACAGACAGGAAGGCCTGATTAGAGAAAATCGTCGAATTTCAAACAGAGCAATTTCAGAAAATATCGGTGTGAGTATAGGATCACTAAGTTACAGCAAAGTTTGTGCTAAATTCCTCGCCTTTTCCCAGATGACCAAAAAAACCTTGCGAATGGGATTACAAAAAACTGTATAACTTAACCTAACGGTAATTGTACACGTGATGAAAGTAATTTATTATTTAAATAAAACTCGGTGCTTGTAATTAAAATCCAGCGAAACCGTTTCTTTGTGCGCAAACATAGTGAGTTATGTTCCCCGCAAATGGTCTTTAAATTAATTTCCTTTTTGTGTGTGCGCGTTCACAATTCGGAATTGAGTTCGCTCTTTATGTAATTGTTGGGATTTAATGATTCCGAATAACATAAATTAACATGTGAGGAGATTGCTTTGTTTCGCTACATCGAGGTATTGCGAATATTAAAATGTATGAATTAACTCTTTTCTGTTATGTTTAATAATTCAGTTATCGCTTAATTCGTAATGAAATTTATTTAAATTTATATATACAGGGTAGGATTCTGAGTTCTGCACCCGAGCAGGCCGGTCATGCTGCGCGAAAATTAAAAAGCAAAGCCAGCACGTGGTCGATGCAAATCCTAACCCATCCTTTCTTTACCTTCCTTTTTGCATTTCCTTTTCCTTTATTTCCCTTCTAAACTATCCTTTTAAACCGATTTCACGTGTATTTTCCTTTCCTTGGGTTTTTAATTTAACTTTAATCTAACATAATTAAATATTATAAAATATTAAATATTAATTTAAATATTATTATATTATAAAAACTTTGTGAACTTTAACGTTATACAACTTAAGTCTCTAAAATAGTACTGGCCAACAGAGCAAAACTGCTAGGGCCATTTAAACAAAGCAAGCAACAACAATATACAGGGTATTTTTTTTTCAATTGGACCTCATAAGAATTTACAGAAAAAGTTAATGGGTTTTCCACTGGATATATTATAATAAAATATACTGGATTATACAAGTTTTGTCATATCAAATCAATTGAATATATTGTTGTATTTTTTAATTACAGATTGTCATTAATTGTAAAAAGGTGATTTTCCGTAAATAAAGAATTAAATATATAGGAAAATCAATACCGTTTACATCCAAATTTATTATTAAATATTTTTGTATATTCAAGATTAAGTTTTTGATTAACTGCCTCCAATTTGTTATTCAATTAACAAACATTCATTTCAAAGAGTGCTCCAGAACAACACAAAAAACATGATTGAATTAATATTTGGCCACTATCAGATTTCGCCAATCCGAAATCTATTTCTGAACCCAGAATGCTCCGTTTCTGGAAATGTCAAGTTCGTACACCAATTTCACGCCGGATTTAACAGCGAAAGTAAACGGTGGCCGATCGTTTCATAATCCTTACGACCGGCGTTTATCTTGTTCTGCTCCTTCGTCTCCATTGTTTATCTTTCAATAGATTAGAAATAAAAGTAATTATATCGTTATTTACTTTAGCATACATTTTTGATGGTAAAATTTTGTGTATGTATATTTAGTGAATAAAGTTATATTAAATAATTCTTCCTTTTAAAAAGTTTCCCTTTAAAAAAATTGCATTATTTACATTATACTTAAATATAGAGTGGAAATGTAATTAAAAACGGAAATGATTCACATTTTTGCAGTTATTTAAATTAAAATTAAATGAGAAAAAAATTCTGGCATTGTTCAATAAAATACGATCATTTAATTATTATCCAGTTATTATAATTTTCTTATTCCAACGCTGCAAACAATTACTCACACTGTAAATCGTTGAGAAACATCATTCGGAAAAATTATTTCCCGATCATATACCCCCGTCTGACATCAGATTACACAATATATGTTTGTTGACAGCGAAAAAAGGGAATGATTTAATTTTAGTAGCATAGCCAGTAATTTTGTATTATTTAATTTTAATGTAGAGTGGCATTAAATAATTGTCAGTCTTGATTGATCATCGATTTAGAAAACATACAATATTTAATAACCATAATTAATCGCTCCTAAATAGTTTTGCTACAATGTAGGCCGCATTTATACTAGGACGGTACGATCTCATATTAATATATATATATGTATAAACTACCAATTGTGATTAAGTAATCGTTCCTAAATACTTTTGCTATGTTATCGTAACAAATTAATTGTTAAATGTATATCGACAAAAATAATATATTTATGGCAGAAATACCTCGGGTCGATAGCCTATGAAAAGACAACCTCAATTTATATACCGTATTATACTATACAATACTGTACTTAATATAATGTAAAAGCCCCTTGAATAAAGATATTTGTATATATGTAATATATATTTTATGATTCTTTTTAGTATTTGTTATATGTTTCATGACTAACAATTTCCCTAAAGGTTGAATATACTAACATAAAAAATAAATAAATAAAAAAATAGGGCAGAAAGACCTCAGGTCGATAACCCAGGACAGACTTACATCTTTATACAATATAATTGTATTATATAACTGTATATTATATAAAGTTACTGTCTGAATAAAGATGTATATATATATATATATAAAATAGCGACTGGTCGAAAGCCATTAATCAACATGAAGAAGAACATAAATTTGAGTGAAATTCAAGAAATAACTGAGAATGCTAACTTGCTCTTTAATAAAACCCATTATAATTTCTTAAATCTGTAAATAGTAATATGTTTTTATAAATAATTTATTTATGCTGTAAATATTATTCATTTTTTGTAACCCTGAAAGGGAATCGCAATATTAAAAAAAAACAATAAAAAACAGGCGATACGTCGTTAAAACCCCCGGAATATGGCATCCCGAAGAATACATTCGCCGGGAAACAACAATGAAAAAAAAATCTTTCCCTTCGGGACGTCACTTTGTCCTCGTTATTCCCGAATGATGTCCGGACATAAATAAAACGTGCGGCGCGGGATTATCCCCCCGGAACTTTTCACTTATCTCAGTCGCACCTTCACGGGGGAGTGATTGATAGGAATCACACTCGCCCGGATTTCCGGGGCGGCGGCGGGGAGTTATTTCATATTTCAGGAGGCGGGCACGTTTCGCCTTTCTTTCCATCTCGCCGTTGACGCCAATCCGCATTAAGATTGAATTTATACCGTTTCCCCGGTATGCACGGAGCGCGCGAGAGAGAATTGTTTCAATCCACGGCTTTTACTACTGATGCGAGGGATTATGTTTAAAGTGAAACAGTTGTCGGTGCTATTGAATTCCGGAATTGATTTCTACTTTTACAGATTTTCTTTGGAGTGAAATATAATACTGTGCATTATTTTATTCTGTATTTTCTCCACGCTCAAGAATGTTTTATTTAGCACGCTTATACAATTTGTAATATTATTATCCTCATCGAATTAAATTTGTAGTATTACTTGACTGAAAGACCTCTGGTCGATATCGTTACATTTATGTATTGCAAATAATAATTAAGTTTGTAAAACTAGATAAATAGCGATTTTCCTTTTATTTAATTTATTTAAATAACTGTGACCAAGTGAATAGATCCTTTTTGCTATTATTATTAGAATAAAGACGTATATTATATATATATAAATACACTGCACCGCAAAATTAACGCAAAATTCGAAATTTCGTTTAAAAAATTAATTTTATTGTTTTTTCTCCATTTTTTTCCCGAAGTGGTTCCTAATAGCTACTTATTAAAACTAATTTGCTTATTTGTGAACAAAAAATGAGAAAATAAACAACAAACTGCAATATTATATATATCGAATATGTCTTTGTTAATATTAAGTTTAAGTTTTTTCAATATTTTTGTAAAAAAGGTGTCTCCGTTGAATAAATAAATAAATAAATACAAAAAATAATGATTGTTCTGATCCGCAAAATAGCGTGTAACACTCGTATAGTTGGTCTTAATAGCGAATATTGCCTCCTCGAGCATTGATGACAGTTCGCATTCTTCGTGGCATACTGTCAATCAAACTTCTGACTTCTTGCTGCTCAGTTTCTTCCCACACTTGCGTTACTCTGAGTTTTAACTCTGGAAGGTTTGCAGGAGGTTGCTGCAAGTCTTTAATCTTCTGCCCTACAATGTCCCACAGATGCTCTATGGGATTGAGATCGGGACTTTGTGCTGGCCAGTTCATACGAACAATTCCCACATGGTCAAAGTACTGGTTCACAATTCCTGCGATATGCGGCCTGGCGTTATCTTGCATAAAAAGGAAATTATCCCCAATAAGTGGGGCAAATGGTACAACATGATGCTCAAGCACCTCTTCGATGTATCGATGTGCATTTAACCGACCACCATTAATGTGTACCAACGCTGTTGTTGCTTGCGTCGTGATGCCTGCCCATGCCATGACAGAGCCTCCACCATATTGCACCGTTCCTCGTATGCACGCCTGGCTGTATCTTTCACCAGGACGTCGATATACTCTTTTACAACGGTTTTCACTATACAGAAAAAATCTGGACTCGTCACTAAACATTACTCTACCCCAAACAGCATTGTTCCAATTAAGATGTTCCTGTGCAAACCTTAAGCGCTCTCGTCAGTGCTCTCTGGTTAACAAAGGACCTTTAGCGGCTTGATAGCAAGTCTTCTTCTGACCGTATCCTGACTTAGAACAAATTGTTGTTGTAGGTAAGTGCTCGCTAAGAATCGTTGCCTTAAACTTTGAAGTTGCATAAATCTGTCTTCTCTCGGCGTTGTCATTCTTTTTCGACCCTGGCCGCGTCTTCTTTCGTGACGTCCTGTTTCTCTGAAGCGGGAAAGAACTCGCGATATTGTGGAATTAGCAACATGAAAACGTTGGGCAATGTAAGTTGCAGTAAACCCTTCTTCTTGCAGCGCCACTACAACAGTACATTCTTCACTTGTAAGATTTCTTGAAACTCTTCCAGGGGGATTCATTCTTGTTTGTTTTTACAATTTTCTAAATAAACTTCCAGAAATCAAAGAACGTACTTATCAAACGATACTCGTCTTTTTTAACAAGAAAACAAAGACCTGTTTGACAGATAATAAGGTTTGTTTTTAGCCTACGAATACATATTTCCAGTTTTTGTGATAAATAGAAAAAGAGAAGAAGGCTCAATTCAGAAAAAACAATAAAAATTTTTTTTAAACGAAATTTCGAATTTTGCGTTAATTTTGCGGCGCAGTGTATATATATAACATCTTTATTTCTGCAGACAATTTTATATACAATAAATTAACAATATAATTCTTATACTATATTATATGTTGTCCTTGGAAAACGGCTATATATAATATTAAATTAAATAAAAATAATTTGAAAATAATTAATAAATTATTTTCTCTTTCGTTACTGCAACCTTTTTAAATTACGTTACGTAAGCATTTTAAAACAAATATACATTAAAACAATTACTCTTTTCCCACTAATTTCTATGCTATAGATATTTTATAATATATAAAATAACACAGTGTCCTATACCTAAGTCTAACAGTTTTGGGCATAATAAATAATTCATGTCAAAATTGAGATTAATAAAAGAATCATCATGCTATAAGGAAGTAAACTTTTAATAAAAGTATTTGGGGATGTCAGTTGAAAGGGATTTAAGTTTTTATTGCTCAATCGTCAAAATATTATTAATTTGTATATTTTATTTAATGCTTTTAAATCGAATTATCCTTTGAATATAAATTACCTACTGAGTCTTAATGATATCGATATTTTCAAAATTATTGCAATACTTCAATAAAATAAAAATTTAATATTACCCTTTGTTTTTCTTTTCCTATGTGATTATATTAAACTTTTTTACCGTGGTATACATGTTTGTTTTAAAGTCGCCTTGAACTACCCCCTGGCATGAAGAATATCTCATGTTAATCCTCTAGATTTAGTTATAAATTATAAATTTTTCGTTAGAGAAAATCCTATGCCAAAATATATATACATAATCTTTATTGACAAACGTACTACAACACCTACATATAACATAAAATATTTCAATACATGCTGTAAGAGTTTGCCAATTGGCTATCGACCGGTGGTCTTTCCGCCTGGATTTTGTATTTTTGTCATTGTCAAAATAAACGGATAAAATGTGATTATCGTAAACAGTCTAAGTCAAAAGTCTCTCTCGGATATTATGCCAAAATAAAATTAAAGTTTTTATTCCGAAAACAGGTTTGAAACATCCATAAAAAATATAAAGTAAATGTTCAAAATTACCAATGTGTTATGATGTGTGTGTATTATGAATGATTGTATCATTGGATATGATAAAAATTAAATTGCTTCACATTTATATATACATATATCTTTATTCAGACTATATAGATAATTTCAACAATATAAATAATTACAATACATGTAGGTTTATCTATGCTAGCTAGCTGAACTATCCTGATGATTTGCGCAAATTAATTGATGAATGGTGATTGTAGGATGTTTGTATTGCCTCACATTTATTTTAATAAATATCGTTGAAATTTCCTATTTATTTATTATTTTTTTTATGCCATTGATATTTTACTAAAGTGTAAATTTATTGTAAGTTCTATTGATTTTATCGAAAATATATGAAGAATAATACGAATTTCGGCACATGGTTAATATTTCAAAATGATACTTTATGAAAATTCATTTTTTAAAGGATTATTTATCCAAGAAAAATGGATGAACCACCATATCTGATGATTATCATACATTTTTTGGCCATCTGGTATAATTATACAAAAGTACAAATGATGTAAATAGAAAAGAGAATTCATTCACTTTGTCACAGTTATTTAAATAAATTAAATAATTTTTAAATACACCATTTGTATAAATTAAATAAATATGATTTGAAAATAATTAATAAATAATTTTCTAATCATTTTTATTTAATTTATACAAATGGTGTATTTAAAATTTAACGGTTTAGTATTTCAAAACATGTGTACAAAATTAGCGTGTAAATATAATTTCATAAAAAAATGTAATTTAAAAAGAAATGTATAATTTTTCCTTAATTTCCACAAGAATGTTCTCAATTGAAACAAACTCGAAGCGATCCCGGAAACGTCCCTTTTGATCCCCTCCTTTTTGAATAAATTAAATAAAAGCAATCCTTCCCCCGTTCGGAACTCCACGCGTCTTTCAACGAAACGAATTAATATTACTTTGATCAAAAAAAAAAGAACTCTTCCGCGGAATTACACCCATCTCCGATAACACCAAAAGAAATCGATGGCCGGTCGAATCCCAACAGCCCTTCTTCCAGCAGTCGCAATCTCTTTAAGTCACTTATCTTTTATTTTATGCCCGGTCCTCCGGAGGGTGCGACTAGATTGCACTCGCATCAATCCGGATGCTGAAATCTCGGATTACCGAGTGTAGTACCTCGTTCCGGGGCGTTCGTACGCTCGCCACTTATGGCCGGACATTGAAATTACAGATTTCTTGCGCGCCGGAGAACCGCCGGAAGCGATTTTCTCGTCGGAATTGGAAACGTCACATTTTCGATAATTAAGTCGGGCTACGGAGAATTATTGATTCAATTAAGTTGAGATTTGTTTGAATTACATTTAATACTTCAAGTAATTAAATCTATATAAATGACAATAATTGGGCAGAAAGACCTCCGGTCGATAGTCCATGACAGACTACTAACCCATTAATATGTATTGTAAAGATAAATATTTGTAAAGAATTGTAATTTCGCTGTCTGAATAAAGATGTTTGTGCTGATAATAATAATAATAATTTTAATTACAATGAAATTAAACAAGGAAAATTTCTGGCAATGATCAATAAAATTCGATCAATTTTTCCAACTGCAAATAAATAAATTGCCAGAATTTTTCCTTGTTTAATTTCATTGTAATTTAAATAACTGTAAACGTGTGAATCATCTTTGTTTCATTTTATTTAATTTAATAATAATTTTACTTTTCATCGAAAGAATCCAACAAGGGAAAATATACAATAATTTACATAAGTAGCAATATAATAATAATAATAAAAATTAAGATAATATATATAGACAAGCAAACGTAAATTGAAGGAGAGAAAAAAACAAGAATAATTCAAGATAACTAAAACAAAACTTAATTTTTAAATACTATTTCAAAAAGAAACATATCATTATACATTCTATTAGCATTACAACACATGTGCGTTAAAGTGGCTTTACTCATAATATTTGTTCTGGCGATGGGTATCATGAAGGTGTTAGAATGTCTGGCCGATAATCTAAATATTAATCGAATTATCAGTTATATATATATATATTAATTCCACGTTACAATAAGTTATATTTAATCACGTCTCATCAAGTCATTAATGATAACAAAGTGAAAGATAAGTAAACTTAAATGTATTTTTCATATAAAAAAATTAATGATTAAATAAAAAAAATTTGAAAATAATTATTTATGATTAATCACCTCACACTAAGAAGTAGAGAGACACATATAACATATTTAGTCTTATATAACAAGACTAAATAAATAAAAAAATATGATTAAATTATTTTCCCTTTAGCCATTTACACATTTTGTCTTACGTTTCCTAAGTACTTTAAATAATAAATAAAATGTATTGTATTTTGTTTCCAATGGCCACCGTCATAAAGAATTATTACTTATTTCATTTTCTCAGTCATTAGCTGATTCCTATAATAATCGGAGCTCTACCTAAGTTGTTTTCGTCTCCAATTTAAAGTAATTTTCTAATTATATGAGCAGTGCCTAGTAGTGCATTTTTTGGGTCTGTACTGCGGAAAAATCCCCGGGTATTTTGCTAATTATATTTTCAAAGCCATTTCTCATCTTTCCTAGTGCTCTTACAAACACTGGTATAGCACTGGTGTGAGTGCTTCACATAAGTGAAATTTCTATATCTAGGTCTTTGTACTTTTAAAGTTTTTCGCTGTATTTAGTCTTGACATTGGCATCATTAGGTAATGATTCGTCAATAAGGAGACATTGTTTCATTCTCTTGTCATGGTATATGACATGATTTTGCGGTCCGTGATGACTCCTTTGTCATAAAGAATACTGACTTTTTCAGGCTAGTGCTTTTACCACTTCTCAGAAACAGGGACGTTGGTATGTTTCAGCATTTTCCAATGAATATAATTGACTACTTTATTGTGGTGATGTATATATTCAGTAGGAGTTAGGACGGAGAAAACCTTTGATTATATGGCCAGTATGTTCTTCTTGCCGATTGCACATTCTACACTTACTATCTCCGTTTTTTGATGTAGAATCATCCTTTCATGGTATCGTGTACTTAGTGTCTCATCTTGAGCGGCTATAATTAAGCTTTCTGTTTCACCTTTTAGCTCTGCACTTCTCATACAGTTCAGCGTCATGTTTTTGTCTACCCATCCTTTGTTCAGATTGACATGGAATTGGCCATGAAGAGGTTTAGACTTCAGTTTAGCTTTCTTCATAAAATTGTTAGTTTTAAATTTGTGTTTAGTTTCTCCAGCTCTTGTATTTTCCATTTGTTCAATGTAGTAGCTATAACTTAAGTTTAGCTGCTTTTTCTTCATAAAGCGCCTTTTTAAATTTGTGTTTAGTTTTTCCAACTCTTGGATTTTCCGATTGTTCAATGTGTGTAGTTTTTCTCTGATCGTATTTAGGGAGTACTTAGTCTTTGCTTGATATAAACAAGCAAAGACTAAGTTTCATAAGACAAGTTTCATAAACTTATTTTTACTACGCCTAATGTACTCATAAAGTGCACCGGGCTTTTGTATGGCGGTTCAAGTTGAATCAGTCCGCGTCCACCATTACATCGAGGGATATATATTCGATCTACATCTGCTTTATGATGATGGAATTTATGGATAGTCAGCAGTATTTGGGTTTTCCTATCCATCTTTTGGATTTTTTTCCAGTTAATAATCCCATAGCTATATTGTGGGACTGCTATTGCTAGCTTGAATTTTGTTCTCAGCGTTTAGTTAAGTTTTGAGGAGAAGCCTTAAACGCCTGTAATATTCTGTTCGAATGTTCTATTTTTTATGCTATACGTTCTCATTTTCTTCGATACTTAAGTATTTGTATGGCTCATTAAGGCTTAGGTTTTGGATCTCATTATCATCACTAAAACATGTGTTTGATCCTTCGGTTATTTTTTCCTTATGCATGGCAATTTTCAATATAGTAAAAATGTTCAGCGATGACATCCAAATGGAATTTTATCAAATCCAAATTCCATATGGATGTCATCGCTGAACTTTATCAAATTCAAATTCCATATGGATGTCATCATTGAACATTTTCACTATATTGAGTTCTTGGTTTAGTTGCTTGTTGGAAGCTACAAATAGCTTAAGGTCGTATATATGGAGGAGATGCTTTATATAGTTACCTTTCATCTTCTCATATACCAGCCTACCGTTTAATATTTATCTTTTTTTGTTTCTATACATCCTTGTGAGTGATAAAATTGTAACTCTGCCTGTCTCACAGTACTTGGGGCTCGCACAAAAAGCTTGGAACCGCCTACTCGTGGCACCCCTGTGTCCATATCGACTCAGCCCTCGTGTTTGTCACGACTAAATGTTGAGTCAGAGGTGGGCCGTTAAAAGCCCGAGGGTGTCTATCGCCATCCTGGTCCACACGTAGGTTGGCCTCTGACGGATAACAGCTTCGAGGATGTGATATTGATGCTGTACATGGTCGACACTGAAAGGTATGCGACCGGAGCGGGGGCATGGCCTAGCAATAGGTCATGTCCGAATGCGTGTCTCATAGCACTCTTTAGAAACTGGATTAATGTTGGAATAACTTTATATCTTTGTAGGGTTGTAATAATCCAGCTATGTGGGACGCTGTCAAACGCCTTTTTGTAATCGATCCAAGCCGTACTAAGATTCTTCTTCCGTTTTCTAGCGTCTTTCACAATCATTTTATCTATCAAGAGTTGATCTTTACAACCTTGTGATAAATCTGCGACATCCTTTTTGTTTCGGTGGAAGTATGCTGTTAGTTAGGAGATGTTCATATAATCTGTTTGTAATCAGCGAGGTTAAAATTTTATAGATTGTTGGCAGACAAGTTATAGGTCGATAGGTTTTAGGATCCATTGTGTTTTTGCCTTTAGATATCAGACAACCAATTATTACCTTTCAGATTTCACAATGCACCAGTAAAAAGTTAAATAAGAAACGAATCTTTCATTTATCTTAGAATGAAAGTGTTTGACGGACCTAGGCTACATTCCTGGGCAGACTAGTAGCGACTGTAAAGTCGCAAGTCGTATCTCAGTTTCGTATCAGGACGGGTTTTGTGTACTTAATTTGGAGGGAAGTTCAGTTGATTCGAGTATATTTCATAGAGTTTTCATAGAGAGTGTGTATTTGTAGTTAGTTAGTATTTGATGTTCCAATGTAATAACATTCATATATTATATATAATTATCAGAATCGATAACACTATGGATTGCAAAAAGTTAAATAAGAAACGAATCTATCATTTATCTTAGAATGAAAGTGTTTGACAGACCTGGGCTACTGGTCTGCCTAGTGGCTGTATATTAACCTAAATCAATTGAAACAGAGGATACAAAAATAACACAACTTATTTTTCTCTCATTTTCCCTTTTGATCCAGAAAATATGATTACTTTTTTTTAATTCTCAAAATCGCTTGCTAATTCATTTTATGTTCGAGTATTCCTCTCTCTCTCTTTTTTTATTTTCATCTCAACTGAAATTACATAAAGCAATATAAAGTGCGGGGAAGGTAGAAAAAAAAAAACCCGGGCACGAAATGAAAATGAGAACTCAAGCACCGATGAAATTATCCTCGACAACTTCCATAATCCCCACATGCGTGCAGCTTCAGCAGGGCATATTTTATTCATGCCGGGCTCCCCCGCACCCCGGGCTCCAACGGGATCCAGCCACTGTTCCGGATTAAAATTCAAAATTCATTATTTCAAAGTCGCGCGGGTGTTTCTTTTTGCGGGGAGAAAGGGGAACACCTGAGGCGGAATAATTTCCAAGGACGCGTGGGCGAAGGGGGGGAACACGGGGGGAAGGCGCCGGTTTCCCACCTTCGGGAAGTTTTCGCGCGTGGCGGTGAATAAATTCGTTTTATTTTAATTTTTTTTTTTGTTGCGTTTGGTCTCTTCCTTGAATTTTCGTGAGATTTCGGTTTCTTTCGTGGAGATGCATTAATTTGATTCATTTCTGGAATTCATTTTATGAATACCAATGTACCAAATATTTGGTATGGAATAAATTTTCGCGGAACTCAAAAATGAAATATATATATATATATATATATAGTATATAGTATATACAAGGTGTACAGAAAATGAGTGAAAAGCTTTATGTAGCCTCACGGGCCACTTAAAAGAACTATACATTTGGCAACGCTGGATCAAACAAGTGTGCATTTATCCTGTTTATAACTGCTACATCATCCGCTGGAGGTGTTGCATACACCTTTTCTTTTACAAACGAGCGTGAGTCATTGCCAGATGTATTTTCATTAAAAGAATGCTTCTGATGAAGTTATAAAATTGTAAAAATATCCGATTTATTAATCATTTACATCAATGGAACTATACACGTGTCTAATTGATTGTTAATGCTATTGATTTTTTACAAGATATTTAAAAAACAATACTAATTTGTAGTCACATATTTAAAATTCCGAAGACCTCGTGAGCCTCAATGAAGAACCATACAACATTTTTTTATTTGGATTTTCTATTAAAAATTAATTAATGAATTGAGTTCCCTGAAGATTTTCACTCATTTTCTGTACACCTTGTATATACAGTCTCTGTCGTTATACGATTGTTGCTTTTTGTGCTGATATATATATATAATTCTTTAGTTGTTGAACAGTTTCTTTATTTTTCGAATTATGTTTGAATTTATTTCAGTGTAAACTATAGGAAACATTTCCGGGATTTTTTTTCGCACTTTGTTTTATCGCTAAAACCACAATGACCAGAATATATAAAAATAAATTAAAGAAAACGTTTGGAATCATGAAAACTTACCCCGATCGAAGATAATTAAAAAACAATTTGAGTAACTTATTTTTAATTTGAGAGTTAAGAATTTACATTGAATTCTCGATAAGCGGACATATCTCTTAAATAAGAATATTTAAAGAAGTTGTAATACGACGTATTTCATTGTAAACATTTCTAATATAAGAAATGCTTTTAATTTATTTAGTAATTAATTTAAATAAAAATGAATATGGATTTTTAACAATTAAATTGAAATTTTTTAATGAAATTTGATTTAAAAAAAATATTGGAATTGGAATCTACAAACAAAATTATGAAAAACATTTCTCATACTATATTTGTTGGATAAATATACGTAAACAAACATTTGCAAAAAAAAATTGTTACAATTCCGTTGTAATTAAATGTTTTGTTTCCATCCGGCGAATCTAATTACGTCCAAAAACTCCCTCGCCGGCGTTTTCGCCTGAATTATGAATTAATGAAGCGAAATTAACTCCGCCAGAAAACCAAATATTGGCTCCGGGTATTTTTTTATTTCGTGCAGGCCCCGTAATTAAATTCTCCAGGTGAGTTTCGGCGGTATTAATTGCTTCGGAAAATAAACGTTTGCTCGCGCGCCCGGGCTTTTTTCTCTCCACACGAATCGAATTACACCAATTAGAAGCGGAATTAAAACGACGAAGAAAAAATAAGAGAGGGAGAAAAGAAAACTCTGCGATGGGGTAGAGGGAAAATTGAAGGGCCTGATGAGTATCGCGACGTTGTTATCGCGAAACGTGGGGACCGGAACGCGACTGTAAAGTGGCGGAGAGAAACTCGCAAGTCGCATTTCAGTTTCGTATCAGGACGGGTTTTATGTACGTAGTTTGGAGGGAAGTTCAGTTGAGTGGAGTATATTTCATAGAGTTTCCGCCGTTTCAATCATCGGGTGTGTATTTGTAGTTAGTTAGTGTTTGATCTTTCAATGTGATAACATTCATATATTATAATCATATAATTTTCAGAATCGATAACGCTATGGATTACTCATTAATGACTTCTTCGAAGAGTTACAATAATACAATAATTGTATTATTGTATTTGTATTAATACAATTGCACCGTAATTGTATTATTGTAACTTTGTAACATTGTAATTAATTGTATTAATATGATGTAATATTGTAATTTTTTATTAGTAATTATCATAATTGTATATTTGGTTTGAGTATAACGTGAAGTGATGTAACTTGAATAAAAACACTTGGTTAATTCCTTACTTCACAATTTTTATTTTTTTCCGTTAGATGTACATTTCGTACACTATGTGTACATTATCAATAACTAACTTGAGTTACATCTAACGGGAAAAAATAAAAATTGTGAAGTAAGGAATTAACCAAGTGTTTTTATTCAAAATAATTATCATAATGATAATTATTAACCAAAAACCGCGTTATTCAATATTACTGGTTGAATTGTACCAATTTGCTCTCGAATGCATTGAATATCAATCTGTAGTGTGTTTTATTTTTGTTCATGTATTTTCAGCTAAATACGAAGGATTAAAGTCATTAAAATAAATAAATAAAAAAATTGCCAATGCTTTTCAAATTAAGCATGTGAACCTGAGACAAATTTATTTCCTAAGAATGGTAGAAGATTGAAACTTTGTACACTCATACAGATCCCGTGTGGACGTGTCCCCTGCAAATTTTAATGTTCTAACTCAATCCAGAGGCGAGAAATTGACGACAACAGAAATGAGACATTTTCATCGTCAAGATAGGTCCTTGGCTGTTGGTGGAAGTGAGATGAAAATCCCATTTGAATCCCATGAGTGCGAGTGAGAGGAATCCAGTCGAAAGAATCGCCCCCCTCATTTGGATTTTTTGTCAAACAAAAAAATTCTAAAACAATATTTAACAATTTTGCTGTAACTTAAGTCGATATTGTTTCACACTTGTATTAAGTGTGTTATCATAACAATTCTTTTGTATTTCACAGTGGATTCTCATTATCGAACAATTAGATTCTACTTAATTTCTGCTGCTAGCTTAATTTTGTGTAATTATACAAATACTTTAAGTATGTCCCTTACCTTATGGTAACCCCATATAATTATTTTATTACATTTTAATTCATAGCTTCAGAAATAATATTTCAAAATAATTTTAATCGAAGATTATGAAATGATAAGAGCCTTATCTATATCCAATTTTCACTAAAGTAACTTTCGAATTAATTTCAATTCAATTCAATTTATTTATTTACGGTAAATCACGTTTATACAGAATAATAACAATATTCAAAATGTTTATTTTATGTTTTTATATTTGTTTCACAATATTTACTAATGCATTTTTAATGTACTCAAATACAAATTAGAATTAATGTTTTTTTTAATGAAGATGGATATATAATTTCCGATATGTTTTTAGTTTAATAAATAATAAGTAGGATAAAGGACAACCATTTTTATTTAAATAATTGACCTACATAAAGAAGTTTAGATTATAACAAAATGATTGTATATGAGCATTTATGGAAGGTATTTTAAAAATCAATAATATTCCAAAGCTGTATCCCTTAAAATGAGTACAGTGACTAAGAAACATCTCAGTGCAGCGGTAAATCAAATTAATCCTCACAAAACACATCGCGCGCCCGCTATCTACGTACGTAAACGCGCCCGTTTCATCGCCAATTAATCATCCCAGTTGAAACAAATTAACTTAACTGAACTATAAGCTCTCATCTCGGGGATTTTTCCGGTGATTTATGTGCGCTAGACGTCCCTAGACCCGTTCCCCGTTCGCCGGAATTAATTTAATAAGGGCGCCGCCTTTTAAACGGGCGCCGCCCCTCCGCCAAAAACTGTAATTAACAATTAAGAGCGAACTTCCGGGAAAACTCGCTGCATTGTCCTGAAAAATCGCGAGCAATTAGGCCCCTTATAAATCGCCGCGCCCGCTCCGCTCCGGCCGTCCTCAAAGGGATCATCTGGAGGGACCAAAGTTTATTATCTGCTGAGGAACAAAAAAAAAATGGTCTGAGTTTGCCCCGGATAGGTTTTGAAATAAATTAGTTTAGTCTGATAAGTGTGGGGAATTGATGGTGATGGCTATATAGCATGCTATTCTTCTTAATGAGCTACTCGTTAATAGAAAAAAAAAATAAGTATATTTTTTTATTTTCTGTGGTATTACTTTGATATAACTTTTTATAAATGAAACATTTTTTTAATTTAAAATTTATTGTAGAGCCACTGCTATAATTGTTTCACCAATATAGTGTAATCATAAGGAAGATGATTAAAAATATTAATTTGTAAATTAAATTCACTTGGTTTTGTTTCACTTATTTGTATTTTATTTTCTACTAGTTTCGGCTTGATGCCATTATCAAGAATGATGTACAAATGGATTTGTTTTGGAATATATAAACAGATTTACGTTTTATTAGGTAATAAGGGCATTTAATATCGGGGAATTCCAAAGGTCTTCGTTGTCGTTGACCACTTTTTTACCCGCCTTTAAGGCTTTTGAAATTTCTAAACCCTCCCGATAGTTAAGCGTTAATCCGTTATTACTTGTGTGTAGAAATTTTAAATTGTTCGAAGATGATTAATTCAATGATTGCAGTGTCTATGACACATTTTGTGAAAATTAAAAAAAAATGTTGTTTTAATTACTAATAATTTATCATGGAGTTTCATCAAGTAAATGTCTAAACCATAGATTATTAATATAACTTTATGTGATTACTTTATTAATTTATGGTAATTATTTAAAAACTATACAGTTTAAGAATGAATACCGTGCAATCGAAACTAGTCACATGTTGGAACAAACATGGTATCGTTATCAAATAGACGTGATCGTCAATGCTCTACATTTCTTATGAAAATAATTCATGGAACAATCGACTGCCCTCACTTGCTTTGAAAAATCCCATTCAACGTACTAGATTTTCTTCAACCTTTAAATTACTCACTGCACGAACTGGTATATTACAGCGATCGCCGATCTTCACGATGTGTCGTTCAGAAAAGTCATTAGATGACATATTCAAAAAAAAAACCTAAGTGCTTAGAAAATGTGTCAACGTGCATAGTATATATTATTATATTGTACTTTCTTTTATATTGTCATGTTATTAGGAAATCCTGTTTGGCAAAAAAAGCTATTATTATTATTAAATACAGTTAAGAGTTTTATCTTATTATCCCATACGTCCTTTTTTAGAGGCAAGAAATAAAGATAGTATATGGAATTTTTTACAAGAAAAACGTCAATAACTGTCACAGATACAGATTTGGCGCATTTACTTCTAATTGCTATTGACCCATTCGAGGTTGAGTAATGAAATGGAAATTTATATCAATATTTAATTTAAAATTACATGTATAAAAAGCATTTTCTATTTTTTGCATATTCTGAAAGAGCGGGATTTACTTAATACACCCACAAAGTTTTCATGAAGATTTCCAGAAAAAAATATATTTTCTGTGATTTTTTAAAATTGAAAATACGCAGAAAATTACAATAAAAACTGTCTTTTTTGCATGAAATCGAAAATAACTCAAAAACTATGAATGGGGTATTTTTTGTTTTTTGTATATTCTGAAAGAGCGGGCTTTACTTAATACACCCACGTAGTTTCATGAAGATTTACTGAAAGAAATATTTTCTGTGATTTTTTTAAATTGAAAATACGCAAAAAACGCAATAAAAACCGTCTTTTTGAATAAAATCGAAAATAACTCAAAAACTATGAATGGGGTGTTCTGTTTTTTGTATATTCTGAAAGAGCGGGCTTTACTTAATACCACCCACGTAGTTTCATGAAGATTTCCTGAAAGAAATATTTTCTGTGATTTTTTTAAAATTGAAACTACGCTAAAATTGCAATAAAAACTGTCTTTTTTGCATAAAATCGAAAATAACTCAAAAACTATGAATGGGGTGTTCTGTTTTTTGTATATTCTGAAAGAGCGGGCTTTACTTGATACACCCACGAAATTTTCATGAAGATTTCCTGAAAATAATATTTTCTGTTATTTTTTAAAATTGAAAATACGCAAAAAATGCAACAAAAACCGTCTTTTTGCATAAAATCGAAAATAACTCAAAAACTATGAATGGGGTATTTTCTGTTTTTTACATATTCTGAAAGAGCGGCCTTTACTTAATACTCCCTCGTAGTTTCATGAAGATTTCCCGAAAGAAATATATTCTGTGATTTTTTTAAATTGAAAATATGCAAAAAATGCAATAAAAACCGTCTTTTTGCATAAAATCGAAAATAACTCAAAAACTATGAATGGGGTATTTTCTGTTTTTTACATATTCTGAAAGAGCGGCCTTTACTTAATACTCCCACGTAGTTTCATGAAGATTTCCTGAAAGAAATATTTTCTGTGATTTTTTAAATTTGAAAATACGCAAAAAAATGCAATAAAAACCGTCTTTTTGCATAAAATCGAAAATTACTCAAAAACTATGAATGGGGTATTCTCTGTTTTTTGCATATTCTGAAAGAGCGGGCTTTACTTAATACTCCCACGTAGTTTCATGAAGATTTCCTGAAAGAAATATTTTCTGTGATTTTTTTTAAATTGAAAATACGCAAAAAATGCAATAAAAACCGTCTTTTTGCATAAAATCGAAAATAAATCAAAAACTATGAATGGGGTATTCTCTGTTTTTTGCATATTCTGAAAGAGCGGGCTTTACTTAATACTCCCACGTAGTTTCATGAAGATTTCCTGAAAGAAATATTTTATGTGATTTTTTTAAATTGAAAATACGCAAAAAATGCAATAAAAACCGTCTTTTTGCATAAAATCGAAAATAAATCAAAAACTATGAATGGGGTGTTCTGTTTTTTGTATATTCTGAAAGAGCGGGCTTTACTTAATACTCCCACGTAGTTTCATGAAGATTTCCTGAAAGAAATATTTTCTGTGATTTTTTTTAAATTGAAAATACGCAAAAAATGCAATAAAAACCGTCTTTTTGCATAAAATCGAAAATAAATCAAAAACTATGAATGGGGTATTCTCTGTTTTTTGCATATTCTGAAAGAGCGGGCTTTACTTAATACTCCCACGTAGTTTCATGAAGATTTCCTGAAAGAAATATTTTTTGTGATTTTTTAAAATTGAAAATACGCAGAAAATTGCAATAAAAACAGTCTTTTTTTGCATAAAATCGAAAATAACTAAAAAACAATGAATGGGGTGTTCTGTTTATTGTATATTCTGAAAGATCGGGCTTTACTTAATACACCCACGTAGTTTCATGAAGACTTCCTGAAAGAAATATTTGCTGTTATTTTTTAAAATTGAAAATACGCAGAAAATTGCAATAAAGACAGTCTTTTTTTGCATAAAATCGAAAATAACTAAAAAAACTATGAATGGGGTGTTCTGTTCATTGTATATTCTGAAAGATCGGGCTTTACTTAACACTCCCACGTAGTTTTCATGAAGATTTCCTGAAAGAAATATTTTCTGTGATTTTTTAAAATTGAAAATACGCAAAAAATGCAATAAAAACCGCCTTTTTGCATAAAATCGAAAATAACTCAAAAACTATGAATGGGGTATTTTCTGTTTTTTGCATATTCTGAAAGAGCGGACTTTGCTTAATACTCCCACGAAGTTTCATGAAAATTTACCGAAAGAAATATTTTCTGTGATTTTTTAAATTTGAAAATACGCAAAAAATTGCAATAAAAATCATCTTTTTGTATAAATTCGAAAATAACTCAAAAACTATGGAGAAATAATTCCAGAAGTTTTGGATTTATTCGAAGAATCTACTCATAATTTAAATACTTCCTTGCCAGAAGAATATTCCAGCTGTACTGATTCTGACTAAGTATATTACTTATTTTTCTTGTTCAAATATTTTCTTAAGTAATTTAATTACGTACAAATAATTATTTTATAAAAGATATTTTATCTATATAAACTTTTACCTAAAAATAAAAATAATTTAAACTTTGTATGTTATTTTCCAGTGGGGCAGTTTCTTATATTTATAATTTTAGTAATCAGCACCATATTCTTGTTTTATAATTGTGTTAAATAAAGGAAAATATATTCTAGATCAGAAAGACGATAGACTAAAAAGACTAAGACTAAATAATAATAATTGCGTGTAAATATTTGAAATTCTATAAAAATTACTAAAAACTTTATAATATTACCAAAATTTAGAATAGTTTTAAAGTAATAATTAATACCAACTATATAGTTTTTGAGTTTACGTGAAGTGTTTAATCACAAATATAAAGATTGTTATTCCTTACTTTACAATTTAAATAAATTGTGATCCACCTAGATTGCCAAAATATCACATTGTGCGTCATTAGGATGTTTCAATTTAGTGTTTCGCGAAGTAATAAAGCCGAGTTTTTGAGTTGACGCATAACCATGGATGAAAAAAGGGTTCATCACAATACGCCAGAAACAAAGGAACAGTAACGGAAGAATCGCCTCGAAAGAAGGCAAAGACAGTTCCATCTACAGGCAATATTTTGGCGTCAGATTTTTGGGATGGCCATGGGGTAATTTTCATTGATTATCTTTAGATAGGAAAAATGCTCAACCTACAATGCGAACTTACTGAAGCGTTTGAATGATAACATCAACAAAAAAATGGCCGCATTTGGCAATAAAAAAAGTTTTGTTTCATCAAGACAATGCACCAGTTCGCACATCCGTTATCGCAATGGCGCAAATCAATGAGTTAAAATTATTTCCTCCTCATTCACCATATTTATCCTTCACGGAGGATAAACTTATAATATCGATATCCTGTTTATAGTGAGAAAAACGTCGGGAGCTCATCAAAGTCGGGAGCTCATCAAGAGGAAGTCTGCGCTTGATGACTATCAAGCGCAGACTTCCTCTTTTAATTGTTTACAAATCTTTCACCGCCAAGTTATATTTTCAACTTTTCCAAAGTTATATTTTCAAGTTAGGAAAAGTTGAAAATATAACTTGGCGGTGAAAGATTTGGAAATAATTAAGAGGGGAAGTCTGCGCTTGATGACTATTTTGATGAGCTCCCGGCGTTTTTTTCTCACAATAAACAGGATATCGAAGCAATCCTGTTTATAGTGAGATGTTCTCGATTTTTAAATCAAGAACATCGATGGAAAATTTTTTATCGAGCTAAACAATGTACAGAAATAAAAAAAAAACGTTTTCCCAAAATGTTAGTGTTTTCTTTGTGAGGCTGGGTACTTCTGAGACCACCCTCTTATCCCATCGCATCAATTTGATTTTCTCGAAAACCAATCCACTACAAAAAAATAACCTTTGTTGGCATTATTTCCCATCTATAGTAAATAATATCATTTTTGATCATCTTCAATCTTCCCTTTTTCTCTTTTCCTTCCACCCCAGCTTTACCAAAGTCTTTATACTACAATCTAATATTCATATTAATTTATATCTGCCAAGCATGACTGTTATTAATCCTTGAAAGTTATAAATCCGCTATAGTCGTAGTCAAAAGCTTTAAGATAATGAAAATACTTCTAAACTTCAAAAGCCACAGAGCTAAATGTGGAAATAATATATTAATTATTTTCAAATCATTTTTATTTAATATATTTCCAAACTTTATTTTGTATAACACTTTATATTTAGCAAATTCAGCTTGCCATCATCAAACATGAAGTAATTTACAATTTTACAAGACATTTGCTGAGGGATTAGTAACAGTTCAGCGGGTAGTAATTATAATACGGTGGTGAAAATTGATGAAAATTGGTTCATTAATATTTCTCATTGTGCATCGAGGCTAAAATCAGAACAAAAAGCTTCAACCTCAACTAGTTTTTACAATACGTTTAGTAGGTTTAAATCTTGTATGATAGTCATTGAATAAAACATTAAGTTTTACAGATAATTTTCATATAAGGATATTTCTTATAATATGCCAGAAAACAATCTAATTTCACAATTCTCTCCCAACTTTGCATACCCAGAGACGATAATATAATTCCTAAATTCAAAAATCCTTCACAAACCTTATTCTAATTAATCACTTCCCTTAACCGGTAATAAGACACACCCATAAAATACGCAAACTTTGGCAGAAAGGCTGCTGGCCGATAGCCGATTGTCGGTAAACAAAATAATAATATTTATTGTTAATTTCTTTCACATTTATATCTATATTGTACTGACAATAAAGATTCTTTATATATTTTATTAATATATATTATTAATTTGATGAATAACAATAAATAATAACAATTCTATGAAAAATATTTATACATTTTACGTATTTACGAATTTGAAGTTGCATTCGAACGAATTCGAAAGCAATCGTTCTGAGCCGTAAATAAAAATTGGACTTGTAACGAACGTCCGAGTCATTTCCAGTTTTACTCCTTCCTGAATCCATTATGCCGGCGCATAAATAAAACCCCCGTGTCCGGATGCATGTTTTATATCCGAAACGAGAAGGGACCCGTGGCCGTAAACAAAGCTCATTTAATATTTAAACCCCCACGACAAAACGCCACGTGTACATTCGATTGTTCGGCGACGTCGAAAGCTACCGAAAATTTATATTAAAAGAAGTTCAGAAAAAAAAAAAACATATAACTAATTCCAGAGAAGGAGAAAAAAAACTCACTTTCAATTCCGCAAACTATTTTATTCTCATCGAAGTTTTTCCCTATTTCATTTTGATAAATGTCCGCGGATATAGATCTGCGCGTTTTTTTTTTGCGTGCCGCAATGAAAAATAGATTTGGCGGGCCCGTATAAATATTCCGGTCCGGGGATTGTGTGGAATTTAAATCCAGGGATACTTTTTCTTTTCGTTTAGTTATAAGTTTTTTTTGCTAAGATATCGATTGAATTTGGAACTGAATGCAGCGTGGCACCTGGAATATTCAAGAATGTGTGATTAGTTTCTAACGATTATGTTTATTGGAAACATAAATTAAACAAATATCAGCATGTTATCATCTCGTATAAGAGAAAATTTATTATAAACGTAATTGCGAAATACATTGTTTCAAGTTGAATTACAATTCCAATTCCAATTAAAGCGATCACATGTTTTATTTAAATTAAACAAATTGTTAGAATAAGTAATTCAATTATAATTCCAAACTATCTCCCCTCATATAAAGCACGAACTAATTATAAGCCGGGAACAGATTTCGCTGCAACCTCGAGGAACGCGAATTAGGTGGGTAATTAAAAACTTTCCCGGTTAGAAGGGTAGCGTTTATAAATATTCAAAACAACAGGGGGGGCTCCAGAAAATCCGAGGTCGCAGGAAGTAGTTGCCGGTTACGGACCAGATACGCGAACTTAAACTACGACGGATTATAATGGCGGAGCAACTATCAACAATCTCGTGATATTAAAGGCTCCCGCCGGGATGGAAAGGAAGGGGTGGAAAACGGGCGGCATTAATTTGCAAATGGCTCGCGCGATTCACAGCCCCCCCTCCGGATGGAAAAGGGCGCCGGCCGCCGCATGTTTGCGCCGCTGTAAGGTCCTTATACAATTTTGATATCGGACTAAAAGGGCTCGAGTTAATCCCGTAAATAGTTTGTCGAGAAGCTTTTCGGATTTGCTGCTTTTGAGCATACTGGGTGTTTGATTGAAAGCGGTTAACATTATTAAGTTTTAAGGATATCTAAGACGCTTATAAAGCAAAATCATTAAAATAATTCATAGTAAATTAAAGACGACGCAAGCGCCACCTTTTGCCTAATTTCAAGTGGCATCGTCAACGATTAAAATAATTATTATTTTTGACACGTAATTTAAATTAAATTAAATTGTTATCACGAATGTCTATATAAATTTAATATAGGTTGATTTGAAGCACTGTATGAAGATTTGATGTCACAGGTCCTTGTGATATAGTTGGTAGCGCACTCGTCCGGCAATAGGTTCAAATCCCATCAGAGATGTTTCTTTTCCACTGTATATTTAATTAATTTAAATTATACCTCAATGATCAACAAAAATGAACGCAATTATGGAGCTCACGCTATGAGCTGGCTTATTTTGTAATCATATATTTAAAAATTCAGACACTATTCTACAGTATGTAGGTTTTTAAAATTGATTTGTTTTACTAATTTTTTTTTTATATTTCAACTAGTTTCGGCTTGATGCCATTTTCTTGAAAAACAAACCAAGTGAATCAATTTTATTAGTCAAAAAGGTTTTACTAAATGATTAATGAGCAAGTTAATATTATTCTCTAGTGTACATACATAAATAATGTTGCACATTAAAATTTTCTAAAATTCACGTATTTTAAAGTCTATTTAATTAATACAGTGAGGAATACATAACCCAATGTTCACTTTATATTGTAACCGATGATCAACTTCTTAGAGAATATCGATTACTGTTTCTAGTTAATAAACGCAAAACACATCTTGTTACTATTTAAAAGGTAATTAGTGTTATTAATTTAAATAGTTAAAATGTAACCGTTTGCACCACAAAACATCTTTATTCCTTACTTCACTTTTATGTGAAGTAAGGAATAAAAAGTGTTTTAATTGTGAGGTATTTTTAAGTTAATTAGAGATACAGCTTCAGGACAATCGTTTAAATAGTTTGAAAAATTAAATAAGGTAGTAATTATTTAATTTTTCAAACTATTTAAACGATTGTCCTGAAGCTGTATCTCTAATTAACTTAAAAATACCTCACAATTAAAACACTTTTTATTCCTTACTTCACATAAAAGTGAAGTAAGGAATAAAAAGTGTTTTAATTGTGATTAACTAACTTCACATAACTCAAATTTAAGCAATTAATGCTTAAAAATACCGTATTCAGATTTTTCCATGTGCGTATTTGTAAAGAATTACTGTTAATTTATCCTTCGCTCAATTTCGGTTATCGATCCTTAGCCTAATGGCTTATAACAATATTTATATTCGTTGTATATAAAATAAAAAATAAGGAGCAGAATGACATGAAATAGAGATCTGAAAAAACGGGTTGACAAGGCCCAACTTGTGACAAAAAATTCCGAGTAGGAGTCATTGAGATAGTGGAGGAGTTTTAGTTGGTAGTCGAAATCGAAGTAAGTAAATGTATTTCACCCTCCCATCTCCCACATGAAATATATATATTATATATAATAAAAAAATAAGAGCAATTATTTCATTTTTAAAGAATAATATGTATTTAGATGTTTTCGTTAAAACAGAATGATGAATGGCTATTTTGATTAATCTTCCATTATTGAACGTTTATTTTCATACATTTCCAATTTCCAAACAATGGAAAACTCACCTCATAACGCATTAAAAATACCCCCGCCCCCGCTTCCCCGCACCGTTTCGACATACATAAATTGAACGTGTGGTTAGACTGGCGGAGAGATGAAACGGTCCCAATTTGTTGTATGTGTGAAGCGGCAGAGGGGGTTATAAATCAATTTGGGGAATACTTTGAGGCGAGTGGTCCTTTGATATTTATGTGGAACGGGCTCTGGTGGTGGGATGGGGATGGGTTTTCGGCGGAGAGCAAATAAACTGGCGAATTATCATATTGATTGAAAACGTCGTGTAGCCGGCTGGTGGTAGGGGCGAGCGAATTTTCCCCCGGAAAAACGATATAAATTTCGCGCGAGTCGAACAATCCCTTGAATTTATCGCCCTTTTATCCGGGTGGGCGGGCGAGAAAAAATAAAGCCCCGGCTTTTAATTTCAGGTGTGTCCGGCGAAAGTGGGCGGCCTCGGTCGCTTACCATTTTCCCCTGAAACAAAGAAAAAGGAAATTGTTAAGAGTTTTATTTATTGACTGACTAAAGTAGAAGTAAGATCAATAATCATTTAGCAATTTCAATTTCAATTTACTTTATTAACGGAATCTCCATTTCCAAATTACAATTTAATTAATTATTTCAATATAAATGGCTGTCTTTTATCCTACTACCATTTTTATTTAAATAATTAAAGTCTCCGCAAATAACAACTAACATAAAAAAATAATTCGACGAATAAAGCACTAATAACCTTTCTTCACACTTTAAAAAAATTGTTTATTGAAAACATCAATTTATTGTTACTTATTTAAATAAAAAAAATAATTCTTTCTTTCTTAATATTATCCTCTTTTACTCGTATTGGGTGTCGAGGTTAAAAAAATAATAATAACAAAAAGTATAGTACGTAATACGCATTAAATGAAATCATTAGTTTGAATTACTGGCTTTTGGTTGAACATATCCGTATATTGTAAATGTAATTAAAATTCAGCAATTAAATTAATAATAAATATGGTTTTATGCCCCACAACCTGGCGATCCCTTCCAGATATAAAACTCCAGAATCAACCATCTATCAATTCATTGCATCATTTACAATGACGTTTGAGATCATAACATGTAAAGAAATGACAAAGACTGGACAGAGACAGGCTGAAAGACCACTGGTCGATAGCCAATTTGTGAAATTTATTATGTATAATATAGTAATGTAATGGTTTCCTAACGTATTGTGTATATGCTGTTTCAATTTCACAAATAAAGATGTTTGTATATATATAAATATGGTTTAAATATTTCACATTGAAGTTTTGAGTTAAAAGAGAAGAATAAGAAAATAATTAATTAACTATTTTCTTTGTAGTTGCTCTGCATATTAAATACTTAAGAAGTAAGTATACAAAAAAATATAAATATCTATTGAAACAACTACTTCACGGGAGAATACCCACGACGGATATTGAATTACACAAGAGATATTTGCCGTTGCATCCCTTTTCTTTTATTTAAATTAATAATAACTCATGTGATTACATTACTCACCTCTGAATATAGCCATATGTTATTAATTTAATTATTTAACAATATAATTAATAACAGCAGCAAAAAGTATGGCACAAAACACGCATTAAATAAACTTCTTTTATTGCATTTAGTGTTAGGCGAAATCGAGTAATATTATTAATCGAGTATTTCTAAGTCAGCAATTTTAAATAAATAAAGTCAATAAGAAACAACAATTTTCTTCATGTTGGTTGTTGGTTGTGGAGACTTTAATTATTTTAATAAAAAATGGTTGTCCTAAAGTAGGAGAAAGAATAATCATTTTCATTTAATCTTTCATATACCGTTCCACAGAACAGATTATGCGAAACAGTCGGCTATCACACGCATGTTAAGGCATGCTAATGAATTTATTAAAGTATCCAGCTTTGACATGTTTATAGATTCTGTAAGTTCTTTGCGCCGTATACTTAGTGCAAAATAGTTCGTTTTTAAAAAAAATGTGTTTTTTGTTAATTCTATTATTTTATTATTGTAACTATTCATTTTATCATGTAAATAAATAAATAAATAAATAAGTAACAATAAATTGATGTTTTCAATAAATAGGGAACATTTACTGATACTAC
This sequence comes from Philonthus spinipes, assembly GCA_963082785.1. Classification (NCBI taxonomy): domain Eukaryota; kingdom Metazoa; phylum Arthropoda; class Insecta; order Coleoptera; family Staphylinidae; genus Philonthus; species Philonthus spinipes. The sequence continues at coordinate 4,102,110 of OY720300.1, forward strand.
TAGAATGTGTTGCATAAATAAAATTGTCAATTCTTAATTTTGCAGTATCAAAAAAGATAAACTTTGCTCATCGTTAATTGCATTTCTCGCCTTTTACCAAGCATATCAAGTTGTATACACGTGTAAAATTATTCTCATTCCTCATTCGTTGCACAATAACAAGTAAAATATTTATTTACTTATTCATTTTCAGGTGGAAGCATAAGTACATATGAAACTGTTCCTGAATTTACTGAGAATTTTAGTGTGTTTAGAGCAAGTCTCCAGTTTGTAGATAAATGTAAATTGCGTTGTCTATATTTACATTATAAATTACATTCAGTGCAGTTTCAACACAACTTTAATGTATGAATATTAACGCTTGAAATTCTCTTACATACAATTATTCTCATGTTCCGAATGACGAATAAAATTATATACAGAGCGGATTTTTTATAAGTATACATTAGGGGAAGAGTATACCTGAAAAAAACGCGAGTCAAACGCAATGTGTGTATGTTTAATTGCTTATTTGACATATGTGTGTTAAATTGCGTGTTATAGGCAACTAAACACACATACATCAATGCGTTTGACTCGTGTATTTTGCAGGTATACATAGGGGAAATGTATACTGTTAAAAAAAGCTCTCTGTATATATATATATTTTTTTCACTATAAATTAAATTTTGTAAAGTGCTTGTTTATAATTAGTGATCAAACACATTCCATTCCTCCATGAAATTAGCTCTTTCTGTTATTAAAATCTTTGCTCGCGTAAAAATGGGGTTAGAAGGAATTTTAGCATAGACAATGAGCTGCAGAATTGTCCGAAACCACTGGCAGCTTCTGTAACGAGGGTATTTAAAAAAATATATCACGCTACGAAAATGATTAGCTTTCGGTCTGTGAGTATGGTTTACTATTAACAGGCGAATTTTAAAAACACGGTATAACCGTCACATTTTCTATTATTAGCAGAAAATTTCATATCTAATTTTGTCTATTAACATAAATCATGGTATACCATAGAGATCATTTTTTTGACCACTCCCTGATATTCACCTTAAACACCAGTGGAATCACAAACTTTATTAATCGGTTTTAACATTAATCTGTATGCTAGTAGCTAGATTTATCTATCATTTGATCCGAGAGATTACATACGAGCTCAATATTTTGTAAATCCAGACTTTAATAAAATTGTTAATCTCTCCACTCGTTAGCAGTTGGTTAAGTGGTAGAGAAGTTGTATAGACACTGACTACATAATTGAAATTCTCCTATTAACGGTAAACTATACTAACAGACTAAAAGCATTTACATTATTTTAAGGGAAGTCTGTAGTGGTTCAGGTAAAAAGAGACAAAAGTGGAAACAATCAACGTGATTGGGACAACAAACAAAAGCTTTCCGATGGGTTCCCTACTTTCCTCACTGTTTTCATGTTTAATTTTGTCTATTAAAGTTAATCATGTAGTACCACAGAAATCAATTTGTGGAACCCTCCTTGCCCTTAACCCAGTGAAATCACAAACTCGATAAATCATTGTAGCATCATTGCCACATTTTAAATTTATTTATTTTCTATATATTGCAGAATACGACAATTCATACCGCCTATGTGTTTCATTTCAACAATTAAAAAATGAAATTAAATATTCATTTTTTAATTGTTGAAATAAATTTCGAAATGGATATATTCCGCATGATTCTGGTTGGAATTGTTTTAAATTCCTAATAACGGCATGAATTACATCCACTTAACTTGGGTTTATCTTCCAAAACGGCCAATTTAAATCCATCCGCAATAACAACACTCCCACTCGTATTAACACATAAATTAGGCTAAAAATTGGTCGGAAAGTTAAATTAGTTTCGTAGATTTTCCGGCGGAACGCTTCCTCCTTATTATCATTGTTATTCGGGAACATTTCCAATTAGCCCAACTTCCAGGCTCCATTCGCATGGGGCTACTAGTCCGTCTGTATGTGCATGCGAGTGAGTGAGTGTTTGTGTATGTGTGTGTGTGTGTGTGTGGAGGGGCATATTTTCCTATATAATTTTAATTGCCTAAAGCGGCTTTTAAAATATTTACACGATCGCCGGTTGTGTTAATATTAAACTTCCTCATTAGGGGTTGTGTAATGTAATGCAATTTTGGGCGAGGGAATTTTATTTTTTTCGCTGAGGGTGGATTTTCGGGGGTGTTACGATTATGATTATTACCTTCGCATGTGTGGTACGGGTTGTCGGGTTTATGTTATTGCGGCTTTAATTGTCGGGGATAATTGGGCTTTAATGTTTATTAAAAATATGTGCGTGGATAAGAGAAATTTTCGTATATATTACATTAAGAAAAAAAAAAACATAACAATAAAAATATATACATATTTAACGATTTGTTAATTAAGAAAATAAAACTGACTGGGCAGAAAGACCTATGATTGATAGCCCATGACAGACTGCTAACATAATTATATATATTTTTATAATAAATTTTGTAAAATTTTATTGTCATACAGTCTGAATAAAGTGTTTTTATATATAAAACTCACATATAAATAAAAATGTTAATTAAAAATAAAATAACACTGATACAAATAAAAATATATGTTATGTATTGTGGAAGCTTCTACTTCGTTATACATGTTCATTTCACAATAAAACTTTACTTTGTTTGTATAACCCTCGTTATACAAACACAGTAATATGTATTTTATTGTAAATATATATAAATATATGCATATATCTTTATTTACACAATAAATAATACAAAACAATACAACATAAATAATTACAATACATGTAGGTGATTGTGTGGGCTATTGATCAGAGATATTTCTACCCTGTCATGAATTTATGAAGTTAAAGTAATAAATCTAGAAAAAAATATTTATTCTTTTGTTAACAGCTATTTAAATAAATGAAATAAATAGAATTTGAAAATAATTAATAAATTATTCCTACTTTAGTTCTTTACCTACTGTGGGAATAATTTATTAATTGAAATAAATATGAATAAATTATTAAAAATCAACCAATAAAACACAGATTAGATTGAATAACTTTAAATTCTCGACTAGTTTCGGGTTCTCTTGAAAATGGGCTAATAACCCGAAACTAAATATTAAAACCTTAATGGTTTTAATATTTAGACATTGGTAGTTATATTAAAATTTATTAATTATTTTCAAATTCTATTTATTTCATTTAGAAAAAAAATCTATACTTGCTACCTGAATTTTTCTTATCATTCACACAAATGTATTGATGAATAATTATAAAATGATGTTTGTTACAGGGAATACAGAATTTTGTAAGAAGTTATTGGGATTATTGGCAATTTTTTTGCTTAAGGCTAATATACGTTGTGATATGAGTGGGATTTGCGTGGATTCATAAAGGTATTCGTTGGAAGGATTGTGGAGGGAATTGTAGGGATGTCTAAGTTTGGTAAGGATCCTTAGGGAGTTGTAAATATATTTATTTAAATAAATTAAAATTTGAATTCTCTTAAAAAAATGGGCTGATAACACGAAACAAGTCGACAATTTAAAGTTATGCATTTTACTCTCTATTTTTATTTATTTTAAAGATAGATTTTTAATAATTTATTCATATTTTTTATAATATGAGACAGACAATATTACGTAAGCTTATAATAATAATACATTTATTTACGGGAGACCCCTTTTGTACAAAAATAATACAATGAACAATATAATCACAAAAAATAAACTATAATTAATATTATTTATATGAATTAATATATATTATACATACATTTATATATATATATATATCTTTATTCAGACTATATAGATAATTTTAACAATATAACAATATAAATAATTACAATACATGTAGGTGTTAGTCTGTCTGGGCTATCGACCAGAGGTCTTTCTGCCCTGTCGTGAATTTATGATGAAGTTAAAGAAAAATCTATGCTAGCTAGCTGAACTGTCCTGATGATTAGCGCAAATGAATTGATGAATGGTGATTGTAGGATGTTTGTATTTAGGAAGGATATTAGGGTTACGGGGAATACAGAATTTTGTAAGAAGGGGTAGATTATCAGAATTATTGGCAAATTTTTTACTTAGGGCTAATATACGCTGGGATATGGGTGGGATTTGGGTGGATTCATAAAGGTATTCGTTGGAGGGATTGTGAAGTGGGTTACATTTATATTTACATAACAAGAAAAAATTGTTTGTTAGACTATCCGGGCTATCGACTTGGGGTCTTTCTGCCTTTTATTCATATTTATCATTCTTTTTTACTTATTATTACATTTTTAATAATTTATTCACATTTACTTGACAAAAATTAAAAGGTTATCGATCTTTCGGTTATGATAATTAAATTTCGATTTTGAAACCTTATACATGGAAAACAGGTCCCATTTAAATTTTGCACATATTTTATTCTCAATCCGCTAACTGTAAAATAAAACCATCTTAAACAACATAATAAAACCCATAACTCGTGCATTGACTCGAAACGAATAACAAATATAAATTTACATTTTATTTCCGAAAATTTCACCGTATGCAAATCGCCGCGGACTGGTTCTTTTCGTGCACTCTTATCGGAGTCTGAGTTATTGTTGAATTAGTGCCTGGATATTGCAAAACTCTCTGAAATACAATTTGTCGCGGTATTTAGAAACCGGAGCGGTCCGGGTCGAGGACTCTGGACAAGTGAACTTTAACTGGGGTATGTGGGCCGATCGCATCCACAGATAATGATAATTAAATAAATTGAATAACAAGAATTTAAAAATGAGTAATTTATAAATTATTTTCCTCTTAAGCTATGATTTTATTTAATGAATTCTCCATTTAAAATAAACGTTAAAAAAAATATAAAAGAGTATTCATTCTCTTGATTACAGTTATTTAAATAAATGAAATAAAAATCAAATAATTTTTATTTAATAAACGTTATACATTTTGTTTGGTACGTTCGCGCAGATTATAGAAAAGTTACTTGAAGTCATTTCCACAAAATTTGCAACCAATCCCTCAACAAACTGAAGACCTTGATGAACAAGAACGGATACCGTACCGATTTGACAAAGGCTGCCTTCCGTAGGGCCAGTGCTGGTCACAGAAGCCTATTGCTGCTAAGAAGCCGAAGGCCGCCAAGAAGCCAGAATAAACGTTTTATAAGTTAAGTTCTTAATTAAAGAAATTCCACGTAAAAATCCCTACACACCTGTTGTCATTTAGCACCTATGCATACCTTGCAAACCCTAATATAGGACTCAAATTTATATTCCCCACATATACAATCCATCAAGGATTACCTTGAATTAAGTATAATTACGCCCATTCGGGTCTAAGTCTGTTTTAAATTAAAAAAAAAAATGAAACAATGGTTAAAATAAATAGAAAAGACTATTCACTCTCTCACGGATCAAAATTTGTTGCATTATGCAATATTTTAATGATGTGCAACAGCAGGTGTACATTATGTAATTCAATGTCCGGCGTGGGTATTTGCCCGGGAAGTAGTTGTTTTGATGTGCATTTGTTTAACGTACTTACGTAACGTAAGTCAAAAGTCACAGAGCTAAATGTGAAAATAAATCATTTTTATTTAATATGGAAACAATAATTTACTGGCTTTCAGTTATATCCGAAATGAAATTAATATACAGAATATTAATAAACAAATCAAAGAAATCTACACTAGAACGCTACGTATTTTTGCAATATCAATGCATTACGTTTTTAATTCACGCGATTGACTTTTTAAAAACGGTTATATTTAATATTTATATAGAAAATCTTTATTTCTGAGAGATGCATTACAATATTTACAACATTACAATAATAAACATTTAGTTAAGCCTCAGAAAATGGCTATCGACCATTGGTCTTTCTGCCTGTATTTGTCCATATATTTAATATATATATATAACAATCTTTATTAACAATTAAGTTTACAATAACGTAACACACATTGATTATGTATATCACACAAAAATTAATTAATTGTTAAATGGCTATCGACCAAAGGTCTTTCTGCCTATATTTAATATTAACAACGATTACATTGAATTGCGTCTAAAGTACACAAGAACTTTATCTTAAGTTGAAATTACAACGAGCGCACTTAATTATATGCGAGGATAAATACGAATGCAACGGAGACAACATAATACCATGAATGAAAATTTTAATGAAAATATTGGATAGATTGGTACAACTTACGATCTTTTGCACGTTTTGTCAGAATACTTTCCAAACATGTTTGCACACTCACCTAACCTAAACTAACCTAACCTAAACTAACCCAAACTAACCTAACCTAAACTAACCTAACCTAAACTAACCTAACCTAAACTAACCTAACCCAAACTAACCTAACCTAAACTAACCTAACCTGACCTAAACTAACCTAACCTAACCTAAACTAACCTAACCAAAACTAACCTAACATAACCTAAACTAACCCAAACTAAACTAACCTAACCTAAACTAACCTAACCTAAGTCGACAAAACGTGCAAAAGATCTTAAGTTGTACCAATCTATCCAATATTTTAATTAAAAATCATTAATTAAATATGAATGTATTATTTATAATAGTCTATGAATAATTCTCTATTATTTTTTTATTATATTGTACAAAATACATTCGGTTTAGTGGAGCGGTGACGTCATCTATGTTTGATATCGTAAATTAAAATATCTATTATTTACAAATGGATCTAAAATATATATTGACTTTTTTACATAAACGTCACTTTCTATATAAAATTAAAATCGTGATTTTGGCTGAGTAAATGAAAAAATTGCAACAAATTTGTTAACTTTCGTCATAAATTAGAAGATTATTTCATCATGTGTACGATTTATATTTATATTTAGTCGAAAATTGGATCAATTATAACCTCAAAATTGGGACTTTTTAATGCGAATTGTGACCAAACGGTAAGTTTCCTACAGATTTTGACTTCGGATTCGTTCATTTCACGCACGTTTACCCATGATTCTGTTTTCAAAATTTTAAAAACCCCGTGACACCACTCGGAAACCTTTCCAAAAAAAAAAACAAGCTAAAAGGGGAAATAATAATCATTTTCAAATTATTTTTTGTTTAATTTTATTTAAATTAAACCAAGCCTACGTTGATGTGGTTCCAGCTGCACTCCCACCCTAAAATCCTTAATTCTTAAAACAATCCAAGTCGATTACTTAAAATAATTTGTATATCATAGAAAAAATATTGATTTTTACGAAAAGCGGGTTTGCGTAATGTTGGCCGTCGACGATGTAGCCGGATCTTTGGTAATGGTTATTCAATTCGACTGCACTCGCATGCAAATGAAATTGCGATTACAAATAAGGCCGTCGTGTTTCAAAAGAACCCATCTCTTAATTTTATTTTGATGTGGATAAACTGTGCTGGACAGTCGAAACGATATAATAGAAGACATTTTTTAAATTTTATAAACGTTGCTACTTTTGTTATAACGAAAATTGGATGTAATTCAAAGTTTAGCTTTTAATTTTTCTGTATACAGAATTACAATTACATTTCGCAATTGCTTTCCGAGCTCTTTTCACCTAGCTGATTCAATTGTTACATAAACCTACAAAAAAGTTTCATGATTCATCTGTTTAATGCGAACCGAAAAATCCTCTATAATTAGACGCGAATAATTTCAGCGAGCGTTATTTCATACGAACGCCGAATTAAAATTCCAATCAAATTCGCCCGGTGCGCAACCGGCACTCAAACTCCGGAGAAGTGTGTCAATGTCTTAATCGGGCGTGCCCGAGGAAGGCTCCGGCGAAAAACGCCCGCTCGAGCGCAATCTGTCCGCGATCTTGATATTCGCGCATAAAAAGACCATTAAGGGCGTTTGCGCAACGCTCTTAACCAATTTTTTTTACACGCGTTACTTATTACACGTTAGTATGTAGATTAACGAGGCACGGGTTCAACATTTGTTGCGTAATGATATATAATAACGAGTTTTATAAAATTTGATTAATATATGTGTATATATATTATATATGTGTATATAACATTAAGGGCCCCATTTAAATATAAAGAAATTCGTAAATATATACCAGGAATCAACAATTAGTTTCTTCAGATGTTTGGTTTTTTACAATCGCAGTCCGTTTACACTTGAGTTTATGTATGTATGTATGTGTGAAGGTGTGCTATAAGCACTGTGCATAGGCCTAAAAGGCCTCCCTTCATTTCAGGCCTGCCCTCCTCTGCTACAACCAGACTGTCCCATGGAGATAATCCAGTATCACAGAGGCGGTGAGTTTAATAAATAAGCAAATTCTTATTGTTACTCAGAAGTGACAATGATTTTTTAACATATCAATGTGAAAAAGAATATTGGTGATAAGTTCGAAAGAAACACACAATTTTCATGTGAAATATGTTTACAAAAAATGTAAGACTGTAGAAAATTGTACACCTAAAAATTAATTTCTAAATTAAATAAATAAATTTACTTAAATGTACTTAAAAATGACATTTATTGCCTTGAACTATTTGTCTGAAGTTTAGAGTATAGTTAATGCATTAAATCCTGGAGATTTTCATCAGTAAGTCGAGATCGAAATTTATTTTTAATGAAGTTCATCTTCGAAAATACTACTTTGCAAACATAGTAAGAAGTTACAAGGCTATTTTTTTAATTCTGGGCATTTATTACCAGACATAACTCTTCACAAGGAACTTCCGCATGTTTGTGTTTTTATACTCTGTCTTCTTGGAAATCGATCATTTTCATCTGTAGTGTGGTTTTATTACTCCCGTAAACATTTTTGACTTCCTTGCTGTGGATGGATGGGATGCAGAGAGTAAATGCTACTAAGGATTTCAACGGGATTCTTAATATTTTCTTGAAATGTGCGAATCTGATTTCAAATTTCGTTTTAAGATCTTTAATGAATGTCTTTCTGCATGATTTTTTTAGTATGTATTTATTTAATATATTATATTATATTATGCAATATTTTATTGATGTGCAACAGCAGGTGTACATTATGTAATTCAATGTCCGGCGTGGGTATTTGCCCGGGAAGTAGTTGTTTTAATGTACATTTGTTAAACGTACGTAGGCAAGTCAATAGTCACAGAGCTAAATGTGGAAATAATTTATTAATTATTTTCAAATCATTTTTATTTAATATATGTATTTATTTAATTTTATTTTGTTCGTCCGTACTATACATCCATATGGGTAGAAAGAATCATTGAATATATATATTGTTCGTCCGTCAAGTTCTTGTTAATGTATTTTCATTTAAATTTAGATTTTTGTATATATACGAATTTACAAAAATAATTTCACAATTTTTACTATTTTCTATTGGAATAATTTATTAAAACAGTTATTTTATGAAAGTCTCCATTTATAATTGTTCTATTTATTAAATCAATTCAGCAAATTTAATAATCTGAAAGCCGAATTCATAAGTGGCAACGAAGCTCAAAATTCGATCTCCGGAAACAAACAAACCAAAAAAAAAAAACCCGTCTCATTCTAATTGCATTCCCAAGATTGAAGAATGAATCCTCCGGTGCATTCATTGCATTCAATTAACTTTTAGAGCCGGAATATATTACTCACTTTTTGCGCTGCAGCATGTTTAGCAGCAATAAGCGAGGGAGATAAAAGGGGGTAATTTGTATTTGAGCGAAACGACGGAATGAAACGGGTATAATTAGAAATGAGTTCGGGCGAAACTGTGTAACTTACAATTATAAGGGATGATGAAAAGAAAATGCACCGGCGGTTGAAAAAAACGAAACAATAACAAATTTGCTGTCTGTTGTAAATTCCGCTCCGCTGTTGGAAATTAGACTAGATTTCGTTTGCGGGCTCGGGGGGGTGGGGGTTGATAAAAGAAAACACCACCGCGACAAGCAGCACACTCAAAACTTCCACAGTTAATCCGAAACAATGAAAACTTGCCGTGTACATTATGTCTGCGTTGAGGGCGCAATTGAGATTCCGGATTAGTTGTTTGTCCGGGGTTCTGGGTAGGAAGTAATGAGCCATTACTGGATATGCTATCGATCCCTGTTCCGTTATGCCCGTGGACAGATTTCAGGAACGTCTGATGTCCACTGGAAAGTCGTCGATTCCGCAATAACGCCGTCTCCTGGGTTTCGTGACTCGAAATCTAAAACGCTCCGCGGATAACTTCCAATAGATTGGGATTAAATTATATCGTTTGTTCCATTTAACGGAATTGCATTGTACGGAAGTCGTAACGTTTTACAGATATGTTCAAATGGTTAAAGATAATTACAAATTTTTCTCTATTATACTCTTTATATTTTATCTTTTATTAATCGTCTTTCCTTATATATATATAATACTTTTATAAATTCCAAACTTTTAAGCATTCAGATGGATACTAATATCCGAATTAAAAAAAGTGTAATAATTAAAAAAAATGATAGTAATAATAATTCAAATATATCAAATAAAAGAAGAAATTCTTTTCTATGTACTACCAGGTACAATATTGAGACAAACGTATATTTTTTTACTCCTATCCCGAAAGATATTCTCATTTTGTTTGTTGTCCCAATCAGGTTGATTGTTTCCACTTTTGTCTCTTTTTACCTGAACCACTACGGACAAAAGTATACGTTTTGCATTGTCATATTCTAAATTTACCCTTGTGAAACGTATTTATAAATCTATATTTAAATATATATAAATCTTGTAAAACAATGTGATAACCGTAATAAAGTTATTATTATTATAAAGAAACAAGATATAACATATATATATATATATATATATATATAATCTTTATTGTGGTATTTACATATACATATATTATACAATATATTTGATCTAAACTTATAAATGGCTATCGACCTTAGGTCTTTCAGCCAAGATATAATATTTTTTCTTCTTGTTTAACTTTTATTGGTGTAGGTGAAGTTTAGTCTTTAGCCCATTCATTTAAAGTTAATCTATAGAAAAAAATAATGTATTGAAAATAAAAGATAATGCGAGATCCTTGAAGAAAAATTAAAGTTCTGCTAGTTTCATGAGATTATCAATTGTAAAGCTTTTTAAGTAATAAACCAGGAAGTACTTTCTTTTTAAAATTAAATATATTACTTGATTTTAAGATTCTGTGGATGTTATAGTGAAAATGTGAATATATATTTAGTGTATATTTTATTTGGGATTTTATTGTGATGTTTGTAGATGCTAAAGCATCTAACAAATTTTACAGTTTTATGATTTAGTGGAGATACTAATACCTGATGTTTATATTATTTATGTGGATTGTTAATATATTTTTTTTTAATTTATAATTTGATACGGATAACTCTCTTTTCATTGTAAAAATTGGAGATTCAATGTTTAAAAAATCGTAAGTTCAAAATTCATGAGTATATTTTCAATTTGAAAGAGGACGCCTTTCTGAATATTAGAAGCGTATTTATCTAATATTTAGAAAGGCTTCCTCTTTTAAAATATGTAAGATTCACGAAATACTCCATTTGTAATTTTCCAGTTATTTTTACTCAAAGGTCGATTTAAGCTGTTTTTTTTTATTGTGCAAATAGCGATTCAATGTTTAAACAATCGTAACTCAAGAATTCCTTCGTGCAGCTTCAATTAATTAAGCTTATAATATTAAGAAAAGCGTCCCTTTTAAGAATATGCAGGAATCTAAAAATACCCCATCCATAGTTTTTCCGTTATTTTCACTCAAAGTTGAATTCAAGCTGTTTTATCGTGAAAATTGGGAATTTATTATTTTAAAAAATCGCAACTAAAAAAAAACTGCATGTAGCTTCAAATAATCAGGCTTTAAATATTCAGAAAAGCTTCCTTTTTCAATATGTGCAAGAATGAAAAATACCTCTTTTGTAGTTTTTCCGTTAACTTCACTCAAACATGGATGTAAGCTGTTTTTATTATGAAAATTTGCGATTTATTGTTTAAAAAATCGTAACTAAAAAATCCTGCTTGCAGTTTCAATTAATTACGCTTTAAATATTAATAAAAGCTTCCTCTTTTAAAATGTGTAAGAATAAAAAATAGCCCTTCTGTAGTTTTCCCGCTATTTTCACTCAAAATTGGATTTAAGCTGTTTTTTCCTGGAAATTGGAGATTCATTGTTTTAAAAAATCGTAACCAAAAAAATCCTGCGTGTAGCTTCAATTAATTACGCTTTAAATATTCAGAAAGCCTCCACTTTTAAAATATGACAGAATGAAAAATACTCCATCGGTAGTTTTCCTGTTACTTTAACTCAACGTTGGATTTAAGCTGTTTTTATTCCGGAAATTGTCGATTTATTGTTTTAAAATATCGTTACTAAAAAAAATCCTCCTTGAAGCTTCACTTAACTACGCTCGAAATATTAATAAAAGCTTCGTTTTTTAAAATGTGTAAGAATAAAAAATACGCCTTCTGTAGTTTTCCCGCGTTTTTACTCAAAATTGAATTTAAGCTGTTTTTTTCCTGGAAATTGGAGATTCATTGTTTTAAAAAATCGTAACTAAAAAAATCCTGCGTGTAGCTTCAATTAATTACGCTTTAAATATTCAGGAAGCCTCCACTTTTAAAATATGTCAGAATGAAAAAAATACTTCATCCGTAGTTTTCCCTTTATTTTAACTCAAAGTTGGATTTAAGCTGTTTTTATTCCGGAAATTGTCGATTTATTGTTTTAAAAAATCGTAACTAAAAAAAATCTTACTTGTAGCTTCAATTAATTACGCTTCAAATATTCAAAAAAGCTTTCTCTTTAAAAATATGTTGCAATAAAAAAATACCCCGTCCATAGTTTTCCCGTTATTTTTACTCAAAGTTGGATTTAAGCTGTTTTTTATTCTTGAAATTGTGGATTTAATGTTTTAAAAAATCGTAACTAAAAAAATCCTGCGTGTAGCTTCAATTAATTACGCTTTAAATATTCAGAAAGCCTCCTCTTTCAAAATATGCCAGAATAAAAAAATACTCCATCCGTAGTTTTCCCTTTACTTTAACTCAAAGTTGGATTTAAGCTGTTTTTATTCCGGAAATTATGAATTTAATGTTTTAAAAAATCGTAATTAAAAAAATCCTGCGTATAGCTTCAATTAATTACGTTTAAAATATTCAAAAAAGCTTTCTCTTTAAAAATATGTTACAATAAAAAAATACCCCACCCATAGTTTTCCCGTTATTTTTACTCAAAGTTGCATTCAAGCTGTTTTTGTTATGAAAATTGTGGATTTATTGTTTAAAAATTCATACCTAAAAAAATCCTCCGTGTAACTTCATTTAATCACACTTTAAATATTCAGAAATGCTTCCTCTTTCAAAATATGAAAGAATACAGAAATATCCGCAGTTTTCGTGTTATTTTAACTCAAAGTTGCATGTAAGCTGTTTTCATTCCGGAAATTGTGGATTTACAAAATTGTAACTAAAAATCCTGCATGTAGCTTCAATTATTCAGGCTTTAAATGTTTAGAAAAGCTTCTTTTAAAATATCTAAGAATACAAAATACCCCATCCGTAGTTTTTCCGCTGTTTTCACTCAAAGTTAGATTTAAGGTGTTAACAGTGTGAAAAATGGCGATTAAATGTTTAATAAATCGTAACTTGAAAATTCCTGCGTTCAACTAATTAAGCTTTTAGCATTCAGAAAAGCTACCTCTCTTTAAATGAGCCATGAAAAATTTAAGTAAATCCCAGCAAAAATTTTAATCCTCTTAACGCATGAATACGAATACGAAATAAACTAGACATGGACAAGTGGAATAGCCAATTCCATAACAAGATAATTACTGGAGACTCATCCAGCACTTGGTGAAACATTTTTAAAACACTGAATTTAAACTTGGTTTAAAAAATATAAATAAAACACTCGAGGGCAGAAAGACCCCAGGTCGATAGCCCGGACAGACTAACACAATATTTGTTTTCTTATTTAAATATAAATGTATATATACAATTATGTAATGATGTCGTCTGAATAAACATGTTTGTATATATAAAACACTTGATTATTGTTTCACTGTTTGTTTTTATTTTTAAAAATCGTCTGACCGAAACTAGTCAGTTTTTAAAAATAAAAACAAACAGTGAAACAATAACCAAGTTTATTAAATAAATCAAAATATATAACCATGTGAAAGTCTTAGCAATCAACAAATCAATAACTAAGTGTTTTATTTATATTTTTTAAACCAAGTTTAAATTCAGTGTTTCAAGATAATTATGTTTATGAATGATAACAAAATCATATAATGCAAATGATTCTGTTATTCGCGTGGAAATATATATTATTAATGTGATTTTAATCCTGTTTCCATTAAAGGATTAATGATAGAGTAGTGATAAATGTTCATATAGTTATATATATACCCCTACACCACCATTATGGTAGATGGGGATTTTAGATTATATATATATATATATAAATTATAATTCAACAAACTATTAATATATTTTAATACTCGTTTATATTATTCGCAAACTTGTTCATTCCCTATTTATTAAAACCGTTTTTCCCACAACAATAAATTTCAGTTGAGCTTCGCCATAAATGTATCCTTGTCGTCATATTTCTGGAATGTCCGAAAAGATATAAAGATAGGTCGTGAAGCCAATTACTTACAGAATGTCTGCATTATTAAATTCAATGCGGTACCGTAAATCAATTTTGCTGATGCTGGGAGCCAGACATATTTCATCATTACGTAATGTTACATATAATTAATCTGGGTGGAAATACGAGAACGTTTTTTTTATATAATTTATATATTTTTGAAATTTGTTTCACCCGAAACGTATACTCTATAATAAAACAATATGTAAGCATGATAAATTCCATGGATTGTTTAAACAAGTGAGAAAAAATAAGTTGTTAAATTATCAATAGTTATAAAATTTAAACATTGGTACTTCATATTGTATATAATAAATATGAATAGATTATTAAAAATCTATAAATAAAACACAGATTGAATTGAATATCTTCAAATTCTCGACTAGTTTCGGGGTAATTGTTGTAATTTGTGTCATTTGTCAATGACTGTCAAACGTCGAAACTTAAGTCCTGAATTTATATATTTATTTATATGAACTTTAAATTCTCGACTAGTTTCCGATAACCCATTTCAAACTCAATTTCTAATCTCATGGAAATGAGCTGATAGTCCGAAACAAGTCGAGGATTTAAATTTATTCAATTTAATCTGTATTTTATTTATTTATTTACGTAGGCCATTTCATACTGTAACATATACTGAATAAAATAAATTAGTCAGGTTACAAAAAAATTAAAATAAAATACCTACATACTACAATTTATTTTATTTTAATAATCTATTCAAATTTATTATGTTAAATTATTGATATTTCATTGTACATCATTTATTTTGTTTAAATAAATTTTCGATTAGCTGGTTATGGAGACTGTTTAATTAATTAATTAAATTATTGTCTTTATAACAATAAAATTAATTACTAGTGGATCAGTGAAATTACATAATTTTAAAAGAGGAAAAGAAGAAGTGGCGTGTCTTATGTTTGGACATGGAATGAGTTTAAGAAATTGGAAAAAGTTTACACAATAAGACTACACGAAATCGTGGAAGACGTTAGTTACAAAGAATTGACAGGAATAAAATAACATTCTGGTAGTTTCGTCTACTTGTCTCATTTCACCAAGGATATATTTCTGACATGACGTTTTCATCTTCAGCTGTGAAAAAAATTTAAATCATCAATAGAAAAACTCACTCAACGTAAGTCAAAAATGTCACAAAAGAGGAAATAATTTATCAATTATTTTAATTAACACTTGATCACAGTTATTTAAGTAAATGAATTGTTGCATGATGCAATATATTATTGATGTGCAGCAGCAGGTGTACATTATGTAATCCAACGTATGGCGAGGTATTAGCCCGAGAAGTAGTTGTTTCAATGTACATTTGTTTAAAGTACTTACATAACGTAAGTCAAAATGTCACAGAGCTAAATTTGGAAATAATGTATTAATTATTTTCAAATCATTTTTATTTAATATATTATATACATAGAATTTTATACTAAATAATCTGCTAGTTTTCAATCGACCTGTAGTCTTTCAGCCAGTCTTTATATTTATATAAATTTCTACGTAGAGAAAATAAACACAAATAATGGTTAACTGTTTTTGTTATGGAAAGATAATAAGGTGGAATTGAAACGAATAATATGTCTTGGATGGGTGTTAAGAATGTTGAGGGTGGATAAGACTTCCAGGAGATCATTATTGTAATAGAAAAATGTCGCAGTAGCTAAAAGAAAATTAATTTATTAATTTTTTATTTACACAATGAACTGTTTGGGATTGATAAATAAATATTTTGATGCGTATTATTTTTATTTTGTATTTTGTCGTAATTTGTGATTGGTAATTTGCCTTTTTTTTATACATATGTTTTATAATCATTTTAGAGCGTCACACTTTTCTTATAAAAATATTTAATATGTAATTATAATTGTAATTTGGAAATGGAGATTCCGTTAATAAAGTAAATTGAAATTGAAATTTAAATAATTATTGTGTTGTTTCTAGAAGAGTGTTTATCAAAAGGAAGGACTTGTGTAATTTCAGAGAGGACTCTGTTAGAAGGATTATGAAGGGAAATATTGGGCTGTCTTATTTTGGTTATCACTCGCAGAGCAGATCTTCCCGCGACTCGGACGTTAATAATATATTACTGACTTTTTTCTCAGCGTATTATTTTGCTATGTAAACATGTAGTGTATTTCAGCACATCTATCAATTTTCCCATATTGATGACGCCCTGCGATAATTATCACACGTATCGCGATTGGGTGGGATTATTCGTCGACGGAACATTAATTATCTCGGTTTTGCAAAAATTATACCGGGAGTTGATCAAGGCCGATAGTTAATTACTAAAAGCATCAAACGCGCACGGCACGTACTCGTTTTTCTAATAAAGGGATGACGAACTCGAAAATCGATGCATTCCAACTTGATCAGTTTCTCAACCAGCTCGAAGCAATAACGACGTAATGTTTCAGACGGATCGAATATGAAGGATGTAATTAATTTAACTCATTATGTTTCGTTACAAGTTAAGATGTTAATGAACTTTGGAGATGATTTTAATATATAATTCTTGTTAGATCAAAGTCTACAGTTTTTAACTTGTTAATTTTTGAGGCTTCTACTTTGTTGTACACTGTAATTAAATTTTAATAAATGAAACACTTTTTACTTTGTTTGTATAACTTGGATTGTTTTATTGTTGACTAAAGTTTCGTGTCATTATCAAAACAAAAGTAGTTTAAAAACTACATTTACTGTTATATCTAGCGTATAACAAAAATCGACTCGATAAACTCATGTCTGAACTAAAATCACACGCGCACGCTTAAAGTACTGGTTGTCATGTTGTCACTGTTTAAGCGCAACCAGCATTTCACGCGTGTGATCTTAGTACAGACATGACTCGCCAACTTCGTCGTCGATGCAAAAAACGGTCATTCTGTATTTTTAGTTGTTGTAAAAAGAGGTATTTTTTGTTGTAATCCGATTAAAACTTTTAGTGTTTTACAATTAAAAAAACTATCAAGATGTAGAAAAAAAAAACAATTAATTCAGTTTTTCAATATTTAAAAGGATAGGTGAAAGATAGGATATTGAGGTATAGGTGATGAAATGAGAATGAATACATGCATTGGCCTTGGCAACTCGGCCATTTCAGCCATCATCTAATTTATATATATTTAACTAATTTCAAATACACGATGAGAACAATCACTACACCCATGGAATCCGCAACGAGAGCAACTCTTCGTTAGAAAAGTCTCGCTCCGGGCAGGACTCGAAACAATTAATAAGCGAAAATATTTATTTATTTAAAGTTATGCGTTCTTCACTACTAATTTCTCATTCGACATTATGTACAGATGATCAAGGTGGCGCCTGCTATCAATGACCGATTTATCGTTAGTACCATTCTACGAAATCGTCAAGCGACTTCAATGGGGATCAGAAACCAACTTATTGAGGTATATCTGTGAGTGTGTGAACAGTTCGCCGAAGTTTACAAGAAGAAACTGGCTTAAGATCTTGTGGACCAGAAGCTGGATCTAAATTACTCACCGAGTGGCCAGACTCCAATTTTCTAATTCTAATAAATATCATATTGTAGATGACTTCTTTGATTGTTAAATACCAAAAGTTTGATTCGTGGTATTAAAAAAACCTGCTTTTTTACATAACAATAATCAATTATATATACTCAAATGCAAAATGGGTCATTTTGCATCTGAGTATATATAAGTATTTGTATTGCTATAAAGATTGGAGAAAATATTAGATCAAGCTGGTCGTTAATTACGAGAATGTCCGGATTAGCCCTTTGTGAATTTTCAGTGACTTCAGGAGGTCTATATCACGACCCTTTTCGGCAAAATGTAATACCGAGAGAACATCTTCGCCAAAAGTTTGATTATTTTCGATCACATGTTTAGCAAAGTACGAAAACAATTTATTTTGCTTTATTTATTTAATTGTTGTCTAAAATCTAAAATCTAAACTATTTTTTATTATTAATTTAGTATATTTTACGAAGTAGGAAAAATATATATAATATAAAAAAAAATATTAGAAATTTAACTATACGTACGTTATAAGCGAATAATTCTCATTAAACAAAATACGGCACACGGCTGAATCAGTATTCCTAGTACGCATCCGACCCAGAAACACTTTTTCCTAAACAGGTAGACCATTTCACACGCATTTTCACCGTCCCAAAGTCCGAATCGGACGGCGGCGACCGCAAAACGGAGTCGCTCCCGGAATTCTAAACGAGCCCGCCGATTTAAACTGTTTCATTCGTTATGGCGTTCCACCTTATTCCCCACTAATTGTTATTCCTAATGGGGAGACATCCAATATGAAACTGCACCGGGAATATTCGTATAAATGCCCCCGGGGACGTTAATAGCGGCATCAGTCGATTAAGCACCGTGCTACCATCAATTCAAACAGAGACACAATGGCTTTCAAGGTAAGTTTACCAGAAATAACATCCAGTTGATAGTTTCTGCGGTTCAGCGCGGAGTACGATTTTCCCTGTCATATTTTCCGTGAAATTCGCAAAGTTAATATCATTTACTACATTCGTAAATAGGAAATTTATAATAATTTCCACTGTATTCTCAATAATCACTTGGTGAAACGTAACCAGGGAGAAAAGACTACTGGTCGATATTTATTTATTTACGGAAGTCCATTTACAATAATATAATATAGATTCGACTTATGGCTAGTTAATCTAAAACTAAACTAAAAATAAATTACATGTAATAAATGAAAAAACCCAACACAATTTACATAAAAAGCAGTAACAAACGTTAACATTTAGATGTTGACTGCCCTGACGAAGTAATTTCCTCAGACCAGCGCGGCTAATATTACCAAAATCAGCGTTGAACTTATTACAGTTATTGGCGATTCTGGCCAAATTATAGTTCATACAGTTGTTTTTATTTTTTGATAAATTGTTATAATATAATGTAGTAATATTTTATTCCTTTCTTCACTTTTTTATTTTTATCACTATAGGTACATTTCAAACACAACGTGCTCTTTTTGAATAGTTTTATGTAAAATTGACAAATAAATAAATAAACATGTAAACAAAATTTAATATACAAATGTGATGTGTTATTAAAAAAAAAATATCTTCAATTGTTATAATTATTATGTTTAGTATTGGACAAAATCGAGTAATATTAGTAATCGAGTGTTTCTAAATGAGCAATTTTAAATAAATAAAGTCAATAAGTAACAATAAATTGATGTTTTCCAATAAATAGGGAAGAGTAACTGATAGTAACAGAATGTGCTGCATTTAAAAAATATCATAGGCTTAATTTTTCAGCAATAAAAAAGATCGAAAAGATCGACTTTGTCCATCTCTAGTTTAGATATTTCATTGTAATTCAATCGTTTATTTACTTTAAATAAATCTTTTCGATGGACAGGTTTCTCAAGATTGTTTATTTTAATTTCAAATAGAAATAAAAAGTATCATTTATCTAAAATCGTTAAAAAAATCTTGATTAAATTACAAGAAAGTTTAAAAAGAAGAATTTCTCCTCTTCTATCAATTAATGGTCATGGTTTCGAAAACCTGTGGTCGACAGGCAAAAAATCATTCAATACAAAAATACAAAAATGTTTCGCTGGGGGTTGAATCAATAAGATATATCAAGAAATAAATGTATCAAAAATGGAAGATTTATGAAAGTTTTATGGCTTTCATAAATCTTCCATAATTTTTAATAATCAATATGGAAAATGTTCTTAATTTTAATAGCAAACCATAAAGTATGTATTTAATTTTTATTAGTTTTTTTATGAAAATTATTTACCTCATTATTTATCTAAAATAACTTTAACAACTAAATAAAAATTTTATGGATTTTTATAAACGCGATACACGAGGATTCGAATATTTCTTAGATAACATTCTCACTATATTGTGAAATTATTTAAGGATTTTTACTCGATTTATGTTTATTGTATAATCTTACATAAAGACATCTAATAGAGTTAAATCACATAATATAGAGAGTTAATTCTGATTCATGAAATAAAAGATTGTATGGCCAAAAAATCACTAATGCCATAATTGTAATATTTCTTTAGTAATATGACGTATCGCACCATCCTGTTGAAACCTCGTTTCCTTGAAGTCTATTTTATCGAATTTAGGTATTAACAAAATCGCTGTAACATTAACTAAATATTCAGTTGTATTTTAAAAAAAAGAGGGTGATGCATGATATTCAAACCCATTAATAAAAAACACTAAGAACAACTCCTCTGCTCCGTGAGGAATTTTAAAAGATACGAAGGGCTTCGTCTTTTCGAATATATTTATTGGTAAGTAAGTGAAAGTGAAGTAGCCAGCACTAAATACGAGCACAAAAACATATATAAGATAACGTGGATAGAACCAGGAAATAGATATGGCAATCACGTACTAGTCAATAAAATAAAAGAAAAAAATCATTTTTTGCTGACTCGGATCACTTCATGGTCAAGCCTGTGATCAGGCAATGGGTAGAAAACAGTAAGTGAAATATTCTTGATTAATGTAATAATTTACATTCATTTTTTTCACTAATTGAGTTTATGTTCAAATTTTGACTAGCGCCAATGAAACGTTAAAATACTCATGTAATTTAAGGGTTCACGGAATCCTCATGAATACGCGGCTCGATACTGAAGCTTACATAAAGAATGGCCGAAGGATGCCTCCTCCCAAAAATTATACCGATGACTCGTGACTACATTTGATCATCTCCAGGGCTCTAGTGGCTGTAGCTGCTTGTGTTATGGCTCCTGCTCTGGTAGTTGCTCATACCCCAGTTGTAAACCCTCACGCTCATGTTGCAGGGCTCTATCTAGTTTTGGCTAAATTCCTCTGTTGCTCCTCATGTTCACTTAGCGGGACACGCAGCAAAATAATTATTTAAAACAAATATTTTTCACTGGGAGTTGAATCTGTAATGTTTCAAGAAATGAATGCATCAACCATAAAATTTTCACATATCTTCAATTAGTTAGTTGTGGATAATGTTCTTAATTTTAATAAACATCCATAAAGTCCATCTTCGCATCATATTAGGATTGTCTAAATCCTAAATGCGACTGTTCTAATTACAAATTCAGCTATCAACCTGAAAATGAGCTTCACTGCTCAGGATAATTTTACTCGAAACTTTCATTATTTAAAAAGAAAATCAACAAAGTATACGCGGTATTGCATTTTCATAAACCATTAACTCTCATGCCGTCTATTGTAGGCGGGATTTTATTGTAGAAATAGCGTAAAATTCAAATTTTGCTTAAATATTTGGAGTTCCTTCATTAAGTTTTTTTTAAAAAATACATATTTATTTACAAAATGGTTTTCAGCCATTGTCTTTCAGCCTGTAGACCTTGTCCTTTATCTCGTATGCTTAGTAATTTATGTGATGATATGAATTCATGAATTCAGGATGTTTAAGTTTTGAAGGGATGTTAAGATTTCTCGCAAGGCAGAGAAGACTTAAAAGTTTTATTTGTGTTAATTAAAATTTAAATCATTTTTCAGGTGATCGTGTTTGCAGCTCTCGTAGCTGTAGTCCGTGGAGGAGTTGTGGCTCCCGTTGCACCAGTTGCGCATGTGGCAGTAGCGGCAAAAGTAGTCGACGCCGAGTACGACCCGCATCCCCAGTACACCTTCGCTTACGACGTCAAGGACTCCATCACCGGCGACTTCAAGAGCCAAGTCGAATCTCGCGACGGGGAAATCGTCAGGGGGCAATACAGCGTTTTGGACGCCGACGGCACTAAGAGGATCGTGGACTACACTGCCGATCCAGTCAACGGTTTCAACGCGGTCGTCAGCAGGGCTCCAGTGGCTGTAGCTGCTCGCGTCGTGGCTCCCGCTCCGGTGGTTGCTCATGCTCCAGTTGTAGCCCCAGCCCCAGTGATCGCCAAGTTCGCCCCTCACGCTCACGTTGCTGCTCCAGTCGTAGCCAGGGCTCCAGTTTTGGCTAAATACGCTGTTGCTCCTCATGCTCACTTAGCGGGACACGCACATCTAGCTCCAGCACCACTAGCCTACACGGCGCACTCTCATTTTCATTAAATCGACTCAATTTGTGTAAATAATACTCTCATAATAAAATATGTAAATAAGCAAAATGTGTTTACTATTACTTAAGGTACAGTTAAATGAAGTTTGACCCAAATTTGTTTAAAATCCATCCAGCGGAAAAACCTCGAGGTAAAGATTTTCCAACTAAATTAAATTTGGAAACAATTAATAAATTATTTCCTCTTTAGCTACAGTGATATTTTGATTTACGTTTGGAACAAATTTACATCAATTACAATGAAATTAAACAAGGAAAATTTTTGGCAATGATCAATAAAATTCGATCAATCCCTTTTTCCAACTGCAAAAAATACTTACACTGTAAGTTTTACAAACATCCATTGAAACAACTACTTCCCGAGCATTTACCCCGCCGGACATTGGATTACCCAATAGATATTTATTGATCATTGCCAAAAATTTTCCTTGTTTAATTTCATTGTAATTTAAATAACTGCAAACTTGTGAATCATCTTTGTTTCATTTTATTTAATTTACATCAAAACAACTACTTCTCGGACAAATACCCGGCCAGACTTTGATGGTGTTTCAAATTCTTTCATTTTCTATTTAATCCTTATGAAGCCTACACTCATCTAAAACTAGGTTAAGCATTGTTTGCACTCTATGAAGGTTTTGAATAAAACAGTTGGTTATTGTTTTCTCTATGTTTATATATACTTCTGACTAGTTTCGATCAGACGACCACTATAAAAGAAATACAATGGTCGCTATTTGTAAACACCAATAACTCGCAGCAATCTAAACATGGTGCCATTCAGTGCAAGGCTCGTCTAAATAATTTATATATTTTATTGAAAATTATGGTTTTCATAAATTTTAATTTGAAAATAAAGGCCATAAATAGTCACAGAGCTAAATGTGGAAATAATTTATTAATTATTTTCAAAACATTTTTATTTAATATATTTAAATAACTGTGACCAAGTGGAATGAATACTGTTTTCTATTTATATAGGCCATAAATATCTTTGGACGTCCTGTTCCATATTAATAATTGATATTATATGTGTTCTACTAATGTTAAGGCTTTGAATTTCCCTTCTAAAAGAGGAATAGATCCATTAATGTTCTGTATATAGAAATGAATATCTTTAGATCAACTGGTAAACGAAATTTAGATTGATAAATTTTACTTGATATATCATATTAGGTGCGTAACTAAGTTCCTGCTGTTTTTTCAAGAGTTGACTCATGAACCATCATGGACCAAGCTTTGACATATGGTAAACAAACCGCTTTGACACATTGGTGATTTTGTTGTTGCGTCATATACTAAATAAATCGTTATTTGTGTGATGAATTGGAGGCACTGCTCAATGAGGATCCTTGCCAAACACAAAAAGAGCTTGCTTCGGCATTAGGAGTTACCCGCTAAACCATTTCCAAGTGATTACATGCAAAAAAGTGATTCTACAACATGACGACAACGCTCGGCCTTATTTTGTCAAACCCATTAAAACCTACTTAGAAACGCTCAAATGGGAAGTTCTACCCCACCGGCTATATTTTCCAGATATTGCGTCTTATAATTTTTATCTGGTTAATCAACAGTTGCGCTCATATGAAAATATTTAAAAATGACTGGATTTGTGGATTACCTCAAAAAACTTCTACCGTCACGGTATTCGAGCTCCGCCAGAAAGATGAAAAAAAGTTGTCAATATTTTAAATGATTCATTTGTAATCATGTTTTCCCAATATAGTTGCAGTTTCATAAAAAATAGCAAGAGAACTTAGTTGCGCACTTAATATATAATATTAGGGTTATCGTTAATTTAATCGTTGAAATTCCATTGCACAAATCCATTACTCGCAAAACAAAGCGCTTATACAAAACTCAAAACTAACACTATGCACACTTAAGTGAGCCGTCGATAAATTTGCATGTAAAATTGAACGTCCTCACAAGTTCGCCGGTAACGGAATCATCACTTTCCACGCCGTTCCCATTCAATAAATTCTGCTAGAAAATTAGATCTGATAGTGTGCAAACAAGGAAATTTCCAAACAGTCGCAATCGGTAGGGAGATGTCTGGTCGTTCGCAGCGGATGGTGTCGCGGCGCCGAAATTTGCATTTTACGTGTCTCGCGTTGCAGCGTCGCTTGATTACCGGCGTTCGCACGTTTTCAATTTTTCCAGCAATTGCGATACACAAAACTATCTCGTAAAATCTGTAGGTAAATTGGGAAAGTTTGCATGTGTGTTTTTTTATGACGTGCATTAAAAGTTTGATGAAAAGATGAATTAGGTTCGTACTGAGAGAGCTTACAGTGCGGATTAATGGTCCTCAAATAGTGTAATTCAGTGAAATTATTAATTCATAACATTTTATTATATATATTTTTTTACATCGTATCTCTATGTGTTAGTGTTTGTCAGGTGTATACGTTGCAATAATTTTATTTTAGATGCGGTGGCCTTTGAAAGCCATCTCTCTAACTCTTTTAGTCACCAAATTCGGGTCGACCAATTCAGTAAACTCTAGTAGTTTAGCGAATTGGTCGACCCCTTACATCAAAAGAAAGTTCTCGGCAATCTGTTCGCGAAAGTCAATTCTCCACTAAGAGATACTGAACATTGCTTGATCTGCAGAGTAAGTCTAGTCACTGGGAGAAGAGGTAACATAATGGGCCTAAAGTTTAGTCTAAATGAGTGCGGTTGCCACCTTCGTTTATTTTTATGTTTTTTGTTACAAAACACGTAATTTACAATGGATAGTTAAAATATATTGATTCAAAGTATTGGCCATTTGATTATATACATTTAGTCCATCTCTTAGCCTATTTATGGAAATGGTTTCGCTCAAAGAGAAAACATTATTATTGGACGAGAATCATAAATTCTATATCAATGGATTTTTTTGGGATGTCATCCATAAATTTATAATAAATTAAAGACGACGCAAGCGCCATCTTTTGGCTAATTTCAAGTGACTGAACGTTTCATTAAATGTGAATCCATAAATTGTTTGACAGAATTTATGAATGCTATCACTAAAAGAACTGATTTATTTTGAAAAACAAAAAAGAAACAGTTCTTCAAAATTGGCGATGTACTGTTTTACAAACCTGGCTAGGTCTGGAAACTACGGGTGCAATAATACTTCCTATAAAAGTGATTCCAACACGTCTTTGTTGGTTTTGCTTCATGAGACGGCACATTGTCACTCTGTAAACTCTTAAAGAGGAGACGTTTTTCGATCAAGTCATAGTTTAAATTGATTAATTGTTATAGGTAGAGAGTTTCTCCAGGTTTCAACAGTTCATAATATAGGACCAGTTTGATGTTATAAGATACAGAAACATATATTTTTTGTGTCTGTGAAAGAGGAAAATCCGTTTACGGATTCCTCCCAGATTTTGTCCGGGAGATTAACGACTAAAAACCCTCCCACTTCACCGGCATCGACTGTCAGGGTCATTGGTCTCTTTAAATAAACTGACCAGTATATCAATATAATAGACTCTGGTCACACACTTGTGACCAAAGCTATTTGGTTTTTCAGTGAAATGTTGCTTCAAAGTATGAAAAGGAGGCATCTTTTCATACTTTGAAGTGGCGGGTGATGAAAAAGGAATTTATTTTAAAAAATGCAAAAGAAAATTTATGGTTTTCATTTAGCCCAGCATTGTTTATTACAAATGCTAAGTGATAACCAACATTTTTTTTTTTCGATTAAATTTTTTTAAATAAATCAAGTTTTCATCACCCGCCCTTATTCGATGAAAAAAATACTCTATTTCATTCTTTTTAAGCAGTATTTCACTGAAAATGATTCGCTATTCCGATTGCTTGTCATTGAATTCATGTGACACCTTTCTCTTCATATTTTAAATCTTATATAATCATTCACAAATTGTTACTTGGCGCACATTAACTCTTTTTCTATTTTTCTTTTAAATATGTGTTTGGTATTCATCCAATAACTTCTGCAATTCCACATCTTCAAACGTTTTCTGTCCATCAGCACGATTATTGTCTTAAACCTTAAAATCATTACGTTTGAATTGCCGAAATTAGGTCTTACATGTTCTTATAGTTGATGCATGCCATCCACGAGTATTTTTTTTAAATATGTGTTGGGTATTCATCTAATAACTTCTGCAATTCCACATCTTCAAACATTTTCTATCCACCAGCACGTTTTTTTTTCTTAAACCTTGAAATCATTACGTTTGAATTGTCGAAATTGTGTCTTACATGTTCTTATACTTGATGCATGGATAGCATGAGTCTCTGCCAGCAAACGATAACTTTAAGTTTTTTTTGATTTATTTTTATTAATTAAGAAAAGTACCGAGTGCTGCAAATGCACGTTTTCAGACACCAAATCGTGATATTTTCAAATAGCTGTAAATTTCTCAGCAAAAAAAGTAGCTGTTTCAGTTAACCTTGTCACGAGAATAAAATAAAATATGTTTTAAATTATAAAATTTCATATTTATAAATAGTGATATTTGTTTAAATGGAAAAAAATTACTGACACACCTGATATATATTATAGTATATAAAGAAAACAAAATTCCTTTTTTATACCACTTGGATTTTTTATTAATCGTGACTAGTTTCGATTACACAATATTGAAAATGTACCACCAAGTTAACGCCGACACAATTAAATGATATATATTATGTTAAATAAAAATGATTTGAAAATAATTAATAAATTATTTTCACATTTATCTCTGTGACTTTTGACTTACGTTATTAATACTCTTTTCTATTTATGATATATATTATTTCTTTGGATACAGTTTGATTTATTGTTCATTATCAATGCATGTTGAAATCCAGTTAATATCTTAATGCATGGTTACAGCTTTGCGTATTTCATCAGCCTCTTAATGCTACCTTCGTGCAGGGTATCTGAGACTATTATTAAGCATAGTTAATCCACCTCGTCGAGATATGCTAGAAGTGCCGAGAGAGGAAGATCTATGATTTTCGCCATTTATGGATATTCCTCACAATGTATGGATTCTCTACTGGGCTTTAACGCTGGTCAATATCCAAGGATATTGAAAAGCATACGCTGTTTTTTTTTCCTCCAAAGAGCACCCTTTATAATCTGGTGATTTTGCGATCTTCAATCTGTGGAGTTGTGTTCTGAGTCTAGTAGTCCAAACAGTGTCCTGTTAGAATGGCGTTTTAAGTTCTCTGTGAACAGCCACAGGTATTAATTTGGTTACCGATGGGTGCCTTGGGAAAGTCTGCAGTCTGTTGTGTCATCCTATTTACATCTACATTTCTTTAGAGTATTGGCTTGTAACTACGCATGTGGGAATCTTAAAGATTGATGCATCTGTGCGCCTGGAGTGTGAAGTAGTTTTTCTGTTAATAATGTCAATCATGTGCCCTTTTTCCCAGGAGATCTCGATTCAGTTACGTGTCGAGGCTTATCTGAATTTATTGTAACCTTCTTTAACTGTCTCTGAGCAGATTTAATTCCTTCTTAGAGTCTGTAGAGAACGTCCGTTAATGTTTTGTTAATGCCATAAATTAATAAATAGCGTTATGTTAAATGAAATTCCTTATTGATTTTAGTTTTAATTATTTTAATATATATTGTTTATCTATTGTAGAAATAAAGAACGTTATTATAATTATATTTATACCTGCAGCAAAAAGTGTTAATCCCAAGGGTTTTGCGTTTGCCTAGGTTTCATTGTGCATAGATAGTTATCAAACAAGAGATTAACATAGCAGACTGGCAAAATCGCGCGACCGACTTTCATAAACTATTGTACAGAGGACTGAGAGCGAGCGTAATTTACAACCGTAGCAAAGCGTCCACTCTAAAAGCACCACTAAATAATTAAACGTTGACAAAACCTGTAATCATAATCTTCGCTGGCTGCCTCGCAAACACAACAAACTGTAATTTATTCCCGGCGGGTATTAGGCGGGTGATTTACGCTGTGATATTGCGAATTTGGGGCGCGTTCATCGGTCCAATACATAATTGATACATAATAAAGGTGTCGCCGAGCGGAATAAGGAATGAGGATGGACGGGCGAAATTCAGAAATTCAATTCTCCGATATCGACCATCGACCATCGAAGGGTTCTGATGCATGCGTCGCGTTGCAAGCTGGGCGTTGTCGATCGATTGGTCAACGATAAAAGGCGTCTCGGATTGCGAAAGGTTTGCTTGCTGGCATCGGGTAAAGTCATATGACGCATGTTGGGGACGTGATGGCTATTGTGGATTTGTACATCCCATTGGCGACAGTGGCCTGCATTCTCAATTTCGACACTTATATTTTGAATTTTATTTTAATTGTAAATAATATACATATATACAGGGTAGCGCAAGATTCCGATGAAGTCCAATATCTCAGTTATTTAGAAATTTACAAAAAGATTTCACTGACATAATTTGTAGCTACTGTAAAACTTCACATTTTAAAATTGGTTTCATATATACAGGGTGTCCAATAATCACGTGACGTATCAAACATATGATTTTTTAAATGGAATGCTATATTTTTTATATCGATTATAGATTCTACGCTTAAAATTAATCATTTTTGACATAAAGTTTATTAGGTCAGTTTTTAATATTTTAAAAGTTATAAACAATTTAAGGTTGAAATCAATGGAAGATTGGGGCCTTATTTTTCAAAAAAAGAAAAACGATGTAAACTTTCTGTTAACGCAATTTAATTGAAAAAATGCTTAATAATATAAGGAATAATCGTTTGTTACAATAAAGCAAAGGTTGTATACAGGGTGAAACAATACGCAAAATGATTTTTTTTCTTTTTTCACTTAAATGGAACACCCTATATTTTTTTACACTATTTCGATAGAAAATTGATTGTTCTTTAATTTTTGTATAATAAACTATATCCCTATCTGTTACCATTTTTTTTAAATTTCAATTCCAAGTACAAAATTATAAGTTTCGCTTATAATCTATAATTTAAGTAGGCTATAATTAAAACAAATGCATACCTAAAAGGATATTCAAATGACAATCGATATTTAAAGGCGCATGCAAAATATAAAGAAAATAGTTGCTCAACGATTATTTAGCGAGTTATGATGGTTATTGGGACATATTTTTTAAGAAAAAAATTGTAAAATGTTTGAATGCTATTGAATTTAAAAAAAATGTGAATGTGTGAAATAAATACATAAAAATGTTAACAAAATATAATGATTTAAATATTTTATTATTTCACTTAGTATCTATTTTCGGTTTTTCAGTCAACATGAATTGTTTAAATAAATCAATTTAAGAAGCATATAGGAGTATTTTAATTATTTTTCGAATAATAACGAAAAAATATAGTTGTTGTTAGTTTTTAACAATTAAATTAATCATTTATTGAAGAAGTATGTTTAACTGCACCAGTGTTACAAAATATAACGTAATTACGAAAAAAATGTTTTCTTTGTTGCAAAATTAATTTATTGTTAAACATAATTTTTGCGATGTGGACGATTTAAAAGAATAGGAATCGCAAAACAAACTAGCAAATCTTCATTAATGAATTTAGAACTAATGTATACCTACTTTAGTCTTGCGAAAATCGCATTTGTTTATTGCGAAAGTAATTTATTGATAAATGCAATTTTGGAGAATAAATTGATGATAATAATAGGAATCGTAAAATCTGTTTAAAAATAAATTATTAATATTAACATACCTTAATAGAAAAAATAACTTCCAACCCATTCCTGGTGAATCGAAAACCAACTCACCTCCACCACTCACTAATTACCACTTGTTCATAAACAAAAATAAATCGCGTTTTTAATTATTAATAATTTCTAACGTTAAAAATTAAACCGGAATAGTGAACACTGCGCGTTTTCGGACGACTGAATCGAAATACAAGAGCGCAATTATCGCAAATCAAGAAGAAAAAAACGATGGACGACTCACTCCGAGAACGCATTCCTGAGATAAGAAGATTCGTTGTACCTGGATCCTGGCGCACAGCCAAGAACATACCTATTTAAATTGTTGTATTTTCAATATTATCGCGTATTAAAATAATTACAGCTTAATATTTATTTACTTTTTTTTATTAAATTCTCATTTATCCCGTGGTAAAAAAATATGTATGAATTATGATGTATTTTAATTAATACACTTGATTTTTCGTTTCACTAAATTATTTTATATTTGTGTTCGCGTAACTTTCACAACTAAATAAATTAGTTGTTCTGGCACGGCCTACTTTGATTAAAAATTCTATACCAAATTTGTATTTGAGATTAAATATCTCAAAAACGGTAAACGGTAGCTATTTAATATGTTATATAAAAAATGAAGAGTGATTAATTTTCTATTAAAATAGCATAAAAAATATAGGGTGTCTAATTTAAGTAAAAAAGAGAAAAAAATCATTTTGCGTATTGCTTCACCTTATATATAAAAAATTGTTTTAAGAGAAAAAAAGAGTATTTATTTTATTATTAAGTATTTTTGCATTTGTATGGCGTTGACAGAATGTTTATTTCATCTTTCATTATTGAAATATTAGGCTCTAAACATCTATCGATTTCAACATTCATTTGTTTATAACTTTAAACTATGAAAAATTGACCTATTAAATCTTATATAAAAAATGATTATTTTTAAACGTAGAATCGAAAATCTTCATAAAAAATATATCATTCCATTTAAAAAATTATATGTTTGATACGTCACGTGATTATTGGACACCCTGTATTATTTATGGAGCTGATCATTCGCCTGATTAAAAAAAGAATATTTAAAATTAATATAAATTTAAATGAGGATACATATTGAAAACGATCAATAAAATTTACAAGCAATGAAAGTATCATAATTAATAAAATTTAATTATTCTCTTTTTAAACACTACACAATTAAAAAGTGGAAAGATTAAGTTTTATTTATATTTAATATATATATATATATATATATAAATATAGAGGTTTATTTTATCAGTATACATTAGGGGAAGTGTATACCTGCAAAAAAACGCGAGTTAAACGCATTGAACCGATTAATGTGTGTATGTTTAGTTAACTATTATGGCATATGTGTGTTCATTTGCGTGTTATAGGCAACTAAACACACATACATTAATGCATATGACTCGCGTATTTTGCAGGTATACATAGGGGAAATGTATACTGATAAAAAAGCTCTATGTATATTAAATATATACTTTACACTACTTTGACTGATAATTTAGGTAGGTTGCAATTTATATTATTTAAAAAATTACCGCTAATTAAAATCAATAATTGGTCTTGTAAATTCAACTGTTCGAATTCCACTGGCACAAGAAATATTAATATTATATTACAATAACTAACTAACTAACCATCTTTATTCAAATGTGTATATGCATGTACAATAATATAAAAAAATTAGAATTATATTCTGTAGATGAATCGGCTATCGACCGGAGGTCTTTCAGCCAATTACAATATTTGTCCCGGATCGATTAATGTTTTTGTTTATCTTCATCATGGATAAAATTACTTATATACAAAAATTTCGTTTGTGGCTCATTGGGAGAACTTACACAAAAAAATGTTTTCATTTCATCATTCTTGAACCTTAAGGTTACTTACGGTTTAGTAGAAAGAGATAGTTATAAAGTCAAGTGGAAATTATCGAGCCATTCTTTTCGATTTAATAATATGAAAATGCATTTTTTATCTACCAAAAAAGAAATATCAGTCTAAAATAATTTTAAAAAAATCAGTTAATATTCGCGTATTATGTCAATTT
Source organism: Philonthus spinipes (assembly GCA_963082785.1). Classification (NCBI taxonomy): domain Eukaryota; kingdom Metazoa; phylum Arthropoda; class Insecta; order Coleoptera; family Staphylinidae; genus Philonthus; species Philonthus spinipes. Next base: position 4,134,550 of record OY720300.1, read on the forward strand.
ACTAGTTCATGTTAGAAAAGAAAATAGTAAGATTTGATGAAATTAATAGGTAATGACTGTGAAGTTATTTGAATGTAGAATTCAGTAAAATCCTTTAAATTTTCATTGCATACATTTTTATTAGCAAAAACATAGCTTAAAATCTGCTATCATCAATTTTCATGGTTTCTTATTTTAAGATTACTTTAATGTATAACACAATATTGTCCATCGACCAGGACATCAATGTAACACGATATTAATCATAATAAATTACATTTCATTAAATGTAATACGAATTAGTGATTGTCAATTTTTCGCCTAAACCCCACCCTCAATATACTATTCATCATCAAAAAATATTAATAATAATAACAATAAAAAGCGATTAAGTTCCTTTCTTCGCTGTTTTTTATTTAAACAGTAGATGTACATTTCGGATATCATGTGTCCATTATGAATAGTTGATCAATAAATTTTACAACGGTGTCGGTACATTTTAGTTTTAAGAAAAAGGCACAGTCTATACTGACATAATTACTTTTAGATTTTTCCTTTAATCCATCGACCACATAAAATATACCGACACTGTTGTAAAATTTGTTGGTCAACTATTGATACACATTGTGTACGAAATGTACATCTAGTGCTTAAATATAAACAGTGAAGAAGGGAGTATAATCGCTTTTTTGAAGAATGATTAATAGTGAAGATCCTTTCTTCACTATTAATCATTCTTCAAATTCGGTATTTTATTATTATAATAATATAATCTTCAACTAGCTCATGAATCCATACATATTAATAAAAAAATGGTGATGTGTCCATCATGGTACTTTCCCCAGTGAGTACGGTCAAATAAGTTTCTGATTAAAAATTTAATAGGAAAGCAAAATGCTTAATAGAAAAAAATGATTGTTGTCTTTCAAAATTAAAACCGAGTATTTAGAAGAATATTATAATTAAGTGTGTTATTTCTTACCTTACAATGGGTTTAAATAATTACTTCACACTCTTCTTCATTTTTTCTAACTGGAGGCGTTTGCGAATGTGTTGAATATGACGGCATTTTGACGTTTTATTTGTCATTAAAATAATTATTTCAAAAATTTATAAAAAGGAAACCGGAGGTCCTGCAATAAAAGTTTTATAACAGAAATTATTGATTTTCCAAGATCTAAAACTTTTATTTGAAACATTTTTCTATCCGAATTAAAAAATGAAAAATTTCTAAGAGTAAAGTTGCACTTAATGAGTTTTTATTCTAACCAAAAGCTTTTCAGATCATTCCACTGTTATGAAAAGCTTAGATATAAAGTTTGGGCTTAATCCATTTAGCCGTTTTTGCGCTATCGCGAAAACACACAGACACACACACAGACATTTTTCAAAACTCGATGGAATGGACTCAGGGGACCTCAAAACGTGCATATTTGTTGAAATTGGCGGTTCGAAAATTTTCACGATCACAATACTTTCCCTTGGATAGGGTCCGGGGAAAGTAAAAAAACAATAATATTCCTACAACATTTTTAAGTGAATAAAATTGTTTTTAAAATCAACTAAAAACATTAAATAACATTTCAGCGAGTGATTAATGAAAACCAAGTCTGAGTTACAATTATTATCCGTAACTAAATACGAACACAACAATCTAAATTATACGTACTGTTAGTGACCTGACCACGTATAAACCGAATGGGGCCTGAATTTAAAGAACGGGCCGTTGCGCAAGCCGATTTCGTATCGTTCTTCGAATCCTCGGCGTCGCGTCCTTGTTAATTGGCTTCCTCCGGGGCCCGACCTTGCTCACGTCCGAAGACTCGGCTTCGAAAGTGAACTTTTCGGCTTCCTTTTCGTGCGCGAGAAATCTCTTGTTTTTTTTTTCTTTGCCGGCGACGGAAAAAATATGCGAGGTAAATTCTAGTGGAGTCATGATGAGTGTGTAAGGTTGGTTTGTTAATTATGATTACTTATATTAAATATCAATATATAGTATTTCAATGTCTATTGTAATCTCGCTACAATTGTTTCAGCACACTGTGGGTTCTTCAGCCGAAGAAATGATACTTTAGATTATTCTGTCCGGGTGTTTATGCACAAAATGTTTCATATTTTAGTTTTAAGGAAAAGGCACAGTCTATACTGACATAATTACTTTTAGGTTTTTCCTTTAATCCGTCGATCACATAAAATGCACCGACACTGTTGTAAAATTTGTTGATCAGCTATTGATATACATTGTGTAAGAAATGTATATCTAGTGCTTAAATATAAACAGTGAAGAAGGGAGTTTAACCGTTTTTTTTTGAAGAATGATTAATGGTGAAGAAAGGAATGTATTTTATAATTATATTATATATATATATATATATATATATATATATATATATGAGTTGGTGGACCTCACAAATTCACCACTACTTAATTTGAGTTTCTAAAAAATCACGCCCCCTCATAAACTCATAAAACATTTTCTGCATAAATATCCAGGCAGAATAGTGTAAAGTATCGTTTCTTCGTCTGAAGAAACCACAATGTGGTAAAACAATTCTAGTGATATTACAATAGACATTGAAATTAATTATTTTCAAATCATTTTTATTTAATATATTTAAATAACTGTGACCAAGTGAATGAATACTCTTTTCTATTTGACATTGAAAGACTATATAGTGATATTTATTATATTATCATATAACCCTTATACCCTTTCGAGTGTCGGTTATAGTGATATTTAATATAAGTAATCATGAACTTTCAACAATTATCAGCCTTATCAATCAATTATATGTTAATTATGAGTTTATTGAAATGAAAATTCCAATACAGAATAAATATTTTGATTTTTAGCAAAATGTTACAAATAATTTCCATTATTTCCAAACAAGAAACCATTTTCGCTTCATAATATAAAATAATTAAAACAATCTAGTAGTTTCCGATTAAACATGATAGAATCGCCACAAATGTATAAATTTAAAGGCTGATTATTATTCGATTTAAGTCGATTAGAAAACACAGTTTTAAATCTCTTTTCGAAAAATAAATTGTAAACTTACCTCAGTAATACTAATTCCTAACTACCAGTAAATACCCAACATAATTAAAGTTAGATTTTCCGACTAATCCCTATACAGTATATAAACAGATGTAATTAGTTTTATTGATGTTTGATTGATGTAATTAGTTATTGAAAATGAGTACATAGTACTCGAAATGTACATTTAACAAGTGCAGAATTAATTAGAAAAGAAAAGAAATCAAACAGTGTTTTATTAGTGTTAGAAATAGGTTTGAAAACAAGACTACTTAGATAATTTTTGCCGACAAAAAATCAATCATTCATTGATAATCGATACTCATTTATCGGCATTAACCACCCAACGGTGGGTTTTATTTTATAGCGTACGACCGTACTAAAAAATCAGCTATTAAAATATATGATGGTAAATCACGTATGTATTGAATAGCGATTTTTTCTTCTTCATTTAATCATTAAATCTAAATGTAATATGAGACAAATTATAGTATGTAATATTAAAACGAATATAACTTGATATAAAATTCTTACTCTATATAAATTACGCCGGTAATTGAAATTATTATTCAATATTCTGCAATTAAGTCTCTTTTTATTTTTTAATTAAATTGTGAACATATCACGAAGTGGACAACTTTATCATCCACGATTAAAATCAATTCAATTATTCACTGAAATCGCTTGTTATGCAAGGTGTAAACGCAGATATAATTGCGGGCGATAAATTTGTCGAGTCTATAATTTCGACTGTCGAGTGTTGATTGCGAATTATTAATGTATGGGAAAATTAGGCCCGTGGGTGCCGTGCGAAGACGCCTCAGCGAGCTCCGAAATTGTTTATGGGTTATTTCGGTGGCCGTAAAGGGACCCAATTTAACCCGATTTACGCACTGATCGGAATTAATAAATGGATGTCGCTCCTCCGTTTTAATTAGGCCCCATGAATAATTCACGTTGGAGGACAATTTCGTTTTCCGTTCAACATTTACGACCGCATAAACAGTTTATAAACTCGGGATAATTATTATTTCGCGTCGGTCATTAATTAAAAGTTTTTTTTTCTTCTAATTATATTAATAATTTAATTTATCCATTTATAAGAAAGTTAACTGATCACTGATCATTAAATTTACCCAATTATTTAGGTAAATCTAAATTCTAAAATTAAAAAATTAAAAGCTTTTTAGACATAAACAATCTACTTAAATATATTGTTAATATGCTGGGTTAACAATATATTTAAGTAGATTGTTTATGTCTAAAAAGCTTTTAATTTTTTTAATTTAGAATTTAGATTAGAATTTATTTCTCAATACAAATTTACATTAATGTTACATTGTAGCCAGAAAATTGTCAATTTCATTGAACAAGAAATATTAATAATAGGCAGAAAGACCGACGGTCGATAGCCATATTCTGAGGTCTAACATTTGTAAATGATTGTATTTATATGTATTATAAAATTATATAATGTAATACTCAGAAGTAAAGATTTTCAATATAATAATAAATATATGATACCCTCGTTTATCTACACATATATACACATATATAAATGGAAAGGTACTTAATATAATCATTATGCGCAGTGCGTTGCATAAAACTCTGCTAAGGAATAAGGTTCAATAGAACAGAGCCATGCATGAAGTTAACTTTTCATGATATTGAAGCTAGTTGATTCTTTTATTTCTTTTGGTAGCAAGTTAAATATCTTAATGGTAGAATAATACTTTCATACTTGTAGAAAATTATTTATTTGTCCCGGTAATTTTAACTAACCCTGTATATTATTTTTTTAATTTAAACTAATTTTCAAGTTAACAACAATTAAAACCAGATTTCATTCTTTTGATTAAATTCTTTCGTAGCACTAATTTAAAAACGATCTATTTTTTTTCTTCTGTGTATTTCGCCGTTCTCGCACTTCAGAAATAAATTCATTCCGTGTACATCTGACGCTCGTGTCTCGTGAATTTTTCAGGAGCGCTTGGGAAATTAGTCGTCGGGAAATGGCGTATTTACAATTGTCCCGTTTAATTGGCGGGAACGGGGCTCCAGGCTCCCGATCCGAATTTGAATTTCAAATTGCCGTCCCGACGTCCAATTTTTAACCGTTAAAAATTACAATAGCGCGACCTGCGCTAATCAACGCATTAATTCCGGTCCGCAATCCGGAATTTACTTCCGCATTCAAATGATAATAATACGCTTTAATAATCAATTGGAAATAAATAATAAATATGTATGTAATATTGTTCTCTCCTTCTTTATAATGACTTATAGTCAAAACTAGTCGGAAAATAAAAATATGTGAAATACGAAGTATTGTTTTCAATTAAATTAAATAAAATGAAACAAAGATGATTCACACATTTGTAATTATGTAAATTACAATGAAATTAATCATACGACAAATTTCTGGCAATGACCAATATTGCCAAAAATGTCCTTGTTTAATTTCATTGTAAATACGAAGTTTTTTAATAAGTAGTTTATAAAAAATGAAGAATTGTCTTTTCACACCTTTAATAGCTGATAAAATAAAAAGAAAATATGAAAATTAGATGACTGGAGGAAATATTAATCCATCCATGTTAACATTATAATCTTACTTTTATTCATTGAATTATAGTATAATTTTAACCAGCAGCATTGTCACACGAACCCGGCGCATTCACCAATTAATTCTCGACATATTCTCAAAAATGGATTTTTGTGAGTTATCGAAAGATATATGATAAATTACGTAAAAAATATAGAAAGACTTTGTATTAATTTCTTCAATTTGTACAAGTGAAGAAAGGAAAAACAAAATAAAAAAAATAAACTACCTTGTATCTTCTACCGTTTTCAAAATCTCCACGCTGTGCATTATAATCTTGGACACAATCTACACCGTTCATACATTTGCAAATTTTATTATTATTGTAATCAAAAAGAAGAAGCAATCAAGTCTTGCGAAATCATTGTAGTGTAAAAAATAACACAACTTTGAAACATAATATTTATTATGATTCATATCAGGTTTTTAACCGCAACACAAGATCCATCCAACCGCCTTCATCATTGTTTCATCCACTAAAGGAAGGCGAACTTTTCTTCATCAAGGTATTGGACATGGAACACACTAGTCTGATGAGGTTTGAAAAAACGAAATGGCCATCACTTGTTAAACATACGCTAGATGAATGCTGGCTGAACATTTTATTAAACAACTTTGAAAATCAAATAATTCTAAATTAAATAAAAATGAATTGAAAATAATAAATTTATTTCCACATTTAACTCTGTGATATTTTGACTTACGTTACGTAAGTACTTTAAACAAATGCACTTTAAAACAACTACTTCCCGGGCAAATACCCCGCCGGATATTAAATTACATAATGTACACCTGTTTATCAATAGAATATTGCATCGTGCAATAAATTTTTGATCCGAGAAAAATTCAATGTAAAAAGAAACAAAAAATAACGTTACTTAATATAAGGCCATCTGTAGAAACGTGTTTCGGGATCTATCCCTCGTCAGTACAGCTCTGTCTTACATAATTTAAGATTAATTTATAAAAAAAAATCCGTAATTTTTCAATTTCAATTTACTTTATTATCGGAATCTCCATTTCCAAATTAATTTTTATTCAAATTCGTGTAATTTTCACGGGAATTGTATGATTTTTTTTTTAAATTTAAGTAAAGAACCTTATAAAAAGTATGATTTCTTCCGCAAATAAAGCAAAAAAAAGACGCGTTGAAAATATTCAAGCGACGGACAAACAATCGTCCCGACCCACCCCCTAGCAGTAATATTGTTTATTTTCCGAATGTTGATTTATGATCAGCTTTTCCGACTTTTCCGAGTCTGTGCCCGCTCGTTCGTGTCGAGTGTAAACTTTACTATTTATGTTATGAAGTGCGCGCCATTGTAAACATTTTTCACGAGCGGCGTGGAAAGGGGGCGCTCCAGTTTCGGTTTTCTTCGCAGCGGTGATTGATTGTCCTCATCCGCCATCCGCGCCTTCCCCGGCGACAACATATTTCCCCGAAAATCACAAAAAAAAAGCAGAGAAAAGCGGAGAGAATGGGGAGAAAGGGGGCGGCAATTGCGGTCGTTATTTGATGAATAAACGATCACGCGAGCCGCTTAATCTGATCGCAGTGTCGTTCGGCCCAGCCCGCCCCTGGGGGGATTTCATTAATCATCCGCAGTTTTCTGATAAATAGAGTTCTTCGGTTGTAATTGTAATCAATCACTGTTGTAATTGAGAGTAATGGTGTGATAAAAATTGTGTGTGTACGGACATTTGTAGTTTTTAAAAAGCAAACTTTTATTAATTATACTCTTTTCTTTATTACTTAAAAAAAAACTAAATTACATTCTATACGTATTAAAAAATCGAATTTATTAAACAAAAAGCATTTATTAAAAAAATATTAAAATTCTTGATTAAATAAAAGTTTAACCTCTTTTTAATTAAATTGATTGGGTGAGTTACGTGAAGATCAAATGTAATTGATAAAAAATTGATTAAAAATAAAAGTGTGAAGAAAGCTTACTAGTGCTTTTATTATCTCTTCATAATTCTTCAAATGTACTCCTCTAGAAAAAAAAAAATCCGTAAGAACGACAGTTGCTTAATAATTTAAATCGTTGAGACACCAAAGAAGACACATAATTCAACTCTTCAGGAAAAACTAAAAACAAAATAACTAGGGAAAAAAGACCTCCACCAATAGTCCTGAGAGATTCCACACATGTGAAAACCGTTAAAGCCTTGAAAAGAATAACATCGAAATTCTGTAGTTCGCCTCCAAGGAAACTAAAGCAAAAATCTTCCCTAAAAACTCTGATGACTATAAAAAATATTAGAAGGAGGCCGCTATCCCGCTACTTCGAACTGCCGGAGGAAAAGGAGTCCGTGTAGAAGTTCCGAAGTTTCCGTTGGAATTTACATATGAGATATGAGGAGATCGACACGGACCTGTATGAACAATGTTTCCGAATAAAGAGAGTGAGTAAGAACAGTGACGTACAGGTATGAGGTAATGAACCTCAAGTAATGCGAAGTTTCCAAGGACATTTCGTACATCTTGGAGCATAAGGTTCAGGCAGCGCCGAAGAGAAGAGCCACGGTAGTACAGCGGTGCAACAGATGCCAACGATTCGAACACGACAAATTTATGCACTCTATGTGCCCCAATTAGAACAACAAAGACAGCAAATGGGCTTTCTGTAATGAAGATCCTGCGGTTTAACGATTAAGTGCAGGTTCCACCGTACAAGTATTAAAAAAAATAAAGGAGGTAGATAGAAATGAGAAGCTTAAAAGCAGCGTAACACAGGAAGATATTTCTTATGCCGAGAAAAAATACAAGGAGAAGAGCAGGAGAGGGAACTGGTGGCACTTATAAAAAACATAATCAAGGGGATGATGTGACAGATATGGACTAGCAAAATCAAGTGGATGATGTGACAGATATGGACTAGCAAAATACATTGTTTGATCGCATTGATTTCGGCTTGTTGTGCATTTACCATTTTTCCCAACGCACTGCTAATATTTGGGAGTTATGCACCTGATTCACCTTTCCTACATGATCCATCTATGTACCAGAGTAGAAAAGAAAGGGTTCGAGTACAGAAGAAACCCTACTTGAAGAGTTGGACGTCTTGGTATCCATGATATCCGGAACACACTTTGAACAAGACAGCAAGCCCCATATCCCTGATTTTTAAATGGCAAAGTGCGATAATTAAAATACTTCCTAATTATTATATTAAAAATATATTCAAAAATATGGTAAAGTGTGATAAAAGCAACAGCTCAGGAGGTAGAATAGCCGTTATGCTCCGTAGGAAATATTATTACTCCAAATTACAACTAAGCTGCCCAAATATAGAAGTATAGTAGTATTGAAACCACCCTGCAAAACGTGACGAGGAGTTTCATAGCGGTATATAAAAACCCGGACAGCAGGCTGAAGACATTTAAACCAAGACGGGGAAACACTGTAGTTGGTCTCGATTGGAACGTCAAGTACGAGGCCTGTGGAAGCAACGCGTTAAACAGATGCAGTAGGACGCTAAAAAGGTATATCAACAGCCATGAAGAAGACTGGGAATGGGTTTCTGAAGATCAGCCTCATCCATAGTTGGAGAAAGGGGGGACGTGATCAACCTCTTCTTCACGTCTCACCCGAAGAAGCTAACTGTATTCGTTCTTAGTTAAGACCACTTCAAGGCTGCTGCCGAATAGTGAAGCGGCGCGGCCCAGAAAATCCACCCTCCAGAAATGAATGAGGAAGCCTTTAAATCGAGATGCGAATATATGGGATTAGGGAAGGATTTCGTCGATAAGCTAGAAATAGAAGAGGATGCCCATAAGATCTATTTCATACAAAGTTGGAGGAAGAAGGGACGTGATCGACCTATTCATCGCGTCTCACTCAGAGAAGCTAACTGTTTTCATTCTGAGTTTAAATCACTTCCCGGTTGTTGCCGAATGGGGAAGCGACTCTGCTCAAAAAATCCACCCTCCAGAAATTAACAGGGAAGTCATTAAGTCAAGATTCGAAGGTATGCCACTTGGGAAGGATACCGTCGAAAAGCTAAAAATAGATGAGGATACCCATAAGATCTATTTCATACAAAGTTTGAGGAAGAAGGGACGTGATCGACTTATTCATCACGTCTCATTCAGAGAAGCTAACTGTTTTCATTCTGAGTTTAAAAAAGTTAAGTTGTTGCCGAATGGGGAAGCGACGCCGCCCAGAAAATGCACCCTCCCAAAATTAACAAGGAATCTTTTAAGTCGAGATGCGAAGGTGTGCCACTGGAGAAGGATACAATCGATAAGCTAAAAATAGAGGAGGATGCCAATAGTCTGATGACTACTAAATCACACTGAAAAGTGCTGTCCTCTTAACAAATAAGTTAGAACTCAATCAAGAACAGAAAGAGCTGATCAGGGTAAAAAATAAGCTTAAGAAGATGCGGGTTAAGTTCAGAGTCATATATTAAAACGAAGGTAGAGAAAGCTAGATGGAGTTCATATTTATTAATTTGCCGACGCCACCGCCATCCTGGAAAATGTTTGAGTCCTCACAAGAAAAGGCCGCCCAGACTGTAAGAATTTTAAACTACGGAAGGCAGATTAGCATAAATCAAAGAAGAATGAATCTCTGCTGGTGGGAAGGAAGAAATTAAGGAGAAGTACAAATCTAGCTCAAAGTTGGATTTCTGTCATTTTTGGGTGATTTAATGTTTCAAGCAATCATAACTCGAAAATGCCACAATAGATTTTGAATCAATTCCCGTCTGTGTATACAGAAAATTCTATTCTGCCAGAATATGTAATATTCTAAAAATACGTCATTCATAGTTTTTTCAGTATTTTGTTTCAAGGTTGGATTTTTGTCATTTTTGGCTGATTTTTTTTGGCTGATTTAATGTTTCAAGCAATCATAACTCGAGAATGTCACAATGGATTTTGAATTAATTTTAGTCTGTGTATACAGAAAATTCTATTCTGTCAGAATATGTAAAATTCTAAAAATACGTCATTCATAGTTTTTCCAGTATTTTGTTTCGAGGTTGGATTTTTGTCATTTTTGGCTGATTTTTTTTTGTGATTTAATGTTTCAAGCAATCATAACTCGAGAATGCCACAATGGATTTTGAATTAATTTCAGTCTGTGTATTCAGAAAATTCTATTCTATCAGAATATGTAAAATTCTAAAAAAAAGTCATTCATAGTTTTTCCAGTATTTTGTTTCAAAGTTGGATTTTTGTTATTTATGGAGGATTTAAAGTTCATAACTCGAGAATCTCACAATTTTGCTTCCGATAACAAAATTAACCTTCAAAACAACGTCACCTATCGAGGTGTCATAATAGATAGGAATTTGACATATTTGCAACCTGCTATAAGAAGAGGAGGTCTAGCCAAAAAACGACTAAGGATACTGCACAGCCTACTGAGGGAGACTAGCTCAATCTCTGATAGGAACAGATTATCCATCCTGAAAACAGTCCTTGAACCCATTGTAGAATATGGATAGGAGGTTGCCATTAGAGGTAGTATCAACACTAAGAAGAGATTCAGTACTACGAAGAATATAATTGCCAGAAGGACAATGGGCTTCTCTTACTTCGTCTTCCACTTCGAAATTCATTGATAATGACAGTTAGAGGATCCGTTGGAAAAAGCCGAGAGGAAAAGAATGGAGTTGCTAGCAAGGTTAAGAGATCATCTCGTAAAAGAGGTGACTGAGATTGGAGCCAAAGTACCTAATCATCCAAGACACAAACCGCTTCCAAGATAACCAGTTATTCTGGGTTATTCCAAATGGAAAATAAACCACCCACTTAGTAAAATAAGGCACTTTGTAAGTTATAAATATTGAGTACAAAAAAGGCGATGCCAAAACGTAAAATAATTTCAAAAATTAATAAATGTAATGAAAATGTTTGTATTGTTTATTATTATTGAATGATACAATATCCTTTTTGTGCATTTAATTTGTATATAGCAATGTAATATTTTAAACTGTAGATTTTTCAACTTTAATAGAAAAAGGTTTTGTTTTACTTATTTTTATATTTGTACGACAAGCTTCGACTAGATGCCATTATCAAGAATAATGTACATAGGATTTTCTTAAGACTTAAATACATTTTTTTAATTATTTGTAGGTTAGGTTTCAATGGCAACAGTCTTGAAACTGTTTACTTAGACCCAAAGGGCCTGTTGTGATACCATAGGGATAGAGATCCTGTCCTCCTACACAACCTAGTTTGAGTATGTGAGATCTACGCCAGCTCATTTGCGTAGTGCAGAATAAAATTATATATATATATATATATTTAAATCTTAAGAAAATCTAATGTACATCATTCTTTAAAATGGCATCTACCCGAAACTGGTCGAACAAATATACAATTAAGTAAAACAAAACCAAATGATAATTATTTAATATCTTTGATTATTCATAATGTTTCATCAAGTGAGAAATGAGAAAATAGTAACAGAAAATGTAATTAATTATTTTCAAAATTCTGCTTATAATATTTAGTCTCTAATGAAATCAATATTAATTATCAATATTAATCATAACTTGCCGTCAATCAATGCAGATCAAACAGATAATATACAACCATGCCTTACATAATATCCACATCAATTCGCATTAAACGCAGCGGCTAAAACCGTCCACTACGCAAACACCCCGTCCGAAATATAACCCCCATACTGCTGGTAGCAATAATTTCCGTTAAATTAAAGCCGACTCGAGCTGAATCCACATGTAATCCGCAGCAATTAGAGCACGCGCGCCTTCCTGAATTGCATCTTACAATGTAATTCTTGGGTTAATTATGAATCCCCTGCGTTTGATATGTGCTCACGCGAAATTGCATCCGGCTTCGCGGAAGCTGCTGAATTTTCGCGACGCCTCCATTATTACTCGCGCAATTATTTAGCCAACGCAGTTTATTTATGTTGCGCGCTTTGTATCCCGATTGAAATTAATATTAATTGGATCCGTGCGGCGCTCTACTTTTAATTTAAATGCAGTTTCATTCGCGGAAACGCGAAGCGCTCGCGAGTTTGTGTAGGTCTTGAAACGCGAAGATGGGAGCGACGGTGGATTTTCATTACGGCGGGGAATAATAAAGCTGTGATTGAACAAAAGTTTTATTATTCTGCAATTAATATTATATGTGTAAACGAAATCGGCGAGTTTAATTAAAACTTTTGTTTAGCGTGAATTGTGTTTAACAAGAAATTATGCAATCTTGTGAAAAGGGTTATTATGATACATTATTTGGAGGGAAACCGAAAATTTATATTGAAAATTAATTTAAATTAATTAAAAAATTGCGGGTAATGAGAAAAATATGCGAGCCAAATTCTAATGGAGACATGATGAGTGTAAAGGTGAGTTAATTATGAGTTGATTAAAATGAAAATTAGAGGAGAGACAAATTCTGATTTTTAACAAAATGTTAGAATAAGACTAAATAAAAATAATTTGAAAATAATTAATAAATTATTTCCTCTTTAGCCACTGCGACATATTTACTTACGTTACATTAGTACTTTAAACAAACTAAAGGAAACATAATTTATATATCACAAGCCAAGCACTCATTATCAATAACTAATTATTAGTTATTGATAAAGAGTGCTTGGCACTCGAAATGTACATCTAACGTATATAAAAAATAAAAGTGAAGTAAGGAATAAAAAGTGTTTTAATTGTGATTAACTAACTTCACATAACTCAAATTTAAACAATTAATAATTTATATATTTTCAAATTATTTTTATTTAATTTACTTTAAACAAATATTCAATAATGAACATTTGGTGTTGCATAACATATTGTATAATGCAAAATTAATTTATTAAAAGAATATATATATATATAAACATCTTTATTCGGACAACATTATATAATTCACATTTAATGAAATGTTCAGCTACAAACAATGATTCTCGGTCGTCTACCTTGTAGACCCAAATCGTTGACGATGCCACTTGAAATTAGGCAAAAGATGGCGCTCGCTTCGTCTTTAATTTATTATGATTAACATTACATAAGCTTATACACACATTTATATTTACTTAACAAAAATAAATATTGCGTTAGTCTATCCGGGCTATCGACCTAGGGTCTTTCTGCTCTTAAAATAATATTTATTTAATTTCGATTTAGACAGTATTATAACCAATAATCTTTATTCAAATAAATAAATAATACAACAACAATATTAACAGAAAGACTACTGTATGCCAATTAGACTAGACGTTTAGTAATGATTTTCAAAAATAATCACAAATTAGTTGTAAAAATTCTCAAAAAATCCTACAAATCTTGAACTTCTTTCCAAATTCTGTATAATTAGAAATAGTCTTGTATATAAATATATACTGTTTAGTAAGCTTAATATAACTGTAAATATCTCAAAAAAGATGATCATCAATGCATATAGTAGAATATTACTAAAATTGAAATGGATGTTACACATTCAGCTATCAAGCTATCAAGTGGAAATAATTTCTTGGACATTTGCGGTTGGCCGGGGCATGAAAATTAACGAACTCCTGATTAAATTCCGGACGGTATTATCGGGCGTAATTAGGTTTATTGTCTGAAATGTGTCAATGTAATTGGGTCTTGTGCAAAAGGTCACATATGGCACTCTCGCACTCATACTAATTGCGGGACGTCACCGGTGCACTCGGGACGTTACTGCGTCTGCACGAGACGTCCCAATTAACATGCACCGAGCGTCCGTTGCCGTTGCAATTATGAAATGAAACGTCCATCAGTATAAAAGACGATCCTTCTCGAAATGGTAGCATCAGTCGATCTTAGCTCGATCAAACAATGTCTTCGCCGGTAAGCGCTTTTTAATTGAATTTTAATTGAATGCAATATTTAAAAAATAATAATCAATCAAAGTTTAATGCAATAAATTCGTATTTTGATGTAACATAATATGATAATTAATTACATACTTTTTATATTTATCCACTTCAATACTTCGCTAATTTTAGCGTAAATTTATATTTTAAAATGTTCTTTAATTACTTACTTTTAATCATAGAAAGAAGAAACATGTTAAGATTTTTAAATGTATAATATTTGTAAATATTGTGTTTGCTGGAGTTAATAGAATTATAAAATATTTTTATATCAATCTCCACATCTAAGAATCATCGATCCAGGGGATTTCAAAAACCGAAAATACAAATTCTTTATAATTAAGAAATTTGTTTTAAATTCAACACGTTTGCTATAAAAAATATGTATATATTTTGAAAGTTATAAAAAACTTGTTTACTTTAAAGTAATGAATATGAATTTTCAACAACAGCCATCTCGATTAATAGTTGAAGGAATTTGTATTTTGATTTATTTTTAACAATCACTACCAACTCATAAATAATTATATAGTAAATTAATATAATTCTTGAACAAAAAAATCTATTTTATTAAACTAATGTTACCCTACTTTAATTTTACAAAGTAATATTTAAATTATCCTGTAATTGGCCTTTTGGCTGTTGGGTTAAATAAATAAATAAATTTCAGATTTTTATCTTCACCATCTTCTTCGCTGCAGTAAGCGCTGGCGTTGTCACACCTGTGTCCAACGTGGCAATTACAGCAAAAATACAAGACTCTGAATTTGATCCACTCCCAGAATACACCTTCGCTTACAACGTGGAAGACACAATCACCGGCGACAGCAAGAGCCAAATAGAATCTCGTTTCGGGGACGCCGTTCGTGGACAGTACAGTTTGATCGAGCCTGACGGCACCAGAAGAACCGTTGATTACACGGCTGATGACGTAAACGGTTTCAACGCTGTCGTTAGTAAAACACCAGCCGCTCATCTCGTTGCTGAAACTGTTGTTCCCGAAGTAGTAGAAGCTGTTAAATATGTCGCACAACCAGTCGTAAATGCTGCCCCAGTTGTAACCGAGCCAGTTGTTGGAGCTGTTCCTCAAGTCGCAACTAAACAGATTGTTCCGGCTAGATATATCGCTCAAGCTGAATTTCCTCAGTTTGTATCTAAGCAAGTAGCTCCTGTTAAATACGTCGCTGAAAATGTTTTACCACAAATACAAG
This sequence comes from Philonthus spinipes, assembly GCA_963082785.1. NCBI lineage: Eukaryota > Metazoa > Arthropoda > Insecta > Coleoptera > Staphylinidae > Philonthus > Philonthus spinipes. Next base: position 4,150,215 of record OY720300.1, read on the forward strand.
CTAAATACGTAACGGAGGAAGTTTCCCCAGCTAGAATCGCCGTTCCTCAGGTAACTCCGCTTAGGTACGCTGCTGAAACTGTTGTTCCTCAAGTAACTCCACTGAAATACATCGCCCAAAATGCTGCTCACCTCAAGTATGCCGAAACTGTCGTCCCTCAAGTAACTCCATTCAAGTACGTCGCCGAAACTTCTGTCCCCCAAGTGACTCCACTTAAATATGTTGCTGAAACTGCTGTCCCCCAAGTGACTCCACTTAAATATGTTGCTGAAACTGCTGTTCCACAAGTAACTCCACTTAAATACGTCGCCCAAACTGCCGTTCCTCAAGTAACTCCATTTAAATATGTTGCTGAAACTCCAGTGGCTCCGCTTAAATACGTTGCAGAACCTTTAGTCCACGCTTCACACCCGCAAGTTAAATATTTTGCTCAACAACAAATTGTAGCCAAGCAGCTACTTCCTGCTCCAGCTAAATACGTTGCCGAAGAAGTTGTGGCTGAGCCAGTGGCTTCAGTTGTTCCCGCAAAGTATTTGCAGGAAAATGGTTTCCAACGTGTTGCTGCATTTCTTCCAGCTGGAGTATCTTCGCCTCATGTACATTATGTATCCTCCAAATAAGCGATTGAAGAAATATTAAAATAAATATCTGAATTCAATAAATTTCATTCTACTTATTATTTTTATTCCCACTAAATGTTTATAAAAGGATTCGAACCATTTTTGTGTGGTTCAAAACACAAATCATGATAAAGCTAAACGGTTCGCTGGTCACGAAATGAATCAAATTAACGAATACAGTAATTGAGTAAAATATAAAAAAACAACTGTTTTCTAACATATACAGACTATCCGATTGATTGTTTTGATTAGAAGTCAGTGAAACAACTGATTATAGAAAACTACTTGTATTTGATAGAATTTTAGCCTTAAATATAAAAACAAATTTAAACTCCATAACTTTATAAATTTTAACTAATTTAATAAGCGATCACCTCACACTGAGAAGTAGAGAGGAACATATAACGATGTTATATAAGACTAATTAAATAAATAAAAAGAGATATGTTTTAAAATAAAAAAGTGTGTGATACGAGTAAAAGTGTTTAATTTTTAAATCTATCTCTTTTTACATTAAATTAAAACTCTATTCTAAGGGAAGTTCGGAGTTGTTCAGGTAAAAAGAGACATAACCAAAACATGTTTTCAAGAAGCTTTAAAGAAAATAAAAACTATAAGGATCATTGGTTTTCAAATAATAACAATTTTCGCATAAAATGCAAACAACAAACGATGCGTATTATTTTAACAAAAAAACGCTAATAATTATTTCTTGAATAAGTTTCTCAGAACGTGTTGCAGATAGCCTTATATTACGTTTTTTTTTTTGCATTAAATATTTTCGATTCAAAAATTGTTGCATTATACAATATGTTATTGTTATGTAACAACAAATGTCTATTATTAGACATTTGTTAAAGTAGTAAAGTTTATTTTTCTATAACTTTCTTCGCCTTTTCACCCACTCACCCCAAGTTCCTCGTCTTCATCTCATCACTTATTTCTCAACCACTGCACAAGTAAGTTTTCTCTAATTTTTTATCAAGTGAAACTAGAAATATTTTTTCATTTCTTATTTTCTGCTTTCATTTTGTAATAAATTCTTTGCTCTCTGATTGTTTCATCACCAATTTAATAAGTCATAATGTCACAGTAGCTAAAGGGAAAATAATTTATTAATTAATTAATTATTTTCGAATTATTTTTATTTAAGTTTCTTAGTAATCACATGGGGTAATATTACTTGATTTTCAGTACAGATCGAACGAGTTTTCACCAATTTTGTTGTGAGATTATTTATGTAGTAATTCATTAACGGTTTTATTAAATATTTGGATGAATATTCAGTATGAATTTCTCCATAATAAAGAAAAAATAGCTTGTGCAAAAAAAATCCTTTTCTTAACCTACTGCAATTCCGGAATCACAAGGAAAACGCCACATTAATACATAAGATGATATGCAGACCCTTATTTGATTATGCCTCCATCCTTTTCTTAAGGATTTCCAGAACATCCAAGTCAGAGAATGATCAGCTCTAAGAACCCTTTCAAAAATTCTTCAATCACTCAAACGCCCGACCGTACCAATATAACCCCTATTACCGACAGAATCCATAACCTTGCCAATAAATTTTCATTTAATCAATCCATTTATGAAATCCTATCATCAATTCAAAATTCTGAAATCTCCCACGAACACTGTTTCATTTCATAGAAAGTTATCACCATGCGTAAATCAAAAATTATCATCAGACATTTCATCACATAATTCACCTCATATTAAGCCATTCTTATATTATTAAACCCTTATAGAAAGGACTCTGGCCGTTAGCTGATTGCTATTTTATTTGATTTAAAAATCCATTACTTTGAAATGTTTATTTATTTATTTACTTAATGGGGGTCATTCCAAGAAGCTGTAGAACATCAGGACAGTCAATAGGTCCATCAAACTTTTTTTTACAAATATGATATCTTGGTAACACGCCGAGAACATAACCCTTAATAATAACCATATCGAGCACGTCATAGTAGTTCCCAACGAGATGAAATTTGTGGGAAATAAATCTAACAAACTTTTTTGTATCTGCTCAATATTTTCAATATCAACGCCGCTGTAAAGAGACCATACGCAAGAATAGTATTCTAAATGTGGATGAACCAGCGCGTTATATAATACAATAATTGTTCCCAAAATCTTTGACGTTACGTTTAATGTATCCAAGTAATTTAGCAGTATTAAGTTATATTATTATATATTATTGTATAAAGATTGTATCAAGACAGATGTTTAATAACAATATTCACTTTGAATTAATCTAAATAACAATCTATCTATAAAAATAGAATAAGAGTATAGAGAAAAAATGAATTATTTAATTGAGTAAATCAATTATTTTCACATTCATTTTATTTTATATAATCTATCAATTTTAACACAAATACTTTCCTTTCTTCTAAATTTCTGTATAATATTATTTAATCATTTTAATGTAATATGTTTCAGAGACGAAGTTTCCTTCATCAGTAATGCGGAAATTAAAATTAAAGGCACTTGGTTTGTTTCACTTATTAAAATAAGTCAAACAAACCAAGTGAATAGAATTAAATTCACTTTAGTTAAAATCTTCAATATTATTAAATTCAATATTAGTTAAAATCTTTGGTCAATTGATCAGTGAGAACAAAATTAAAGTTATATCAGAAACACGTATAATGATTAATATTTTTATATTTGATACAACACCTAATTTAGACCCTTTATGCGCGGTAAATATCACTACCCCCGCCATCAATAAATGATTGTCATTTATTTACTACCTAAAGTCAGAACCCCGAAGTTATTAAGAAGGGAATTTAATAATCAGTCAATTTTAACTGCTCAAGTTCTAAATAAACTTGATTTTTTTAACGTTGTTTTTAATCAAGTCTAGTATACCCTATTATAACCCCGTCACGCATGGTAAAATTATGGAAAGCATCCCTTTCATAATCCAAAGATAGGACGATGCATTTTTTATCTCCTCGCTCGCCCACCAAAGAAAATCCCTCTCTTTTCTTGTAATCATACCGAAAACTCGGAGATACATAAAATCGTTAGAAATTTCAGTCTACGAGGTAGAAAATCTAATTGTTGTTTCATCCACTAAGGGAGGACGAACTTGCGTATATGGAATTATAAAACGAAATTCATAACTATATTCAAACTGTGGTTGAACTATTTATTAGATTACAATTGTTTACGCTTCTCGACGATTTGATTTTAAAATTACTTAGACACGTAATCTTAAAATAAATAAATTTATTCGTAACAACGTGCATATTTAATAAATAAAACATATAAAAATAAATTGAATTAAAACAAATAATACAAAATACATTAAATTGGCGATGAAACAATCAGAGAGCAAAGAATTTATTACAAAATGAAAGCAGAAAATAAGAAATGAAAAAATATTTCTAGTTTCACTTGATAAAAAAATAGAGAGAAATTACTTGTGCGGTGGTTGAGAAATAAGTGATGAGATGAAGACGAGGAACTTGGGGTGAGTGGGTGAAAAGGCGAAGAAAGTTATAGAAAAATAAAAGAAAAGATAGCATATTAGGCTGATTTGATTTGGGATTATTTACAAGCTGCATTTCTTCAAGCTAGGCTGTAAAACTACGCGACGCGATAATGTTTACAACCCCGGCGAGGGCGCATCCTCTCCGAACATAAAAAATTCTTCAGGAAATTTCAACAATGCCCGGTTATTAGGGTGCCGATGGGTACTCCTATCGTAAATGCAGACTGGATTTCACAATTGTTAAGAAAAATATTGGATAACATTAGATATTCCAAAAACTAGTGATGGGCAAAGTCGATCTTTTATTATTGCTAAATTAAATATATTATAATTTTATGAATGTTACTTATTATAAAAATTTCAAAAATACTTTTCATTTATTAATAAACATAAATTTGAAGTCACTTTTTCGTTTTAAAAACTTAAAATGACACATTTAGTAATACTCGATTACTAATATTATTCGATTTTGCCCAACACTACCAAAAACTAATAAAATTGTAATTGTCCGCGGGTACTTTGCGAACAACAATAATTTAATAAATATTACAAGTATATAAAAAATGTATTAAAATTAAATTAAATAATAAATTAAATTTAATACATTTAATTTAATTTTAATTAATGATTTGCAAACGAAGATTATTGAATTAATTGAAATCAAAATTTTAAAGTTTTTCAATATTTTTTTTTTTTGACTCCAGAATGTTTTAATTGTGATTCATTCATAATTTAAATGTTTTCAATCGACAATGTATGCCCCGTATTATTTGAATGAAAAGCTACAAATATATATTAATCCAGTAAAAAAAAAAAACAAATATTTTATTTATGTAATTGTACAAATATAAAATATTCTGCCCAAGACAGACAAACCCTTATTTTAATATATATAGTCAATGTTTGCAAAAATGTAATTGTATATCTTTTTATTATTATTTTCAAGGATATCAAAACTATTTTTCAGCCGTTTAAGCGCAACACACGAGTCGAGTCGTTATTTTCGCCGGGGCTGGAATTGAAACGAAGGGAGATTTTCCGTGAAAAGTGTCGGGAAACGTTTCCATCTCGCGCTCACCAATCACACCTTTTGTGAGGTGCGAGATTGAATAACAATTTACACCTTTCCGCCTGGAGGGGAGAAAAAATGCGGGGCCTTTTTGATGTCGCGCGCTCAAAAAATGACGCGAAATTAAAGGTTGCCTGACTTTTACATCGCAATCACATCAAATTGAATGAAAAAAGGGGAAAAAAACTAACGCATCGTGCATATTTTTGGGTATTACAATAAGGTTATTCGACTTTACATCGCAATCAAATAAAATTTAATAAAAAAAAGAAAAAGTAACGTGTCTTGCGTAAAGTTTGATATTACAATAATATTTCTATGGTAGAGAAAAAAATTTGTGAAACAAACCAAGTGATTTTTATTTATTTAAATTAATATTCTTACATTCATAATTACTCATGTTTCACAAGTGATTAATGAGATAATAGTTAAAGATAACTGTTATAAAATGAATAAAATACTCTTTTCTATAAAAGAGCAAAATTTTTTGAAAACCTGTCTATATATATTTTTTTTTTCAAACAAATCCGTGTTAAACAGCGCATTGAAAAGTTCAGTGCGATAGTTTAATCCGCGATCTATTCACACCGCAATTTACGGTTGACTCGCAGCGACTGTATCAGGGGCCACCCCGCGGGGGCAGAATCGCGGCCGCCATTCATCGTCCCTTGTAAAAGCGGGGGGGCGGCGCACTAAATTCCCCCGGCTGACACCTTGCGAATAGAAGAATCGGTTTAATCCGCGTTTTATGCTGTGCCCGAATAATCTGGATCGCATCCATCAACTCGGCCCACGCCCGTAATTTGTTGCTTTATTGTGGGGCCCGCCGGATATCCACAATCTAACGCCCCGGCGTATACAGGAAAACCATCTATTGATCATGCCCGAAAAAAAAAAGAAATGTTTATTCACGTTTTCACACGTTGGTGTTTTTTTTTTTTTGATTTATTGGAATTTAAAATGTCTGTTGTGTTTAATTTAATATTCGATTGGAATTAATTTGAATGTGGAAACAATGAATAACAGATTATTTAAAACGTCTATGTTGGAGACTGTTACTCGGTGAAACTCTATTTTAAATGTAAATAATAAAACATTTGGTTTATACATCAGCGAATAAAAATGAGTGCAGCAGTTCGAAAACGACGTTCATTCAATTGTTCGAAAGTGGGGAACTGCAAAAATGTTTATAACATTATTAATTTCCTAATAAATCTTCGGGAATATATTGAAAAATGAAATGGATCGCTACAGTTTTGCCGATTGATGTATGTCATAATATCTATTATAAGTCTTGATTAAAGTTATTTTATTCACGCAAAAAACTCTATCGTAAAATAAATCAAGAGAGATAATTTCTTAAAAAAAAACTTCAAACATCAATAAACAATTAATAAAATTTCGTTTCCTGTTCTCATAAACAGGACAAGTTCACCTTCCTTTAGTGAACGAAACAATCATTCTCGGTCGTCTACCTTGCCGTTGACGATGCCACTTGAAATTAAGCAAAATATGACGTCTTTAATTTATTATGAAAAACAAACAAAATTAAAAATAAAATATTAAATATTGTTCGAGCTGTTTTAGAAATTATTATTTTTTAATTATTCAAGAATTGTGAGAAAACAAAATGTAAAAGAAAGAAAATAAAAGTTTTTGAGAAAGATGTGCAAATCAGGCTCTTTTCAATTAATTTCCAAAATTAGTAAAAACCCATACGCAGATCAGTGCAAACATTAATAAAATACAAATAAAACAAATACAAATTTTAAAATTGGGCTAATAAGCCGAAACTAGTCGAGATTTTAAAATTATTTAACTTAGGCTGTGTTATAAATTATGACTTACGTTATTTTTTAATGAATTTGTGGGGGCTTTCATGATTAAGATGAATTAGCAGAATCCACATTTATTTTAAAATATGAAATCACTGTGATCAAGAAATGCATTCATTTGTTCTCAGGTGAATTAACTGCGACTTTATTGAGATGCAAAGCTCGTCATGCTTGGCATATCTTGGAATTGTATATTTTCTAGTGAACCGTCTTGAACTTTATAGGTATTCATTTGGAAAATTCGGGAGTTAAAAAAAGAGAGAGAAAAAGAGACATAGAGAGATAGATAGAGAGAGAGAGAGAGAGATACAGAGGGAGATATAAAGAGATACAGAGAGAGAGATAGAGAGAGAGATAGAGAGAGAGATAGATAGAGAGATAGATAGATAGAGAGATAGATAGAGAGTTTCAAAAAATCTTGAATTCGTAGCACTTTTGCTTGCATCAACAGTAACAGTTTGATCAATGATTTGAATGTGGGGGTTGCGTTTTACAAAAAATTACTCACAGATATTAAAGAAAATATATTATTGGTAATTTTTCTATACACATTGTCAAGCATAGGAAGAAATTAAAAAAATGGGAAACATATTGAAGAAAAGATAGAAAAGAGAAACAGCAAGAGAAAAGATAGAAGATATTCAAAAATACACCAACTGAATTATGTAGAAAAAAATCTATGTATTTAGTCACAGTCATTTAAAATTTAACATAACATTTAATAAAAATTAAATAAATAATTCAAAGTTAAAATGGATTGACCTAAACGTCAATTTTTCATTACAACACGAATTCAATTCGGGTGTACTTTTTCTCTTTGAACAATTGGGTAATTCAATTTCGTGTGTTCCATCACATGTGCATGCGTTATGTGTGTGTGTGTGTGCTACGATTGAGTCGCCGTTGCGTTATGTGTGTAAATACGATATTTGTATTGGTGTGCAGCACGGAATCGATTGATTAGTATGCAGGGCGTGCCCTCTGCAACAATTTTGAAACTCGGACCCGAAAACCGAGTATAAATAGCCAACGGTCGCTTTCCAGTGCCATCAGTCAATCTTCGTATTGTCTACTAAACCAACAACGCAAGAGCGAAATGGCCATCAAGGTATGTTTCTTTTAAAAAAATATATATTTTAATAATACAAATTAAATAAATTTTCAAAATATTCTACTAGTGGATTAATTCTTTTCCAATATTGCTCATTATTTTAATATAAAGTATATATAAATCTTTATTGGCAGATTATTTTTAACAAAGTAATAATAATAAATAAATACATTAAATAACTAACATAAAAATAAATTCTTCTGCCAATTGGCTATCGACCGTTGGTCTTTCCGCCTAATATAAAGTAATACACATGAATTAAAAATAAATAAAATAAATCAAATAAGACAGAAATTGACTAACGGCTAGAAGCATTGCTGTCATTTTTTAATTATTAATTTATTTAAAAAATGACAGAAATTTAATTTAATTAAAAAATAACAGAAATGCTTCAATTTCTGTTTTATTTGATTTAAAAATCTATTAATTTGAAATTTTATATATTATTGTACCTCGATACCTAATAAAAGAGGATAAGATTAAGAAAGAAAGAATATATTATTGTATAAAGATAGTATAAAAACAGCAATAAAAATGTTTAATAATAATAGTAATTAAAAACCTAGCAAAAATAAATATTAAATTCTCTTGAAAATAAGATGAAATTGATTTTGAATTTAAAGTATTTATATATATATATACATATATATATATATATATATATTATATTCTTTATCTTTATTCAAGGGACTTTTACATTATATTAAGTACAGTATTGTATAGTATAATACGGTATATAATTTGAGGTTGTCCTTTCATAAGCTATCGACCCGAGTTCTTTCTGCCTGTATTTTTATATTTTTTAGTAAATTTAAAAAAATATTAAGCATTGCAAACATTGTTTTTCTACAATAAATATCTGTGAAGCTAAAAGAGTGGTAACAATTTAACGTCTTTAAAAAAAACACACACTTTCAAAATATAAATTTGTCAGAATGTAGAATGATCATTCTTCGCCAGAAGAGAGTGCAAAAAAATGTCGCGAATAAAAGACAAATTTATATTTTTAACGTATGTTTAATTTTATAAAAAAAAACCGTAAAATCTTAACAATAATGGATTTTTAAAAAATAACAGCCTCAACAATTAAGTTATAAAACATAGTGTTTTTACTTTTAACGTTGTTTGTAAAAGGGCAGCAATTGAATAGCGATGAATAATTAAGTAGAAGTTTCAACAATTAATAAAATAAATATCATCACTTATTTATTATATTTTTCGAATTTCAGTCGACTAAATTAAATTATTTCTTTGTTTAGTTCTTCGTCTTGACCGCCTTAGTGGCTGCGGTGCATGGTGGAGTCATAGCTCCTGTAGCTCCAGTCGCAAACGTCGCCATCACGGCGAAACTGGAGGACTCCGAGTTTGACCCCAACCCGCAGTACACATTCGCCTACGACGTCCAAGACGCCATCACCGGAGACAACAAGAGGCAAGTGGAATCGCGCTCCGGGGACGTCGTCCAAGGACAATACAGTCTGATCGAACCCGATGGCTCCCAGAGGATCGTAGACTACACCGCCGACCCCATCAATGGTTTCAACGCAGTAGTCAGCAAAGGCCCGGTCGTCGCTAAAGTAGTAGCCGAACCAGTTGTTGCTAAAGTAGTAGCCGAACCAGTTGTTGCTAAAGTGGTAGCTGAACCAGTGGTTGCTAAAACCGTCGTTGCCGAACCGTTGGCCCCTGTTGCTTACACCGCACCGGTTGCTAAATTTGCCTACCCCGCTCCGTTGGCTAAAGTAGCCGCTCCCGTTGCTTACGCTCCAGCTGCCCCAGTAGCGTACACTTCTCATTTCGCTAAAGTTGCTGCTCCAGTAGCGTACACCGCGCCGGTTGCTCAGGTTGCTCACTACAACGCTCCATTGGTCACCAAGGTCGCTGCTCCGCTAGTTGCTAAAGCAGCTCCTTTCACCTATGCTGAAAACCTAGTCGCATACAACCCATACTCTGCTCATTACACTTACGCCATCTAAATGTACAAAATGTATATAACCATCAAATAAAATTTAAATCTCATGCAATTTTTTGTTTTTATTTCAATTTTTCATTAGAAGGAATAATAATCATGAACTCTCTGCTTATAAATAGAAAAGAGTATTCATTCACATAGTCACAGTTATTTAAATATATTAAATAAAAATGATTTGAAAATAATTAATAAATTATTTTTTTCTGCTTAGTTTTTTCCATCCAAAGTGCGAAATACGTAAACCCGTCAATATAAACAGTTTACGCCCAACTAGAACTAGAAATAAAGTGGAACTAGATATCAAGAACATTTTCCAAAATCAAACTTCGAGTTTTCTTATTGTCGTAGTAACTACGTACTCTTATAAAGTACAAAAATCTCTTTTTAACTTTGATCTTGGTACCGTTTATCAAAATCAAACTTCAAGTTTTCTTATCGTCGTAAAAACTACGTACTCTTACGAAGTACAATAACCATGCGTTAGTTTCGATGTTGTGGAGTAGTGAATTAGCACTACTTATATTAAAAAGGCAAAGCTGCCTCACCCACTTGCCGATATTGCGGAAAAGGGGACGATTCAGCCCAGCATACACTCTTTACTTGACACCAGATGGGGGGCAAGAAAGACGGGAACTAAAATAAAAAAATAGCCACCTGCAGGGAATCCAAGTTCATCAACACAATGCTGGAGACAGAAGAAAACTGGAGCGTAGTCGATGTTTTCGCAAAGTCAAAAAAGTCCTGCGTTAAATGGACCTAGATACGAGGCTCGTAAAATTAAGCCAGACAAATTGAGGACAGCCAGGAGAGATCATTACAACCTGTAGGCAGGGTTTCTGCTTCGAAGTAATGTCGAAACTGTTCCGAAACTGGGGGCCTTTGGTGGGTCCACCACACAAATCTGGCGGCGTGGTATCTGACGCTGTTTCTACAGCGAGCAGATTTTTCCCCTTCTATATCAAAAAATTAGTGAATTAAGGAAAAACAGCGAGATGGATCAACTAATGCAACTCTAGCTGCTTCAACTCTTGTAATTTTTAAAGAGCCAAAAATGGTCAGAAATAATGAAATAAAGTGAAACCAGATTTCAAGAACATTTGTCAAAATCAAACTTCGAGTTTTCTTATCGTCGTAACAACTACTTACTCTTACAAAGTACATGAATCACTTGTTAACTATGATCTTGGTAAATAGTGGATTGTGGAAGAATTAATAAAACTGTAGCTGTTCCAACACTTGTAATTTAGAAAAAATCCAAATACAATTTAACATTACTTTACGTTGAATTAATTTCTCACTTAACCTGTAACATGTGAAACGTACGTCGTTTTTTGAAGCAGATGAAACTAATCTTATAGTATAGTGGTTCCCAAAATTGACTGGGCTCGGGCTCATCTAACAAAAAATTCCATTCTTGGGACCCACCTCTTAGCTTAGAGAAAAGAGGGCATAAATATTGGTAATACTCACATATCCTAACGGCGAGTCTTGGAACTACTTAATGTGGTCTTATTTGTTCTAATTCAAACTAAAAAAAAAATATATATTAAATAAAAATGATTTGAAAATAATTAATAAATTATTTCCACATATATTGACTTACCTACGTAAGTACGTTAAACAAATGCACATTAAAACAACTACTTCCCGGGCAAATACCCACACCTCCTGTTGCACATCAATAAAATATTGTATAATGCAACAAATTTTCTATTTCTAAAAAAATATATATAAGTGCTGAAAACTCTCGGTAACTTAATACACCACCTCTTTGTAGTTCAACATCGACCGTTTTGTGCGCTATCTCTTCCGTGGAATTCTAATTCAGACATGTTGGAGAATTTCTAGCGCCCAAAAATTGAAAATTATCGAAAAGAAAATAACCTACAAAACTTCTGGTTCTATAAACATGGCAGTATTGCCCATACAGCATGTCGTTCACGCCAAATTTTAAGTCCCCGTATTTCGTTTTCTATGGAGGTTTTCAGACATTGTTCTCCATTTTTTGAACGAAGTAAAGGCGGCCATTGCGCCCAAAAAAATAAATATTGTCGAGACAAAAATTACGTACAAAACTTCTAGCTCCAGCAAATCCAATAATTGCAAATTATCGAGAAGAAAATAAAATACGTAACTTCTGGTTCTAGGAAGGCAATTGAAAATCATCAAGAAGAAAATAACCTTCAGAACTTTTTGTATTAGGAAATTCAACAATTGAAAATTATTAAGAAAAAAGTAACCTATAGAACTTATAGTTTCAGCAAGTCCAACAATTGAACAATATCGAGAAGAAAGTAATTATCAGAACTTCTATTTCCAGCAAGTCTAATAATTGCAAATTATCGAGAAGAAAATAAAATACATAACTTCTGGTTCCAGGAAGACCAAAAATTGAAAATTATCAAGAAGAAAATAACCTTCAGAACTTTTGGTCTTAGGAAGTCCAACGATTGGAAGTTATTAAGAATAAAGTAACCTGCAGAACTTCTAGTTTCAGCAATTCCAACAATTGAATATTATCGAGGAAAAAGTAATTAACAGAACTTCTAGTTCCAGCAAGTCCAATAATTGCAAATTATCGAGAAGAAAATAAAAACGTAACTTCTGGTTCCAGGAAGGGCAACAATTGAAAATTATCAAGAAGAAAATAACCTTCAGAATTTTTGATCTTAGGAAGTCCAACGATTAGAAGTTATTGAGATTAAAGTAACCTGCAGAACTTCTAGTTTCAGCAATTCCAACAATTGAATATTATCGAGGAAAAAGTAATTAACAGAACTTCTAGTTCCAGCAAGTCCAATAATTGCAAATTATCGAGAAGAAAATAAAATACGTAACTTCTGGTTCCAGGAAGAGCAACAATTGAAAATTATCAAGAAGAAAATAACCTTCAGAACTTTTGGTTTTAGGAAGTCCAACAATTGAAAATTATTGAGAAAAAAGTAAGTTACAGAACTTCTAGTTTCAGCAGGTCTAACAATTGAATATTATCGAGGAAAAAGTAATTAACAGAACTTCTACTTCCAGCAAGTCCAATAATTGCAAATTATCGAGAAGAAAATAAAATACGTAACTTCTGGTTCCAGGAAGACCAAAAATTAAAAATTATCAAGAAGAAAATAACCTTCAGAACTTTTGGTCTTAGGAAGTCCAACGATTGGAAGTTATTGAGATTAAAGTAACCTGCAGAACTTCTAGTTTCAGCAAGTCCAGCAATTGAATATTATCGAGAAGAAAGTAATTAACAGAACTTCTAGTTCCAGCAAGTCCAATAATTGCAAATTATCGAGAAGAAAATAAAATACGTAACTTCTGGTTCCAGGAAGAGCAACAATTGAAAATTATCAAGAAGAAAATAACCATCAGAACTTTTGGTTTTAGGAAGTCCAACAATTGAAAATTATTGAGAAAAAAGTAACTTACAGAACTTCTAGTTTCAGCAGGTCTAACAATTGAATATTATCGAGGAAAAAGTAATTAACAGAACTTCTAGTTCCAGCAAGTCCAATAATTGCAAATTATCGAGAAGAAAATAAAATACGTAACTTCTGGTTCCAGGAAGACCAAAAATTAAAAATTATCAAGAAGAAAATAACCTTCAGAACTTTTAGTCTTAGGAAGTCCAACGATTGGAAATTATTGAGATTAAAGTAACCTGCAGAACTTCTAGTTTCAGCAAGTCCAGCAATTGAATATTATCGAGAAGAAAGTAATTAACAGAACTCCCAGTTCCAGCAAGTCCAATAATTGCAAATTATCGAGAAGAAAATAAAATACGTAACTTCTGGTTCCAGGAAGACCAAAAATTAAAAATTATCAAGAAGATAATAACCTTCAGAACTTTTGGTCTTAGGAAGTCCAACGATTGGAAGTTATTGAGATTAAAGTAACCTGCAGAACTTCTAGTTTCAGCAAGTCCAGCAATTGAATATTATCGAGAAGAAAGTAATTAACAGAACTTCTAGTTCCAGCAAGTCCAATAATTGCAAATTATCGAGAAGAAAATAAAATACGTAACTTCTGGTTCCAGGAAGACCAAAAATTAAAAATTATCAAGAAGAAAATAACCTTCAGAACTTTTAGTCTTAGGAAGTCGAACGATTGGAAATTATTGAGATTAAAGTAACCTGCAGAACTTCTAGTTTCAGCAAGTCCAGCAATTGAATATTATCGAGAAGAAAGTAATTAACAGAACTCCCAGTTCCAGCAAGTCCAATAATTGCAAATTATCGAGAAGAAAATAAAATACGTAACTTCTGGTTCCAGGAAGACCAAAAATTAAAAATTATCAAGAAGATAATAACCTTCAGAACTTTTGGTCTTAGGAAGTCCAACGATTGGAAGTTATTGAGATTAAAGTAACCTGCAGAACTTCTAGTTTCAGCAAGTCCAGCAATTGAATATTATCGAGAAGAAAGTAATTAACAGAACTTCTAGTTCCAGCAAGTCCAATAATTGCAAATTATCGAGAAGAAAATAAAATACGTAACTTCTGGTTCCAGGAAGACCAAAAATTAAAAATTATCAAGAAGAAAATAACCTTCAGAACTTTTAGTCTTAGGAAGTCCAACGATTGGAAATTATTGAGATTAAAGTAACCTGCAGAACTTCTAGTTTCAGCAAGTCCAGCAATTGAATATTATCGAGAAGAAAGTAATTAACAGAACTTCTAGTTCCAGCAAGTCCAATAATTGCAAATTATCGAGAAGAAAATAAAAACGTAACTTCTGGTTCCAGGAAGGGCAACAATTGAAAATTATCAAGAAGAAAATAACCTTCAGAACTTTTGGTCTTAGGAAGTTCAACAATTGAAAATTATTGGAAAAAAAAAGTAAACTACAGAACTTCTAGTTCCAGCAAGTCCAACAATTGAAGAAGAAAATAACCTACAGAAATTTTGGTTCCATCAATATGGCGATATTTTTATCAAGCACCTCCATGCCAAATTTCGATATTGTTTCGTCTGATTTAAATCTGCGACTTTCTTTCTATGGAGGTTTTCCAAGATCGTTCTTTAACGATCCATTCCATTGAACCAACTATGGTAGGAATTATGGTATGGCTAGAGTTGCCGTACATTGCAACTCTGCAAACATTGACTTTGCTATCACCAGCAAGAAACAACTTAAGTCACTTCTCCGTGAGATAAAGTGATTTCTTTTTCTGATTTTAATATATTTATTGTTCTATTTGTATATGTTTGTCATTTTACATTTTAACTTATTTATAACTTTTAATTTATTAGCATTTTATAATTATACTTATATTGTAACCCTCTATTATCTTTTAATGTATAGTTAGTATAAAGCAATATGTATTTAAATGGACTTACCGTTAATAAACAACATTAAACATTTATTTTTTAAACGATTTTCAATTTCTTCAACCTTTACTGCCATTCAAGAAGAAATTGAAAAAAATGGTCGATGGTCATTTTCTAAGACTTAACTAGATGTTTATGATTGTAATGTTGTAAATATTGTGATGTAATGTAATGTATCTCTCAGAAATAAAGATTTTCTATATATTGAAAAAAATTGCCCTACGTTTTAGCGAGATAAACTGAAAAATTTTAAGATTTCTTAGATGAGCTATGTGTGCTTGGAAATGATATGTGCATAGCAGGTCAACCATTTAAATGACACATGTATTTTAAAAGTTAGACGACATTTTTTTTATTCACATATAGAAAAAAAAAACGTAGATATACCTCGTAGCATTAATTAATTCAATTAATTGTACGCACTACATAATCCCTTTTCATGCTGTATGAGTTGTTTTGCCTTATACGTTTTAAATATATTAAAAAGGCTGAAAGATCACTGGTCGATAGCCAATTTCAGAGTTGGAAATATATTGTGAACGTTAGTGTATTGTTAAATATTGTATTGTAATTGTATATTCCAACGTCAGAAATAAAGATGTTTATGTGTGTATATTAAAAAAATAATTTAAAAATCCAAAAAATTATTTTTTTCGTGTCGTATATTAAAACAATACATCCGTATTAGTGCAATATTCAATCGCACGTAAATAAATTTCAACAGAAACCAGCAACTGAACAATGTCCTAAAATCCTTGCGGTCATTAATGGATACACGTAAACAATTTCGGGGGTAATGAAACTCTACTCGGAACAAATGCATATGTAATCAGCTGCAGATCGTAAATGCAATTTTGTAAATATCGGTTAGCAAACAAAACGCGGGGCATATGTGGTGCGACGGAACGCAATCACGGCTAGTGCATCTAAATTGTTGCATTTGAATAACAAATGATAATGTTGCGCGTATGAATTAAAAGCGAGCTCATTTGTTGATGATATCAAATTTGTAGAGAAAATGTGTCATTGAAATGCAAAGTATTTATAACTATATTAAAGCAGAGAGATATGTTAAATTCGCTATTGAGACAATTACATGGATTTTTATAAATATTAACAATAATAATAATAATAATAATAAGTCTTTATTGCCCAACAGGAAATATACATCCCAATTACAAGACAATATACATAAATCCATAGCCGTGTGTGTATAATATAATACAAATATTAAGTATACATGAATAGAAAAGAATATTTATTTTCTTGCTCACAGTTATTTAAATATATATATATATATATATATATTCAATGACCCCTTTCTACCCACATGGGCGTAGGGTATCTTTCTAAACTAGTTCTCTATAAATTGTTTCCATATTTTCCTGTCTCGTGCCATTATAGTTGCGTCTCTTCTTGTTATACTTCTTTTCTGTTATTTAAATAAATTAAATAAAAATAATTTGCAGATAATTTATAATTTATTTCCTTCTTTAGTTCTGTGACATTTTGACTACCTATTATTATTACTTAGTAATATAAGTTATTACGCTGCCTGTGAAAATTTCTATAAAATCGCACTGCCTAATATTAAATTTAAACTCTCTGTAGTTTACTATTCTCTCATAATATTGCTTTTAAGTTCGGTATAATACATTACCATTTACAATTTTTGAATCTAAAGCCACTGTACGTTATTTTCATTGTCAAATTTCGAATTTAAACTCACTCTAGCTGCAAAATTTTGATTGAAAACTTACTATGAATTATTTTCAATGTCTAACTTTAAACGCACAAGCATAATGAGAGTTTAAAGTGATTGAAACTCTCATTATCCTTGTGCGTTTAAAGTTTCTTCACAGCTTACTATTATTGTCCTCTTTTAAATGATTAAAATCGACTAGTTTCAGGTTGTTTATCATCCAATTCTCGAAAGAAATTTAAAATTACAACAAATTAATGCTTCATTTCTCAAACATATATTTTTTGTATATTATTAATTTCAAATTATGTACTCGGATGATAAAACTCGCTCAATGAGGGGATTAAGATTAACAAAACGGCAAGAAGAAGTAAACATTGAAAAAAAAAATGATAAGACACTGTGGTGTATTAAAGGGGAATTTTAAATATCTTAGCTGTTATTTTAAGAGGGGAGTTTAACGCCCCACAAAGCGTTGTTAATGTTAAATACCTCGCAGAAAATAAAGGGCGTATTTTTAAGTTAATTTCCCGGAAGATACAGAAGTCTTGTGTTTATAGTCTGTACAATCGCGGAATATACTCTGTGGTAATTATTTTAGCTGGCCAGAAAAGGTGTAATGATATTCAGGTAGGGAGGATCGTTGATTATTTTTGGATAAATAAATGATTAAATAAGAAAATAAGGCCGAAAGACCATTAGCTATTTTCTTTCTGTAATATATATTTATTATAAATTTATTATTATTGTTATTTATTTATTTATTTATATATTATTGTTTGAATTATTTATTCTGTTAACCCAACAAAGCGTAAAACGCTTTAATAATTATTGTTTAATTTATTTGTTAATTAGTATTCTTATTTATTGTTTATTTGTATGTAATAGCCTATTTATCTACTACTTATAGTGAAACTTGTTACAATTTTGTAAAATGGTGAATTTTCCGTAAATAAATGTTATTATTATTATTATTATTAAATTGTTTCATGGATTGTACAGAGTTATAACAAATGATGCACTAATTGTTTAATTTTCGTATTTCAAATCCATAATTAACAATCTTTGTAAAGTCTTTCAAAGTTTTTTTTAATACATAATAAATTGTCAATGCATCCACCATTTTGAGCGGGAATGGCCAACGATGTCGAACCACCCTGTAATTTGTACGCAATCCAAGTAGTTCTACCAAATAGAGCTAGTAGTAAACTTGGAATACTCCAACCAACAGCATGGAAAGTCCCGAGACGACGTTTACTGTACAAAGAAAAACGTCTCGAATTTTGTGCTGATAGAGGAAGGCGCGTTTCCACAGCGTTATTTTTTAGGGACAAAGCAACTTTCTACCTTAGTGGAAAAGTAAACACACATAATGTTCACATATAGGGTTGGAAAAATTCTCTTTCAAACAACATAAATTGTGATCCACACGTTCTCAGTCCGTATAAGCTCAAAAATGTCAAACTTTACGATGGAAATGTCAGATTTCACCTATCAATATAACTATGGCAATATCAGTGTTGCCAAATTCTCAATACATAAATAGTAGCCCTTGTATATAAATATAAGAAAATATTTAATTCTTCTTTTGTTGTATTTGCATAATAAATGATAATATTGGGCGTATGAATTAAAATAGCGCTCATTTGTTGATTTTATCAGAGATAATTTATCATAAAAAAATATGAGGATTTATAACTATATTAACGCAGAGATAATCAAATTAATAAAATATTTAGGCGGAAAGACCACTGGTCTGATAGCCAACTAGCAGACTCTTACAGCATGTATTGTAATATTTTAATAAATTAAATAAAAATAACTTGAAATTAATTAATTAATAAATTATTTTCTCTTTTTCTAGTGTGACATAATATTTTATATTATATGTAGGTGTACGTTTGTCAATAAATATGATATATATACATAAAACATTTAATTCTTCTTCATAAAATCTGACGATGCCGAAAATATATAAAAAATTATTCTGTAACGCGAATAATAAAATGACCAAAAATAAAAATATAACAAATTATTCCGTAACACGAATAAATCAACCGAATTTTAAATTAAATAACTCACACGAGAAAACCAATTAACACATTTTACATTTTACAAATCACCGTGTGAACCGAGCGCGCCGGTTGTGCAAGAAGTTTTCGGGGAAATGTTAAAGGTCGATCGGAAACGGCGAGGCAAGGTCAATGTTAGTACGGCTCTAGGAAGCGGATCCCACTTGGGACCAACGCACTAAACCATCGGAAAGCAAACTAGTTTCGAATTAGATCCAATACATTTTTTTGTTTGTTCACTCTTCGTCTTATTCCTATGCAGAAATGGGAAAGGTCGCCGGATCGACCTTCCCGGGCGCGGTTCCAAACAACCAAGTGAGGGTATAAAAGGTGACCAACGGCTGGACACAGACATCAGTCGATCGATAGAAACTTGCTGAGCATTCAACAATGGCTTTCAAAGTGAGTTTTTAGATTAAAGTGAAGTAATTAATTAGATTTACTAATTATCATAATATAATTTAATTTATTTTAAAACCATTATTTATAAATATACATAACTTCATTATTTCTGCAGACAACATTTATATAAAGTAAATTAACAAATAAAATTCTTCTAATATATTTTTTTCTCTTTCATGGATTTTATTGGAAGAATAAATTAAAAAGAAACTCAAAACGTTATTACAATGTTTTTTTTTAAATGGATTTCGACTGTTGATCATTCTTCCTCATTATTCATTATTATTATTGATTTTTTTAAATCGATTATTTTCAATATTCAATCTTGTTTATTATACAACTTTTATTTTTTATCAGGTTTCATGATATTATAAAACTTAAAATTTTGCAATTAATTTATTTTATTGATTTTTTTAATACATTTTCATTATTCAATATTGTGTATCATAAAACTTAAATTTTTTATCAGGTTTCATAATTTTATATCCAATATATTAGTTGGTGAGTACCTGAGAAGATATTAGATAGTTGCTGCATGAAATTTTCGTAATCAATCAATTCTTTTTTGGTGAAGTGAAAAAAAGGATTTTAAAAAAATATTTATTTATTTTTACATTGAATTAAATTATTAATTATATGATTCCACCCCTTAAATTTATTAATTTCTGAATCCACTAAATTAGTTGTATAAGAATATTCAGTTTAAAAGCGTAGTAGGAAATACATTTAAAATATGTTTCAGTTTGTATAGATTTTATAAAGTAACTTCATTTAATTATGGTTTTGATTAATAATAATACAATTCAAAAATACTTTAACCAATCTTAGATGGTAAAATTATTAATAGACGCAACTAGATATGGAATTTGTTTAAAATTTAATAATATGAATTAATTTAAAAAATAATTATAACAGAATTGTAGAACATTTACCATCAATATAAAGCACTTTCTGTAGTTATGAGAGATTGTAAATTAAAAACGGACGAATTAATAAATGTTTTTTCAAAACAGGTTAACTTACAAAAAATGTAATGATTATTTCGCATTCTTGTGTGAGGCGATCAAGCCAGAAAGATTGATCGACACAGATTAGGCAGCACCTATCGGAGATCGAGTAGAAACGATTGATCTAAACAAGTAATCATGAAAGATCGATCCTAAAAAATCCTTCATTAAAATCAATCCGATCGTAAGCATAGTGGCTCGATCTTTCCCATCACTAATTATTTTCATTATTTAATAATTTTATATCGAATGAAGCTTTTTTGAAGAATAAATTATTTTAGCAAAGCGAAGAAAAGAATATTATATAATTTATTTATTTTGTATTGCATTAAAAAATTAACTATTTTAATTAGTGATGGGCAAAGTCCATCTTTTATTATTGCTAAATTAAATATATTATAATTTTATGAATGTTACTTATTATAAAAATATCAAAAATAACTTTTCATTTATTAATAAATATAAATTTGAAGTCACTTTTTCGTTTTAAATACTTAAAATGACACTTTTAGTAATACTCGATTACTAATATTATTCGATTTTGCCCAACACTAATTTTAATAAATCATATTATAATCAATTCATTCAGCATTCAACAATTTCACAATTTCTTTCAAACTGAGTTTGTTGATTAAAATGCATTATTTAAATTGGATCTACTAATTATCATAAAAATTATTTAATTTATTTTAAATCAATTATTTATATATATATATATATATATATATATATATATATATATACATAAATTGTATTATTTTTGTAAAAAAGTGATTCCGTAATAAAATTATTTTTATTATTATTTTCATTATTCAATATTATGTATTACAAAACTTATTTTTTTACAACTGATCAGGTTTCATAATTTTATATCGAATACATTATTTGATGAATACATGAGAATGAGTTTTCTTGAATAATTAAATAATTAATTATATCATTGAGCATTCAACAACTTCTTTAAAGTGATTTTGTTAATTACAGTGAATTAATTAATTTTATTTTTTTAATTATCATGAAATAATTTAATTTATTTTAAAGTCATTATTTTCATTATTCAATATTATGAATAATAAAACTTACATTGGCGGAAATACCATAGGTCGATAGTCTGTTCAAGCAAGCAAGAAAGAAACCAATATACCATAATATATTGTAAATATATGTAATTGATATTGTAGTAGTAAAACTTACATTTGAAGCTTTGTATTATTTTTTTTAATTTATTTTTTTAAAGACTTGAAATATTACTAAAAAAACTGCACTAAGCGTCATCTTTTGCCTAATTTATCACTGGCATCATCAATAATTTGAATCTACAAGGTAGACGGTCGAATCGTTTCGTCCACTAAATAGAGTGGTTGAACAATTTATTAAATATTATTTTCAAATTAGTTATTTATATTTTGATCGATAATCTTATTGAAAATTCTATTGTTTCAGTTTGTAGTATTCGCTGCTTTCGTGGCTGTCGCCCGTGCTGGAGTTATCTCCCACGTAGCTGCCCCAGTAGCTTACTCCGCCCATCACGTAGCTGCCCCAGTAGCTTACGCTGCTGCTGCTCCAGTAGCTTACGCCGCTAAAGCCGTTGTCGCCGCTGATCACTACGACCCACACCCACAATACACTTACTCCTATGGAGTTCAAGATTCCCTCACTGGAGACAGCAAGAGCCAAGTAGAATCCCGCGACGGAGATGTTGTCAAGGGACAATACTCCCTCGTCGATTCCGATGGAACCAAGAGGACCGTTGACTACACCGCTGATCCAGTCAATGGATTCAACGCCGTCGTCAGCAAGACCCCACTCGTAGCTAAAGTAGCCGCTCCAGTAGCCGTTGCCCACGCTGCTCCAGTTGTAGCTCACACCACTTATGCTGCTGCCCCAGTTGTAGCTAAAGTAGCTGCTCCAGTAGCTGTTGCTCACGCCGCCCCAGTCGTAGCCCAAACCACCTACGCCGCTGCCCCAGTTGTAGCTAAAGTAGCCGCTCCAGTAGCCTACACCTCCGCTCACCACGTAGCCGCCCCAGTAGCCTACTCCGCCGCTCATATCGCCGCCCCAGTAGCCTACTCTGCTCACCACGTAGCCGCCCCAGTAACCTACTCCGCCGCTCACATCGCCGCCCCAGTAGCCTACACCAACGTAGCCCACTCCGGCCACGTAGTCAAAACCGTCTACTAAAAAAATCCAACCCGCAATACTGTACAGCAAATAAATTATTACGTGTATAAAATAAATAAATTATAACACACACAAAAACCAGCTGCATTATTAATGAATGGACCAGTTCCGGGCGTGGCCCCAACCTTTTCTGGCGAAATTCTTGTAACCTTCATTTGCATTTTCAGATGTATGACCGGTCCGGTCCGCGGCCTCCGCTTATTGCAATTGCGATATCGTTAATTTTTGAATAAATCACTAAAGGTCGAAACGTTTTTACCCGCACGTAAATCAAGTACGTCTGCTCGAAAACCAAAAATAAAAAAAGGAACAAGCGAGAAACAGAGAAAAACAGAATTTACGATTTTTAATAAATAATCATTCGTGTTATGCATTACGTGAAGTGCGTATAATTGAATTGAATTTTTAAATTATGATGCGATTATGTTATCATTAAATAAAACGTTTTTTTTTTAATTTATTGGTTTAAATCATATAATTAAAAAGAAAAAGTTTTATGCACGACAATTTTTTTAATGATCAGAATCATTCCATACGAGAAATGATAAATTAATTATTCCCCTTAACAATCCCTCGAACGAATACGAATTATATATATATACAATCATCTTTATTATGGTATTTACATATACACATATTATACAATATATTTGATCTAAACTTATAAATGGCTATCGACCTTAGGTCTTTGAGCCATACGAATTATATATTCTTCGAAATCCAAACATCCTTCCCAAATATACACACCCTAGTCTCAACATTCATCAATTCATCAGTACGAATCAAGACAGTTCAGCTAGCTAGCACAGATATTTCTAAATCCACATCACCATAAATTCATGACAGGGCAGAAAGACCTCAGGTCGATGGCCCATGACAAGCTAACACATTCATGCAAATTTTTAATTGTATTATATAACTGTGTATTGAATTTAATGTTATTGTGTGAATAAAGATGTACTTCACAATCTCAGTCGAGCTATACCTCGACTGAGATTAAGCGTGGATGGGAATGTTCTGTGTGGTGATTCCAAAAAGTCGTTTAAGAAGTACAGGCAATTCTTGGTAACGAGGTACTAAGCGAAACTCTACATTAGATCTGATTTTTCTTATCGGTCTGAGGGTACGATTCACCCCCGGTCCTTACAAGTGCGAGGGCGAACGCTAACACATATCAATTACTAAACTTACTTAAATTGTAATGATAAATATTGCACATTATATTTATCATTACATTACGTTAAATAAAATAATACAATATTTCTCGTAATGAATCACCAAGGATTTCTAATTCGCGCACAACTTATATATAACATTTCTCGTACGGAATTGCCCTGAATATCTATAAATCACAAGGGATTTATAATTATCGTACAACTTCAGGTTTATTTATGCACTTACGGACTTGTCAATTTTGATGAGGTATTTTATAAATGAAAATAATAGGCTTTGCGGTAATTTTTATTTTTGTATGTGGCATTGCTTATTTAAATTTCAAATGAATTTTCTTTTTTCTTCCGAGAAATTCTGAAAACACTCTCTCAAATGATGTTAAAAGGTAGTATATTTAGTTGTCATAAAGCAAAAACGAAATATATTTTACTTGCTTTATGGCAAACACTAAATATACTACTCAATAGTCACAGAGCTAAATGTGGAAATAATTTATTAATTATTTTCAAATCATTTTTATTTAATATACTACTCTCCTTTTAACTTCATTGAGGGCATTTGAGAGTATTTTCAGAATTAAATCAAAATTCTTCTGACTTAATTCATGTGACATCCATCTTGAATATTTCCACACCAATTCTATCTTCCGAATAGACCCGAATTGGTTTGCTGAGCTGAATTAAGCATTTCTACGATCTCTGATGTTGTCAGAAAAGGATCTTCCTCCAACATAGCCTTAACAACATCATCGTCGATCAAAGATGGTCGCCCAAAACGTGGCTTATCAGAAATGTCGAAATCGTCTGTTTCAAATTGTTCGTACCATCTTCTGCATGTCCTATCAGAAACAGTACCTTCACCAAACACTTTCAATAAATTTGAATTTTCGGTTAATTAAGCCAATTAAAATTAATAAGGCCCATTTTACATGGAAACGGCGTAAGTGAGCCGCGCCGATTGATGTTTCGGGAGGCGACGTTGATTAAAATAAGATAACTTTGTTCACAGAAACGATAGGATTGTAACTTGAATAATTAGAATTGCGAAAAATGTATCTACATTTCATTTCTAAAATCATTTAAATGAGCGTTTTGTGCTTGTCCATGAAAATTCCTAAATTTTGACATTTTTTTCGCTAATATTTCATAGTCTTAATTTACTCGCCCATTGTAGGAAAACAAGTACTTCAATATTGTTCAAATTCATATAGTTGATGCTCCTTTTCATAGGGAATATTTTGGTATGATTTTAAGTTATTCCGCGACTTTTTGGTTCTTTACAAAAATCCAGTTCTTTTACATTTTCCTTTTGATGGTATTCAAATTACGAAAAAAATTCTTACAAATAAATATGAAATAAAAACACAAATATTCTTAATGATATTAGTAAGATTGGGAGTAATTATGTTTCCCAGAAAAGAAAAAATATATTTCCAGTTCATTAAGACCATTTCAATTGGTAAGTATTACCAATTGAAATGGTCGTAATGATGAGAAAATATTCTTTTCTGGGAAAAAATAAATATCCCACAACTTTATAATCTTTCCAATGAACTGCTCTACGATACATGCAAAATTCTCCCAATAAAACACAGACTGGAATCCTTATCTTTAAAATTTAATTTGCCACTAATCCCCATATTACCCCTATCATACAACACCTTTGTATCCCTCGCAACCTTAACATTACTCCTAAATTCTCCCAACCTGCATTAACCATTCATCAATTCATATCATTAAATTTGCAGACATAGACAAAGACGTTAACAATCATGACCTTTAGATAACAAGATAAGAACTGGACAAGGACAGGCAGAAAGACCGATGGTCGATAGCTGTTTTCTAAGGACAACGTATAACATATTATAAGAATTATATTGTTAATTTATTGTATATAAAATTGCCTGCAGAAATAAAGATGTTACATATATATAAATATCCCAGAATCTTTCTAATATCATTAAGAGTATTTGTATTTTTTTTACATGGGGTCTTATGAGAACGGTTTAAGTGAGCCGCGCCGATTGATGCTATTGGGGGCGATCTTAATTAAAATATGATAACTTTGTTCATAGAAGCGATATAATATTGGAACTTGAAGAACTGCATTCAGGAGAGATTTATATACATTTAGTTAAAAAGGACATTTAAATATGGGTTTTGTGCCTGTCTACAAAAATTTCTAAATTTTGAAAATTTGTTCGCTCATTTTTCCAAATTTAATCGTCTGTTGTATAAACACAAAATGTTCTAAATTGTTCAAATTTATACAGTTGGTGCTCCCATTCATTGGGAACATTTTTTTATAAAATATAAAGTAATTCCGCGAGTATTGGATTTTTCACAAAAATCCACTTTTTTTTTCATGTTTCAAAAATATCAAATTTCGACGAAACTCTTTTTGTTTACGACCTTTAAACGGTTTGGCTTTAGTTACAATAAACTCATAAATTAAACATACAAAATTAATATTTATTTATATGTGGGCAAACATATATAAAATAATCAAATAAACAAAATACATGCACTAGTTTAAATAATATTATTATAATGTAAAATTATTTTGTATTATCCTGTAATTGGGCTACTGTTTCCTGTTGGGTAATAAATTTATTATTATTATTATTATTATTATTATAACAATTAAACTGAAGAAACTGAAGAGATTGAAATGAACAAATGTTAAAATATCAAATGAAAAGTACAAATAATAACAAAGTTGAAAGAAGGTTTGTCTTACTCGATCGCCATCTTGAAGAAGAATAAGTGATATATATATTATTTTAAATAAAACTCTTGGTTTGTTTCACTATTTATATATAGTGAAACAAACCAAGAGTTTTATTTAAAATAATATATATATCAATTTAAATATGTTTCACCACGGGTTAAGTGAGAACTTAATTAATAATGAAGAATAAGTGTTTTTGATAATTGTTTTTTACAATTTTAAATCAGAGGGAGGCTTTCGAATCACATGATAGGGGTGAAGAAATGTGAAAAGAATAACAAAACATTAAATGTGAATTTTCGCGCTACATTGCCAACACTTTTTTGTTAAATCTCAATAAAAAATCACAAATTCGTAGGTTAAGTGGAAGATCAGTAACAGTTTAATCTGACTGAACTTCGCCTACACTCATGACATTTCATTTTGTGTTTTTCTCTGTGATAAATAAAGGTATTATTATTATTATTAAATGCTCCTAATAATATTAGAAAGAGTGTGGGGTATTTATTTTTGTTAAAAAAATTTATTTGTAACATACGTTACATAATGGAATAAGAGAGAAATTAAATTAACTAAAGATGACATTATTTTTTTTTTCTTTATTTAAATTATTTCTGTGCACTCAATAAACGCCACGCGCGGAAAGCTAATGAAGCGATTAAACGCTATTATTAAACCAACCTCGACAGAAAAAAATTCAATCAACAATTTTTTTTAATGGTCACCCCCCGGGGCTCCAATTCAGCCAAATTGATTACGTACAACCCGAAACACGAACCCATTACGATTCCATCGTAATTCATTAAAATTACATGAATCACCGGCAAACATCGACGGAATCCAGACAATGCGTTGTCCGCTCTTTTTTTTTTTCTTCGAGTTAATTTATTTCGTGTTACCTCCTTCTCGTCTTCAGCTCCCGGTGAGGCAACTCTTACTTTCTTCACGGTAACCCGGTTAAATCGAGAATTATAGAATTGTGACGCGTTACTTAACACAACCGGTGCCATTGAATGCGTTTGAATGCCTAATTTTCAATTCGGATCCGATCGAGTGGAGGAGATCTCGTTAATCAATGATAGTGTGTGGGGCATGAATGTTGGGCAACTTGCGCTGATGCAGCGGTTTCCCTAAGTGGATTATTTTAATGGGTTTTGTAATCTTGTGAAATGTTGTTTTGTTTAAAAGAAATTTGATATAAATTTGTATACATGAATTTTACATTGTATTAAATTATTATGTCGAAAATGAATTCATTTTTTTAAATAAATTAAATAAAGATGATTTAAAAATAATTAATAAATCATTTCCACATTTAGCTCTATGACATTTTTGACTTACGTTACGTAAGTACTTTAAATAAATGTACATTAAAACAAATACTTCCCGGGCTAATACCCCGCCAGACATTGCATTTAATAATGTACTTTTTAATTAAGTTAGTTGGTAGTGCACACGTCCGGTAATCGGGGGACATGGGTTCAAATCCCATGAGAGATGTTTCTTTTCCACTTTATATTTAATTAATATATATTTAAATTTTTAAATTATTATTTAATTAAATTATTATTTAATTAAATTATATATATCTCAATGTTGTACATTGAAAATTTCTACAATTCATAGATAATGTCCTTTTTTCTATTCATTTTTTAACTTCAATATGATGTAATTGTATTTAATGATGGGAAAAATCAATTACTTTATGATTCAAATACCATAAAATTGATTATTTTCAATAATCTAATACGACATAATCGATTATATTTAATGATGCAGCTGTTTCTGTACGTGGATTATTTTAGTGAGATTTATAGTGTTGTGAAATGTCGTTTTGTTTAAAGAAATATTATATAAATTTGTATACATGAATTGTTTTAAATTAATACGTAAAAAATATATTAATTTTTATATTTATACTAATATAAATAGAAAAAAAGCATTTATTCTAGGGACATGGGTTCAAAACCCATCATAGATGTTTATTTTCCATTTATATTTAATTATTTCAAATTATAAGTCAATATTGTACATTAAAATTCGTATTCGAGTCGTTATATTATTGTAAGTAAGTATTAATTATTTCGTCTCATTTCATTAATTAAACAAATTAAGTAAAACTGATTTAAAAATAATTAATAAATTATTTTCATATATAATAAAAAATATATATTAAAATACGGGCAAATACCCCGCCAGACATTGAATTATATATTATTGATATGCAGCAGCAAGTCCATTATATAATTCAATATCTGGCGAGGCATTTGCCCGAGAAGTAATTGTTTTAATATACATTTGTTTAAAGTACTTACGTAACATAAGTTAAAATGTATTAATTTTTAATTATTTTCAAATAATTTTTATTTAATTTATACAAATATCTTTATTCAAACAATTACATACATTTTTACAAACATTAACTTTAAGTATACACAATGAAATGAAATTGTTTGCCTATTCTGGGTTATCGAACTGAGATCCTGTAAATCAGAAATATATTATTATTATTTTTTTTTAATTTATTATCAATATTAATTTGTAAATGAAATTAATTTTAATGATTTTGTTTTTTGGCAATGAACGGAAGCTCGTTTAATTTTTATTTCATGCTGTTGGTATGTTTAAGGTTGTCCACTTGATTGAAAGCAACCAAATCGGTATCGAATGCCGAACTAAAGGACGCAATTGTTTTATTTATTTTCTGTACTTTTAGGTATATATACAGGAAAATGGATGGGAAACGTCGTATTTACACTCAAGAAATCAATCTGTGCATTCACCATGTTTAAGGTAAGATAAAGTATTTATTTTCTTATATTTCGTTTAAATCAATTTAAAACTTACAGTGATTTTATTTATTTTCTGCAGCGATGAATTTTAGAATTTCATTGAGAATATACATTTAATGTTTTCCTTATTTAAATTTAATTAATTTTTTTAATGAAACATAATATATAATAATTAATTAAATTGAGATTACTTTTAAATTATATTTAAATCTATGAATTGAAGAAATTTCAATATAAAACATTACGATATAATTTAAATTAATTAAGTGTAAGCGGAAAAGAGACATCTTTAATAGGATTTGAACCCGTGTCTTCTGATTTCTGGCAGAGGGCGTTAAGAACTACACCACAGAGACACATGCTATTAAATCTCCATTGAGTGCTTCAAATTCACTTATATTCAATTTATATAAACGTTCTTGATGTAATTGGTAACGCACTCGGCTAGAAATCTCGGGACTTGGGTTCAAAACCCATCATAGATGTTCATTTTCCATTTATATTTAATTATTCTAAATATAAGTCAATATTGTACATTAAAATTCGTATTCGAGTCGTATTTATGTCGTTATATTATTGTAAGTACCCTTTCAATTAATTATTTCGTCTCATTTCATATTTAGTGTATTATAAACTACTAGTAGACTTTGGATTAAATTTGTGTAATTATTGAGGCTGTACACTTTAGCACATTGTTTGTAAGTTACCTACATATGATATTTCCATTATAAAGTTTTACTTGTTGGAAATAAATTATTATTATTATGGTATTAAGTATTTAGGGAAAAAAATCAACCCTTAATAAGTAAAACATAATTTTTAAATTAATTTTTGTAATTTTGTTTATTTTAGATTGTTGCTTTCACGGCGGTTTTAGCCATTGTTAAAGCTAGCAACCTAGCTGCACCATTAGCTGCAGAGTGGGCTGCGCCTTTAGCTGTTCCCCTAGTAAAAGCTTACGCACCCCCTGTATTGAAAACGGTCGTCCTTCAACAACAGCACAAACCCCAATATGCATATTCTTACGGAGTTCAGGATTCCCTCACTGGGGATTTCAAGGAACAACACGAAACCCGCGATGGGAATTTCGTGAAAGGTAGCTACTCCTTATTGGAAGCCGATGGCAGCAAGAGGATCGTCGATTACCAAGCTGACGCATTGCATGGATTCAACGCTGTTGTCCGCAAGGAAGTTCCTTTAGCTGCACCTTTACTCACTAAATTATCAACACCAGTGCTTACTAAATACGCCGCTTCGTTTTTGCACCAAATCCCAAAAATCTCGAGCCCAGTTTTGTTATCCAATTACCAAACGCCTTTGATTCAACACGTCGCTAAAGTTGCTGCGCCTTTAACGCTCCCCGCTTCGAGGATGCCAGTTCGTTTTTCGGAACCGATTTCAAAGATCGAAACGCCAAGGGATTACCAATTGAAATTGTCCAAACCTGTTGCCAGAGCTTACGAAAGTCCATTGCCTAATTTGGATTTACCGCTAGAAGCGCCTCTGTCTTATCCTGCTGGTTTGGGTTTAGGGGATCTTAATAAATGGGACGCTTCTGCTCTTAAGCAATGGTGAATTGTATAAATGAACTTGTAAATATTTAGATTTACTGAATAAAAATAAATGTAAAGGAATTGTATTTTTATTTTGCGTTATTTAAATTAATTTAAATATGTATTACAGATCAATGAGATCTATGTATGTATTAGATCTAGATGCCGATTTTTTTTTAATCAGTAATTTTTTGTGTGTCTATAACTCCCTATCTACGCCACTGGTAACGTAAGTCAGAATATCACAGTAGCTAAAGAGGAAATAATTCATTAATTATTTACATATATTTATTTTTAATTAACTAGATTTTTATTTACTAAAAATAAACAGCCCTTTCTAAACATCGAAATTAGTTTACATAAAAAATTCAACTTTCCGCTACAGCTGAATTTAGTTAATTAACGCGGCACGTAAATTTAATTTAGAAAAATAATTACGACCACGCCGAAACGGCCGGACGAATTAATCCTAGCGGCGACACAAGCCAACCAAAAAATAATGATTATTCCGAATAAATAGTATTCGGAGAATTTGAATTGCAAATAATTCCACCGTCAATAAAAATAAATTAAACACAAAACAAAATATCTGGACCCGTCGGAACCCCCGGTCCTGATTTTATTTTTATTTGCGGAAATATTTACGCGGATCCGCATCGCTAATATTGAATTTAGATAATTTGAATTTGAATGCCGCTATATTTTTTTTAATTGAATTCCGCGATGGTTTATGCGAACGTTAAAAACCGTTTTTATCGTTTCTAGGCTATAAATTCCGATATTATAAGGAAACTATTCGGATGACTTTTATGGCTCCATTCGATTGCGTCATTACGACCGATAAAATAACCAAATTTGCGTTCCGAATCGAAATGCACTTTGTAAATTGTGCGAAAGTTTGTAGTTTTCTACTTGCTTTATTTTACCTTCCAAAAAATAAATCAATTACTTAAAAAATAAGAAAATAATTATGAAATAAATATAAAAAATATGAATATAATTATGAAATAAATATCAAAAAAGACTACTTTCTATTATTATATTATTTGCACAGCTTTAATTCTTGAATTAATTATATTACTTTGGAAACTATTTTTATTAATAGCCAGCAAGGTTTTTATTCAAATACGAGTTGAGAATGTTTTTTTTAAGAACGTGCGTATCGTTCGCGTCCGTCGCCAAACTCTATCAACTAAACCTGAGATCCCAGCAGGGACGGTACGCTTAATTGATTTAATTTAGCATCTCTAAAATTATTACTGTATATCATACAGTAACGTACATAAAGAGCAAAATAAGACAAAGCTGTACTGACGAGGGATAGATTACGAAACTCGTGTCGGCAGATAAAGATTTTTGTTCTTTGCATTAAATATTCTCGAATCAAAAATTATTGTTATTGCTATGCAAAAGCAACATAATAAAAATTAGAGTTTCATCAAAGGTATTTAAAAAAATAAATTAAATATAAATAAATTTATAAAAAATATTAAAATAAATAAATTCTTATTATTTAAAAATATATATTTAAAATAAATAATAAGAATTTATTATTATTATTTAAAAATATATATTTAAATTAGATAATAAATTCTTATTATTTATTTTAAATATATATTTTTAAATAATAAGAGTTTATTTATTTTAATTTTTTTTTTTATATACCTTTCATAAAACCCTTATTTTTATTTTTATTAGGTTTTGATAAAACAACAATGACATCCTAAATTTTTTTATCGCGTCAAATTGTTTTGCATCATTTTGCATTTGAACGTTTTTCCTGAAAACTTGGGTAGCATGAGTGATGAGCAGGGCGAGCGTTTCTATCAGTATCTGACGGTTTTTAAGATGAAAGAATGTTACTGGATTACTAGAATAATTGATTTTGTTAATAATAATAATAAATAATAATAATTACTACTGGTCCATTATAAAGGATATTGATCAAACGAATCATAAGAAACAAAGTAGAATAATTTTTAATTATATATTTTGTTGATTTATAAAGTACTCATGTGTAATTATTATTAATTAAATACTTCTTTAACATTACGTGATGGAGTTTAAAAAAAAATCAGGACTCAGTGGCTCAAAATCTGTAAGAAATTATAACTTTCAGTTAAGGTATATAAACAAGTAACTGACAATGAGTGTATATCAGTTGAAATATATATCTAAGGATTAGAAAATAAAGTGTGAAGATGTTGTATATCTTCACACTTTATTTTGTTAATTATTAATTATTTTTAAATAAACTGTATAAACTAGTGTTATTTATGTTATATTGTTTTGTATTATCTGTATAGTCTGAACAAATAATACACACTCATATTTATTCAGACTATAGAGATAATATAAAATGCTAAATAAATATAATCCATTAAAAGCAGCAGGTCTATAGGATTTAATATAATGAGTGGGTACTTACGTTTTTAACTGTTTATCATTTATGTAGTAAAATCAATTAAAAAGAAGCCAGACTTTAGAATTGAATAATATTAATATCAGGGGGGTTAATCTATTTCTACTGAACGTAAGCATTAACGTTTCTAAATTATAATAAAAAAATAGTTTCCCAGATGATCCGAATAGATACCACCGCCTTTATTATATCATTATTCACACATTTTTATTTAAATCCCAGCCATAAACTTATTTTTTACAAACGGTACAATTTAACCGTCATAAAATATCTCTCTCGCGTGTGACATTTGCTCCAAATCCTTGTGCAACGTTTTGCTTCTTGTAAAATTCTGGAAACGTACAATATTGTGTGTCGGTGTGACGCAATTCGATCGACTTATTGTGTGCGCGCGTTTATTTATTTATTTACTTTTTTTTCTTGCCACGAAATTTGTTTACGACCGTTTGGATGCGCATTGCGAAACGTCCAAAATTCGGGTTTTGCAAGTGGAAGAGGTGACCTATAAGAAGTGAAAGAACGGTGGCGCGAAACAAAAAAAAATGAGAATCGAAATTGACCCGGACCGAAGAGACAAGGGCGTGTCCGTTTCAAGTGACCCCCGCTAATACGCACTTACACATACGCGTGTGTGTGTGACAATGCAGAATCCCACTAAGTTTTTTTCTGTATAAATACTCGGCGAGTTGGTTCCAGAAGGCACAATTAGATTCAGTCTTCGGCTCAATCAAGACATTTACACTGCAATGGCTTTCAAGGTACTGATTTTTATTTTTTTTATTATAAAATCTTGAATTATATTCAAATATCAAAATATTATATACAAACAAATTTATTCAGACAATATGATAACAAAAATTTACAAAATTTATTATAACAATATGTACAATTGTGTTAATAGTCTGTCATGGGCTATCGATCAAAATATTATTTTTATATAATTTAAAAATTGTTACATAATATGTTTAATTAATTTCTCACTTAACCCGTGGTGAAACATTTTTGAATTAATTAAGAATGATTTAATTGAAATTAAAACACTTGGTTTGTTTCACTTATTTATATTGTTTCCAACTAGTTCCTCCCTGAAGATGACCAATGGTCGAAACTAGTTGGAGAAAATATAAATAAGTGAAACAAACCAAGTGTTTTAATTTCAATTAAATCATCCTGAATTATTACATAATAATTTATTTCATCTTATATATATATTATCATCTCAATATCCTTATTAACACTCAGATATATACAAAAAAGGGGGCTATTTTGCAAGAAACAATTTAAGTTTAATGTGGACGTTATTTTTCATCAGCAATTTTTGTATATATATTTAAATACATAGAATATGAAGTTAATTAATTACGTACAGGTTAAATTTAACATTTCACGTAGAGAATAAATCCGATGTTTTTATTATTTTATAATATTTCAACTTATAAAAGAAAACGTGAAATGAAGTAATTACGTAACTGTCGCGGTCTAATTTCAATCGACCTGAGTTCTTTCTGCCAAGATTTGTCATTTCTGTCCAGTGTCAGTCATTAATTAGTGATCACTGAATAAAACACTTACTATGTTTTTACCACAAAATATTTATTGTATGTATATATATATTATATTACACAAATATATACATAAATTCACGACTTAAGTTTCGATATTTGACGGTCATTATCATGAATTACCACGTAGTTGCGGTCGCAACCATCATTATCATTAATTAGTGATTAAATGATAAAATCTATTCGAAAATTGTGTTTTGTGGGGTTTTGTATTTTGGAGGAATTTCGGGGTTTCTGTGCAAACAAAATAAGGATAACAATCTCATATTTTCTTGAAAATTAAAATTAATAATAATTATTGTGTTTAATAAGCATTTAAGTAAAAATAAAAAATTGACAAAAATAAAACACTAAAATGAGGCTTATACTTTATCATACATCGTAATTCACAATATTTCTGAGGCTATTGCTTTGTTATACAAAAAATTTAATCATTTATATATATATATTATAGAAGGTATTCAGAAAATAAAGGCCGAGCTCTGTTTAATGTTAAAAAATATCAAGAGAGCCAATGAAATAATTAAATCAATTTAAAAATCATTCTCTAGTGTTCCGTCGGTGTTAATTGAAATGTGAAGCCATTGGGCAATTAATTTAACTATAAATTGGTTTGAGTTTACGTAAGGGTTTTATATATTAATTATGCTCACTCATTGTCCATTTGACAGTATCCCTTTTTACTGTCAAATGGACAATGAAAAACAAGACATTTTTGTAACATAAAAAAGGCGATTAATTTTTGATACTCAATAAAATATTGATTTGTGTTGTATTGTCTGTATTTTAACGCGATATAAATTCAACACTAGAAGTTAACCAATGAACCATTCTATCTTTTCTGGCCACCTTGTGTATAAAAAAAAATTAAACATCAACGTTTTTTTTTATAAAAAATATCAAAAACAATTGAAACTTCAAAGTTTTTTTATATACTAAGATGATTAGAAAATATTTATTGTATTGACTGAAAGACCGATGGTCGATAGCCATTTTAAAAATAATAAAATAAATTGTATTGAATTTAACAATGTATAAATACCTAAATAAATATAATTTTTATTGTAATCATTCTCCATTTTCTTATTATAAAAAAAAACTTTGAAGTTTTAATAAAAGCTTTTTTTTATATTAAGAAAATGGAGAATGATTACAAAATATTTATTGTAATCACACTCCTATTTCTTAATATATAAAAAAAAACTGAAGTTTCAATAAAAGCAATGGAGAATGATTATAAAATATTTATTGTAATCATTCTCCATTTTCTTATTATAAAGAAAACTTTGAAGTTTCACTAAAAGTTTTTTTATACTAAGAAAAAGGAGAATGATTACAAAATATTTATTGCAATCACACTCCCATTTCTTAGTATAAAAAAAAACTGAAGTTTCAATAAAAGCAATGGAGAATGAATACAAAATATTTATTGTAATCATTCTCCATTTTCTTATTATAAAAAAAAACTTTTAAGTTTCAATAAAAGTTTTTTTTATACTAAGAAAATGGAGAATGATTACAAAATATTTATTGCAATCACACTCCTATTTCTTAATATAAAAAAAAACTGAAGTTTCAGTAAAAGCCATGGAGAA
Organism: Philonthus spinipes; assembly: GCA_963082785.1. Taxonomy (NCBI): domain Eukaryota; kingdom Metazoa; phylum Arthropoda; class Insecta; order Coleoptera; family Staphylinidae; genus Philonthus; species Philonthus spinipes. The sequence goes on from OY720300.1 coordinate 4,186,841, forward strand.
TGATTACAAAATATTTATTGTAATCATTCTTCATTTTCTTAATATCAAGAAAAAACTTTGAAGTTTCAATTGATTTTGTTATTTTTTGATAAAAAACTTTGATGTTTTAAATATTTGATATTCTCTATTTTAATTAACGTATTATTTTATTTCCAGTTTGTCGTATTCGCCGCTTTCGTGGCCGTAGCCAAAGCCGGCGTAATCAGCACCCCGGTTGCCGTAGCTCACGCCCCAGTCCTCGCCAAAACCGTCGTAGCCGAAGAATACGATCCTCATCCACAATACTCTTTCGGTTATGGCGTTCACGATGAAATCACCGGAGATAGCAAGAGCCAACAGGAAACCCGCGATGGTGACGTAGTGCAAGGCAGCTACTCCGTCGTTGACCCCGATGGCACCAAGAGGACCGTCGATTACACCGCTGATCCAGTCAACGGATTCAATGCTGTCGTCCACAAGGAACCAGCCGCTGTCGTCGCTAAAGTTGCCGCTCCCGTTGTAGCTAAAGTAGCCACCCCTGTCACTTACGCCGCGCCAATTGTAGCTCACTCCGCTCCAGTTCTGGCTCATTCCGCTCCAGTTGTAGCTCACGCTCCTCTTGCTTACACCGCTCATCATGTCGCTGCTCCAGTTGCTTACACCGCTCACCATGTTGCTGCTCCGGTTGCTTACACCGCTCATCATGTTGCAGCCCCAGTTGCTTACACCGCTCATCATGTAGCTGCTCCTCTGGCTTACTCCGCCCCAACCACCCTCATTCATCACTAATTTTTTTTCTTATAATGTACAGTTATTTATTACAATTCCAATAAAGGAAAGAACATTAAATTATTGTTTTTTATTCGATTGTCGTGTTGAGGTTTTCCGTATGGATATTTGTGTTAAGCCTGGGACAGATATCCTGAGTAAATATATCATTCGATATATAGTTTATATCGATTATTGGAGTCTAATTTTTATTGTTTTCTGCTTTCAGTTTGTGACTGCCCAGCGTAATCAACTCAATAGAAAGTACGAGGCTTTTTGAATGAATTCTTTCTTTAGCGCTGGATAAGTCATAGGGGAAGTTGCTCTACTGGTCACCGAGATCTCCTGTTCTCGTCTCATATGACTTTTTTATGGGATTATATTAAGGAAGCTGTTTACGCCCCGCCTCAATAAAAAAAACTCTGAACGATCTGTCGAACCGTATCACTCTTATCGTGCATCAAACCATGGACACATTTATAATGTATTAGAAAAAAACTTGAAACTTCCTCTTTTCACGGCTACAAAGTTTGTTAATTTTGGATTTGTACTTTTATAAATACGAATTTTTAAAAATGGATTAACCCCGAAATTCCTCCTAAACACAAAACACCGCAAACACACAATTTTCGAATATATTTTATCTTTTCATCCTTTCACTCATTGATGACTGACGCTAGACATAAATATCAAATCTTGACAGAAACACCTCTGGTCGATAGCCATTTGACAGTAACAGTTATATTACCTTATATCATGTTATCCTTTTTTAAAGTTTAAATATTATAATAACAACAATTATATATGTATGTATCTGTGTATTAATAAAGATGTTGAATATATAAAAATGGATCCATCATTTAAAATAACCCTGTATCAAGCTAATTTCTTTCAGAATGATTACCGAATAATATCAATTCGTTTGAGAATTATTACCGTGCAATATGAATTTGTTTGTAATCTCAAATTATTAGCGTGTAATCTCAAACTCTATGAGAATGATTACTGTTATCTCACACCGTTTTAAAATTATTACCGTGTAATCTTAAACGGTTTAAGAATGATTACGGTATAATTATAAACTGTTAGAAAATAATTACTCTGTAATCTCAAACTTACATTGTTTATTTATTGAAATAAGTTTCTTTTTTTTTCTCAACTATTCGTTCATTAAACATTTTGAATAAACTTTTAATGGATCATTAGCCTCTAGATCTGTTCTCAATAGGTCTTCATTCTTTTCCTACTTAAAAATCTAATTCCTGTCCTCCCAATTGTTGTCCGCCCTTCACCAATGGTTACAAAATCAAATTCCAATCTTCGCAATCAGTGGAGGCTGAAAGCAGTATTTAGATATTTAAGTACGAAAAGGACGAAGAAGAGTCAATGCCCTTTTCGAAAAAGAATATCTAAAAACGTCTTGAACAGTTTAGTTATGAACATTTATAATGTAATCTCAATCTATTTGAGAATGATTACCGTATATTTTCAAATTGTTTGAGAATGATCTAAAACTGTTTAAAAATGTCATCAAGCTAATCTCTTTCAGAATGATTACTCTGTTATCTCACACCGTTTTAAAATGAAAACCGTGTAATCTTAAACGGTTTAAGAATGATTACCGTATAATTAAATTTAGTAATGGGCAAGATCTGTAAAAAAAAATCGACTGCTCGATCCTTGCAGGTGAATGAGCCGTAATCGGCTCGATCTTCTCGGACTCATTTTCGGATTGGATTGATCATGTTATGTAGCTCTGCTTAAGCAATGATGAAGCGGATCGATCCGTCTAAGTAAGAACGATCACTGAATCAAACTATTTCTTTAAGTTAATTTGTTTTATGCTAAGTGAGATAGCCTTTATTAATTTATTTACTAAATAAATTTTGTGATTTAATAAACAGAAATACAGTAGTAGGTAGTCATATATGTCACTGTACGTCACTATAATAGTTAAAAAAAATTATTAATTGATTATATGTCACTAAAACCTACTATTTTTACTATAAATTGACTTTAAAGTCATTTATAGTCACTATTATTGTCATAAATTGACTTTAAAGTAACTATTATGGTATAGTCAAAAATTTTCTTAATAATCATTAATAGTCACTATGCTTGCTAGAAATTGACTTTAAAGTCATTTATAATCATTATTTTTGCTATTAATTGACTTTGTAGTCAACTTGCTTCACTATTATTGTCAAAAATTCACTTTAAAGTCATTGCTATTTACTATTCTCACCAGAAATTGACTTTAGAGTCACGATTTGTAATATAAATTGACTTTAAAGTCATTGATTATCACTATTTTCACTAGAAATTGACTTTAGAGTAACTATTTGTACTATAAATTGACTGCAAAGTCATTGATTATCACTATTTTTACTAGAAATTGACTTTAGAGTCACTAATTGTACTATAAATTGACTGTATAGTCATTGATAGTCACTATTTTCACTAGAAATTGACTGTAAAGTCGTTGATTGTCACTATTTGTACTAGAAATTGACTTTAGAGTAATTATTTTTTCCAGAAATTGACTTTAAAGTCATTTATAGTCACTATTATTGTCAAATTTTGATTTTAAAGTAATTTATAATCATTATTTTTTGCTAGAAATTGACTTTGAAGTCAACTTACTTCACTATTATTGTCAAAAATTGACTGTAAAGTCATTGATAGTTAATATAGTCACTAGGAATTGACTTTAGTCATTTATAGTCACTATTATTATCAAAAATCGACTTAAAGTCATTGAGAGTCACTATTTTTATTTTAAAGTGACTATTTGTACTAGAAATTGTCTTTAAAGTCATTTATCGTCACTATATTCACTATAAATTGACTCTAAAGTTACCATTTGTACTAGTAATTGTTTTTAAAGTCATTTGTAGCAACTATTATTGTAAAAAATTGACTTTAAAGTAATTTATAGTAACTATTTTGCTACAGATGGAATTTAAAGTCATTATTTTCACTATAAATTGACTTTAAAGTAACTCTATGTCACATTTTTGCCTTTGAAAATGATTACTGTATAATTTTCAACCATTTGAGAATGATTACTCTGTAATCTCAAAGCATTTTAAAATGATTACCATGTAATCTTAAACGGTTTAAAAGTGATTACCGTATAATTATAAATTGTTTGAGAATAATTACTATGTAATCTCAAACCGTTTGAAAATAAATTACGTGTAAACTATTTGAGAATAATATTTATTACTCTGTAATTTCAAAGCGTTTGAAAATAATTACCGTGTAATTTCAAATTAATTGAGACTGATTACACTGTAATATATCACCGTGTAATCTCAAACTGTTTAAGAAGAATTACCGTGTAATTTCGAACTGTTTAAGAACGATTACCCTGTAATCTCAAAGCGTTTCATAATTATTACCGTGTAATCTCACACTGTTTGAAAATGCTTATTATGTAATGGAAACTAGTTAAAGGTAAATTAAGTTGTATTAAAAAGTCAATATATTTTCATTGCCTAAATAATTAGTACAAAGTTATTGTAAAAAATGATTATTTTAAGGAGTACACCCAGCAAAGTGAATATTAAATGCAATTTAAACTAACGCATATTAAAACAACTACTTCCCGGACAAATACCCCGCCGGACATTGAATGTAGATAATGCACCCTTGCTGTTGCATATCAATAAAATATTGCATCATGTAACAATTTTTTTTTATCCGAGAAAAATTCAATGTAAAAAACATAAAACAACGCTATTTAGTATAAGGCCATCTGCAGACATGTGTTTAGGAATCAAGTACCTTATATAATTTAAAGATGTTAAACGTTTATTGTTGTTTTAATATTAGCGCAACATTATTTGTGAACACTTTGTTCAGTAGAAGCATTCAATTAACGTCAAACGTTATCAAAGTGCAATTTTTCACCGCAGGATATCTCTCTTTCTATATACATACATTCAAATTCACTCGAGTAACACGTAAAGCGTAAACCCTTGATGTATTATCGTAAAAAGAGTACGGAGAAGAAGACTCCATCTCGAACAGGAATTTATTACAGACGATGCATCTGTTCCAGTCCATAGCCCGTACATTTTTCTCGCCGTGTTCAACTTCTTACGTTATTAGAATAAGATGCAAATTACCTACGAAACTAACTTCTTCAGGTAATAACTCACGTTTTAAGGGCGCGCGCGTTTCGGGAACGGAAATTGGCGGCCGTCTCGCGATTTTCGATAAACGGGAACACGCAGCGGATAATTGGGCGAGTTTTGAAATATCACCGATGTAAAATACGCTGATGTTTTATGTGTGTTATGTAATTATGCAAGGAGTTTAAAAAGAAGTGTCAGATTTTTTTTTAAACAGATAATTCTAATGTAAATATTACACGTCGTAATCTTAACCATCTTCCTCATTAACGATAACAAATGAAAATATTTTGTAAGAATTATTATTAATGTACCATAAATTAAAGCAAACAATTTTGACTCGTTTGCACAAATCGGTAAAGTGAAAAAGCTGGACAAGCGGATACCTCATGAATTGATTGATACACAGAAGGAACGAAGACTTGACGCTTGTCTTTCTCTTCTCAAATTACTGATCACTGAGGCTTCTACTTCGTTATACATTGTGTAAGATTATAATAAAACACTTTTTTCAACTTTGTATAACAGAATTATAATTCTGTTATACAAACAAAGTTAAAAAAAGTGTTTCTCTTCTCAATCAAATATTTACGTGCGATGAAAAATAGATCATGTATGATAATAGTAAGCGTTAATCGTAATTCCCAATTATAATAATTCTATAAATATTGCGATTTTGAAGCAACCATTTGGTAGCGCTTCATTCTTTATTATTGAACAGTTACAGAAGCCGTTACATAGCAATAATAAATTATTGGTTGTTAAATAACAATTCAAGAAAGGTAGAATAATATCTTTCGAAGAAACATCCTTTTAGCGGGATTCAGCATCTCATCGAATCGCATTACTTGCAGCCACTGAGTCGAGGACAAATGCGAGTCGGGATGTGTGAGGATGCGGAGTGAGGAAAGGTAAAAAATAAGAGGAATTGCGGGGATTAAGCGAGACGTTGATAATTCGCCGTGTGGGAATTAATGCGGCGTTTATTAATCATGTTCATCCGATTTGCAGTGAATAGAATTATTAATAAACGAGAGTATGCAGTAAATCCTTTTCGGATTACAAGGACTGTTTCCTAGTAAAAAAAGGTGGAAATAAATCGTATTCGTTATATAATTTTTTATAGATGCGCATCGAATATGTTAAATCTAAAAGTGTAGTGATTTACGCTGTATGCGTCTTTTGCATGGTTTTAGGTTAACTAATGGAAGAATTGTAAATTAAATAATTAATAATACCCCGACACCAATTGGTAAAAGGGGACATCGATTATATATATATATATATATATATATATATATATATATATATATAATTAGTAATAACATTTATTTATACACGAGCATAAAGCATATACAAAAGAAATTAAAAGTAGTAAATAGAACCAGAAACACAATAATACAAAAATTAATGTAATATTACAAATTGAAATTCTGTTTAAATTCAATATTTTAACTTAATTTTATGTAACATATTGAATTGTAAAATTGTATGAACTTAATATACAGAAAGATTTTTTATTAGTATACATTTCCCCTACGTTTGACTCGCGTTTTTTGCAGGTATAGACTTCCCATAATGTATACCCATAAAAAAACCTCTCTGTATATGCCCAGCGTTGTTGTCCATTTACAAATCTTGAGAATCAGTATTTCTGGTTCCGGCATTGGGATCCTTTCTCAACCTCTTTGAGGTCTTATCACGATATTGGGTTTAGCTTTCAATTTGTCTAATGTTACGTTTTGTTCAACTTTTGCTGATTTATGTTCATCGTAATATTAGTTTTTTGCTTCCATAGGAAAATGCCTGACACAGCTACACTTCTTTAGGGGAGTTTGACGAATCACGTTACAGAGATGAGAAAATTGATAAAGAAATGTTGAAAAATTATTGTTGATTGTTAAGGCTTTTACTTGGTTATACATTTTTAGTTGTTTGAAGTTACACAAACAAAAAGTTAGAAAGTGTTATATTTAATAAAAATTACTGTGATCGACCAAAAAAGTTCCCACGTAGTTTTTTTAATTGAATTTTACGTGGCGACTTTAAAAAATGCTAAAAATAAGTATTGAAGCTGCTCTAAAATTTTTTACAATACAAAGAAAATAAAAATGTTGGAGCGTTATTAATTAAAACGTCGTAAATTCAGTTCGGATAAGATTGTGGAGGAAAGCAAAATATGAAATACGAAAGAAAACTGAACAGAAGAATGAAATATAATTACAATGAAATTAAACAAGGAAAATTTCTGGCAATGATCAATAAAATTCGATCAATCCCTTTTTCCAACTGATCATTGCCAAAAATTTTCCTTGTTTAATTTCATTGTAATTTAAATAACTGCAAATGTGTGAATCATCTTTGTTTCATTTTATTTCATTTAAAGAAATATAAAGTTAAAAAAATATACAAAGCTAATGAAAAAGAAAAGTGCTATTATAGAGACACTTCCATTTTTTCTTCTTCATAGAACGTCATCGAAATTCGGTCTTTATGTCCACCAGGGTATGCCCACTCTTATGGAGTTGTTTACAACAAATTTTAGTACGGTGAAAAAACCATCAGGAGACGCTTTCGTCCTATTAATCATACTTAGATATACCATTTCTAAGATTTTCTATGATGCCTTTATTCCTCCTGTTGTGATTAACGCTTGCATTTTGTAGGTTATAATCGTTTCAGCAGAATTATTAGCAATTATTGCCAAAGTATTACATTTTTCGGCCACAACAGTATACTAGTTAATTATTTATTCATTGTTATAAATATAATCTTTTTTGTGCTTAAAAGGTCTTTGTTATAGTATTGCTATTATGTTTACAAGTGTTTGATTTTTTTTAACGGACTAATAAAAAAAGGCTATATAACATACATTTATTGTTATAAAATGTAAAGGCAAAATGTCTTCAAGTATCTGTTTTCAAATAATTAACAAATATAATAATTATTATCAAACGAAAAACTCTAGCAGATAACCAAAGTTTCCCCCTTTAGCAAAAGAATTCAGATCCTTGACGAAAGAATCGCGTGTGATAATAACAATTTTAATTTACTTAAAAAATATGCATCCCCTGGACAGAAAGACCTATGGTCGATAACCCAACACAATTGTACATATTGTTATAATAAATTTTGTAAATTTTTGTTGTCATATTGTATGAATAAAGATGTATGTATATGCATCCCTAAAGATTCATCCCAACATTTCCCCCAAATTAAAAAATCCACCAATCACCCTCTTCTCCTACATATCCTCTATGCATTCATCTTAAACCAAGAATAGTAATCCATTGGCGGAAAGACCATAGGTCGATAGCCTGTTCAAGCAAGCAAGAAAGAAACAAAAATACCATTATTTATTGAAAATATATGTAAAAGAAATAACTTTGAATACAGATATTGTAGTAGTAATAATTATTATTATTTTATTTTTTATCTTGTCGCGAAACGGATCAATTCATACACCGGTGTAGGGTTGCTTCCGCTTCGCGACGACTTTCCTTCGATCAGCTAGTCTCAAGGATTTACTCGATCATCGGAAAAACTGACTAAGGATGATCGAGTGAGTCCGGGGAATTGGTTGAATCGGGGAGTTGGTGCCCGAATACGGTAGAGAGAAGGTGTTTCTTTTAGGCACTCTGTTTATTTGAACGAGTAGGTACAATACATTCTATTTTTTATTGATTTTAATTTAATTTAAGCACCTAAAGTCCGTCACTTCGACCTCCACGTGACAATATGTATTATTCCATTATCTCCATTTACATTTTCGATCAGGGTATACTAATGTTAGTATTATTATCATTGTTTATGAACCTCAAGAAATCGATATATTTATAAGATTCTTTAAAGCAATACTAAACCTTTGGAGAAACTCAAAAATATATATTTTCCTTTGTTCATTGTACCAATGTATGTATATTGAAAATTGTTTCACAATTAATTAAAAATTGTTTAACAACTAAGGGCTTACAGGGCATAGCTGTACTGATGAGGGATGAAATCCCGAAACACGTGTCTACAGATAGCCTTGTAACTATTATTTGTTGTTTCCTTTCATTAAATAATTTCGACTCAAACCGTTGCCATTCGCAGTAGTACTGCTATGCAACAACAAATATCAATTGTGTAATCCAATGTCCGACGGGGTAAATGCTCGGGAAGTAGTTGTTTCAATAGATGTTTGTAAAACTTACAGTGTAAGTATTTTTTTGCAGTTGAAAAAAGGGATTGATCGAATTTTATTGATCATTGCCAGAAATTTTCCTTGTTTAATTTCATTGTAATTTAAATAACTGCAAACGTGTGAATCATCTTTGTTTCATTTTATTTAAACATTAAATATTTGAAAAATTAATATTACTTTAAGTAATTTACATTCCCGTCCGGCCGATTTCGCCTGTTTTAGTACGGTGAAAGGAACACCAGAGGCGCTAAACGCAGTTTTGGTCGAAACATGGGAGTGCGCTTTCAATAATTATTAATTTTCTATGATGTCCACCGTTTATCAGAAATTGTGTTTTTTTATTATGCGTTTAGCAACGTCGAAGTGAAAAGAGCTGTGAAATGAAGATATGCAATCACAGATAGTGGAATGATTTTTTTTTATATTTTGGTCACCAAAGTGATGGCAATAGCACGACAAGAAATCAAAATGAAAATAAAAAATAGAGAATAAAAAATAGAACAAGTAAAACAATATAAATACTTAGGAGTGAATATACAAGACTCAGGAGAGCAGGAGGAATAAACAACACGAACAAACTGTACTACACCCTAAGCAAGTACATTACAAGGAAAAAAGAAATTAAGCAGAGCACAAAAATAAAAGTGTACAACTCTATATACAGACCAGTGCTAACATTCGGAGCTGAAACGTCGATACTTCATGAAAGACAAAAAAGCAGAATAAGAGCAGTAGAAATGAGATACCTAAGAAGAACGCACGGTGTCACACTAATGGACAAGATGAGAAGTGAAAGAATCAGAGAAAAACTACAAGTAAAGAGCATCGAGGAATATATAGAAGAAACGCAATTAGGATGGCGGGGGCATATACTGAAAATGAACAAAAGTATGCAAACCGGAGAGGTATGGGAAGCAAAAACACAAGGGAAAAAGAAAAGAAGACGACCAAGAAATACATGAGAAGGAGTAATAAACGAGATACTATGAAATAGAGGCATCACCAGACAAGAAGCTGCAAGAATGGCAAAAGACAGAAAGACCTGGAAGAAGTTCATGAAGAATTAAGAAAAAGAAGAAAAACATAAAAAAACCCTACACAGATATGGGTAGAAAGAGTCATTGAATATATATATATATATATATATAATATATATATATATATATATATATATATATATATATTATCGTAGAATTTGTAGGAAGCTATGTTTAATTGATCAGCTTTTAGTGTTTTCTTTACTTTCGATTATGAATAATTGTCTGGCCTTTGAATTTGTTTGCATAATTTTATTAATTTATTCCACATCTATGTCATGACTCATAATTATTAATCGGAATAGTTGTTACATTTGTTATGTTGATTAGTAACAAAAAGAAAGAGAAATTATTTAAATTAAATTTTCACTTTATTGTCGTTATAAATAATATGTACATAATTTCAGGTGGTTTGAACTTAATGGTGGTATACGGCTGGCGCGGCATAGGCGGCGTGAGCAATTGGGGAAGCGTAGGCAGCGTGAGCTACTGGAGCGGCATAAGCAGCATGAGCTACTGGAGCAGCATAAGCAGCATGAGCTACTGGAGCAGCATAAGCAGCATGAGCTACTGGAGCAGCATAAGCAGCATGAGCTACTGGAGAGGCGTAAGCGGCGTGAGCTACTGGAGCAGCGTAAGCTACTGGAGCGGCTACTTTAGCAACAACTGGAGCGGCTACTTTGGCGACAACAGCGGCGGCTTCTTTGTGTACGACGGCGTTGAATCCGTTGACTGGATCAGCGGTGTAATCGACGGTCCTCTTGGTGCCATCAGGATCGACGACGGAGTAGCTGCCCTTGACTACATCACCATCGCGTTCTTCGTGTTGGCTCTTGCTGTCTCCGGTCAAACCGTCTTGGACTCCGTAGCCGAAGGAGTATTGTGGGTGTGGGTCGTAAGAATCGGCGACTACGGCTTTGGCTACTGGGGCGGCGTAAGCTACTGGAGCGGCATGGGCGAGGGTGGCTACTGGGGCGGCATGGGCGAGGGTGGCTACGGGGGCGGCGTAAGCTGCGTGAGCAACTGGAGCGGCGTAAGCAGCATGGGCAATTGGAGCGGAGTAAGCTACTGGGGAGCTGATGACTCCAGCTTTAGCTACAGCCACGAAGGCAGCGAATACTACAAACTAAAAATAAATACGACTTCAGTGAAGTTTTTTAAGTGTAGTCTTAACAATTATATAATTATAATTGAAAACACAGCACAAAGCGCCATCTGTTGCTTAATTATAAGTCAATAATTGGGGTCATCCGTTCAACTAATTTCATCAAAGCATTACACATGGAACACACTGGTCTTACGAGGTCCGTAATGGCGAACACCGGTTATCCATATGCTAAATGAATGCAAATATTATTAAATAATATAATAAATTTTATTTTTTTATAATAACTTGTTAATTTTTAAGGCGTCCACTTGGTTATACATGGTATATTAGGAATTAATAAAACACTTTAACGTAAACGTTAAATGACACAGTAATATTGTCGAAATTATGGGCACTAAATAAAATATATTTAATAAAATATTCATACCATTTAACTAAAACGAAACAACGATTCTCGGTTGCCTACCTTGTAGACTCGAATCGTTGACGATGTCACATGAAATTAGGCAAAAGATGGCGCTTGTGTAGTCTTCTATTTATTATGATAAATAAAATGTAACTGTTTCAAAAAAAAGTTAAAGCGATTGATAAAGCTGATGATTGTTGAATGTTCATCTTTACTTTTATATAAATAAAACTTTTATATAAAAATACAATATGTATTTGAAAGTGCTTAATTAAATACATATTATATAAAGCTACAATAGTTTCGCCATACTGTGACTTTTTCAAGCCGAGAAATGGAAAAGTCATAGTACGACTAAACAATTGTAGCGTTAAATAATATAAATTTGAAAGTGTTTAAATTGTTTTATTTATATACAAGTAAATATAATTGAACAAAACTTTGGATACAAAAATAACAAATTGATACTCGATGGCAGAAAGAGCATTGGTCGATAGCCCAGACAAACTAACACCTACATGTATTGTTAATATTTATATTCTTTTGTATTAGTTGTATAGTTTGAATTACGATGACTAAACAAAGCAAAGCTAAAGAAAATAAAACTATTATTAATTTTGTCTATAACAAAAATTGTATACCTTGAATGCCATGTCTGTGCAACTCTTTAATTCCGTCGGTACCGAAATGCTGATGCCGGTGTTGGCGGCCGAATCGCTTTATATAGAAATAACGGTGGGATATTTTTTAGTGGGGTACACGAGTCGGGGGCGATGGGTGCGCCCTTGTTAAGGTCAGGACTCCGCGCCGGGTCAAATTGCGCAATCCTTTCTCGGGCCGGCTCTCGGCTCTCCGCGGCCGGAGGAATTGTATGCCAATTACGTACTCCCGGGGGTACGTGACATTGGAGCGAAATGCACTTCGGCGTTACGGAATTTCGGCACACGGAAACTTTTAACGAGATCTCGTTGCATAATTTTCGGCTCCGCTTTATTTCTGTGTACGGGAGAATTACGCGCGCAATTATGAAACACTTTGAATGCTAAATGAATGAGTCGTGTGTGGGTTTATACTTGCATCAGCCAAATTTTATTATTCTTGATGGATAAGAAGTCTTCTGGAATTTTAAAATTACCAAAAAATACTGATAGTGAAATTGAAACTAAAAGAAGCATCAATTAAACGAAAATATTAGTATAAATAGAAAAGAGTATTATTCATTCACTTGGTCACAGTTATTTAAATATATTAAATAAAAATGATTTGAAAATAATTAATAAATTATTTTCACATTTAGCCCTTACGTAACGTAAGTCAAAAGTCACAGGGCTAAATGTGAAAATATTAGGTCTTCAGGCAAAAATACCGATTGGCGATAGCTATTTTCTGAAGCTTAACTAGTTATTAATGAAGACATTATATACGTATAGCAAATCTAAATATTTATTTCTGAGAGATACATTAAATTACATCACAATATTTACAACATTACGTAAATATTGTGATGTAATTTAATGTATCTCTCAGAAATAAATATTTAGATTTGCTATATATATAATAAGGTCTTCTATTTGGTTCTCATTAATTATCTTATGAAAATAATCATAATATTTATTTATTTACGAAAGTCCATTTACAATAATATAATAGATTCGACTTATGGCTAGTTAATCTAAAACTAAACTAAAAGTAAATTGCATATAATTAAATGTGAAGTTTACTTTATGAATTATGTGAAGTGTAAAAACACTTCACATAATTAAAAAAAATAAAAATTAAAAAATATATTTGTTCCCTACTTCACTTTTTAAAAACTTAAACGGATCTTTTTTTCTTCATTTTAACAATATTAAATATTTGAAAACATTATAATGCTTGGTTTGTTTCACTGAAAATAATAGAGTCCAATTAAATAATAATGATGTGTTGTTTACTAAGGACAATTACAAAATTTTAATTTTTCTTATCACTGTTTAACCCTTTGCGGTCGGCAGATTTTTCGGCTGGGACTACCAGCAAGTCGGGGCGAATTTAGCGTTTCGGAGCCATTGTTCCCTACGCGATTTAAGGTGAATATATCTACATTTAAAAGCACACACTATGTTGATGCTGATTTGTAATGTTTAATAGGGCTTAAACTACATAACAACGGAAAGATTTAACTTTTATAGTTTAACAACGTGTGATATTTTTCGAAACAATCGCCGATATGAAGCCCGGGCTTCCGAATACATGTGTTGCAATATGTGCGTGTTTCTCGCCTTTTGCCGGGGGTTTTCCTGTCGGAACATACTGCACAATCTTTTTTAGTCCCTGAACGCAGTATATGCAGCTTATTGTCTAATCTATTGTTTACAAAAGATGTGGACGGCTGCGCTTCAGATGGTGTTCCCTGCCGGAATGTTCCTACCAACTCGTCAACTAAACACTTCACAAAATTTAAATGATTTAGCGGTTTTTCGTTATTAGATTCTCGTATCGTTTTGTACATTATGTATGAATTTACCACGCACATCTCCATACCCCAAAAAAACAATTTTCGCCACCATTTTAACGATTTTCGCAAAAAACAGTACGATGCTGCATACTGGTCAGCGCGGTCAACGGCTCTCATTTTCTTCGTGTAATCCACGGCGACGATTGGCTTCAGTACATTTATGGAGTCACCACCGCGTCTTCTTGTAGTAGTGTGTTGGAGACTTGCTGCACTGCTGGTGCTCAGGAAGGTCACTACCCGTTTGCTCTTCCACGCAAGGACTAGTGTGTTATTCTTTTTATATGCCACTGTTGATGTCGTTAAAAATCTAGGCTTTTTAATTGGAGGTGGTAAGCGTTTCCGGTTCGGCATTATCGTTCCTGTCAAATGGATCTTCAGCTTCAAAAGTTCTTCTGCAAGCGGGATACTGGTAAAAAATCGGTCTGTGTACAGGTGGTAGCCCTCTGCGTTTGGAACGTTGTTGAGAAGTTTTTTTATTAACGTTAACGGAATTCTATAACTAACTGGAAGTTCTGGTTTCTCTAAGCTTTCGGTCGTCAAACTTCCGTAATATGGCAAAATCGAATATACGTATCCGGTTTTTACATCGGCCAATTCGTAAATCCTTATACCCCATTTTGTAGGTTTTTTGGGGTTGTACGTGATGAACGCAATTTTGCCCTTGAATTTTACTATTGATTCGTCGACACAGACATCCTTGCCAGGTATGAAATGTTCACTAAATTTTGCGTTGATGTATTGCAGAAAGTCGTCCGCCTTCCTAGTGCGGGTCTTCAGGGATGTATCGGACGATGCATCGGTTCGTAAGTGTAGCATCCAAAAAATTTGCCGGAATCTGTCTCTTGTGAATGTTTGCGGATAAAACGGAATTTTGCTGTTTCTCCTAGTTGACCAATACTCCGCTATATTTGCAAGTGGCATTGCTCCCATGTTAAGAATTATGCCGATGAATGCCATGAATTCTTCACGGCTAACATCCACCCACGCCCGCCAAATTGAATTACTGGTCAACTGTTTCTCGCTGATCTTCCTTCTTGCGTATTCGTTGGTCTCTTTTATTATGCGGTCCATCAATATGTCCGTGAAATACAATTTGAAAAAGTCCAGCGGTTTTATTATATCGCGAGATATTTGTGGTCCCACTGTTCGGGGAGAAGTTTTGAATGTAAAACTAAAAGGCAAATCGTCGCTTTCCGTGACGTCCTCCCATTCTTCACTGTTACTTGCGTCTTCTGTTTCCTCAAAATCTTCTTCTTCATCGTCTGGGCTCTCCTCACTGCCACTAACAATTCTCGCTACATTCCGTCTTTTAGGAGGAACTACACAATCACTGGCGTCACTTTCGCTATCTTGTAGAGAGTCGTTCATACGCGAATTGCTCGCACTTTCGTTGTACTCTTCGACTTCCAACCCATCATCACTACTCTCGGTATATTGAGAATCATTCCCAAATTGCTCCATTTTTAGGAAGGGTTATGATTTTACAGTTAACACTTTGTAAAGAACGAGCCTTGATTACACTTGCACTTGGTTCTTCGAGGAATACTCTGGGATGGCGATGTATTGCGTCCGAAGGTTTTTAGAATTATGCCTGAATTTTTCGACGCGGAAGCGTGGGTGCAAATCAGAGTCAATCAGCCCGGTTACCATGGCTGAGCGGCAATGGTTTTCATATAAAATTAGCCTCAAACCGTTAATATCGCCAATGAATCTACCTTGAAATCCTGAACAATTGGAATGTTTATTTCTTACTAAACATTGAAATTCAATTTATAGTTTATTATATTTGTATTTATTTATAAATTGATTTCTATTTACTTATCGTATATTTCTCGATGGTAAAATAACGCGTGAGACGTTCGAAATGGCTAGCATTCTGTTAATCTCAGTTTTTCTGGATTGCTCCTTCGAGACGTGATCATGCCGCCACAGCGGCGACACCGACTTCTACGACAGTTTTGAAATGCCGCCACAGTGGCGGCACCGACCGCAAAGGGTTAATAAAAAAAATTAAAATTTTGTGTTTTATTTGTAATAAGTTGTGCAGCGTTGAAAACTGAAATGATCGAAATCTAGTGATAATTGCCAGTATTATTTTTTTTTTTACTTATATTTAATTATTAAATTTATTAAGAGAGATCCGATGCCACTTGGGTAACAGTCCGTTATAAATTTACTTTTAAACAACAAAACCTATAATTTAAATAACTCCAAACATCATGCAAAATTCCATTTTTTTTTTTTTCGACTGAAATTATCAAAAGCTCGCCAATTTATCACACACAATATTATTCGAATCCATCATTACATGTTTGCCGCGTTTCGTCGTATATTTGGCAATGCAGCGCAATTTTTACGCATAAATATTAATGAATATGGTGAATTTCGGGCGTTTGCGAAATAAAGGACACATTTGTGTAAACGCGCGGCGCACACGCGTGCTAATTGTAAACGCGCGGATTTTCATTAAATTAGTTTTCCGAAATGCGTCCTGCACTCGATTGCCGCTAATTCATGCACGAGTTTTCATTAATTTTTGACAATAAAATGTGAACCGACCGGCGCACGGGCGTTATTTATGTGTTATGCATGGTCCTCAATTATTACACAATACACACCAGCGTTCAGTTTACATGCAGTTGCAAAATTTGCCGATATTAAAATTTTAAAAAAATGTAATAACGAAAATAATAGGATCAAAAACATTTATGAGTTTTGTACTAAATACTTTACTATTGGTAAAATAAGACGACATGCACTTCATTTAATTGGAAAAATGGCACAAAAGCATTCTTCCAATTAATAATAATAATCCTTTATTGGCGGTGGCCATTTAAAACAATAAATTAACATACTAAATCTTAAAACTAATCATATTTAAGGTGGCGCTTGCGTCGCCTTTAATTTATTATGACTAATATCAGTATCTCCTTTTTCCATATGGTGTCGGGGACTCAAATTAGTCGGATACTAATATATAAAAGACTAAACATAAAATACGAAGCTTAAAAAGCTAATAAATAAATAAGGAAATGCAAATAAATAACATAAAATAAATATCATTGTTTTAGAGTTAGTCGCAAGCGGTTTAGAGAATCATTAAAAACATCGAAATTCATAATACTGATGAGTTCGTTCGAGTTTCTCAACATTCGAGTCATTAAGTAGAAAACTCTTAACTTATTCAGGATGATTTAATTGAAATTAAAACAATTGGTTTGTTTCACTCTTAACTTATTGTCGTTAAACACAAACACACACTGCCTTCATTTTTTGTTATTTTTTTATTAACGAAAAACTGTAATAAATAAAAATAAATCGTGTTTTATTTAATTTAAAATAATAATTATTTTCTTTAGAAATGATATATTATTTAATTATTATTAGTTAAACAACAAAAAAGATTCATTGTGTAGTTCAATGTATGGCAAGGTACTTGCCCGACAAGTAGTTGTTTCAATGGATGTTTTATTTTTATTTTTTTAAAGTACTTACGTAAAGCAAGTCAAAAAGTTGCAGTAGGTAAGAAAAATAAGTAATTAATTATTGAATTGAGTAAATTAATAATTTTGAAATTTATTTTGATTTGATTTAATTTATTTAAGGGATTTGCCTTTTTACAAATCTATAATATAATTAATAATATTTGTACCCGACACCAATTGGTAAAAGGGGACATCGATTATATACAGGGTGAGTTTTTTTCGATGTTCTCTATGGGGATCTCGGAAACTATAAGAGATAGAAAAACGGTTAAATGGGGAAAGAAGTGTAGTTTTATAAGACGAATAAAATGACACTTTCAAAATATTTGAAAAAGTCAAGGGTAATTAGATATTTTGAAAATACTAAAATGTGTCAATTTTTTTAAATCAATATATCTCTATTATTATCATAGATAGAAAAAAACTGTAAAGGACAAAGTTGTACAAAATTTTACACAGATTAATAACAAAATATCAAAAAAATTTTTTCGCCCATATTTTGGGAGATATGACACAAACTTACCTTTTTTTAAATGGAAACAGTAGTTGGCTATGACTTTATTAAAAGGGTTATTTTTTTCCCTTTAATCCGATATAACATATGCCATAGTTATTTTTAAAATAAAATAAGTTACAATCGTTTTTAATTTTACCATACACCAAAAATTAGTTAGCCATGAAAAAGACAAAAGTAAAACAATTGCAATTGTTTATTCTAAACACACATTAATTCATTTCCATATTTGGTTTATTTCGATAAGTGTGTTTTGTATATTTTTCGTGTTGTAAGTTTTTTAAAGTGATAATGAATTTTTCCAACGAAGAAAAGCGTGATATGCTTGTTTGTTACATTCAGTGTAATAAAAACGCTGCGGATGCTGCAGAACAATATTATAATCAATATATCGATCGTCGGTAGCCATCTTTACCAACATTCAGAAGTATCACCGTTTTAGACTTTTTTCTGTGGGGTTATGTGAAGAACAAAGTGTATGAACAATAATATCAATCTGTGGAGGATCTTAGACTAGCTGTACTTGAAACATTTTATTCTATTGACAGAAGAAAAGTAAAAAAAAACACAAATTCGATTTTAAAAAGATGTACTTTATGCCATAATAATAATGGTGGACTTTTTGAGCATCTTATGTAATATTTAAAATTTTCTTTTATTATTATTTTGATAATTTCGGAATTATTTTACTTTATGTTGCTTTTGACAAATCTAAAGAAAGATAATACATTAAATATTGATTTCGTTGGTATAAACAACCGCAATTGTTTTACTTTTGTCTTTTTCATGGCTAACTAATTTTTGGTGTATGGTAAAATTAAAAACGATTGTAACTTATTTTATTTTAAAAATAACTATGGCATATGTTATATTGGATTAAAGGGAAAAAAATAACCCTTTTAATAAAGTCATAGCCAACTACTGTTTCCATTTAAAAAAAGGTAAGTTTGTGTCATATCTCCCAAAATAAGAGCGAAAAATTTTTTTTGATTTTTTGTTATTAATCTGTGTAAAATTTTCTACAACTTTGTCCTTTACAGTTTTATTTCTATCTATGATAATAATAGAGATATATTGATTTAAAAAAAATTGACACATTTTACTTTTTTCAAAATATCTAGTTACCCTTGACTTTTTCAAATATTTTGAAAGTGTCATTTTATTCGTCTTATAAAACTACACTTCTTTCCCCATTTAACCGTTTTTCTATCTCTTATAGTTTCCGAGATCCCCATAGAGAACATCGAAAAAAACTCACCCTGTATATATATATATATATATAATATTTTTGTATAGTGGATTAAAGAACAAAAATAATCGAATAATAAAAACAATAAAAACAACAAAACTAATAATTGGCGCCGCTAGATGATAATCCGTATTAACGTTATTTCTGAAAAGCAATGCACAGTATTGCTTAGATTCAAATAATGTAAATACGGATCAGATCCATACTGTTTTTCTTTCAGTAAACAACCCATTAAAGATCCGAATAGTAAATGTTAATTTTCGACATTTCATGTTTCGTTTCCTTTAATTAAGCACATATCCATTTATTATCTGATTGATGTATGTATGAATGCCAGTACATTCGTGTGAATGTTTCACCAGAAACCATTGTAACATAAATCAGGTTCTAAATGTGAACTACTCGCCTCGGTGGATGTATTGTGCCGCCGAAGAATCGATTGTATAATCTTTCAAGAAATTGACCTTCGTTGTCCACGCCCGTCGTTCGTTTTACTGCACCGGGTTAGCAATTAGCCCGGCCGAATGTTTCGGTATAAAAGCGACCGAGCGCTAGGCCAAAGCATCAGATTTTGATTTCGATCGGATCAGTTCATTTCATAATGGCATTCAAGGTATTAAATACATACATTTAAACATTTATAAAATTATTTAAATAAAAATTATTAAAATGATTTTTTTTATTTAAATAATTAAAAGTATTCACAACTAACTTACAAAAGATTTGTGTTATTAATTCGTTTTTTTATAAATAATTTAATAATCTTACTTTTTGTTGTAAAAAAAGCAATAAAATCCTTTCTTCACAATTTAATTTTTATTCCATATATACATTTCGGACACAATGTGAATAAAAATGAAAGTGTGAAGGAATGCTTTTTTTGTGAAATACATTCGATCTTCAATCAATTTAATCTTATTTTTGATTTTTCAGTTTGTAGTATTCGCTGCCTTCGTGGCTGTAGCTAAAGCTGGAGTCATCAGCTCCCCAGTAGCTTACTCCGCCCCAATTGCCCATGCTGCTTACGCCGCTCCTGTTGCTCACGCTGCTTACGCCGCCCCAGTAGCCACTCTCGCCCATGCCGCTCCAGTAGCTTACGCCGCTCCAGTCGCCAAAGTAGCCGCTTATGCCGCCCCAGTAGCCAAAGCCGTAGTCGCCGATTCTTACGACCCACATCCACAATACTCCTTCGGCTACGGAGTCCAAGACGGTTTGACCGGAGACAGCAAGAGCCAACACGAAGAACGCGATGGTGATGTAGTCAAGGGCAGCTACTCCGTCGTCGATCCTGATGGCACCAAGAGGACCGTCGATTACACCGCTGATCCAGTCAACGGATTCAACGCCGTCGTACACAAAGAAGCCGCCGCTGTTGTCGCCAAAGTAGCCGCTCCAGTTGTTGCTAAAGTAGCCGCTCCAGTAGCTTACGCTGCTCCAGTAGCTCACGCCGCTTACGCCGCTCCAGTAGCTCATGCTGCTTATGCCGCTCCAGTAGCTCATGCTGCTTATGCCGCTCCAGTAGCTCATGCTGCTTATGCCGCTCCAGTAGCTCATGCCGCTTATGCTGCCCCAATTGCTCACGCCACTTACGCCGCTCCGGTAGCTAAAGTAGCCACCGTCGCCCACGCCGCTCCTTTGGCCTATGCTGCCCCAGCCGTATACCACCACTAAATACAACCACTGCCAAATACTCTGTACATATTATTTATAATAAAAAAAGATCAAATAAAGAACGTTTGGTTTTAATTTAACTTGTCAGTTCGTTTGAATAAACTTATAAAAGTTGCAAACATTAATACCATTTACCGTAACAAAAACATTTTAATACACAATTTGTATTTAAATGTTATTGTTATAATTCATAAGAAAATTTATAAGAAATAATTATATTGTTATAATGATAATAATAATATTTATTGTCCAACAGGAAACAAATATTTCTCAATTACAAGACAATATACAAAATAACTACAATAAAGCGTATTTTAACATTATAAAGAAAATAATAAAAACCTAATTATTTGATTGACATAAAGCAACTATGGATTTTAGTGATTCAAAAAAGATATCACTAATTGGAGGTAGTTGATTAAAGTTATTACAAATTATGCTGATGCGTGATTTAGCGCCAAAATTTAGTCTATTATGATTGATATTAAATGTAGTCTTATATCTACTGTTAAAAGTAGGAATATGCAAACCAATTAGTTGTAAAATATCGGGGCTGTCGATATGATTATTAAATATTTTATGTATAAATGAGATTCTAGACTTGTAACGTCGGTACTCAAGAGATTCGTCATTAAATTTGTCAAGCAAACGAGAATGTGTGAATGGAAAGAAAAAAAGTATCATTTTTTATTTTTATTAATATTTATCCTAAGATGATTTCTTTTTGTAATTGATAAACTTTCTTTTGTTGTCTCTCCAATAAGGTATGACAAAATCCTCTCAGTCTTCAGGTATAAAATAATTTAAGAAATCTTCGTTCAACACTTTCCACAAGATTAATCTGAAGTCGAGATTGTGGATACCAAATTAATGAAGCACATTCCAACTTTGAACGTATATAAACATTGAATAGAGATTTCAAAGCTTTCGGATTCCGCAAGTTCGCAGAATTACGAAGGATAAATCCTAATGCTTTAAAGGAACTTTTAACAAGAGAATGAACGTGAGGATTAAATGTAAATTTATCATCAAACCAAACACCAAGATCTTTGAAGACATTGACTTGCTCAATAGAATTGTTACTCACTACGTAGTTAAATTTAATTGGTTTGGATTTTTTGGTAAAGGAGATAAATTTACAATTATTGCTGTTCAATTGTATTGTTATGTCAATCCTCTAGATTTTGTCATAAAGTTTTCGTCAATACCTTATTGGAGAGACAACAAAAGAGAGTTTATCAATTACAAAACGAAATCATCTTAGGCTAAATATTAACAAAAATAAAAAAAATGATACTTTTTTTGCTTCCATTCACACAATAATATCGATATATCTTTCACCTTACTATATTTGTAATTTCAATTAGAGGGACAATTGCACCATTCATGCAACGACAAGCTCAATCCTGGAATCGAACCAGGAATCTCGGTTTACTAGCCTGACGCTTAACCTGCTCACCGACCCCGACAAAATGATACTTATTTCTAAATACGAAATTGAAATTTGCAAGTTTCTGTAAATTTTAACATACAGAATCGGAAAAAATTCAACAAACTAATATGTTTTATTAAATATTTAGTGGGAGGCAGAAAGACCGATGGTCGATAGCCATTTTCTGAGGCTTAACTAGATGTTTATGATTGTAATGTTGTAAATATTGTAATGTAATTTAATGTATCTCCCAGAAATAAAAATTTTCTATATTCAGGGTGGCGCAGGATTCCGATGAAGTCCAATATCTCAGTTATTTAGAAATTTACAAAAAGATATTAATGACATAATTTGTAGCTACTGTAAAACTTCACATTTTAAAATTGGTTTCATATATACAGGGTGTCCAATAATCACGTGACGTATCAAACAAATGATTTTTTAAATGGAATGCTATATTTTTTATGTCGATTTTAGATTCTACGCTTAAAATTAATCATTTTTGACATAAGATTTATTAGGTCAGTTTTTAATATTTTAAAAGTTATAAACAATTTAAGGTTGAAATCAATGGAAGATTGGGGCCTTATTTTTCAAAAATGAAAAACGATGTAAACTTTCTGTTAACGCAATTTAATTGAAAAAATGCTTAATAATATAAGGAATAATCGTTTGTTACCATAAAGCAAATGTTGTGTACAGGGTGAAACAATACGCAAAATGATTTTTTTTTCTTTTTTCCCTTAAATGGAACACCCTATATTTTTTGCACTATTTCGATAGAAAATTGATTGTTCTTTAATTTTTGTATAATTAACTATACCCCTATCTGTTACCATTTTTTAACAATTTCAATTCAAATTACAAAATTATAAGTTTCGCTTATAATCTATAATTTAAGTAGGCTACAATTAAAACAAATGCAATTCATAATCGTTTTCTGGTATTTAATAACATACTTACTCCCTAACCTAAAAGGATATTCAAATGACAATCGATATTTAAAGGCGCATGCAAAATATAAAGAAAATAGTTGCTCAACGATTATTTGGCGAGTTATAATGGTTATGGGACATATTTTTTAAGAAAAAAAATTGTAAAATGTTTGAATGCTATTGAATTAAAAAAAAATGTGAATGTGTGAAATAAATACATAAAAATGTTAACAAAATATAATGATATAAATATTTTATTATTTCACTTAGTATCTATTTTCGGTTTTTCAGTCAACATGAATTGTTTAAATAAATCAATTTAAGAAGCATATAGGAATATTATAATATTTTTCGAATAATAACCAAAAAATATAGTTGTTGTTAGTTTTTAACAATTAAATTAATCATTTATTGAAGAAGTATGTTTAACTGCACTAGTGTTAGAAAATATAACGTAAAATATACTTTACTTACTAATTATAATATTAAGCGTTGAAAGTTACTAAATAAATTAGTTGTTCTGGCGCGGCCTACTTTGGTTAAAAATTCTATACCAAATTATTTAATCAAATGCAATTTTGGAGAATAAATTGATGATAATAATAGGAATCGTAAAATCTGTTTAAAAATAAATTATTAATATTAACATACCTTAATAGAAAAAATAACTTCCAACCCATTCCTGGTGAATCGAAAACCAACTCACCTCCACCACTCACTAATTACCACTTGTTCATAAACAAAAATAAATCGCGTTTTTAATTATTAATAATTTCTAACGTTAAAAATTAAACCGGAATAGTGAACACTGCGCGTTTTCGGACGACTGAATCGAAATACAAGAGCGCAATTATCGCAAGTCAAGAAGAAAAAAACGATCGACGACTCACTCCGAGAACGCATTCCTGAGATAAGAAGATTCGTTGTACCTGGATCCTGGCGCACAGCCAAGAACATACCTATTTAAATTGTTGTATTTTCAATATTATCGCGTATTAAAATAATTACAGCTTAATATTTATTTACTTATTTTTATTAAATTCTCATTTATCCCGTGGTAAAAAAATATGTATGAATTATGATGTATTTTAATTAATACACTTGATTATTCGTTTCACTAAATTATTTTATATTTGTGTTCGCGTAACTTTCACAACTAAATAAATTAGTTGTTCTGGCACGGCCTACTTTGATTAAAAATTCTATACCAAATTTGTATTTGAGATTAAATATCTCAAATACAAATTTGGAGCAAGTGAGATTCTATTTTAATATCTTGTTGTTTTTCAGATAAAACACTAGATATATACTAAGATATTTGAGAAGTTATTAATTTTTCAAACACTTTTGGCATCCCTCTCATATTCTTCTTCTCATTGAGTTTTGTAATTAAGCAAGTGCTGGTTTAACATTTTTAAAAAAAATGGGCATGAAAAAAGATAAAAGTAAGCTTTTTCATTTGTGTACTTAAGTACAATTGTTTTGCTACGCTGTAGCTTCTTTAAGTGAAGAATATTAATGAATAATTAATTAATTTAGTATAAATATTGAAAATGTATCACCAAGTTAACGCCGACAAAATTAAAGAATTAATCAATTAATTATTTCTACCGTAGATAGTGGAGGCACTTAATTTTTGAAAATCCATGATCACTTAAAATAAATCACTTAATGATTTTCAACTATATAGTTGAAAATCATTAAGTGTTTTATTTTAAGTAATTATTTCTACTTATTATTCGATTAATGAAAACAAGTTTTAACTTCGAAATTTTATTATTTATACAAAAAAGTTATAAAGTGTATTCGTTGATCGAATAATTAATTGTTCCTTGCTTCTTAGTTAAATTTAAATCAATGTACCTACTTTAATCTGTTCTATGTACATAAATAGAAAACAGTATTCATTCACTTGGTCACGGATTATTTAATATGTTCTATATACCCTCCTATTGTAGAATAATACTGCGTTGACAGACGCACTAGCTAGGTGTCTGTCAACGCCGTATTATTACTACATCTGTATTTTTTTTGTCTATTTGCTGGGTGACCGCAAGGTTTCAATTTATATAAAAAATAGTTATATAATTGTAAAATTGAAATGAATAAAAAACGTAACTCTCAATGCGAATAAGCACTGAACAATCCAATCACATCGATGAATCAACAGGAAATTTCAATAGCTTGATTTTGGAAACTGATCGAATGAAAATATTAATTAATCTGCAGTGCAATTAGCGATTTTATCCAATGCTGTTAATCTAGTAATGAAAACACTCGATTCTTAACGATTCGGTGCGTTTCAATAAATTCCTCGTTATTGTTCGCATGTTATTAAAAACAAAACGAATAAAACTGGATCGGAATGGCACTATTTTACGTTGAAATATTTCAATGTATTACAAAATTTTGAGATTAATTTAAATGTAAACCGAGGATTAAAATCGTGAATATTTCTTCTATTATTTTTTTTTTTACGGAAATTTCCTTTCTAAAAAATGATAGGCATTTACATTACTAAATCTAATTTTGTGATTTTGTTATATTAAACGAAGTGAGCGATTTATTAATTCGTGAATTGGTTCCAAAAACGTTGGTATGATGATATAACAAAACACAACAAAATTCTGAAAGGAATACAATTAATTAATGAATTTTGTAAATTCTTGGGCGAAGTCGATCTTTTCGATCATTTTTTTTTCCACTGCAAAATGAAGTATATGATAATTTTTCTTATTGCCATTTATAATTAACGAAAATTTTGTACATTCATTAATTCTGAAAGTTATATTATTGTTATTATCATTATCAAATTATGGTTTCTTAAATATAAATCATAAAATCGCAATACAAATTAACGTTTTCTATTATCAACTTATATTTATATTGACAATTATAAGATTAGATACAAAAATGTTTCTGTTAAATCATCACGCCTACGTTTTTGGGAATAATTCTTGAATTTATGAAGCGTACGCTCGTGAAAATCACAAAATTTCGTAAATACATCCTGCAATATATTCTACTTATTTAATTGTACGCCCTATATTATTGCTTCATATGTGTAATTATAAAAAATATGAAACAACATAATGTAAACTAATAATGCAATTCATATTTTATAAATTTAAACTTATTAAATTAAGTTTTTTTTTTATTTATTTAACCCAACAGTCAAAAGGCCAATTACAGGATAATTTAAATATTACTTTGTAAAATTAAAGTAAGGTATCATAGTTTAACATAAATCAGTGTGAAATATACAAATCAAGACAATTGCTATACGTGACAAACTAAATATTTATCTACAATACGCAAGGAAAACTATAAATATAATATTTATTTATCTTAGATATTCCGGTATTAACATGGTTAATCATAAAACATCGTTGTCATAACTGCACTGCAATTTTGGACCATCGGATCATTATCTTAATTTTTTCTCGTCATATCTCACCCAACAATGTTTTGAATTCATAGTTATGCGAAAGCGTACAGATTCAAAAATGTTACTATAAAAAATATAAATAATACATTTTCTAAAATAATGTAAAAAATGGTTAAGCTTTTTATTATTACTAATTTCAATTTCACTTTATTAACGGAATCTCCGTTTCCAAATTAAATTTATAATTACATATTAAAAATTATTATATGTTTTATTTATATTAAAAATAATTATATGTTGTTTCGTGCTCTATTGTCAAAATTACATTTATTAAAATTGGTTCATGAAGAGTTATATATAAGCAATACTAAATGTTATTCCTAGAATTTTCTCCGTGTGAAATTTATCGAAAAATATGATTGCATGAGTTTATCGTATTGGTAGTGTCTTATTGTAGATGACTTCAGCGATGACTGCTGCCCCCTTTTGTTTAAAATCTTCATTACAATTGTTTCAACCACGCTCAGTGACAATTATTTGCTGACAATATAAAAATAAGAAATTACATAATATTTCTGCCTTAATTTTTTTCTATGGGAAAATGATCACACCTTTATAATCCAAAATTATATTTTATTCATTTTATTTAAAAATCTTGTATAGGAGGCATTTTTTAGGGTGTTAATTATGAAGATCAATTACCTTCATAAATTGTGCTTTACCTTGTAATTGTAACTATAGTTAAATAAAAGTATTTAACTATAGTTACAATTACAAGCTAGTCATTTTTAGTTGAAAGTTTACTACAAAGGGCGAAAATACTGGTTGATAGCCCAGGAAAAACAAACATTTTTATTTTATTATGTATACTTAATGTTAATGTTTGTAAAAATGTATGTAATTGTCTAAATAAAGATATTTGTATGTGTATTACAAAATGAATGCTCCCCAAATGACATAATTAATGAAACTCTGATAATAAATTACTAAAAGTGGATTAAATTAAACAAAAATTTACTGCAGCAAATAATCAACTATTAAAAACCTAATTGCGGTTTTAACAATGATGCAATTCCGTTATCCAACTGGCCAAAAAAGCGAGTCTTTACAGTGCATGTGGGCCGAGCGTAAACGTTTCGTTTTCGGTAGTTTGTCTTAATCTTAATGATATAGGTGGCCGCCGCGAATTGGGTCAGAAAAACGCGTCGCTGGCCCGATGGCCGCCGGCGCAAATGAAAGTGGTGGTAATGAGGCTTTAATTTTCGGTAAGCCCAGAATATGCTCGATCGAATAGCCGTGACCTTAACTGGGGTGAGGTCTCGTCTAGGTGTGGTCCATCCGGCCCGAAATGTCTCATGTCTCACCCGCTATATATATCGAACCGTTGATGGCAAGAAGTCAGATTGTGATACACAGTTCAACAAGTATATTAAATTAAAATGGCATTCAAAGTAAGTACTGAATTATATTATACAGAAAGGATTGTTATTTTTATAAACTGAAACATCTTTCTTAAGGTTGCGGTTTAGTGGAAAGAGATAGCTATATAGTAAAATGGAAATAATCGTTTGAAAATAGAGCTATTCTTTTGGATTTCATAATATGAATGTGTATTTACATTTTTTATCTACCAAGTATAAAGTATCAGTCTAAATAAAAAATGAATCGTTAATTTTTGTGTATTACGTCAATTTACTAGTTCAAGTTAGAAAAAAAAATTGTAAGATATAATGAAATTAATGGGTCATATCTGCTAAGTTATTTGAATGCACAATTTAGTGAAATCCTTTAAATTTTCATTGTACAAGTTCTTATTAGCAAAAATATAATTTGAAATTTGCTATAAATTTGATCAATTTTAATTGTTTTTCATAATTATTTTTCACAGAAACTAAACATTAAAATAATTTTTAATTTATCTGATGAAATTCCTGCTTATTTCAAGATTATTTTAATGTATAATACAATATTGTTCATTGATCACAACAACAATCTAACTCAAATTAGTGATTGCCCATATTTGTATAGCTATCTCTTTCTTCTAAACCGCACCCTTAAAATCATTCACTAGAAATTCTTCATCGTCCCAAATATTAACATCTGTTTTTTACGTGATACATTTTCAATTAATATAAAAAAGATCCGTTCCAAATTAAACATTTTGATCGAATGAAAGTGTTTAAAGTTTAAACTTTTTAGATTTTGGAGGCGTTCTCTTTTTTAAATGCATATTTTTGTACGATTATTATTTACGTTTTTTTTTCTTGTATTAAATAGTAAAGTTGAGCATTTTTATCTTATATTGGTAGGGCTTTGTTGGACCATTGTAGAACTACATACACCAATTAGACTTAGGATTTTATATATTAGATTTTGTAAATGAAATATATATTGGAAACTGGAGATTCTGTACATAAATAACTAAACTAAACTAAATTTCATGGTACATATTCAATTTTGATATAAAGAAAACACTTAACTTTTATTTTTATGTATTAACTTTTATAAAAAAAATATGTGCTTTCTTTATATCTAAATCTTAAAAAAATCAATTTAATCTTGTTATTAAAATCATATTACTTAATGAAGAATTTAGGGTAGATAGAAAATAAAATTGAAATACCGTAAATATTACGTCATTTTAAAATAAATAAAATGCACGCTGTTATTTGTATTTATCGTATTTGTGAATTATTATTATTTATGCAATAATTCTATTAGATTCGTATTGTTTACTAATGTGGTATATAATAATATTACCACACACGATAACTTTTCTATAAAGCACAAATGTTTGTTATGTTAAATAATATTACATTATTATCCAACAGTTTAAAATAAAATATATTTTAATTATATAAAATGTGTTTGTTATATTAAAAGTAAATTTTAAATACATATATTACAGTATAAAAAAATACAATAATGAGAAAATATTTCTAAATTTTGTTTTGTATAACACTTTATTTTCATAGTAATAGAAAAAAAAAAGAAAGAGGAAATAATTTATTAATCGTGTTCAAATTCTTTTTATTCAATTTACTTTATTTTCATTTCATTTTTTTTTTTTTAAATAATTTGATTACTTAATTTTTCCCGTTTTGATTGATACACCTTACAAAAAATGATGTATGGTCTAACAAATAAACAAATAAAGATGAATAGTAACAATAAGCACAAAAGTGATCTGGCTTCAAATCCTCCTGAACCCATCACATTTGTGATTTATCTAGCAGAAATGTGCCCTGGCTTCGAATCCTCCTCAACCAGTGACATTTGTGATACGTTTACGTTGAAAAATAAGTCACAGTAAGTAGAAATGTGACCTGGCTTTGAATTCCCCCCAACCTGTTACATTTGTAACATTGAACGTTGGTAAACAGGTCACAGTAAGCAGAAATATGGCCTGGCTTCGAATTCCCCTAATGAGTCACAGCAAGTTGAAATGTAATCTGGTTTTGACTCCCTCCTCAAACTGCCATATTTGTGACTTGTTTACGCTGGTAAACGAGACACAGAAAACAGAAATATTGCTTGAGTTCGAATCCACCTCAACCACTAACATTTTGACTCATTTACATTAATAAACGAGGCACAGTAAATAGAAATGTGACATAGCTTCGAATTCCTTTCAACCAGTTTATGAGACAATGATAAACGAGTCACACTGAGCAGAAATATGATCTGGCTTCGAACTCTATCACATTTGTAGCTCTTTTACGTTGGTAAAGAAAAATAAATATTGTCTGGCTTCGAATTGTAATACGTTTACGTTGAAAATAAGTCACAGTAAGTAAAAATGTGACCTGGCTTTTAATTCTCTTCAACCTGAACCTTTGTAACGTTGAACGTTGGTAAACAGGTAACAGTAAGCATATATAGCCTGGCTTCAAATCCCTCTTATGAGTCACAGCAAGTTGAAATTTAACCTGGTTTTGAATCCCTCCTCAACCTGCCATATTTGTGACTCGTTTACACAGAAGAAAAAGAATTAGAAGAAGAATAAAATCCTCACTGTATATATTTACTTAGAACTAATCCAAAGTGATTGTCAAGGTATTACATAATAATAAATTTAAAAAAAAAACAGAATTTGAAAATAATTAATAAATTATTTCCTCTTTAGTTACTGTGATATTTTGACTTATAATACATAAATACTTTAACAACAGCAAATTTCCATTATTGGACATTTCTTAAAGTAAATAGAAAACAGTATTCATTCACTTGGTCACGGTTATTTAAATATATTAAATAAAAATGATTTTAAAATAATTAATAAATTATTTCCACATTTAGCTCTGTGACTTTTTTTTCTTAAAGTACTTATGTAACAAGTCAAAATGTCACAGTAGCTAAAGAGGAAATAATTTATTAATTATTTTCGAAATATTTTTATTGAAATAACTGAGACCAAGTAAATAAATCCTTTTTCTAATATTAAATACTAATTTATTTCTTTAATTATTCCAGTTCATCGCTTTCGCTGGTCTCTTGGCCGTAGCTCAAGCTGGAGTAATCAGCAGCCCACTCGCTTATTCCGCTCCAATTGCCCATGCTCCACTCGCCTACTCCGCCCCAATTGCCAAAGTAGCTGCTCCATTAGCCTACTCCGCTCCATTGGCTTATTCCGCCCCAATTGCCAAAGTAGCTAAAACCGTAGTCTCTGAAGAATACGACCCCAACCCACAATACTCTTACGGATACTCCATCAACGATGCCCTCACCGGAGACAGCAAGGACCAACACGAAACCCGCAACGGAGACGCCGTCCAAGGAAGCTACTCCTTGATCGACGCTGACGGTTTCAAGAGGACCGTTGAATACACCGCCGATCCCATCCACGGATTCAACGCTGTCGTCCACCGTGAGCCACTCGGTGTTAAGACCATCACCAAAGTAGCTGCCCCAGTTGCTTATGCCGCCCCAATTGCCAAAGTAGCTGCTCCAGTCGCTTACGCCGCCCCAGTTGCTCATGCTTATGCTGCTCCAGTAGCTAAAGTAGCCACTTATGCCGCTCCAGCTGCTTACTACCATCATTAAGTACCCGATTTAGTGCAATTATTTATTTATCTATTTATTTTATGTGTAAATAAAGCAAAAAAATAAACTTAAAACAATGTTTGTTTTCTTTAAATTTGTATTATTTAAAGAATTTTATATCTTTGGTTCTTCTATAAAAAAATATTTAAATGCTACAACAGACATCTCATTAATGCCATCCATTTGCGTAGAATTGTTGATGATACAATTAATATTTCTTTTTATTTTTTATTTATTCAAACGGTACACCATTTTACAAAATGAAAACAAAATATATAAAAGAAAAATACAAATTGATTAGAAATTGACTTAATTTACAGTGCATAATTGATTAAAACAAAGGAGCTAAATAAGGTTCATACAATTTAATATATTTTTAAATGTTGACATGGGAATTTTAAACATATCTAAATTAGGATTATCATTACATATATTGTTGTATAACAATGATATTTACTAATTTAAATTTCAAATAACTCTCACAAATCTGTTTTTGCTTTTGTTAGATGGCCCAATTCGCTTAATGCATTATCTGTGATTAATTTTGATTAGTATACCAAACACATGGATTGGTATTCATTCTGAATATTGCAATAATTAAAAATTATTTTTATTAATTCGTGGCAATGTTTGATAAATAGTAAACCATATGAATTAATAGAAACCAAAATGATCTAGTTATTCTGTCTTGCAACTGTAAAAAAAATCAAGTATGGTGAATTATTTGCTGCTTCACAAATTTCTCGTAAATAATATACATTTTCACGGCATAATAACTTGACTTACATTGAATAAATCAAATTCAGTCAATTGCTTACTACACATCACGTAATACTCAAACAAACAATAATTAAATAAAAAAATAACTTGACATTTTTTGATACTAGACTACTGTATACCAAATACAGTAGTATAAAAAAATATCAAGTTATTTTTTTATTTAATAATTGTTTATTTACCATTAAATGTTTATTCAAAAAAATATTTAACCAAATTTGCCGGAGAAAATACCATGATCAACACATCACCATCTTTAAATAAGGAAAGTCATAAATGATTTAGACAAAAAGAAATAAAAGTGGAAACAATCAACCTTGATTGGAACAACAAACAAAATGAGAAAATCTTTCGTGATAGAGGTAGAAATAAAAATGTTAAACACAGCTGTTCTGTGTTCTGCCTATATCTCAGTTATTATAAGTCTTAGGGCTTTCAAGTAAAAAAACAAAATGTTAACAAAATTGATCATGAAAAAATGCTGTAAATAATTTTTAAATTTGTAACACTTCCGTTAGGGTAATATCAGAATATTATGAAAATTTGGCGGATTAAAAGACCATATTTCATCATTCATGTAATTCGCAATCTAAATACATAACATTTTTATGAGTAAGCATTTAGAAATACTCCAACTGGCACAATTTATTTCATTAAATAATTATTCAGAAAGAGAATGATTAATACCACATTTTATTAACAAAAAAGGGATATTTCGTTAAGAATTCGGAAAAATATGATTCATTCCATCACGAAGTTATGCTTTTATGGTCGAGTTACTACATATTATTTGAATTAAATATGAGTATTAAAAGGTAAATAATGTAAGATTAAAATCACTTGATTTGTTTCACAAAAAAAAAAATATATATATTGACAAAACTAGTTTCGCATTTTACAGCATTATCAAGAGTAATTAAATATGAGAATATAGGTATGGATACACAGTAACATTAATTGAGGTCTAATAAGTGTAATCTACCGTTGCAATGCACAGTAGTACTGGGATGCAACAAACAAATATCTGAATGGTTTTTTGAGTTTAAGTGAAGTGTTTAATCACAAATTGAAAGACTGTTATTCCTTACTTCACAATTTATTTTTATGTTAGATGTACATTTCGAGACACAAAGTGCTCATTATCAATGAGGAGTTGTTATTGATAATGAGCACTTTGTGTCTCGAAATGTACATCTAACATAAAAATAAATTGTGAAGTAAGGAATAACAGTCTTTCAATTTGTAAACGAATATGTATTGTTTACCCCAATGTCGTTGGGGGGGGGGGGGGTGGGTGGGGGTGGATTATATGCTCGAGAAGTAGTAAGTAATGTTTACAGTTGGAATATGGGAATCATCATCGCCAGTAATAATAATAAGAAAAGAACTTATTCACTTGGTCACAGTTATTTAAATAAATTAATTAAAAGAATTTGAAAATAATTAATTAATAAATTATTTTCTCGTTTGCTACTGTGACATCAAGACTTATGTTACAAATTCTTTTATTTAATTTATCGCCAGTAATATTTCCTCGTTTAATGTTAATTTAAATAACTGCAAAAGTGTGAATCATCTATGTTTTATTTTATTTTAATTGCAATCTCCATTTTTTTATTGATTACTTTAAAGAAAGAGTATCCCACGATAACATGGATTGCATTTTTTTATTAATTGTAAAGTTTATCTTTCGTTACACATCGTCACTAATCAATCGATTAATGAAAACACTTTTTAACTGTGTTTGTAAAAGTAAAATGTATTTAATGACTATGAGGACCAAACTGGAACATTTTAATAACTTTTAATTTAAAATAAGCCAACATTTTGTAGTAGATAGTATTTTTTTTTTAATTTTGTAGTAGTAGTCTAGATAAAAAGAGGGATTTTAGTTGATAGTCGCAACGAGCCCAACTCTGCGTAAATAAATGTATTTTTCTTCTTGCCCAAGAGAAAATAATATAAAACTGATTTAGAGTTTTAAATCTTTATTGAAAATAAATAAATAAATACGACTAGTTTATTTAATGATAGTAAGCTGGGGCGGCGTAGGCGGCATGAGCTACAGGGGCGGCATAAGCTACTGGAGCGGCGATTTTGGCTACTGGAGTAGCATAAGCAACTGGGGCAGCTACTTTGGTGATGGTCTTAACAGCGAGTGGCTCACGGTGGACGACAGCGTTGAATCCGTGGATTGGGTCAGCGGTGTATTCAACGGTCCTCTTGAAACCGTCAGCATCAACAAGGGAGTAGCTTCCTTGAACAGCATCTCCATTACGGGATTCTTGCTGGCTCTTGCTGTCTCCAGTTACATGATCATCAACTCCGTATCCGTATTGGTATTGTGGGTTTGGGTCGTATGGTTCTGGTTGAGCGGCTACGACGGTCTTGGCAATTGGGGCGGCGTAAGCTACTGGAGCGTGGGAGTAAGCTACTGGAGCATGAGAGTAAGCTACAGGAGCGGCTGGGAGGAGACCAGCTTGAGCGTAAGCCAAAACGGCGGCGAAGGCGACGAACTATATTTTTTATTAAATTAATTAAAAATAATAATAATAAGGGCAGAAAGACCATAACAGACTACTAACTCATCAAATTGTATTGTAAATATAAATATTTGTAAAGAATTGTAATTCTGCTGTTTGAATAAAGATGTTTGTATATTTAAAAAAATAATAATACCTGGCTGAAAGACCGATGGTGCGATTGCCATTTAGTATGAATATTATATTAAATGTATTGTTGTTTTATATTTTGAATTAAATTCTGACTTAGCCCGTAGTGAAACATTTTTTATGTAATAATTATAATAATAGTTTCTTGAAAATGACTACTCATGGAAACTAGTCGAAACACAAATATAAAAGTTTAGTGAAACGTAAAATCAAGTGTATTAATTAAAATACTTCATAATTATTACATAAAATGTATTGTACATAATATAAATTTTACAATAAAGATGATAATAATACCTTGAAAGCCATGTTATCTTAATTTGTTCACCGTTGAGAGTGTTATGATTAAACAGTAATGATTGCGTAGCTTTTATACTTCCACGCAAGCGAAGACAAGTTTCGGGGATATCGCCAGGGTCAAGTTTATTGGGTCGAATTGTCGAGATTTAGAAAGGGGTTTCGATTGATTTCGCTTTTGTATTACATACCCATTATGCGGTCGGTGCTTCGAGCAATTCTATTTAGCATTGTTTGGTACAACTGGCTCGTAATTATGTAACGTCGCTCCTTTAGGCGAAAACTCTAATGGGTGAATTATTAACGCCACAATAATTTCATACAGTATACTAAGAAGTTATAAAATAGTAACGTATAATTTTAAAATTTATATTTGTATTTAGACATAATAATCTTTATTAAAAGATATACGAAGAAAAATTTACAAAATAAATTATTAAATTTACTAAACAAAGTATATAATTTAGATTTATTAATTGGCTATCGACCAGTGGTCTTTCGATTTTATTACTGTCTAGTTATTCTAGTGCTGCCTGTTGCTAGTCGTGTCATGACAATTATTATTAACATTCTTCACAATTAAAATAAGCTATCAACGTTTCACATCAACACAAAATATCATATTTTAAAAACTTATAATATTCAATTTCAATTTCAATTTACTTTATTAACGGAATCTCCATTTCCAAATTACAATTATAATTACATATTAAAAATTTTATAAGAAAAGTGTGACGCTCTAAAAAGATTACAAAACATATGCATAAAAAAGGCAAATTACCAATCACAAATTACGACAAAATACAAAATAAAAATAATACGCATCAAAATATTTATTTATCAATCCCAAACAGTTCATTGTGAAAACAAAATGCAACCGGCTTATTCCTATCTTCAAGTGATAATAAATAAATATAGATAAAAAAATTATGTAATGTGTGAAAACTGCAAATGAAGAAGTGAAGAGCATAAAGTTAGAATTGGTAGACAAATCGTTCGCATACCTCATTCACCCACAAAAAGGAAATAGTTTGCTATAATTCCGTGCGTATCCACTTATTTGACAGTGAAGAAAATGTATTTAATGTATATATTTATTTTATGCCTTTCTTCACTTCTGTATTTTTTAATACTAAATGTATATTTCAAACGCAATGTGCTCACAATCAATTTTTTATGAAAAATAAATAAACATATAAACAAAATTAAATATAAAAATGTGATGTATTTGAAAATCAGATAAAGGTAAATTATTACATTTTGTCATAAATTTTCTTTAAACAATTTTAAACATTTAAAAAAGTCAAATTCTCTACAATTAAATTAGATAAAAGCATATTAAATAAAAATGATTTGAAAATAATTAATAAACCACATTTAGCTCTATGACTTTTGACTTACGCTACGTAAGTACGTTAAACAAATGCACATTAAAACAACTACTTCCCGGGCAAATAACCACACCGGACATTGAATTACAAAAGTCAAAAAGTCACGGAGCTAAATGTGGAAATAATTTATTAATTATTTTCAAATCATTTTTATTTAATATATTTAAATAACTGTGACCAAGTGATTGAATACTTTTTTCTATTTACATAGTTAGAAGCAATTGAGATGTATAAAAATTCTAGTAAACTTTTAAATTTTGATTTAATTCCCTTAAATAACAATTTATTAAAATTAATTGATAAAATCATAGAGACGTAAAAAAGGAATAAAATATTATATCAAGAAAGCTTCACGTACTCACCAAAAAATATTTTCGTTATGAAATTATATTTAAAAGGAATTTAATCAAGCATTAAACACAATTTTACATTATTATTTTATTTTTGCTGTCCTCATATTAATTATATGTGAAAATTACTGTGATCGTAAAAAATTAACAACTGTAGAGTATTCTAAATGAGAGCAATTTCGATTGCAAGTCGAAGTTCTCCTCGAACAACCATGGTTCGTTATCTCTCCAACTTCGTTTTCGGTGGTAATCAAAGTAATCGATACATACGAAATCCGGCGCTTTCAATAGATATATGAATTTATGTCACATTATTTTAATAAGACTCTTTCTGAAAAATGTTTGTTTTTCTGTGTGTTTTTAAATTCAATGATTCTTTTTATAACAAAAAATATTAAAAATCTAAAATAATGCAATTATTGACAACACTTTTTAACTTTGTATAACTGACATTTATTTGTGACTATAGTTTCGACACTTGTTATTAAGCTAACAGCAACTAACTGTTACTTTGATAAAGATGTGTTAATAACGTCGAAACAATGGCCATTAAATTTATTTATTTAATCGTTTTTAAAGTATTCATTATGGTATCTATAAAGTAACCGTGTCCAGGATATCCCATTAATGGCCCAACCTCAGGTTCCTGGGACTAAAACATGCCGGAATTCATCTTGAAACTTAAAGAAACCAACACTTATTTTATGCTTTGATTTGAATAAAATGTACATGATAATACAACACATCATCTGAGTCAATATGTTCACCATTACTTGATAGTAAGTGTAAAATGTAACATAACTTATAAACAAATATCTATTGTTTTCTTATTTAGACAAGCAATAATACATTTCAGTTATTCAAACAAAGTTAAAAAGTGAACCAAGTAGAAGTCCTGACAATTAATAAAAAAATATGCAATGCATATTACCCAGGATCCTCTTTTTAAAATATTCAAATAAAAATTAATGAAAATTACAATTATTCGACCTAAATTAATGTTATTAAGTGTCCACACCTACATTCTCATATTTAATTAAATAAGTGTAATAACTCGACCATAAAAGGATTAAATTGTGAAAGAATGATTCATATTTTTCCGAATTTCTAATGAAATATCCTTTTTTTGTAAATAAGAAGAGGTATTAATCACTCTCCTGAATAATTATTTAATGAAATAATCTGTGGTATTTGCAAAGTAGAGCATTTCTAAATGCTTGCTCATATAATATTTTGTGTAACAATTACAAGGATTTTGAAGATAATAAAAAGATGAGTTATATGTATTGTTGTCATTTGAATTAATATAGAGATTATTAATCTCTATATTAATTCAAATGATTATAAATTCATAATTATAAAAAGAAAATAATAATAATTGTCCCCGACACCAATTGGTAAAGGGGGACATCGATTATATATATATATATATATGTATATGTATGTATAAATAATTGTAATCACCTTGCATTTTGCTTTCCAACTAATTCATTTTTTTAAGACCATTATTATGTCCTAAATAATTTACATATATTACTAAATGATTGTTTTTATGTTCACACCGCGGCCACCCTCGCTATTTTAAAATCCGTGTTATTTCCAGATGGGTTGTGACAGTGTGAGTTCACGTCATTATTGAATTAAACAGAATCACATTCAAAGTATTATGTAATCGTATAAAACAAGACATACATTAAAGTTTAAATAAACTCGAATTATAATTTAATTTCTTCCTCTTTTCTTCCCTTTCTTCACTTTCGCCTCAAACTCGACAAGTGTTTCATTTACTAAAATATTTTTATTTGAACTTCAACATAAAAGTTACGCTACAAACGACTAGCATAATAATGTGTAAGGTAAATAAACAATATTCTTTTCAAGTTGAAAAACAATTACAAAAAATAATTTAATTCCACTTATTATTTTTTTAATCAAGTGAATTCATTTTACAAGTCAGAATTAATAAATAAATTTCAAATTATCATAGTTCATCTTTTTGATTAATTATCTAAATTTTTAAATTCAAACAACTGACACGAAATATTTACAAAAAAATCACATTTGATGCTTAAATAAGAAAGCTACACCTGAAGACACTCAGTGCCGAAACTAAAATTGTTTCCACACCGAGTGTCTTTTTCAAGTCTAGCTCTCTTATATAAGCATCAAATATGTTTTTTTTTGCAAATTCTACAACAAAGCTAAAGCCTCAACCATCGATTGTTTGAAAAATTGTATTAATTGAAAGTAAATACTGATTTTAATTCTAATTTGGGTTTATTATGAAATAAATATGAATAATTTATTAAAAATCTACGAATTAAACACAGATTAGATTGCATAACTTTAAATTCTCGACTAGTTTCGGGTTATTAGTCCATTTTCAAGAGCTTTTTTGATGCTTAAATAAGAAAGCTACACCTAAAAGCAAACTAAAATTATTTCCACGAGTGTCTTCTTCAAGTCTAGCTCTCTTATATAAGCATCAAATATTTTTTTTTGCAAATTCTACAACAAAACTAAAGCCTCAACCATCGATTGTTTGAAAAATTGTATTAATTGAAAGTAAATACTGATTTTAATTCTAATTTGGGTTTATTATGAAATAAATATGAATAATTTATTAAAAATCTACGAATTAAACACAGATTAGATTGCATAACTTTAAATTCTCGACTAGTTTCGGGTTACTAGTCCATTTTCAAGAGCTTTTTTGATGCTTAAATAAGAAAGCTACACCTAAAAGCAAACTAAAATTATTTCCACGAGTGTCTTCTTCAAGTCTAGCTTTCTTATATAAGCATCAAATATGTTTTTTTTTTTGCAAATTCTACAACAAATAAAATAAGATCATAAACCCAAACATTCAGTTTATATTATCATTAAAAAAATGTTTATATAATCTGAACATCCAAAACGTTCAAAACCATTTTTTAGTAGCAATCGACATAATCAAGCTGAATTCCAGGGTGAATAATCTGGCAGGTAAAATTTACGAGTCTCTGCCATTTTCGATAAGTCGTATCAATGTGGATAGAAAATTATGCAATTTGCGACGGGTTGGGAGTGTTTCTGTGCGTTTCTGTCGGTACGTGTGTATGTGTGCGTTTGTGTGTGTGTGTGCGGGCGATAATAAAATTTTCTGGTTTTGTAATCTGCGCCCAATAAATTTCTATTGGGAGTTAATAAAAGCCCAATCTGTACCGATAAATTAAACCAGTTACGAAATGTTTAATGATTTTACGAATATAACAAAATACATATACAAAACGAAACTTGCTCAGGTTGTTTAGATCCGTGGATGATAATTATGGGGGAAATTGTGAAATCAATGAAAATTAAAAAAAACAATAATAATAAAAAAATAATCTAGAAACATATTTATGCACAGATTCAATAAGTTAATTGAAATTGTGAATATCTTCAATTTGGTTCTCATTAATCACTTGATGAAACATGTTTACAATATTGATAATTAAATAAAAGTCACTTGATTTGTTTCACTACTATTTTTTTTTATTCTCTCCGACTAGTTTCGACTTATCGTCATTCTCGAAACTAGTCGGAGAGAATAAAAAAAATAGTAGTGAAACAAACCAAGTGACTTTTATTTAATTATCGAAATTGTGAAATCAATGCATATTAAAATAAAAATACAATAATAATAAAAAAAAACTAATTTAGAAACGTATTTATGCACAGATTCAGTAAGTTAATTGAAATTGTGAAATCAATGCATATTTACAAAATACAACAATAATAAAAAAACAATCTAGAAACATATTTATGCACAGATTCAATAAGTTAATTGAGAGTTACAATGATTATCTCTGATTTGTCTACAAACAATTGGAACACTTGAGTTATATAAAGATCTTTATTTAAATCTGAGTCGAAAATATTTTTTGCCGAAGACAATTAATTGAGAATGCGCGTAGCAATCGCGTCCGTCAACGTCCTCGATTATATCCACCGGAAATCGCAGCCGGGACGGTACGTTCGATGAATTTAATTTAACAACTATGTAATTAAATAAGGCAGAGCTATACTGACGAGGGATAAAATTCCAAAACATGTGTTTTATATTACGTATTTTTTTTATTTTGTTTTTTTGTATTGAATATTTTCGAATACAAAATTATTGCGTTATACAATTTGTTATTATGCACGTCCAATTATAACACTTGGACGTGCATAATAACAAATTGTATTACGCATAACGTTAAAAAAATGTAACAATAGCCAAAGAGGGAATAATTTATTATAGTGAGGGGCAAAGTCGATCTTTTATTATTGCTAAATTAAGTATATTATAATTTTATGAATGTTACTTATTATAAAAATATCAAGAATAACTTTCCATTTATTAATAAACATAAATTTGAAACCACTTTTTCGTTTTAATAATAAAAATAACATATTTAGTAATACTCGATTACTAATATTATTCGATTTTGCCCAACGCCAATTTATTATTTTATGTCCTTTAGTTTCGTGCGTATCTAATTATTTGACAGTGAAGAAAATGTATTTAATTTATTTCGCTTAACTCAAAATATATTATTTAAAAAAAATGTTATTT
Source organism: Philonthus spinipes (assembly GCA_963082785.1). NCBI lineage: Eukaryota > Metazoa > Arthropoda > Insecta > Coleoptera > Staphylinidae > Philonthus > Philonthus spinipes. Next base: position 4,228,747 of record OY720300.1, read on the forward strand.
TTATTAACAAAAAGAGAACAATTTTTTTTTAATTTCCATGAAATTAAACAAGGAAAATTTCTGGCAATGATCAATAAAATTCTATCAATCCCTTTTTCCAACTGCAAAAAAAAATACTTACACTGTAAGTTTTACAAACATCTATTGAAACAACTACTTCCCGAGCATTTACCCCGCCGGACATTGGATTACACAATAGATATTTGTTGTTGCAGCACTGCATTGCCAGAAATTTTCCTTGTTTAATTTCATTGTAATTCAAATAACTGCAAACGTGTGAATCATTTTTGTTTCATTTTATTTATTTTTTTTAATTTCGTTCATATCCACATATTTTATGCGTTGTTAATTATACAGCACTGACCATGAAAATGGTGTCCGATTCATATTTGAATAAGACCGTGGCATGTAGCAATTATTTCGGGATGACATAAATTCGGTATTGAGATTAGATCGATCTCGAGGTGTGAGCACGCGATAGACGAGTGAAATGGAAAGCGCGTGCCAAAATTCCATGCTGCACCAAATAGTCGTCTTGAGCGGTTACCCTGACCATCGGATGAGGTGTGGTTAGGGCGCAGCTCAATAGATAATCATATATAAACGGCGACATGTGGATTTTTCGAGCATACCACTGATCAACACCGTTCGGTACAGCATCAATTAAACAAAATGGCATTCAAGGTATTTCTTTTTTATTAATTTCAAATATGTTTTTACATTTTTTTTGTAGAATTGTAAATTCTCCAAACTTTCATCAAGTATAAGTAAAAACTTATTATCTTAACACAGTGACTTTAATGTAATTAATACTTTTTAATAATTATACATCGGTAGTTCATATTGTAATAATAAATATGAATAGTTTTTTTTTTTTTGGAATTGAGTGAGTTACGTGAAGATGATAATAACTTGAATAAAGAACACTTAGAATCCTTTCTTCACTATTTTTATTTAAGAAAGGTGTTCTTTATTCAAGTTATTATCATCTTCACGTAACTCACTCAATCCAAATATTACGATGGCCTCCTGGTCAACTGAGTTAAACAAATATTTCCAAATCAAAATCAACCATTGATAATGGTCACTTTGTGTCCGAAATGTACATCTGGTGAAAAATAAAAATAGTGAAGAAAGGATTCTAAGTGTTCTTTATTCTTTATTCAAGTAAATATGAATAGAATATTGAAGATTTACATATAAAATAAATACCGCTAAATATTATCTAAGAAAATAAAATACATTGCATATTATTTAACATAATATTAAAAATAAATATTTTCATAATATATTCTTAAATTAGTCCTTTTCGACCATAGGTCTTTCTGCCCTAAAATAAATAAAAACGTAGATTAAATTGAATAATTTTAAATTCTCTTTAAAATGGTCTGATAAGCCGAAAATAGTCGAAAAAATAAAGTTAATCATTTCAATCAATTTTATTTCTTTTATTCATTATTATTTATTTTTAATAATTTATTCATTTTTATTATAAACACAGTATTTTTTTTAGAATAATAATGTTATAAATAATACAGCGATAGAAAACAATATTTTTGGTTATTATTAAAGCTTCTACTTTGTTATTTATTTATTTATTTATTTATTTATTTATTTATTTCTAATACAACCACAGACATTTATTTTACAAAATTTCCTATCTCTAGTTGTATGCTATTTAAATATACACTAAATAATAACTATTGCCTAATTAACAAAAATATAATTACAATTCTAAATTTTAAGACCGTTGCATTATTTCCATAATACGGTTAAAACATAATTTCGCATTAGACATATTTAAAATATCAAGCGAAGGATCGACAGATTGTAAATTGTTGTAAATGTCACACATAGCAAATATTGGCGATTTAACAATGACATTCGTTTTGGGAATAAGGAGTATATCTATGGTGTCTAAGTGCGTGGGGGATTTGAAAATTAATTGAAGCAACATCTATCGTAATTCACAATAATAAAACACTTTTACTTTATTTGAGAATTTTATTTTAATCGTTTGGATAACTTTCAATTAAACATTTTCTCAATTATTTGAATCTATTTATTGAAAGATAATATTATCCCATTTGTAAATAAAACAAGGAATTTTACGCGTTTCAAAAAATATATTATTTTAGAGTCATTGCTACAATTAAAATCGTCAACATTGAGAGAAACAATTGCAGCAATGTCTCTGCAAATATTTTTATTGGGAAATAAAAAAAAACGTTTATTTATTTTTAATCGTTTTCATCAAGCTAAAGCCTCAACCATCGATTATTTGAAAAATTGTATTAATTGAAAGTAAATACAGATTTTAATTCTAATTTGGGTTACTTTATGAAATAAATATGAATAAATTATTAAAAATCAATCAATAAAACACAGATTAGATTGAATAACTTTAAATTCTCGACTAGTTTCGGGTTGGGCTAATAACCCGAAACGAAACCTTTCAAGAAAATTTAAAATTTCAAGAAACTAGTAGTTATTCAATCTAATCTGTGTTTTATTGGTTGATTTTTAATAATTTATTCATATTTATTTCATACAATATGAACTACCGATATCTAAATATTAAAACTATTAACTATATTGGGTTATTTTGTTTGTTTTAGTTATATTGAATTATTCTTTTTTTCTCCTTCAATTTACGTTTGCTTGTTTTATATATATATATATATATATATTCTTAATTATTATTATATTACTATTTATGTAAATTATTGTATATTTTCACTTGTTGGATTCTTCCGTTGGAAAATAAAATTATTATTATTATTATTATCATTTTACAGTTCGTAGCCTTCGCTGGTCTTTTGGCCGTAGCTCAAGCCGGAGTAATCAGCAGCCCACTCGCTTACTCCGCTCCAATTGCCCACGCTCCACTCGCCTACTCTGCCCCAATTGCCAAAGTAGCTGCCCCATTAGCCTACTCCGCTCCATTGGCTTATTCCGCCCCAATTGCCAAAGTAGCCAAAACCGTAGTCTCTGAAGAATACGACCCCAACCCACAATACTCTTACGGATACTCCATCAACGATGCCCTCACCGGAGACAGCAAGGACCAACACGAAACCCGCAACGGAGATGCCGTCCAAGGAAGCTACTCCTTGATCGACGCTGACGGTTTCAAGAGGACCGTTGAATACACCGCCGATCCCATCCACGGATTCAACGCTGTCGTCCACCGTGAGCCACTCGGTGTTAAGACCATCACCAAAGTAGCTGCCCCAGTCGCTTACGCTGCTCCAGTAGCCAAAATCGCCGCTCCAGTAGCTTATGCTGCCCCAATTGCCCACGCCGCTTACGCCGCTCCAGTAGCTAAAGTAGCCGCTTACTCCGCCCCAGCTTACTACCACCATTAATTCAACCAACAATGTAAATTATTTATTTATTTATTAAATAAAAAATCTCAAACTTCAATAAATTCCACTCATTTCCACATTATCACAATCGAGAAATCCACCTGCTCCACAATTTCACATGTATAAATTACGAAGAGTTGAACTTTGGCAATTACCATTTCCGGGGTGGGTGTAATTTATTCAATTCGGAAATAGCTCGAGAGGCCAGTTGTTGGAAAATGTCTGTAAAACGCACGTGAACTTTCCGTGTTTTAATGAATTTAACCGCGAACTTTCCGCTGGCTGTTCCCCGACAAAACCGAATCGACGTGGAAATGTAAATTCGATGTTCGCAACGGCGGTTATCGTGTTTGCGTGCCGGCAAGGCGATGGGGATGTCTGTCTACCTTTCAACCCCGATGGATGATCGCGACCGCTCCGTTTTCTTGTAATTAATACAAGAACGCACCTGTTTTAAACTCAAGCAAATCGTTGAAGCGAATAGCATTTGCATATACATTAAGGATTTTATTTAAAATGAACATATTTTTATGTAAAATAAAATAAAATTCAGTGAAGGAAAAATGGAATAATTTATACAATTACGTAAAATTAAACACGTGTTTTTTTTCTTTCAATTTTATTGTGAAACAAACCACGTGTTTAATTTTATATTAAATAAAAATGATTTGAAAATAATTAATAAATTACCCCCAAAACTCACTACACAACCCCTCCAACCCTCTCCTTTACGAACTAACAAAAGTCACCCATATCGAAATCCGCATAGCCCGTTTAGCCGAAAAATTTGCCTCAAACCCTATCAATTACAATCTCCTACACCCTTTGTGCATTCCCCGAAACCAAAATATCACTCCCAAACGTAAACGTTTCACCATCACCATTCATGATTTCATTTCATCATTTCATGAATTTAGTGATCACGACGAGTAAATTCAAATTTCATAAGACAATGGACGACATTAACGATCAAAACCTTTTTGACACAGCAACTGACAAGGACGGACGCCTACAAAATCAGGCGGAAAGACCAACGGTCGATAGCCAATTGGCAGAAGAATTTATTTTTATGTTAATAAATTATTCCCACATTTAGCTCTGTGACTTTTGACTTACGCTACGTAAGTACGTTAAACAAATGCACATTAAAACAACTACTTCCCGGGAAAATACCCACGCCAGACATTGAATTACATAATGTACACCTGCTGTTGCACATCAATAAAATATTGCATAATGCAACAAATTTTGATCCGAGAAAAATTAAATGTAAAAAATTAAAAAGGAACTTAATATAAGGGCAATGTATAGACACGTGTTTCAGGATCTATGCCTCGCCAGTACAGCTATGCCTTACATAATTTAAAGATGTTAAAATAAATTTACCTAATTGTTTAAACATGTTTCACTAAGTGTTAAGTGTGAAATTAATTCAAGAGGAATAATTTATAATAATAATAATAATAATAATAATAATAATAATAATAATAATAATAATAATAATAATAATAATAATAATAATAATAATAATAATAATAATAATAATAATAATAATAATAATAATAATAATTCACCCGTCTGGGATCGGATTAGAATAGTCCCAGGGTAAATCCTGCCTGTCGTAGAAGGCGACTAAAAGGATCCTCGGGGGTTATACCTACCTCTAGAGGGCGCGCACCCCTATATGGCGGATAGGGGGAAGCCATCACGAACCTCAGTTCGTGATGGTAGGAGGGTACCTTTGTGTACTCTCCCGCGGACCAAAAGGGTAAGGAGGGAGTGATGCGGGTGATGCCTTGGTATCACTGGCAAATCCTCCCTCAAGACCGGTGTGTCTACGCAAGTGGGCACATTGGATCTAGAGGAGAAAACCTCGATAAAAAATCCGAAATCCAAGGTGTCATACGAACCGTGCCGAGGGATGAATGGCCATGCGAGAGTTGGTCGTGAACGGTGTCTTCCGGATACCAGGCGCCCTCCGGTCGTATTTAGCCTTCCACCGGTATGGGAGCACTGCCGGTGGCGACCGTTTATTTCTGCCCTACTCGTGGGACCAAGATGACATCTCTTCCTACTATCAAACCCCAAATTTCCAACCCGCAACTGACGGGGGATTCCATCCCCCGGTTTTTGCAGGTTTCAAGGGTCGAAGGAAACTTCGACAAGGTGAGCCCGTTTGTCATTGACAAAATTGTGTATGGAACGGTCGGACAGTGCAAGTCGATCAAGAAAATAAAGGAGGGTTTACTGATTGAAACGGTCAGTAACGCTCAATCAAAGAAATTAATGGAGACGACGAGTTTTGGAGAATTTCAAGTGCAAGTTACCCCGCATAATACACTGAACTATTCCCGTGGAGTAGTTTACTGCAAGGACTTCCTGAATTGTACTATCCAAGAAATTCAGGAAGGCCTTGCAAGCCAGGGAGTAATAGAGGTTCGTAGAATAACCACAAGGAGAGAGGGTGTGATTCAGGAGACGCCTAATCACATCCTCAAATTCAACAAACCGACATTACCCGACAAAATTAAGGGCGGAATCCACAGTAGTCTTCCAGTCCGTTTATATATTCCTGCACCCCTAAGGTGTTTTAAATGCCAGGAATTCGGTCATACCGCTACACGTTGCTCTAAAGAGCAAATATGCGTCTGTGGGAAAAAGATTCACGAAGGGACAAGGTGCGAGGAACCGGTCGAATGCGTTAACTGTAAAGGTAACCATTCGGCTCGTTCCCGTAACTGCCCCAAGTATAAAGAGGAAGTAGCTATTCAGGAACTAAAAACAAAGGAGAAGCTATCATATTTTGAAGCTAAAAAGAAGGTTGTTCCTTCGTTACCCACGGCTGGAGTCTCTTACTCCCAAGCCACGAGCACAAAGGTAACTTTAGCTGAAGATCTACTGAGACAGCTACTTCCTCAAATAAAAGCTACCGTATCAGATGTAGTGAAATCACAAATGCGTGATCTTCAAACTCAACGGGAGGTGAGTAAAATGCCTCCCCCACTCGCCCCTCCGGCCAATTTGCCAAGGTCGACGGGCGAAAGACAGCAGGGAACCATTAAGGCACCCAAAGCTGTCGGACAGCACGGTGTTGCCAAGGCACCCCAAGCTGTCACACCACCGGGGACCAGTGCAATACCCCAATTAATTTTACAGCAGGGGATTTTGTCCCCTGCTGTAGAGAGAATCTTGGCATCTGCCGTGGCTGCAACATCAGCAACCCACGACACAAGTAGGACCCTCACAGAGGGTACTGAGTCCACAATAGATTTGGACTCATACCCTCTAACCGAACAATCCAACAAGAGAGGGGCTACTGATGCTTCTCTCTCATCCTCTGACGACTTCGCAGTCGAGGAGATTACTACGGATGGAGGGTCTGTAGATAAAAAACGGGTGCAGAAGAGAAAACCGGGCTGGAAGAAGGGCGTTCCTAGAAAATGATGCTTCTTGGAACAGCCATCTTTATTAATTTTAAATTATTTTGTGTCTCATCGTTATATCTGTTAATTTATTTATATTTATTATATTGTTTCGTCTATTTTATCGTGTCTATTTCCTGTATTTTTGTCCAGGCATTGGGGTTAGTTGCTAACCTCATGCTTTTAGTATTCTCAAGTGATAGTAACGTGATATTAGTTTTAGGTTTTTATTTTATTATTGTCTTGTTATTGTCTTTTAGGTTTTTAGGTTTTTATGTCTTCGATGTCTCTTATATGTTTCTAGGTTTAGGTTTTATCTTGTCGTTGTCCTGGTATCGGAGTCCTTTACAACTCCGATGCCTATTCGTGTTGCTAGGTTATAAGATGTGCTCGTCTTAGTGTTATTTATTTTAATTTATTATTACTTGTTTTGTAACGTCTTAATTAAAAATGGTTGAACAAGTTGTCCAGTGGAATTGCAACGGTTGCAGAAAACACTACCACGAGCTGAAACTGCTCTTGGCAAGGCATACACCCTTTTGTGTATGTCTCCAAGAGACACATTTCAAGCCAAATGAACAGTTTCAGCTTAGAGGTTTTGAGGTAGTGCGAAGGGATGTGGTACCAAACGTGCGAGCCAGGGGTGGTGTCGCCATCCTTTTGAGAGAAGGTCTCCCCTTTCGGGAGATCCCTCTCAGAACAACGATCCAAGCATTGGCGGTACACATAACACATCCCTTAAAGTTAACAATATGCACCTTGTATCTTCCCGAGTTCGATTGGACAACTCAAGAGTTACTCGAACTAGAAAACCAGCTTCCGTCACCATATCTACTGGTGGGTGATTTTAATGCCCACCATCCACTATGGGGGTCCCGTAGAAAGGATCCACGGGGTCGAATGATCGAGGTTTTCCTCGATCAATGTGACTCCGTCCTTTTGAATACGGGATCGCCCACTCATCTGTGTGCGAGAAGCTCAGAGTTTTCGGCTGTGGATTTATCATTTTCATCTCCCCGTATTGCCACGAATCTTGCGTGGCAAACCCTAAATGACCTGCACGGTAGTGATCATTTCCCGATCTTGATTAAAACCATCTCTAAACGGGTAAGACTTACTGTTCCCCGGAGATGGTGTCTCGACAGGGCAGACTGGCATGGTTTTCAAGCCAGTCTTACACGCCCGATACATATGTCCGAGGATGTCGAGACAGCCGTGCAGGAATTTACACAAAGGGTCTTAGAAGCAGCTGGCAAATATATTCCAAAATCAAGTGGAAAATTGGTCGGTCCACCGGTTCCATGGTGGAGCCACGACATTAAGGTGGCTATAGAGGAGAAGAAGAGAGCCTTGTATAAGTTCCGAAATAACTCTACCCGGGAGAACCTGATAGCTTTCAAGAAGCGGCGGGCTATTGCTCGCCGCAAAATTCTTGAAGGCAAGAAGCTATCATGGGAGAGCTACGTGTCGTCAATCACTGCTTCCACACCTATGAGTGAGGTGTGGAAGAAGGTGGGTGCAATAGCGGGGAAAAAATTCCCTGCAGTAGCATCCATCTTAAAAGTAAATAATCGTGATGTGACCGACACGGCGGAGATTGCGGACGCAATTGCGTTTCAATTTCACTCCGCCAGTAGCTCTCAAAATTATGACGCTACTTTCCTGGGTAGAAAAAGTAATCTCGAGGTCTCTCTGGATTTCTCTTCTATGGAGTCCTTACCATATAATGTCAATTTTTCACTCAAGGAATTAGAGGAGGCAATAGGGTCAACTGGTACATCCAAAGCACCTGGTCCGGATGGGATCCCGTATCAGATGATCCGACAACTTCCCTCTGCGATGAGGGAATATTTGTTGGATCTCTATAATCTGATATGGGACAGAGGTGTTTATCCCTCAAATTGGAAGTTGGCCATTATTTTGCCTCTTCTAAAACCTGGTAAGGACCCCACAAACGCAAGTAGTTACCGGCCTATATCAATAACCAGCTGCTTGGGGAAAATTTTAGAGAAAATGATAAATAATCGCCTGGTATGGATCCTAGAAAAACATCGTCTTCTGGTGAAATACCAGGCAGGGTTTAGAAAATTCCACAGCACGATCGATCAACTGGTCCATCTGGAGAACTCCATCCAGGATGCCTTCCTGGAGAGAAAACACCTCGTTGCGGTGTTTTTCGATCTAGAGAAGGCATACGACATGACCTGGAGGTATGGAGTTCTTCAGAAAATACATGAATGGGGACTGAGGGGCCGTCTGCCCCTCTTTATTAAGTCATTCATGTCTGATCGGTCGTTTCGAGTAAAGTTGGGGGAAACCGAATCCGCACCTTTTGTGTTGGAGAACGGTATCCCCCAAGGTTCAACCATAAGTGTCACCCTATTCGCTATTGCTATAAATGATATTGCAATGTCTGTCAAATCCCCTATTGGAAAATGCCTGTACGTCGATGACTTAGTATTATATATGGCAGGAGATACTATCCCTGCCATTACACGCCAACTTCAGGCCGTCATCGACAGAGTCAACAACGACGCTGAGTCTAGAGGTTTTCGCTTTTCCACTGCGAAAACCTCATGTATCCATTTTTGTAGACTCAGGCGACCGCATCGCGACCCCGGACTGTTACTCCGGGGCTCACCGATACAAGTAGTCGAAAGTGTCAAGTTTTTGGGGCTGAGGCTCGATAAAGCTCTGTCTTATCGAGCCCACATTGAAGAGCTGGTAGAACGTTCTAAGAAGGCATTAAACGTTATCAAGTGCTTGGCCAGCATCAACTGGGGAGCCCGAAGAGAGGTACTGCTACGTCTGTACACGGCCCTGGTTCTATCCAGGGTTGACTACGGATGTGCAGTGTACTCTTCGGCTCGAAAATCCTGGTTGAAGCCCCTCGATGCGGTCCATAATGCAGGCATTAGGTACGCCACAGGTGCATTTCGGACAAGTCCCACACCGAGCCTCTGCTGCGAGTCGGGCATCCCTCCTCTGAATGCACGCCGCAACCGCTTCGTGCTTCAGTACGCGGCGGCAATGCGTGCGAGGAGGGGGCACATAAACCGACGTCATTTTGTCAACATCACAGAGCAGCAGAGGAAATACGCTAGAAGACCTACCGTCAGTAGGCCGGTGTGTGTCCGATCGAAGGAGCTTATGGGGAGTTTAAATCTTAGTCTCCCGCGGGTATTCGAGGTCGGTTTCCTGGAGATACCACCTTGGCTAATGCCAAGCGTGTGTTGTCGACTGGATCTGACCTCACACAAGAAAAGCGATACTAGCCCCTACCTTCTTAGGGGCAAATTTTATAGTATTATCGCCGAATACCCTAACTCCCCGCGGTTGTACACAGATGGCTCGAGAACCGACCGCGGAGTAGGTTGTTCCGTCATTATTGACGGAACACCGCATTCGTGGTCGCTGCACGAGTCGGCGAGCGTGTACACCGCAGAGTTATATGGAATTTATCAAGCCCTTCGTTACTGCATCTATGACCACCACAGCTCATTCGTGATATGTTCCGACTCTCTTAGCGCCATACAAAGCTTGACGTCTCTATTATCGGTCGATCCGCTGGTCCAGCTCATACAAGCCTCGATATTCGAATTGTTCCGAGTCAAAAAGACGATTGTCTTCGTCTGGACTCCGGGACATGTGGGTATCGAGGGGAATGAGCTGGCCGATGAAGCTGCCCGTCAGGCAGCAGATGCGGATTCAGTTGATAGTATACCTGTGCGACCAGATGACGTCAAGCAATACATCAAAAGCGCTATAATGCATGATTGGCAACAGAGTTGGAACCGCTCTGAGAGCAAACTTAAATCTATTAAGCTCTCCGTGACATCCTGGAAGTCGCCGGTGGTCCTTACAAGGCGGGAAGAGGTTGCCCTATGTCGTTTACGCATAGGGCACACAAATATAACCTCTCTATACCTCCTTACCGGCGACGACCAACCAGAATGCCAATATTGTCACGACCTATTAACGGTAGAGCATATTTTAGTAGAATGTCCAGCCTACGCAATTCAACGCGATAGGCTGAGGCTGGGTGGTAATGTGGCGTACTTATTAAACAATGAAAAGGGGTCCGTAGAGAAACTTATAAAGTTCCTACGGGAAACAGATTTATTAAAGCGAATTTAGGGTTTGTCGTTGTTTTTTATGTTAATTTATTATTATTTATTCTTTGTGTCGTCCTGTGGTCGGTGGTATCGAAGTCTCTTTACAACTTCGGTACCACTTTTGTTTGTCGTGTTAGGTTAGGTGATTTTTATTGGTTTCGGCACTTGGGGTCCGTTTACAACCTCAGTGCCGTCTCCTTTTGTGATAGTAGGTTTAGGTTTTAATATGTCTTAGGTTTAGGTTTTAATATGTTTTAGGTTAGGTTCTTTTAATGGTTTAGTTTTAAGTTTTATTTAATTTATTTTAGGTTTAGGTTTTATGTTAGCTTTAAGTTTGTGTAATTGTATTGTCTGTGGGGCTCTAGTGTCAGGGTCCTTTTACAACCCGGGCACTATCCCCTTTGTGATATTAGTTTTAAGGATAAAAGGGCAATGCCTGACATCACTGTTCAATGTTTAATACAATTCGAAATTAAGTCAGAGCATTAAAAAATCTTGAGACCGGCTAATGACCTTAGCAGTCGAAGCCGGTAAAGTGGGAGGGGTTTTAGTGGGTAGGCTTTCAGCCAAAGTTTGACTGGAAGGAGTCCCACACTCCGTCCGTAACTGGATTTCCCCTTCCATAGCCCAAAAAAAAAAAAAAAAAAAAAAAAAAATAATAATAATAATAATAATAATAATAATAATAATAATAATAATAATAATAATTTTTTATCGTTTTCGTGTTTATTTATTATAATAAATTAATAATCTGTTTGTTTCTATAGAATTGTGTTTTGTGGTGTTTCAGTGTATTTTAACTTATTATGAACCTTATTTTAATTGTTGTAAACGTTTCTAGTTTTAAGTCTTAATTTTATTAGAAATGACCCTGGCAGTCGACGCCGGTAAGTGGGAGGGGTTTTAGTGGGTAGGCTTCCAGTCAGCACTTGACTGGAAGGAGTCCCACACTCCGTCCGTAACTGGATTTCCCCTTCCACGGCAAAAAAATAATAATAATAAACTTTACCACCCAACAGGCAAAAAAAAAACAATTGCAGAGCAATAAGTACAAACTTAATATAATGTGCTATTAAATAACATGTATATAAAAATATAAAGAATAAAATATAATATTAATAATACCTTTTGTATAAAATAAATATGAATATAATATTAAAAATCAACTAATAAAACTGAGATTAGACTGAATAACTTTAAATTCTCGACTAGTTTCGGGTTATTAGCCCATTTTCAAGAAAAAAAAAAAACAATTCTTTTAAAAATGGGCTAATAACCCGAAACTAGTCGTGAATTTAAAGTTATTCAATCTAATCTGTGATTAATTGTTTTAACTTTGAAAAAAAAAAGTTATTTTACATATTTCATTGTGGGTGGTTTATAATATAAAACATTAAAGATAGATGGATGGTGACTTAAATAACAGCTTGGATTGCAAATAATATTTTATCGCAGGCTTCTGGTTGATTTTTAATAATCTATTCATATTTATTTTATACAATATGAACTACCAATGTTTAAATATTAAAAACATTAATAATAGCTTTATTAACAGCTATCGCATTTTAACATAAAATAATAGAATATAATACAATGAACAAAGGATAAGAATGTAATACACGTATTACAAAAAGTATACATTAAAAATTGAATTATAATTTGATTAATAAATATAAATTCTAACGAATGTTTACCACATAATGAGCAGAAGCCAGAATCCTAAAAGTTAAAATCAACGATGCCACAACTCATTAAGCTTATATGAAAAGAAATTTCTTTCGTCGTAATCAGTTGTGAATTACTATGAAAGCAAATATACTGAATGAACAACTCAATTACCATGAAGCAAATATACCGAATGAACAACTCTTGAAACTATAAAGCAGTGAGAAGGAAATGCAATTCTGTATTATTAAAAAAAAAACTTATGTATAATAAAGTTTACAATTTTTATTCAATTTAAATGTACATTTTAAATTTTTGGATCAAGAAAAAATTCTGAATGAATAGTCTTAATGTTTTAATATTCCTTTTCGACAGCTAATTACATACAAAGCAAAAAAACGTTACATTGTCTTAAGTGGTGCTTATGCGAGCCTTTCATTTTATTTTAGCGCAAAATACATCTTATTCTCCTTCAGCTATCCCTTATTGCCCCTTAGGGCGTTGGATGCAAAATACATTAATACTATATTATAATTATGAAAATGATTTTTATTTATGTAATATACATCTAATAGATAAAAGAAGAATCCTTCTTCTCTCAATTATCAACATTTTAATATTATATTTCGAGAGCTAAATTAAATCGTGCATTTTCAAATATTTACTGTAATTCGTGGAATTGCTATTATTCAAAAACACAATCGCGCATAAAACCACATTAAAACACACCACCGATGGATTTAATTAAAATCACAATACGATTTTCAATGCTCTAAACTGCATTAAACAATTTTCAATTAATTACACATGATAATTAATGATGTTTACCTTAGGTAAATAATGAAAATCAGAAATGGGAGTTTGCAATTTTATTTAAAAATAAATAAATAAATAACAGTCGATTGTTTTTTAATTAATGGTGGTAGTAAGCTGGGGCGGCGTAGGCGGCTACTTTAGCTACTGGAGCGGCGTAAGCAGCGTGGGCAATTGGGGCGGAGTAAGCTAATGGAGCGGCGATTTTGGCTACTGGAGCAGCATAAGCAACTGGGGCAGCTACTTTGGTGATGGTCTTAACAGCGAGTGGCTCACGGTGGACGACAGCGTTGAATCCGTGGATTGGGTCAGCGGTGTATTCAACGGTCCTCTTGAAACCGTCAGCATCAACAAGGGAGTAGCTTCCTTGGACGGCGTCTCCATTACGGGATTCTTGTTGGCTCTTGCTGTCTCCAGTTACATGATCATCAACTCCGTATCCGTATTGGTATTGTGGGTTTGGATCGTATGGTTCAGGTTGAGCGGCTACGACGGTCTTGGCAATTGGGGCGGCGTAAGCTACTGGAGCGTGGGAGTAAGCTACTGGAGCATGGGAGTAAGCTACTGGAGCGGCTGGGAGGAGTCCAGCTTGAGCGTAAGCCAAAACGGCGGCGAAGGCGACGAACTATTATTATTAAACATTAATTAATTAATTCGTGGTAATTATTTTTTTTAATATGAATATATTATTAAAAATCTACAAATAAAACACAGATTAGATTGAATGAATTTAAATTCTCGACTAATTTCGGGTTATCCGCCCATTATCAAGGGAATTCAAAATAATATACATATCGAAACGATTTTCCTCTTCCACAGACACAAAAAAATTAATAAATATATGTTATTTGTCAATCGACCAATGTTTTTTCGCCTTACAATTCACGAATATTGCAAATAGTTTATTAACGCTTGGAAATATAATACTAAAATGTTAAGATTGAGAGAAGAGTATTACTTAGTATTCTTCCTTTATCCATTAGATGTATATGACATAAATAAAAATCGTTTCCATAATTATAATATATTATTTAAGTAAATAAAATCCACTAGCAATTTTATAAACACAATACTAATACTAAATACTAATAGTCGCAGCTTAATCGTGAGATTGCTGAATCTCTAATCCGCAAATTTTATTAATTGATTTAAAGATTGTTTACATTATATTCGATGAACAGTGACATGCGGAATTTTCCAATATTTATTCGTGTTTGCATTATAATCAAGGATTATTTCGAACATTTTATAAATTTCCACACGATCCAAAAATAAATTCTCAATTCCATATAAATCCCGAACTATTCGTACGTACATAAATGACATAACTATTACATTTCTATCGCAATTTCTTTTTTTTTTTTTGTACGATTATATAAAACGCGATCATACCTTGAATGCCATGGTGTCTGAATTTGATCACGGTTGAATGTGCTCTGGTTTGCAGACGCCGAGCAGACACTTTTTATACACGCTCGCGAGGTGGAGTTGATAATTCGATCAGTCGATTTAAGGTCAAGTTTGTCGGGTCTCAAATCACGCGATTTTCTTTTTTTTTAGAAAGGGAATGAACTTAGTTGACGTAAATGGACCAAACATTGCAAGGCTGGGTTTGGATTCTTGAATGGGACAATGCAAGGTGATTTCGTTGATTTGTTCGAATTTGTTATTGATGGGAAATTGGCGAAATATCCGTTGTTTACAGTTTGCGGTGGAAACAATAAAATAATATTAATTGTTTATTGTGTTTTTTGCTATTATAAATAATTTCGATGTAAACAAATAACAATAAGTATATAATTTACACAGCAATACTCGATGTAGTTGCTGAATCTAATGCTATTTGTGTATTACAATAATTATAGCTTAATAACATTTGTTTTCAATGTAATTTGAACATAAAGCTGTTAAATCTGAAGGAGATATTACAAATGAGATCAACTGCGTTTGTAGAGACAAGAATATATAACATATGCATCTTCTCCAGACATAAAAACAAATGGTTTTAAAACCATAACATTACACAGTAATAAAATAAAAGGGAAGCAAATATACACACTTGCTTTCTTTCAAAAATATTTTCTAGAACATTTTCAATAAAATGGTGTAATAAGCTGCTGTAAAATATTTTTGAAACAAACCAAGTGCTTTTATTTGCTTCCCTTTCATCCTTAAATATTTTCATTATTTCGTCTATGGTTTTCTTACTTATATCTTGGTGAAACATTATTGGAATATTTTAGGCCCGTGATTTATTTCAGAATTTATTATTAAAATTTTGTTAAACAAACCACGTCTATTAATTTTAATCTTAATCATCCCATTTTCATCATGTTTCATCAAGTGGTAAATGAGAATCGAGAAACACGTATTTCTTTTTTATTAATTTATTTTCAAATTATACAAAAAAATATTTAACAATTTTATATTTTGTATACTTAAATAAAGTAATATTTTAAGTAATTGAAGTAATTCTAAATCAGTTATAAAATGAAATATATGTCTTACTTTGTATTTATTTCTATACTATTTTATTATAATAATAATGTCTTTATTTTCCAACGGAAGAACAAATATAAAAAAATATAAAACAAGTAAATAGATGAAAATTAATGTTATGAGTTAATATGAATGTAAATATATTGATAAATACTAAATGAAAAATTCCAAGTGTAGGTTTTTCTTGTATTTAAGAGTGAAGTTGATCATTATTTTCGTAAGATTAATTTAAATAACTAATAAATTACTTTCAAAGGTAATGTCCTTTTCACGTAAAAAATATTTAATATTTTATAACTAACTATTCATTTTTTTGCATTAAATATTTTCGATTCAAAAAATGTTGCATTATACAATATGTTACTGTTATGCAAAAGCAAATGTCCATTGTTAGACAGTTGTTAAAGTACTTAAATAACATAAGTCATTATGTCACAGTAGCTAAAGGGAAAATGATTTAATAATTAATTAATTATTTTCAAATTCTTTTTATTTAATTTAATAAGGTTTTGTTGGACCATCTTGTGATTCAAAACATCAATTAGATATTGGATTTTATTTATTAGTTTTTTTGTAAACGAAACGTATATTCCGTAAAATTAATTAAATAAATAAAAAAGTGTTTCTATTTAGTATTTTTCATTTAGTATTATTAAAATATGTTACGTCAAGATTAAAATGAGAAATTTATATAACATTAACCGATTGAACTTTGCATGATTTTATATAAAATAAATTTTACACTTTATAAACACCGTGGTCAATCTGCGTGAAGGCAGAAATACAATTCCGCAATTTGAACTTGACCTTCCTCTACTTAAATTTCTTTTAATATGAAGCTGTTTTTGATATTACATCACACACTTGGTATAAAAGCAGCGGGTTCTGGTTGATTAATCAGTACACACTCAACTGTGAACAAATCAATACGAAATGGCTTTCAAGGTACTTTCTCCTGTTTTTATTGCTTTATTATCGTATTAATTCAATTTTAATTTACAGTTCGTCGCCTTCGCCGCCGTTTTGGCTTGCGCCCAAGCTGGACTCCTCCCAGCCGCTCCAGTAGCTTATTCCCACGCTCCAGTAGCTTACTCCCACGCCCCATTGTCTTACGCCGCCCCAATTGCCAAGACTGTTGTAGCCGCTCAACCAGAACCATACGACCCAAACCCACAATACCAATACGGATACGGAGTTGATGATCATGTAACTGGAGACAGCAAGAGCCAACAAGAATCCCGTAATGGAGATGCTGTTCAAGGAAGCTACTCCCTTGTTGATGCTGACGGTTTCAAGAGGACTGTTGAATACACCGCTGACCCAATCCACGGATTCAACGCCGTCGTCCACCGTGAGCCACTCGCTGTTAAGACCATCACCAAAGTAGCTGCCCCAGTTGCTTATGCTGCTCCAGTAGCCAAAATCGCCGCTCCAGTAGCTTATGCTGCCCCAATTGCCCACGCTGCTTACGCCGCTCCAGTAGCTAAAGTAGCCGCCTACGCCGCCCCAGCTTATTACCACCATTAAATTGTCTAGTCTTTATTATTTATTTATTTATTTTAAAATAAATGATCTAAAATAGCAAGCATTTTTTTATATAAACTAGTTTTCCTCGCTACTGAAAAAATGAATTTTAATTCTAAATTAAAATTATTTTGTAAAATAAAATATACTAAATGCAATAGAAATGTAATCGTCAAGAACGAGTAATTATATTTCTTTAAATTTTCGTACACATTTTAGTAATTATAAAGTTAATAAATGGTTAAAATTACAAAGTAATCGGTTCACCAGAAAATGTACAAATTTTAATAATGTGTAGGTCCTCCACGATGTGTTACGCATTCCTAGCCATACTTCTAATGAGGTGATCAATATCCTCCTGTGGCATCTCATCCGAAGCAACTTGGACTTCACGACTTCAATGTCTTTAGTGGACGAGTTAAACGGGTTAGTCTCATACCGATATTAGTGTTTATTAGAGGCAGCATGACATCTTTCTACCACATATTAGAAATTAAGTAACCCTATATTATACCCTACCTTGCAACACTATGAAGTCCACTTTTCAACAAGATAATGCCCGGCCATATGTTGCTAGAGCTACATTGGATTTCTTTGAATAACACCAAATCAATGTTTTACTCAGGCCACCAAGATCCCCAGATAGTTCTCCGATAGAACATGTGTGAGATATTATCGGTATCGGTATCAAGAATCATGAAAACTGCGAATGATTTCAGCAATTACAGTTGGTTCCAGTTATTCTCTGGCTCCCTGCAATCCTTCAAAAATAATTTAAAAATTCACTCAACAGCTACTTAATTCTTCTTTTGTTGTTTCTAATATTTTTATTATATGTATATATATTAATTCATATAAATAATATTAATTATAGTTTATTTTTTGTGATTATATTGTTCATTGTATTATTTTTGTACAAAAGGGGTCTCCCGTAAATAAATTGATTATTATTATTAAGAACAAATCCGTTTAACTCGTCCACCATGAATTACAAATGAAATGAATTACACTTGTCAGTTATCGCAAGCAAGTGATATTTACTATTCTGGAGCTTAAAGCAGATGTAGACGAAAAGTTGGACATCTTTATGTATCAATTATACAAAGGAGGAGAAGATTTTTATGGTGAATATGTTGAGATGCATTGAGGTTAAGTAAAATATCCATAATAAAACATGTTGCACTTAACATAATATTTGATAAATATAATTTATTTCTGATGGGAAGAGTGTAAATTGGGTTTACTATATTACCATTAGAAATCGTAGCCAATCACATCGCACCCAATGCTTTGATGCATTCCAGTACACATCAAACATAGGAAAATTTACATTGAATACATTCTAGCATGGGTGGTGTTACATAAAACTCTCTGTATGTGTCAATTGGTGGAAGCACAATTTATCTTTAAGTGAGAGTCTCAAGGTTTTGATCTCGACTGGTAAAATTATTCTAGAATTATCAAGGAATGCTCCTAGCCAATTTCCAGAATAGAGATGAGAACGTTAGTACTGTATAATACTGTAGACTTTTGTTGTTTTGCTTCGCGATTCAATTCGAAGAAAACATCCAGGCCTACAGACGAGAGGAATTTTGATGCATTATCATAAAATTAAGCCGCATGCGACACGATTGACCCAAGCGAGAATTGAAGAATTAAGATGGAAACTTCTTAAATATCGGACTTACAGTGATGATTTATTCCTTACTTCACAATAAATTGTGAAGTAAGGAATAACAGTCTTTCAATTTTTGATTAAACACTTCACTTAAACTCAAAAAACCATTCAGTGAAGAGGTACTTATGTGGTTCAGACGACAGCTCAAAGTATTTTATGTAGAAGGTATTAGGGCACTAAAAAAGCGATAAAGTGAATGACTTAGTCGGAAAATAAAACTGATTTATAAATTATTATTTTTTTACAATACCTTTTGTGTTTCTAATTACTGAATTTCCCTCGTAATTGTTTCAATAGATGTTTGTCAAAAATTTACAGTTTATGCAGGTTTTTTTACGTTGGAAAAATGGAATGATCGAATTTTAGTGAAACTTACAGTGTATACAAGTTTTTTCTTGAAAAAAATGGAATGATCGAAAATTCGAAAATTAGTGATCATTGCTAGATTTCTTCCTTGTTTAATTTACTTTTTATTATTATATTTGTGTAGAATATATGAAAGATTGATACTGAAAAAATACTGTACTAAATTAATTATTGAGTGATTATTCAGACTTTTTTTATATTCCCGGGCTGTGGCCATAACCTTCAGCATAAATGTCCGCATTCGAAAGCGTAAAGAAAAGCCATCACTTACCCTCTCTTCCAACAGTGTCGCTAACCCCTGCTTAGATCTGGACAATCAATTGGTTTTTTACTGTAAGTGTACACTCTAATTTAAAAATATTGCAACACCGCTGGGAAAACTATGTTTGCATCACACTGTCTTAATCTCGTTCAGCGCATTTTACGCACGCGCAAATTAGTTGAGTTACAAGACAAGTGGCAGCGACGCCATCTTGTACAGCTCAACTGCGCGACGACTCTAAGTATTCGGCTGAATTTTATATTAGTATAATATATAATAATATATAAATTCCCTCGTAATTTTTTCAATAGATGTTTGTCAAAAATTTACAGTGTATGCGTGTATGCAATTGTCGTGAAAATGAAATGATCGAATTTTAATGATCATTGCCAATATTTTTTTCTTGTTTAGTTTACTTTTATTATAATTTAAATATTTGTGTAGATTATATAAAGGATTGATAGGGAAAAAATCCTGTACTAAATTAACTATTGCGTGATTATTCAGACTTTTATTACTTTCTTGATCTGTGGTCATAACCTTCAGCATAAATGTCCGCATACGAGAGCGTAAAGAAAATCCATCACTTACCCTCTCTTCCAACAGTGTCGCTAATCCCTGCTTAGATCTGGACAATTGATTTTAACTGGAAGTGTACACTAAATTTCAAAATACTGCAAAACCACTGGGGAAACAATGTGTTTCAATCACACTGTCTTCTTCTCGTTTGACGCATTTTACGCATGCGCAAATAACTTGATTTACAGGACAAGTGGCAGCTACGCCATCTTGTGCAGCTCAACAGCGCGACGACTCCAAGTATACGGCTTTTATATTATTATAATATATAATAATATATAAATTCCCTCGTAATGGTTTCAATAAATGTTTGTCAAAAACTTATAGGGTATGCAGGTTTTTTTGTTGGGAAAATGGAATGATCGAATTTTAGTAATGATTGCCAGAAATTTTTCCTTGTTTAATTTACTTTTATTATAATTTAAATATTTTTATATTTGTGTAGATTATATGAAGGATTGATAGTAAAAATTTATCGGAATATATTTAATTTACTTTTATTATAATTTAAATATTTTTATATTTATGTAGATTATATGAAAGATTGATAGTGAAAAAAACATGTCCCAAATTAATTGTTGAGTGATTATTCAAACTTTTATTATTTTCCTTGGCTGTGGCCATAACCTTCAGCAGAAATGTCCGCATTCGAGAGCGTAAAGAAAAGCCATCACTTACCCTCTCTTCCAACAGTGCCGCTAACCCCTGCTTAGTTCTGGACAATTGGTTTTAACTTGAAGTGTACACTAAATTTCAAAATACTGCAAAACCACTGAGAAAACAATGTGTTTGTATCACACCGTCTTCATCTCGTTCGAAGCATTTTACGCATGTGCAAATGACTTGATTTACGGGACAAGTGGCAGCTGCGCAATCTGCAATGACTCCAAGTATTTAGCTGAATTTTATATTATTATAATTTATTATCATTATTTTTAGTAGCATTTTAATTTTACGAAGGAAATGCAACGAGGAAGATTTATAAAGAAGAACTACAAAGTGGAAAATTAAATTTCTAGCAGTGTTATTTAGAAATGTCGTTAATTAAAAAAAAAAAGAATAACATTGGGTCGGATAACTCGAAAATTTTGGAGGGTGGGTGTTGATCATGTACAGGGTGGCCCAAATTACATGTTACTATAGGGAATCTCGATTATTAGGAGAGATAGAAAAAAAAAGTCGATTACTCATCTCGAGTTTTTTTTTGTTTTAAAGTTATTGTTACTTTTAATTTTTATTAACAGGTTGAGCGCTATGGTGTCCACTTCCCTATTGGCTGCGGCGATCACCGGTATCCGCTCGAAATCTCAATACATATCAAAATAGCTGAGCTAAGAGTATTCAAATATATCGAATCTATAATGCTTGTGTCTCCGCTACGGCCTCGAACTATTGAACTCTGGTACTAGGCTATTGATAGCGGTTTTCTAACTATATAAAAAATAGTGTTTTACTAAAGAAATATTTATTGGAGAACGCTAATCGCCCCTGTTTTTCTGGCATTTTTAACACAATTATAAAAAATAGTAGAAAGCCACATCTAACACCTATTATTAGTAGACTGTAATAAAAAAACAGTTTGATCCAGGAGAAAGATTTCGCCATATAAACATGATTTTCAACCTGTTCATATTTGAATCATGAATTATTTTATCAAGATAAAAACTTTGTTCACATTGATTTTTTTTTTTTTGGATAAAAATTTGTTAAATGATGTAATATTTTATTTATATGCAAAAGCAGGTGTACATTGTGTAATTCAATGTCCGTAGAGGTATTTACCCGGGAAGTAGTTGATTTAATGCGCATTTGTTTAACGTACTTACTTAACGTATGTCAAAATGTCACAAGCCAAATGTGGAAATAACTAATTAATTATTTTCAAATCATTTTTATTTAAATAAATTAAATAAAAATTGTGTACACTATGTAATTTAATGTCCGACGTGGGAATAACCTGAGAAATAGTTGTTTTAATGAGTATTTGTTTAACGTAAGTCAAAAGTCACAGATCTAAATGTGGAAATAATTTATTAATTATTTTCAAATCATTTTTATTAAATTGATTTAAATAACTGTGACTAAGTGAGTAAATACTCTTTTCTATTAATTTTTATTTAATTTAAAAATTGCATTTTCCTTTGAGGAGAATCGATTGCATTTTAAAAATTGTTTCTATCTTCATTAATAAAAAAAATAAAGCTCTAAGTTATATATTTTTAAATGGAAGTCATAGTTGTCTGTGCTCTTAATAAATTGGTTATTTTTCCCCTTTTCATTGATATGTTTAATGAAATATAATCCGCACTGTATGTATCAAAAAAATCATACATAAAATATTTTACAGATCAAGAGAAAGTGGTTTTAAAATGTTACCAATTTTCAATATCTTTTTAAATTTTACTCCATAAACTTGACCTTAACCGACAAAATCACGAAATGCTTGCTTTTTATTACCTCATGCTGAGTATAAAAGCTTGCGGGTTGTCGATCCACAACCAGAACACATTCAACTGTGATCGAATCAATACCACAAAAATGGCTTTCAAGGTAATAATTTAATCTATTTAGATTAATAAATGTTTAAGTTATTCAAAAAATGGAATCACTTCAATTGTTTTACTGATATATATATTATATTAGTAAAACAAAGAAAGTGAATCTACTTTTTAAAAACCTTAAACATTTATTAGTGAGCATGTTTTATCAAGTAATTAATGAGAATAAAGCTAAAGAATTAATATAGTAGATCGATAGTAAATTAACTGATATTAATTATATTTCATTAACATTGTAATTTTCATTATATTTGTACATTTTACTATATATATCTGTTAATAAAGATTACTATTATTATTAAAAACAATACTTATTAACAGATATAGATTTATTTAGTTTAATAAAAAATAAGTAGGAGAAATGACAACCATTTTCATTTAAATTATTAAAGTCTCCACAAAGAACAAAAACAAAATTATTTGCATTAATTGTTTAATTATAATTCCAGTTCGTCGCTTTCGCCGCCGTTTTGGCTTACGCTCAAGCTGGACTCCTCCCAGCCGCTCCAGTAGCTTATTCCCATGCTCCAGTGGCTTACTCCCACGCCCCAGTGGCCTACGCCGCCCCAATTGCCAAGACCGTCGTAGCCGCTCAACCAGAACCATATGACCCAAACCCACAATACCAATACGGATATGGAGTTGATGATCATGTAACTGGAGACAGCAAGAGCCAGCAAGAATCCCGCAACGGAGATGCCGTCCAAGGAAGCTACTCCCTTGTTGATGCTGACGGTTTCAAGAGGACTGTTGAATACACCGCTGATCCAATCCACGGATTCAACGCTGTTGTCCACCGTGAGCCCCTCGCTGTTAAGGCTATTACCAAAGTAGCTGCCCCAGTTGCTTATGCTGCTCCAGTAGCCAAAATCGCCGCTCCAGTAGCTTATGCTGCCCCAATTGCCCACGCTGCTTACGCCGCTCCAGTAGCTAAAGTAGCCACCTACGCCGCCCCAGCTTATTACCACCATTAAATTGTCTAGTCTTTATTATTTATTTATTTTAAAATAAATGATTTAAAAAACTGTAAACATGTATTTTATTCGAGGCCTGAGTATTATAATTTTTCAAAATGAAATAATAAATCATTGGAAAGAAAAAAATACACAGTGGCATGATCTGGCAAATAATTAATCATTAATCTTCTGCTTGATGATGCTACTAATAATTGTAGTTTCTACAATACATTTTGTGAAACCTAAAAAATTAATTGTTTTATTTACAAATGAATATATGGAGCTTCGTCAAGTAAAAGCCTTAACCGTTGCTTATTTAATAATCCATTCACAGATATATATATATATATATATATATATATATATCTGTGAATGGAACAACAATATATATATTGTATATTTAAGTTTGCAATTTGTACCTAAACAATGAATAAAATGTACATCAAGCAATTAAAAAAAATCATCATGTCTTATCTTTTTTTTTGAATACCCTGTATAATTAAAACTATTTTCCTAAAGTACGCCTTAGGATTCAAGAAAAGTCTCAAAAATTTGAAAGTCCTAACTCAATAATTTCTCTCTCAGTAATTTCTTATCGAATACAAGAGCTGGAGTGGAGGACCCTGCATAGACACTTCTTTATTCAGACTATACTAATGATGAAAATTAATTCAAATTTACAATACATGTAGATGTTAGTCCGAAATAGCTATCGACTTTAATTTAATTTTGTAATAAAATATTCACTACCTTGAAACATATCGTCTTTAACAATACGTTACTTCAATTTTGTAATTATATACGAGCTAATTAAGCAAGCGTTCAATATATGTAACTATTTATAAGTATTTGAATATTTAATAAAGCTTCATTTTTAAACAGCATATGATTCTTATTGGGTAATGAAAATGTACCTTTTTATTGTTTCGATATTATGATGATAACTATAATTTATTTATTTATTTAACGGTGGGCCATTACATAATACAATAATAAACAGTTTTAAACAAATAGAAATAATAATAAAAACAATCATACTACATGCTACTTTCAAGCGCATTAATAACAGGGATTTAATGTAGTTTTCTTTTTTGGTTTGTTTGATTGTTCATTTACTGCAATAAATGAGCAAGGTTTTGCCATTTTTTTTAAATATATCAGTAATAATGCTTGTATTGATGAACTCTAATATTTTATTGAAATTACAAGGGATTATTGAAGAAATAATGAAAAGAAGAAATTAATCTCTCATGGGATATAATTTTGTTTACATCAGTGAAATAAATATTAATATTATTATTGTTGTTCCGCAAGGGTCTCACTGCGGACCCATACTTTTTGTCTTATTTATTAATGATATTCATGAAGTTCTTAAGCACTGTAGGTTCTTGATGTATGCCGATGACTTGAAATTATTTAAAATTGTTAACAACGGCAGTGATTACCAGTTCATTCAAAAAGATCTGAATCGACTTAACGAATGGTGTTTAAAGAACAAACTTCATTTGAACGTTCAGAAATGTTATTCGATATCTACCACTACACGCTGATCGAAAGTAGATTTCAACTACAAAATTGGAAATTCCTCAGTTGATCATGTTGACACTATTAAAGATCTTGGAATCACTTTCGACCACAAATTGTCATTCAATTCTCATATTACAGCAATAACTAATAAGGCATTGCGGATATGAGGTTTCGTGTGGCGTAGTGGCAAAGAACTGGATATTGACTGTTTGAAAACGTTGAAACCGAGAGGAGATTTTTGTGAATTTGCGATAACAACAATACATGAGCGCTCGTCCTTCTTCTGCCCGTCATTACTATTACAGCGCGCGGCAGGTGAGAGTCGCTCTTTTTAATTAATTTGATTCAATTCTTTTTGTTTGATTTTATTCGGTTTTGATTTAAATTGAATTAAATTGGTTTAATTTAATTTAAATTGATTTAGTTTAATTTGATTTAATATAATTGATTTAATTTTGCTGATTGTATTTGAATTAATTTAATTGATTTATTTTAACATCTTTAAATTATGTAAGGCATAGCTGTACCGACGAGGAATATATCCCGAAACACGTGTCTGCAGATGGCCTTACGTAGCGTAAGTCAAAAGTCACAGAGCTAAATGTGGAAATAATTTATTAATTATTTTCAAATCATTTTTATTTAATATAATTATATTGTTCGTTAGTGCGTAGCCGTTTTGAGTTTTGATCTTGTATTTGGACACCGTCAACCGCAGCCAGCGTTAAATCAATTGAAATAGTTTAATTATCATTTTATATAGTTCATTTTATGCGTGAAATAAATTAATTAACCAAAGCCATCGTAACACTGACCAACCTGATCTTCAATCCAAACTAACCTAACATTAGCTATCTCAATCCAACTTAATTTATTTTCGTATAATTTGAAGTTATTCCGCAAGTTTGAAATTTTCTACTATACTTTACTATATATGCAAACATCTTTATTCAGAGAATATGACAACAAAAATTTACAAAATATATTATAAGAATATGTACAATTTTGTTAGTAGTCTGTCATAGGCTATTGACCTTTCTGTATGCAAGTGAATAAATATTCTCTTCCTTTAATTTGATTTAATTGTAAAGTATACGTTATAATTAGATCAAATTAAAGGAAAAGAATATTTATTTACTTGCACACAGTTATTTAAATTAAATCAAATAAAAAGAATTTGAAAATAATCAATTTACTCAATTAAATAATTAATTAATTATTTTCCCTTTAGCTACTGCATTTTTTTAATTACATTATGTAAGTGCTTTAAAAACAAATTTCCATTAAAACAACTACTTCTCGAGCAAATACCCCTCCCGACATTAAATGCATTGGATATTTGAACAAGAAGTAGTGTCTTTTTTACGTAATTTAATTCAAATAAAAAGAAATTTGAATTTAATAAAAAATATTTTTTTAATTTACGTTACGTTAAGATTTAAGAACAATGGATACTTGTTTTGTACGTAAAAAATTGAATTAAATTACGCTTTAAGAACAAGTATCCATTGTTCTTAAAGCTTAACGTAAATTAAAAATAAATTTTTTATTATTTTCAATTTTTTTTTATTTGAATTAAATTAAGTAAAAATAATAAATCGGTTTATTTTATAAAAAAACATATATGGTTTGTTATAGTTTCCTGTCAAAATAAAAAAGTTAGAAGGGGGTGGAACACCAAACTGAATCACCCTATATATTTAATTAACAAGTATCTGTGAGGTATTATTCTATTTCTACATAATGATTTGAAATTCCACAAGACATTAACTCTTAATTAAAATTAAAACTGCACCCATTGAACGAAATGTTCACAAAATTATTGCAACATTAATGTAGCACTGATGCAATGTTTTTGTAAAATGTCATGCAGTGTATATATATTTGAGAAGTAAATTGAGACATTAGCTTAATCGATGAAAATAAAGAAACATTGGCTGAAAGAGCTAAGGTCGATAGCCATTATAAGTTTATATTAAATGTATTGTATAATATATGTATATATAAATACCACAATAAAATAAAGATGATTGTATATGAAGAAACATTCTAACCGCAAAAAAAAAACAAGAACAAAATGTTATATACATTAAAATTTGCCTTTTCAAATGACTATAAAATGTTTTAATGTTGATTAATTGTAGTAATAAAATATTAAATTGACAAATAAGTCTGATATAATAAAACATTATTGCTGCCACGGAAAGAAAGAGAAAGTATATTTAAAATTCATTCGATTTCAATATCTTTTGGAATCTGTCCGAATAAACTTGACCTTAAGCGATAAAATACAAGAAATTTTACTACCTTGTGTTCGGTATAAAAGCTCTCGGATAATCAATCGAAAACCAGAACACACTCAACTGTGATCAAGTAATTACTATAAAATGGCTTTCAAGGTAATATATTTAATTATTTAAATAATTTTATTATTTGATTAAATTATTTTAAAACCATATATTTAGTTCGTCGCCTTCGCCGCCGTTTTGGCTTGCGCTCAAGCTGGACTCCTCCCAGCCGCTCCAGTAGCTTACTCTCATGCTCCAGTAGCTTACTCCCACGCTCCAGTAGCTTACGCCGCCCCAATTGCCAAAACCGTCGTAGCCGCTCAACCAGAACCATACGACCCAAACCCACAATACCAATTCGGTTATGGAGTAGATGATCATTTAACCGGAGACAGCAAGAGCCAGCAAGAATCCCGCAACGGAGATGCCGTCCAAGGAAGCTACTCCCTTGTTGATGCTGACGGTTTCAAGAGAACCGTTGAATACACCGCTGACCCAATCCACGGATTCAACGCTGTCGTCCACCGTGAGCCACTCGGTGTTAAGACCATCACCAAAGTAGCTGCCCCAGTTGCTTATGCTGCTCCAGTAGCCAAAATCGCCACTCCAGTAGCTTATGCTGCCCCAATTGCCCACGCTGCTTACGCCGCTCCAGTAGCTAAAGTAGCCGCTTACTCCGCTCCAGCTTATTACCACCATTAAGAAATCTAGTCCTTGTTTATTTATTTATTTAAAATAAATTATCTTAAAATAAGAGAATCGTTTTATTTCAACTATACGTCGTTGGGATGCTCGTTTTAATTCAATGCCGTAAATAGGATGCCAGATACCTGGTGATAAAATATACTTTAGATGTTGATTCGTTTAGAAGTTGAGTTGAGTATGATTTTCTCCATTTCTGGAACAAAATTGTTTGACAGATTATAGTCAAACATCTTTCGTTAAAACCTGATCAAGCCAACCCATCAACTTGAATAAATGAATTGTTTAAATCCTAATTTAAACGCTAAAGTAGAAATATTAAATAAAAATGATTTGAAAATAATTAATACATTATTTTCACATTTAGTTCTGTGACTATTGACTTACCTACGTAAGTACGTTAAACAAATGCACATTAAAACAACTACTTCCCGGGCAAATACCCACGCCGGACATTGAATTACATAATGTACACCTGCTCTTGCACATCAATAAAATATTGCATAATGCAACAAATTTTGATCCGAGAAAATTTTTTCTTTAATGCGAAAACAACAAAAGGAACGTTACTTAATTTAAGGCCATCTGCAGACACGTGTTTCGGGATCTATCCCTCGTCAGTACAGCTATGCCTTACATAATTTAAATAACTGTGACCAAGTGAATGAATAATACTCTTTTCTATTTATGCTAAAGTAGAAAATTAGGAAATACAAACTCACGTTAATGTATTGCAAGCATTTATTCAAGTATTCTCAAATATATCTCGTACCTCACTCATTTATATTGTTTATGTTCTGACTGACTGCTTTTGAACATGTACTTAAAATTTATTAACTATTTTTATATATATATATATATAAAGGGTGTTTATTTGTAGTATCGGAAGTTCCGATAGAGATCGCTCTCAAACAAACTGTCTCTCGCGCGCTTCTGGTATCAAACTCTTTCAGTATAGTCTGGCAAATAATCATGGAGCATTTAACATCAGAAATACGCTTGCAAGTCGACGAAATTTATTTTTTTATGGCCAAAGAATGATATTTAACAGCTATATCTATATCAACATTATTAAATTAAATTAATTTTTTTTGGATCAAAATTTGTTGCATGATGCAATATTTTATAGATGTGCAACAGCAGGTGTAAATTATGTAATTCAATGTCCGGCGTGGGTATTTGCCCGGGAAGTAGTTGTTTTAATGTGCATTTGTTTAATGTACTTGCGTAACGTGAGTCAAAAGTCACAGAGCTAAATGTGAGAATAATTTATTAATTATTTTCAAATCATTTTTATTTAATTATTAACTTATAATAATGTAAGTTTATTCAAAATTCAAAATAATTATAAACGTAAAATATAAATAGATACAAAATTTACGACTATTTACAGCGGTTCCATCCGTATTTCTTCACCTCGTCTTCCTGGATAAATTCCCGCCCTGGCTAATAGGATGGTCGGTTGGATTATTTAATGTGTCATTTTCAATTTACCTAATTTTATTTTTTTATAACCATATGCAGGGTGAGCTACGAATAAAGGCCATTAAAAGTTGAAAAAAATCTACTTTATACGGTTGAATAAGACTTCCTTATGAAAAATATTCGACATTCTATCACTTCCGGTTGTACTGGAAGTGGCTACCTACCAACTTTGTTATTTTAAATAGTATATGCTATATATATATATATATATATATATATAGATATATATATACAGGGTGTCTCAGCGTGCGCGCCGAGTAGCTTTACGGCTAAATGGTTTATTTTTTTCAAAATCGGCTTTCGCAGGCGTATGTAGGTCTATTAGGACCACATTTTAAAATTAGTTTCAAATATACAGGGTGTCCCATAAAAGCATGCCGTATCATAGTTATATTTTTTCTAATGGAATGACCTATATTTTATATTTTTTTCAAATTCTACATAAAAAATAAAGTTAACTTTCATAATATGTTCATATGCCTAAACCTAATAACTTTTGAAGTATTTAAATATTTTTGGAAAAATTGACGTTTCGAAAAAAAATCATAACTTTCAAATGGATGAATGAAAACAAATGAAATTTTGTGTCAGTATATCTGACTAATGGGTGAATATTTCAGATTATTAAGAGGAATTTAAAATCTTAAGATGTTTTGATAATTCAACATATCTCCAGAAGCACATTCAAGGTTAAATTTCGTGCTTATTTTAAATGGCACACCCTATATCTAATAGGCCTATCTTGTAGGAAATTGTATTGTCTTTCAGAAAGTATAAAGGTATTCTACACCTAAACCTAATAGTTTTCAAGATATATCCATTTTTGTTAATTTTCGTCATTATCATTATTATTTTAATATGACAATGTAACATAAAGCGCCATCTATTGCTTAATTTAATAATTATTATTGCCAATTATTTTAATAGGCTTTTGTTTATAAGCAAATTTAATTGACAGATTCGTATTATTACTAACAATTGAAAAAATAATGTTCCCTTAAATGAAAGAATTAACATGATTCTAATAATAATGTAATGTTATTAAGATTGTCTCTTAGTGTACAAAATGTTCTCTGATGGAAGACATCCTAATAAGAAGACTGTAGAGGAAGTTTTAAATACATTCAAAACTGTAGGCATATGAAGTATTTGAAAAAAAAAAAAACTACCTTGAATACAGTAACTAATAATGAGGAGACACAATTACAAGTTTAATTCCATTGAATATTCGTCAAAAAAGGTGGTTTAATAAGCAATGAATTGGAAGAATACATGGAAAGCAGTATTAATAATACATTTAGATCAATTATACCTAATATGCTTAGAACTGTCAAAATATCATTTAAAATAAAATTGAATTATGTATTCGATGGTAGTATTTTTGAAAATTTATTATAAATTACTTTTAATTCTATTTCGTCAATTTATTTGATGTATTTCATTATATTTGTTTTACTATTCTAACAAGTTTTTATCAAATAATTTACAGATGTGTAAATAAATAATGCAATTATATATTCACAACCAATAAGATTAGTGTATTAATTTAGGAAATATCTCGAAAATCATTTGTTGGGTCAACTGACTTTATTTATAAACAATAACTAAACTCTTGTCTTTATGGAATAATAATAATAAATATTATATTGAACAATAGATGGCGCTTTGTATCGACTTTCCATGTTATGAATAATAAATATTATGTCAAAAGTTAACGAAAATGCATATATCTTGAAAACTATTAGGTTTAGGTAAAAAATATCTTTATACTTTTTGAAAGACAATACAATTTCCTACAAGATAAGGCTATTAGATATAGGGTGTGCCATTTAAAATAAGCATGAAATTTGACCTTGAATGTTTTTCTGGAGTTACGTTAAATTATCAAAACATCTTAAGATTTTAAATTCCTGTAAATAGCCTAAAATATTTACCCATTAGTCTAATATACTGTTACAAAATTTCATCTGTTTTCATTCGTCCATTTGAGAGTTATGATTTTTTTTCGAAACGTCAATTTTTCCAAAAATATTTAAATATTTAAAAAATTGTTAGGTTTAGGCATATGAATATATTATAAAAGTTAACTTTATTTTTGATGTAGAATCTGAAAAAAATATAAAATATTGGTCATACTATTAGAAAAAATATAACTATGATACGCCATGCTTTTATGGGACACCCTGTATATTTGAAACTAATTTTAAAATGTGGTCCTAATGGACCTACATACGCCTGCGAAAGTCGATTTTGAAAAAAATAAACCATTTAGCCGTAAAGCTACTCGGCGCGCACGCTGAGACACCCTGTATATATATATATATATATATATATATATATATATATATATATATTGGGGTTCCCCGTTCAATTGTCTACTCACTTATATGGAATTATGTCTACATACATTTGATTCGACAATCCTGTTTTGATCTGTAAAATTTGTTAGGTTTTTGACGAGTCTATAAAATGTTAAATTGTGTGATTAGCTTTGGTTATTCCTAATAAGGATTACATTTTCGCCAAGGTTGCGTTGTATGTATAAATTCCAAGATTTTTTTTATTTTTACTGTGCTTACACTTGATCAATTCTGACATAAAATATATTCTGTATCTAAAAAAAGCTTTAACAATTTAACTAGTTGTTTTGACTTACAGTTTTTCAATTGCATTTGGCTTTATATTAAATATTTTTCTTATTTACAATTTTTGACATTTATTTAATAATGAAAAATATACCTTAGGTTTTTATCCATACTAATGATCGCAGTTTAATCCTTGAATCAATATAGGATTGATGAATTAAATAATTATTTTTCCTTTAGCCATAGCAACTTTCAACTTACATAACTTAACCACTTACACATTCATTGAAACAACTACTCCCCAGGCAAATATCCCAACACAATATACTTTTGCTTTTGGTACATTGTATAATGCAACAATTTTTGATTAGTTGCATAAATGGATATTTGTTCGTTATGCAAGTCAAAAATTTCTGCAGATAAAAAGAATAATTACTTATTTTTTATATATTGAAAATCTTTATTTCTGAGTATTACATTATATAATTTTATAATACATATACATACAAATATTTACACATTGTTAGACCTCAGAAAATGGCTATCGACCGTCTCTTATTTTTTATTAATTAATAATTTATTTATTTTAAATAACTATCATCAAGTGAATAAAACTCTCTTTTCTATTAGGGTGATGAATTTTTAATTTCCAATTTTTATTAGTGAAATCAAAGATTGTTTACAATATAATCCATGAGTATGTAACTATTTTATACATTTTGAAATGTTCGCAGTAGTAATACTCAATCCGATCAATCTCTCTCTATCAGTAAGGGCCTGAGTAAATCTCATTTACGCTATTAATCATAGGGATATGCAATCGAAAAACTATAGCTTAAATTTACATTGAGTGTTTATAAATTTAAGAGAGTGTCGATTGAATTTGAAGAAAAACCTTGTATTTTTAAAAAATCCGTATTTTTGTATTTTGCGGAATAATTAATGTGATTCGTTATATTTAGATTTCTGTTTAAATTATATTTCTGTACTGACATGAAATCCAACAAATCAAATGTACAAACAAACAAAAAATGTGAGAGGATGAGGTTTTTATTGACATCTGTACTGTCACACAACAACATGACATAAAAAAAAACTGCATGTACAATTTTTTTTAAAAACCCCACTCTTTCATTCCATTGATTACGATAAGCGGGAACTCGAGGGAAGATGTTTTGGTGTCTATAATATTATCGGAATCGACATCCAGCATGCTGAATCTGGACATTCTGCTGATCGAGGATGTCAGCGAAACACGTGGATCTGTGTGCAGTATAAAAAATTATTATACAGATAGTTTTATGTAACACCGAACATGCTAGAATGTACTCAATATAAATTTTCCTATGTTCGATGTGTACTGGAACGCATCAAAGCATTGGGTCCGATGTGATTGGCTACGATTTCTAATGGTAATATAATCAACCCAATTTACACTATTTCCGTCAAAAATAAATTATATTTGACTATTATGTCAAGTGCAACATGTATAATTATGGATATTTAACTTAACCGCAATGCATACCATAAACATCTTCTCCTTTGTATACATTATTGATAGGTAAAGATGTCCAACTCTTCGTAAATGTCTTCTTTAAGCACCAGAACAGTAAATGCCACTTGCTTGCGATAACTGACAAGTGTAATTCATTTTTGGCGTGGAAGGGTGTGGTTTGGGTTGACTATATTATTTTTAGAAATAGTAGCCAATCACATCGCACTCAATGCTTTGATGCGTTCCTGAACAAATCGAACATAGGGAAATTTATATTGAATACATTCTAGCATGTTCGGTATATATATATATATATATATCTTTATCTTTATTTATATATATTATTTACAATATTATTAACTATCGAGCATAGATCTTTCTGTCCATTAATATTAATTATTCTGTACATTTAATTTATATTATTATATAATGTATAATATTTATTTTATATCTAAAAATAAACATATGCATATCATAAAATAGAATAATAAATAAAGTAAAGTACATATTATTGTTTGCCTCACTTATTGTTTATTTTTGCATGTATAAAAATCCCAAAGAGGAATTGAAAGAGAAAACATATTTCCCTGGCATATTGTTTACATTTTATTCGTCCGTGAAGAAAAATTGTCGTCACGTCCGTCGGTCGGAACAGTCGGCGGGGATTTACATTTTAATTGGAATCCACGCGTCCAGGATTCAATTACCCGGACGGAGGGAGGGTCGCTCTCCCTTCGCCCCGACGGATCGGACGGACAACTTTTTTCCGGTATCCGGACTATCCGGAGCGGGCTCCAAATCGAATAATAAAAAATTCCATCAAACTCCGTCCAAGTATGCGCTCCGGCCCGTGTGAAATATCCGCGCCAGTCAAAAAACAAAACAGGAGAAAAAAGTGAAGCGCGGGAGAAGGAAAATAGGATGATCCTGAAGTTTCGGATTGAAAAAAACAGCAGGGAAGGGAGACTTATGAATAAAATTAGTTCGCTCTTTTTGATTATGGAAACATTTGTTTTTGGGGATACTTAGAAAGTTTGTTACTTCGTTCGGATAGAAATATATAAATAAATAAACTACCCATATAAACTATTTGTTAAAGGTATTAATAATGAAAAAAAAAGTACACTATTAATCAAATTTCTCTATTAAATCTATTCATTGAGAATTTAATTTAACCTATCTTTGGCAAACGGTATACACACCGTTTCGGAATTCACAAGAAATATATAATATATATATATACAAATATTGCCAATTGGCAGAAGAATTTATTTTTATGTTAGTTATTTATTGTATTCATTTATTATTATTACTTTATACAAATATCTTTATTCAAGGGACTTTTATATTATATTAAGTACAGTATTGTATAGTATAATACGGTATATATGGTAAATTGAGGTTGTCCTTTCATAGGCTATCGACCCGAGGTCTTTCTGCCAACTTTTTAATATATTATTTTATTTCCTTAGATCTTGGAGGCGTTCACTTCGTGGTACATTTTCAATATTGATATAAAGAAAACACTTAACTTTTGTATACCACTGTTTAAGTAAAAATTAAGTGCCTTAATCTTTCAATTATCTCTTCATGTTTCATTTATTTTAAATAACTGAGACCATTTGAATAAATCCGTCCCTTTTTTCTATTATTATAAATACAAATCGTTTCTATTATTAATAAAAAAACACCTATTAAACTCAAAACACACAATATTAATTCTCGTCTCTGGAAATTACATCTTATTCGCACTCGTGTTAATTGGATTTTACGCCTTCATTTTTCTTCTTCCTCTTTTTTTTTCGTTTCGGAAGTTTACGCGGCTCATAAAGATGTCCGCTGGTCTCGGGGACCGAGAGATGTAATTTCGGGCGCCCCATAAAGTGCACGCACAACTAATTTGCAGAACCACCTTTTTCCCATCCCTGTATAACTCACGGTGTAAAAGTTCGGGGCCCTTAATGAGGACGCGATAATCGCGCCAAGGGGGGCGGGGAAGCACACTCGAATTAATAACCTCCAGTCAACGCCACGCTTTTAATGAAATGAATCAGTTACACGCTTAATTAAGGAATGGATCGTGTTGATTTGTTGAATTTATTTCGTTTTTTGTTTTAATTAAGATATTTTGTCATAAAAAAAGATAATTAATAATAGAGATAATAATACTAATAAATATTATTTAAAGCAGAAACATCTATGATCGACGGATATTTAACTAGTTAATTTTTGTGTGACGTATTTAATAAATCATTGTTTTCTTCTTGTATTAGTAAAAATATATAAACTCTAATAACTCGCATACACATTAGGTTATTGGAGCCGTAAGTCGAGCGATGGAAATTCAAACGAAACAGTGGTTTAAAGGGTGGGCCATCTATTGGTACATTTTGTAATTTCGTCGTATGGTAACACTGTGCGAGATACAGACCTCATTTTTTGTCAGTTCAGTCAGTAATAGTCCCCCATTTATGAAACAAAACATGCTTTCGCTAAAGGAACGTTTTGAAATATTGCAAATATATTTCCAAAGTGAGTGTTGTAAACTGCAACATAAAGATTTGTAATTAACTTCTCAATTAACCCATAGTGAAACATTTTTGAACTAATCAAGATATATTTTAAATAAAACACTTGGTTTGTTTCACTGTTTTAATTAAAATATACCTTAAGGGTGCGGTTTAGACGAAAGAGATAGCTATATAAATATGGGCAATCACTAATTCGAGTTAGATTGCTGTTGTGATCAATAAACAATATGGTATTATACATTAAAGTAATCTTAAAATAAGCAGGAATTTCATCACGTGAATTAAAAATTATTTTAATATTTACTTTGTGTAACAAATAATTATGAAAAACAATGAAAATTGATCAAATT
Organism: Philonthus spinipes; assembly: GCA_963082785.1. NCBI lineage: Eukaryota > Metazoa > Arthropoda > Insecta > Coleoptera > Staphylinidae > Philonthus > Philonthus spinipes. Next base: position 4,265,515 of record OY720300.1, read on the forward strand.
CATAGCAAATTTCAAATTATATTTTTGCTAATAAAAACTTGTGCAATGAAATTTTAAAGGATTTCACTAAATTCTCCATTCAAATAACTTAGCAGACATGACCTATTCATTTTATTATATCATATAATTTTCTTTTCTAACTTGAACTAGTAAATTGACGTAATACACGAAAATTATCGATTTATTTTTTATTTAGACTGATACTTTATACTTAGTAGATGAAAAATGTAAATACATATTATTAAATCCAATAGAATAGCTCCTTTTTCAAACGATTATTTTCATTTTACTATATAGGTATCTCTTTCTACTAAACCGCAACCATAATAAAGATTTGGTTGATTCCTTAAATTTTAATTTCTATTTAACGCCTGTAGTACAGATCAAGCATAACTCTGCTATAGCGTAACGTTTTTAAATTAACAACATAAATGATTGATTATAATTTACCAGGGCTAGATCAAGTTTAATCGAAGTATCAAAAAAATATTTTGAACTTTCTCTTTAAATTCATTGTAGTTATTAAAACTTGATCACCAATTTATATTTATTATTAATATACTCTTTTAACAAACAATATTAATAGTAAAATGCAATTGATTTGTTTCACTGAAATCAGTGAAACAAATCAAGTGTATTTTTCAAACTATTAATATTGTGATCACGTTTCATCAAGTGATTAATGAGAACCAAATCAAAGATTTTTTAACAAACAAGTTTGAAATGAAGATGAGTGATTCGCTGCTATTAAATTTTTAATTTCGTAAATTTTAAACTTTACCCACCACACATAATCCGATTTCATTATTAATAGAAATTAACGCAACGCCGCTAACAGCGCGTTCAATTATTTGCACAACAATTACAGTACCGTGGGGGTGTTATACTGCAGATAATCGCGGTCCGAGGTGTAAATTTATTCAAATTGAAATCGTCGCCGGATTTAATGACCCCCATTAGCCGGATTAACGACAACTCCCTATTAATTCTACATCATAATTCGTCATTAATGGTCACCAACAGCGGCGCTCTTGTTAATTCGCGTGGAAATGAATAAATATTAAAAAAAAGGAAACGCACAACAGCTGTATCGCTTTTGAATTGCAAATTGGTCTGATGAAATTCGGGCGAGATAAATATTTCGATTTCCTTGATATTGTTGTCGTTTATTAATTAAGCGGTGAAATGGGTCAATGTCGAGCGTGATTTTTTATTGATACAAAAAAAAAGAAATATGTGGTTGTGTTTTCGATTTGCGTAAATAATTTTATTGAATTGCGAAAAAAAAAAGAGAGGATTATGTTGACGCTTTCGTGCTCGGTTAATATGGTTTTTATCTTTAATACAGTTGATTGCATTAAATTCAATGCAATCAACGGTATTAAGGATTAATTTGGTATTTACTATATATGGATCTGTTGAAAATATTAAGTGAGAATCCACTTGATAATCTGATTAAAAATAAAAATGTTAAGGATGCGGTTTAGACGAAAGAGATAGCTATATAAATATTGGCAATCACTAATTCGAGTTAGATTGCTGTTGTGATCAATGAACAATATTCTATTATACATTAAAGTAATCTTAAAATAAGCAGGAATTTCATCAGATGAATTAAAAATTATTTTAATGTTTAGTTTGTGTAAAAAACTATTATGAAAAACAATGAAAATTCATCAAATTAATAGTAAATTTCAAATTATATTTTTGCTAATAAAAACTTGTGCAATGAAAATTTAAAGGTATTCACTAAATTCTGCATTCAAATAACTTACCAAACATGACCTATTAATTTCATTATATCTTACAATTTTCTTTTCTAACTTAAACTAGTAAATTGACGAACACGAAAATTAACGATTTATTTTTTATTTTGACTGATACTTTATACTTGGTAGATAAAACTATGTAAATACATATTCATATTATTAAATCCAAAAAGAATGGCTCTTTTTTCAAACGATTATTTCCATTTTACTATATAGCTATCTCTTTCTACTAAACCGCAACCTTAAGTATTTATAAGGGCTAATTTACACACACAAGAATTCTCGCAGAAATTCGTAATATAATTTGTTATCAATCTTTCATCGACAATCGAGGCTTACGTGACTTCGAGCCTAAGAGCATATAGAGAAAATTTTAAATATTTAATTATTAAGAGTAAAATTCGTATAAAAAACAGGTTATCTTTTTTTTTTCAAATATTTTGAATTCTACCAAGTATCTTCATTAAAAATAAACAATTTTATTATACATTAATGCATTAATAAATTAAAGTAAAATAGGTGCAAACGGACCGATTTTACTTTAAGGTCTTCTTAGTTAAGGGATCCTTAAAAGTCGATGAAAGAATAGCGTAGATAGGATTGCAACGCTTATACTGAAGTGTGATTTTATTCCCATGTAACAAATTAGAAGCCTCCAGCGGTCATAATGTATTTTTTTTTTTCAATTAAAATTGATTAAAGATGTTTACATGGAAATAACATTTTATTACGTGATAATTTCATAAATTCCTCCCCCCAGTTATGGCCACTTTTGTATTTTCTATTATTGCGGGCTGAGAGTGTAAAAGGTGTGACCGTTAAAACATTTATCGTTATAGCTAATAACTGCGGCGGCCCTCGATTATTACGCGATACAACAAAACGGGCCGGCGATCGTTAAATAATTTTAGTGCTTATCAGTAAAGCCTAATCGAAAATTCAATTTAAGCGCTACTAATAAATGTTTATATGTACAGTAACACGTGATCCGAGCACGCTTTATGTCCCCATAGATAACGCTGCAAACGGCAGACTTTATGGTTAATTGAATTCAATAAAATTGTAGCAATAATAATGATTGCAAACGTATAATTCAAATTTAATTTATTTGTAAAGAGATGCATTTAATTATTAGCGATTGTTGAGTAAGCGTGTTTTAAACGCAATAATTTTATTTTCGACTAGTTTCGGCACTTTGCCATTTTCTTGATAATAGCAAAGTGCTTAGTTTATTAGAACAGCACTTCGATTCCTACGAAAAAGTCAAAAATTGGGAATCTGGTTTGCTTCAAAATACGAAATTTTCTTTTTGTGTGGTATCCATGGATTGCTAGAAAGGTGGTCAAGATGCGTAGAAATCAATGATCATTACTATGAATTATTTTCTTTTGTTTTTCTATCCAAAATTGGTGTTTTATTTTAAGAAAAATTGAGAACCATCCACTTTACCATTGTGCTAACTGGGATGTACAAGTTTGACACGAATAAATCAGTTGCCGGCTTTGATTATTATTTATCATTATTTGTATATCATGGATTGATTGAGCATGGATGAAATTTATAGGTTATATTTAATACGCCTACAATTAATAGGCTTTTACACACTAAATCGAACGTTATTAAGCAATTTTTATACAATTCCTAGGCAAGGGAATTTCAGTAATTACGTTCAACCTATGCAGGTCCTTTATTACCAAATACAAAAGTCGCAAACAACTGGTTTAAACGCACAATTTAACACACAACTCACTCATACGATAACATAAACAAAAACATACATTAAATAAAAATAATTTGAAAATAATTAATTATTAAACAATTTTTTTTTACTATTGACTTTTTGACTTACGCTACAATTAAATATTGACAAGCAATATAACCTTACCACGGGCCATAAGTTTATAAACAAAATATTACTGGAGAATCATAATTAAATGCGCAATAATTATGAAGTATTTTAATTAAAATACTTTTATGTTTTCTTTATATCGACATGTTTGTACTTGTCATTTCATTAGTTCCTTGAAAATGACCACTGGTCGAAACTAGTCGGAACACAAAATAAAAAAAAATAGTGTATTAATTAAAATACTTCATAATTATTACATAAAAAATGTTTCACCCCGGGATAAGTGACAATTTAATTCACAAAATAAATGTGCAATTTTTATATCACATCTTTTTTTTAAATTTAATTGATCTATTACTGTATTAAAATTTTTCTAAATAATCAAATCATCTGATACAAAATTTCTTATAGCTCGAATAAAAAGTTGTTCAGGACACGGCGCGATTTTATAAAATGATTTTTTATTATATTATTCCATTATAGCCATTTATCATTTGACGCGTTCTAGAGATTCCATTAGATCGCTTTTCAAGCCGTGCAGCTATATTGTTTACAGCTGCCGTATTTTCGGCCATATTTTCAGTACAGACAACTACAATTTGTCCGTTCAAGGAACATCAAGCGCTTTGCGCTGTAGCGCTACATGTCTAAAATCTCCCTGAACGCGCCCAATCTTTAACGTATGAAGAAAAAACTTGCTTGAATTCCACATATGCGGCAATAAACGACAGTTTTTTGGAAATTCGTGAAATCGCGGTGAAACCGAAGATCTGGGTTGCACTCAGACGTGCACGAAAATGATCACCCTAATATGTATATTTTCTCCCCAAAACCATTTTTTGTTACCTGCGACGCATCCCGAAGCATTCGCAACACACCTATTTTAGTGCAAATTTTATCTTTAAAAATATTCTTAAAAATCCCTTACTTACGATCATCACGTAAAAAAAAGAAACACGTATTTTGTAAAGTTTTAGACTGTATAACTTCTGTAAACAATGTGTTGTTAGAGTTAATAGAAGTTAGTAGAAGTGTAAAAGTCATTTTATTTTAATCTCCACATCTATGAACCATCTATTGTATCTTAGAATTAGGAGATCACAACAACCGAACAAACTTACACAAGTAATATAAATTAATAGCTCACGTAAACAAAATATTAGCGGAATATTATAATTAAATCGAATTTTTTTTGTTTCACTAATTTTTTTTTTTATTCATCTGAACTATTACTATAATAAAAATTCTCTAAATAATTTAGGAAAGCATAGTTTTCACAACCTTTTCAGCATTAGAACTGGTCTTTCTTTAGGCACGTGTAATGCGTTGTCTATTTAATTTAAGATCGAACATAAATTGTGTTAAGAAATTTGACCGAATTTCCCTTTCTAAAAAACTTGATTTTTTATGATCTGAACTTGACCTTCCTTCCGTCGTCGTTCGTTTAGATTGAATTTACCAAATACTCGAAGGCGTGTTACATCAGACGGTTGCTCTCGTATATAAGTTGCTGCTGAAAATTATGTGAGCATACATTCAACTGTATTCAATCAAGTAACATGGCTTTCAAGGTATGAACATTGAATAATATTTAATACTTTTAAATTGAATAATTATAGAATAATTACGTATAAATTATTAAAAATCTACGAACCATTTTATTCGCAGATTTTTAATAAGTATAATTAATAATTTAATAAAAATACAGAATAAAATAATTAATGTGTAATTAAAGAATAATTAAATAAAATTAAACAAAGATTATTTACACATTAATAAATGAGGTTTTTGGCAATGATCAGAAAAATTCGATCGATCCCTTTTCCCAACTGCAAAAATCACTTACACTGTTAGTCCCTGACAAACATTTATTGAAACAACTACTTCCCAAGCATATACCCTGCGGAACTTTGAACCACACAAATAGCAAACAAATATCTATTGTGTGATCCAATTTCCGGCGGGGTAATTGCTCGGGAAGTTGTTGCTTCAATAAATGTGTGTCAGGAACTTACAGTGTAAATGATTTTTGCAGTTGATAAAGGAATTAATCGAATTTCTGGCAATCAATAATACATTATTCCTTTTACACTTTTTTCTATTGACATGTGTAATTCGTTAATACAATTGTTTTTTATAGTTCATCGCCTTCGCCGCCGTTTTGGCTTACGCTCAAGCTGGACTCCTCCCAGCCGCTCCAGTAGCTTACTCTCATGCTCCAGTAGCTTACTCCCATGCCCCAGTAGCTTACTCCGCCCCAATTGCCAAGACCGTCGTAGCCGCTCAACCAGAACCATACGACCCAAACCCACAATACCAATACGGATACGGAGTTGATGATCATGTAACCGGAGACAGCAAGAGCCAGCAAGAATCCCGCAACGGAGATGCTGTTCAAGGAAGCTACTCCCTTGTTGATGCTGACGGTTTCAAGAGGACCGTTGAATACACCGCTGACCCAATCCACGGATTCAACGCTGTCGTCCACCGTGAGCCACTCGCTGTTAAGACCATCACCAAAGTAGCTGCCCCAGTTGCTTATGCTGCTCCAGTAGCCAAAATCGCCGCTCCAGTAGCTTATGCTGCCCCAATTGCCCACGCTGCTTACGCCGCTCCAGTAGCTAAAGTAGCCACCTACGCCGCTCCAGCTTACTACCACCATTAAATTATCTACGTTTTATTATTTATATATTTATTTTAAAATAAATGATTAAAAAACTGTAAACTAAACTTTCATTCAATGCCTCGTTAGGAATTTCATAAATTCACCAAAATTAACATTTTTCTCTTTTACAATATTCGATTACACATAAAAACTTTTTACTTTCGAATAAATCTGAAAAAAAAAAAATCCGAACCTCTCTATTATTTTGCGATTACCAAATATTTTTTCCTCATAAAATAAATATTAGTTGAAAAAGAATAAATAAAAAGGACTAAATTTTATTACTCCTAATTAGATAGTTAATGAAGTTCTCATTAATCTTATTTGAAGTTATTGAATATCCTTTTCGATTTATATATTTTAAGTTATTGAAAATTCTTTTCGATTTATATAGGCTATTTGATTCCATTTTAGATGGAGTCTTATGGGAATGGTTTAAGCGGAACGCGCGGATTTATGCTTTTGTACGCGACATTGATTTAACTAAGATAATTTAAATAAGATATTCACAGAAGAAATAGAATATTTAGGCTTAAAGTAATTAAGAAGGATTTATCAATATTTGCTCATGAAATCATTAATTTCCGAGTTTTGTGTTAACTAGATAAATTCCCAAAATTGAAAATTTGTTCGCTCATTTTTCAATTACTTTCGTTAAAAATTCTATAACAAATTTGTATTTGATATTAAATATCCCAAAAACGGTAAACGGTAGCTATTTAATATGTTATATAAAAGATGAAGAATTATCAATTTTCTATTAAAAAAAGCATAAAAATATAGTGTCCAATTTAAATAAAAATAATCATTTTGCGTATTGCTTTACCATGTATATAAAAAATTGCTCTAAGAGAAAAAAAAACAAGTATTTTTTTTATTATTAACTATTTTTGCAATTGTATGGCGTAGACAGAAAGTTTATTTCATTTTTCTTTATTAAAATATAATGCTCTAAACATCTATCGATTTTAACATTCATTTGTATATAACTTTTAAAATCTGAAAAATTAAATCTTATATCAAAAATAATTACATATATAAATACACAGAAATCTTTATTAACAGACACATAATACAATACGTATATGAAAACATTATATATATATATATATATATATATATACATATATATATATATATATATAAACATATGATTCTTCGCCTGTTAATCGGCTATCGACCGACGGTCTTTCAGCCCGACTTCGTAAATATCTGTCTATGTCTTATGTATATGCGTATTTATGTATTTGATTTAACTGTCTATTCTCTGTCTTTGTCATGAAGTGATGAAATGGACTGAAACAATGATGTTGATGGATTTTTAGGTGTGGATCTGGTGTTTGGGTTGACAGGGATACATAAGATTTTGAGGAGATTGTAATTGAAAGGATTGAGGGCAAATTTTTTGGCAAGGATGGTCAGACGGTGTTGAATTGGTTGGATCTGGGATTTTTCATACAGGAGGATGTTGGAAGGGTTGTGAAGTGGGTTGAGGGGGTGTCTGATTTTAGTCTCTCTTAAAGCGGATCTTTTTGCTTCTTCTAAATTATAGAGGGAATTTTTATTTGGATTGTGAAATAATTATATTTAAACGTAGAATCGAAAATGTTCATAAAAAGTATATCATTCTTAAAAAAAAACATATGTTTAATACCTCACTTGATTATTCAACACACTGTATATATCTAACTAATTTTAAAATGTAAAGTTTAATAGTAGCTACAAATTATGTAAGCAACATTTTTTTGTATATTTCTAAATAACTGAAATATTGAACGCTGTATAAATATATACAGATTTTACACAAATATATTTAGGATGGGCCACGAATAACGGCCATTAAAAGTTTTCAGGGTTCCTGACAGCGGAAAATTTTCAAAAAAATCTAAATTGCACAGTTGATATCTGTGAGACATATACCGTTAGCTAAAAAAAAAAAACAACCTCTGTAGAGGGTTTCAACCCTTTGCAACCCAAAATATTTTTTGAAGTATTTGGTTGTGAGGGGTACCCCTTTGAACTATTTCATCTTACTTTAAAAAATCATAAAAAATATTTCTTAACGAAATAAAGACTTTCTAGTGGCAGATTCGAGTTCAGAAGACTTTAATCTATCTCTGCAGAGAGTTTCAACCCTTTGCAATCCAAAATATTTTTTTGATGTGTCAGGTTGTAAGGGATACCCCTTTGATCTTTTTCGCCTTAATTTAAAAATTTATAAAAAATATTTCTAAACGAAATAAAGACTTTCTGGTGGCAGATTCGAGTTCAGCAGACTTTAATCTACCTCTGTAGAGGGTTTCAACCCTTTGCAACCCAAAATATTTTTTGATGTATTTGATTGTGAAAAGTACAACTTTGAACTATTTCACCTTATTTTAAAAATTCATAAAAAATATTTCTTAACGAAATAAAGACTTTCTGGTGGCAAATTCGAGTTCAGCAGACTTTAAACAATCTCTGTAGAGGGTTTCAGCCCTTTGCAACGCAAAATAGTTTTTTGATGAATTAGCTTGTAAGTGGTACCAATGTTCACAAAACATTGCAATGTTTATATTAAATTCTATTTATTTCTATTTATTGCAATGTTTATGTAATATTAGCGCAACATGTTTATGTGAATTGCATTGAGTACGTATCTATTCGTGAAGAAGTCAACTGTGTCATTTGCTAATCGTTGAAATCAAACATTCAATCATTCTATAAAAAAATATACGAAAATCAGAAATGTTATACACATTAAAATGCACGTCTTAATATGTCTATAAAATGTCTCAATATTGATTAATTGTTGTAATAAAATATTAAATTGACAAATAAATTTCATATAATAATATATTATTGGAGTTGCGGAAAGAAAGAGAAAGTATATTTAAAATTCATTCGATTTCAATATCTTTTGGAATCTGTCCGAATAAACTTGACCTTAAACGACAAAATACAAGAATTTTATTACCTTGTGTTCGGTATAAAAGCTCTCGGATAATCAGTCCAAAACCAGAACACACTCAACTGTGATCAAGTAATTACTATAAAATGGCTTTCAAGGTAATATATTTAATTATTTAAATAATTTTATTAATTTATTTTAAAACCATATATTAGTTCGTCGCCTTCGCCGCCGTTTTGGCTTGCGCCCAAGCTGGACTCCTCCCAGCCGCTCCAGTAGCTTACTCCCACGCCCCATTGTCTTACGCCGCCCCAATTGCCAAGACCCTCGTAGCCGCTCAACCAGAACCATACGACCCAAACCCACAATACCAATTCGGTTATGGAGTAGATGATCATTTAACCGGAGACAGCAAGAGCCAGCAAGAATCCCGCAACGGAGATGCCGTCCAAGGAAGCTACTCCCTTGTTGATGCTGACGGTTTCAAGAGGACTGTTGAATACACCGCTGACCCAATCCACGGATTCAACGCTGTCGTCCACCGTGAGCCACTCGCTGTTAAGGCTATCACCAAAGTAGCTGCTCCAGTTGCTTATGCTGCTCCAGTAGCCAAAATCGCCGCCCCAGTAGCTTATGCTGCCCCAATTGCCCACGCTGCTTACGCCGCTCCAGTAGCTAAAGTAGCCGCTTACTCCGCTCCAGCTTATTACCACCATTAAATTGTCTAGTCTTTATTATTTATATATTTATTTTCAAATAAATTATTAGAAACTATAAAATATTTCGTAATTAATTTCCTAAATAATTATATAATATAAAATAACTAATTACTGGATGAAATTTTGATATATTGAAATATATGAAAGCATCGTAATGAAACAATTTTAGTTTAATTCTTTAATTTTGTCGTCGTTATATTGGTTGTGCATATTCAATATCGGATATGTAGGAAACAAAATAACTTTTTTTAATAATAGAAAAAATTATTTATTCACCTGGCCATAGTTACTTACATAAATTAAATAACAAATAATTTGAAAATAATGAATAAATTATAAATTCGTCCTTCTATTTAATTATTTTAAATAATTGTGACCAAGTGAATAAAAATAATTTCAATTATTATGTATTACGAAAACATATATTATGATTATTATGAAACTATTTAAATGTCGAAAAGAGTATTCATTCACCCGGCCACAGCTATCAAAATATATGAAATAAAAATGATTGTTTTTATGTTAAATTTTTCTCGGATCAAAAATTTGTTGCATTATGCAATATTTTATTGATGTGCAACAGCAGGTGTACATTATGTAATTCAATGTCCGGCGTGGGTATTTGCCCGGGAAGTAGTTGTTTTAATGTGCATTTGTTTAACGTACTTACGTAACGTAATTTATAAGTCACAGAGCTAAATGTGAAAATGATTTGTTAATTGTTATCAAATCATTTTTATTTGATATATTTAAATGTTTTTTTTATTTATTGAATTATTTTTCCGTATTCATTCAACCATGACAAGGGTTGAGCACCTTCTTTCATTTCTACCAAGAGTGTTGAAAAACAAAAACAGATGGACAGCGTTTTAATTAATAAATTATGTTTAATTAAAACGCCGTCCATCTGAAAAATTAAATAGAGCAGTGTGTTTATGAAATTTATTTAAAATGTATTATAAAGAGCGAGCGTGGTTTCGTCCTAGTTATAAGGATTTATTCTGTTTTTAACAAAAAAACAACGAATTGTAGAAATTTCAATGTGGAACATTGAAGTATAATTTTAAATTAATTAAATATAAAGTGGAAAAGAAACATCTCTGATGGGATTTGAACCCATGTTCTCCGATTTCTAGTAGAGTGTGTTGCCAACTTGGTAACTTGGTCAATGTTATACATTGATATTTCTACAATTCACAGATATAAATATAATTTAAAAAGGGATATCAAATTAATTTAAAATCAAAGAAGTTGAGTTTAACTCCCTATTAGCACATAAATTGAATGTTAAGGAAAATCTGCACTATATTCTCTTTTACATCAGAATAAGAACTCACTTAATACAAAAAAATATTTTACGAAATATTTACAGAAATAATGGGAGTGTTTTGCGCTAATGAGCGCTTTATCCCACGTCCAGGTAAACGGAATAAAATTCAGGCACGTTCGTGAGTAAAACCTTTGTAGATGATTTACAAGATTTTTCCCATAATCTTCTGCGGGAATAAACATTTGCGCTTCATGAAGTAATAGGGTGACAAAACACGTTAATTAAATTCTTCTTGGAACCAACAAAACTGAACTATAGTGAAAAATAAGAGGTTTAAAGAAACGGAACAATTAAATGTAAAAAATTTAGAAAAAACAGAAAAATAATATAAAATAATTATATAACATATATAAAATATGAATAAATAACTGAATGTTGTTTGCACAGTAACCCCGAAATTCCTCCAAAACACAAAACCCCACCAAACACAATTTATTTATTTTTATATTTATTTATTCAATATTTATTTAGTACGTATTTATTATTGTTAGTACCACTGAGATTATTGTACCATTCTTAATCTTGAACTACTTGAGATAAAGTTGACTTATTTGTGTATTTACTATTTGTTATGATTTAAGTAAATGCTTATTATTTTGTAGAAAGGGGATTTCCGTAAAATAAATTAAATTAATTTTTCGGATACATTTTATCATTTCATCCTTTCACTCATTAATGACTAACGATCGATAGAAATGGCAAATTTTAGTAGATAGCCAATTTTACAGTAACAGTTACATAATTACCTTATTTCATGTTTTATTACGTAATAAGTTATAATAATAATAAACTCTATATTTCATACAGATATACAATTCATATACAATGAGGTTTTTATCAGTATACATTATGGGAAGTGTATACGTGCAAAAAAAAACGCCTATAAAAATACCCAAAACACGCAATTAAACACACATGTCAAAGGCGAAACTTCAGATTGTGTGTAATATTTGATCGAAAAAGTATACAAATGAAGAAAAAGTCGAGTTTCAAGCGTGTATTATAATTCCAACAAAACTAGAGGAGGATAAGACATTTTTTTAACGACTCCAGAGCGGTCAAATACCTCAGTTAGGACGATTCTAAAAATAATTAACAGGTATACATAGGGGAAATGTATACTAAAAAAAGCTCTCTGTATAATGTATTAAAAATGGAGTCAAGAAAAAAAAATAATTTAATGACTTTCATTGACATTGTATGATTCAATTAGACAGAGTAGATTAAAAACCATCAGTTTGAATTTTGAAATATCTTTTTCTTGGCGAATACTGTCAGGTGCTTTATTAAATAATTTTAAACAAGTAAGTTCAACTATTATAATAGTAATAATACGTATATATGTATGTATCAGTGTGTTAATAAAGATGTTAAATTCATATAAATAAATGTGTTGTAACCTGTTAATACTTACACTTGGTTGTACATGATCAATTATAAATTAATAAAAACACACAAACAAAACCACGTGAATTTAATTTACACATTTAATTCAATATTAACAATGTGATTAATGAGAAAAAAGTGTCCGATATATTAATAAAACACTTTCTAACTTTCTACAGCAGACATTTTATTTATTTTTGCACGCTAATGTTATCGAAGCGATGGTCACTAAATAATATTTAAAAATTTAAAAATACAAAAATTTAAAAGTATTTTATTAATTTATAGTGTGTTATAAATTCAAACAATTACGTATAATTTCACAAAGTGACATAATTAATTATTAAATACTTAAAAAATATGTTTTACAATGTAATTAATTTATTATATACAAATATGTAAATTATTGTATAATGTAATCAATTCTAATGGAGAATTCCGTAAAATAAAGTTAAAGTTAAAGTATTTATTCACTCACTGTATATATAAATTATCGTTAATGTACTCGTAAACTTTTTATATCAATGAATTGTTGATGATAAATCATAAAATTGACAAATAATCGTGCGATAACATAACCTACCAGCACCTTCGCTATTCTGTAGATGGAGAGAAAGTGTATTTACAAAATTCACTCGATTTTTAATATCTTTCGGATTCTGCTCGAATAAACTTGACCTTAACCGATTAAATACTAGTAATACGTGTCTTTCTAGTACTCTCGTCGGGTATAAAAGCTTTCGGATTATCAAACCACAAACAGAACACATTCAACTGTGATCGTGATAATATAACAAAAATGGCTTTCAAGGTAAATTACAATAGTTATAATTAAAAAAATATATTAAATTAGTTATACATAAAAAAAATAAAGATATTGCATGTTAATTTCGCTTTATATTTTCAATTAATTAAATAGAAAACATGTAATTTGTTTTAAAAGAGACGTATTTTTTAGTTTTATTTTTTTTAAGAAATTACAAAAGGTTTCAATTAAAAGATTATGTAAGAATTTAATAACATTTTGAAGTTTATCAAACAGAGTTGGCTTTCACGACCAGTAAAATTGGAATTGCTGATTTTTATTATTATTATTTTATTTATTTAGTCTTATATAACATCGTTATATGTTCCTCTCTACTTCTCAGTGTGAGGTGATTATTATTATATTTTTTATATATTTTATTTTTAATGTATTTTTCTAGTTCATCGCTTTCGCCACCGTTTTGGCTTATGCCCAAGCTGGTCTCCTCCCAGCCGCTCCAGTAGCTTACTCCCATGCTCCAGTAGCTTACTCCCACGCCCCGGTAGCTTACGCCGCCCCAATTGCCAAGACCGTCGTAGCCGCTCAACCAGAACCATATGACCCAAACCCACAATACCAATACGGATACGGAGTTGATGATCATGTAACTGGAGACAGCAAGAGCCAGCAAGAATCCCGCAACGGAGATGCCGTCCAAGGAAGCTACTCCCTTGTTGATGCTGACGGTTTCAAGAGGACCGTTGAATACACCGCTGACCCAATCCACGGATTCAACGCTGTCGTCCACCGTGAGCCACTCGCTGTTAAGACCATCACCAAAGTAGCTGCCCCAGTTGCTTATGCTGCTCCAGTAGCCAAAATCGCCGCTCCATTAGCTTACTCCGCCCCAATTGCCCACGCTGCTTACGCCGCTCCAGCTTACTACCACCACTAATTTCCTACTGTAAACACCTATTTAATTATTTATTACGAATAAAACCAAAAAAACAACGCAAAAATAAATTTGTTTTAATTTAATTAAAATCCTCACTAATTTCTGGGTTTCATGTAAATACATCGGTAATTGCATATGCGTAAATGTTGATTTAAAGGGCATTAATTGAAAATAGTTTATATAATCCCGTGTTATTTATTATTATTTAATAATACAAAATTGGATTGTCGGTACATGCACGTTAATTAAAATTTAGGCATCAGTTAATATGTAATCGCATAAATCAACGAGACTTTAATTGTATCTACGTGCATTGAGAACGAGCCGAATAAACTAATTCAATTGGCGGGTTTATTTTTTTTTTTATTCCGATTGGAATAATAAATTTAAACCAGAAAATAATTTGATAAATTTAATGATTATATTCAATGATTGGATTATTTAATTAAACATGAGTTTAAATTTATTTTATCAATTGTATTCGGATTAAAGAAGAAAAAAAAGATATATTAAAAAATTATCAGTGTTTTCTTTACCTCTTTTTATCAATATTTTATTTAATTATTAAGCGTTTTACTTTTAATTATAACGTACAAATAACACGAAGTATCAAGGCAGTTAAGTGAGGTACACTTGTGTGTAATAAAATTAAGCAAACTAAATGATGCATTTGTTTAACGTACTTACGTAGCGTAAGTCAAAAGTCACACAGCTAAATGTGGAAATAATTTATTAATTATTTTCAAATCATTTTTATTTAATATAAATGAGATAGATTAATGCGGACTTGATGAGTTACCTAGTTAGGAAAATATGTGGGTAAATATCTCAATTTTCTTAATGTCAAAATGCCGCATAATTTATACAACAATTCGAATTCTAATTAAAATAAAAAAAAACATTTTAGCTTTAAGTTTGTGTAATTGTATTATCTATGGGACTCCAGTGTCAGGGTCCTTTTACAACCCGGGCACTGTCCCTGCTGTGATATTAGTGTTAAAGACAAACGGGCAATGCCTGATATCACTGTTCAATGTTTATCATAAGTGGAAATTAAGTCAGAGCATATATATATATATATATATGTTGAGACCGGCTAATGACCTTAGTAGTCGAAGCCAGTAAAATTCGAGGGGTTTTATTGGGTTGGTTTCCAGTTAAGGCTTGATGGAAAGGAGTGCCACACTCCGTCCGTAACTGGATTTTCCCTTCCACAGCAAAAAAGACCTTACTAGACTGCAGAAGGTGGCATTAGCTAGGACTAGGTATTTTTCGGAGAAGAGAGGAAGGTATGGTTTGTACAGTATAAAGAAGGAAGGGATACATGGACATATTTAGGAAGGGAATGTAATTTTGATGAGGTTAGGGTAGAAGAGGGAAGAAAAGTTTGAGTTAGTTTTTGATATTCTACCCATTAAATATCAAAAACTAATTTAAACTTTTCTTTTCTACCTTTCCCATCCTAACCTTATTTAAGTTAGTTTTTGATATTTTACCCTTTAAATATCGAAAAATAACTCAAACTTTTCTTTTCTCGCTCTCCCACCCTAATCTCATCAAAATTTTTACAAGGGCTCCATCCTCTCGCATCCACATTTCCATCCTTCCTTTCCCTTCCATCCATTCCTCTCGTACATCCTTACATTCCCTTCCTAAATATGTCCATGTATCCTTTCTTTCTTTATACTGCACAAACTATACCTTCCTCTTTCCTCCGACCAACACCTAGTCCTGGCTAATGCTACCTTCTGCAGTCTATTAAGGTCGAATCTTAATAGGTACCATGGCCATTTTCCGTGAATTTGCCTATACATAGGATTATACCATTATTTTATAATTTAATATTAATTTATTTGACTTATAACCTTCACCCATATGGGTAGAAAGGGTCATTGAATATTTAAATTATTATATTAAAATGTACTGAATTTCCCATCTTGAAATTTATTGAATTCACTTCTTGGAAAATATTGATATATTGATGTCACCCACATGATAATTAATTTGAACACAGCGACATACAGATGAAACTACGTACTAATATCTGCTCCCCACATATGCTCCAATAATCACATGAAAGCGACTACTATATACCTGTTAGGACATCCACGATATTAAATGAGTTGGGGTGGCGAGATAAATCTACAGTCCTATTACATTTAACGCCGTTTCTCCCTACAGCCTTTTCTCTCACACCAAAAATATAAATATCTTGAAATTAATCTTATGATTCACGACACCGACAAATTCCCTGCCCTACCTGGACAGGAAATCTCGTTTTATAATTATTATTTTTTGCTTTTTATAATCACGACTTAAATCTAAAATCTTTCACGATAGTTTTCTGCTTCGATTAATATCCGAATTTCAGAAATGTGTTATTCTACCACGAATTATCTTTCCCAACTCCACCTTCCAGGTTCACCCTTCAGAACTAAATCAATTTTCTTTTCCTTGCAATTGGTCGAGAAAGAAGTTGGAACTTCTAACTTCGTTTCCGACCTTACTTTTCTTCCCCATCTATAACTTTTAATAAATCTCCACAAAATATGATCATATATGGTAAGGCCCGCTCAGTTCACACGTTCATTTTTTTGTTTATTTTTTTTTGTGACGCGCTCTTGGAGTGAAACTCTTCATATTAAGAACTAATCTCCAGATAAAAATAGACTATAAAGTTAATTAGAAGATATGTGAGGAGATATGGGAGGTGTTTTTAGTAGGCATGCCAGTCCTGGAGAGTCCTATACATAAGGTTTTCACCTGCCCCAAAAAAAAAAAAGACTCTACAGATAATTTTAACGATATAATATAAATAATTACAATAAATGTATGTATTAGTTTCTCTGGGCTATCGACCAGGGGGCCTATTCTCAACATAGGTGCAATGAGTCACTGATGCATAATGTCACTCGAATTTATGGTGCAATCGCGTGAACCCTATTCTCAGCGCGCGGTGAGTCAAGCGATCTCACTCATTCATTCTGTCTCCAAAATGATCCGGCAACGTTGTAATTTCGTTTATTGGCGCGAGAAATTCAAATAATACTAATCTTGTATTCCTATAAAATCAATTAACATGTAAGATTATATACATTTAAAAAATATTACATCTGTAATGACCAAACTAAATGCAAATATAACATTTTATGTCGATTTCGTAAGTCTTATTATAAATTAAATATCTGTTTAACTGTTTCAGGTTATTCGTCTAAAATGCGTTATTTTAAAAATTCTATAATTGTAGTTTGTTTAATAATGAAATTAACCAAATAATTATTAGCAAATAATAAGCCCCCAGAAGTCTTTCTGCCCTTTTAATTTATGTTATCTTAAAATTAGGCATTTACGTTTAAATTTCATTTAATAATTTTATAAAAATTATAATTTGGATCGATATATGTTGTTGAGTTTCGTGAAGAATATATTCATGAATAATTAACACTGTTGTATCCTTTCTTCACACTTTATTTTCTAATGGCCAAACAACCCGTAGTTTAAATTTTAGATTCAAAAAACACAGTTCCAACATTAAAAACCAAAAACCGGTAAAATCTGCGATTAGAAATGTCATGAAAGCCTACATAGTTTGAAAAGTCCGCAGTAATACACCATATTTTTACAACAGGGAATACATTTACCATTAGTAATATGAAACTCCTAACAGAGTCCAATAATAAATTAAATAAAAATGATCTGAAAATAATTAATAAATTATTTTCACATTTGGCTCTGTGACTTTTGACTTACTTTACGTAAGCACGTTTAACAAATGCTCATTAAAACAACTACTTCCCGGGCAAATACCCACGCCGGACATTGAACTACATAATGTACACCTGCTGTTGCATATCAATAAAATATTGTATATTGCAACAAATAATTATCAAACGAATATGCTGGAAGCAATTGAAATTCGTAAAAATAAAAATAATGTATTGAACTTCGATTTGAGACGCTTAAATAACTCGTTTTTTAATTTTTTGCTATCATATATATTAATCCAATAAAAATTGTTAATCCACCCAACTTCGCCTCTTATTTCGATTTTTTCCCTTTACTCATTATAGGTATAAGCCGCAGAGCAGTTGTTAGAATTAGTTGTTATTGATAATGAGTGCTTAGCACTTGAAACAAATATATCTAAACATTAGAAATAAAGTGTGAAGAAATACAACAGTGTTAATTATTCATTTATATAATGTGGATCATAGTATAGATATTACAACTTATATAAGTCAAATCAAATTATAAGCCCCTTAACCCGATTGTCATGAAGCCAAAGAAATGTTGGGACACTCAAAAATAAATGAGAATTCGAAACATTTGATCAGTATGTTTTTTAAGGCACTTCTTCGGAATGGGATTACGTGAAGATGATCCATGCAGAAGATGCAACGAAGAATAAGACACTTCATATGGGGTTTTTATAACATTTTCAGTTTATTATTATTATTATTATGCATATATTCATCTCAATAAAATATATTGAAAATATTTATTTCTGAGTCTTACATTATACAATTTTATAATACATATAAATACATTTACAAATTATTAGACCTCAGAAAATGGTTATCGACGTCGATATTTCTATCGTAGATGGTGAAGGCACTTAATTTTTGAAAATCCATGATCACTTAAAATAAAACACTTAATGATTTTCAACTATTTTTTGTATATTTATAAGTTCTTCACCTCAAGAAGCAACAACGTTGCGAAACAATTGTCGTGAAATACACAAAAAATGGTTGAAAATCATTAAGTGTTTTATTTTAAGTCGATATTTCTGCGTAATAGAAATATTTTCCCATAATTAATTATTAAAAAAAAACTACGACCAAGTAAAAAAAACTCTCTTTCATTATTACTATTTTCCCATATATATTTTTTTATTTTCCACCCATAAAAAGAACGCTATATAAAACAACAATCTGTAATCTACTTTCGATGCAAGTTAAGTATTTGGCGCATTATGTCACAGATAAAACCTTAACCTTCGTCAATTCATTAAAAATTGGATAAAACAGCTCCGGGATATTTTACATAACTTTATATCGTGGACTATAAAAGCGTGTGGATTAGTCAAGTGAAATCAGATCACATCAACCAGCGATCACAAGCATATCTAAAATGGCTTTCAAAGTAGGTATTTTATATAACCAGTTTAGTAACAGCAATACGCGTTCATAAAAATTCATAATTATTATTATTAAGATAATCTACAACCTCGACACCTAATACGGGTAAAAGGGGATAAGATTAAGAAAGAAAGAAGAAAGATAATCTACATCATATATGTTACAAAATAATGTAACGGTTTTGTGCGTTTTAAATATTTCGAATTAATAGATTATATAATGAGTTTCTTTGATATGTATTCTAACTCAATAAAACACTTTTAACTTTGTTTGCACAACTATTTCTTATTATTTAGTGACTATAGTTTCGACAACATTAGTGTTTTATTGAGTTATAATAAACCATGTACAATCAAGTGGAAGCCTTAACAATTAACAAGATATATATTTTTAATAAATAAAATTGAATAAATAAGATATAAATGTATCGGAAATACCACCGGATGATATATTTTTTCGCTTTTTTTTTTCTTCGAAATCATTATTTTTATACATTGTTCTTATCTAAATTATAAATTTTACAGTTCGTTGCCTTCGCTGCTCTTTTGGCTGTAGCTCAAGCCGGAGTCGTTCCAGTTGCTTACTCCCACGCCCCAGCAGCTTACGCCAAAACCATCGTAGCCGCTCAACCAGAACCATACGACCCAAACCCACAATACCAATTCGGTTATGGAGTAGATGATCATTTAACCGGAGACAGCAAGAGCCAACAAGAACACCGCAGCGGAGATGCCGTCCAAGGAAGCTACTCCCTTGTTGATGCTGACGGTTTCAAGAGGACTGTTGAATACACCGCTGACCCAGTTCACGGATTCAACGCTGTCGTCCACCGTGAACCACTCGCTGTTAAGGCCATCGCCAAAGTAGCTGCCCCAGTTGCTTACGCCGCTCCAGTAGCTAAAGTCGCCGCTTACTCCGCTCCAGCTTATTACCATCATTAAATGACTGATTAAATAATTTATTTGTACATATTTATTAAAATAAAAAAAAATGCAAGCTATATGAATATCTTGAATTCCACCCACATCAATTTCATACACTGAATTTCACTGTATTAATAAATCAAACTATAAGCCTTGTTAATTGTTGAGGCTTCTACTTTGTTATACTTTGTAATTCAATTTTAATAAATGAAACACTTTTTTACTTTGTTTGTATAAGTTATACAAACAAAGTAAAAAAGTGTTTCATTTATTAAAATTAAAATATAAGCTCCTTAACCTAATTGTTATGAAGACAAAGAAATGTTGGGACACTCAAAAATAAATGAGATTTCGAAACATTTGATCACTATGGTTTTTCAAGGCACTTCTTCGGAATGGGATAACGTGAAGATGATGCATGCAGAAGATGCAACGAAGATGAAGACACGGTGTTCTGCGTATTAATAAATCAAACAGAATGACGACATGAAATTATACATGTGCAAGATAATTCGGGGTGGAAATTGGTGGTGTTTTCGAAAAAAGGCAGTACCTTTCCCTGCAAAAAATAATTAATAACGAACACAACAAAAAATACCCTCGCTTACTGCAATCGTTTGACAGCCTAACAGTGCAACTTGGCTTTATCGAACGAATTTTTGGAATTGCTGAGAAGGGAGGATCAACCATTCTACAAACGATTATATGATAGATTCGCAAATAAAACTTAATTAGTTAATTGTTCTAAGCAGATTTTTACTATAGTTTCGCTAGTAAAGGATTGTAATATAGATTTAATTGTAAACAAAAATCTTGCAGTCTTTCTACAAATAATAATTGTTTTAAAATTGTAAAACTTTTCTACAAACAACTGCACTGTATTCAAAAGTAAACTTAAATTGTAGATCATTTAAAAAAATACACAAGATGTCGTCATTATTAAGAAGTAGAAATGTAATTAATTTACTTAAAAGGTTTTCTACGCAAGTAGCTAGTGCTTATTCGGATCAAAAGAAACCCCACATTCCTGTAATGAGTGCAGAAGTTTAGCAATTTTTAAAAATCGATGCTGTTTTAGACATGACTTTCGGTGCAGGCGGACACAGCAGGAATATATTAGAATCTTCCCCGGATGTTAATATAATAGCTCTAGATCGAGACCCTGTTGCTCATTCATATGCAACGGAATTAGCAGAAGAATACCCCAACAGAGTATCCCCGTTGTTAGGCAGATTTTCCGACCTACCTAATTTATTAAAAGATTTGAATATTAAACTAAATGCACTAGATGGGATTCTTTTCGATTTCGGATGCTCGTCTATGCAGTTTGATGTAGCAGAAAGGGGGTTTTCCATATCGAAAAATGGGCCTTTGGATATGCGAATAGAGGGGGATAGATATCCCGAAGCCCCAACGGCGGCGGATGTTTTAGCAACAGCTTCTGAGGAAGATATTTATAAAATAATCAAAATGTATGGCGAGGAAAATAGCTAGAGCCATAGTCGAATCCAGATATTTATTCAAAAAACTAAATACCACACAAGAACTGGCTTATTTGGTTAAAACAGTGTACAACACCGAAAGCAGGGTTGATAAACTACAACGCCCAATGCACACCGTAATGAAAACTTTTCAAGCGCTTCGAATTTTTGTGAATAATGAATTGAATGAAATTAATTACGGATTGATTTTAGCTCAGAAATATTTGAAAATCGGCGGGAGGTTGGTGGCAATTACTTTCCATTCATTGGAGGATACGATTGTTAAGAGGCTGGGGAATGTTATTGAGAATTCTGCTAATCCATTGCCGTTGAAGTACTCTAGTCATACACTCAGCATTGATAAAAGCGTCGTGGAAGAGCTTGTGGAGTCCAATTGGAAGATGTTGCATAAACATGTTGTAATACCGAAGTTTGAAGAAATAGAGTCGAGTCCAAGGATTCGGTCAGCTAAGTTAAGAGCTGCTGTAAAAGTTCGTCAGTTAAAGTAAATAAATCTTAATAAACAAAAAATCATAACCAACTTCGATATCCAAGCTGCTCTGAGAATCCTTGATAATCATAACATCCAATCAATGCTTATATGGGAATTCCTCCAAAACCTAAAGACATTGGTAGCAGTGAACACTGTAACTATTCAGTGGGTGTCAGGACATTAAGGGGAGGAGGGCATTGGAAAGCCCGATGAGCTAGCTAAAATTGAATCTAGAACACCAACCATTGACTCAGAGCCAATGTTGAGCATTTCAAAAAAATGTATTAGACCAATTGTAAGGGAATTGTAGAATTGGAAAAACTTGCCGGATATGTCTAAGATTCGACAAGTTATTCCAGTAGCAAATTGTTACTCGAACAACCCCAACAAGATCTTGCGACTGAGGTCACTGCACTCAGTAGAAACAATCTGAGGATAGTTACAGGACTAGTAACCGGACATTATTCGATAACGAAACATCTGCACAGCATGAAAATTATTGAAGAGGAACCAGTGTGTAGACTTTGCAATGAAGAGGAAGAGCTATTCAAGTGTGCAGCACTTACCAACAGGAAGAAAGTAAACCTGTGCCACATCAACTCTTCCCAAAAGACAAATTAATCAAGAGGATGCTGGAGCTTCCAAAAACCACAAAACTCTATGAATAATAATAAGAGCAAAAGCAGTACAATAAGCGAAATGGTTGCAGTGCTTGGGCTACCTAACCCTTACTTTCGCATGTAGGGCTTAAAAACTTACAAAATTAATATTATGAATTGGATATAAATGATTTTTACTTAGATCTAAGAATACTCTTGACCTAAATCACTATTTGAAATTTATGCATAAATATATATTTCTTTATTATTAGACAGGGAGCGATAGAGAAAAGTAATTATAACCCCTTGTATGAAAGATGGCAGGTGCATGCGGGTTTGCCTGGGTATTTGCAAAACTGTGGATTAAGTAAGGAAGAAAAGAGAACGATAGCTAGGGCGATATGTGGATCGGATGAAAGAGGTAGGAAAGTATGGATGGGACAGAGTTATGTCAGATGTGTGTTATGCGGAAATGGGAGAGATACGTGGGATCATGTAGGGGTATGCAAGGGTGTATGTGAGGAATGGACGGGTGGAAATAATAACATTAATGAATGGATGAGAGAGAATGGAGCTGGCGTAAAAATCCTGACGAGACTGGGGTGGGAAAGAAGAAGAAAAAGAGAAGAAGAAAAATAAGTTATGTTTGTATTTGGTTATTTTTGTTGTTGTTTTGTTATGTGTATGCCAATAAAGGTTTTTTTCTTTATTATTAGTTATTATTCATTTTTTTGAAAAGGATATTTGAAATACTCCGCAATAAAATTTATTAGTTTAAATGTTATCTAATAAAACTCGGTGTAGGGGGTATATCGTAATCCCTCGCCGAGATTTACTACGCGAACACGCCGCACCGAATAAGTTAACTAATTGCCGAATCTTGAAACCGTAAAACCAGAATCCGAATTTAATCGGACGGGATATTGCGCATTCGACAATTAAAATCTGTGACACTTTCGCCTTGGCCAACCGTTTCTGGTTTTGTTGCTCAACGTGCGTTTGGTGATTTTTAGATCAATTTTATTCCGAAGCGCGATAATTCGTAATTTATACGATTGATTTATTTATGACTGTTAGTTTTATAACGTGCGAGAAAGAAATTTGCATTGATTTATGTTTTGTTGTTGATTTTATACAAACAAAAAAATATACGAAAACCTGACTGAACTTCGCCACACTAATGAACTGTAATTGTATATTTTCATTTTAGTAAATAAAGGCATTTATTATTATTGCATTTTTACAACTAATGGCATTCTATTTAAGTCTAAGGATGTCTGCACACATTTTTCAATATGCTGTGTTTGGGTGGGCGCCCCCTGTCACATACGTGGTGTGAAGGAGTTGATGGGGAAAAAGATAAATTATTGGAAAACTCAATGGTTATACTTGATCAAGGAGTTATTAGTCTAACTTTTATCAAATCAATTGAATATATATTATTGTATTTTGTAATTACAGATTGTAATTAATTGTAAAAAGGTAATTTTCCGTAAATAAAGAATTAATTATTAAAGATAAATTATACAAACACACAAAAATGCCAATAAAGATGAGTCCATCCATTATAAATTCCTTCAGGGGCAAGACTACTCTCTTATATAACCGCCGCATTTCTACATTTTTTTTATAATCGATCCACTAAAAGTTATGCGCGGAATTACACCGAAATAAATCAATTAATAAAAACATCCTAATCTAGATCCCGTCTCGGCCTTAATTACCGAAATAAGAAAAAAACTGATCATCAGATTGGCGGCGATTGGATCATCCTTGCTTAAATGTCACAGTTCGTTAATGGCGGAAACTTCTCCGGTCTGATTGATGACACGGGAAGGGCCGCGGTTTTCTCTGTTTCCTTTTTCCGGGCGTCCAATCACGCACCGCTCGCGTGCCTCCTTTTTCCCTTCGGGCGCACACAGAAATCGAGACACACTCGAAAAAGTGAGCCGAAAAAAAAATTGGACTAAGTCGAAATGTGAAATGTGCAATTGCGACAGAGTTGTCTATTTCTGGGTATATAAGAGCGGGCGGGACGGGTGTTGGTCAGTGCAGTTCCAAATAGCGAACAGTGAAATTAATTATTAAAATGGCTTTTAAGGTGGGTTTGTTATATAATTTGCTTTTTTTATGTAATTTTGATCTACTTTTTATTGCATATCAGATTTGTATTTTAAATGGACACAATTTGATTTTTTTATTTCATATCTCTCTATTTGGAAATATTATAAACTAATTAAAAATTCTGTTACAAATTAAATATTCAACATAATTACTTCTTGAATCATTTCATATCATTGATTCATATCAGGTATTAGACCAACACAACCCTCTTCATCAAGGTACACACTAGTCTGATGAGGTTCGAAAAACCTAAATGGTCATCACTAGTTATCCATATCCTAGATGAATGCTTTTATTAAATAGTTTTTTTCTTCTCAAGTTAAATTATATTAAGTCTTTTATTTTAACGACGATATTTACTTGACCATGTATTGTTGTTTGTAAAATGCCGATTTGTTTAGTAAACTGTAATTATATTAATACTTGTAATGTTGATTTAAACAAGACTATAGAATTTTGGTTATTGATTGAATATTGCGAGTATGCCGATGCTATATTTTGTTTCATCTTAAAAAAATCAATAAGACATCTATACGCAATAGCACTAATACAACAGCTATTTAATTATTTAAGAAATATTTATAAGTAAATCTCTCAACAAAACAAAGTAAAAACAAAAATATGGCCATATATCGTTGACATGAAATTAGGCAATAGATGGTGCTTGCGCTATCTTTCATTTATTATGAGTACTATTTTCATATTCAGACAATAACTTTATATAATATACAATTATATAATATAATTATAAGTTTGTATGAAGGTGTTAGTCTATCTTGGGCTATCGACTTGAAGATTTTTCTGCAACTATTTTCATATTTTACGAAATTACCTTTATTTTGATATAAAGAAATCACTTAACTTTTTTATACCACTTTTATAGTGTGGTATAAAGTAAGTGGTATAAAAAAGTTAAGTGTTTTCTTTATATCAACATTGAAAATGTTTCACGAAGTGAACGCCTCCAAGATCCAAGAAATTACCTTTAATTTAAGCAAATAATTCGAAGTAACATAACTAATAATTTGCATTTATCTACTTTATTCCTATATGATGAATTAAATTCTCGCTTGACTCGTGGTGAAACATATTTAATTAAGACCCAATTTTACAAACTCAAGTAACGTTACTCTTGATTTTTTCATTCGATTATCAGCACTGTCTTATTGATAATCAAATGAAGAAAATCATAGACATCAACTTTTATTCCGCAAATACGTTACTTACGGCTTATTTGCGGATTGTAAAATTGGGACTAA
Organism: Philonthus spinipes; assembly: GCA_963082785.1. Classification (NCBI taxonomy): domain Eukaryota; kingdom Metazoa; phylum Arthropoda; class Insecta; order Coleoptera; family Staphylinidae; genus Philonthus; species Philonthus spinipes. The sequence continues at coordinate 4,291,843 of OY720300.1, forward strand.
TACACTATGATTAAAACACTTGGTTTGTTTTACTGATTAATCAGTGAAAAAATGTCTTTTAATCAAAGTGTACTTTCTTGCTTTCAAAATTACTATTTCTTTTTTTCTTTCCTTTCCCCTATTAAAAATAAATTACTTTTACAGTTCGTTGCTTTCGCCGCTCTCTTGGCTTACGCCAGCGCTGGTGTCATCCCAGCTTACTCCGGTGTAGCTGCTCCAGTTTTGGCCAAAGCCGTCGTCCCAGAAGCCTACGACCCTCATCCACAATACAACTACGGATACGGAGTAAACGATCATTTGACCGGAGACAGCAAGACCCAAGAGGAACACCGTGATGGAGATGTCGTAAAGGGCAGCTACTCCCTTGTTGATGCTGACGGTTTCAAGAGGACCGTAGAATACACCGCTGACCCAGTCCACGGATTCAACGCTGTCGTCCACCGTGAACCTTTGGCCGCTAAAGTAGCTGCTCCAGTCGCTTACGCCGCTCCAGTAGCTAAAGTAGCCGCCTACGCTGCCCCAGCTGCTTACTACCATCATTAAATGTTGTTATCTCTTGTTATTTATTGTATATAAAATAAAAAAAAAAACTATAAGTTAAAATTAGTTTACGTTAATTCCAATGAATTTATAGATTTAGGTCCGGTTGTGTAAACCCACTTGAAACAATTGTTGAAATTAACGATGGTTTAACGCTTGCCAAATAAATTTTCTGTTGCGTAAAAAATCTCTGAGAACAATTTTACGTAATATTAATTTAACAAAATCTAGACCATTTCGAAAGCTCGTCAGGTGCTCGTCAACTGAATTTATAGTTTGGTTCAACGTTACATTTTACTTGTTTTAATTGTGATTAACTAACTTCACATAACTCAAATTTAAACAATTAAAAATGGAGTTGACGAATACACTTGTCGAAAGGCCAAGCCTTTGTCAAATTAATATTGCGTAAAATTGTTCTTAAACTTTTTTATGCAACATGCATAACCCGGCGCAAATTGAACCCAACACACGCAGACCCCACACGTGTGTTATTCTGTAGAACACCAGAATTGATGGGGTAGCGCATATTGAACCCAATCGAAGCATAGCACAGACCTATCCTGTTTGGATTGGTCACAGTCCAATTGAATAAATACTCTTTTCTATTAATATACAAAGTCATGAAAAAAACTGAATTATTTAATTAGATTAGAGCAGTTATTTGATGACTTGCTTTACTATTGATTCTGCTGATAGATGATTTTGATTTATGAGTTCCTATTTTTTGAGCTAAATTTAAATTAAATCAAAAATAATCTAAAAATAATTAATTATTTACTTGAATAAATTAATTATTTTCAAATTCATTTTATTTGATTATGGCATGTATGGATTTATACATAAATATACATTTATATGTATTCAGGTCATAAATATGCCAAGGGATGAAACTGAATATCGTATCATTAGAACTAATTTTCATAAACAATTCTTAAAGATACAGGCGTGATTAACTACATCCATATATATATCGAGCGTATAACAAAAATCGACGATGAAGTTGGCATTGGAAATCTGAAGTCATGTCTGAACTAAAGTCACACGCGCACGCGACATAAATGAAGTCATGTTGAACGCAACCAGCATTTCACGCGTGTGATCTTAGTACAGACATGACTCAAGACTTCCAACGTCAACTTCGTCGTCGCTTTTTGTTATACGTTCGATACAAACGAATAATATATATAAAAGAACAATTACATATATTTTTTCTAAACTGGCTAACGACCTATGGTCGTTCCGCCTCTACACACATATTTAAATATATTTCCGTAAATAAATATAATAATAAATTATAATTATTTCAGAAGGCAAAATAAATAATTAAATTAAAATATCATACAATACATTTACATGAAATAGTAATGAAATAATAATTTATGATTATTTGCCGGAATAAATATTTAACTAATCAGCGTGGTTAACCATGTTGTATACAAATCCATAGGCGAACGTATATAATTATAAGAGAGCTTATTTTCATCGACGCAAATAGGTAATCACTCGCCAAAATCGGTTAAATATACCTGAAATGAATTCTTCCATTTAAATAATTAATTATTATTAATAATTGCATATTAATTAAATAAATTAAAATAATTATTCGATTAATTATTCTTTCAATTCAATTAAAATTGTAATGTGAAACATTTCAACTATCATTATAATTAATTAAACAAAATGTTTGCTCTTTTCCTACTTGCTTTTATTTAGTTAGTGTTAAACTCTACAACCAGCTGATAGAAGATATACATACGTGAAATACACATTTAATGAAACGTTCAGTCACCATTCATCTAGCGTATGGATAACTAGTGATGACTACATTTTAAATGTGAATTTCCTTGTTTGCTTAAACAGGACAAGTTCGCCTTCCTTTAGTGGACGAAACAATGATTCTCGGTCGTCTACCTTGTAGACCCAAATTGTTGACGATGCTACTTGAAATTAGGCAAAAGGTGGCGCTTGCGTCGTCTTTAATTTAATACGTGAAATATATAATTAGTATTATTATTAGCTTTACTTTTAGTGTGATAGTGACCAGTGTAAATTTTCGAAGCTATAGTGAGATTTAAATTAAATGAAAATAATTAATTTTCACGATTGAATAACCAATTAATAATTTTTTCTTTAGAAACTGAAAATTTGGACTTACATAAATGTAATAGTTGGGATGAAAAGTTCGTAGGCTAACAAATATATGGTGCTACTACTATTATTTTTGGTGAAAAAAAAAATCTGTTAACGCCAAGGCTTGGTTTGATAAACATTAGGACTCTGCACTAGAAAAATCAACCGTTGAGAAGCAGTTTGATAAGTTCAAACGAGGCGAAATGAGCATCTAGGACGATGCTCGCAGTGGAAATCGTTTACTACCAAAAACATACAAAAGTCCACACAAAAATTTTGAATGGCCGTAAGGTGAAGTTGATCGAGGTATCTGAGATTCTAAGGACATTAAAGGAACGTGTTAAGTATATAGTGAATATGCGAAAGCTCTGTTCGAAGTGGATTCCGCGCGTGCTCACAATCCATCAAAAACAACGAGTTGATGATTCTGAGCAGTGCTTCGACCTGTTATATCATAATAAAGCTAAGTTTATTTTTTAATTCAAATACAAATAAAGGAAATACCAATCTATATGATTTTTAAAATAATATTCTTATTAAATAAAAATTATTTGAAAATAATTAATAAATTATTTCCACATTTTGCTCTGTAATATTTTGACTTAGGTTACGTACTTTAAATAAATGCACATTAAAACAACTACATCCCGGGCAAATACCCCGCCGGACATTGAATTACATAATGTACACCTGCTGATGCATATCAATAAAATATTGCATAACGCAACACATTTTTGATCCGAGAAAAATTTAATGTAAAAACAACAAAAGGAACGTTAATTAATATAAGGCCATCTGCAGTCACGTGTTTCGGGATCTATCCCTCGTCAGTACAGCTATGCCTCACATAATATAAAGATGTTTAATTAAATCAATTAAATTAATTCAAACACAATCAGTAAAATTAAATCAATTATATTAAATCAAATTAAACTAAATCAATTTAAATTAAATTAAACCAAATTAATTCAATTTAAATCAAAACTGAATAAAATTAAACGAAAAGAATTGAATCAAATTAATTAAATCCATGAACAATTATTATTGTTTCTGCCCGATGACATCAATCTGTAAATTTGCAAAAAAATAATCTTTTAAATCTTTGCAGAATTCAGATTGATATAATCAGACAGCTCAAATGGTGGTTTTTATAAACATTTTAATTAACAAAAATATAAATTGCTGTCTACGATGAGGAATATATATATATATATATATATATATATATATATATAACTATAAACTAAAGCATAGTGGTTTGTTTTATTCGCAGTTTTCAGCTTAAACAATAATAATTAAATAACCCATTCGGTGAACAAACGGTGCCCAATCGAAATGTATTCATCACTATCGGTTTTATTTCGCAGGCGAAAATGGATTCAAATGGTGGGCGTTTCATCGCACGTCCAAATGGAATTTGTTTCAATATTGCCGGTGCGCTTAAAATTATTCGCACTAAAACGTTTTTCAATGACATTCAATTTGAATGCAATATTTGTACATCAACTGAAAACAACACAAAAAACAAATGTTAAATTCGCGAATATAACATGAGTACGATAAACCTTTTTGTGAAATTAGTTCAATTTAAAATGAATGATGAAAACACTGAAAATAAAATTTTGTAAAGTGTTTTTAGTTTTTTTTTAATGTTGAATTTATTTGTACAACTGATATTTAATAATTATAATAATGTAGTTTATTAAACAAAAAATAAGAACTTACATGATTTTTGGACCTATTATATAAAGAAAAATGCTAAGACTAACGTTTAGGTTATTTAGTGATGATAAAAAATAACCTAAACGTTAATCTTAGCAACTTTTGTAATTAATATCCATTGCGTTCACAATTACTGAAACACATTGATTTAAATTGCTCCTGATTATTTTTGAGAAAAACGCTTGGACAGGTCGATTAGTATTTTCAATTAGGCATCTTTTCACCAAAAATTTTATATACAAAACACAAATACTTATACTAAGATTTATCTTTTTCAAAGAGAACACCTTACCATATATATTATTAGAAATTAGTTTTTCTCAGAGAATATATATATACATAGATTAATTAACTAATTAATACATGTTATATTTAAGATTTACCGTACGGAATAGTCCTGATTAACACTATTACAAAAGAAACATTCCAATAATTATATCACGCTTATTTGTTAAGTGAATACATATAAAGGAACTTTGCTCATTTTTTTATTTATTTTGACGAAACCACACTTACTAAAACTGTTTTATTTTTGAAGAATTGTTAATCATTCAATTTCTTTCACTAAGTTCTCATTAATCATCCAATTATTTAATAATAATAATAATAAACTTTATTACCCAACAGACAAAGAGCCCAATTACAGAGTAATTAACAAAATAACAAAATATCATTATAAACATTAACAATAACCAAAATAAAATATAATGGAAAACAATATAATATAATTAAATCTAACATATAAGCAAAAAGAATAGAGTATATGAACAAAATTTTATTATTTAATTTATTTATTATCACTTTAAACCCTATCAACTGCTTTCCTGTTTTTTAATCTTTATTACATCCGCCGCCTTAATACCTTTCCAAATTTAATCTGCGAATGGATTGGAAGTTTAATTAAAAGTTATAAAGAATCGCTTTCGAGCGGGTCTTCCTCGAGGAGGATGAAAAATTGCCCCTCAGGAAAAATTCACAACAAGCTACATAAATTACTTGTCCGAGCAAATGCCCCGGCGCGGCGCGTTTCCCTCTAATTTCAAGTAATTAAAGAATTCATTCCGGGCTTGTTGTTCACGGGGGGCGATTAAGTAAATATCGGGATCGATCCTCTCCGGACGGGTTGCTCGCGCGAGGGTGATTAATTTTTAAGTGTTTTCTCAATCAAACTGTTTTCAATTATCGCTTTAAGGATGTTTAATGTGGGGATTAATTAATTTGGGTAAATTATATAATTATTTATAATTTACCTAAATTAACACAAATCAATAATAATAATAATACATTTATTACAAAATCTCCATTTTACAAAATATATGCTATAAATATCAATATTACATATCAGCCTATTTTCAAGAGAATTCATGATTTTATTTATTTAAATTTCTATGGTTATACAAAATTTTAACAGAAAAAATATGTATTGATATTTTTCATTTTAAATTGAAGCTCATATAGGAACGGATTTGAAGAATTGTGTACGAGGGTTCATTTTTATATGAAAAAATAAAATATAGTTTTTCTTCTAGTCTTTTGTTTTCATGCCTTTTCCAGGAATATAAAAATGACCCCTGGTACATAATCCTTCAAATCCGTTCCTATATGAGCTTCAAAAATATCAATACATATTTTTTCTGTTAAAATTTTGTATAACCATAGAAATTTAAATAAATTAAATCATGAATTCTCTTGAAAATAGGCTGATAACCCGAAACTAGTCGAGAATTTAAAGTTATTCATTTTAATCTGTGCTTTAATTTATTTTATTAGTAAATTTTAAATTATCTATTCATATTTATTTCTATCGTATCATTCATATTACAATTATAATTTCCTGATGCAAAAAAAATATCACACCGTTTACAAGTAATAATTGGTGTCGCTGTGTTATTCATAAAACCAGATTGTCATGTTTTCAATCCAGTGCCACAATTATGTTGAGTGATAAAGCCCCGACAATACAATCCATCAAAATAATAGAACGAACGTTCCAAATCTGTACGCAATCAATCGATCGCAACAAGTCCACTTTCGATAGATTAAATAAAAGTCGCCGAACGGAATATAAAAAAAAGGAGACCATGTGGGTGTGCCTCACGTAACGATTATTATAAAACAATAAACTGCCCGGCGTTTTATTATGAATAAATTTTATTACAAATGGTATTTGTGTTTTATAAGAGAGCGATTATAAGCAAAGTTTTATTTTATAAATAGAAAAGAGTATTTATTCTCTTGATCACAGACATTTAAATAAATTAAATAAAAATTATTTCAAAATAATTAATAAATTATAAAATAAACTGCATGAATAAATTTTATTACAAATGTTATTTGTGTTTTATAAGAGAACGAATATAATGAAAGTTTTTTTTATAAATAGAAAAGATTCACAGATATTTAAAGAAATTAAATAAAAGTTATTTTAAAATAAAGATTCAGATTCAGACAGGGAAGAAAGATCGACGGTCGATAGCCCAGACAGACTAACACAAAATATTAATAATTGCTTCTAATTATTTTAAAGAAAATTGTCTCAAAAATTATGTTATTTATAAATATATATCTACATTTAACTCTGTGACATTTTGACATACATTACGTAAGTACTTTAGACAAATGTTTAATGTGTGTGTCAAAATTGGAGTATGCATCACTGATCTGGTATTCCCAAATCCAACGACAAATTAATTTAATTGAACGTGTTCAGCGTATAAATCTTGATGAATTTAATTTTTTCAGACTGGTGTGAATGATCCCAAGCAATGGGGATTCTGTTGAATACAGATTTTTGAATTCAAAAACGGGATACAAAGTTTCCGATTGAAGCGTTATATCGAGGAATATTGTAGCTATAATTCAGATGAAAGCACAATATTTTAAATTATTTGTGATCCACACAAAAAAATCACAAAATCGAAATACACTTTTTCAAGAATTTACGAGTGCTCATTTTGAGCATCTGCTATGCAATAACAATATATTTTTTCTGAACATAATTAACACAGATTATTCTCCTGTTCGTTCTGAACATTTTGGTATATTTTTAAGTAATTTGAAAAATTTTATTTTTTGCCGATTTAAATGAGACCAGTCTGATTGATACTGAACAATGGGGATTCGGTAGAATAAAGATTTTTCAGTTCACAGACGGGAAACAAAGTTGCCGATTAGAACATTAGATAGAAGAATATTGTAGCTATAATTTGCATGAAAGCACATTATTTTAAATTATTTGTGATCCCCACAAAAAAATCACAAAATCGAAATACACCTTTTCAAGAATTTACGAGTGCTTAGTTTGAGCGTCTGCTGTGCAATAGCTATTCATTTTTTCTGAACAAAATTAACACTGGTTATTCTCCTATTTGTTCTGAACAGTTTTGTATATTTTGAAGTAATTTGAAAAATTTTATTTTTTGCCCAATTTACATGGGAATGATTTAAATGAGACCGGTTTGATTGATACTGAACAATGGAGATTCGGTAGAATAAAGGTTTTTTTAGTTCACAGATGGGATACAAAGTTGTTGATTGAAGTGTTAGATAGAAGAATATTGTAGCTATAATTCGCATGAAAGCACATTATTTTAAATTATTTGTGATCTCCACAAAAACAAAATCACAAAATCGAAATACACTTTTTCAAGAATTTACGAGTACTCATTTTGAGCGTCTGCTGTGCAATAACTATTCATTTTTTTAGAACAAAATTAACACATGTTATTCTCCAATACGTTCTAAACATTTTGGTACAATTTGAATTAATTTTAAGAATTATATTTCTAGCCGAATTTACATGGAGACTTATGGGAACGAGACCGCTCTAATTGTTACTGAACAATAGGGATTCTTTTGAATGAAGATTTTTCAGTTGACAGACAGGATACGAAGTTGCTGATCGAAGAGTTAAATAGAAGAATATTGTAGCTATGAAAGCACATTATTTTAAATAATTTGTGAACATTTCGTAAAATTTGAAATTGCTATTTTCGCTCTAAAAAATCTGAACAATTTTCCACAAAGTCTTTATTCCAAGAGAAACATTGCAAAAAAAGTCACGGCAGCTAAAGCGTAGATTAATAATTAATTATGTTGAAATTACTTTTATTTAACATATATTGTGCAAATTTTTTAAAAAAGGTGATTTATTTTCTTTTTACATAAAAAATTGAAGTAATGAAAAAAAATCTTGTGTTATTATTGTAAAGTTAGTGAGTTAGCTGAAATGAATACACATCTGCAATTATTATAAGTAATGTTTTAATTAATTCCAGAATAAGCAGGCCGCGATAAACATTAATTCACCCCCCAAGTTGGGGGTCGAATTTCCGTTCCATCCCTCTCCGTCCGTCCATCCGGGAGGCAACAGAAAAACCGCTTCCCTATCCGCGCCTATCCGCCTGTTCTCCATTCATTCCAATTTGAATGGACGGCCGGTTTTAATTAAAGACCGTAAATGGAAATATTGTAATATGCGACTCAATTTCGGCGAAGAGCGCACTTAATTACGAGATTAAAGTCCCGCACCACTAGGAGAGTTAATTAAACAACAAATTCACGGAGGCGAGAGATCTACGCGGTTTTACTCTCTTTTTTTTGGGGATAGGCCTCGGCCCAAAAATGGCACCTGCTTGCGACACTTGAGCGAGTATGTGTGGTAAAGGGCGCGGCTGTCGATACACAGAGAGAAAGAGAGAGAGAGAGAGAGAAAAATGTTGCAAAATATCACGTTTGTAATTCATTGATTTTTACCATTAGCCTGTTTACGAATGTTGAAGCGAGTAATTCAATTGTGGAGGCTGGAATGTTATTGAAATTGGAAAATGGCTAAATTACATTATGTTATTTAGTTAATTGGGTATTCAATATTTTAATTATTTTTATGAAATTATGACAATTGAAATAACAATACATTTACCTAATAATAATAGAAAAAAATTATTTATTCACTTCGTCACAGTTATTTAAACTAAATTGAATAAAAATACTTTTTATTTCCCCTTCATCTAATTATCAATTTCTTTACTTACAATTAGATCAAATTAAAGGAAAAGAATATTTATTCACTTGCACACAGTTACTTAAATTAAATCAAATAAAAAGAATTTGAAAATAATCTTTATTGTCAGTATATTATACATATAAATGTAAAAAATAACAATAAATATTATTATTTTATTTACCAACAATCGGCTATCGGCCAACAATCTTTCTGCCAAATTTCGCGTATTTTATGGGACATTATTTGGGCTCAAAACCCATCAGAGATGCTTCTTTTCGACTTTATATTTAATTAGTTGAAATTATACCTCAATGTTGTACATTGAAAATTTCTACAATTCATATGCATAATTAATATTACAAAAGTCAAACCATTATTTCATCAAAATATAAAATATATCGGACACTTTTTTCTCATTAATCACTTGGTAAAACATTTTTTAAAAACATTAATTTGTAAATTAAATTCACTTGGTTTTGTTACACTTATTTGTATTTTATTTTCTACTAGTTTCGGCTTGATGCCATTATCAAGAATGATGTACAAATTTGTAGTAACTAGTAGAAAATAAAATACAAATAAGTGAAACAAAACCAAGTAAATTTAATTTACAAATTAATATTTTTAAAATATAAAATATTATTCATCAAATAACATTCGAACTAAATATGTTCGGTGGTTATCCAGTTCGATTTTTTTTTAATTAAAGCAGAGCAGCAAAAGTAATTATACATTCCATTTTTTTTTACTGATGTGTGTAACATATTGATACGTTTTATCTCTATTATATCTACGTCCTTAATCCAGATTTTCAACGACATAAGCGTTTTTGCGCAAATTGAGGAGTTGGAACGTTTCCAATTTTCGAAGGTAATTAACGGGCCCTCAGGCTCTCCCAAATGCCGAGAGACTTACGGATAACGATCGGTTTTGAGTTAAGTTGACACAGCAAAAATTTTAATCAATCGATATCCGAGGTTATATAATATATAAAAAAATATATAACATAATCATTTAAACGAAATTATTAATTGGAATAAATATGAATAATAAGGCTGAAAGACCTCCGGTCGATAGCCGATTCATCTATAGAATATAATTCTATTTTTTGTATATTATTGTACATACATATACACATTTGAATAAAGATGGTTCGTTAGTTATGAATAATAATTGTAAAATAATAATTTTTTTATTAAAATCATCGTAAATATCAATAATTTATTAAAATTTTACATAAATAAATAAATTTTATTGCCCAACAGGAAATAAAAGCCCCAATTACAGGACAATATAAATATAAAATCAATAATTTATATTTATATTCATGTTTGTCTTGCTATTATTATAATGTAAAATTATTTTGTATTATCCTGTAATTGGGCTACTGTTTCCTGTTGGGTAATAAATTTATTATTATTATTAATAAAACATAAATAAACTATAGTAATAAGAAATAAATTATACAAATTAAATTACAAATGAAATTAACATGGTGTGACAATTGACGAAAAGTTATCATTAAATAAATCGCAGGTTGAATTTATTCCATTGAATACGTTACACATAATATTTATAGGTGATTTTAAACCCGAGATTGTTCTATTGAAATTGACATAAAATGTTGATTTATTTCTGCTATTGAATGAAGTATGAAAATTAATCTGTTTCAAAACATCGGAACAATCAATATGGTTGTGAATTAACTTATATAAAAATGAAAAATGATTTATTTCGTCTTTGTTGAAGTGATTCAATATTTAAATTGACTAAGTAATAAATCATGATCATAAACACGTACTGGATAATTACTAGAATTTTTAAAAAATACAAACAATTTGCAAACTAACAGCCAACTTTTAGCTTACAGCCATCTAGAATGGCAATAATGTTTAATTTTATAATTTATAATAATTTGTATTATCTGATTATAATTATATATAATTATAATCCGATTCCGAGGGCTCATTCTGTTAATTTTTTCTTTAATAAAAAAAACCAAGTTGAGTTTATTTAAAAAATAATCCATTAGAAAATGCTGATATTTATTCAATAAAATGTAGCAATTGTACAAAATTATATATAGGCAAAACTACTAGAAGTGTTTTAACTAGATTAAAAAAAAAAAAAACATACTTAGAAACTTTAATTCTGAAAAATCTGCTGTAGCTTTTCATTCAATAAATACAAATAATAAATTTTCGATTGAAAATGTTAACCTTCTTAAATTTTCACGTGAATCACAATTAAACATGTTGGAGTCTATTGAAATGAAAAAATGCACTGATAATCTTTTCAATTTTGATACTATTTGCTTAAATAACCCCCTGTCAGATCTTATTAATCCATAAATTTTAGCATGTTATTTATAATTGTATTTATTTTAATATAATTAATGGTTTTAATATTTAGACATTGGTAGTTCATATTGTATGAAATAAATATGAATAAATTATTAAAAATCAACCAATAAAACACAGATTAGATTGAATAACTTTAAATTCTCGACTAGTTTCGGGTTATTAACCCATTTTCAAGAGAAACCCGAAACTAGTCGAGAATTTAAAGTTATTCAATCTAATCTGTGTTTTATTAGTTGATTTTTAATAATTTATTCATATTTATTTCGTATTTATTTTAGTTTATAGACATGATTTTTAAATATTTTAATATTATCACTATTGCATTGTAAATACTATAACAACATATTATTTATTTAAACTTCACCACTGAAGATGGAAACATAGTTTACGAAATATAGTTTAATATAAAAAAAATAAGAAGGAGAAAATACAACTATTTTAATTCAAATAATTAAAGACTCCACAACAAACAACGAAGATTTAATTCGTCTACTAATATATACATTTTTATATTTCAGATATTTTAAAGAATCTTTGCTTTATTTTTATGAGATTTTTGTAAATCTTTTGTTTAGTAAATAAAATTTCCCTTCATTTCAATAATCATACTACTTTTTTCATTCAAGCTTATTAAATCATCAACAATCGTAGCAGAAAATACCTCAAAACGGTTTATATTAAATTATCTTTTCCACAATATTTGGTAGATAACAACAAAAAATTATTCTCATTAATCATCAATATCATCAAGCCGTTTAATCCTTAAGGGTGCGGTTTAGAAGAAAGAGATAGCTATACAAATATGGGCAATCACTAATTTGAGTCAGATTGTTGTGGTGATCAATGAACAATATTGTATTATACATTAAAATAATCTTAAAATAAGCAGGAATTTCATCAGATAAATTAAAAATTATTTTCATGTTTAGTTTCTGTGAAAAATAATTATGAAAAACAATGAAAATTGATGAAATTTATAGCAAATTTTAAATTATTTTTTTTTTAATAAAAACTTGTGCAATGAAAATTTAAAGGATTTCACTAAATTCTGCATTCAAATAACTTAGCAGACATGACCTATTAATTTCATTATATCTTACAATTTTCTTTTCTAACTTGAACTAGTAAATTGACGTAAAACACGAAAATTAACGATTTATTTTTTATTTAGACTGATACTTTATACTTGGTAGATAAAAAATGTAAATACACATTCATATTATGAAATCCAAAAGAATAGCTCTATTTTCAAACGATAATTGATCTGTGATATTTTATCTTACAGTGCTCGTACCTATACTCAATATGAACATACTTGTGATAAAACTGTGATCATATATTTAATTTATTTTATTATTTACTTTATATATTTATTTGTTTAAATTTTATTTTTACATTTTCTTAGGTAAATTATTGTTTCCATTATGTAATTATATACCCGTAGATGTTAGTTTGTGAAGTCATAAGCAACACTGAATCAATTCTTTGAACCGTTTGGGAATGCACTTATTTTACTTATTAATTATTAATAGTTTAGGAATACTTACCTGATTATATACAAATATGTAAATTATTGTATAATGTAATCAATTATAATGGAGAATTCCGTAAAATAAAGTTAAAGTTAAAGATTATTTCCATTTTACTAAATAGCTATCTCTTTCCACTAAACCGCAACCTTAGGGGATTATGATTATGCTTTGGCGTATTTTTTAATTCTTTTTTTTTTGAAGTGGATTATTCCTATTTTTCTTATCTTTCTCTCTTCTTTAATTTACATGTGTTTTGTTATTTCTTTCCATTCCTTCCAATTTCTGTATGCTTCTTTCCTTGGTACAAAAGCACATTCAAATAAATTCAACATAATATTAAATAATTAAAATGATTTGAAAATAATTAATAAATTATTTCCACATTTCTATTTAAATTCAACATAAACTGCTTAATTATTTATTTGCGAAAAATAAATTATATTCAATCCAAAATAACTGAGCAGTTGAATTACCTAACCCACATGAAATATTAATATCACCCGCGAAGAGTTATATTAAAACCTGAAGAGGTTACGTACGTGGAGCTGGATTTGCATTGATCGCACCTCGCGAGATTTATTCACGCAATTTCGCCGCCTCGTGAATCATCTCTGATTCATATTAAATTAATTTAACGTCGCGAACAAAATGAATTATCGCTGATAAATACGCAAGGCAAATATTCGCCAAGTATTTTATTCACGGATGAATGTTTGCGCTTTGAATTATTCGATTTAATAATGGAAGTAGTTTTTTTTTTATTCGTTTATAGTTTGCTTTTCTTTATTTTTTTGTTGTGATTTGTGGGTGAGCTAATTTGGGAAGTTTTTTTTTGCTTTCCTCTTAGGCGAGATGATTAAGAATTTCGTGGACATAGCGATTTGAAGTAAAATTTGACGTTGAGTTTATGTTTTTTTTAATTTCAACTTTGATTTATTTGGAGGGAAGTATACATCTCTTAAAGCCTATTTGCGAAGCCAATGATTTGTTTTATTGTTATAACGTATGCTGTAATTTTGTGTATTTGTTAATTGTGTATTATAATTTTAATTTTTAATGTTAACTTTTTATTATTGAAAATGTATATATTTAAGTAAAATATCTGTTTTCTTAGTTTTAAGCTAAATTGTAATTGGTCTGCCGTATATAATGAATAAATAAATAAATTACTATTTTTATTAATTAAATAAAACGTTGAGATAAACCATATATTTTTCTACAGGTTCTTGATATGGATTTCTTCTCGCAGATCGAAAATCGAAAAAGCAACTATCGCTTTTACGATTTTCGATCTGACTAAATCAAGCAGCTCTCCGAAAAAAAAAAAAAAACTGTAGAAAGAAAAAAAAATACAAGAATACAAAAAATATACCAAATAAATAATTAAAATTACAAAATCAAACGTAGAATTTATATCTATTAATTGGCCATCAAACAGTCGTCTTTCCGCCTAAATGTTAGTTAATTTTATGTAATTAAATTCAATGTGTAAAAAAATCGTTATTTAATAAATTTAATAAAATGTTCAGCCATACGGCAGAAGGACCTCCGGTCGGTAGCCCATGACTAGTACTAACCCATCTGTATGTATTGTAAATATAAATATTTGTAAAGAAATGTAATTCTGCTATATGAATTAAGATGTTTGTATGTATGCTCAGCCATCATTCACCTAGTGTATGGATGCCACATAAAATTAGGCGAAAGATGGCATTTGCGTCGTTTTTCATTTATTATAATTCATTATTTGTTTTTATAATATTTCATAAATGAATTATTTTTTAATAGTAAAACACTTTTATTTTATATGTATAATTATGACACTGTCAGTTTAATAATAACGCGTTAATGTCGTCGAAATTATAGTCGTTAATAAAAAATAGTTATACAAATGTATTATTTTGAAATACGATTTATAATATAGTAGCCTCAACAATTAACAATAAATTGTTTTATGTTATTAAAATGTAAATAAATTAAAATTAAAATCATCAACAATAAATTGTTTTATGTTATTAAAAGGTAAATAAAGTAAAATTAAAATCACTTGATTTGTTTCACAAAATAAAAAATACATTTTCCTCCTTCATCCTCGCTGAAAAAAAAACAGGGATCATATAGAAATCACCCCAATCCCCGCCGTATATTTAATCAAACGCTTAACTTGTCGGGAATCATAAATGTTTGATGGTGTGCGGGGGCCGAACGTAGGCGCGCCCGGAATTTTGATGGCCTGCGGGTCGTAACCGTTCGAAAGACGTTACACGTCAAATATACGAGGTTCGGATGTAATTTAATTACGCGAGGGCACATAATTTTTTCATTCGCCGTCGCGTTATCGCGTTTTATAGTGCGCCCTTTCTGCTCCTCGGCGCCGCGTGAAGACCTCGGATCGAATAAACTTTTACACTTTTGTCGTCTTGATTAGGCGGCGATTCGGCTGCCGGGGGTTTATTTTACGGGCGCCCTTACGTCGAACGAATGAATTATTTCGTCCCGTTTATTTTCACGATCTAATAATTGACGTGAATTGACGAAGATTTTATACGGTGACTCGAGAAATAAAATGAATGATAGTAATGGAATATATTAAAGCAGAACAGTAGCATATGCAGAGAGTTATTTTTGAGGGAGGTGAAACTTTGAGATTCACAAAAAATAAACTCATTAACAAATAAAATGATTAATAATAATATTAAATTATTACGAATTATTAAAGTAGAACAGTAGCAGACAGTTGTTCTTGCGATTGGTCTCAAAAAAATATAAAGAGCATTGGCTGAAAGACCTAAAGTCGATAGCCATTTATAAATTTAGATCAAATATATTGTATAATATATGTATATGTAAATACCACAATAAAGATGATTGTATAAAGAGCACAACCAACCCCAATAGTAAGTTGTTAGTAATAAATTAAATAATTTAATATTTTCTATTGCTGAAAATATTTTCATCTTAAAAGAGACTTTTAAAATAATGAATTTTCCGTTTATGTATGAATTTATTTACAGAATAAAATCGTTAAAATTTCACTCAATTTTCCATCATTTCCATATTATGTCACACCACAATGCCAGCGCCGCGAAATCGTGTCTAGGTCACTAGCTCCGCCCGATTTTCAAAACCTCTCTTCGCGCGCACTTATTCTTATGTTTACTAACGCGATATTCACGACATTCAGCCATTCACGCCGGCGATGATGTGAAAGTAACGTTCGATCGATCTATATGCACGAAAGAAATTCACTCTCGGTCTATTTCGTCGTCGCGGATTGCGCAACCGGGCTCGATTTTTGTTTTGGGAAACTTTATTAGACAATGGCCTGCATAAATCAGCGCCGGCGATGAATGTAATTTTGCACCTAATTCGGGTGATTTCGATGTAGGTGATTTTTTTTCTGCCATGCATGCAAGGTGCGGCTTCGATATTTCATCATTTGTTGACGTTTATTGTTCTGATGATGGTTTATGGGGACTCTGTGTGTGGATTATTTCCAGCGTTGTCTGTCATTAGTTTTGTAGTGCTGGAATATTACACTGCATTTTTTTTTCATAATGGAATAATAATATTTGATGCTTGATGGCTTCATTTTTTGTAAACTAAAATTTTCAAATATGAAATAAATTTAATTCACTTCATGAAAACACTGTTTGTCTAAATAATTGTAGTATTAATAATAATAATATTTATTTACGATAAAATATAAGCATTTAAACCTCGACTCTGCGTAACTTGGAAGTATCGGAGCGATCAGCCCTTAGAGTACTGACGAAAATCCGGCATCCAATTTTTTACATAACCCTCCTAATACTTTTCTTTATAAAAAAAATCAATTTACTATTAAAGAGCGCCTTGAACTCTTCTCCCTTAAATTTGCCACAAACGCACATATATCCCACCTAATCAAACACTTCTACATGCCACACAATACTAGCATTTCCCCAAAATACAAGTTCCGATAAAACTTTTAGTTTAATTTTAATAAATTGATGATTATGTTATACACACAAAGTTAAAAGTGTTTTATTTAATATTCAGAAGACTGATTTTTACAAATAAGAAGAAAATTGAAGATTTGCAAGGCTGTGGAGTGAAGAAAATTATTCAGAAGTCTGATTTTTACGAATAAGAAGAAAATTGAAGATTTGCAGGGAAGTTAAGTAAAAAAAAAAAAATATTCATAAGACTGATTTTACAAATAAGAAGAAAATTGAAGATTTGCAGGGCTGTGAAGTGAAGAAAATTATTCAGAAGTCTGATTTTACGAATAAGAAATAAATTGAAGATTTGCAGAGCCATAAAGTGAAGAAAATTATTCAGAAGACCGATTTTAAGAATAATAAGAAAATTGAAGATTTGCAGCGCCATGAAGTGAAGAAAATTACTCAGAAGACTGATTTTAAGATTAAGAAAAAAATTGAAGATTTGCATGGCTGTAAAGTGAAGAAAATTATTCAGAAGACTGATTTTACGAATAAGAAGAAAATTGAAGATTTGCAGGGCCATGAAGTAAAGAAAATTATTTAGAAAATTTTACGAATAAGAAGAATATTGAAGATATGCAGGGCTGTGAAATGAAGAAAATTATTTAGAAGACTAATTTTACAAATAAAAAAATATATTGAAGATTTGCAGAGCTGTGAAGTGAAGAAAATTATTCAGAAGTCTGATTTTACGAATAAGAAGAAAATTGAAGATTTGCAGGGAGTAAACATTTGTGAAGATATATTGAAGATAAATGATCTTGTTGAAGCATACACGCACAGGAAAAATGAAGATAAATTATTATTAACTAATATTTATTCTTTTTCGGAAGTACAATTAAAATATTTAGATTTTTATTTAACAAATCATTTAGATTTAAAATTATTTCCATTTTTCTAAACCGGTTCTTTTCTAACAACAGCGTTGAAACCATTCACAGGATCAGCAGTGTAATCAACAGTCCTTCTCGTACCATCAGGATCTATCAAGGAGTAGCTACCTCTCACGACATCACCATCTCTAGTTTCCACGTGACTCTTGCTGTCTCCAGTGCTGCTATCATGAACTCCATACCCGAAAGAATACTGAGGATGAGGATCGTACGTTTCTCCAGTGTATGGAACGACTTCAGCTGTGGATCTGACTGCTAAGCGAGAAGTTGTTTGTGGAGGGGGCACAGGAATAACGCCAACAGGAGTTCTCCTCGATACATCCACTGCTGTAGTTCTTGGGAGGGGATTAAGCTCAATTGGAGTTCCTCTCGATGCATCTACTGCTGTAGTTCTTGGGAGGGGATTAAGCTCAATTGGAGTTCCTCTCGATACATCCACCGCCGTAGTTCTTGGAAGGGGATTTAGCCCAATTGGAGTTCTTCTGATTGTTGCCAGTGGATTAAGAGCAATTTGTGTGTTTCTCAATACAGGATTTATAGTATTTTCGATTACAGGATTCACACCCCTGAATACTTGATTTAAATTGGCTGGAGGGTTGTTAAATGTAAGAATGGAAGAAGTTCTAAGTATGGGAGAGGTAGATCTCACTCCAAACTGATTACCTTCGGCAAATGAGGTACTTCGAATAGAATTTCTTAATAATTGTGTGTTCGGATGATGTAAATGTGCTGCATGATTAATTCCAATTGGCTGTGGTTGAAATTGATAAAACTGCGGTTGCGGCGCAATCCTCCTTCCAAAGCCATCAATTACATCAATCTGTGGATCCAGTCCGAATCTCCTTAACGAAATAGGCGGAAAATTCCTGGAAAACCCGAAATTATCAAACCCCAGCGGATCCACCACATCCCCAGCAGCCACTAAACCACAGACAATCCCCAAAACGACACACTTAAACAACATCTCTGAACTTAATGACTTATCCAAACACAGGAAACGCATTTTTATACAAACAAAAATCGTGACTCCTGCATTCCACATCCTGTTAATCGAGCGAACTTATTCCTGTAATGACACCGATAGGTCATTAAGGATTAAAATTTTAATGTTAGAGTATTGCGTAAATTGTTCCAATGACATTTCAAAAGACGTGTCACTCTTTTTAATTTTCCGTCTTCGGTAATTTGCGGATAAATCAGCGCTAATAAGGCGATCAAAACGGGATTAATTCATTCGCACCGCAACCTGTTTTATTCACGCTTCATTCATCAATGCTCGCAATAAATTATGTTATTCAGTTCGCAAAACGAATATTGATTTACGTATTGAGGTGTGTAGTGTAAACCACAGTGTGGCAAACTTGATTGCGTGAACTAAAACATGTTTATACAGTAAATTCAATTTAATTAAATTCACAAATAAATCAATTTCTTATTTTAATCGTAGTGAAACTACAATTATAATATAATTGTAATAGTGGTGAAACTACTATTACAATTAATTATAATATTAGTACTTAATTTAATAGTAAAAAACGGTACTTCTGTCAAATTAGGTTGTTACAAGTCGTAAATTACCCGATTAATTTTGGCGGACTTCGCATCCGAACGCCCACCGTTTGTTCGCGTCCACGAATTTCGTATGCACACTTATTAATATTAAAGCGGATCTCCATTGTTGCGAGTTGTCATTGCGAAAACTAGAAACCACCTCCGATTCTCGTGGAAATGCTCGCATTGTTGTCCGACAGTAATGAATTCACTTCTTGACACAATTGGGAGAGCACTTATCTGTCTTAAATGTTACGAGATGTTAATCCCTAAACGTCGTTTGCTAGTTTGCGTTCATTTGATTTAATACCATGCTGGTACGCAGATTATTACAGGATTTCACAAAGAGATGTTTACTCGAATATATTCATATGTTTATTTAAAATGTTAGGATTTTAATTTATAATCACCGAAGTCAAAAATGTTTTCAGTTTTTATTATTATTCAGAATTAGACAGCATTTCTTAATAGTAAAAAATATTGAAAACACTTTTGAGTTGGATTTAAATTTGGTTGATGTTGGTTGTATGTACGCTGGGGAGCAACTATATATTCAATATTAGAATGGACACCATAAAAGAAGAAGAAGACCGAATCAACATGGGTGCAGGAGGCGAAAGAGGATTTAAGTAGAATTGGAATAAACAAATGGCAAAAAAACAAAGGATAGTAATTTATGGAGAAAAATCAGCAAGAAAGTTTAGAAAATTGAAAAGGGAGTGATCAACCCGGCAATTATGACATAATATATTATGTGTGTTTAATTTTATTGCACAGAAGTGTACATCCAACCAACATCGACCAAATTTAAATCCAAGTCAAAAGTATGAGATAAATATGAATAAATTATTAAAAATTAACCAATAAAACACAGATTAGATTGAATAACTTTAAATTCTCGACTAGTTTTGGGTTATTAGCCCATTTTTAAGAGAATTTAAAATTTGTTTTATTAAAATTTCTATGGATATTTACATTAATGGATATATTGATTTTTTAATTTTTTTTTTAAATTTGTAATAATGGTGATTATAAATAGTATTATTAAATTGTTGAGATAAAGTAAAGTATAAAATATTAAAAATATTTCAACCTTTAATTCTATATTATATTAATCGATTCAATCCGTGGGACGAGTGTAACCTGTCCACACCAGACGACAAGTGAGAGTCCGGATAATTTCACAATCCGATCGACATATTCAATACAAACTAGAGCTTATTGTCTCGATCATTTAAAAATAAATATTTATGTACGCAAGAGCTGGTTTCCAGCAGGGCTACCCGTTTTCCGTTCGACCTTTACGAGGCGTGGTTGTGTAAGAAACATCTCCAAGTTGTATTAATAATAATAACAAAAGTTGAAGGAGTGAAATTAAGTGGTGGCATCGTTGTAAAGAGGTGGTGAATTTTGATGAATATAAAAGCCTACCGCGTTTTACGAGACGGTTGTGAATAAAGTAAATTGGTTTCGAGAAGAATAAAGTGGAGCGAAATATATTTATACATATAAAAAAAAAATGGATTCTAAAGTAAGTAAATTGAATGGAATTGAATTATTTATTATTAGTAAATTATATAAGGAGGCGCAAGTCACACCCATATCCAAAAATTTGGAAAGCCTTTCACAAAAATTTGCAAACGACTCTTACAACAAATCCCTCCTTAATAAATTCTGTATTCCTCGAAATCCAAACATACACATCCTAGACTCACACCATTCATCAGTGCGAATCAAGACAGCTCAGCTAGCTAGCACAGATATTTCTACATCACAATAAATTCATGACAGGGCAGAAAGACCTCAGGTCGATAGCCCATGACAGACTAACACCTTCATATATATTTGTAATTGTATTATGTATGTATATAGAAGGAAGAAATATCTGAAACACCTTAAATATCTTGAAAAATATTAATTCAAGTCAAAAACTATTTGAGTAGTCGAATTAGCATTTCCAATTCGGAATGTTTTAAAGTAATTTAGAACAATGTGCAGTAATTGTATTAATAATTGAAATGAAGAATGAATTATAACAAAATGTTGCCAATAAATGGATGCAACAACAGCGTAAATGTAAGCAAAATTGAACAAATAGTTTTTGTACAACAGGCGTGTAAATTATCTCTTTGAAAAACGAAAGGGAAAAATTGTCCAACTTTGGGTAATTTTGTAGACAAGCAGAAATTCAAAATTTCAATCAAGTTTCAAGTGAAATTTCAATTACGTTTCGAGTGAAATGTAGAAAAATCCTTCAAGTTCTAATGTTATGAACAGTTGGAGTTATCTTAGTATGATTAAAGTCGCCTCCAAAAGCGTCTTATTTTCATAAGACCTCTAAAAAAAATTCTGGTTTCACCATGGTGATTTCATTAATTATAAAAGGTAGAGGATAGGTTTAAATTTGGCATTTATAATCTGATGAGAAATCAGGACTGATAAATAAACAAAACATCGATTATTTTAAAACTTTTTCTATAAATCGGCACTCCTTTAAATTAAATCCAGTCGTTCTGTGCGGAAAAGAGAATCAATTGAAATAAAAAAATATTTTTTGTTATCTTTTTCTAGCCAATTGGCTCTTCTGAAAATTAAATTAATTTTAATCCTTGTTTTCATTTATTATATTTGTAGATTTTTAATAATTTATTCATTATATATATATATATATATATATATATAAAGTATATATAGTATAGTATATATAGTATAGTATATATAGTAAAGTAGTATATATATATATATCGCTAGAAAAAGATAACAAAAAATATTTTTTTAGAATTACTCATTACCACCACCTAGCTCCCTAAAACTCTACCCACCACACCGTGGAGTAACCAAAGGGCTGAAGAGAAGAAGAGATCGACATGAAACGTTGAAAAGAAAATTTAAAAAGAGTAAACACGTTCGCGACATTAATTAGTTTTATATATTGTATATATTGGTACTTCTGATTATATGTCTTAATTTGATTCATTTTTATAATAATACAATGAATTATTACTACTTTCGTCGTGAATATTTATCGAAAGACCAATTTATAACTAAAAAATGAAAGTCTAAAAATGTCTAAAAATGAAAGTAATGTAAAATATATTCATTATTTTCAATTTTAGATTGGTCTTTCGATAAATATTCACGAGCAAAGTAGTAATAATTCATTACATTTTTATAAATTGAAGGGTTATATAAAACAACATGGCTAATCGAAGAATTCTTCAATCTTGTGTACTCTACTATAAAATCATTATGTTTCGCAAACCCTCTTATCTATCGTAGAATCGTGTTTAGGACTGATATTTATAATGTCGATGTTAAGTTCAGGGGACTTATATCGCCGCCGAAGCACAAAACTGCTATTTATTCCAGATGTTTTTCTAACAACATCTATAAATTATATAATAAGGTTCCCCAAAACATTTTAAAATTTAACAGCTTCGGATGTCACTTGCGTTCTCAGTTACTATGATGGTGAGGTTTGAATTTACAAAATCAATTCGGGATTATTGACGTCGTAATATGTTTGTACCTTATCTCACATGTTGCAATTATATTTAAGTTTCATTATTCGTAAGTTAAGTGGTAGATCAGCCGACTGAACTTCGGCTACACTTAAAAGATTTCATTTTGTATTTTATTTTTCTGTGATAAACAAAGATATAAAGGTAACGGTAAAATTTAAAACTGTTTTTTTTTAATTTTTTTCTGTAATAAATAAAGGTATAAAAGTAAAGATAAAATTTAGAACTGTTTTTCATTAATCCATGAATGAAGTACAAAAAAATTACACAATTGTAATTTATTTTCAGATCATTTTCTTCACTACTTTAATAGCTGCAGCTTACGCCGGTGTTACACAAGTATCCTATTCAGCCCCACTAGCTTACACCGCACATGCACCAGTTGCTTACGCTGCGCATTCTCCAGTAGCTTACACCTCGCCTGTGGTTGAAGCTTACGATTCCCACCCACAATACTCATTCGGGTATGGAGTTGATGATCAATTAACCGGAGACAGTAAAACCCAACATGAGGAACGCGACGGCGATGTCGTCCATGGAAGTTACTCCCTTATTGACGCCGATGGATTTAGAAGAATCGTTGAGTACACTGCTGACCCAGTCAATGGCTTTAATGCTGTCGTACATCGCGAACCATTAAACGCGATAAAAGTGTCTAAAGTATCTGCTTACGCCGCGCCATTGTATCATCATTAAGAAAATTAAGGTCTTAAATCTGGTCGATGGCCCAGATAGACTAACACCTACGTGTATTTTAATTATTTATGTTATATTGTGTAGTATTATCTGTATAGTCTTAATAAATGAACAACTATTTTCTCTTTAAATACTGCGACTTTATTACCTACAAACTACTAAAGAGCTAATTTAATTAGACGAATCTCTTCATAACAATTAAACAAACAATATTAAAAAAACACTCAATAGCTAATTTAACTGATTGGATCTCTTATTAAGACTAAAAACTGTCACACAATATATTATTTGTACTTGCAGCACGGTATAACCCTTCCACGTCACTTTCAATTTGGATTATTTTTGCTCGGGTCGACCGATTCGACTCCAATTAAACAAAAAATAATAAAAAATATTAAAAACCACGCAAGAGCTAATTTAACCAACTGTATCTCTTAATAAGACTCCAAACAGTGATACAGTATATTTTTTTGTACTTGCATCATCGTGCAACCCTTCCACGTCACCCTCAATTTGGATTATTTTCGCTTGGGTCAGTCGATTCGACTCCTATTAAATAAAAAATAAAAAAATTTTAAGTACCACTCAAGAGCTTATTTAAATAATTGGATCTCTTATTAAGTCTCAAAACTGTCACACTGTATAATTTTTTTGTACTTGCAGCACCGTACAACCCTTCCACGCCACCCTCAATTTGGATTATTTTCGCTAGGGTTGACAGATTCGACTCCAAATAAATAAAAAAATAAAAAAAATATTAAGAACCACGCAAGAGTTTATTTAAATAATTGAATCTCTTAATAAGACTCCAAACTGTCACACTATATAATTTTTTTGTACTTGCAGCACCGTACAACCCTTCCACGCCACTCTCAATTTGGATTATTTTCGCTTGGGTCGACAGATTCGACTCCAATTAAATAAAAAATAAAAAAAATATTAAGAACCACGCAAGAGCTTATTTAACTAATTCGATCTCTTAATAAGATTCCAAACTGTCACATTGTATAATTTTTAGTACGTGGAGCACTGTACAACTCTTCCTCGTCATCGTCAATTTGGATTATTTTCGCTTGGGTCGACAGATTCGACTCCAATTAAATAAAAAATAAAAAAAAATATTAAGAACCACGCAACAGCTTATTTAACTAATTGGATCTCTTAATAAGACTCAAAACTGTCACACTATATCATTTTTTTGTACTTGCAGTACCGTACAACCCTTCCACGTCACCCTCAATTTAGATTATTTTCGCTTGGGTCTACCGATTCGACTCCAATTAAATAAAAAATAAAAAAATATTAAGAACCACGCAAGAGCTTATTTAAATAATTGGATCTCCTAATAAGACTCCAAACTGTCACACCCTATAATTTTTTTGTACTTGCAGCACCGCACAACCTTTCCATCTCACCCTCAATTTGGATTACTTTCGCTTAGGTAGGCATAGGTCGATAGATTGGACTCTAATAAAATTTTAAAAAATATATGAAAAAAAAAGAGTTAATATAGCTATATTAATCTATTAATAAGACTTAAAACTGTCACATAATACATATTTTTTGTACTTACAGCACCGTACAACCCCTCCACAGCACTCTCAATTTGTATTATTTTCGGTTAGGTCGGAGTAGATCGACAGATTGGATTCATTAAAAAAATATTAAAAACAGGGCTAATTTAATTAGATGGATCTCTTAATAAGACTCTACGGCACTGAATTTCGATTATTTTTGCTTAAAAAAATCAGCCCGCCAGAAGAAAAAACAAATATAATAATATAAGTCTGAATAAATTATTTAAAATCAACCAATAAAACACAGATTAGATTGAATAACTTTAAATTCTCAAAAAAATATTAAGAATTTAAAGTTATTCAATCTAATCTGTGTTTTATTGGTTGATTTTTAATAATTTATTCATATTTATTTCATACAATATGAACTACCAATGTCTAAATATTAAAACCATTAATAATATAAGTCGATCAATGTCTAGCGGGGTATTTGTCCGAATAATAGTTGTATCATTATTTCAATTGATGTTTCGTTTTATTTTTTAATAATTGTATTCAAGTTGCATCCATTTTGTATCATTAACCCATACTCCACCCACGTCCATTACATTCATCCGCAAAATTGACAGCACGAGCGGGAATATTCCCGGAGACTATAGAAATTGATGTGCCGGCCGCATCTGTGTTTTCCACATACGTGCACTGCACTACGGAAAACAAAGGGAAAAGAAGCGCGGAGAAGACGGGACATGGGCGATGGCGTGCCTTCATCCATTATTCAGTGTCCCCTCTGGCCTCCTTATCAGTGACGCACAAATTGAATTCGCCCTCGCCTCGTTCCTCTTTCTCTCATCCAGCACGGACATTTACGGTATTAAGAGACGCCGCCAAGATTCTCGAGACGGCAGCTGAAATGTCCTTTCCGGGCGATGATGGTGACATTTTTTGTTTGTTATTGTTGTTACAACACTCTTAATAAAGCCGGAAATGGGATGGTGTTATACACACGATTGTTTTTTTTCCTTTAGGCGAACAATTAAGTGAATTTCGGAGATATGTAACAAAGAAGGTGTCTATGAAGAAATTATCTGATATTTTTATGAACATCTATTCCACTCAATAACCTTTATTTCTTAAGTCATTTAGATACTTTCGAAATTACTTAATTTAAGTATTTTCGTAAATTAAGGGTGCGGTTTAGACGAAAGAGATAGCTATATAAATATTGGCAATCACTAATTCGAGTTAGATTGTTGTTGTGATCAATGAACAATATTGTATTATACATTAAAATAATCTTAAAATAAGCAGGAATTTCATCAGATAAATTAAAAATTATTTTAATGTTTAGTTTTTGTGAAAAACAATTATGAAAAACAATGAAAATTGATCAAATTTATAGCAAATTTTAAATTATATTTTTGCTAGCAAAAACTTGTGCACTGAAAATTTATAGGATTTCACTAAATTCTGCATTCAAATAACTTAGCAGACATGACCTATTCATTTCATTATATCTTCTTGTGTTCTTTTCTAATTTGAAATTGACGTAATACACGAAAATTAAGAATTTATTTTTTATTTAGACTGATACTTTATAGTTGGTAGATACAAATTGTAAATACATATTCATATTATTAAATCCAAAAGAATAGCTCTTTTTCAAACGATTATTTCCATTTTACTATATAGCTATCTCCTTCAACTAAACCGCAATCTTAAGAAATGAGGAATAATTTTTTACACCACTTTAGATTTTATTTATATTTCGACTGCAGGGTAATATTTAACTGGCAATGTCTATTATATCATTCCCTGTGAAACATGTTATACACCAATACCCTACAGATATTTAGGAAGCGTTTGGATGACATTGAGGGCTGCAAGGGAACACTTGTGTATCCTAATGAGAAATCAAATAATTTAACTTTTGTATCCTTTCTTCAATTAGTTTATTTATCCAGATGTACATTTCGATAAATGAACCAAGATAAGAGAAGATACAACATAAAATAATCATTTTATGTACATAATTATAACTAATAAAATAACATAACTCTTATGTTATTTTATTTGTTATAATTATGTACATAATATGATTTTCTTATCATACATAAAACATGATAATCTTGTTCTGGAATTAGCTATTTTGATACGAAAAGAAATTCTTATTTTTTATAAATTTATTGTTGACTTTATTTTATTAAATTTTCAATCAATATAGCTGTTCAATAAAAACATATTTTTTATTCCCGCATGCATCCTTTAAAACATGTTTTATTGCTAAACACAGCACGCGATCGTAACAACTCGCCCGCATAAACATCCTCCGAGCTGAGCGTCCGCGGCTTTTCCCGAATCGCCCCCGATAAATTACGCCCAATAAAGTTGTAAACATGTATTTAAGTGTACCGCAAGGATCGGTGGCGCGACCCCTCGCGCTCGCCCCGATCCGGACGTAATCACGGCGAGCAGTCACTTCCTTATCTCGATTTATGGTCGAAGGCGCATTTTTCCGGCGTTTGCGGTTGTTACGAGCCGGGGGGTGAGCGAGAGGGAGAGAGAGGGGCAATTTTACGTTACATTATACGTCGGACTTTTCCAGTTTAGGTCTCCCCGAGGGTAATTCGAAATAATTAATGGGCGAATTAAAAGCGTCCCGGGCGCGGTTTACTGCTGGATTTACGTCCTTTTCGCCATACGTGACTTAATTCAATACAAGATGTACATCATGTCCTACATAATTAAGTGGTTTATTCAGAAAAGAAAGAATTTATTTATTTATTATGTATAAAAGAAAATTGATTAATATTTATATAAATATCTTTACATCAAAATATTACACTTAATAAATATTACCAATAAATAAATCAATACTTTGATCATCGATTTTACATTAATATTTTATGATTCACTTAACCAAATAATTAAAAATTTACAAAGGATACTTTAAGTTATGTTACTTATGTATACAGTTATGTTATGTTTGTATTAATCGTAAATGCAGCTTAACTTTTTTTATTTTTTATTTTGTCTTGTAATTAGGAAAATATGTATTTCCTGTTGGGCAATAAAGATTATTATTATTATTATTATTAATTCTAGTAATCAAAGGTCTTTATTTTATTAATTGTTAAGCCTCCTACTTTGTTTTCACATTAACTGGATTTCCACTACCACAGCAAAAAAAAATCATATTTTCATAGATATTTTTTATTATTGAAAAATATTTCGCTTTTAAATTAGTTGTCTTATAATCTGTATCAATTTTTATAACTTGTTTTAAAGTTTGTCATTTTTTGTATGAATTGCGGCCTTCATATTTATTTTGATTTTGTTTATATTAAAAAAAATTAATATTAACTTAATTCCAATGTAGAAGTAATTAAATTCTTAATAGTTGAGGCTTCTACTTCGTTATACATGTTAATTTAATTTAAAGGATATTTAAACAAATAAATAACTTTGTTTGTATAACACTAATACAATTGCAGTTTCGACAAATCAGCTTGCCATTATCAAGTATAATGTTTAAAATTACAAATGATGCGGTATATATATATATATATATATATATATATATATAAATCAAAGGAGATGTGGGAAGGGGATTATTAATAGGTATACAAAACAAGAGATTATAAAAAATAAAATATCCTTTAAAGTAAAGGCAATTTATTTCTTGCAATTTTTATATTAACTTAAATAGGTGTTTACACCTAACATCTATTTAAATTATAATAATTAATAATAATAAATCCAGATTTTTTTAAGTAATGTGATCTCATAGAAATTAAATATTGAAACAATTATAACTTCGGGTGGAATTGAGCCGCCAGTGGGTTGAAATTTTGCTAGCGGATTTACTTTTTATCCCCTTTCAACACCCGTTATTTATTTATATAGAATTTATATTTAAATAATATTAAATTAAACACAGGGCTATATTCATTGAAATAAAATCCTCAGCGTACATTAGTTTAATTAAACATACAAAAAAATGTAATACCTTGTAAAATCTCAAATTAAACCAATTTTAATGCCCCGATGTATAAATTCCAGTAAATCCACTTGAACAACGCCGACACGGTGTGGCATTTTCTGGAACGACCCGGGCTCGCATTGCGGGCTTACGCGTCCTTCCCCAAGGTATAACCGCAGGATTTCAGGCGCGCCCTTCAACGTTTTCCAGTTGTTTTCGCCGTTTTGGGACCGAATTTAATTTTTGTTTCAATAAATTTGCAATTCCAGGGGGGTGACGACGGGCGGGAATTCATTAGCACATATATTTCGCAGGGGGCCCTTTGTGCGTCTCACCCCCAATTAATTCAAATATTCAGAGGGATAGGAAACCGTCCCCGAGGGTTATTAATAGTTTCTGCAATTCGTTGATGGTATCTCCTAATGTTGCTCCCGGCTAAGGGTGTTTTGGGTGATAATTTAATTTATGCCCCTTTACGTGAGTAATGTAAATATAATATTCTTCTTTAAATTACAATTGTATACAATCATATTTATTAAATTATTAGAAATACAGAGTGAAATGAACGATAAAGAAGCTCAATGACGTATAGCAAAGGGATTGCATGGATTTTTTTGTTTTTGAGGAAAGAAATTACGTAGAAACTATTATTTTTCTCGTGTAAAACCATTATTGTTGGGAATAATTAAAATTCTATCTAATTCTTTTATTGAAACTATTGGTTATAAATGGAACATGAATTTATATGATGATATTGAATGGTAGGCTGCTAATTTATGTCATTACAATGACAAAAAAAACAATGGAAAACGGGATTGATCGAATTTTATTGATCATTGCCAGAAATTTTCCTTGTTTAATTTCATTGTAATTTAAATAACTGCAAATGTGTGAATCATCTTTGTTTCATTTTATTTAATTTATGTCATATAAAATGAGCTGATTTCATATGAATAGAAGTATTTTTATGGGTTGATTTAGTATAAAAAGTTGATAAATTTATTGTTTTCCTTCTCTATTATGATTTTGAACTGACTGTTTAATAAATTTAGAATATTTAATAGTGAGTTTAACTGTTTAAGGCCGCATTTATAGTTGAGTGTTTTTTTTTTTGTGTAGTTTCAAAAAATGCTTTCACTGGTCTCGATATGTTGACGATGTCTTAAGCCGCATTTGTATTGGATCAGACGATGCTAGATGCCTAGCTGCATCATACTTCGAAATAGATAAAATAGATAAACTCGCGTGTGCGCGCGCATCTTAAATTAGGTTCTATCAACGTATGGCACAGCTAGCATCTAGCATCGTTCTGCTCCACTATAAACGTGTCCTTAGTCTGCTTCACGCAGCTCTACTATAAACGAGGCCTTAGTCTGCTTCACCTAGCTCCACTATAAACGTGGCCTTAGTCTGCTTCACTTAGCTCCACTATAAACGTGGCCTTAGTCTGCTTCACCTAGCTCCACTATAAAATGGCCTTAGTCTGCTTCACTTAGCTCCACTATAAACGTGGCCTTAGTTTGCTTCACTATAAACGTGGCCTTAGCTTGCTTCACTATAAACGTGGCCTTAGTCTGCTTCATTCAGCTCCACTATAAACGTGGCCTTAGTCTGCTTCACGGGCATTGTTAGCCCGTATTTATAGTGAGGTGGTCCGATGGTAGAAGCCAGCTGTATCAGTCCTTGTAATAGGCTAATTTTTATTGCGCGTACATATGAAATTCTGACGGATATGCTTACGCCCCCAGAAAATTAATCTATTTCAAGTTATGAAGCAGCTATTATCTGCCATCGTTTTATCCCACAATAATTGCGACTTAACAATGTCTGGGAAGCAGACTTAAATATCGTCAACATATCGATATCAGGATAAGCACTTTTTTAAACTATTGAGTTTATTAATTTAACATTTAAAATCATCCATAAAAATGTCCGATTGTAATGCGTTTCTTATCGCGAGTCTATTAATGTGTGTGTATGTTATTGTTCTATTTATGTGTTTATATTTAAAAAGAACTATATTTATTTGACAAATTACAATTTATACGACGCGTTGTTGATTGATTACCAACGTTTTAAATATTCCACGATAAAAATCCACTGCAGGGTGATTTGTTTGCAACAATCACATCCTAAACGTATGCATTAAAAAACTCCTTCATACATTTTTATAACCATCTTATTTTTATTTTATATTTCAATTAGAATTAATGTGTGCAAACAAATAGCAAAACCAAATTGAAGTAATTTAGGTTAAATCATTAACAAATGTTATACAATAAAGTTATATTTCAATGAATTTATAAAAAAATCTCATTAATTTTTTTGTTTTATATTTTAGAAATTTTACATAAATTAATGATTCGACAGTTTGTAGGAAAAAATATTGGAAAATAATTTGTGCAATATTTTACAATATTTTTGTTTTCCTACAAATTGTGGAATCATTAATTTATATAAAGTTTCTAAAAGTTTTTATTGTTATGTTAAAACCTGCTTGATTGAATTTAAAATAAATGTCTTCATCCTTTTTGTTTTATATGTGTTTGCGCAAATTAATTCCCAATACTTTTTTTTATATAACTGCTTAAAATTATGTTCGTGTCTTCATGCAAACAAACAAAAAATGCATTCACTTACCTCGTTGTTGTACGGGGGAGCAATTGGTCCATCGTTTGTTTCCCATTTGTTGGCGATTCTTATCGTTTCCGCGGTTTTTTCTTGCACTGATTTAGTATCGTCCAATAAGGTTAGTTCGTAAAACTCTTGGATATCTGAAAAAAAAAATAAGTAAGAATTAATTTTGAATAAATTCCTCACTCAGCCTGTGATGAAACATTTTTATTTAATAATGATATGAAATTAAAACACTTGGTTAAACTGTGAAACATAAAAAAACAAGTGTTTTTAATTTTATATTATTATTACAAATTAATTATTGGATCTTAAAGGCATTCGCTTCCTGATACATTTCAATATTGTGAAAAAAAAAAAAAACACTTTTATTTTTGTAAATATAACACTTTTTACTTTGTTTGACCACTGTATACAGTGTTTTATTTACAAGTGTATTTAAGATGTACCACAAAATGAATGCCTACAACACCAAACTTTTATTTTTTATACCATTTTAAACCTTTCCAAACTTTCTACAACCTTCGATAAAGTTCATTGTAAAATAAGAATCTGATAATTAAATTATTTTTTTAAAGAACCAGAACTAATAATAAATTAATATTTCACATATAGAGATCCACTTTCATAGATATCATCCCGAATTCCTCACGCCATCAACACGTACATAAAATTGCCGGCTTCTATTCAATGTTAACCTAAGCATTCAAAATCTCTTTTAGTCTCACATCCCTTGAAATATAATTAACAAATAGCTTCCACTTTACCGGCGTCGATTGCTAGGGTTCAATTGGCTAACCATCCTCGACATGTGATGATCTTATACATTGATAACCATGTTTCACCAAGTGTTAGATAAGTTAAAAATAAATAGTTTAAAAATTTTGCGATTGATCTAAATTTTATTAATCAAAGCATTTCTAAAGAATTTAATTTTAAACGAGTGTACACATATGATCTGTTCACATTTGACTCATCTACCACTTGGTGAAACTTGGTTAATGACAGCTTTAATGATTTTCTTGATTACCCTTTTACAATTTAACTTATTATAATTTGTTATATATTGTTCTGTATACCTACTGATTTTAATGTGTTATACTTTGTTTTGTATATTTTATTTATTTTTTACTCATTTTAATGCGTTGTGTTTATTGTCTTGCTTATTTCACATTGTATATTTTCTTCTGACGTGTGTAAAGTATATATGTATGTACTATTTGGCACAAATAAATGATTTGATTTGATTTGATTTGAGATATAAATATAATTAATTCAATATAAAATGCGGAAACTGTAAAATCGTGGATATATTGAATTTATTTTTCAAGCAGCAGTTGCTTTTAACATCGTAGATATATTAAAAGCAATTGCTGCTTCAAACTTAAAAATCAATGTTATAATTGCGCACAATTTAATTCAATATTAATGAACATAAACCAAACTAGAACAAATTTCCGCCATACACGTATATTTGCCTAACTTGCATCATTAAAAGTTCCGATGTTAAGCAGTCAGTGATCAAACAGCGCTTTTCATCAAAATTCACTCAAATATTTCCGTTGACGATCTGCAACATGGTGCCAGACACCGAAGCAGTGCAGCCAACCGTGAATAATTGCGGCCGCGGAATGTGCTGTGTTCTATGTACTCGACCCCACTTGATTGCTCCAGTTCCCCACTTTCTGGGAGAGCGTCCTGTCGCCCCTTTAATCAGGCAGGGACGTCGACGACGACTTGGTTTCACTTGATCATCTCTAATTAGCCGTGAGTCGGTGACGAATGGCGGTTTGAGCTGCGGTCATGGGGTCGAAACCCTGTTCTATTCGAAAACGGCGGCGCAAGACAACCCTAACGAAGTGCTTCGTTAACGTAGATATGGGAGGTTTGGCTGTTTAGAGATGTTGTTTAGTTTAAGTGGTTAGTTTAAACTAAATATGTGCTAATTATTATATACACTTATGAAAGTATGTTTAAATGGAACGTGTCAATTATTGTGGTGTTTGAATAATGAAGGATAACACTTTATTTATTTAAATAATAATATATTTAAATAACTGTGACCAAGTGAATGAATACTCTTTTCTACTTTATTTATTTGTTTAACGAAATCCCCATTTACAAAAAGTACTACAATTCATTTCACAAATTTCAACATTGAATTTCAGCTGTATTTACTATAAATTGTACTTGATATAATTGATAGTGCTTTTATCCTTTCTTCACACTTTTAAAAGTGTGCTTTTTTATCAATTAGATTTAATCTTCACGTAACTTACACAATCAATTTTTATTTCATATTATAATTAAATTCATCATTGAGGCTTCTACTTCGTTATACATTATGTAAGAAATTCTGTTATTCTTACTATTTCTACTTCGTTATACATTATGTAAGAATAACAGAATTTCTTACATATTTTGAATTAATTTCTCACTTAACCCGTGGTGAAACTTATTTAATTAATAAACTTGGTTTGAAGTGAAACAAACCAAGTGTTTTAATCAAAGTTTATTAGAATTTCTTACATAATGTATAATGAAGTAGAAATAGTATGAATAACAGAATTTCTTACATAATGTATAACGAAGTAGAAGCTTCAATGATGAATTTAATTAACAAAAAAAGTTAAATTCATTATTGTCACTCTTCAATCTGTTAGACTAACATAACATATAGTGGTTATTTTTATTGCCAATATATTATTTTAAGTCAAAGCACTCTACAGTAGAAAAGTTCTCGATCATATCGTACTGTACTGCGATGTGCTAACATGGATTTTACTAACCCTTCGTTCAATAGACAATGTAAAATAAAATAAATTTTCACTGTATAATACACGAGTTTTATTTATATTAATTAATATTTTTTTGTATTTGCATGAATTTAATTTTAATTACATATATTATATATTATACTAATAAATAAAAAATATAACTAAGAAAGTTATTCAATAAATTTTAAACAAATAATAAGAGCTTTTATGTAAATTGTTATAAAACATAATTAGGACGTATTTTAATTAATAAACTTACACGAACGACTAGTCGGTACTCATATATAAAATTAGTGAAACGAACAACCAAGTGTATTAATTAAAATACTTCATAATTATTACATAAAAGATGTTTTACCACGGAATATGTGAGAATTTATTTCAAAATATTTATAAAACATGTTATTTATAATTATAATTGTTTTTAATATCCTATAACCTCACACTGAGAAGTAGAGAGGAACATATATAACGATGTTATATAAGATTAAATAAATAAAATTTAATATCCTAATGCCATTAATACACTGGGTTCTCTGTAGAAGGAGTGAAAGTCTATTTATAAATTCACTCTTGATTTTAAACGATTTTTGATACTCCCTGGATAAACTTGACCTTAACCGACAAAAAGCAAGAATTCCATGTTCTGCCATTACCTAATATTCAGTATAAAAGCTTGTGAATTATCGAACAACAACCAGAACACATTCAGCTGTGATCGAGTTAATACAACAAACATGGCTTTCAAGGTATATAAAGTGTGGTTTATAAAAATTTTGTAAATTTTAATAACTGGTATTCATTTTTCTACTACTTTAATTGAGTTTTGATAAATGAAAAATTATCTAACTTTAATTATTGATTGTTCATTTTAGTTATTACATGCTAATGTTATCAAAACTGCAATCAATAATAATCAATGCAAGTTATACAAACAATGTAAAAATTTTATAATTTATTAAAATTAAATTACAATGTATAATAAAATAAAAGCCTCAAAAATTAATGAGTATTTTATTAAATATTAACCCTACACCCATATGGGTGGAAAGGGTCATTAAATAAAAAAAAAACTTTTATTTGGCATAATTTTACGTCTTACACCGTACATTCTATTGCTTCTATCACTTCATGTCCATTTCATCCTATTTCCAACCCCTCTGTCGCCTAGCTACGCCTCCCTTTCCCTTATTCTCATATCTCTAATTTATACAATTAATTGTTAGGTCATTAAATATATATAATAATAATATATTAAATATATATATAATAATATAAATTAGAGATATATATTATTAAAAAAAATCGCCATTGAAATTCAGTTCAGAGAATACGAAATATTTCTACATACTCATTAAAAAAGTAGAGAAAAAATTACCAGTGATTTTATTCAATAATATATAACTTTACATTTAATGAAATATTTTCATTAATAGGACAAGTTCGCCTTCTTTTAGTGGAAGAAACAATGATTCTCGGTCGTCTACCTTTCTACCTTGTAGACCCAAATCGTTGACGATGCCACTTAAAATTAGGCAAAAGGTGGCGCTTGCGTCGTCTTTCATTTATTATGATTAATATATAACTTTACTTATATTTCATACAACAACAATTATAAAAATATTGTGTTTTTATGTATATATAATATATTTGATACATATACATATATTTAATTTGGTTGGCGTTCACTTTGTGGTACATCTTTATAAAACACAAGGGCGATCGGAGAAAGGACTCCTCATGGACGAGCGACCAAAAAAAAGGGGAGGAATTAAATTTCTCTCAAACTTTTATTGTATTTATATATTTTAGTCGCTTGTCCCGTGAGGAGTTCTCCCTCCGATCGCCCTTGCCCTTGTGTTTAACGTTTGACGACTGTTACTTCTTGCTGTAGTCATCTTTATTAAATATTTGCAGTCGAAACTATAGTCACTGTAAAAGTTAAATAAAAGTGGTAAAACAAAGTTAAGTGTTAAAATATTATTATATACAAAAATCTGTATTCGGACAATTACATTTATTTTTACAAAAATTAACATTAAGTACACATAATTAAATTTTAGTGTTTGTGTCTGAATTCCATTAAATATACATTAAAATATTATAGGAAATGGGAAAGTTTTAGATTTAATTGTTTACTTTTATATGCCATCATTTTATATTTCTATTATCAACCCGAAGTTTTCTGCTCTGTTTTATTTTAATTCATGATTTTTTGTATTATATAATTATTTTTTTATAGTTCATCGCCTTCGCCGCCGTTTTGGCTTACGCCCAAGCTGGACTCCTCCCAGCCGCTCCAGTAGCTTACTCCCATGCTCCAGTAGCTTACGCCGCCCCAATTGCCAAGACCGTCGTAGCCGCTCAACCAGAACCATACGACCCAAACCCACAATACCAATACGGATACGGAGTTGATGATCATGTAACCGGAGACAGCAAGAGCCAACAAGAATCCCGTAATGGAGATGCCGTTCAAGGAAGCTACTCCCTTGTTGATGCTGACGGTTTCAAGAGGACCGTTGAATACACCGCTGACCCAATCCACGGATTCAACGCTGTCGTCCACCGTGAGCCACTCGCTGTTAAGGCTATCACTAAAGTAGCTGCCCCAGTTGCTTATGCTGCTCCAATTGCCCACGCTGCTTACGCCGCTCCAGTAGCTAAAGTAGCCACTTACGCCGCTCCAGCTTATTACCATCATTAAGTCGTCTAGATTTTGTAATTTATTTATTTATTTTCAAATAAATCATATAAAATAAAAATTTAATCGTTTTTTCGTTGTATTTCCCCATTTGCTAAATATTTTTTGAAGAAGCTTCACTTGAAATAAAATAAAATACAAAATACAATCGTTAACAACTCAAACAATACACGAATTAACTTTAAGAATACATAAAAACATTAAATTATACAGCCTACAAACTGATAATAAAAAATCAAAATAACAAAATTAAATAACACTTTTAAAATAATAATAATAATTATAATAAATTATTACGGAATCGCCTTTTTTACAAAAACAATACAAATAAACACGAACACATACATAGGGGCACAGAAGAAGAAGAAATACTCAATTCCCTCAATACCGATAGCCCGAGATGGAAGTCAACGCCCACAAATCCCGAGGTGAGAACGAAGGAAAGAAGACCTGCACCAACCACTTTTGTTTTACAATAATATTATTAATAATAATAATCTTTATTTCAGAGTGTCATTACAATTATGTAAAAAGTGAAATTGTGTCAGTAAAAATATTAGACTGTATCAATATATGTACATAATATTGTTGTAAATTAAGAATTTATTCTTAAAAAAACAAAATGTTAAATAAGTTACCTCACAAATTATAAGTACTTATTCATTACAAGTAAAAAAATTATGTGCATTATATGATTTTGTTATTACACGAGGCTTGTTCAGTTAAAAGCCATCTTTGGCCAGGTTAGCTTTGTATACACTTGTAATCCCTCAACTGACGTTTTGCATTGTTAATTGTGTTAGTAAACGTCAGACTGGTCAGTTCCTATTTTTTAAGTATTGTGATTTTAAAATGGCGTTTGTTGTTAATATTCCGTCCAAATATAATCAGCGTGCGGTCATTCAATTTTTGTGTGTTGATGAAGATTTGCAATCATTGCAAATTCATACGCGAATGCAAACGGTGTATGCGAAGGCATATGTTGCGTATTTTTTTTTTTTTTTTGAGGCGCGTGGTATAAAATTCAAGTTCTATTTTTTTATTTTATTATCATCTCACACTGAAAAGTAGAGAAGCACATATAACGAAGTTATATAAGACTAAATAAATAAATAATAATACATTTTTTACCCAACAGGAACCAGTAGCCCAATTACAGGATCATACATAATAATTTTACATTATAGTAATAATAAGACAAACAAGAATATTAATACCAGTAAAAATATTGTTACGAAAACAATGAAATATACAAATAAAGATTACAAATTGTTAAAAGAATTAGTAGGGTAATTATATTGATGAAATATTTTATTATTTCCTTTTTTGTTAACATAGATATTTGACTCCGGTTCAAGCCCCGGTTGTCTGATTCCTATAGGTTTAATGGGAAGCGTAGCATATTCTTACACCGAAACATATTTTTTCATTTGCGACTAAAATTTAAATCAGAAGATGCGATCTGAAGATTCAGTGAAGAGGAGGATGGAGATACCCTTCATATACTGTGCCAGTGTGAGTCAGAGTCAGCAGAGTCCTGACTTGAAAAAGGGCAAATGACCGACTTTGCAAAGAACACTGTGTCGAATAGTGTCGAAAATTTAGGAGTGGATGAGCGGAGAAGAATGATAAGCCGCGACCAGGTGCAATAATTACTGCATCAACAAATAGGAATGCGGTAGGTGTGGAAGGACTTAGAGAAAATCGTCGAATTTCAATCAGAGCAATTTCAGTGAGTATAGGATACATCCATACACAAACTAGGTTACAGCGGAGTTTGGGCTTAAGGGTGCGGTTTAGATGAAAGAGATAGCTATATAAATATTGGCAATCACTAATTCGAGTTAGATTGCTGTTGTGATCAATGAACAATATTGTATTATACATTAAAGTAATCTTAAAATTAGCAGAAATTTCATCAGATGAATTAAAAATTATTTTAATGTTTAGTTTGTGTGAAAAATTATTATGAAACACAATGAAAATTGATCAAATTTATAGCATATTTCAAATTATATTTTTGCTAATAAAAACTTGTGCAATGAAAATTTTAAGGATTTCACTAAATTCTGCATTCAAATAAGTTAGCAGACACGACCTATTAATTTCATTAAATCTTACAATTTTCTTTTCAAACTTCAACTAGTAAATTGACGTAATCGACGAAAATTATCAATTTTTTTTTCAGACTGATACTTTATACTTGATAGATACAAAATGTAAATACATATTCATATTATTAAATCCAAAAGAATGTTTTTTTTTTTCAAACGATTATTTCCATTTTACTATATAGCTATCTCTTTCTACTAAACCGCAACCTTAATGGATTCCTCGCCTTTTGTCAGAGCTCCAAAAAAACCTTGCAAATGGGCTTACCTTTGCAACAACTCACGAAATACAGACAAAATGGTAATGACTTTCTTTCGTCAATAATTGCTGGCGACGAATCTTGGTGTAATTATTTTGAACCATCCAGTGAGATTTCATCAATGGAATGGAAACACGCAAATTCTCTGCAGTCAAAGAAGTTTAAAGTTCATCCTTTGGCAAACAAGGTCACGTTAACATTTTTTTTTTCGACCATGAAGGATCCTTGTTCATAGATTTTACTGAACTTAGAGTGCATGCCAACAAAAACGTGTATAATGAAATTTTTGTACAAGTTCCATGAAACAATAAAACGAAAACGTACAGGGAAGCTCTCACGTAGTATCATTCTGCTGCACGACAATGCTTGGCCTCATGTTGCCAGAGCACAGTATATGTATGCAGTAGGGTCGGTTGGTGTCGGCGCCTTTGAACTATTACGGAATGGAAAATCCTCGCGCAGCTTACAGTACAGTGCGTGTAGATAGTGAAGAAAAACACAGAACGCATAGTAAAATTAGTTCCACATCCGAACACTAAAGATTTTTTGGCGTTTTATGGCCATCATACGCATGACTTAATCACAAAATGGCGCGATAATTAAATTTTCCCACAATAATAAATCATCCAAAATACAAATATTCATTATGCACAACAAATTAAAATATGCATATTTCGTAGATACAAGCCATTTTAATTGAAATAAAATATATTCACCAATAATAAAGCAAACTATCATCAATAAGTAAGTATAAAATTAAATATTATTTAATAATACACGACAGTTTGTAATTCATTAATACATCTACAACATAAATTAAATATTTAGTTTATGATGTAGACATAAATAAAATACTTTATATTAATTGAAAAATAATACTCTATATTATTTTTGAGTAAAACATTATTTTTTATAGAAAATCTGCGCAATAAAACTATATTTAAATGTTTACCTTCATATAGTTAACCAAAATATTGTTTCCTTTCAAAGAAATAAATGTTAAAATTCAATGCTTCATTAATCCATTGTAAGAAGTGACTTTCTTTAGTAGTATAAACACAATTATTAATATACCTTGACTTAAATATTCCATTCATACTGTGAAATGAACTTATTATGACTCATTCAAAAAATATTTTATTATATCGGGTATAATTCATATCAAATCTAGAAGTTTTCATTTCTAAACTTTATATTTTCAAATTTCAAACTGGTTGGCGCCGCGCGAAACGTGAATGTGTGAACGTACAGTAAGCGTGTGTGAGTAAGTTCTGTAAGCTGCGCGAGGTAGCCTCTATTCCGAAAATTTTCGGCTGGTGCAACTACTGTGTATACTGTGGCCAGAGTAGTAAAAGAAAATCTACAACAAGAGAAATGGAGGATATTGGAGCATCCACCGTATAGTCCCGATATATCGTCTTGAGGTTTTTACAAAAAATTTGCTCACAGAAAAAAAGCGTTAAAAGATAATCGTTTTCGGTCGCATGATTAAGTACAAGCGTAAAAGAATTCTTTGAGTGTCAGCCACTAGAATTCTTTAAAGTTAAATATATTTGTCTTTTTTTTTTTTCTAGACAAAAAAATTGATTTCAATTGAACAAGCCTCATACATAAAACATAATTATCTTCTTCTGGATTTGGCTGTCGACAAAAGATTTTTCCGCCATATTTTATGTTGTTTTTGAAAAATTAAAAAAACAGGAAATTGTATTTTCTTTGCAAAAAGATATATTATATTTTGATGAAGTATCTACAATAGAATATTAAATAAAATTGGTGTAAGGTAATATTGTATTATGTTTATCAATATAGTAATTTTAATTAATTCAATGGGATTAAATAAAATTGAATGAATAAAGAGGTAATTCCATCCGTCGCGGCTGAATAATCGCTTACAGATATTACTTAATATTAAATTGAACCCATTTCCATAATATAAATATACGGCATAATAAAGTATAAACTTTCTCCGTTGCCCTTTTGTTTCCCTTTAAAAGTTTATAAAGGCGAAACATAAAAGAGACTGCGGAAATACTTTATAAGCACTCCATATTTAATGGTATACCTGTATTACGTTCGGAGCACGAGTTCTTATTTGCATCATTTTCACGCAGCGTGAAATGGGAAAAAGCCCAAGAATATGGAAGAAGAGGGAGGGCGCGCGCGTCGTAAAATAAGGGCAGCGGTGATTGCGTGGATGATGCTACGTATGATCGTAAGATTTCAGGGCGGTCGTAAAGGGATTAATTCGATTCGCAACGCGTGTTCATAACTTTTCGAGAGGGACGCCGGATGTCGAGTGGAATATTTTAATTTCGAGAATGTAAAGCGAATTATTTGA
Organism: Philonthus spinipes; assembly: GCA_963082785.1. Classification (NCBI taxonomy): domain Eukaryota; kingdom Metazoa; phylum Arthropoda; class Insecta; order Coleoptera; family Staphylinidae; genus Philonthus; species Philonthus spinipes. Next base: position 4,334,111 of record OY720300.1, read on the forward strand.
TTATGGTATATTAAAAATTTTACCCTAACTTTCATCCTAAATTTTCACAACCGTCATTAACAATTCATGAATTTATTTCATCAATCTTAGCGGACCATATAGAAAAGTACGGTAGCTATCATAATAATTAGTGACAAGAACAGGACAAAGACATTCAGAAAGACGGACGGTCGATAACAATTTTCTGATATATTTATCAACCATGATTGTAAATATTAAATGTTTTGGTGGAGGAGCTAGGCAAATCCGTGAGTGACTTCACAATGATGTAATCAAATAATTGGTACTTCTCTCTCTACTTTATAATTCGTTATACGTTATTCTCAACCAATTAAAAGATTTCCGAAAAAAAAATCATAATAAAATGCATACCCCAAATTGTAAAAGTTAAAAGAGTAATAGGTTCTCAATACAATCTTGTAGTTTAGAATCGTTAACAATATTAATGATAGTAACAATTGTTGGTGAAACAATTAAACCGATTAAATGCGAAAATTCGTAAATAATTACTACGTTACGCTTCGAGCATGTCAACGGTGAATTCTAGTGGAAACATCGGTTCTAATTGTGGGTAATTGCAATCGATCACCCGCCTCTCGACATTTCGCCCTTTTCTGGGAGAGGGAAAGCGGAAAACGGCGGAGGATTCACTGGAGCGAAACGCGAAACATCTCCGTAGGTGTCTGTCATGATTTAGCACCGCCATTATGCCCCCCCCCCCCCCGGAAAAGTAAGGGGGGCGGAAGGGAGGCGCGCCAATCATTCCCCATTGCTACTCTCATGGATGATTAATTATGTAGCCCCGCCACACACCCGTCCAAATTATAAATTTCAAACACGATTATCGCCTGTAATGTAAATTAATTCCGAAAATTGATCTTATTAATATTGAGTGGATTATAACTTTGGGATGGTTGAAATAATGAAATGGTTGCTGTTGACGGAGAATAATTGTTGAAAGTCTCGTTTGGATTAATGGATGGAAGTTCATTATGGGAAGGTGAATTTAATTTATTACGCGAGATAACTTTCTACATTTTTTCTGTAAAATAATTGTGTTTCTTAGCAATCACTATATAAAAAGAAGTAATACCTTAATAAAAACATTGATTCACAATATTTGTACAACTATAATTATATTTTAGTGACTATAGTTTTAACTATAACTTGTCATTATCAAACATTGCCGAAAGCGTTTTCCAATTGTTAAGATAGAGTGCATGAGAGTGTTCAGTAGCTAAATTAATTAATCATTAGTGCATTAGTGCAGTGGAAAATGTAAATAGATCCTCTTATAGCTCCAACAGGTCAAATATTGGATGGGTGACCTGCTCGCTGCGGAATTGAAAGTGGGACACACGGCATGTCCCTCAACCAGGAATAGATTCGCGGCGCAAGAGAGAGCTGAGCCGGAATCGGTTAGAGAAAATGAAAAAAGTAACACTGAATTACTCAGGGAAAATCACCCGAAATTAAGAAAAATGATAAAGAATTAGCAGGTGGAAAACTTAAAATCGCTTTAACCGTTCAGGAAAACGTATTCCTAGCGGTTAAAGAAAAGCTAAAAGTGATGCAGATGCAACTTTTAGAGCTCGAGGAAGACTCATTCGAGTCCCCGATCTGTGGGAAGAGGAAGGATAGGAGAAACCCGGGCAAAATCCAGGAAGGACTCTCTACGATTATAGAGGAGCAAGCTCAGTCAACTGAGCCCCCCCCCCCCCCAGCGCGTCAAATGTGGCTAAGAAGCCAAGAGAAGAGAAGAGCAGAAAAAGAAGACGAAAAATCTAGCAACCGAAGATAAATTCCGGGAAAATATGAGTGGGGTTATGAGATTAAAATACTCTCTAATAACGTCGATGATTACAAGAAAATTCTCGTGATCCTCAAGGATTTAAGGATTTAGGAGAGGAAGGGCAGCAAACACACCGCGCTCACTTAGGTCATACCCTCTGGCTTATTGTAGTGATCCTCAAATGTCGGTCATTCATAATCAGGCTGGCTAGGATGAAGAGAGGATCGATCACACATTTCAACGTAGCCATTAGTCTGGTGAAAAGCGAATTATTCAAGGACATCTTCAGAATTGACAATGTACTGAAGCACAAGGTTTGGGTAGAGTCTAAAAGAATAGCCGTCAGTGCTACAAGTGTCAACGTTTGGTCATGTGCAATACAGATCTCCAGCACTCAGTGTTTCTACTGGACAGCACGCAACTTAGCTATGTCGCAATAAAGAAGATCGCGCGATAAAATGTGCAAATTGTTCCGAAGACCACGCGGCGTACACAGTAAGATGTAGATTCCACCTAAAAAAACATCCAGCAACGTAAAATCCAGGAAAAGGATGACATAATCAAGAAAAGCGAGACCCAGGAGGGGATCCCTTACACCGAGAAGACAAGAAATTCCGGAGATTCGGACGAGAAATTATTGTGATTCATAAGAAGTTTGGTAAAAGAGATGATCCCCTCCCAAGTGCAGAATATTCGATAGTAATATTCCAAGTTCATCGTTTACGATTCTCACGTGAAATGCCAACGGCTTGGAAGGCAAGAGAGAGGAGCCCAGAATCCTGCTGGAAGAATTGGATATCTCGGTGGTGATGACCTCCAAGACGCATTTTAAAAAATAGAGTAGGTCATACATTCCAGGCTTCCAAGAAGTAAGGTGCAGCAGGACGAATGGAACAAGAGGCGGTGTGGCCATCTATCTCCGGAGGAGGTTCTGTTGCTCGAATCTTTTATTAAACTGCAATAGCATCGAAGCAGTGAGGATTGATACTTCTTTACAAAATGTAAAGACGGGAGATTCATCGCGGTGTACTAAAGCCCGGATAGTCAGCTTAGCGAAGAAGACATCCTAGTGTTAACAAGACTCAACAATATAGTCATAGGAGAGGACTTGAACGCCAAGAATGAGGCTTGGGGTAGCAGAATGCAGAATAAAGCGGGTAAGACGTTGCATTCACCAGCAAGTCTACGGGCCGGAGGATGCCACTTCCATCCCTTTTAGTACTAGCAGGAAAGGGAACGTAATAGACAATTTTATAGTAGCCAGCTATCACGAGTATGCACTATCTTGAGTTCTGACCATTTTCCGGTCACCGCTGAGTGGGGAAGAGAGGAGGCTGAAAGAACGCCCTAAAGTAAATTTGAAGAGGTTTAGGAGGAAGTGCGAGGATATACCGAGCATTACCAGCAAAAAAGATCTGAAGGAAGGAGCCGCTCGAATGGTGGAGGACTTGCAAGTGGCTTTAAGGGAGAGTTACTTCAATTGCTCCCTCAGCAATCAATCACCGTGGCTTGAATTGCGAGCAAAAAGAATTTGTGAAGGAGAAGAATCAGCTTAAAAAACAGTGAGTCAAGTACAAGGAGGTCACAGTTAAATTGAAGTATAGAAGAATGCAGAGAGAAGTGGTGGAGATGCTAGGAAGATCAAGGAAGACACGTGGCAGAAGAGAATCAATGCAGCAAACAAGGATAAGAAATTTTTGGAAATTGTTGAAATGCTGTGGAGGGATGTGCGAACCAAATGCCCCCATATGATACCAGGATAAGATCTTGTATTTAGACCTGGAAAAAGCGGAGACGATTGCCGAAGTATTAGAACCCCAGTTGAGCAACGAGATAGGTAGATATGTGTATATGTGTACAGGATATTAACTAGAATAGGGCTAGAACTCTGAAGACCGCAGTCCAATTTATAGCACACATAAACACGTCTTGTAGCAGCCGTTGCGAGATTCCTGAAGACCATTAGGAAAGCAGTGTTCCTGGAACCCTCCCAAGTCACAGAGGAAAAGGTGAGCGCGATCATTAAGGAATTGTCGCTAGTAAAAGTGCCCGGAATCGATGGAATCCCAAACAAGGCTCTACAATTAATAATTCCAAGTGCTACAAGAAGACTAACAGACCTGGTCAAGAGAGAGCTGAGCCGGAATCGGTTAGAGAAAATCAAAAAAGTTACACTGAGTCGTTGCCTAGGAAAAATCACCCGAAATTAAGAAAAATGATAAAGAATTAGCAGCTGGAACAACTTAAAATCGCTTTAACCGTTCAGGAAAAGGTATTCCTAACGGTTAAAGAAAAGCTAGAAGCGATGCAGAGGCATCTTCTAGAGCTCGATGGAATCGATGGAATCCCAAACAAGGCTCTACAATTAATGAGTCCAAGTGCTACAAGAAGACTAACAGACCTGGTCAACGCCATCAGAAACCAGGCTATCTTTTCTACTATTTGGAAAACGGCAACGATCGTCATGATTCCAAACAGGGAAAGGACCCATGTTCCATAAGCAACAGGAAGCCAATTTCTCTAATCTCGAGCATTGCTAAAGTGGCTGAAGTGATTATTAAAGAAGACACCGAGGAGTTCACAAGCGCAAACGGACTTATTCCACTTACACTGTATAAATGGTATAAACAAGTTTACTATTCTTCCTTTTCCAAAATCAAGAAAATGTACCACCAAGTTAACGCCGTCAATATTCAAGGATTTATTCCAGTTAACCAGTTCGGATTTAGGAGAGGTCTAGCTGCAATCCAGCAAGCGTACAAGCTAATCGAGACGAAGGACAAGTCGAGGACGACCACTATCGTGACGCTATTGGATGTCGAAAAGACTTACGACAAGGTCTGGAGAGGTGGGCTGGTGCACAAACTTTTTCTCAACAAGATTCCTACCTATATGGTTCGGACACTGGAAAAATATAAAATTAAATAAAAATTAAATAACTGTGACCAAGTGAATGAATACTCTTTTCTATTTAAATATAATATTTAAGAAAACATAGGTTTTTAATCTCCCATTTCGGTAATATACTACATATAATGTCTTAAATATTATATTTATTTAATACATAAAAATAAAATTCATTAGTTTACTTATTCCATGTGTGGATAACACGAATTATATTTGTTTTTAATTAAAATTGTTTACATTTTTTTTTTAATTTGTTTCGATATAAAATATTGTGAGTGTAAATATTGGTGAATGCGCCGGGTACACTGTAATTTTCCGTGCTTAATTATGTAGAAAATGTGAAGTGTGTAAAAGTATGATACGCAATATATTATTTACTGATAAATTACTGTATACATTAAATATTGATGAGAGTAAATTTAAAAAAAATCCGTCATGCCCATCAAATCGGGGCTGATTAATTATTAAAAGTTATCAGTCGGAAACAGCGCGCCCAGTTTTATGTCCATCGGGAACGATCCATAATTTAAGGACGTCCACGGACAATACCGTTCGGGATTTATTGTCGGCTATTAATAATTCGCCATTGGATACAATTACAATCAGCGCTTTAATAAAGGGGATTGTTTTTGCGGGCCGACCGTCGGAAACATCCCCGGGGCATTGCTCTAAATTAACATCCAGCGACAGAGCCACTTTCGCGCTGCGCCTCCATTAAATTCTTACCCGGGATTATAATTATTGCGAATTCGTTCATTATACAAATTCACTCGCATACATAACAAATCCATTAAAACAGCGACATAAAAGATTTATGCGGTGTTTTCCCAGGTTGTTTCAATTCCATTTGTTCTAATTAATGCCGATGGAGTCTTTAGAATTCTCACCTTCTAGAATACAAACAAAGTATTTACTCCTGTTTATATAAATAAGAGATTTTTTTAAAAATATTTTATATGAAATATTCATTTCAAAATATTCTTCTCTATTTTAAATTAATGAAAAATTACAGATTTGGATGTATTTTATTTAAAACATAACTGAGAACTTATGTCTTAATTAAAATACATCCAAATCTTTAAATTTTCATACATATACATAAATACAATCAGTAATTCCTTTTAGTTCTTGAGTTCGAATTATTGAAACCAATAAAGATAACCCTAAAGCCCCTTCACAAACTCTTATAGAAAGAAAAAATATATTATAAAATAATACTCAAATCTAATTAACCTTAAATAAGTAATTAATATAAAATATAAAGACAAAATAATAAATTCTAATCTTAATAACATTAAAAGAAAATGTTTACGCTTTAAATAAAATGACACTAAATCCATTATATATATACATATAAATTGAAAATAAATAAAAAATTACCATTAGTTTTAATAATTTAAATAAAATATTGATCTTGTAAATCAGAAATAAGGATTACTTTTAAAACTTCAGAGAAAAGGAAGCCCCTATCATTAATCTCCAAAATTAACATTTTTCTTAAACTATTCTCTGTATCATCACACTCTTCATGGCATCCCTCTCCCTATCCAGAATTTTTATTTTTTTGTCACATCCCTTATCTATAGGAATTACTTTATTAATTCAAACTATTCTAATTGCTATTATTACAGGATTAATAAATATCAATTTATGATTTAGTTATATTTTATTCTTAATCATAATTGGGGGGATTTTAGTCCTTGTTATTTATATAACAAGAATTGCATCAAATGAAAAATTTAAATTTTCAAACCTTATTTTTTTACAATTGCTACTCTAATAATAATAAGCCGACACCATACAGTAAGGTGTCGGCTTATTAAAATATATACCCCATTTTTTTCCAGCTGAATAGTATCTAAGACTTCTAACAATAAGCTAAGATACAGAAGTTAAATTTAAAGAACACATAAAGTAATTAAATTTATTATTAAATTGAGTTTATATTGTATTTAGAAAAACATTAAAAAAAGTATGAATAAATAAAAAAAAATCTAAAATTCTATGCACCTTCCTCGCCGTTGTTTATTCCTTTGGGAAGTAATTGCATCCTGAAATCTCGCCGTACCAAACGTATTGTTTCCAAATAAAAGAAAAAAGAGAAAAAAGGAAATCGTGGAAACAAAGGCAAACTGAACCGGCGGATTCTAATAAAGCCACATCCAGTGCGGGATCGTACGTTTTCCCCGTGCGTTTTTATCCCGGTCCCCTTTTTCCTAGGCGGACATTTTTCATCTGCAGGTAAACGAGCTCCGTTCCTTCCTCTCCTCCGCCGCCCCCGTTTTCCGGTTCCGGAAAGGCGAGGTAAGGCAAGGGCGGGCGAATCTCGCGATCTGGAAATTATGAAAAGTTGCCGGGAGACAATGGACGCTTTGAGCACTTATCTCTTCGCCGAATGCGCCTCTGAGTCGAGACAATGGGGGAATGAACATCACAGGATTATCGCAGTGTTGTTGATTATTTTTGAAAAAAAAAAGTAAAGTAATCTTGCGATTAATTAATTCACTTAAGTTAATTATTTTTTAATTAATTTAATGTATATAATCAATATAAGGCAGAAAAACCGATGGTCGATAGCCATTTTCTGAGGCTTAACTAAATGTTTATGATTGTAATGTAATTTAATGTATCTCTCAGAAATAAAGATTTTCTATATATATATATATATATATATATATATATATATATATAATCAATATATGTAAAAATGTAAATCACCTTTATACAGAATAATACAATTTTACATATATAACATATTTTAATAAAAGTAGCGGAAACTGCAAAATAAAAATTAACCCAAGTGGTCGACTCTAGCGATGAAAAAAATAATTGAAATATCAAAAACAGTAATCTCAGTGACATTAAACAAATAAATTATCCCATAAAAATTGATAAAATAAATATTAAAATAAAATAATTATTAAATAAACAAATCAATACCTAAATAAATTAGCAAACAAGTATATATAATGATTTAACCAATAATATATCACAGATGAAATCACAGACCAGGTAAAAGTAAACAAATCATATAACCTTATTTAAAAATGTAATAAATGTCTGAATAAAGATATTTGTAAATATATGATATTATAAAAATAACATCAAGCAAATACAATAAAACAACAATAAAGACGACGCAAGTAACTTTATCTAAAACCGTAAATAATGTAGCCAGCCACCGTTTTCTAAACCCCTTTCTCTCTTCTTCCCAGCCCCGGATTCCCTCCCGAAAGTTCGCGCCGCCGAAACTATTTATCAAACTCCTTTCTGCAGCCTAACCGCAGCCGCAATGCATCCCCAAAACTTCCCTTCGAGGACGAATTCCGGGAACAAACAAAAAGAGCCGTCCCGTGGTTTTGAAACAAACGGGGTTTATTAAGATAACTCATCGATTGAAACTTTCCGTACAACCTGAACATCTCTACAGCGCGGAATGAAAGAGCGAACAACGACAGAATGGGGAAGACTTTTCTAGTAGATAAAATAATGATGAAAAAGAAAGAAAAAATGGATAAATGGGGTTCGTTAAATGTTATTTTTATTAAACGTTTAAAGACTTTAAATTATACAAAAACGCAGTTGAAGAACGGGAGAACAATCTCTGGGAATTTAATTAAAAATAATTAATAAATTATTTCCACATTTAGCTATGATACATTTTGACTTACGTTACGTAAGTACTTAAAGAATATCCAACTACTTCTCGGGCAAATACCCCGCCGGACAATTAATTACATAATGTACACCTGCTGTTGTTTTTTCTGTGTTAAATTTTATATTTATAAAAGGTTTATATAAATTATTTATTTTATGCAAAATGTAATAATAAATATACCTAATTAATTAACGATCTTTTAGTATTTGATCCACATTTCTAGTCCTTTGCAGTAACCTTTCAAATCAAATGCAAAAAACTGCATTGTTTAATTATTTTTGTTTTTTTTCTGAGAAACGGTCTATGAAAGATCCTTCACTAAACCTTCCACATAAGGTCCAATATTAATTTCACGAGTTTCAAGTGGCAAGAATATGCTGAAAATTATATTTTTCAGGAAAATAAATAGTTTAGATTCTTCTATCCTGATTAAGAGCGTTTATGATTTTTTTTTTAGATTATTTGAAGGAAACAAAAATATCACCGAATTTTAAAAATGTAAGGTAAACATGGAAAAAATCATTTTTTTGATAAAAATGTGAAAATCACCAATGACTTAAAATTATACCAAAACATAGCCAAAGAATAGCAGCTTTGTCAGTGAGAATTTTAGCTTCATCGAGTTTTTTTTTTTTCGATCAGTCTTCTCGCGAAGTGAACCAACGAAAAATGGGTAAAAAAATCTCGAGTTTACAATTTTTTTCTGGTATTCACAGATTGTCTAAAGATATGAGCTACAGTGAAAATTTAGCTGCGTTTCTTGGAAAGAAAATTCTGGAAACTGGATTGTTCTATCTTTTCTGAGAATCTTGTAATCTTAGTTTAAACAAAGACGCCTCCGAAACGATCAATAATTGCAGATTGTCTAAAGATGTGAGCTACAGTGAAAATTTAGCTGTGTTTCTTGGAAAAAAAAATCTGGAAACTGAATTGCTTTATCTTTTCTGAGAATCTTGTCATCTTTGTTTAAACAAAGACGCCTCCGAAACGATCAATAATTGGTAAAATAATGCTTGAGTTTATGTTATTTTTTTATAATTTTCACTGAATAGGCTATATTTTTATAGCTGCGTTTTTTTCGTAAATCAACTGCAGAATTCTATTTTTCCTAAGAATCTTGTAACTTTAGCTTAAACAAAAACACGTCCGAAAAAATCAATCGATGTGATTTCATTCAGCCACGTATGAAACAGTCAATCGAAGAGCTTTTACTAAACCGTTCCCATAAGGCGTTAATTTCACGAGTTTCAAGTGGCAAGAATATGCTGAAACTGATTATTTTTCAGAAAAATAAATAATCTACGTTTTTTTCTATAATTGTCAAGATCATTAATGATTTTTTCAGACTTTATTTAGGTAGAAAGTTGCCGAAATTTAAAAATATAAAGTGAAAAAAAAAAAAAAATATCAAAATTGCAAAAATAACCAAATTACTTCTAATTACATCAAAATGTAGCTAAAGAATAATCTGTGAGAATTTGAGAAAAATCGAGAAATTATTTTTCGGTCTGTTTCTTCGCAAAGTAAACCTAAGAGAAATGGGTAAAAAATTGTATTTTTTTTTCTGATTTTAATAGATATTCTATATAAGTATTCTTAAATGAATATATAACTGCGGTCCTTGGATATCAAATGCTGAAAATCACATTATTCTATCTTTTCTGGGATATATATCCATTTGATAGAAAGTTTATTTTTATTTTTGTAACTGTTTATGCTACAAGAACATATCAATAATTGATTAAGTATAAAACAGACAAATTAATACGACATATTATTATTTACTTCGCGATTTTTGTTTAAACTCATTAAAATTATAATTATTATTTTTATAAATTTGGTATATAATAAATATATAATTTATATCTGCTAATAAATTTATTGGATTGTATAATAAAATTCAATGAATTCTCGATAAAATAATCATTTGTTTAAAAAATCGAAGAGCGCAAAAACGTGACCCAACATTTTAATTATGAAGAATAATGTAGTGAACATAGAATCAAATGCAGCCACTCTAAAGAAAAGTCTAGGAAATTTGAACCTCTAATAATCTAAACAAAATAACCAAATATTTTGTTTCTAAATAATTATAATGAGATAAGTAATAAAACGATTTAATTTATACACTACTCTTGACTGTTTGTATATATACAAATATCTTTATTCAGACAATTACATTTTTACAAACATTGAGTATATACATTAAAATAAAAGTTTGGCTGTCCTGGACTATCCTCCTATCGATATCGGTGTTTATATAAATACGAAGAAAGAATAGAAAAGAGTATTATTATTGTTTAACGTACTTACGTAACGTAAGTCAAAAGTCACAGAGCTAAATGTTAAAATAATTTATTAATCATTTTCAAATCATTATTATTTAATATACTAAGAAAGAAATTACTAGATTATAAAAAAATGGTAATGCATAAAAATATTGATGATATGTTCCCACACTAATAAGATTGAAACTCACTCGACGTGATTTCATATAAAAACCCCGAAGATAAAGCTTTTTCATCCGATAAAACACATTCCGTGCACAATACACACAAGCAGGTAACATTTATACCCGATTTACTTTATTTACTACTCTCCGGCACAGGAAGCCGCGCTTGCATTCGATCGGGAGAATACGTCAAGATCGAAACGTCCGGATAAAAGAATAAATCAGACGAGCGGCGCCTCAAAAACCTCTTTTCAGATGGTAATGGAAGACGTTACATTTATGGCTCCCCCTTTTACTTGGCGTTTTATCGACGGCAATAACCGTCTGAATCATGCAAATCAGCGTATTAAGTATAAATAGGTGTTTTCTTTTTGTGTGTAGTTAAAAGTTGACGAGGGAATTGTTTATTTCACGTTATTATAGTTAATTGAGTAATTAATCAGATAATGGTTTGAATAAAGAGAGAGAGTAAAAATCATTATATATATATATATTACAATCATCTTTATTGTGGTATTTACATATTTTATTTAGTCTTATATAACATCGTTATAGGTTCCTCTCTACTTCTCAGTGTGATATTGGTATTTACATATACATACATAGAGGTTTTTTTTATCAGTATACATTAGAGGAAGTATATACATGCAAAAAGGAGAGTCAAACGCATTGAACCGATTAATATGAGTACCTTTTGTTGATTATTTGGTATATGTGTGTTCAGTTACGTCTTATAAGCAACTAAACACACATGCATTAATGCGTTTGACTCGCGTATTTTGCAGGTATACATAGGGGAAATGTATACTCATAAAAATAGCTCTCTGTATATTATACAATACATTCAATATAAACTTATAAATGGCTATCGACCTTAGGTCTTTCAGCCATAAAAATCTTTATTATCATACGTTTGTAAAATAGTTTAAAATAATCAACTTAATCTTAAGGTTATCAGTTATTTTACATACATGTATTGTTCCTCTGACCTGTGAAAAACAATTTTGTTATGATCATCAATAAACACTTACTTACTTACTTAAAAAAGAGAAATGCTTTAAGAAGTACATTTTTTATTTTGATAAATGGCTTCCGGCTTTTCTACCAAAAAAAGATTTAATTATTTATTGAACGGCATAATGTTGTTATTTACATAACAGTAACAAAAGTAAGTAATATATTAATATAGAGTTAAATAAAATACAAAATGAAATTAAAAATTTGATGTCCAAGCATTTCAAGTATTACATTCTAGAATTAAATTCTCGATGAATCATTTTTTATGTAATAATTTTGAAATATTTTAATTAATACACTTGGTTGTTAGAAATAAATAGAGCTATTAAAGAAGGAAAAACAATTCTTAACAACAAAAATTTGGAGCTCCCCCATCGCGATTGCCCTTGTGACCTGACATTGGTCGCGTTTAATGAATTTTTAGACTTGTGACGCTACAGCGCAAAGCGCTTGATGTTCCCTGAACACGCTTTCGATGTTAAGGACGTTCATGAAAATATGGCAGTTTTGTTTACAGCTGCACGGCTTGAAAAGCGATCAAGCGGAAAAAATATATGCTTTACCGCTTGATAAAGCACTGCGGTGCCACACATAAAGCGGTACCGTTCAGCGACACCGCTTTCGTAAAGCGCTGCAGCGCTACAGTTCCCTGAACGCGACCAATGTCATTGTCAATCTTCTCAATTTTACATCAACTTGTTTGTACTTGTCATTTCATTAGTTCTTTGAAAATGACTACTGGTCGAAACTAGTCGGAACACAAATATAAACGTTTAGTGAAACGAACAACCAAGTGTATTAATTAAAATACTTCATAATTATTACATTCTAGGTCTAAATTTGGTATTTATATTTAAAATTATTTAAAGATCCGCTATATAAATCTATATCGGGATGATTTGTAAGAAATTAATTGCGACTATATCCAGTTGTTCTAAATTAACCATTGATAACTTTATTATTATTGATCTAATCATTTGTTTAAAAATATTTGGGATCATTCCGTATAGGAAATGTTAAGTTGAACGTGTGCGTTATTAATTAATTTTACATTCAATGTATCATAAATTTATTAAATAAGTTGCTTAGACTGTGATGAAAAATAACCCACATACTAAACTTAACATTTACTGTGATGATAAAAAATAATCTACTTACTAAACTTAATATTTATTTTACTAAATAGACAAGATTGCCGTGAATCGGATCTATTACACACGCTGGTGATTTACTCGATCATGGGAGAATATATTTGCTGACAAAGGATGATCGAGGAGGTCCACGACGGGGAGTTGGTGCACAGACAGCGACGAGCAAAGTCGAAATAAGGTGAGTTTATTATAACAGTAATGTCACATCCACTCCTCACTTGACAATATATACAGACTGGCGCAAGATTCCGATGAAATCCAATATCTCAGTAATTTAGAAAAAAAGATATTACTGACATAATTTGTAGCTACTGTAAAACTTCACATTTTAAAATTGGTTTCATATATACAGGGTGTCCAATAATCACGTGACGTATCAAACATATGATTTTTTAAATGGAATGCTACATTTTTTATGTCGATTTTAGATTCTACGCTTAAAATTAATCATTTTTGACATCAGGTTTATTAGGTCAGTTTTTAATATTTTAAAAGTTATAAACAATTTAAGGTTGAAATCAATGGAAGATTGGGGCCTTATTTTTCAAAAATGAAAAACGATGTAAACTTTCCGTTAACGCAATTTAATTGAAAAAATGCTTAATAATATAAGGAATAATCGTTTGTTACTATAAAGCAAATGTTGTGTAGAGGGTGAAACAATACGCAAAATGATTTTTTTCTTTTTTCACTTAAATGGAACACCCTATATTTTTTACATTATTTCGATAGAAAATTGATTGTTCTTTAATTTTTGTATAATAAACTATACCCCTATCTGTTACCATTTTTTAACAATTTCAATTCAAAGTACAAAATTATAAGTTTCGCTTATAATCTATAATTTAAGTAGGCTATAATTAAAACAAATGCAATTCATAATCGTTTTTTTGGTATTTAATAACATACTTACTCCCTAACCTAAAAGGATATTCAAATGACAATCGATATTTAAAGGCGCATGCAAAATATAAAGAAAATAGTTGCTCAACGATTATTTAGCGAGTTATAATGGTTATTGGGACATATTTTTTAAGAAAAAAATTGTAAAATGTTTGAATGCTATTGAATTAGAAAAAAATGTGAATGTGTGAAATAAATACATAAAAATGTTAACAAAATATAATTATATAAATATTTTATTATTTCACTTAGTATCTATTTTCGGTTTTTCAGTCAACATGAATTGTTTAAATAAATCAATTTAAGAAGCATATAGGAATATTTTAAATATTTTTCGAATAATAACCAAAAAATATAGTTGTTGTTAGTTTTTAACAATTAAATTAATCATTTATTGAAGAAGTATGTTTAACTGCACCAGTGTTACAAAATATAACGTAAAATGTACTTTACTTACTAATTATAATATTAAGCGTAACTTTCACAACTAAATAAATTAGTTGTTCTGGCGCGGCCTACTTTGGTTAAAAATTCTATACCAAAAGAATAGGAATCGCAAAACAAACTAGCAAATCTTCATTAATGAATTTAGAACTAATGTATACCTACTTTAGTTTTGCGAAAATCGCATTTGTTTATTGCGAAAGTAATTTATTGATAAATGCAATTTTGGAGAATAAATTGATGATAATAATAGGAATCGTAAAATCTGTTTAAAAATAAATTATTAATATTAACATACCTTAATAGAAAAAATAACTTCCAACCCATTCCTGGTGAATCGAAAACCAACTCACCTCCACCACTCACTAATTACCACTTGTTCATAAACAAAAATAAATCGCGTTTTTAATTATTAATAATTTCTAACGTTAAAAATTAAACCGGAATAGTGAACACTGCGCGTTTTCGGACGACTGAATCGAAATACAAGAGCGCAATTATCGCCAATCAAGAAGAAAAAAACGATCGACGACTCACTCCGAGAACGCATTCCTGAGATAAGAAGATTCGTTGTACCTGGATCTTGGCGCACAGCCAAGAACATACCTATTTAAATTGTTGTATTTTCAATATTATCGCGTATTAAAATAATTACAGCTTAATATTTATTTACTTTTTTTTTTATTAAATTCTCATTTATCCCGTGGTAAAAAAATATGTATGAATTATGATGTATTTTAATTAATACACTTGATTATTCGTTTCACTAAATTATTTTATATTTGTGTTTGCGTAACTTTCACAACTAAATAAATTAGTTGTTCTGGCACGGCCTACTTTGATTAAAAATTCTATACCAAATTTGTATTTGAGATTAAATATCTCAAAAACGGTAAACGGTAGCTATTTAATATGTTATATAAAAAATGAAGAGTGATTAATTTTCTATTAAAATAGCATAAAAAATATAAGGTGTCCCATTTAAGTAAAAAGAGAAAAAAATCATTTTGCGTATTGCTTCACATTGTATATAAAAATTTGTTTTGAGAGAAAAAAGAGTATTTCTTTTATTATTAAGTATTTTTGCATTTGTATGGCGTTGACAGAATGTTTATTTCATTTTTCATTATTGAAATATTAGGCTCGAAACATCTATCGATTTCAACATTCATTTGTTTATAACTTTTAAACTATGAAAAATTGACCTATTAAATCTTATATAAAAAATGATTATTTTTAAACGTAGAATCGAAAATCTTCATAAAAAATATATCATTCCATTAAAAAAAAAAAAAACATATGTTTGATACGTTACGTGATTATTGGACACCTTGTATATATGAAACTAATTTTAAAATGTGAATTTTGACAGTAGCTACTAATAATATAAGTAACATTTTTTTGTATATTTCTTTATAACTGAGATATTGGACCTCATCGTAATCTTGCGCCACCCTGTATATTTTTATCCATTTGATAGAAAGTTTATTTTTATTTTTGTAACCGTTTATGCTACAAGAACATATCAATAATTGATTAAGTATAAAACACACAAATTAATTATGTAAAATAATTATTTTACATAGTGTAATATGTTTCACCAAGTGCCAGATTGAAATCAATTCAATTCATTATTTACGGTAAATCACCTTTATACAGAATAATAACAATACTCAAAATGTTTAGATAAATAGCATGACTGTAAATCACATATAAACAAAATAATACATTTTACATATATAACATATTTTAATATAAGTAGCGGAAACTGCAAAATAAAAATTGACCCAAGTGGTCGACTTTAGCGATGAAAAAATAATTGCTGACAAATTAATTCAATAAATAAATTAATTAGTTTTTAAATCGCCTTCAATCATAGGTATTTCGGTCTGTTTATGTTATGTTTTACATAATTTCATTTAAGTTCACGGTATTGATTTTCAATTTTGAAATTAATTTTATTTCATATATATTAAAAATCTTTATTTCTGAGTATTACATTATGTAATTTTATAATATATAAAATAAATACAATCATTTACAAAATATTCAACCGCAGATCGTCGGTCTTTCTGCATGCTTCTGTCCAGTTCTTATCGTTTTAATTAATCATTATAATTGCTAACGTTTTCTAAATTTAGTGAAATGAATTGATGCATATTTTATTGTATTACAATCAATAAAGTAAATCTATTATACTTTAAGAAACTTTACTGTTGTTATGATTTTTTACAATGAGCGATTTTTTATAAATCTAAAGCTTATTTCACAAACGAACAACTAGAGACGTGTAAATATAAATATTCCATTTGGTTAAATAATTAGTTTCTTTAAATATAATATTCTCTGAGTTATCACATGTTATCGACACACAATAAATAGTTTAATAAATATAATATTTCACGCGAAATAAGTATGCAGCGCTTTTTTATCAATTATTTTTTTTCTAAACGGGCGTCGGTCCCTTCACACTTTCCTGCGTCACCAATTCCGCTTCGCAGCCAGTTTCCGACCATCCCTTCCGTTGCTCTTCGTACTTCTTCTTTTCCTCCTCCCTTCGTTTGTACTCTTTAATCTCGAAGTGGTACTTCGGGGTGGTGACGCCCATGAAGGAGGCCAGAGACTCGCCCAGGTAATCGCTGATTAAAAGTGTCGAAGAACCCGCCGCCCACATCTTGTACCACATCCATGGACCCCAAGTCAAAGTCGAGGGTTCAACGACGGCCTGACTATCCGCCTTGAGTGTGCTGTCGACCTCCTCGTCGTCGCTGAACTCCTCGATGACCCCGTCACTGAAATGCAGGACGCGTTTCGGCACCCTGATTTTAATACCGGCACTTTCCGCATCGTTTTTGGCTGATTCGGCCATCGTTACCTCGTTGTCAATTTCGCAGGAACATATCTTTCTCAGTGACGTTTTGTTTTGGTGTGAAGTTGCAATAACTCCAGCAATATACCGGCGCCACCGCCAAAACTAATTATTATTAAAATAATTATTTTAACAATAATTACACATTTAATTAAAAATGTTTGTACACTCATTGTTTACAACCAGCATTGCCCACAAAATGCGATAAGTTACATCAATATATATCTTCCCTAACAACTTTGACGATATTTAAAAAAATCAAAATTCAAAATGATCATATTTTCCATAGTCCACAATTTATTTTCGTTTTTCTTTGATATTATACTTAATTAGACTATAAACAATAAATATAATCATTCAGAAATTTGTCATCTATAAAGGTTAATTTGTTATTGGACTTATTGCGAGCTCGAACATCTGTTAAATTTAGCAAGATCATAACCCAGTGAATCCATCCATTAATTCTGGTTTTCTTTTATAATATATTTAAACGATCATTAAACAATAATTACTATCAAAATTGTATCGATAAGAATGGTTAAATTGTTATCAGACTTATTGCTACCCTACGTATTCATTTAATATGATTAAAATTAAATAATCATAACTCAGAAAGTCCACTATTTATTTTTTATTTTCTTCCATGAAATATTTAAACATCTAAAAACAATAATTATCAACTGTCAGAAATGTGTCGTCGACAATTGTTTAGTTTTTATCAGATTTATTGCTGGCGGTCCCATGCATTTATAATTAGGTGAACGATTAAAAAATTAAATGGTGGACTTTTCGAGTTATGTTTTTTTTTATTTTCTTTCATACAATATTTAAATTTAATAAAAACTAGGTTTTAAACAATATCTCTGTCAATGTGAAGTAGTAGTACTGATAAAGTTTTTATATGGAAAAAGTTTATCTATACTGTTACTTGAAATGATTCGAGTCGTTATAAAACTTTTCTTTTTATAATCTGAAGTTCTGTCGCGATATAATCCGTGATTTTCTTAATAAAGTACAGACAACTGACCGCGACCGTATCCGTGCAGCATGGGTGCGACCCTAGGGACTCTATTAATGGTGGCTATAGGCACGATTTTCTGAGAAAGAATGCTCAAATAGTTTTTAAATTGTTTTATAACAATTTTGTCTAATTCTTGGAGTTTTAGACATCTGCTAGCACTAAATATTTTCTATGGAAAATTTTAGACAGTGTTGTCATATTTTGTATATTTGTAACCTTGTGGATGCTTTTATTAAGGGATGGAAAGCACCGCCCCTTACCCCCTCAAATTGGTAGATTTGTAAATATTTGTAAATAATGTTCCTCGAGTCGTTGAAGAATAAACATCGAAAATTCATAAACTTTTTCTTAACACCTAACGAGACATTTGCAAGAATTTATTATTTAGTCTTATATAACATCGTTATATGTTCCTCTCTACTTCTCAGTGTGGGGTGAGGTATGAGGTGCAAGAATTAACAAGTTCATTATTATAAAAATTATCATTTGAGAAATTAAAACACAGTATCGTTCTTATTATTATAATGACAAGTTAAAATTGTTGAAAATATAGTCACTAAAATAAAAAATAAAGTTATACAATCAAAGTGAATCAGTGTTTTCATTAAAATAGATTTGTTTCGTTTTGCATATGTATTGTAAAAAAAACACTGCTACAGTAAATATCGTGAAACATAAACAGTTATGTACCCTACACTCTTATGGAAATGAAATAATCATAAATAATATATATATATATCTATATATATATATATATTATTAAAAAAAGCCTTTATCCATAAGAGTGTAGGGTATACATACATATACATATATATATATATATATATATATATATATATATATATATATATAATTTTTCAAGTGAGATGAAGTTTTATAAAATCATAGCAGATTATATAAAAAAAACCAATAAAAATATAAAAAACCTTATTTTTTTAGAAAACTTCTATTTATAATTTTATTTACTTGAAGCACAATCATAAGGGGGTAAAAATATGAACCGCCGCTAAAAATATATTAATAAAGGTCTTCGCTCGGTTTATTAGGAAAGTTTCTGGCACGATTTATGGGGTCTCCTGATGGCACTGTGACCATTTTTGTTTGGAGCCGCGCGATGTAAATCTGAATGGGTCCTCGTGGAAATTTAAAAGGACAAAAAAATTTAAGAAAGGACGAAGCACGGCCGTAAATAAAGGCACGTCTGCCCCTCTGAATTATTACACGGCGGACAATGCAAAAATTTGTCCAAGACTAGATAAATTACCTAAACGGACTTTATTATAACTGTTTGCCTTTTTTTGCTATAAAAATGCCCACAATGAAAATAAATATTTTTATAATAAAGAGTGTTTATTCACTTGATCACAGTTATTTAAATTAAATTAAATAAATAGAAATTGTTACAATCACCATTCATCATTTCATTTGCGCAAATCATCAGGACAGTTCAACTAGCTAGCATAGATTTTTCTTTAACTTCATCATAAATTCACGACATGGCAGAAAGACCTCTGGTCGATAGCCCAGACAGACTAACACCTACATGTATTGTTATTATTTATTTTGTTATATTGTTAAAATTATCTATATAGTCTGAATAAAGATATATATATAGAAATTGTTGGCGGAAAGACTGCTGGTCGATAGCCAGTTCGGGACTGATATGTACTGTATGATATTTTATAATAGTTTTGTATTATATTGTATACATATTGTATAAATATGAATAAAGAATAAAGATTTATATATATATATATAGAAATTGTTGGGCAGAAAGATCTCTGGTCGATAGCCCAGGACAGACAAACTTTTATTTTAATACATATACACAATAAATGAAAGACAACGCAAGCGCCATCTTTCGCCTAATTTCAAGTGGCATCGTCAACGATTTGGGTCTACAAGGTAGACGACCGAGAATCATTGTTTCGTCCACTAAAGGAAGGCGAATTTTATTAAATATATACTCAATGTAAAAAAATATAATTGTCTGAATAAATTTATTTGTATATATAGAAATTATGTAAGTTAATTATTTTAAAATGTAATTTTATTTAAATTTACATATTATACGCTGCAGGATTGTCGATTTGTCAAAAAATATTAAATCATATATATAATATTCCGTGGTGATTAAAATATATTTTCGATTTTGTAATAAGTGTAATAATAGAATATGCTATCATCAATTGGCATTGGAAATCTAAAGTCATGTTTGAACTAAAATCACACACATAAAGTACTGGTTGTCATGTTGATCACGCGTGTGATCTTAGTACAGACATGACTCGAGACTTCCAACGCCAACTTCGTCTTCGATTTTTGTTATACGCTCGATACATATATAGAATATGCTGTAAAATATTTGGTTTCATATCTTTACAGCAAATATATTTTTAAATTAAACTTTAATCCCACACTGTTTATATTTACATTATGGTGTTAAACATATTAAATAATTATAAAGCTCTTAGTACTCGTTTAAAGTTTTATAAGCTCCCAAATACAAAATTTCACATACAATATTTGCGAAACCTCTGCAACTCCCGTGCAAACTTTCAACACATTTTTTTGCAAACAAAACCCGTCGTCGCGTGCACTCGAAATATTCACGGGCGTTTTTAGTTTTCATTTAATAATGCATAAATTCGCGCTTAAAACGACCAGAGTGAAATAAACGAGTGGCAAAAACGGCCCTGTACGTTTTTAATTTTACTTCCGACAGAAGCGTCCGAACGGGGGGAGTGTGTGTAAGCTTTTAACAAGCTTCTCACTTGGCGATTACGCCGTACCGAAAAGCCCCTCAAACGAAAACTGTTCAACAAAAATACCCGCACACGGAATACACGTTTATATTTTAATTCCGCAAAGCGTATTTCAGCGCTTCGCAAATATTTTGCCAGCGGAAATTCGTGGGATATCTTGTTGGCGCGGTGAGTTTTAACAGTTTTGTTTAAATCCTCTGTATTTCTATTACTAAATAATACAAAAAATATATTTTATTAATTATTAAAGCGTCTCTTTCGTTATTTGTTTAATCAAAACACTTTTTTTAAATGTATTTGTAATAAATTAAATAAAAAGATTTGTTTAATAAAATTTTAGGCAAAAAGTCGATAGCCCATGACAGACTACTAACACAATTGTACATATTGTTATAATACATTTTGTAAATTTTTGTTGTCATATTGTCTAAATAAAGATGTTTGTATATAAAATGTCAACCAACACTAAGGGCGCTCAGCGCTGTACTGCATCCGTTTGGATAATACTACGAGGTATATAAAATGTGATTTTAAAATACTAATATTTAATCAAATTTAAATTATATCTCTATGTTGCACATTAAAATTTTCTACAATTCATAGATATAAATATAATTAATATAAAGATAGAACAAAACCGTAAACAGCAAAGTTGTAGCTTTTTGAATTCTCTACAACTCTCTAATTTGAGTTTTTATTCTATCTCTAACCGTTTAGAAATTACATTGAAAAAACTGCATTATTGGACATTTTTGAGCCATTTTTGATTTTTTTTCGATCATAAAAAATTTATTATTTGAGATAGAACAAAACTACTTCAATAAAAAAAGTAAAAGTGTTTATTTAACTGATTGTCAGTTATTTAAATCTATTTACAACATTAATAACCGTCTTTCCAAATTGTTAACTTCATAACTCCAATTAATTCGAAGATTTGGGAAGTGGAGGAAGATCCGGCGCGCCGGAGCGGGTGGCAAACAAATTGTGGGAAACTCCTTATGGGGTAGGCTTGATGTTAATAGATTTGCACCCCCTTTAAATCCGGCATTAATCATTGGCCGCGTCGCTGCGGCACCGTGTGCGATTTACAAGGGATGGTCCCCCCTTCAGGGCCGGGATTAAACGGTGACGTTAACAAATCTAATTTGCATTGTTTTCACTCGGTGGACGACCCAGATTCTAGGGATATTTAATAACACCGGTGGGGGACATTTCAATAGGTTTAACGCGAAATATTAATCAAAATCTAGGTATATTAGGTTGTTATAACGCAAATTATAAATTATCTATTTGTAATAAAATTATTTTATAAATTATCTTAAAATTCACACGAACAATAAAAATTGATAAAGTATAATATATTAACAGGGCAGAAAGACCTCCGATACTACTAACCCATCGATATATATTGTAAATATAAATATTTGTAAAGAATTGTAATTCTGCTGTCTGAATTAAGATGTTTGTATACATTACACAAAAATTAAATAATTAAATGTTAAATGGCTAACGATTATTCCTCTTGAATCTTAAAATATTTATTGATAAGAAGAATTTCGTGTGAGCTTATGCCAAAAACTAATCTCTTTCGCTGTTTAAGATGCTAGAATCTAGGAGAATAAAAATTAGTAGTGAAGCAAAGCGAAAATATTCAAATTTATTTAAATAACTTTGACCAAGCGAATAAATACTTTTTATATTGCTACATTTTGTGATTACATTACGTATACAATACATATATATATATATATATATCTTTATTCAGACTATATAGATAATTTTAACAATATAACAATATAAATAATTACAATACATGTAGGTATTAGTCTGTCTGAGCTATCGACCAGAGGTCTTTCTGCCCTGTCGTGAATTTATGATGAAGTTTATATATATTATTATTCCTAATTGCTGTAGCTATCTTCCTTGTTTCCATCCTTCTATCCTCACCTCGTGATACATGGATAAATTCCGATCTCGGGCTAGCGGTATTGAAGGATACGTGTTTGATTTTTCTCTTTAAAAAAAAATCAGAAAATTTTTCAAAGACACTTTATGAGTTTTAAAAGAGCAAGTTATGATTTATAGTTTTCATATTTTTTTTCAGGATTCCTCTTTTTTAATGCAAGACAATACATTTTATATAGTGTTGTGGAATTGTAGAATAAATCTTAGTAAAACCCGAGAAATCGAGGATTTGAATGGAAATTTGCTAGCCGCATCGATCATAGCCTTACAATTTATTCAAAAAACTTAAAATCGGAACGCAATAAATCGACGCCGCGCGTGAAATACTATGCGCTATCTTTCCTTGAGCAGAAACTAGAATGTGTTTTTCGTGGCAATCCCGAACGGCAACGAGAAATAAATCACTGCGCTTCCTGTAAATAACGCCTGACATCGGCGCTGATTGCGAAAGCAAACATTTAACATCCAGGACACACGGGCGAGGGGAGAGTTGAGGCGGGGAGGAAAGGCATAATGCGTCCCCCGAAACCCTCTCATCCAGTCCGCCCAAAACACAGGGAAAAGAGATAATCCGCTCTATTTCCGACGGTTTAAACCGCGGTATTTTCACTCGAGTCATGCGTATAATGAAAATGTATGTGGGGTAGGAGATAAGCGAGAATTTAAAACGTACGAAAATTCGGGGGAAGTTATTGGATATTAATATTGTATTTTATGACAGTGTGGTTTGCACCGCTAAATTATTAAATACATCGCAGACACTATTAATTACGAATTCATTTCATTCAGATAATGCTAATATTATAGTTGATTACTGAGGCACTTAATTTTTGAACATTCATAATAACTACTTAATTAAAACAAATTTCTTCATTATTTTCAACTTGTCATTAATTTCAAAAAGTTGAAAATCACAAAAAATTAATTGATAAAAAAATGCTAATATTATTAACAATAAAAATGGATAGCAGAAAAAAAGGAAATATTTACAAGGTCACAGTTAGTTATTTAAAATAAAATATAAGGCAGAGCTGTAGTGACAAAAGATGAAATCCCGAAACAAGTGGCCATAGATAGCGTCTCAGCGGAAACGCCGGAACTTTGATTTAATTAGTTCGTTTTATAATTATTTCCGGGCAACGTAACATTTTTTTTACATCGGCACCCATTTGTATTTAACTTATTAAATCAATTTCATTTTAAAATGATTAAAGATCGTATTACATGCATTAATAGTTGAATTTGTAATTATGTATATATTTTAATTTAAGTTTAGGCAGTGAGTATTTTCCCTATAATAAAATTGCACTCTCGTTTAAGCTAAGTGAGTTAATTAATATGGTTGATTTATTTTAGCATCTTTAAATTATGTAAGGCAGAGTTGTACTGACGAGGGATAGATCCCGAAACACTAGTCTGCAGGTGGCCTTATATTAGGTAACGTTCTTTCTTGTTTTTTACGTTGAAATTTCTCGGATCAAAAATTTGTTGCATTATGCAATATTTAATTGATATGCAACAACAGGTGTTCATTATTTAACTTAATGTCCGACGGGGTATTTTTACCGGGAAGTAGTTATTTTAATGTGCATTTGTTTACGTAACGTAAATCAAAATGTCACAGAGCTAAATATGAAAATAATTTATTCACAGATTTTTTTTGCGACCAACTGTTCGTCCCTCGATGACTCACGGGTAGAGATTATATGACTACGTGGCAACTCTCTGACGGTTTCATCAAAAATGTCTCACTGTGCCCACCGTCTCACTGTATACTATAAACAATAATCTAATAAGACAAATTGTCCTCTGCCAGGGCTTATTAGATTACGGTACCATCCTTTTTATTCAAATCAAACCATTCTCACGATTTGAATAAAAAGGATGATACCGTAATCTAATAAGGGCCGGCAGAGGACAATTTGTCTTATTAGATTATTGTTTATAGTATACAGTGAGATGGTGGGCACAGTCAAATCAAACCATCCTCACGATTTGAATAAAAAGGATGGTACCTTAATCTAATAAGGGCCGGCAGAGGACAATTTACCATATCCAAGTAGCCGAAAGAACCTCCTCTAAGAATCTCCACAAAGCTGTGGCATCCCAATAATCCTCTTAGAAACGTCTCTAATGAGTACCTATAGGAATCTACCTAAATTATTTCAATTTCCTAACGGAAAATAAACCTGTCCGAAAAATTTTAAATTAACCCCGATAACCAACCTTTTCTCGCAAAATTTTGTATCCCTCGAAACCCAAACATCTCTTCGAAATACACAAATCCTATACTCACTATTCATCACTACTGCCAAACACTTCCGCTGTCTAATTTGCAAAAACATGTACTGACAATAAAGATTCTTTATATATATGTAAATATTACTAAAATGCAAACTAATTATTTAATTTAATTTATTTTACGGAAATCTCCTTTCTACAAAATGATAAGCATTTACATAAGTCATCACAAATAATAAATACACAAATAAGTCAACTTTATCCAAAGTGGTACTTACATTAATAATTACTAAAATTAAAATCATACTGACAATATTGTTGTATACATTGTAAATTCTATATTGTTCAATACATTGCAAATATCAATACGCGTATTTTATTTCAAATAAACTATAAAAAAATACAATAAATCACGAATTTAAACAGTCGATTAAATATAGTGAAATAAATCAAAAAGCGCTTATGGAAAAGTATGTTAATAACAAAACTGCGATGAAATTAATTAAAATCTGTTACAACATAATAATCCGGGCAACGGGCTGTGAAAAAAAAACGCGAAATATGTTGCGACGACACGCGTGTTCAGATTTTTTAATTAAACCCTTTCCACGCAGCAAAAACACAAACAAATAGGAAAACACAATGGCGTTGCACGACTTGTTTTCATTTCGATGTATAATGAGTTTTGTTGAAAATGTAAAACGACGAATCGAATTAGCTGAAATATTATTTATTTACTTTTTTTTTCCGGATTAGCAGACTGTATACATACGTCTCTATAATTTTCAACTTCGTGAATTCCCGTTTAAAAAATAGAGGTAATGTAACAGCGTTTCAAAAATCTGAAAATGTCTTGATGTAAAGAGATAAGTTAAAAATAAGAAGTGTAAACCCGACACCAATTGGTAAAAGGGGACATCGATTATATATATATATATATATATATATAGCCAATCTGCATGTGACCGCTACTACGACTTCCTTAGGGGAGTCCGACATGGTCCAGGAAATCTTCCTTCCAATTCCGTTTATCGTGAAAACGAAAGTTAAATCCTTGCAAGTGTAATTATTTATTCATTGATGACACGATGATTTATGAACATATCAGGAACACCGTCTAAGCCACGAGTAGAAGTAATTTTTAAGAGAAAATTGATTCATTCATTCTTGAAGATGTAATCAAGCCGAAACTAATAGAAAATATCAAAAAATTTAGTAAAACAAAACGAAGTGATTTCATTATAACAAACGGCGATTAAATAAATTGCATCAAGTGATAAATGAGGAAAAAGTATACAAGGATTTATTTTAATATTATGTTTTTTTTTTAATTTATTATTAAAATATAATTTGTATCAATAAAAAGGAGTATTCATTCAATTCATCACGGTTATTTAAATAATTTGTATGTTGCAGAATTAAAACAGTATGAGGACTTTTACGTACAAAATAACTTACCTATTTAAGGATATTTAAGATAAATTACCAAGAGCATTTTTAATACTCTTTCATTATCTCCTACCTTTGCCGAGAATATCTCCTAGACAAATTAATCCACGTATTAACAATTATTGTTTTCACTCGATATTACTTCTCAACTTTATGAATTGAATCCGAGAATATCTTAACAAAAAATTAATTCAACGACTTGAAAACTGCTTGCTTCAATCTGAATAGATAATTGTCAATTAATGTTTTGGTTAATTAAGCACGTTTGCGTATTAATCAGAGTCCGCGAGCCGATAAATATTGACTGTGCATTCTATATAATAACGTAACTCGGATAATTAATCTAATGCGCATAATGTAATTAATTAAGCGGCATATTTCGTGCCTACAGGCAAATTTGTAATCGACTCAATTCACATCGAATTGGATATCTGTTACTATAAAGGAACGTGTCTGCAATTGAATTATTCATCATCTTGACGCTTGATCCCTTTGTGTTTTCACGAACATATGCATTAAGCATTATTGTAATTGATTTTAATGGCAAAAAAATAGGGATTTATTTTCCCTATTCAAAATTTTGTTCTGTAATTGGATCATCCTGTTGGACAAATAAAGATATTATTATTATTAATTATGATTCACGTAAGAAGCAATGCTTTGATAAATGATAAATTTATAAATTTTTATTTATTACAAACTTAAGAAGATTACTCGTCTTGCACGACGGTGGTCTTCTCCGAGACGTAAAGCCCGTCCAAGAATTTACGGATATCCTTGTTCTTAACAGTTTTCGACTGTTGATAATTTGTGGGCGAGCGAAAATATTATCTCCTAGGCTGAAAGACCTCCGGTCGATAGCCGATTCATCATCTACAGAATATAATTCTAATTTTTGTATATTATTGTACATACATATTTGAATAAAGATGGTTAGTTAGTTATTATCTCCTACTTCGAAAAATTAATATATCTATATATTGAATTGAATAAAGCATATTTCTAGTGCTTTATATAATTTAATTACAATATTCGCATAACACAATCACAATTTATTAACTTATGGTTTACTCTGCATTCTTTTTAGTATGCACATTTCAAGAATACAAACTTATCTAGCTTTGAAACGTTAAACATTTTAAGAAATAAATATTGTTTACGTTGTAACCTCTTCGCACATGTACGAGTTGAATATTTAATAAAAGTATTTCCGGCTGGAAAATGGAGCCGCATAAAGGGAACGACCGGAAATGTTACGTTGCAACGTCGTAACTATCAATTTGACATCTTGGGCGGTAGACGCGAGGGCATTATTCATACGGCCGCCTAGGGGCAATTTTAAAGAGCCCCCGTTGCAATTTTCTGCCGCTCCGCTAAGCCGGTTTCGCGATTTTACAACCAGACGCTCATAAAATAATCACACACAGGACGGTTTCCATCATGTAAACCATGAAATTGTTATTTTTCATAGTTATTCCGAGTTGATGTAAAATACTTTTGTTGAGTGAGAAATGAAAAAATAAATTCAATATTAACATGATGGGAAGTGAGGATAGGTGTGTGGCACATTAGATACTGTTGGTTTTGTAGAAAACAAACTCGTGAAATTCAACTTATTTATTTTCAGTCTGTACAATTCTAAATTGTTATTCGCGTTGTCAATAGTTGCTCAAATATTACTTGATCAATATTTTACATTTATTACCACAGATACCAATCGGGGCAAATTTGATTCTATTAACATGATGGTTGCATTTTGTTTTCACAATGAACTGTTTGGGATTGATAAATAAATATTTTGATGCGTATTATTTTTATTTTGTATTTTGTCGTAATTTGTGATTGGTAATTTGCCTTTTTTTCTACATATGTTTTGTAATCTTTTTAGAGCGTCACACTTTTCTTATAAAATTTTTAATATGTAATTATAATTGTAATTTGGAAATGGAGATTCCGTTAATAAAGTAAATTGAAATTGAAATTATGTTCAAATATGATTATACGATAGGAAATTGCGATTTTTTCTCCCTTGTTAATTTTTGAATAATATAAATGTTTTTTTTTTTTGTTTGTTTTATTTTCTATACTTTTTTAATGATAGCTCGAAAAGTATAAATATTTGTCTACTTATAATCGGCTTTAAAATATCAAACAACGTGCATTACATTTCCAATGGTAGGTAATTATTAACATTACAATAATTATGAAAAAAAAAATGGAAGTTTAAAATGGAAATAAAAGGAGGGGAATCTCTGCGTATTGGGGTAATAGAAGGGTGAAGTTGTGAGTTTAATACATTTTTTTTAATTTCAAAAACCGATGAGAAGTAGATAAATATTTATATTTTTGAGAAATCATTGAAAAAACAAAAAATCAATCTCCCAAAAAGTCTTCATCGGTTTAAATAAAATAATTACGTTCTATTGCAAATATTAATGTTTTTTTTTAATGTATTAAACCCAATGATAAATAAATAAATATTTACTCTTCTCGAGCCTGCTACGAACG
Organism: Philonthus spinipes; assembly: GCA_963082785.1. Taxonomy (NCBI): domain Eukaryota; kingdom Metazoa; phylum Arthropoda; class Insecta; order Coleoptera; family Staphylinidae; genus Philonthus; species Philonthus spinipes. The sequence continues at coordinate 4,363,253 of OY720300.1, forward strand.
CAGACGATTTTGTTTATGGAGTAAATATGGTAATAAATAATATATGATTAAAAAATGCTTTTAGTGGCCGGAATAGATATAAAAAGCTTTTTAATTTAGGGCTTCATATAATTAAGTAATAAATCGACATCAACAAAAAGCGCTCTCCTGGTGGCATTGATGAAATGAAGTGAAATATTGTAACGCCATGGAATTAAAATTTCGGGGTGATAATAGAGTAGCGAAGGTTTTTGATTATGTGTGTTATTTCAGGATATATATATAATATAATATAATGTAATATAATATAATATAATATAATATAATATAATATAATATAATATAATATAATATAATATAATATAATATAATATAATATAATATAATATAATATAATATAATATAATATAATATAATATAATATAATATAATTTCTTCGCAGTGAAGAATGGAATAAAATATTATTATATTAAATAAAAATGATTTGAAAATAATTAATAAATTATTTTCACATTTTGCTCTGTGACTTATGACTTATTTACGTAAGTACGTTAAACAAATGCACATTAAAGCAACTACTTCCCGGGCAAATACCCCGCCGGACATTGAATTACATAATGTACACCTGCTGTTGCACATCAACAAAATATTGCATAATGCAACAAATATTATTATATTAAAACTTTAGGTATACTGAATTATTTAATGAATTTGTCTCATTTGTCAACATAAACATAAATCTAGACGAACAATTATTATTCTCGGCGTATTTTAATCAAAACAGCAAACCATTTAAAAAAATCCACACACAGAGAATTTAAAGCACAGTATTGCTGAAACGTACTAAACATTTTCATAAACTCGCAAAACGCCCAATGAATTTTAACGAAGCTCGCGTCCGCAACCCCGTCTTCGTTTTTTTTTGTTCATATTGTTATTCAAATTTTATTTTTTTGCAAAAAAAGGTGCGATGATTAGCATTAAATCACGCCCCCGTCCTCCGGCGTCTCCTAACAAATCAGCGTCTTCGCGAAACGTTCCTTGAATTTTTAATATTCCCGGAGCCCCTTAATCCGATTGTAATTACCGGGAAGGGATCCACCATTCGCGCCATATTTTAATTAATCTCGCCCTCCGGATAATTTTATCTGAGACTTAATGAACTCCCCGGACTCGTAAAGAAGTTAAGAATTCCCCGAGAAGCCGTTCAGTCGGTGTTGCTCTGCGCGAAATTTGCAACAATGGATGTGGATGAGGGGACATCGGGTTTTGTACTAAATTCCACAAATAATTACTTAAGTTAAATATATAAATATTTATTATGAAATTATTTCTCATAAGTTAAATATATAAATATTTGTCATGAAAATATTTCTCATAATTACAATGAAATTAAACAAGGAAAATTTCTGGCAGTGATCAATAAAATTCAATCAATCCCTTTTTCATAAGTTATAATATTGTAATAACGATTTCTGATTTCGGAGTTTTTGAATAATATAAATTCCACCACACTTGTTTTATTGTTACTTTCACTTCAACTGTACATTTATTATATATTATTTTAAAATAGTTAAATGTGATATAACGATACACAAGTTAGAGTGGAGAGATGTTACGACAGTTTCAATCTGCACAGGGAAAAAAATTGAATACCCTAACATATTTTGAGAATAATAGATAACAATAATATATTTACTGATCAAAGTTTGAAAAGGGCCTACGTGATCAAACGCGCATACGATCGGAGAAACAAGAAATTACAAACAATGATAAAATTGGAATGTATTTATTTCCAGCGTTATTTAATTTAAGTGTACTAATCACATAAATTTATTGGCGTTGTCTCCGATCTTATCTGCATTTAACAGTTTACAAAAGTGTTTAAAATAATAGTTAAAATGGATTAGGAATACGTTACAATATACAAAGTGAGTGTTAAATCTGAAAGTATCGTAATAAATCTTTTAGCCGTACCAATAGTCGCAGTTTAATCAATTTAATGAAACGCAAATATTATTGGTGGATCCACCGATTGTTTTGAATAATCCAGTATTATGTCGACTATTTTATATATTTTGACGCAATCTAAGAACTAATACTTAATTCTAAATCAATCCATGACTATTACTATGGGCTTTAGTAAACGGTTTTGAAAAAAATCTCTAACAGATTAATAATGTACAATATGTTATTGTAACTTAAGGATCATCTTTTTGTTTTGTTAAAAAAATGACATAAACGAAACTTTTTTTTTAAATGGAACCCATATTTTTGTATGCTGAAATTTGAAAGAGAATTCAATACTAAAATTTCCAAATATCTTAGATTCATACAAAGAATATATTAACAAACAAAAATGAAAGAAATAAACACAAGCTAGTTGCTTGCTCTCACCAACAGTAATTCTGCTAAAAGCAAATATGCCTCTAATATGTGTTCGCCTATTTTTATCCGCATTCCGCACGCATCCTGTTTTTCTCTAAGTGGAAAGGGCGCCGGCATTAAAAAGCAAAGGGCGGCAATAAAGGGGGGCGGGAAAGCGATGCGAACGAAAATAAAACGAGGGGGTTCTCTGCGTATTGGGGTAATAGAAGGGAGAAGTTGTGAGTCCCTTAACAGCGCCAAGTGAATATTCAGCCTTTTATTTTTCATTTGTAACATATTACAGGTATTGAAACGATCGATGAACGGCAATGTCGGGAATAATTGAAATGTGTTCATGTATAAAAGAAATGGTAATTTGAATGGATTTTGTATACTTTTAAGGAAGAGTTGTATAATATGATCGAAAACTTCAGTCCTTATGAGTATTTACTACTAAATATGACCTGATATAATATACAATGCGTGGGAATTATTGGAGTTATAGCTCATACAGCGCTATATGAAAAAAAAAGACTTCAAAATTGTAATAAATTTTTATACTTCTGTAGTACCATAAACCATAATCCTCAACAAAAGTATTCCTCAGCAAAATAACTTATTGCACGTTCCATAGTGAGTTCGTTTTAGAACATTTTATTCCAACGACTTACGTAGATATGTAAGAATGCATATTCGATAGTATTCTTTATTGACAACATTAAATTTTAAGTCTGACAGCAGAGTTAAAACTAGTTAAAAATAAAGGGGACTCGATTATATTTCTATAGATTGGAAATTCCCCATTAGTTTAGTTTTTCATTTCTTTATGATTGGATATTTTTTATAAGCATATTATTTGCGTATATAAATAAAAGTTTTATATTAGGGATTTTTTCACTTACATTAACTCAGTTGAACAATCGACATTTTTTTTAGATATGTAAAAATGCATATTCGATGGTATTCTCTATTGACAACGTTAAATTTTACGTGTGGCAGCAGAGTTAAAACTAGTTGAAAATAAAGGTGATTATTTCACTTACATTAACTCTGAACAATCAACATTTTTAATCTTAACATCTCTGGGCATTTTTTCTTTCGCTAATTATCATATAATCCTATCATCGGTGGGGTTAAAAGGTGTTGGGGATACCTCAGATTAACCCAAATTTTGGACATCCCTACATTCCTCGAAAAATTGGATACTTTATGCAATCATCTAGAAGAGTCAGGAATTACCAATCCAGATAAAAAAGGAAGAAATTGAATTATATTTGTGAAATTCATTACATTTGTGAAAAGTATAGTCATGCTAAAATAACATATAAATATTAATAATCCTAATAAAAATTCCAATTTACATTTTTTATTTTATTACAGGCAGAAAGACCGACGGTCGATAGCCATTTTCTGAGTTCTAACAATGTGTAAATGATTGTATTTATATGTATTATAAAATTATATAATGTAAGACTCAGAAATAAAGATTTTCAATATATATATTTTATTAAATAATCGTGGCTATTACATTAGATTTTCTGTAAGGATAAAGAGATTATTCACTATTTATTTTTTTATTATTATTTTTTTTTTAATTCGAAGAAAAATTTCACCTTACCGAAAATCTAACTTGAATTTAGAGAGCTTATCCCAGTAATTAACCCCAGAATTATTCCCACACGTTTTCGGTCATTTTTTTGGCTGTATGTATTACTAAATTGTCTTTATTAAAACAAAAATATTATTACATTTTATTGTAAATTAAATGAATTCCATAAAAACATTTTGCTTTCTCTTCTTTACCTGCAACTTTAATATAATTAATGGTTTTAATATTTAGACATTGGTAGTTCATATTGTATGAAATAAATATGAATAAATTATTAAAAATCAACCAATAAAACACAGATTAGATTGAATAACTTTAATATAATTAATGGTTTTAATATTTAGACATTGGTAGTTCATATTGTAAAGGGCTTTCGATCGCAGGTCTTTTTTCGTAATTGTAAATATTTTAATCGATTTTCACAATTAATAATAACAGTCAGGGCTAAATCTGTAGGATATCTGTCAACTAAAATCTCCATAGTTTCCGTGGCCTAGGTGGTGCTAGTTTTAAACGTTGATGCAAAGATTGCACATCTGCTTTTATATTAAGATGTTTTGGTGAATGTATTTGTCATTCTAGCAACGTTATTTAATAAAATAATATAAGGGTTTTTATTACTATGAAAGTTTTTGTATAAGTGGTGGCCATAACAACATTAATATGTGAATTTTCAATTAATAAATAATTCATTTTTAACACCAATGGAATATTTTGTTACTATAAAATTAATCCTCGTGCTTATGAAAGCATCTTTCCAACAAGATTAATTATAATAGAGGAACAGATTCCTGTGAATTATTTTACTTTATACAACGCCACATGGATTGTGTGGAAACGCTGTAGAGGAAAAGGAAAATAGTGAAAATGGCATCTAGCCGAAACTATACGAACAAATATACAATTAAGTAAAACAAAGCCAAGTGATAATTATTTAACATCTATGATTATTCATAATATTTTACCAAATGATAAATGAGAAAATAGTAACGGAAAATAGTTTTGTTGGAGAGAAAAAGACTAATTTTAGCGTTCAGAAAAAACACAGAGCTGGTTGTCTCTTGTAGTCTGTGATATTTGATGTATATTCATCATTAATTCATTTCAGAATAATTCTTTTAAGGTTACGGTTTAGTAGAAAGAGATAGCTCTATAGTAAAGTGGAAATAATTGTTTGAAAAAGAGCCATTCTTTTGGATGTAATAATATGAATATGTATTTACATTTTGAATTAAACTTGTAAATTAAATTCACTTGGTTTTGTTTTACTTATGTTTATTTTAACTTCAAATAGTTTCGGCTTAATTCTTGATAATGGCATTAAGCCGAAACTAGTTCAAATTAAAATAAACATAAGTAAAACAAAACCAAGTGAATTTAATTTACAAGTTTAATTCAATATTAACAATGGTAAAATATTGTGATTGATGAGAAAAAAAGTGTTCGATATGTATTTACATTTTTTATCTATCAAGTATAAACAATCTAAATTAAACATAAATCGTTAATTTAAGTGTATTACGTCAATTTACTAGTTCAAGTTAGAAAAGTAAATTCTGAGATACAATGAAATTAATAGGTCATGTCTGCTCAGTTATTTGAATGCAGAATTTAGTGAAATCCTTTAAATTTTCATTGCACAAGTTTTTATTAGCAAAAATATAATTTGAAGTTTGATATAAATTTGATCAAATTTCATTGTTTTTCATAACTGTTTTCACACAAACTAAACATTAAAATAATTTTTAATTCATCTGATGAAATTCCTGCTTATTTTAAGATTATTTTAATGTATAATACAATATTGTTCATTGATCATAACAGTAATCTAACTCGAATTAGTGATTTCCAATATTTATATAGCTATCTCTTTCGTCTAAACTAAAAATAAAGAAACAATCTGGTTAAATCTGCCGCAATGCTAACAAAATGTATGAAGATGTATTCTTTGTGCATAATGTTTAATTTTGTTTGTTACTATTCATTTATACTTTGTTTTTTTTTCTGTTTAAATTTATTATCTGATAGCTTGTATTTTCTTATATTATTTGTATGAAGACATTATTTTGCATAATGTTTAATTTTGTTTGCTAATATTAATTTATACTTTTAATTTTTATACTCTTTTTTTCTGTTTAAATTTAACTAACTTTGCTTGTACTCTTCTTATATTATGATTTTGATTGTATATTTTCCCTTGTTGGATTCTTCCGTTGGAAAATAAAATTATTATTATTATTATATTATTATTATTAAAGGTGCAACCAGATTGTTTCTTTATTTCTAATTTAATCACGCAATTTGAATGAAATCAAGTGGCTTGGTTATATTTTTCGAAATAATAACAATAAAAAAATATATTATCCATCATATTTTAGAAAGTGATAGATGACTGTGTCATTTTAGTTCAACTCTACTCCGACCTCATTAAAATTAAGCGTCATTAATAATTCCATCTCTCCCATTAACCCCCCCTTTCCGCCGCTCCACCTCCCGCGGCGCGGTGATAGCTTTCCCTTTTTAAGGGTCTCAACTGCGGACGAGAGACAGTTTTATCGCGAAATAAATTACGGCCCCCCACTTCCCGAGATAGCAACAATGGCCCCGGATGAATTGATGATGGATTACGAAACGCACGCACACACACACACACACACATACACACAATTAATTAATCGCTAAAAAGTGCCCCATTGTTCTTTTCGGCGATGAGAAGAGCGAGAAAACATCGCCGGGGGTTTCGTGGAGGAGCTCCGGAAGGAGGTCATTCCTCAAGTGCATGGACACGCAGAGGCAGTCCGTTATTCACCCTCCAGTGCTCTTCAGCGAAGGCAGGATAAGAGTGGGGTGATGAAGGATTCGTTTTTGAAATTTTCGTGGATTAATCATTTTCGTAGTTTTGATGTGGGAAGCCAGGCTAACGAAATCTGAATGTATTTACTTGGAACTAATTTAAAATGCCACACCATTTTGAGACACACTTTATATAATTTTTTGTTGCTATTTTTGTGTAAATAAATGTATTTAATTTTTTCAACGAGATGGTCTTCTACATAAAACCACTTCTCTATATCGGACACTTTTTTCTCATTAATCACTTGGTAAAACACTGTTAATATTGAATTAAACGTGTAAATTAAATTGACTCGATTTTATTTCACTTATGTTGATAATGGCATTAAGCCGAAACTAGTTGAAGTTAAAATAAACATAAATAAAACAATACCAATTGAATTTAATTTACAAGTTTAATTCAATATCCAATTCTCTGTTTCAAACATACACACACCATAAACGTATCAAATAACAATACATCATTACCTACATGGTTTTACGCAAACACGGGAATTTATTGGAAAACTTTTTCAGCGCGTCCAATTTTGCGTCCCCTTTCCATTGAAAACAAATTCCGGTTTCTAATTGATTTAATGAGAGGCGTCCCGGAACGCGAAAGCGAAAAACCTTTTTCGAGAGATTAGTCGTCAATGAAATCCGGGATTACACGGCCGCCTTTTTTATTATTTTGTTTTAAGCCAGTTTCCCGCATATTTCCGGGTTGATTAAAACTTTTCGAAAAAAAAAAAATGTGGAAATTAAAAGTGCTCAACCGTTGAAGACAGACAACGGTTAAGCACTTTTAATTTCCACATTTTTTTTGTAGTGTTTGTAATACGTAATTAAAAATATTCGTTTTGAATGAAATACTTTACTTCAATTGTACCCTATTAATATAATAATAATAATGCATTATCCAACAGTTTATAAACACAATTAAAACACTTTTTATTCCTTACTTCACTTTTATTTTTTTATATACGTTAGATGTACATTTCGAGTGCCAAGCACTCATTATCAATAACTAATAAGTTATATAAATACTTATTACATTATTATTATATAAACACTTATTACAAGATAATGGTACAATTTACAAACAATGTATATTATTTATACACAAATATTGATATATACATAATACAAATAGCGCAGTTTTATTCGAGCACTAAAGATTTGCAAATTCGTTAAAAATAAATCGTCAAATTATTCACCGTCTTACACATTGAGTTTATGGGAGAATTTAATGAGTGTGAAATATTTGCGTTATTGAGTTCTGTCTAGAATTAGTTCTAAGGATATAGAAACTTCATTTTTTTAACAGGTAAGAATCTTCAATATGACAATACAATAATTTGTAAATAAAAATAATTTGAGCCTTGTACCTTTTGGCTTTAAGGGTGCGATTTAGACGAAAGAGATAGCTATATAAATATTGGCAATCACTAATTCAAGTTAGATTGCTGTTGTGATCAATGAACAATATTTTATTATACATTAAAGTAATCTTAAAATAAGCAGGAATTTCATCAGATGAATTGAATATTATTTTAATGTTTAGTTTGTGTAAAAAACAATTATGAAAAAACAATGAAAATCAATCAAATTTATAGCAAATTTTTAATTATATTTTTGCTAATAAAAACTTGTGCAATGAAAATTTAAAGGATTTCACTAAATTCTGCATTCAAATAATTTAGCAGATATGACCTATTCATTTCATTATATCTTACAATTTTCTTTTCTAACTTGAACTGATAAGTTGACGTAATACACGAAAATTAACGATTTATTTTTTTATATTAGATTGATACTTTATAATTTAACTGTTAAGGCTGTTAATTTTTGAAAGTCCAATTTGTTAACGTTTTAAGTTTTTGTTTTAAATAAAACACACTTTAAAAAAATATTTTGAAATGTTAAAATGTTATCTGATACTTTATACTTAGTGGATATAAAATTTAAATACATATTCAAAATCCAAAATAATGGCTATTTTTTTCAAACGATTATTTCCATTTTACTATATAGTTATCTCTTTCTACTAAACCGCAACCTTAAGCGAAGGTTTTTTTTAATTCTCGTTCGATTTTTTTTAATGTTAACATAAAATAACATTAAAAAAAAAACAGTACATTTTATAATAATAATTGACATTATTAATATTACTATTATTCATATATTTTATAGTATAACATGTATTTAATTAAGTTTCTATTATTTTAATTTTCATTGATTTAATTATTAATATTTGTTGTTTTTTCTTTATATAGTCATTAGACTATAGATTATCTCGCCGCACAGATTACATTTGGAATACAAATAATTCATTAAATGCAAATGCAAATATTTTTCAAATTCCAATTATACCAGAAGTAAACACCATTAATGTCCATTTGTTATAAAGTAAATATTTTTTCACTATCATAATTAGACTTTGCTTTCCCATGTTATGCATGCTTAATTAGATTTTAACGTAGTCTTAGCACCCAAAAAGAGAGACCGATGTGAAAATGGCCACGGATATTCCAGCCACGGATTTTCCCGGCGCATGCACCATGACCAAATGAATTTTAATTATTTAATATAATCCACGATCAACAGCAAAGATTTAGTGATTTAATTTGCAACGTATTAGCATTTATATTTATGACTTCGTTAAATATTCCCGTTTTATCAATCAGTATATGTACACATTAAAGTGTAATGTTTAAAGTTGAAAATCATAAAGTTGCCCGCACTTTACATTCATTCTTTTTGCATTATTATGTTGCTAATGGCTTACTAATTCATAAACAATTAACAGTTTTGAGAGAACTCGTCAATTTATTTTTTTATGATTTTTTTGTCCAGCCACGGATTCTAAACGAAAACAGTTTTTTTCAAAGTTGAAAATGACAAAGTTGCCCGCACTTTAGATTCGTTCTTTTTGCATTATTATGTTGCTAATGGCTTACTAATTCATAAACAATTAACAGTTTTGAGAGAACTCGTCAATTTATTTTTTTATGATTTTTTCTCCAGCCACGGATTCTAAACGAAAACAGTTTTTTTCAAAGTTGAAAATGACAAAGTTGCCCGCACTTTAGATTCGTTCTTTTTGCATTATTATGTTGCTAATGGCTTACTAATTCATAAACAATTAACAGTTTTGAGAGAACTCGTCAATTTATTATTTTATGATTTTTTTGTCCAGCCACGGATTCTAAACGAAAACAGTTTTTTTCAAAGTTGAAAATGACAAAGTTGCCCGCACTGTAGATTCGTTCTTTTTGCATTATTATGTTGCTAATGGCTTACTAATTCATAAACAATTAACAGTTTTGAGAGAACTCGTCAATTTATTTTTTTATTATTTTATTATTATTATTATTTTTTTTTATTTATTATTAACATATTTGCTAATACGTTGCAAGTTAAATCACTAAATCTTTGCTGTTGATCGTGGATTATATTAAATAATTAAAATTCATTTGGTTATGGTGAATGCGCCGGGAAAATCCGTGGCTGTAATCGGTAAAAGAGAGAGGTTGGTGAGACCAACTTCACTTTTCGGGTCAGACATTAACCAGCACTTCGTGAACGAAGATTAAAAAAATCAGCAATTATAATATTTCTCGGTCGCAAAATTTAATTAGACATAGCAAAGTATTTTTCAATGTCTCTTAAAATAAAAAAAAAGTATTAAATATGTGGCACTACCAAATTGTATCTCCCTGTGCATTAATTTGTTATAAAATTTAAAATAAATTTCACTCGCTATAAATTGTTTATTTATTTAAACAACGCAAATAAACAACAACAAGCCAAATTTATTGCCGAAAGGTGGGACTGCGATATTTCATTCGCGTTTTTAATATACTACATCCTAAATTAATTATTAAAGCGTCCGAACAATACGTTACGCACAGAACAATATCGTTAAAAAAATCGGTTTTTATATATAAACAAAAAATAATTTCATATATATGTATATATGAAATTGTTTATATATATATATAAACTTTTTTTTTAGTAACTGTAAATTTAATTTCAGTGTTCCATTTATTAATTACAATAACATGCAGCACGTATAATAACTGCCACGTTGCGCATAGCAATCAATTTAAATATGCATCACCGGACACAATTTTCCCGATCAGCAACTGTTTTAGGATTTATGCCCCGGACGCAATTACTCACAGGTCACGTTTGAAAAATTGTTGCAATTAATTTTTAAACGTGATTTAATAAAACTACCGGAGCAGTGATTTTATTGAATACAATTTCTTCTTCTAAACATACTTAAAAAAAAGAGTTTGTTTAATCAAATGCAACCTTAAAAAATCGTTTTAGTATGGACAATTTTTTAATGTATCACAGTTGGTGTCTCTTTTATTATATTATTATTTCTATATATATATATATAACATCTTTATTTCTGCAGACAATTTTATATACAATAAATTAACAATATAATTCTTATAACATGTTATACGTTGTCCTTAGAAAACGGCTATCGACCATCGGTCTTTCTGCCTGTCCTTGTCCAGTTCTTGTCTTGTTATCTAAAGGTCATGATTGTTAACGTCTTTGTCTATGTCTGCAAATTTAATGATATGAATTGATGAATGGTTAAAGCAGGTTGGGAGAATTTAGGAGTAATGTTAAGGTTGCGAGGGTATTATTTCTATTTTCTGTCCTATTGTACATTTTTGATAATCTAATCTTTTGATTTACAGAATACTCCCGATTATCTTAAGGCTGGTAAGATTTAACAGCAATTAAAAAATAAAAAAGCTCCAGGCTTAATTTAACCACTTAAATCACTTAACGCACTTCAAGCCACAAATTGCAGTCTTCAGTTTGAATCTGATGCAGCTCGTAGTCTTTCCACAATAACCCGAATTTGATTAATGTTTCTGTTAGTGTTCAGATTTTATCCCAATTAAAAAATTCTGAATATTCTAAAAATTGTTACAGGATTAATTTAATTACTTAAATTGCTTAATTAAGCTTTAAACTATAAATTGTAGTCGTTGATTTGAATCTGATGTAGCTCGCAACCCTACCACAACCACCCGAATTTCAGCAATGTTTCTGTTTGTATTCAGATTTGGCTCCAATTAAAAAAAAAATGTGAAAATTCTAAAAATTCTTACAGGATTAATTTAACTACTTAAATTGCTTAATTAAGCTTTAAACTATAAATTGTAGTCGTTGATTTGAATCTGATGTAGCTCACAACCCTACCACAACCACCCGAAATTGAGGAATATTTCTGTTTGTATTCAGATTTGGCCTTAATTAAAAAAAAATTGTGAAAATTCTAAAAATTGTTATAAGATTAATTTAACCAATTAAATCGTTTAAGTAAACTAAAAACTACGAATTTCAGTCATTAATTTTAATTTAATGCAGCTCGCAACCCTTTGACAACTACGCGAATTTTAGCAATGTTTCTATTAGTATTCAGATTTTATAAAAATTAAAAAAAATCTGTAAATTCTAAAAAAATATTTCAGGAATAATTTAACTACTCAAATCGCTTAACTAAACTTTAAACTATGAATTATAGTCATTAGTTTGAATCTGAATCCGTCCACAAGCACCCGAAATTGAGCAATGTTTCTATTAGTATTCAGATTTGATCAAAATTAAAAAAAAATCTAAATTCTAAAAAAAATATTTCAGGAATAATTTAACTACTCAAATCGCTTAACTAAACTTTAAACTATGAATTATAGTTATTAGTTTGAATCTGATGTAGCTAGAAACTCTTCCACAAGCATCCGAAATTGAGCAATGTTTGTGTCAGTATTCAGATTTAGTCCCAATTAAAAAATTCAAAAAATTCCAAAAATCGTTACAGGATTAATTTAACTACTTAAATCGCTTAACTAAACCTGAAACTATGAATTGTATTATCTAGTTTTGCATTTATTTAAAAATATATTTTTTAAAATATAGTATTGTTTAAATTCAAACGTTTTCATCAGACTCACCACTTCCCGTCATATTTCTCCCACCGACTCTCGTTCCCTTACCTGAAACAAGTAAATTAAATTTAAACGTCTTTCTCGCGTGAAACTGCGAGGTGATATCTGGCGAAAATGAGGAGAGATAACCGTGGAAATGAACGGGGTGAATGCGCGAGAAGGGTGGGTGGGGGTAAGAGGAGTTTGTAGCGCAAGTTAAACAAACTAAGAGATCTGTTATCCGTTGGACATGTTTAATTGTATCTGAGAAGGGAGACAGTTTCGCGTAACTGAATATACACGCGCTTCGAAACTGGAGTTGGGGGCGCATAAATAATTACGCGGGGGAGAGGGAGGGCGAGGAAGCGTTTACGTTCATTACGCAGACATATGAGAAATGGCTAGGGATGTGGATTTTGGTGTTTGCTGAGGATTTTTAAAAGGTTGATGAGAATAGAGTTAATCAAAGTTGAATTCAATTCCTTTTTACTTTCCCCGGACCCCTGTCCAAGGGAAAGTATTGTGATCGTGAAAATTTTCGAATCGCCAATTTCAACAAATATGCACGTTTTAAGATCCCCTAAGTCCATTCCATCGAGTTCTGAAAAATGTCTGTGTCTGTGTGTTTCCGCGATAGCGCCTAAACGGCTAAATGGATTAAGCCCAAACTTTATATCTAAGCTTTATATAACAGTGGAATGATCTGAAAAGCTTTTGGTTAGAATCAAAATTCATTAAGTGCAACTTTACTCTTAGCAATTTTTCATTTTTTAATTCGGATAGAAAAATGTTTCAAATAAAAGTTTTAGATCTTGGAAAATTAATAATTTCTGTTATAAAACTTTTATTGTAGGACCTCCGGTTTTCATTTTATAAGCGTTTACCTGATAAATTCCCTTAGAGATTTTAATTATTGAAATAATTATTTTAATGACAAATAAAACGTCAAAGTGCCGTCGTATTCAGCACATTCGCAAAGTTTTAAAAATGAAGAAGAGTGTGAATAAATAATTTCAACACATTGTAAGGTAAGAAACAACACACTTAATTATAATATTCTTCTAAATACTCGGTTTTAACTTTGAAAGACAACAATCAATTTTTTCTATTAATCATTTTGCTTTCCTATTAAATTTTCAATCAGAAATTTATTTGACCGTATTCACTGGGGAAAGTACCGTGATGGACACATCACCATTTTTTTTGTATTCCTTGCTTTATTATTTTTGGGTATACACAGTAATAAGTTCATTATTCACACACATGCGCTCAATGTATAATCGCATGTGTGTTATCTTTCTCATTGAACACTTGATGATTTTTTTTAAATAGAAAATTTGTTTTAAAGAGAAACATTTTTTTAAAGACAAAATAGAAATAGAAAAGAGTATATATATACCCACTAAGCAAGGATCATTATAAATGTTATATTAATATTGTCCATGGATATCATAATAAAATATTGCATTAAATTCATTACGACAATATTGTAGTAATGTTTTTTTTTCTTTTCATGAACAATTTACTTCGACCCACCATAGCAACCTAGAAAATTACTGAACTAATTAATGGATCACGGTTTTACTTTTCGCGTATGTACTATAAAGGCGTTGCCACTTGAAATTAGGCAAAAGATGGCGCTTGCTTTGTCTTTTTAATTATTATGATTCATATAAGGTTATTTAATCAGAATACAAGAATCCTTCAGCCACGGAAATTACTTTCGTTTCCTATTCTTATAAACAAGATACGTTCCGCCTTCACTGATTCGACTTTCTTTGGTGGACGAAACAATGATTTTCGTTCGTCAATTTTGTTAACCCAAATTGTTAACGATCCCACTTGAAAATATTGAAACATTGATTTGTTTTACTAATAAATATAATAAATATTAGAAAGACCTATGGTCGATAGCCATTTAACAACAGTTTTCCATCCGCTTGACCAACGGACACGCTCGTCTCCGCCAAGAGAATGAATAAGTTGTGTAATATAATAACTATGTTTAATAAAAAAAATAAAATATAAAATAATTAAGTTTCGTGTAATATCCTTAATCAAATATTGATACGTTCTTGTAAACTTAGTTGTTAATAAATATACATAAATTATATACATATATTAGTAAAACAAAGCTCATTAAAACTAAAAAAAAAACTATATAAGCATAAGTATATTACGAAAATATTTCCAGTCCTATAAATAGGACTCTAGGGCTTCATTTAGATATTACAAAAAGTCGTTTCAATTTACAGGGATTGCTTTGATTTTACTTATAATACAGTGGATACCTTCACTGTATATTTTCGTAATACACTTATGCTTATGTAATATCTAAATGAAACCCTAGTATCCTAAAATCAAAGCAATCCCTGTAAATTGAAACGACTTTTTGTAATATCTAAATGAAACGAACATTATTTTACATGATAACGTATAAAACAGTCCTTGTAGAGTCTCATATCACATTTGGCGCAAAATTAAATTAGTTTTTAAACAAAAAATTGTCCCTGAGCCCTTTACGCCCTTTATTGTTTTTTCCTTTTTTCCATTAAAGTTCTTTGTTATCATATCTTACTTATAAAAATCTTCACAGAAATGGTTATATTATAATTACTTTTACTTTATTAACGGAATCTCCATTTCCAAACTACAATTATAATTACATATTATAAATGTTATAAGAAAAGTCTGACGCTCTAAAAAGATTACAAAAAAAAAATAAAAAAAAAATAGTTAGATTAATAATGATTATAACCAACGAAAATATAATTCACATTTAAAAAAGGTGGCGCTTGCGTCGTCTTTAATTTATTATGAATATATAATTTATTTTCAAAATTTAAATTTTGTAAGAACCAAAAAAAAATGTTTGTAATGACCTATAAAAAGTACGCTGTCCGATGGGTTAATATAAATCACTAATATTTCTAATAATTAAACATTACAGTAATAAATATGAGTTAATTATTAAAAATCTGCCAATGAATTAAATAAAAAAAAACAAATTAAAATGTTTATTTATATTATATAAATAGGCAAGAAGACCTATGATCGATGGCCCTTATTTGAGAATATATTATGAAAATATTTTTTTATTTTATTTTATATTACATTATATATATATATATATATTTTTCTCAGACAATAAAAATTTAATAGTGGTATTATAATAATAAATTAGAATAAAATTTTAACAATTTAGTACTAAAGTAAATTAAAAAAACACCGATGAAAACGAATAACTTTAAATTCTCCAGTAGTTTCGTCGTACTATCGTACTAGCCCATTTGTAAGTGTATTTAAAATGTAGTTTAATTGTAAAATAAATCATACAAAGCAGATTTAGTAAGTTATATTAAATAAACTAATTTATACTTGACGAATCCCGCAAAATATCAGCTGATTAAATTTGGTTAGGAATTAAGTAAAAAGCTAAATATAATTTACAACGAATGTAATTCCGTTGATGCCACGCGCAAATATTTCGAACAAGTTTGAATTTGTGTGGGAAACTTTATAATCCACTATTAAGGGACATTATATTAAATAGTTTGCATAGTACCTAAACTAATTATTTGAAGCAAATAGTTGCAAACGAGTAATTTTCAGGAAATATTTATATAACACAATATCTACACATAAAATGAAATATTGCAACATATATTGTAAAGGACAACGACCATTGGTCTTTCCGTCTGAATTTTTGTATTTTCGTCCTTGAAAACTATATGGATAAAAAAATTATTGTTCACAGTCTACTTTAGAAGACCTTGCCAGATATGTACGTCATTTAACAGTCTTGAATGTTGTGAAATGAAGCGATGAATTTATTAAGAGTTAAACTGGGAAGTTTCGGTTAGAACTTCTATTTTTAGAAATTAATCATCTCCGTAATTAACGACCAGCTTGTATCAATATATACCCCATTATTAAAGTAATTGTACATCTGTAAGCAATGTATATATACCGGGAAGAATTGTATTTTAATTTAGTTTTAATTTTATAATCACGCGAATGTTATTGAATACAACCGAATGTGTCCATAATGCCATTTTTTTTTTCGTAGACTAGAATACGTATAGCAGACTACCAAGGGATCCAACCAATCAGATCCTGAGAACTAAAAACAACATAATTAGACGCTTGTCAATTCCAGACGAAAACCAAAGACGCCTTATACGCAACGGAGCGAAGATCCACAAGCAGGATGTTCTACTACGCTCAATTATGGATACCATAGGACCACCAACTTAGCACCAGGCGAGATACCTAACGGGGGTCCTCAAGGTAAAATCTGGAGAAACCTAATCGTACATCATTCGACGCATTTCGTGAAAA
The DNA here is from genome assembly GCA_963082785.1 of Philonthus spinipes. Lineage (NCBI taxonomy): Eukaryota > Metazoa > Arthropoda > Insecta > Coleoptera > Staphylinidae > Philonthus > Philonthus spinipes. The sequence continues at coordinate 4,380,341 of OY720300.1, forward strand.
AAAAAAAAACTACAGATTATAACACTTCGTTCAACGAATATTCTGACGTAGTGTAGCTGTGGCTCTAGGATCTTCCAAGCAGAAATCGAAATCGTGGCAAATTTATTATGTTCGAGACATGTCTTGACGAAGGGACATTTAGGGATAAATATCAATATAGCTAGTAACAGCAAGGCTGCACTTATGGCCCTTCAGAATTCGGCAAAGACTCGAGCTCTGGAATGCCATAACCCCCTGATGCAACTGACAAAAGGCAACAGCTTAAGCCTAATATGGCTGCCAGGGAATGAGGGAATAGAGAGCAATGAAATGGCAGATATTAGATCCAACAGGCCAATCTGTCCCCTTGAAAAACAATTCCTAAAGGCAAAAATAAGGGACTTCGAGAGGAAGAACGCTGCTGGGAGAGTATAGAGAAGCTGAGACAGTAAAAATCCTCACAGGGTCGTCATACTCCACTACCAATAGTGATTTCTGGCAACTCAACAGGAAAGACCTCAAACTGCTAACAGGAATTTTAACAGGAAATGTCCCGGTAAAGGACCACCTGCAAAATATATGGGAATAGAAATTGTTTCTCCCAAAACTTGAATAAATGGAACTTGCGAACGTATGGTTCCAGCAGGACGGAGCCACGGTATACACAGCGAGAATCTCAATGAAACTTTTGAGGGAACGCTTCCACGAGCTTCTTATCTCCTTGAGGGGCGATGATTTGGCTCCCTGTGTTCCCGTCGAAATGCTCGAAAGGGTGGAGCGAAACTTAAAAAAGCGGGTGGATTAATGATGTGCACAATACGATAAAAAAGGAATTAAATCGATATGTGAAATACTTATTCTTTTATTGACCTTTCAAATCAGCAAGTTTCCCTGCCACACCCTAGATAACGTAGGTGAAGCTCGATAACATTTTGACCATGATTTTGATGGTTCTTATCAATTAATCAGACGGCTTTCCTCTTCTAAGCAGAGCCACACCACGCAAAATTGATACCATAAAAGGATGCTTCTACATCAAAACGTAGATGGTAAGTGTAGAATGTGCAATCAGAAAGAAGAACATATTAGTTTCGTCTTCACGTTTTGAAGTTGACGCCAGTGGGTTCGATAACATTTATTTTTTGGGTGACCCTCACATGTTTGAAGAATTCAAAGTTACTTCATATTTTATATAATATTAAATTGGAAAGTGATTTAAAAAAAATATGTAACAATTCGATTTTTTGTCCTTCAAAATTATTTTTAAGGACAAAGTCAAATTATTAGTTAGAAATTTTTTAAAAGTCACTTTTTGTCATTAAAAGTATTGTTTCATGGATAGATACAAATTCCTGAAGTTGCATATTTTTTTAAAGACACTTTTTCTTCTTGAAATTTATTCATTTATTTCGTGGACAAAATCAAATTCTTACATCTGATATGAAAAGTAAATTCATTTTAAAAAATAATATTTCTTACTTACAGTAATTTTTTCTTCTTATAGTTATGTCTATACTGAAACTCACCTTCTTTGGGCGGATTATATCCATGCACCTCACAATAAGTAGTGGGTGCTAGTGCATGGCCGGGGCTTATGGGAGCCGCCTCCGTCACCGCTTGCACGCCAGTGTCTATCGTGAAGAAGGTCGATGCGGAGGCGCGCTCCTCGGAGGACGCCGCGTGCACCGCCTCCCGCTGCCTCCTGCACTTGGCGCACCTCTTCATCTCGGAGCGCACGCGCAATAACCACACCATTCCGAAGAGAGCCATCCCGTGAGGGTCCCTCATGGCCGGCACCAGGTGGACATGACCTCTCTCAAGGTCTAACAGGCACATGCCACACGTCGCACCGATCACAACCACCCTCACATTGAAACTTCACAAATTATAAAACTAACTAATAATTTTAAAAAATAATCACAACCACTGGTAAACGGTTAATTCCTTTTGTTTGGTTATTCGACGTGTCGTTCAACCCTGTTGAATCAAAGGAGAAAGAAGGAAATGAGCGAAACAGTTTGTTGTTGATAATTATTCACAGCCTTTATCTAATCTTTTTTTTAAATCCGAATAAATCATCATGATTTATATGATTTGATTAAAATCATTACCTCGATACCCAATACGGGTAAAAGAGGATAAGATTAAGAAAGAAAGATTAAAATCATTATCCTTTCTCCCACTCATTTTATTTTATTTAATATTTAAATAATGACGAATAAAAGTAACTTAATATTTTGTATAATTAAATTAATCGCGTATAATTTCCTAAAATTTTGATAAATTAAAAAAAAGGATTTCGAAAAAAATAATAAATTATTTCCTTTTTACTACTGTGACATTTGACTTACTTTACGTAAGTTCTTTAAAACAAATGGATACTTGTTTTAAAGTACTTACAATTGTTTTAATCTACTAGTTAACTCTATTGATTTTTTTAATCGATGTTAATTTTTAATACTTCATTTTTTTAAAAAAGCCACTTTGCTTTTTTATAGTTCTTTTGTATATATTTATATATATACATAAACATTATTTATTTTTACCTTTAATGTGGCTTTTTAAGATGTATTGATTTATTTTTTTGAAAGCGGTTAATTTATTTTTATAGCACTTGGCCCATTCTCTTGCCAGCAATTTCTTATATTTGACTAATTCCTGCTTTAATATTGTTTTAAATTGGGCAATGAGTTTTGACAAAGTTTGATATCCACTACTATTAACTAACTAACCATCTTTATTCAAATGTGTATATGTATGTACAATAATATACAAAAATTAGAATTATATTCTGTAGATGATGAATCGGCTACCCCACTACTATTATTTTTAACGTTTTTGATATAATTCGATGTGAATTTAACAGTTTGCTTAAATAGCCATGGCATCATTTTTTTTAATTCTATTCAGTTTTCATTATTTTCGATTACCCCGTAGAGTAAAACTCGGTTGACTCTCCGTCCAATGAGAACTGTATCATACCAGTTAACTCCCCGGGGACTCCAATTTTTATCGCGGAATTTACAGCACGGGCGCCTCCTCATCTTATTATAACTTATAATCTGTCGCATTACGGAGTTTTCGCGATGTTTCCCAAACTAGGGGAACGTCCCATTTAAAAACTAGCCGGCTATGAAACTTTAAATACCCCTAGCGGTTTTGGACTGCGGTTTCGGGAGTTTTTAAATTAATTACGAACTATTCACTAAAGCGGAATGCGTGATAAAAGGGGAGAAGTGATGAGGGAATTATAATTGAAATTAATTTAACGACGGGGTTTGTGATGTTTTTTTTTTTATTTCGCGTTCATTACGAGTTTTGTTAATGTTTAATGTAATCGTTAAAATGATTTGCACAAAGGCAATATTTAATGATTTTTCGTTTAAAGAAATATTAAATTTATTTATTTTTAAATAAAATTGATTTAAAAATAATTAATTATTTTCAAATCATTTTTATTTGGTTAATTAAGTAACTGCGACCAAGTGAATGAATTCTCTTTTCTATTTATTTATTTTTATTTGAAGTGTTTTAATAATTTATTTATATTTATTATTACAATATGAACTGCCGATATTTCAATATCAACTTTTCCTCACTCTAGTCCACCTTATAAATGATATTGAGAATATAAAACATTATTATTAACCGATGAAAAGTTGTTCACGTATTTGCCCGGCGCATCCACCAATTCGAAGGCGCCAGAAAAAATAATAATATCGAGTGTATAACAAAAATCGACGACGAAGTTAGCGTTATAAGTCTTGAGTCATGTTGAACTAAGATCACACGCGTGAAATTAAACAGTGACATGTCAGATGTTAATTTTGTGCGTGTGCGTGTGATTTTAGTTCAGATATGACTTTAGACTTTCAACGCTAACTTCGTCGTCGATTTTTGTTATACGCTCGATATATCTTTATTCCACAATAGTAACAGAAATATTTACATTATATTATTTTCATATTATGCACAAAACTTGATTATCTTGTCTGTCTTTGTTTATTCTATGTCGAATTCGTATTCATGCGTCGTGATCGCTAACGTTACTGTCTCTGTCTTGATGATGAGATTTCCGACGAGTTTTAGAGTTGAGTTTCGAACACAATTGATTTAGAATTTAATAATTTTTGGTATATGATTCAAATTGACGATATTTAAATATTAACCTTTCCTCACTCTAGTCCACCTTATATTAAAAAAAACAAAAAACAAAAAAAAACCTTGCTTATATGCGTGAAAGCGATATACATCGGTGGAATCGAACTATATGTTTGAATATTTATATAAAAACATTCTGCAAGCTAAAAGCAGACGAGAACAGCATCGATTAGTTTACTCGTCTACTTTAAGCTTGTAGATTTTTTTTAAATAAAAATTAAAACAAATAATTCGATTCCACCGGCGCGCATCGCTTTCACCAATGAAATCCGCCTATTATTAATTTTTAGGACAAATGCGAAATTAAATGGAGCCCAGGGCACGATAACCCTGGAGGGCGAAATCATCCACTCGGCCGACCGTGATTCATAATTCTCGACCGCGTCAGCGGAATACAGGTGTTGGAAACTGTACATAATCGATGAAACTCCCAACAATGCAATCCAGTGAATAAAGTGGAATTTGAATTTCCAATATCGGCCCATTCAATTGAATCGAACACAAATAAAAACACAACTTTTTTATTACTATTTCGAACCCGTTCGGTGTTTTTGTTTCGATTTTTTTTTTTCCACTGATTTATTGTTTTTAATATCGTGTGCATTTATATAGAAATTGTACACGCAGTTTGATTGAATATTTTAGGCTAGATTCATTAACTTTTTTTTTCATTTTTTTAAATGTAATTATTTAAATGGCTGTAATTAAAAGAAGTTTAATAATTAAAGTATTCAATCGATATTTTGGTATATTCTGTACGTAAAATGTTGAATTGAACGTGCACGTTATTTTTTATCATCACAACCGAAAAGAGTTTTATTTTATCATATGAAATATGTATTTCGATGAAACACAGGATGTACATTATGTAATTCAATGTCCGGCGTGGGTATTTGCCCGGGAAGTAGTTGTTTTAATGTGCATTTGTGACTTTTGACTTACGTTACGTAAGTACGTTAAACTTACGTAACGTAAGTCAAAAGTCACAAAGCTAAATGTGGAAATAATTTATTAATTATTTTCAAATCATTTTTATTTGTTTTATGTAATAATTTAAACAGCTGCAATACAAAAGTTAGAAGAAAATCCTGTGTTTGATCGAACCTATATGTCTTAGATATACTTCCGTATTTTATATACTTTACTGAATGTTCCTGTTGTGCAAATAAATGATATTGGGCGCGTTCAGGGAAATTTTAGACATGCAGCGCAAAGCGCTTGATGTTCCCTGAACACGCTTTCTAGATTAAAAACGTTCACGAAATTATGGCGGTTTTGTTTACAACTGCACGGCTTGAAAAGCGATCCAGCGGAAAAAAACAAAGCGCTGCAGCGTCACACATAAAGCAGTACCGTTCAGCGACACCGCCTTCGTAAAGCGCTGCAGCGCTACAGTTCCCTGAACGCGCCCAATAATTAATCGATGACAGATTTTCCCGGCGCATTCACCATTTCAGCACATTCAATTGAATACAACTTTATATTCCTATTTCAAACATGTTTAGTGTTTTTATTTGTGTTTTTTATCACCCATTCAATTGAATCGAACACAAATAAAAACACAACTTTTTATTACTATTTCGAACGCGTTCGGTGTTTTTGTTTCGAGTTTTTTTTTTTCACTGATTTGTTGTTTTTAATATCGTGTGCATTTACATAGAAATTGTAATGCAGTTTATTGAATATTCTCAAGCTAGTTTCATTTTCTTTATGTAATTATTTAAAAAGCTGCAATACAAAAGTTAGAAGAAAGTTATGTGTTTTACTGAACTTATATATTTTAAATATACTTTAGTATTTTATATTATTAATTGTATGTTTCTATTCTGAAAATATATTTATTTATTTATTGATGTTATGGACAAATCTTACATAAGTCATACAAGAATAGGAGTATAATTAACCGATGGCGGATTTTCCCGGCGCATGCACCATTTAAGCGAATTCAATTGAATCGGACACAAATAATAACACAATTTTATATTCCTATTTCAAACGAGTTTGGTGTTTCAGTTGCTTTGATTTTGTTTACATTGATTAATTATTTTTGATATTGTGCGCATTTATGTAGAAATTGTACATGCGGTTAAATGAATATCCTCAGGCTAGAATTTTTTGTTTCATTTTTTATGTAATTATGTATATAGCAATACACAAACTAGAAGAAAATCATGCGTTTAATCGAACCTATATGTCTTTTTTGTAGCTTACATTCTCTGTTGAATGTTTATATTGTGAATATAAAACATTATTATTAACCGCTGAAAAGTTTCCCACGGATTTGCCCGGCGCATGCACCATTTCGCCAGAAATAATAATACATGTTTATTCCACAGAAGTAACAGAAATATTTAAATTATATGAAGTTGATTGTATACATAAAACTTGATTATCTTCTTTTGGAATTGGCTATCGACCAGAGGTCTTTGCGCCTGTCTTCGTTTAGAATATGTCGTATTCATGCGTCGTGATCGCTAACGTTACTGTCTCTGTCTTGCTGATGAGATTTCCGACGAGTGTTAGGATTGCGTTTCAAACATAATTGATTTAGGATTTAAGAATGTTTGGGATTTAATGCAATTTTTCTTTTAGTACATTTTTTAGCGTTATAACTTGGACTTGGAAGAGCAATTTTAGTTGGTCTCAACTAACTGAACTTCGCCAGTTCTGTAATGGAACTTAAATTGTAGACGACTTAGGTCAATAATTCGTGCTGTCCAAAACACAGAAGAAGTGAAAGTTGCTTTAATTGAAGAATGTGATAATTTGCTCAAAGAAATAACCGACGACGTCATTGGAAGTAAGGGCTCGTAATTGTAATTTATTTCTGGAATAAAGACAATTTATTATTATTATTATAAAATCGTTACATTGACGAATTTTGCATCAATCTTGATTGTTTCATGTTAATTTGTAGTAGTTGCTTGTATTTTACATAAGTAAGTCATCGTGAAGTTTAAGAAAGCTTATTTTATTTCATTCCCATTTAGTGTGCTCTTCTATTTTATTTTTTTGTGATTTATAATTCCAACTCTGAGAAAACAATTAAACAACCCCCTTTTTTGTTCACAAATCGATTTTCCATTGTGAGCGGGTTCGTTCTTCTTGATTAGCTCCCGGGGCGCGCGATTCCCCTCCCTTGTTCTGGAGATTCTTAGACCGGGACTGCGGGGGCGGGGAGGTTGATTTGTAAGTGGGCCGCGCCCGATAATTCTATTATCTAGATTGATTTTTCATCGGGATCCATACATCGGAAGGAATTATGCCTCTCTCGGCCAAATTGGATCCGATGTTTTCATTCGGGGGCCCGTGCCTTCCGCATTCACGACTCCGGATGATGATTGAGGCCTTCAGGATCCCACTCTCTCTCCTTTCTGTGTAATCCAGTGGAAATTTCCTCTTTGGATGGACGTCTTCGTGCGAGGCGGGGGTGTAATGGAAAGGAAGAGTCGGATTAAACTTGTTTCCTCGTCAAGAATTTATATGATGAATTCTACGAGGATTTAAATTGCGGGAAATCAATATGAAATATTAAGCCTGGAAAACCTCTGCTCTATAGCCTTTTTTTTGCTATATTATTATATACAATCCATATATTGTAAATAATATACATAATAATTAATTAGGCAAAATTGGACGAATCCCATTATAATCTACTTATTTACATTTGCTCAATTGAAATTGCAACTGGGTTGCTTTTTTGGTTGCGACTATCGAATTGCTCAGTTTCTTGAATATTGGTGTGTATTAAAAAAAATTTCTGATCCTTTTCTTACTGAAATTTCGCCTCAGCTCCTCTCTAATATCTGGCACTTCTTTACACAACTTGTATAATCACTGATTCTAAGTGCTTTTCTGTAAATAACTTTAAATTCTCTACTAGTTTCGACTTTTTCTTTCTTTCTTAATCTCATACTATCTTTCCAATTAAATCATCGTTTTAATACTCATTCGTATTGGCATGATTCTACAAGACTACAGTCACTAAAATAAAATAGCCTGTTACACAAACTAAATTTTAAGTTTATTAAAATTAAATATTATATTATATTATATTATATTATATTATATTATATTATATTATATTATATTATATTATATTATATTATATTATATTATATTATATTATATTATATTATATTATATTATATTATATTATATTATATTATATTATATTATATTATATTATAATCATTTTTATTCAGACAATACAAATAATACAAAACAATTTAACATAAATAATTACAATACATCTAGATATTAGTCTGTACGGGCTATCCTTCATTATTTATTTTCTTATTAAATTAAATTGAAATAAATCTGATAAAATCATTCGTTTTCTATTAACTAATGAATGAACGAAAATTCAACGAGCGAGTTATTTCCCATTAGTAGTGTTCAAGCCGTAATTACTTAAATAACAAAACAATAACGCCACGGATGAATAATTCAACGGCATCACTTTAATCGATTGTGCATTTAGCGAAAATTAATGGCGCCGGAGTTCCGAGCCGGATATTATCAATTATAATTCAGTTTTAACTTGCAGCAACATTGATCTGATAATCCTGAACCGTTCGAATCGATTTCATCGTCTAATCTGCTCCTGGTTTTATTACTCTCGTGGGATACCTGGGATTATCTCTATTAATTCTAATGGAGCGGCTATAATACCATTTGCACCAATAATTATTTGTAAAGGAGTAGTGTTGTTTTTATTGAGAAGATGGTTAATTTATAAATAATGCACGTATTTTAAAATTATTTTAATATTCAAATAAAGATTTATTTTAACACCACAGTATTTATCACTTTTTATTTCTGTTCGTTGCTGAGAAATTTCTGTTCTGCTTCTAATATCATATTTCTTGTTATAAAATTATTTCGCAAATACCAATGAAGATTTGTTAAAAAAAATATGAATACATTTCAAATTAGTGGTAGTACATGATTTAATGTACATATTTTTTTTTATTTTGAAGTGTTTTGTTAATGTACTGAAATCTTATGTACGTATTCGAAATTATCTCAATGTAACGGTACGTTTTAATGATTTAATTTAAAAACTTTGTGTATATAAGGCAGAGCTGTATTGATGAGGTATGAAAATCCCGAAACACGTGTCTGCAAATAGTCTTATATTACGTAGTTTATATAATTATATTTTTATTGAATATTTTCGAATCAAAAATTGTTGTATTATACAATATAATATTGTAATGCAACAGCAAATATCCATTGTGTCCGAGAAATAGAAAAAAAATGTTTAAACTTTTTTAAATAGAAAAAAGATACACCGATATTTTAATAATAATAATATATTTATTAACGGTAAATCACCTTTAAAAAATTAATTAAAAATTTAATTAAAAATACTGAGTAACTTAATAAATTATTACAATGGCAAAAGTACATAGACAATAATAATCAAATGTGCGCAATAAAAAAAATCTTTTTTAGTCTTGATTTAAAACTAGAAATCGATCCATTTTCCTGGATGGTTCTATTATGAACATAACTCACACGTTTCATCAATACATGAAATCTCAAATTACAAATTAAAATTATAAAACGTATTATTACAGTTAAACTTATAATAGCAAATGGGCACTATTAGACTAAAGCAAGATACAGACCATCGATATGAAACACCTGAGAAGATAAAATTATTAGACGAGACAGAATTGGAAATGAGGTAGTTCGGGAAATGTAAGGGGTGGAACCAATAGCTAATATAATTCAATCAAACCAACTTAAATGGTTTGAGTACTTGAGTAGAATGAAAGATGGGAGATAGGTAAAAAATTTGGGGAGCAAAAAAAAGAAGAAAACGAGTGGCAGAAAAAAAATGGAAAGAACAAATAGGCATGATTCTGAAGAAAAGAGAAGTGGAACACAGTTGAAAATATCGCTAAAAATAAAAAATGAATCAAATTTGTGTATAAAGGAGACGAATAGAAGACAAGAAACGGGAAGCCGCACACCGGAGTGTAGAGGGATGTATTGCTTTTATAACCTTCTGTGTTGTTCAATTTATATTATTGTTTAGGACCAAAAAATGCAATATTTAGGTTAAAAACGAGTATATTCCGTCTTTATGTTCTTCTATTTGATTGCAAATCTTTCCGTTCTTATGTTATAAGAACGGAAAGATTTGCAATCAAATTCTATTACCTGACTTTATAAAAACATTCAAATATACTCATTTAAAATAAAAAAATACAATATTTAATCCTAAACAATAAAATAAATTGTACGAGAGGAATTAATTAAAAACGTGCGTTTTGAATTTTTGCTATTTTTGTCTGTCCAGTCAGTTGAGCTTTTAATCCCCTGACGTACATTATAATTAATGAATAAATCCCCCTTAGCGTTCATTGTCTTTAGAAATTTCATGAAGGTTTTGGGTGGCTTTTCATGCACGAGCACAAATTTCCGGTGTAGAATTTTCTAAACAGGAGCGCTTTATGCTTGGACATGAGCGAGTCAACTTTTTACAAGGAAAATAATGCATTATTAAATATTTTTAACTCTACACCCATGTGGGTAGAAAGGGTCATTGAATATATATATATTAAATATTTTTCTTGTAAATTCTTATTAAAAAAGGAATATTATATTTTTTATACCACTGCATACTAAACTAATAATAATATATTAAATAAAAATGATTTGAAAATAATTAATAAATTATTTTCACATTTAGCTCTGTGACTTTTGACTTACGTTACGTAAGTACGTTAAACAAATGCACATTAAAACAACTACTTCCCGGGCAAATACCCACGCCGGACATTGAACTACATAATGTACACCTGCTGTTGCACATCAACAAAATATTGCATAATGCAACAAATTTTGATCCGAGAAAAATGTCTTTAATGCGAAAACAACAAAAGGAACGTTACTTAATTTAAGGCCATCTGCAGACACGTGTTTCGGGATCTATTCCTCGTCAGTACAGCTATGCCTTACATAATTTAAAGATGTTAAAATAAATCAATTAAATTAATTCAAATACAATCAGCAAAATTAAATCAATTATATTAAATCAATTTAAATTAAATTAAACCAAATTAATTCAATTTAAATCAAAAACCGAATAAAATTAAACGAAAATAATTGAATCAAATTAATTAAAAAGAGAATGGGAAAATAATTTATTAATTATTTTCAAATCATTTTAATTTAATATATTTAAATAACTGTGACCAAGTGAATGAATAATACTCTTTTCTATTTATACTAATAATAATAGATTATATTTATTTGATTACTCTTATACAAGCGTTGCTTTTTAATAATAAATTTCTTTATTCATCACTGATACATAAGCACAAATAGAAAAGAATAACAAATGATGTAGAACACATCAAGATTAATACAAATAAAACAAGCTTCAATCTTGAGAGAGTAAACTGTTAGGACTATTTGGGAGTAACAGTCACGTACAACAACGAAGAGAACGAAGAAATAGAAAAAAGAATGAGCAAGGAAAGTAAAGCAGTCGGATCGTTAAATAGAGTACTAAGGTCGAAAGATGTCTCCAGAGTAACAAAGATGAGACTATACAAAACGGTCAACGGCCAAGACCAGCAGTGGTGAATGGATGCGAGACATGGATGCTGACGGAAAAAAAAATAAATGAAACACTTTATTACTTTGTTTGTATAACTCGGAACCGAGTTATACAAGCAAAGTAAAAAAGTGTTTCATTTATTAAAATTGAATTACAATGTATAACAAAGTAGAAGCCTAAACAATTAACAAGTGAAAAAAAAAATAAATTAAAATGGAAGTATGGGAGAGAAAGCTCTTAAGAAGGATATTAGGGGGAACAAAAACCAAAGATGGCATTTGGAGAAGGAAAACAATCCAAGATATAAAGGAATTATACGGCAGCAGCACTAAAATTCAGCATATAAAAAAAGCCCAAAGATTAATGTTAGCAGAATGCACAGCAAAAGAGTACTTCTAGAAGGAGAAGAGGGAAAAAAGAAAAGAGGAAGGCCGAAGAAAAGATGGTTAGACGCGGTGAAGGCAGATATGTGAAGTGTTGGGATAACAGACTGGAGAACGGCTGCACAGAATGGAGAACAATGAAGAAGGAAGATTAAGAAGATCGAAGAAGTAGAAATCAGTAGAAACTTTAAGTCAAGGGCCTCAATGATGGGCTGTAGAACTTGGAATTTTTATTCCAATAATATTAAACACAATATAAATGAAAATTACAATGAAATTAAACAAGGAAAATTTCTGGCAATGATCAATAAAATTCGATCAATCCCTTTTTCAAACTGCAAAAAATACTTACACTGTAAGTTTTACAAACATCTATTGAAACAACTACTTCCCGGGCATTTACCTTGTTTAATTTCATTGTAATTTAAATAACTGCAAACATGTTACATGAAACTCTATATATATATATATATATAAATTAAAATATCCAGGTGTAACAAATTTAAATTCAAAATCATTTTCATTTACATTGTGTTTAATATTATTGGAATAAAAATACTTAAGAACAAAGTCTATTGTGCTATGGTGTGAATTTATATATTGTTGAACCATTCATAAATATTTCTTGATTTAATGACTTGTAGAGAATTTTAGTAAACACTTCCCTCTAAAAGTCCGATTGAGCCCTCATTAGATACAAAAAGGCGTTTTTCAAGTAGTTTGTTTAATTTCTTCCTGTATGGAATTTTTAAATGATGAAATTTCCTTTAAGTTATATTTTTTAATTCATCAATTAGCTCATAAAATTTTGATTCTTTAAAGAAAAAGTTGCACTGATCCAAAATAATATACTCAAGAAATTACATATTTTACGTGAAATGCAAAATGAGCAAGATTGCACCAAAAAAAATGCACTTTTAGTGCAATATTGCCCATTTTCTATTTCACGTAAAAGATGTAATTTCTTGTGTATACTGTTTCGGATCGGTGCAACTTTTTCAACGTGATTTCTCTTCTTTACATAGTCATTATTTTGGTTTTGTAACAATTCATCAACTGCTGTTGAAGGAATTGGAAAATAATTCACTGAAAGCATTGACATTATTAATGCGAGAATGTAGAATAATTTTGGATTTATATTCAGGAATATAGAACAAAAGAGGAATAAGAACGGACATAATTCACACTTTTTCAGTTATTTAAATTAAGCTTAAAGAACAAAATACTGGGAATTATCACTAAAATTTGAATTGTTAATAACTGAGGCTTCAACTTTATTATACATTTTTTTTCTTTTTCAAATGAACAAAATACTTTAAACTTTGTTTGTATAACTTAGTTTGATAATGATAAATGTAAATTGTTGATTGATGTAAATTGTGACTTATCGTTCACAATAAATACAATATTTGTGTTATACAAACAAAGTTTAAAGTGTTTTTTTATTCATTTCACTAAAATTTAATCATTCCCTTCCAGAAAATTGCAGAAATAAGAGTTTATTATAATGAAATCACTTGACTTGGTTTTGTTTAATGAAGACTGAATTCAGTCTTGAAATGGCATCTAGTCGAAACTAGTCGAAAATATAACAAAAATTTTAGTAAAACTAAAAACAAGTGATTTCATTATAACAAACGCTTATTAAATATGTTTTACCAAGTGATAAATGAGGAAAAGGTAAACAATAAATTGCAGAAATGATCTAATTTTGGTGATTATTGTCAATAATTTTTCCTTGTTTAATTTTAACAAACAAAAAAATTATTATACGATAATAATTTAAAATTTAATTTAAAATTATTATATGATAATAATTTTTTTGTTTGTTAAAATTCATGGGTCTATTATTTTTTCAAAATATTCTCTATAAGGATCAATATACTTCTGCATGCCCTTTAACCAATTTTCGAAGCACTTTTTACATTTCGATTGAAGTACCTCCAATACATGCATTTTTAGCGCAGCAAAATTATTTCATTTAAACTAATAGTTTTGTGTAGAAAATAAATATTTTTTTGCATATGATTAAAATATATTCCCAATTAATGTTTTAATAAATGTTAATTAATTTGGCATCATTCGTACAATCCACAGCTATCTCTAATTACACGTCAATTACAAACGCAAATAATACAACAAACACTCCTGCTAATTAAAGCAGACAAAACAGATTCACCACCGCGGCAACGCTACATCCACCACTCGCATTTCCCCAATACCACTCTTTCCCTGCCGAACTGATAAATTCACAATAAGCAGTCCGGAAAGTTCCAGCCCGAGGTGGGGCTGAAACGAGATGGATAACGATTCGGGAATTAAATATGTGGACACCCAGAGCGATAAACCGTGTCTCGGGGAGTTTGCCCATCGATCCAGTTCAAATTAATAATAGAGCGGCCCGGGTATGAATAGATCTGCCCCCGGAAAAGTTAAACTCCGTTCCGGGAACAACATTTGCATCACCGGCGCGCGGAGTCGGCCCGTGGAAAAATTTGCATAGACGCTGGGATTCTTAATGGGAAACTTTGCTTATGTTTAATTAATTTGTAATTGGCGAGTTGGGGATAAGTTTCGTAAACTGCTGAAATTGTAGTGGAACGACGGATATCATTTCAGGAAAAGGAAATTCATGAAATTTAATTTGAAAATGTGTTATGAATAATTTATTACTTAATTGATGTTTTTTTTTTCCTTTGTTTTTCTTTTATATTGTATTAAATGATGCGATATCCAATATTTATAGAATTAAATGTAATAGTATAGACAAATCAAAATTAAAAGTGGTACTGTAATCTCAGTGCTACTTACAATATTAAAGACTTGCTAAATAAAGACTGAATAATAAAATATAAATAAAGGCTATGAATGCTATTTTACTATTATATATTAATTCAGCCCCTTTGTTTAAACAAATAATAAAGAAAATCTTAAATAAACAACCCCGTTTAGAAATGGGGCAAAATGAAAATTGTCAAAATTGAGCGAACTCAAAGCGAATCTACCGTTTTTTTTTTATTATATTGAATAATTTTGCTGTCTGAATAAAGATGTGTTTATATCATTTTTATTCAGACAGCAAAATTATTCAATATAATAAAAAAGAACGGTAGATTCGCTTTGAGTTCGCTCAATTTTGACAATTTTCATAGCAAAATTACAATTCTTTACAAATATTTATATTTACAATACATATCGCTGATTTAGTAGTCCGTCATGGGATATCGTCCGAAGATCTTTCTGCCCCTTTTCTTTTATTATTTATTAATTATTAATTAATATAACTATGATATCAAGTGAACAAATGCTCTTTTAATTATTTGTAATGGTAAGATTTAACATTAAATGGGATTACTTAAATAATTGTAAAACATTACATTTTATTGATTTCGCATTCCCTGCAATTAAATACACAAAAAAAAGAGAAGAATTTCATCGAAAATAAATCCCCCAATTCAATTCAATCTCGCTAATACATTTCAATTAAACCTAATTTTATATAAGCGACTCCAGAAAATTGTTCTTTGTCCGTGTTTCGGAACGTTGTTTATTTTTATTGCCCATTCGATGCTTAATTATCGGGAGTGAAGTGGGCGAAATGTATTATCCTCGCAGCGGAGTCATTTTTATTGTCGTTTGGGTCGCTTTTACTGGCACCCCCGGGGACGGTATTTTATTTTTCGCCCTTAGCTGTACTCCTGGCCCAGTTTTTTTTTGTTTGTTTTGTTTGTCTTCTTCGTTCCAAGCAAATTAAGTGCACCCCGACGCTTTAATTGCGCACTCCTTAACCCGAAACCGAACTATATTAAAGTGCCTAAAGTTCTTCGCGCCCGTTTCCGCTGTGTAACCGATTCGGGACTTAATTGCTTCCATTGTTGCGCCGAATAATTTTAATTTGTTTTATAGTAAACATTTAAATATACTAATAATTTCGTAATAATTTTATATTCCTTTCTTTACTTCTTATAAATATTAAAATAAATCCCTAAACAAGAAAACTTAAGTAATAAAAAAAATATGCAAGTTTTGAAAGTGATTTTATAGTTTTATATTAATCTACACACTTTGTTTAAATAATTAATTTAAAAAAACTAGTAATAAACAACATCGTTTAGAAAATAAGAAGCTTTGTCAAAATTGGGTGAAAAGCGTGATCTTGATAAAAAATAATAATAAAAGCTTGCATAGATTTTTCTTTAACTTCATCATAAATTCACGACAGGGCAGAAAGACCTCTGGTCGATAGCCCAGACAGACTAACACCTACATATATTGTAATTATTTACGTTATATTGTTAAAATTATCTGTATAGTCTGAATAATGATATATACATAGAGGTTTTTTTTTTATCAGTATACAGGAGAAGTGTATACCTGCAAAAAAAATGCGAGTGAAACGCATTGAACAGATTAATGTGTGTATATTCAGTTGACTATTTGGCATATATGTGTTCAGTTGCGTGTTAGAGATAACTAAACACACATACGTTAATGTATTAGACTCGCGTATTTTGCAGGTATTCATAAGGGAAATGTATACTGATAAAAAAAGCTCTCTGTATATATATATAATAATAATAATAAATGAAGGTTATGGGAGTGATTTTATTATTTTATATTAAACTACACATATTGTTTAAGCAATTTTTTAAAGAAAAAATCGAAATAAATAACCCTGTTTGAATTTGAAAATTATCAAAATATGAGAAAAAAGTGTAGCCTTGAATAATTAATCAAATAATAATTAACGGCCGTGAAAGCCCTTTTATTGCTTTATGTTAATCTATACTCCGTTTTAATCTTTGTTTAAACAATTAATTAAACAAAATTAAAAATAAACCACCTCGTTTGAAAAATAAGGCAATTTTGAAATTATATAAATCGGGCGAGAAGCGTTATCATACCGCGTCGTTTTGAAAAAATCATAAAAAAATAAATTGAGGCTATAAAAGCGATTTCATTGGTTTATTATAATCTAGACACTTCATTTAAATAATTAATTAAAGAAAGACAGAAATTAACCACCTCCTTTGAAAAATAATGCACTTTGAAAATTGTCAAAATCGAATGAAAATCGCCGTGCTGTCTTTAAAAATGAATACAAATGAATGAAGGTTATGAAAGTGATTCTATTGTTTTATAATAATCCAGACTCTTTGTTTAAACAACTAAATTAAGAAAATTAGAAATAAACCACCCCGTTTGGAAAATAAGGCACATTGAAAATTGTCAAAATCCAGTGAAAATCGCAGTGTTGTCTTTAAGAATTAATAAAAAAAAAAATAAAGGTTATGAAAGTTATTCCATTATTTTAAAATAATTTAGACTCTTTGTTTAAACAAATGAACAGAGATAATCAAAAATAAATCACCCCGTTTGGAAATTAAGACACTTTGAAAATTGTCAAAATTGAGTAGAAATCGACTTGTTTTTTTTTTTTTAAATTAATAAAAAATTAAATGGAGGCTATGAAAGTGATTCAATTGTTTTATAATAATCAGACTCTTTATTTAAACAACCAAATAAAGAAAATCGGAAATAAATCACCCCGTTTGGAAAATAAAGCACTTTGAAAATTGTGAAAATTGAGCAAAAATCGCCTAATTGTTTTTTAAAAATGAATAAAAAATTAAATGAAAGGTATGAAGGTGATTCCATTATTTTGTAATAATCCATACTCTTTGTTCAAACAAATAAATAAAGAAAATCATAAATGAACTACCCCGTTTGGAAAATAAAACACTTTGAAAATTGTCAAAATTGAGTCAAAATCGCCTTGTTGTTTTTAAAAATCAATAAAAAAATAAATGAAAGTTATGAAAGTGATTTCATTATTTTATAATAATGCAGACTCTTTGTTTAAATAACTAAATAAAGAAAATCAGAAATAAATCACCCCGTTTGGAAAATAAGACACTTTGAAAATTGGTAAAATTGAGTGAAAATCACCGTGTTGTCTTTAAAAATTAATAAAAAATTAAATGAAGGTTATGAAATTGATTCCATTGTTTTATAATAATCCAGACTTTTTGTTTAAACAAATAAATAAAGAAAATTAGAAATAAACCACCCCGTTTGGAAAATAAGACACTGAAAATTGTCAAAATTTAGTAACAATCGCCGTGTTGTCTTTAAAAATTAATAAAAAAATAAATAAAGGTTATGAAAGTGATTCCATTGTTTTATAATAATTAAGACTCTTTGTTTAAACAAATAAGTTGAGATAATCAGAAATAAACCACCCCGTTTGGAAAATAAGACACTTTGAAAATTGTCAAAATCGAGTGAAATTCATTGCTTTTTCTTTAAAAATTGATAAAAAAATAAATGAAGACTATGAAAGTGATTCCATTGTTTTATAATAATCCAGGCTTATTGTTTAAGCAACTAGATAAAGAAAATCAGAAATAAGCTACCCCGTTTGGAATACATGGCATTTTGAAAATTGTCAAAATCGAGCGAAGATCGCCTTATGATTATTTTTTTTAATAATAAAAATAATAAAGGCTATAAAAGTGATTCCATTATTGTATAATAGTCCAGACTCTTTGTTTAAACAAATAAATAAATAAAGAAAATTGGATATAAACCACTTCGTTTGGAAAATAAAGCACTTTGAAAATTGTCAAAAATTGAGCGAAAATCGCCTTGTTGTCTTTAAAAATTAATAAAAAATAAATAAAAGTTATGAAAGTTGTTCCATTGTTTTATAATAATTAAGACTCTTTGTTTAAACAAATAAGCAGAGATAATCAGAAATAAACCACGCCCTTTGGAAAATAAGGCACTTTGAAAATTGTCAAAATTGCGTAAAAATCGCCTTGTTGTTTTTAAAAATTATTAAAAAATTAAATGAAGGCTATGAAAGTGATTCCATTGTTTTATAATAATTCAAACTATTTGTTTCAACAACTAAATAAAGAAAATCAGAAATAAACCAACCTATTGGGAAAATAAAGCACTTTGAAAATTGTCAAAATCAAGTGAAAATCATCGCTTTATCTTTAAAAATTGATAAAAAAATAAATGAAGGTTATTAAAGTAATTCCATTGTTTTATAATAATCCAGACTCCTTGTTTAAACAACTAAATAAAGAAAATAAGAAATAAACCACCATATTTGGAAAATAAGGCAATTTTAAAATTATCTAAATCCTGCGAGAAGCGTGATCATACCGCGTCGTTAAAAAAAAAAATAAAAAAAAATCGAAGCTATAAAAGTGATTTCATTGGTTTATTATAATCTAGACTCTTTGTATAAATAATTTATTAAAGAAACTCAAAAATAAATTACGCGGTTTGAGAAGGCACTTTGAAAATTCTCATAATCACGTGAACGCCGTGATCGCCTTGAAAAATTCATAAAAAAATAATTACATTATGTAAATGTCGTTTTAAAATTTTGCATTAATCTAGACGCTTTGTTTAAACAGACAGTTAAAGAAAATTAAAAATAAACAGTTCCGGTTGAAAAATAAGTTGGTTTAAATTAGGTTAACAAATTTCATTTTTTTGTAACATATAATAAATGATTATTTTTGTTTTGTTTGCTTTTTAGAAATAGGCCCTAATTAAACAATTGCTTAAAGGAAGCGGAAACAATTAGAAACAATTAATTAGCCCCGTTTAGAAAATCGGGTGATGGTCGCCTCCACTATCAGCCTTAGGATTCATTGTTGGATTCATTGCCAGTTTCACACTCGTCAAAATTTAACTAATTCCTAACCTGACTATAATTTTTAGCTATATAAATGTAACTTTTTTGTAATTTCAGTTACTTGATAATGGCTATCAAACGACGAAACTAATGTGAATTTATGTATTTTTTTTAATGGAAATATAATAAATAATTGTGGTAAGAAACATAGTAGGTGTTTATTCTGTGATTAAAAAATTAAAAGTGTTTTCATTATTATGGATTTCCATGTATATTTATTTATTTATTTAGTGTTACAAGAATAATCTTTACACAGGTCAAAAAAGTTATAATATGAGTAAGATAATAATAACAAAGTATAAACAACAAGTTTGCATTTTTTTTCTTTCATTAAAAAACACGCTATGTAATATACAATTACAATTAGCATGTATAGTATAAATTACACATACAGCATTAAATAATTAAAATGATGCAGAAAAATTATTTACTGTGTAGAATTAATGAAATAATACAATATTAAATCCAGATATGCCTAATTACTTTGTTACTGTAGGCTGATATACACGTAAATGCCCCTAATAATCACAAATTGCATTCAAATTGTATATTGAATAGAAACTCAATCGGTTGAGTTGATTCTTGGACATAAACCGATAAACCAGCTTTGAATAAGCATTCAAAGGCAGCATGCGGAATCCGTGTGCAATTAAATTTACTACACTCTCTGAACTTAAAAGAAATTAGAAAGGGGGAAAGCGGGTTGAAATTAATAATGATTAATTTATTTAATTTTATAAATCTATTATTGATTTACCGCAAATAACCTGGATCAATCATTAAAGGCCATTTTTTGCCGTTAAACCAATGGTAATCATTATCCGTATGTAAGCGCTGAATGATTACACATAGAAAGAGAGCGAGAAAACCTCGACGGTCCCTTATCGTCCGTTCTTGTTAGGATCGTAAAAAAGCGGGCCTTGCGTTTCCAAAGGAATCACTCACATCATCTTCTAATACACATTTAATGCGGCCCATCTTTCAGACGTCCATTATCCTCGTGATTCCGGGCGGGTATCCATGTCGATAAATCGCCGGGGAAGATCCTTTTAAAAGGAATATGCGTCGACAGACACGTCATAAATTCCGGAGGCGGTCGCACACGCAGGTTATAGACGTGTCTCCTTATTCCTTTTCCAGCGGAGACCCATTAAACTCCATTTTGCCCACTTTCGAATGTAGACGTGAGAGGGTTTGGGATATTCCGGATGAGTAGGGTGGGTGCAAACAATGCGTTCTATTCGTTTCCACGTTTGTCGGAATTTGCTGATGTCTTACTGTTTTTGATGGTTTTGCAGTTGTAATAATTAATCAAATTTACGTTTGCTTCATTCAATGTTGTCAATTTAAATTTGTTTAGTTTAACAATTTAGTCTTATCTGTTTAAATATTTTAGTTTCTAATAAAGTTAGTATTTTCTGTTCTTTGGAAATAATAACAACTAAATTTAGTTTAACATAAAAATAATTAATACTGTTGTGTCCTTTCTTCACACTTTATTTTCTAATGTTTATATATATATATTTCGAGTGCTATGCACTCATTATCAATAACAATAATAAAGTGAGAAGAAAAGATGCAACAGTGTTAATTATTTTGATTATACTCTTCACGTAACTCAAAACTATCATCTCCAACTATGTTATTTATTTCTTTTAAGTTCCGAGAGTGTAGTAAATTTAATTGCAGACTCTGCATTTGAATACTTATTCAAAGCTGGTTTATCGGTGTGTGACAAAGAATCAATTCAACAGAACAATAATAAGAATATTATATAAAATGTATTAGAGTGCACTAATGTAAATTTTACAATAAAGATAAGATGATTGTATCCATCTTATCTTTATTGTAATTTTTTTATACTATTCTTCCTAAATGGCTATCAACCATCTTCCCCTTAATATCCATATTTAACACATTCATAATATTATTATTTGTATGCTCCTTAATCCTATAAAATTGCCAATGAGAACAAATTTAGTTTAAGGCCGTTATTTTTATTTGAAACAGCTCCTAGTAGTTCAGACGTTTGCCGATAGGTTGAAAAATCAAAGTTGGAGTAAAATAAACATATACATTTTATAAAAACCACTGCACGCTCTGGAGCTAATCGCATCATCTATTAGGCGTAAAATTGCAGCCTTAAGAGAAACGGCTATCGACCGGAGAGCTTTTTTGCATGATTTTAACTAATATGAATATGTGGATAATAAAGATTAACATTATTGTTCTGTTTTTATCTTCATGAAACTGAAACATTACAAAATCTACGTTTCTTTTTTAATACATTTCGTTATCGCAACAATTATTTACCATCGCGTATATTTCGTCCCGCTCGTATAAATTTACGGCGCGTCTTAAAAGATTCAAAATTATTAATTTAACGAGCGCGGATGCGAAACGACGTAAACAATTTATACCCCATAACGGGGAATTTATGCCGCAATCAGGGGCGGTTTTTATTTATCCCTGTGCGAGAGACGTCCGCCCACCTCGGACAAACGGGGACGGCTCTGCGATCCCGGGCAAGCGTTTTCTAAGTTCTCGACGCCAGAACTTTGTATCGCAGATGTCGCTTTCTAGTTTTACGAGGCCTCCGGATTATCTCCTCGCCGGAAAATTCGCGCAAAGAAAGAAGGAGGGGCGGCTCGCGAAAATCGCTCATTCGTGAAGTGGATCGATTTTCCGGCTGCAGTTTTATAACGATTTTAAGACTATACGAAAGCTAAACATATTTTTATTAATAGTATTTTCTTAATAAATATTTATTTGCTACAAATATAATTTATTTAGGTTATTAGATCCATTGAAAGTATTAACATTTATTATATAAAATTAAAGAAACAACTTTTATTTTCGGGCTGATGTTTATATAAATTAAATAAAAATAATTGATTATTTTCCTTTTAGGTATTGCTTTTTTTACTTACGTTATATAAATACTTTAAAACAAATATTATACTACTACTAAATTTTTATTATCTGAGAAAAATAATACAATGTATATAATCTAACTTCAATGGAAGCCAGAAGGAAAATAGAGAAGAGGCAGACCAAGAACGACATGGATACAAGAAATAGTAGAAGATCTGAAGAATATTGGTGTTAGAAAGTGGCAGAACAAAACAAAGAAGAGGAAAAAATGGAAAGCTACAACAGAAGCGTCGTAACCCCTACAAGGGGTAACAGCCACTATATATATTGTATATATGTTACTTTTTGATCCTGCACGCCATACATGCCCTAGCCATTTGATTCGTTGTCCTAAATTTTTTGTACTGTGTCTTTTCGTATTTCATTTTGTAATTATTTGTTTGTTCTTCTTCCATATTCAGTTTCTGATATCTTTACGGGTTCCATTATGCTTCTTAAAATTTTCCTTTCCTGTATTCTAAAAATACAGGGATAAATAAAATATATATTTTCATTATATATCCTTAAATGAACAAAAAACTATGACCAACAAAACCTTCTTCTTGTTTTGTTGGTCATAGTTTTTTATTCATTTCGTATTTCATCGAAAAGACACAGTACAAAAAATTTAGGACAACGAATCAAATTGCTAGGGCATGTATGGCGTCCAGGATCAAAAAGTAACATATACACAATCGTGGAATGGAAACCAGGAGGAGAAAAAAGAAGAGGACGACCAAGATCTACTTGGTTAAAAGAAGTGTAATCGGATCTACACGCGCAAGGGATAAAAAAACTGGAAAGAAAAAACAAGTGACCGGAAAGTGTGGAACAAAATAAGCAAAAGTACAATAGATATAAGGGTTGATCTCCCTCGAAAACAGATCTAAAGAGCTCAAACAAGAGCGGTAAAACCTCAACTACCACTCAAATAAGAGTTATCTGCTATAAAAATATAATAAATATATAAAAATTAAAAAAGTCACTGTAGTTAAAGGAAAAATAAATAATTAATAATCAATTATTTTCTGTTTCTTGGCAGAACACAGGCAGGTGAAGACGATATGGAAAATAGGCAAAATCAAGCATAGAACATTAATAGAGACAGACAGCAAAAAACATTCACAATCGAGGGAGTACTAAGAAAAAACAATATCAATTTAAATGAAGCGAGTGCCAGAGCAAGGAATCAGATGGAATAGAAAGTGTTTATACAAAATATAAGTGAAGTGAAATAAAGCTAAATCAATATCTACACCAGTAAGGGTATAACAGAGATTTAAATGATAATAAAAATACAAAATGCAAAATACAAATTATTACTTGGTTTGTCAATAAATGGCTTATTATATTATTGTAAACATGTAATAAATATATTTTTCAATTCTTTTTATTTAATTTATTTTAAATTATGAGTAAGTGAATAAATACTTTTTACTATTAAGCAAACGTTATTTCCGTTTGTTTATGCCGAAGACAAGTACGGATGGGGTATTTGAATGATTTATATTGTCAAAAAGTTTGTTTGTATCTTATAATTGGGATAAAAAAATATAGATATTATTTATTTATTTCTTATTATGTATTACTAGTATTATAAATATGTTTATATTAAAACAATATATATATATATATATATATATATATATTGAATCATTAACATATTATTATTCTCCCAAAACGATAACATTAATCTGGGGTCTTTATAAACCTTTTGTTTTCAATCAATAATTTAATCCTTTTTATATATCATAACTAATATTAATCCGCTACATACAGAAATATCAATATTTAATAGGAGATTACTGGAATTTCTGCCTGCCACATTTCGCGGTAAATCCACTGATAGAATAAATATTACCGTGCGCTCATCAAATAATGATTATAATTTCAATTGACATTTAGTCTCTAATTGATTTCTACAATTATGCAGCGGCTATTGTGAAAGGTATTCTGTTGTTGGTAGATATTGGTTTGCATTGTTCAAATAAATCGCAGTACGCACAAAGGGAAGACCCTACAAAAGTGGAATTAATTTCATACACTGTGGAACAAATGGAAATGAAATTATAACCATGAAACGATATGTATATTAGGAGTTAACAAAGGTATCTATATTACAATTAAATAAAGAAAATTACTGTTCAATATTTTTTTATCATTCACTTTTTTCCATAGGTATTTGCTTTATGTTTAAATTAAGTAATTGAAAATCAGAAACGGTGTTTAAATTAATGAAATAAAAAATAAAAAATTGAATAAATTATCAAAAATCTATATTGCTAGATTTTTGATAATCTATTAATATTAATGATAATTATCTGCGAAGATCGAAACACGTGTCAGGAAACTGAAAATAAAAATATGGAACATAACAAGTGTTAATTGTGTTAAAGAGTCCAAAAATTAATGTGTCCCCTTAAGAAACATTATTTTTTGGACTCTTGACGTTCATACAATGAGTATTTTTTGAATTATCATCCTGTTCTGAATTTAGTCCCCTGCTTTACTCTCATTTTTATTGTAATTTTATCCCTAGAATCAGATTATTGAATAAAAAATGGGGTTCCATTTGAAATTTTAAAGTTTTTCCCCTCCCCTGTGCAACAAGGGGTTTAATTTAAAATTGGATGTTGTCCCCTCAGGAAACATTAATTTTTGTTCTCGTAACGTTTTTTCGTACAATGCGTATTTTTCGAGTTATTTTGATTTGTCAGGTTAGTATTTTTTTTTTTAATAATCATGAATACTATTGTAATAAATCTGATGGTATATTCAAAAGTATGTTGTAGCATTTTCCTGATAGTTTTGTATCCGTGCACGTTTCGATTTTTCGTGGGAAAAATAAAGCCGGGCATCCGATTAAAAACGCAATAAATCGGCACCGACAGTTCCCATTAATCCCAATCCGTACACGTGAAAACTCCGCGAATGTTGCCAATTTACACAACAAACTAGAGAGATCTGAGCGAAAAATGGGGAAAATTGGCACACGATCACCCTCGCGCACACAACCTTTTGTTCGCGCAGTGATTAATTCCACCACTCAGCCATATTTATCCATTATCTGGCAGGGTCGTGATTAATTCAGGCTTTTGTGCTCCAGCCATAATTCTTTCCCTCGATGTTCTAAGTATTGTTTCACAATGTATTTCAGCGTTTATTTTATAAAAGCGATTTGTTTGATTTAGCTAAACATCAACTGTTTATAACAATATTATTTACTCTAAATAATAATAATGAATCAAAAAAATAATAATGCAAATTTATTTTTTTGTATCAACAATATCCTGACATAAAACGTGTGCGCAGCCAAGAAAACCGCACGGCGAAAATAATCAAAAATTTCCATAAACCAGTCCACGCTCCACTCTTACATTATGCTGATTGCTATTATGAATTTACAAATTCCTGCCCGACTTGGATTCAGTTTGCAGGAAGGTCGCGGTGGAAATAAAAAAAGTAACTTTTGTCGGGCGGACGTAACCGAGTTTCGAGTTTCGGGCGACATAATGCATATGTATGGGTAGGGAGCAGGGCTGCCAATATCCGTGCCATATATCACGGCGAGGATTTTTTTGCTTATATAAAATATACACCGTGTAAATCACGGGGGATACCGCGGCCAGAATTGGAAAATAAATTAAATGTGGAGGTTGCAAACCGAACCGGGCAGTTTCTTTTAATTACAACGAGGGATATTTTCTTTTGTGTGTACAAGGGGAATAAAATGGTTTGAATTTAAATTATTTTTTTGCTTTTGCGGGAATAAAACGAGTTTAATTTCAGATCGTATTTTTTTTTTATTTTTTCACGAATAATATGCTCCGTATTTGAATTGTATTAAATATTTCTATACTTGGAATATAATTCAAATTTACAAATATTTAATAAATAAATATTTTTAAAGTCTCAAAACAATTTTTAATTAAATTATTAATAATTAACTTCTCTTACAAAATTCTGTATTCCTCATAACCCTAATGTTTTTCCTAAATATAAAAATTATACAATCACCATTCATTAATTTATTTGCGCTAATAATCAGGACAGTTAGTAGATTTTTCTTTAACTTCATCATAAATTCACGACAGTGCAGAAAGACCAGACAGACTAACACCTACATGTATTGTAATTATTTATATTGTTATAATTAATTTCTCACTTAACCCGTGGTGCAACGTTTTTGAACTAATTAAGCTATATTTTAATTAATACACTTGGTTTGTTTCACTGTTAGATATATATATTTACTCCTACTAGTTTCGACCTTTAGTCATCTTCATTGAGAAGATACAAGAATTTACAAGAAAATTATGTACAAATACAAGCCACTATAATAAATCTAGACGGAGCAAATAAATAAAAAAAACATTGAAACAAACCAACTGTTTTAATTAAAATATACCTTAATTATAATTAAATTATAATATTTTTTTATAAAATTCCGTAAATTCATATCTTTGTCGATGAAATAACTTACGTAAAACATAAATTAATGAAAATCAAATAGTATTTTATGTATTATACGTTTAATATATAAATATGTTGCTTTAATTCAGGATGATTTAATTGAAATTAAAACACTTGGTTTGTTTCACTTATTTGAAATAAAAAAAATCTTAATTCAAAAATGTTTCACCACGGGTTAAGTGAGAAATTAATTAAACATAGGTTGCTTTAAATTCATAAATAAATATATATTTGTATATACAATACTTATTTTTCTGAATAAAGATCAATTGAATTAATTATTGTAATTTTTGAAGTAAATTTAATAAAATGCGGAAATATATTGTTTAAAATTGTACAAAATTTATATCCAATAAGACCGGTTGCTTCATACAATTATGCACATGAAATATATAAAATAACTCGTCTCATTGGAATTCCTTGTGTACTTACGATAAATCGTATAAGCTATAGAATTTATTGTAATGAAAAATTAATATTTATTCTTAAAAAAACATTGCTTGTTAGAGATTTGTAATCCGAAACCGGTTAGTGACCATAATTTTCTTTGAATCCGGGCTAATAGCATGCGGGGGGTTAGTTTTTGTAAACGCGCCAATTGAGAACAAATTAATTTACCCTAAATTTAAGCATAAGCACGTCCGGTTTAACGGTCCTCTCCAGAAACTGTCATTATTACATTTTGCGCAGAACAGCTGTGTCTAACATTTTTATTTTTACTCCTATCCCGAAAGATATTCTCATTTTGATTGTTTCCACTTTTGTTTCTTTTTACCTGAACCACTACGGACTTCCCTTTTGAAAAATGTGTTTCCTCCTACCCTTGTACATAAACTTTTAAACTCTAAACTTTGTATATATTTCTGGAAATTAGTAATAAACGAAAAGTCGAAGCGAAAACATCAAACGTTTTATTTCATTTAAACAAAAATCTAAACAGGTCGTACAATATTCTTTATCAGTGAAGAATTATTATTAACGACGTCGATCTAACATTGCTTTTACTGTATTTAAATTAGATAAATATATAATTATAGTACAATTCATAAATTAACTTGTTAATTGTTGAGGCTTCTACTTTGTTATTAATTGTAATTCAATTTTAATAAATGAAATACTTTTTTACTTTGTTTGTATAACTCGGATCCGAGTTCTTTGAACCAGAATATTTTTTTTTTTTTCGGAAATATTATTATTATAAAGAGAATAATTCTTCACCATATAATTAGGAATTGAAGTAATTTTTGTTTTAATACATATATAATTTTTTTTGCAACTTTTATTTTTAAACGTTCCGTTAAAAAAATGTACAAAAGCCAAATAAAGAATAAAAGAAAAGGCAAATAACTTTCCCTTATGCGATAATACCCCGAAAACAAGCCCATAAATTATCATATTAAACCCTCGTTTTCTACGCGCCGTGCTCGCATTTTTAACCATTTGTTTATACGGCAGTCATTTGAAAGAATTTTTTTCGTCCCGGATTAACATAAAACTACAATAAAGGGAAAGCAGGACACGGGTGTCCCATATACTTTATTGCACATATAAATCCTCCAAATATTTCCTTGATACACAAAAATTGACAGATATTAGTTGTATTTATGTAGAACATATTATTTTTTGTATGTATAGTACGAAATTAATATTAAAACAAAAATTAAATCGTTTCCATAAGGGAACGTGATAAAATCGCAAAGCAATCACTTGAATTGCTTCGCGATTTTATCATGAAGTTTCAATTTACTTTATGTTAATAAATTATAATTTGGGAATGGAGATCTGTTAAGAATCTCCATTTCCAAATTACAATTATATATTAAAAATTTTATAAGAAAAGTGTGACGCTCCTAAAACATTACAAAACATATGTATAAAAAAAGGCAAATTACCAATCACAATTTACGACAAAATACAAAATAAATAAATACTTAAAATCGATTAACTTTTCAAAGACTAAATAGCTCATGTATTATTGAGAGTCCTGTGTGTATTCGACTGAAATAAATTGTGAGCGGTTCATAACGTATTCATCAGTCATGTGGCGAAAAGATAAAGATCTGACGTGTGTAACCGTCTATCACGAAATAATATATGACTCGTACACGCCAGAAATAAGTGGAAAACCTAATTGTTTAAACTTGTTTCACCAAATGTTAAGTGAGAAATTAATTCAAGAGTTATTAAAAGTAATATTTTTAAGCATTCTAAAAGAACTAAATGGTGAGGAAAATAAAAGAAAAATTGATTTATTATTTATTGATCCTTTACATATGCAGTGTATTAAATATGTTTTTGATACACAAAATCTGGCAATTAAAAAACTAAAAAATATCAACGCAAATGTCTTTGTCCTAATTGTATATACATATACATATGCAATTAAAACAGAGACATTTGTGTAGATATTATTAGTTTTTCATTTGCCAGATTTTGTGTTTTATTTATACAAAAATTTAATAAACTGAACGCGTTGTCATTTTCCGTGTGTGTTTAAGAATCAAATACTGAAAATCCCGTTTCTTCTAAATTGCCTAAAATGTTTCTTATCTCAATTTTCAGACATAAAAATACATTGCATCAATATTATATTAACTTTAAGTGTGGTTTTAATGTTGATGAACCGTTATTTGTAAACATTTTGTTTAACACGGCGTTAAAAAAATGTACAAAAGCCAAATAAAGAATAAGGGCAAATAACTTTCCCTTATGCGATAATACCCTAAAAACAAGCCCATAAATTATCATATTAAACCCTCGTTTTCTAACGAGTGTAATGTAAACATTTTGCTTTCTTATTTTTTTACAGCACTTAACATTTTATATTATTTCTCCATATACCGATACACATACTCGCCTCTTAAAGGGCTATCATGATTTTTTTCAGAGTTTTTGATGAGAGAAAACATTCACCGAAATAAAAAAAAAACAATGTAAAAAGGTGATTTTCCGTAAATAAAGATTTAATTAATTAATTAATAGAACGCACGAAAAAAAGTTAAACATCATTGATAGCCTGAAAATCATTAAATGGCTTCATGATATACTAAAATGTAGGTAAAGGATAAACGCAGAAGCTGTGAGAATTTGCGGAAATAATTTTTTAACAAAAATGATCCTTCGCAAATTGAGCCATTTTTTTATAAATTTGCGATTTTTTCCAGCACTCTCAGACTACATGAAAATATGATATATTCTGAAAATATAACTGGACGCGTTGTCATTTTCCGCGTGCGTTTAAGAATCGAATACTGAAAATCCCTTTCTTCTAAGTTGTCCAAAAACAATGTTTCTTACGTCAATTTTCTGACATAAAAAATACATTGCATCAATATTATATTAACTTTAAGTGTGGCTGTAATGTTGATGAACCGTTATTTTTAAAAATTTTGTTTTGCCCGGCGCAGTCACCATTTTTTATGAAGAGTTTATACGCTTCTTATTATTTGAATGGTAACTATATAATATAAATATATTTATTAAATTTGTCATAATCAATTAAAAGCAATAACCACAACAGCATTAATGTTGGATGCACTTGGTAATTATAACACACTTTGCGAAATAAAATTGCTTGAAAAAGTTAGAATATCGCTGCATTAAATACATTGAGCTAAAAGGAGACTACATTGAGAAATTAATAAAAAAAATTAAAAAAATTAAATGCTTTTTCTTTCCTAGCTTTTACTGTATTTTAATTAGAGAAATATATAATTATAGTACAATTCAACGCTTACAATACAATCCTAACTATTATACTATCACCATTAATCTAAGCATATTGTAGCTTTAGCTCATTCAAAAATCTATTTGGCCGAATTCACCGGGGAAAGTACCATGATGTGATGTGCCCATCATTTTATTTTCTGTATTTTGACAATTCAAAAATCACAAATTGAAATATTGTTGAGTTTTTGAGTTATTTTCAGTTTTATGTCAGAAAAGACGAATTTTATACATATTTTCCGAAGTTTGGAAATTAAAAAAAATTAAACTTGAAATTATCATGATATATCTTACTGAAACTTTGTGGAAATATTCCTGAAACCTTGCTCTTTCAGAAAATGTAAAAAGCGAAATATACCTTATCGGTAGTTTTTGAGTTATTTTCAATTTTATGTCAGAACAGACGAATTTTATACATATTTTTCAAGTTTTAACAATTCAAAAAATGTAAACTTGTGATTATCTTGAGTTATCTTAATGAAAATGTGTAGAAGAAGAAAAAAAAAACGTCTGTTTTCTGTGTGTTCATGAATCGTTATTTGTAAATATTTCGTTTAACCCGGCGCATTCACCTTTTTTTTTCATGAAACTTCTTATTTGAATGGTAACTGTATTATATAAATATATTAATTAATTTAGTCACAATCAATTAAAGGTAATAACTCTAACAGCATTAATGATGGAAATGCACTTCGTAATTATTGCTAAATAAAATTGAGCAAATGCATTTCGTTAGTTTAAAACACCTGAGATTAAGATTTCTCCCGTGGAATTTTTGCAGTGTGAACTGCCGCTTGAGGCGAAATAGGTTCCCTTTTCCGGGAATGCACGGAAGAAAAAAAAACGTCTGTTTTCCATTAAGCTCGCAACGTTTTACCCCTTTCCGAGTTCACCCCGAGGCGACAGCGTTTTCCTCTCCGCGGATATCTGCTGAATCTTTTTACAAACTGAAAATTAATTAATCAACTCGTTTTTTTTTTGCAAGCGGTTTAATTATTTCTTAAGTAATTTTTTGTGAGGCGAAATATTAATTTACTAAATAATTGAATTAATGAGTTTGTCGGTCAAGAAATGAAACGCAAGAATTTTTGTAAAAACTTTGTTCGCTCTTTATCTATATCAAGTATTAATTATAAAATATCTATAATATTTTTTTATCCATCAGTTCATCACATTTTGTTAGTAGAACACTGACAACGACGTTAGCGATCGTGATTTTTAAACAATGACGCAGACTGGATAAGAATAGGTGGAAATACCTCTGGTTAATAGCCAATTTCCGAAAATGGAGTCAAATAATCATTATTTTAAAAGATAATTATTTAATTATAAAGCATCAACATTTATATAATTTAAATAAAAAAATAATTTATTAATTTATTAATAATTAATAAATTAATAATAATAAATTATTTATAATTAATAAATTAATGACTTCAAATTATTTTCAAATCATTTTTATTTAATTTATTTAAATAACTGTAAACAAGAGAATGAATACTCTTTTATATTTATAAAGCTAGAGTTAGTTTAAATTTTAAATTCGGCAACCAAAATAACGTACAGTGACTTTAAAGTAAAAATTGGAAATGGTAATATGTTATGATGAACTAAAAAGCAATATTATGCAAGAATAGTAAACTAAAATGAATTTTTAAAGTAAAAATTTCGCAGTGGTAATAATTTATAGTCAACTTAGAAACAATATTATGCAAGAATAGTAAATTACAATGATTTTTATAGTTAAAATTCTGTGACTTCAGTTTCGGCTCTAAATAAATTATATGAAATAATTAATAAATTATCCCCTCTTTTGCTACTGTGATATTTTTACTTAGGTTACATAATTACTTTAAACAAATGTCCAATAAGGGACATTTGCTGTTGTATAACAATAACATATTGTATAAAGCAACATTTTTTTTAATCGAAAATATTTAATGCAAATAACAAACAAATAAAGTTACGTAATATAAGGCTATCTACAGAGACGTCTTCCGGTATTTCATCCTTCATCAATACTGCTGTGCCTCATACAATTTCAAAGTTGTTAAATTAAATCAATTAAACGTACGATCAGACTAGCGATCTCCGGTGGAAATGATAGTAAAAGATGTGGACGGATGCATACGAATTGCCATACGCAAACTCGATATATTGTTTTCTGCAAAAAATCTTTTCGACTTTTAATATTGCCTCGCTGGCTATAAATATTTAATAATAATAATATTTATTTACGGAAAATTAACCATTTTACAAAATTGTAACAAGTTTTACTATAAGTAGTAGATAAATATACTATTAAATACAAATAAACAATAACTAAAAATACTAATAGTATTAAAAAAGATTTATTTTTATTTAAATATATTTAAATAAAAATAATTAACACTGTTGTATCCTTTCTTCACACTTTATTTTCTAGTTGAAGAGTTTAACATTTTTTTTAAACTAGAAAATATAGTGTGAAGAAAGTATAAAACAGTCTTAATTATTTTGATTATACTCTTCACGTAATCATCCATTAAATTTATTTAATTTATTTAAATTACTGTAACAAAGTGAATAAATCCTTTTTTTCTATTATAATCAAAATTCTAATTCACTTCTTCACATTTTTTAAACACAAATCAGTTAAAATTCTTTTTTTTTTTTGGCTAACGTATTAGCACAATCATCTGGAAATTCCTGAACCGGCTCTCGCATTCCCCTCGAAATGTTTTGCGGAGTGAAACCTGCTAATGAGTCCCTCTTAGCTATTAGGGAAAGAAGGTGAGCTGAGCGAGGAAAGAGGCGAGTGGAGATTGTGGAAAAGCGAGGGAGGGTTCTGGTGAGTTATGGTTGGAGGGAATTGCCGAGACCCGGAAATATCAATGGAATGTAAAACGTGATATTTTTCCAAGAAGGCGAAGCCTCCGTGGAGATAATTCAGGAAAACAAGGAGGTAATAAGGCCGCTGAGAGATATGTGTTTTTTACCGAAAAGTTAATAAAAGAAGACACGCACTTTTTTCTTAAAAAATGTATATGTTAATAAATTAAATAGGAGAAAATTAATTTGATAATAGAGGAAATAGATTGTGTATAATTAAAAGAAAAGGTTGTGGAGGTTGTCAATAAATAAATAATGATAATAGTGATAGTGTTTCATTTTCCAGAACAAATCGAATTTAATAAAACTCCAATTTTAATAAATCAATCGAACCTGATAATACTTTTTTGTAAAATTTTCCGAATAACATGTTTGGAATTTTATCATAGTTTAATCAAACGGTAATTCCGATGAATCCGCGTTGGTGTGGATTTATGAAATTCCTTGCGATTAAGTCCTCTTGATCCAGTCTCTTTAGAAGCGGGCGCAATTAGGGCAGACTCTAGCCGGGAACAATGCAGCCACATCTATGATAACTAATTAAGAGCTTGCGGTCGGATGCCCCCCGGCCCTTATGGAAATCGAAATCGGATTTCCCTCCGAATGGTCACATAGTTCCTAGCCGGAGTGAGTAGTCCGCGTCCGCTTATCGATCAAGAACAACACTATTACGTCCCGCAGTAATTGCCAATCCAACCGATTTCCCAACTATGTTACCATTGCTAATATTCTCTTATAATTACTGCCCAGATGAATACCATTATCTGCGCGGTTTTCTTCGTGATAATTAACTGTTTGGTTTATTACGTAATAATTTTCTCAAGAGATAATTGCAATAATTTAATTTTTAATAATTAATTCAACTCATTTCCACTTCTGTTATCACCAAATTTATAATGCATTTATTGCGAATAATTACAAATTCTTTTTTTTTTTTCAAATTCTTTTTATTTAATTTGTAGACATTATTTATTTATTTATTTATATTTAGTTTTATAAAAAAAGGCAATGAAAAATAATAATAATAAATTTCGAAAGCTATCAAATGTCCTTTTTGTTCTGTTGTGAACTACCAATTTAGTTTTATACTTTGACAAGGGCAATTGACATGATTTGACTCAAGATAATTACAAAGCATATTTGCTAAACAGCTGGTCGGACCAAAACTAATCTGTTTTGTTTATCAAGGTAAAGTATAATAAAAAACAACAAGCAAAAATTAACTTAGTTAAACGCTTGGTGGCCGGTTAACTAATTTAAATTTACTTAATTAACGGAATCTCCATTTCCAAATTACAATTATAATTACATATTAAAAATTTTAATTTATTGCTCAATAAAAAAACTGTCTAATTACTCGTCATGATCGCTAACGTTATTGTCAAAGTCTGTGTTATTTGATGAAATGAAATGAATAATAGTAGAAGTAAGAAATTTGTAATTTGAAGGATTATTGGGGATGCCGGTAATTTCATATTATTTATTGAGTCTATGATGAATTGTAAATGTATGTTATGCAATGGCAGATTTCTTAATATTAAAAATATCACTTTTATAAAACATTCCACATCAAAATAAATTTAAATCGTTTTCATAAAAAAAAAAACAACAACGACATTTCAACATAAACCACTTTATTTCTTTCAACAAAGTTAAAACAATTTCACGCGATTTTGAATAATGGCAGATTCGAATCGGAGCGTTGCCCGCATTTGACGATATTGTTACAAATTGGATTAAACCGATTCAAAGAACACCTCTCCTTTATGTTTCCTCTGGAAACGTCAAACAAAGGACTCAATCAAATCATAAAAGCGCTCCCCTTTAACGTTGCACTTTGTCGGTAACGGGGCCCGCTTTGAGAACGGCGGGGGTGGGTGCAAATAAATCGCAACCGAGAAAACGTGGCGCCGCGGCCCTTTGAACGGGAGGCCCCTTAATTTTCCGGCGGACAACTTTATTCAGTCGCGCGCTCATTCGAGCAGGTTTTAAATCAACTGTTAAACCGAATTTTTGAATTCAATTTCTTTAAATTAAATAAAAATAATATTTAGCCAGTTTGTGAATTTCGCTTTATTGTAACAGGCAGTATTATAATATATATATTAAAATGTAAACACACACCTCATTGCACAAAATTCATAAATAAAGATATTTATATATATAATATTTACAAACATATTTATTCCGAGAGAATACATAGATATTTAATTTAATATATATGAAACAATTTAAAACGTATATTTTCTTAAGAGAAACGGCTATCTTTGTCTAATTTCTGTCGTTGATTAAAATTAAACCCTCATGATTGCTCATTTTTCTAAAATTATTTTGTGGTAAAAATATGCTCATCTATTTTATATTTTTGTTTCTATTTTGACCTTAAATTCGTGTCTTCTGTACATCTATAGTATACGCAAGTATGAGCATATTTCGCATTAATTAAAAGATAATTTTAATTAGAGGGAATTTATATTTTATTTGTTTATATTTTCATTTATTAAATTTGCACGTTGTTACGAATAAATTTATTTTATTTTAATTTTACGTGTTTAAGTAATTTTAAACCCTCTATTTATTTACTAAGTAATTTTCTAACACTTCCATGCATAAAATAAGAGAGTATACAGAGAAAGAATCGTTATTATTTAGAAATAAATAGAAAAGAGTATTCATTCATTTTTGGTCATAGCTATTTAATAAGTTAAATAAAAATGATAAAATGATAAATTATTTCCACATTTAGCTCTGTCGAACAAAAAAAAAGTTGCATGATGCAATATTTTATTGATATGCAACAGAAGGTGTACATTATGTAGTTCAATGTCCGGCGGGGTATTTACCAGAAAAGTAGTTGTTTTAATGTGCATTTGTTTAACGTACTTACGTAACGTAAGTCAAAATATCACAGAGCTAAATGTGGAAATAATTTAATAATTATGTATGAACTATATATGAATAAATTATTAAAAATCAACCAATAAAACACAGATTAGATTGAATAACTTTAAATTCTCGACTAGTTTCGGGTTATTAGCCCATTTTCAAGAGAATTTAAAATTTGTTAACAAATAACCCGAAACTAGTCGAGAATTTAAAGTTATTCAATCTAATCTGTGTTTTATTGGTTGATTTTTAATAATTTATTCATATTTATTTCATATAATATGAACTACCAATGTCTAAATATTAAAACCATTAATTATAATAATTATGTTTATGTCATACATTTTTATTTATATAAATAGAAAAGAGTATTTATTCACTAGGTTTTTAATGTGCATTTGTTTAACGTACTTACGTAACGTAAGTCAAAAGTCACAGAGCTAAATGTGAAAATAATTTATTAATTATTTTCAAATCATTTTTATTTAATTTGTTATTTTGATTAACACCACAAACATAATTAAACCACATTGTTTGATATATAATAATGATTAATTTTTAAAATTAATTCTTTTATTATTTATATACAAAAAAAAGTATTTATTCGCTGAAAAATACGTTCAATTTAAAATTCATTCGGACACAATGAACCGTGAGCGCCG
The DNA here is from genome assembly GCA_963082785.1 of Philonthus spinipes. Taxonomy (NCBI): domain Eukaryota; kingdom Metazoa; phylum Arthropoda; class Insecta; order Coleoptera; family Staphylinidae; genus Philonthus; species Philonthus spinipes. The sequence goes on from OY720300.1 coordinate 4,417,691, forward strand.
GTAATAATCTTTTGAGTAATTATTATTAAGGCTTCATTCTTTCATTGTTCTGGACCGGAAGTGGAAGCGATAGATCAGGCGGCAAATGACGCGAAAAAAATGGGGGGGGGCAGGGCGCTTCCGTGATGGGGCGCCATTATTTCGGACCGGCTCACACTGATGCGATGACGAATGTCGCAATTTGCAGTGGGGCGCAGATAGTCCGTCGCTTAATTAATCAATTTCCATATGTGCCACATCGCACCGGGAACGCTGGAATGCCGGCGAATATTTCACCTGCATAGAGAAAAATGTCTGCGGATAACACTGGCGAATATTTCACTCGGAGATGCTACGAGAAGAGACAATCGCGCGGTTTTTAGTGAAAATTACGTAATGTGTTGATAGTTACGTGTGGGACATTAAGTTTCGTAGAGGGGATATTTTAAAGAGGATTCGTGTCAACAGAGTTTAATTTTTGTACCAGAATTGAGCTTACAAATTTTAAAAAAGAATTTTGTCATAAAGCCTATTTATTTTCTTCTTATAACGTTGTAATTAATAAAATAAAAATTATTTGAAAATGATTAATAAATTATTTCCACATTTAACTCTGTGACTTACTTTACTTTAAACAAATGTACATTAAAACAACTACTTCCCGAGCAAATACCCACGCCGAACATTGAATTACATAATATGCACCTGCTGTTCCATATCATTTTTATTTAATTTACTCTATGTACATTTCGAACACAATACATTTAAAAAAAGCACGAAGATTACATTAAATTTAGATAAGTATAACTTTTTTGGGAATATTATGCAAATCTTACAATCATAAGAATTAAAAAATTTCCGGACGCCGTTTTAATGTGCATTTGTTTAACGTACTTACGTGGTGTAAGTCAAAATGTCACAGACGGCGTGGATATTTGTCCGGGAAGTAATTGTTTTAAAGTACATTTGTTTAAAGTAAAGTAAGTCAAAATGTCACAGAGCTAAATGTGGAAATAACTTATTAATTAGTTTCAAATCATTATTATTTAATTTATTTAAATAACTGTGAGCAAGTCAATGAATACTCTTTTCTATTAAACACTTTAATCGAACAACGATCTATAACAAAGTACAAGCCTTAAAAATCAGTAAATTAAAAATTATTCTTTTTCAGAGTTTTTCAATAATTCAAATATTTTTACTTTATTCACTTGCTCTCACTTTTTTGTTTTTTGTTTTTGATAATATTTCAGTACATAATATTTTCGTCGAATTAACTTGACGTTATTCCCCAGTGGAATGTAATTTAATAAGTCCTTTTTCTTACTTATTTATTCACATTATCAAAAACGTCTAGACAAATTTTGATGCAATGAAAATGCACGCCCGTCAAGTAATTCATTTTACAAAACGGGAGACGAAGGCAACGGAAAAGGTTAAAGCAGGAAGTGCGACTTGACGGAGGCAGACAGTTCGTGTTTCCCGGATGGAAGACCCCTCTTTCCCCCATCCGACGGAAAAGGCAGTAGGTGCCAGACAGAGAGTGAAAGAAACATCAGTGTCACACCGCGTGAAAAGCATTACACTATATTCAAGGAATAACGCAATACATTGCGCTTTCCGTGTAATAAGATTTCATACTAAACAGACGTGCGTTGCTTACATTCTCATGCGAAAAATAAGAATAAGAATGATGGGAGAATGCGGACACCTTGGTGGAATGTTTTGTTGTCATAAGCAAAACTGCATTTTGTAAATTTTATCAACTTTAAAGAATAAACAAAAATAGTTTTGTATATATCAAACATCTTTATTACTTGTTAATTGTTAAGGCTTCCACTTGGTTGTACGTGGTTTATTATAACTTAATAAAACACTTTTAACTTTGTTTGCACAACTATTTCTTTTTTTATTATTTAGTGACTATAGTTTCGACAACATTAGCGTGTCATTATCAATCTTAGTTGTCGAAACTATAGTCACTAAATAATAAAAAAAAAATAGTTGTGCAAACAAAGTTAAAAGTGTTTTATTAAGTTATATCTTTATTACTGTTATTGATAAAGGTTCAACGCTTGATTTCTCAAATGTAAAACTTTATCAATTATAGTTTAATACGTTTCACCAAGTGATAAACGAGAAAGTTGATGCTCATAATGTATTCATAGCACAGAAAAAAATTATTAGATCAATGTTTGGTCTTCAGAGACTAGATACATGTATTGGTAGCAAAAAAATGTTAACACTGTATGGAATATATGTCTACAAGATGCTATGTTACATAAAACAAAATCTTAATGTTTTCCCTACGTCAAGTCAACATCACAATTATGAAACTAGACATTGTAATCTACTGCGGTTAGATGAATCGCACACAACTCTTATGAATAGAGCATATTTTTGCGAAGGGAAAAAATGTTTGACCTACTTCCAGATAATGTTAAGAAATTAGATTATTCTAAATTTAAAAAATATATATAAAAAATATACTTATAGCTCATCCTGTTTACTCAGTTGACAACTACTTATTATTATTCCCTACTTCCATCGACGGCAGTGGTAATAATTAAACATATCTGTAATACAAATTTTTGTAACTTCTCTTCCTTGACGTTTACAACTTACAACTATGTTATTCAACATTTATTGTAGCTAAAGTGATAAATAAATAAATAAAATAAATAAATAATTAAAATTATTTGCATGAATGGTGAATGCGCCGGGGTTTAACTGAAATATTTACCTATAATAATTGAATTAGAAATTCCCCGCTATCCTTATATCCCTCCTATATATTAAAATCCTCCCATCAACATTTATAAATTATTTAATTTTTGCATAATTGAAATTTACATTTATGTTTGTAAAAAAATAAAGCGAATCGCCTATTCAATAAAGGCAATTTTCGTTTTGTAAAATACGCAGACTCGCGATTTGGATGTCAAATTACAAATACCAATAGGTTGAATTAAATAATATTTATTCCAATAATAGTCTGTATTAACATTAAAATAACAAATGAAACAAGATTTAGATCTTATAAAAGAAACGATAAAGTAAAAGCAGAAGCGACCCAAAAACATGATGTTATTCTGACGATTGTTAAGACCACCCTCTTCAGGAAGCAAATTTAAGAGGTTTAATTTTAGTCAAATCATAAAAATAATGGTTTAGACACAGGAAGAAGCATCGTATTTTATAAAAGAAGGAGAATGATCTTCTAAGAAAGTGGGGATTTTGAGATCTGGTGGTTTGGTAGGAAAACGGTTAAGACTTAATCCACGCTCACGGATTATACCTTCTTGATTTGATCTTGGCAAACCGAATAGAAATGCATAGAAGTGTACACAATGATTTATTGTTTCTTCGGTCGTTTCAAAAATCTCCAAATGTAAAATTATTCATATTAAATAAAAAATTTGAAAATAATTAATAAATTATTTTCACATTTTGCTCTGTGACTTAAGACTTACGTTACGCAAGTACGTTAAACAAATGCACATTAAAACAACTACTTCCCGGATAAATACCCACGCCGGACATTGAATTACATAATGTACACCTGCTGTTGCACATCACATCAATTTATTTAATATATTTAAATAACTGTGATTAAGTGAATGAATACTCTATTCTATTTATGTAAAATTATTCGTCCTATATAATAAATTTCGCAAAATTATTTTAAACTAATATTATTTTATGAAAGTGTTTTAAGTTAACACTCTCTTTTATAAGACTTCAACCATCATGTGTGTGTTCCAGTGGTCTTGATAGCGTTCCTTCATCCTGTTCTTCACTTAAGTTCCCACGATTCACGAGAAAATAGTCGAGGAGGTTAAGGAAGTGTAATTTTCCAAGCATCTAAAAGTGGCTGATTAGTTGTTTAACGTGTTGTGAATGGTTAGAACATTTATTATTTTCCCAAAAAATTCAACAAGCCTAACGAAATCATTCCATTAAATTTTCTCAACCTCTGTTAAAGTATCCGTAAAATGTTTATCTTTTATTAACCATATTTGTGGAAAATGCCTTTTCTTTTCTCCACTTTGTTTTGAGATTTTTTTGATAGAAAAAAAAAACAGTTTTCATTTTTATTAAGGGCTTTAACAAATTGTTTTACAAGCCCTAATTTTATATGCAACGGAGGCAAAATTATACGATCCAATGATACTAGAGGCAGGTTTATCACGTTTTGTTATTCTGGAACTAGCATTTCCCGAGTAGACCAAACACTTTTAAGCTAGTGTTGATATTTAGCTCTACTAACCCACAAGCAAAGAAAACGGTTAAGACTTAATCCACGCTCACGGATTATACCTTCTTGATTTGATCTTGATAAACCGAATAGAAATACATAAAACTTTACAGAATGATTTATTATTGCTCCGATCGTTTCAAAAATTTCCAAATGTAATATTTTCGTCCTATATAATAAAATTCGCAAATTTACTTAAAACTAATATTATTTTGTAAAAGAAAACGGATACTTTGTGTAACCACACTGTTGACCTAAAAGAAAGTTGACCATTTTTAAATCAACACAGATGAGTCAGTTGTTTTCAGCATATTTAATTTAGTCCATAACCAGAGCAATTGTTGTATATTCTTCTTCTACTTTAATAGAATGTGCAATATACATCCACCCCAATTTATTCCTATTGTGTAAGAGAACATATTTGAGACTCCGTTTTGACGAGTCAGTTGTAATGTACCTCTCACATGTGATTATATTCAATGTTTTTAAGAACAACTCTGTGTATAATAGTCATTATTGTGTAATTATCGCTTTGTATAGATAACATTGGAAATAGCAAATAATTCACAAATCAAATAGTTTTCACATTCCAAATCAATTATTATCAATTATATTCTCGTTTTGTTATTCCATGTTATGCATACAAACAATTAGTGTATTATCTTATCATCAAAGAAATGAAGTTGTTCTGGTGTTGAGGAGGACACTTCTATTTCGACAGTTGAGTAAGACAGTTTGCTAAATCAAAACTCTGAATCTCTAATTTCTAATTCTTATTTATTTCAAATTGTAAATTCGTTTATTAAGTATGAATTAAATATCAAGTAAGATTTTTAACTTTGACTATCATTGATCGAATCTAAGTTGACAAAATCGCGTCTTCGACAACAAACTCAGGAAATCCAAATAAAATAAATGAACCGTAACAACCAACAACACCATCGTACGTTACACAGTCACTAGAAACGTAATTTAATAATCTCAGTTACATTTGTTTACAAAACACAAAATCATCTTCTTCAGAAAAATATATATAAGAAGATAATGTCATTCTTTGCGGTAATAAGAAATTTTAGTTTCTTTTCTTAATAAGTGTCTTTATTTCAGTCTAGAAGCCAAATTTTCGGAATCAGACTTTGATAGTCGCTGATTAGGTCGTTTAAATCATCTTAGTTAACTGGTTTTAGCGTTTCCAGAACACATTCAAAGTAACTATCACTACTGTCAATTTTCTCAAAGCCAATTGGCTTTTGTGTGACGTATTTGGGTCTTCATGTATAAGTAGTATAGTAGTTGAGGTTCAGTGTAGTCTCGGGACACGTCTATGTTACGATCGTATAGAAGGATATTTCCATTTTGGCTGATTTCTTTCGGTTAATGCTAGTTATGGTCGTCAAAAAAAAAAAATAGCAATCTTCATGGTAGTTCAATGGTTCATCCCACATCATCAATGATTCGTAGCGGAAACTTTTTCTTTTATTGTTGTATTGGATAATCAACTAACAAAAACAACGCGGATAACTGACAGGACCAATTCTAAACTCACTTACTGAATAAGTGATTCGTCCCTCATTATACTTTATAACTAACTAACTAAACTTATTTAAATATATCACAAAAAATTCTACTGAAAGAACGTTCATTTCACGCGGCCGGAGTTTTTTCTTCTTCGGTTCAAAATATATATATATATTCCGCGGAAAACAATTGATATTCAAACAATTTTATTCAAATTTAATTTAATTTACTTTATTGACGGCTTATCACCATTTTACAATAATACAATATAAGTTTAATTCATGATACTTAATGATATAAAAAAACAAATAAAAAATAAATACAAATGAGAGTAGTGTTAAAAAAAATATATAACAATACATTCATATAATATTGTATAAGTATATACAATAATATATAAAATTATAATTGTATTCATAATAAATTAAAGACGACGCAAGCGCCACCTTTTGCCTAATTTCAAGTGGCATCGTCAACGATTTGGGTCTGTAAATGAATCGGCTATCGACCGGAGTATACTTTTATTTTCAAACATAAATGTATATTTCAAGTATCGAAATAAAACAAATAAGAAACAAAGTGATTCAAATACCGCAATGGATATTAATTCATTAACTGATTAACAAATTAATTCCTCCTTCGCTTATTTCTTAAAAAAATCTGGATTACGCTCAAAGATCGCAATCTCAAACGAATCCCCGCCGTATTGAACGTATAAAACACGACCCACCATTCGAAATTTGTGTGTTTTTCTCCGGCTGCCAAAAAGAATAAGTCGATTTGCCAAAGGAAAAAAAAACAAATTGGGCCGCTTGTTTGCGTCGAATTCTATTCGTTTCGTTCGAATTGGGATTAATATACGGCATGCAGAAGAGCCGGTTTATTCGGTTACGCATATCCAGATTATTGGGATGCCAGCGCCGAGGCCCGCATTCGATATGCTAATGTATTGATAACAATATGATAAATACGCCCGGAATAGTTGAGGAGATGTTGCGGAATTGCGATTGCTGTTGCTTACAGAGAGATATTGTATTGAAGAGGCGGCGCGAGTGTGTATTTATGAAGTGCAATGTTGAATTTACATTTGCATTGTTATAACAATAATTTATAGGTTTACTACAACATAATCCAAAATTTAATAATAAATGTTTATAGCAGAGACTTTTCCTTCACCAAACTCCACTTCAATTTTCTTAATAAAAATAACGTATGCTTGTATACATTCTTATTCAAACAATTACATATTCACCATGTATGTAATTGTTTGAATAATTATTGAATATTTATCTTGAGGCACTCAAATATTTGAACAATTAATGATTTTACAAGAAAAAATTCGCATATTTTAGAAGGGAAAATTGATCTGTAATGGAAATTAGTTCCTCCTCGTACGACTGCTGAAAAATGAGATAGACAGCCACCATTTTGGAATCACATATTTTGTTGTGTTTCCAGTGATGTCCTCAAGTGAAACAGGCAGTTTATTTTCTAAAAAATCTTGGTATTTTCGCACGGTTAATTTGTGACGAACATTTTTTTCTTATTATAAGTAATAACACATTTTTTTTAATTTCACGAAAATTAAAACAAATTTTCAGCAGGAACATTAATAAAAATCGGTAATAACTAAAGAGATTAAGTAATAAGAACCTAGAGGCAAATGAATTTACAACAAAATAAAAAAAAGTCTTATCAATCAATATTTTATTTAAATGGAAAAGAATATTCATTCACTTTCTCGAAGTTATTTAAATAAATTTAATAAAAATTATTTTTATTAAATTTATTTAATAATAAATTTATTTAATAATAAATTTATTTAATAAATTATTTCCATATTTAGCTCTGTGATTTTTTACTTACGTTACGCAAGTACATTAAACAAATGCACATTAAAACAACTACTTCTCGGGAAAATATTTACGCCGGACATTGAATTACATAATGTACACCTGCTGCTGCATAACGTAAGTCAAAATAATAAATAATTTATTTATTATTTATTATTAAATCATTTTTATGTAATATATATATATATATATATATATATATATAGAAAATCTTTATTTCTGAGAGATACATTAAATTACATTACAATATTTACATTACAATCATAAATCTCTAGTTAAGCCTTAGAAAATGGCTATCGACCATCGGTCTTTCTGCCTTTTATTTAATATTTTATTTGTCTGAATATTTTATTAAAGTACAAAATTGCTAAATGATTATTAATTGTAATCGAGCCTAAACTAATAGCCCATTCATATTTTTCAGAAAAGACGTGCGGTTCGTATTCTGTCAATCAATCGGCGCATTGAATGAGGCTATTTGGTCTTTGTTGGGGGCATTAACCAACGGTAAATTGTAACTGGGAGCCAAACTAATTCGCCATATTACAAGTACTTCGTCCACGTAGAATGTATACAAAGCCAAATTAGTTTCAATTCATAATACATTCGCCTTGCTATACAATTTTGATAAAACGGTTCGCTTAATGTATTTTAATGAAACAATACATAATTCTAGGTAATTGATAATTATCTAGAATTATGCGAAAATATCTGTGGTAGATAGCCCATACAGACTCAAATATTTTGAGTATTTAAATGTTTTAAATATCTAATATATTTATCCGATAAATATATTTATATGTATATCAATTTTAATATTGTTTTTAAGATTAATATTATAAAGTAATGGCGTTTTTATTATCATATTTTAAAGCTGCTACTGGGCAATTTAATTAGATGTGAATCATACAAGTAATTTTTGTGTATTGAAAAAGTGAAATTTCGTCGAAAATCAAAAAATCGCCAAATGACTTCATATTAATAATTATAAACTAACAGACAACATAGCCCAATTACAACTAAAAATCTATATAAAACATTAACAATAACAATTATAAAAATAATATTATACTAAAAATTTGATCAAAAAGAATGCAATATATATACATACAAAAATGGGAATGAAAACAAAAAACAACAAATTCAGAGCAAAGTACAGAAGATTCGCTCAAACAGGAACCAACAACGATTTGAACTCTCTCAAACTGCAACAAAATATATCATAATCAAGAAAATAGTGAAGTAAACACATACAACGAATTGGAGAGAGCTCAAGAATACTGGTACGTGCATTACATATGACAAATTGTATGGAATGCCTACTACATAAGCGAGGAATATTAAAGTTGATTTTAGATAGTCAATCCGAACAGTCAATCATATTATGAATAAGTTTAAACAAAAATAATTGACCCAAACTATCTCTGCGAACTGACAGTCGCACAGCTCGAAATTCACATAAAAGCAAATCGTTATTAAAACCCTGGAGAGAATAACCACCAAATTTCACAAACAAAATATTTATAGAATATACGTAGAATGTTATCAATATCAAGGATTCGCATTCAAATATCAAACGTACATAAGAATTGAATAAACTGATTAACGAATAAATACTTTTGAATTCCTTGGTATTTCGCGCAATGAATCCAAATCATTGCAAATCATTGAATTATGTTCTCTAAAAATAAATTTGGAGTCGAAAGTGATGCCAATATCCGTCTTCCTTGCAGATCCGGATGCACTGCAGCCTAGGTGGCTTATTGTACTAGCCAATATTCTTACATGTTGCCAGATTTTCTAAAAAAATATTTTTCAATAGTATATGTGAACGGAATCGAAAGTTTTTTTGAGTGAATCGTAACTACTTTACATTTAGCTACATTTAGAGACAGATTGTTAATGGAACACCATGTAGAGATTCTATCAAGTACAATTTGCAAATATAAACAGTCTATAATAAATCAATATTAAAAATCAAATTAAGATCATCTGCAAATACTAAGTGATTACAATCTAATAGTGAACTAAGGTCATTTATAACAACAATGGCCCTAGATTGGAACCCTGAGGAACCCCTAAGGGGGCCATGAACTTGACACATGAAAACCCATTGATCGAAACATACAGATGAGGATTCACTAGATATGATTTAAATAATTTAATTAAATTAACATGAAAGCCATAAGTATTAATTTTAGCTTGTCATAATCAAACATGAATCATGTTTGATAATGCTAAATTTGTCAAAACTGCAGTCGAAAAAAAAAACAAGAGTTATACATACAAAGTGATAAGTGTTCTTTTTATTTAACTAACATCTTTATTAATATTATATTTAATTAACTTTAAATTATACCTCAATGTTGTACATTGAAAATTTCTACAATTCATAGATCTTTATTAATATACAAAATTACAATATTTATGACGTTTTTAATGATTAACTTATATTTGCATATAAATTGGCTAAGGTCTTTCCGCGTTTCGTAATTTAATTTAATTGTAATAATGTTTGTATTTAAGCTTCTGGTTGTTCGGCACACATTTTCCAGAGTTTTAACGGGTGGATTCCTACAATCCACCACGTGTTTCATCACTAGATTTCCACTTCCAAGCCCAACAAATATTATTACTATTTATTATATTTAAATCGTAAATATTTGAAAATAAACAATTTTCCCAAATCCCGCCCATATCCCAGCGTATATTAGCCTTAAGTAAAAAAAATGCCAATAATTCTGATAATTTACCCCTTCTTACAAAATTCTGTATTCTCCGTAACCCTAATATCCTTCCTAAATACAAACATCCTACAATCACCATTCATCAATTCATTTGCGCAAATCATCAGGACAGTTCAGCTAGCTAGCATAGATTTTTCTTTAACTTCATCATAAATTCACGACATGGCAGAAAGACCTCTGGTCGACTAACACCTACATGTATTGTAATTATTTATTTTGTTTATTGTTAAAATTATCTATATAGTCCGAATAAAGATATATATATAAACAATTTTAAACATAAATATGAATCAAATTACTCGTAGAAAGTTTAATTTAATTTAACACCGAATTGTTCCGCCCCGATTTTGAAGTTAATTACATTTCACGTATCAGCGAATTACTATTTCTCATTAGTACAAATAAAACGCAAAGTGGACGGGAATTCCGTTACAACAAACCGAGACTTTAATAACGCCCTTGCATAAATTCTATCCCGGGAATGCCGCTGCGAAATGCACTTAATAAATTCCGGCAGGATCCGGAAGGGGAATTAAAACGAACAACGGAGGTACTTAATAAATTCTGACGTGTATTTTTTCAGTGAACCAAAATAAAAATCACTCCATTTTCCCGAGCTGTAATGGATTAATTGGAGAATGGAAGTTGCGGAGAGTGAGCGATCGGGTTTTGTTATGATTAGTGTCGGAAAATTGTAACGATTTTGCTCTTAGTGGGTGTTTGTGTCACTCAACGCCAGTATTTTCATTTGAAACAAATATTCTTAATTTACCATCTATGACTGGTTAAAGTATTTTGAATTGTATTATTATTAATCAAAACCATAATTAAATTAAATATAAAAATGTTAGGGATTTTGCTTTTAGATTTTTTTGCAAACTATTAATAATAATATTTTAATATAAGTAATTTTGGCGTACACTTCCCGCTTAACCTAACGATAGCGGCTATATCTATTAGGTACTGCCATCTTCCCTTCGATTTAGACGTCACCAACACATCATCCTCAAGTGGTATTTCCCTTCCTACGCAATCCTCTAACTTTTAGGTTTAATAATAACTATTTATGCAACTTTAAACATTTATCTTTTACAAGCCCTCAACACACTAATGGAATGGAAAAATGAGAGAACATGAGTGTATTGACTGTGTAGCCTAGCTATATTCCTAAAGCAGTTGCTGAGGGTGGAGAAATCAACCCGTAGGTATATTCTGCTTCAGGAGACAAACAGGTCGGGTATGAATGTAGTAGCGAGAGCGAAAGAGAGTGACAAAGTACGAGATGAAATTGAGTGTATTGGGTAATGAAATATTAGTGAAAAAGGTGTGGAAAACCTGTGTGAATGTACCAGAGAGGGAGTGGAAAATATAAAGGAGAAAAATGTATGAAAAAGCGGGATAGCGAAGAACATTTAAATTTGATTTTTTCTATATCTAAGTCGTTGTTGCAATTTGATTAAAAAAATATCAAAAATATCTGAAGGTCTAATTTAACTACATCAATCGCTTAATTAAATTCCAGATATTTAGATAATGTCGGCACCCTAAATTTGGGCTATTTTTGACTGTTTCGACGGAAAAAAAATTCTAAACAAATAAAAAACAGCTAAAGTGCTAATTTAATTACTGCAATCGCCCAAATAGACTCCAGAAAGTGCCATAATGTCAATTTTAGTCAAATTGGATTACTTTCGACTGGATCCACAGGTTTGAATTCAATTTAAAAAATATAGAAAGTTCAGAAAACGCTACCATCAAACCCCTCCACGGCACTCATTTTGGGTTATTTACAATTGTGTCAACAGAAGTGACTCCGATTGAAAAAATCTTTTAAAAAATAAGACCTACTATAGTGTTAATTCCACCACACCGATCGCTTAAATAGACTCCGGGCAGTACGATAATGTCAATTGTTTATCCCTGTCATACCGTCAATCCCTCTGCCGCGCCCTAAATTTGGGTTACTGGATCGAAATATGACTTCAATTAAAAAAAAAACTGCTACAGGGCTAATTCAACTAAACCGATTTAGTTGAATCCGGGCTGTATGATAATTTAAATTTTTTATACCTTTCTCACACGTTTCAACCCTTCAACGGTACTCTCGATTTGGATTATTTTCGAACGTGTCGATAAATTTGACTCCAATTAAATAAAATCTTAAAAAATAATAATAATTCTGGCTGAAAGACCTAAGGTCGATAGCTATTTATAAGTTTAGATCAAATATTTTGTATAATATATGTATATGTAAATACCACAATAAAGATGATTGTATATATAATAATAATTCCACAACACTGATCACTTAAATGAACTCCTGGCAGTAAGAAAATATCATTTGTTTGTAGTTTATACACCCTCAAACCCCTACAATTTGGGTTAAATTCGAGTGAGCGGTTTGATGATTTGACTTTTGTTTAAATAAATAAATTAATAAATAAAACTGCTGCTGTAATAATTCAAATAAATCGATCGCTTAATTATACTCCGGGGAATAAGAAAATGTCATTTATTTAAATCTTATCTACCATCAAACCCCTCCACGGCCCCTCAATTTTGAATTATTTTGAAGAAGGTGACTTGAATAGACTTTCTCATAAACAGAACAAGTTCGCCTTCCTTTAGTGGACGAAATAATGATTCTCGGTCGTCTACTTGTAGAACCAAATCGTTGATGATGCCACTTGAAATTAGGAAAAGATAGCGCTTGCGTCGTTTTTAATTTATTATGATGAATAGACTTTAGTTGCGGGTTGATTTGACTCGAATTAAAAATATCTAAGAAATGGTTTTATTATTTAGACATTGGTAGTTCATATTGTATGAAATAAATATGAATAAATTATTAAAAATCAACCAATAAAACACAGATTAGATTGAATAACTTTAAATTATCGACTAGTTTCGGGTTATTAGCCCATTTTCAAGAGAATTTAAATTTGTTTTTATTGGTTGGTTTTTAATAATTTATTCATATTTATTTCATATCTAAGAATATTATAAAAACTGCCGTAAGGCCAACTTAACTACATCGATAGCTTAATTAGACTCCATGGAGTAAGATAATGTGAATTGTTTCTACTTTGTACACCCACAAACCCCTTAACGGCGTCTATAATCAGGGTTATTTTCGAGTGGGTAATTTGATTTTATTTCAATGAATGGAATTAAAAAAGTCTAAAAAATAAAATAAAAAATTGCGGTAGTGCTAATTTAACTACATCAATCACTTAATTAGACTTCGAGGAGTAAAATAATCTCAATTGTTTATAATTTAACTACATCAATCGCTTCATTAGACTTCGAGGAGTAAGATAATCTCAATTGTTTGTAATTTATACACTCTTAAACCTCTCCACTTCAAATTTAATTATATTCGAAAAGAATTTGACTTCAATTAAAAAAAAAATAATGATAAAATTATATACCTGCTGAAGGGATAATTTAACTGCATGGTTCATTTGCATGAAATTCTTGCAGTGACAAAATGTAAATTTGTTGTACTTTATTCACCCTTAAACTCTATTATGGCTCGTTCAATTTCAGCCATTTTCAAATAGGCGGTCTGATTTGACTTCAATTACAGAAATATATATATATATATATATATATATATATATATATTTATATATATATATATATATATATATAAAACTGCTGCGGTGCTTAGTTTAAGCGAACAGTGTCGTTTAAATAGACTTCGTGTAGTAAGATAATGTCAATTGTTTGTACCTGTCATACTATCCAATCACTTTACGATACTTTCAATTTCAATTATTTTCAATTGTGCCGAAAGATTTAACTACAATGAAAAAAAAAACAATGATCGCATAATTAGAATAATTTTAATGGTTAAATGTAATTAAATTCTTTCTACGAAAACTAAAATGATTGTCACTGTGATCAACAGGAATATAAATACAAATCGACTATAACTGAAGATATTTGTTGCTGAGTACGTGAAGTTTCCTTGATAGTAATATTTTAATTAAATAGAAATGATTTGAAAATAATTAATAAATTATTTTCACATTTAGCTCTGTGACTCTTTTCTATTTATAGTAATAATAATAATAACTTTATTATCTAAACGGAAAAATCCAACATAGGATAAATTCTTAATACAATTTAAAAACAAAAACAATCATATCAGACAATTAATTACAAAAAATATCACCATAGCGTCTGTTAGCGTTAACACTCATATGATATATAGGTGATTTTTAACATAATATTTGTCTTAGCTTTAGGTACATAAAATGTGGTTTGTTGGCGTGGAATGTTGAAATTGATCATTCCAAGTAAATGTGGTGCATCAACAATGCGATTCACCAATTTGTGTATGAATACGTTGCTTGTAACCACACAGTAATATTTATGTTTTATTCCTCTCTCTTTACTTATTTATTTTAAAAAATTCTATACATACATTTCGAGTAAAATGTACTCTTTATCAATATACATCACATTTGTATATTTAATTTTGTTTATTTTTATTTATTTGTCAATTTAATAAAAAAGAATTTTGTGCTCGGAATGAATATACAGTATTTTTTTTAAATGAAGAAATGAATATAATATAAATATTAATATCTGAAGAGATTTAGTAACCAAAACCTAGAAATGGAAACAACCATTTTTTGCTGTGGGAATTAACAAAACAGAAAATGTGTTCCTCAAATAAAATTACTCTCTCCAACTGGAAACAAAATTTAAATTTACAACACACACAATTCCCATTAATTCAAATTTCTGCACACACACACAACACATCGCATTTTCGAATTACTCCAGCGGCAACGTTGTAAATTCAGCGCGCGCTGAGTTATTAACTCCAGCCGCAATTCCTTTATTGCATATTAATATACCATATGGGGAACGCAATAAAGTTACCTGGATGGCTCGCTCTCGGTGATAAAGCCCTTAAAAGGGCATACATCCTTACATCCACACCCACCCGCACATACACACACGCGCGTTTATAACTTTCCATTCGCCGAGTGAAACAGTTCTCGTATAGCATATGTGCATAGCCTTATGGCGCCCGGCGCATCCACCAGAGTGAACGGGAGCGAGTCGATGTAAATTTGATAAATGGATTTGATTCGTGTTGCATATATTAGGGTGAAATGTGAACGGCAAGGAAATTTTAATTGAATGTAAAGGATTATGTTGTAGAAATAAAGAATGTTTTTTTTTAGATAGAATTTACGAAATGGTTAGCTGTCATAATGTATGATACATCGGTATTTAAATATATTAAATTTAAATATGAATAAAAATGAGTTAGCCATAATATTGTCTCGTTTCGTATATTTCGCATTAGGATTATTCAGTAAATCGGCTGAAATATACCAAACGCTGATGATACAAAGTTGTACGGGCCATGATTCGATTCACCTTTACTTAGTTTTCAATATCTGCTTGTAAGCATGTTGCTAAGTGAGATTGTGGATGTGTAACACTCTTATTGGAGGATTGGAAATCGTCGATGGAGATTAAGATTAGTTAGGAAGTTAGTTTTAGGATAGTAAAGAGAGCCAGTGGAGATATGAGTGACTCATGTAAGTACACAAAGTAAAATAAGTAAAGTAGTGTTTTTTTTAGAAGTTTGCGATTGATTTTACAAGTGATTTTATACATATGTTTTATAATCTTTTTAGAGCGTCACACTTTTCTTATAAAATGTTTAATATGTAATTATAATTGTAATTTGGAAATGGAGATTCCGTTAATAAAGTAAATTGAAATTGAAATTGATTGATCACCTGGTTCGTCATCCCCTAACGGCTAGCAATATTTTCAACCATAATCGATAGTTTCCCTAAAAATAATTGCAGAAAATGTGGCCAGGTAAAAGCAAAGTTATATGTGTTCTTAGTTATGTTTTGATATTTCACTACTTCTGGCGTATTCATATTATTTTTAAGCTCTATTTTATTATTTTCGGCTGTATTTGTATTCAATATTTCATATATCTTGTCTTGATTGATTTGTAATATTAATATTAGTTTAGTTTTCACTATTATTGTAAAATTATATTATACATTACAAATAAATTTATTATTATATTTGTATTTATTCTTATCGAAATTTTTAATGGTTATTTTATGATTTATGTAAAAGGCGTTTGCCGTTAATAAAATTTTGTTATTACATATCTTATATATTTTCTTTTACTAAAAGTATTTAAAATATTTATATAATTATTTTTAATTAAAATAAACCTTTTTTAATTAAAAAAACAACAAATTGAATTACTCTACGAAATAAATAAAAAAAATAGCAAAGAATCCGTTATCCCCAGCGATTTGTCTAAGGGATTTGAGTTAATGAGGGGTGTGCTGCTTTGTATAACGGCCCCTAGTACACCCAATACATGAGGTCATTAGGGACCTCAATGGGCACGACACGGCGCGACTCCGTGACATTAGTGAAGTCTTGGGGGCGCCTTAAGGCCCAGAAAGGGAAAGTTTGACGCCCGGGACACAATTGGATAATAATGCCATTAAGCCGGCTGCACGTATCCAGGGCTCTTCCTGGTTGCGGTATCGAATTCTGGGATAAAAGCCTTACATAATTTAACATCCGGAGTTCGTAGAAAATACAACGGGAATTACTTAGCGCGGATCGTTTTTGTCCGGGCGTAATTCGGTTAACCTGAGGAGGGTTCCCGATGTTGTTTGAGTAATAGTTATCCGGTTCTTCCTTTATCGCTTTAAGCTTGCCTATATGAATTTAAATTACAAACTCTATTTTATTACATTACTTACATATATTTTTTTATTTCAATTAATCAATTATAATGGAGAATTTCGTAAAATAAAGTTAAGTTAAGTTAACTTTAATTTATAAAAAATAATATTTACTTAATTCAGACGATAACTGCTGTGTTTTTTAATTGTGGTTTTGGCTTGATTTAATTAAGTTTAACTTTTGTTCTCTTAATTTATGTTAATAATAATAATCCCTACTGTGATATTAGTTTTAAGGTTGAAGTTTAATAGAAAGAGATAGCTAAAATGGTAATAACCGCCATTCTTTTGGATTTAATAATATAAAAATATATTTACATTTTTTATCAATCACATATAAAGTATCAGTCTAAATAAAAAATAAATTTCGTGTGTTATGTCAATTTATTAGTTCAAGTTAGAAAAGAAAATTATAAGATATAATGAAATTAATAGGTCATGTCTGCTAAGTTATGAGAATGCAGAATTTAGTGAAATCCTTGAAATTTCATTGCACGAGTTTTTATTAGCAAAAATTTAATTTAAAATATGCTTTAAATTTGTTCGCTCAACCCAATCGGTTGTTCAAGTTCGAATATTTATCTAAATAAATAAATGTGAAAAGAATTTGTTAATTTTTTTCAAATAATTTTTATTTAATACGAATATTTATCAGTTTTACAGAGGAGTAAAAGAGGAGGTGGGGCATACACAAATATATACTACTACAATATCTTTTTTCAAAGTTATTTGTTTTACATATATTTACAATATATTATGGTATATTGGTTTCTTTCTTGCTTGCTTGAACAGGCTATCGACCTATGGTCTTTCCGCCACAAATATATATTATTATTATTATAATTACATTTATTTGTATGATTTATTTTTAATTTTGTTAATATTATCATCGATCCGTGTTAGATATAAATCGTAGTGTGTTGTTATGTCGTTATGTTATATAAAAAATGAATTCATACAAAGAGCTAACAGTCTTATACTGCTCTTCATTCTTTCTACACGAAAATCACTGCAATTATTTTCCGAATTTAATATCCCATATTTTTAAGGGTAAAAATGATATTTATTAAATGAAAATAAATTGACGTTGTTTTATTTCAGAAATTAATAACACATTAAATTTAATTGAATTAAAATTCCGTTTTATTTATTTTTGGAAAATATTCAATTATTAAAACATGGAATTTTACTGATCGAAACCGAATTATTACAACAAAAACACATTTTTTAAATGAAAAGTCGTTTTGTTTTAATAAATTCGGTTTGTTTTAATAATAAAATTGTATGTTTAATCAATTGGATATTTTGAATAAAAAATCAATAACTCTATAAAATTTCCCATAACTCGTTTAAAAATAGACATGTAAACACAAGGCAATACAACTATGAAAAAAAAAATAAGCATTTTCAGTTCGGAAAATAATTGCAATTGATAAAAAAAGAGCGCCCTCCCGTTCCAACCTCTGATTACGCGTTTCATCGGAAATATAACGTTTTCAGTAAAGGAGGATTAAAGTTTAGACAATAAAATCCCCCGTCCTGGCCGAGCTTCCGCGGGGCCCGGAATTAATCCCGGCAATAAATCATCCGGATTAATACCGTAAAGCATTTTTTAGCGCGCACCGTTAGGCGACATTAAAAACACACAAAAAAAACGCGCCGCCCTTATTTATTAAATACACACAAATGAATTTGCGCCTCAAGTTTTCAGTTTTATCACCGGATGTCGGAGATTAGTGAAATTTACAATCACCACACTTTGAGAATTTGCTAATGCGGATAAAAAATGGTAATTAATTGCCACCAAAAAATGTATATATTTATATATCGAGCGTATAACAAAAATCGACGACGAAGTTGGCGTTGGAAGTCTCGAGTCATGTCTGTACTAAGATCACACGCGTGAAATGATGGTTGCGGTTAACATGACAACCAGTACTTTACGCTTGCGCGTGTGATTTTAGTTAAGACATGACCCTAAAATCCCAATGGCAAGTTCGTCGTCGATTTTTGTCATACACTCGATATATACATCTTTAGACAATAACTTTATATAATATATATATATATATATAATATAATAATATATTATATATATATATATATATATATATATATATATATATTATATAATTATAAGTTTGAATAAGGGAAGTCCAAAGTGGTTCAAGTAAAAGGAGATAAAAGTGGAAACAATCAACCTGATTGGGACAACAAACAAAATGAGAATATCTTTTGGAATAGGAGTAAAAATATAAGTTTGTATGAATGTGTTAGTCTGTCCTGGGTTATCCATATATTTTTATTAATTCAAGATATTTATTTCAAATTAAAACACTTGGCGTTTTTATAGTCGCTTTCTATATGATTATTTTTTGTCCAGGTTATTTCTGCGTAAAATTTATTGTTCCTGAAAACACTTTAAATGGACAACCCTGTATAATATAATGTTTCACAACGAGATAAGCAAGAATTTAATTCTAAATATTATATATTAAGTTTACAAAAAAAAACAAATAAAAAAATGTTATGAACATTTTTTTAAATTTCATTTCAAGTTTTTCCTCTGGTATTTAAAATTACGTAATTATTTATTGTAATAATATTCTTTATAAACCATCTCTTGAATTCACTAAATGAAAAAATAAATACATAAATAATAACAATAACGAATATTTTGAATAAATTCCTCACTTAACCCGTGGTGAAACATTTTTTTTATGTAATAATTATGAAGTATTTTAATAAAATACACGTGGCTGTTCGTTTAATTTTTTTTATTTATAACTGGTCGAAACTTGTTCCGACGATTATAAAAAAATAGTAAAACGAACAAACAAGTGTATTAATTAAAATACTTCATAATTATCAATAACGAATATTTCAAAAATTCCCTTCTCTCTCTCCCTTTTTTTTTTCTTCCTGTAATATTAATCCTTTCAGTATTTCCGACGGGTGGAATCTCAAGCCGGCGGGTCGGAGATAATAAGGAAACGATAATATTTTGTTTATGCGCTTCGTCGCCGGAATTATGCAAAGAGAACCGGGTCGTTTCAGTGTGTGCATTCTCCCGAGCTTACTTTGCACTTATACGTCACTGATAGCGGCAATAAACCAGCGAAGACACAGTGAATTACAAAAATCGCGATACGTGAGCTTTCTGTCCCGGCGCATTCGCCATAATTCCACGCCGGGTTTTACAACCGCCTGTTGTATTCTTTATTAAAGCATCACAATAAAAATTCGCGCGAAAAATAAAACAGCGTGTTTTTTTATGTTTGAAATATGCACGGGGTTTAAAATAATTGGAGTTTACTTGTTTTAATAGAGGATGTTTAAATTAATGAAAAAGCAAATATATATATGTGTGAAGCTAGCCTCCATCAAAACCAATTATTATTAAAATAATTATATATATATATATATTATATATATAATTTATATATAATAATTATATATATATATAATTATTATATATATATATATATATATAGAAAATCTTTATTTCTGAGAGATACATTCATTTACATTACAATATTTACAACATACCCCGACACCAATTGATAAAAGGGGACATCGATTATATATATATACATATTTACAACATTACAATCATAAACATCTAGTTAAGCATGAGAAAATAGCTATCGACCTAAAATAATTATTTTAACAGCAATACGTTAGTTAAAGTCAAAAGTTTATTGTGGATCGATTTCCATGCGCGCAAGTTTGTGTTTAAAAAAAATTGAAATTACGAAACAAGTCACGTTACTCGAAATTCCTCACCCATTCTCCTTCAACCTATTACAATTTAACAAGAAATTATGTAAAACGCCATTAAACATCACGTACTTAAAAGAATGAATATTTCAAAGAGCAAAGAGCAGCCTCCCTCTCTCCGTATAAATATATACAGATGTAATACGCGTTACTTCGTGTGTTTTTTTTTTTTTGTGAATACTTAACACGTTTTAATCGGGTTATTTCGGAGTGAGGCGACGACAATGGAATGCAAATAAGCGAGAGCTTTGTGCTGAATTTTTATCTGACGAACGACGCGGATGAATATTTATGTACGAAAAATTCTCATCCCTAGGCCGGGCAGGTTTTAATCCGTTCGCATCTCCTCGCTTGCGGGAAAATATCCAGGGAAACAATGCCCGACCGGCGAAATCTGCCTCCTGGAAATATTGTTTGTGGACGTTTATGCAAGCGTATGAATTGCAAAAAAACTAGTGAGAACATCTCAACGGATACATATTAAAAAAAAAAAATAACGAAATAAATCAACTAGGGATTTTATTAAAACAAAAATTGTTTCGCTTGTATATATATATTTTATGTATCTTTTGCTAATTATAATTGCATTGTTTGTTGTACATCAATTATGTAGCTTACCATCAATGTTAGTTTCTTAGTCTTTATTCGCATTATTGTTATTTTTGCATTTTATTATATTTTACTTTTGTTATTTACGACTATGTAAACAAGATATTTTCTTGTTAACAATAAAATCAATGCGAGTTATACAAACAAAGTAAAAAAGTGTTTCATTTATTACAATTAAATTACAATGTATAACAATGTAGAAGCCTCAACAATTAACAAGATATTTTCTCTGTAATTGGACTGTAAAAAATATTTCTCTTATAATAATAATAGTAATCGTTTATTTTCTCAACAGATAATAAACGATTATTATTATTATTATTATTATAAGAGAAATATTTTATTACTCAGACCTAACTTTTTCCATTTCATTAATTGCAATTTATATGATAGATTTTTTATTTTCTATACGAAATTACGGGGTTATTCCGCATAGAAAATATTTACTTTAACATATACGTTATTAATATTAAGAGAGGAATCAAATTTTTAAAATCAATATTAGAAAAAAAATCAACTTACAATACTAAACATGTGTATTATGAGTAATTTATGTCTGCTTGGTGATAACATTAATTTTTCTTTGAATTCTCTTCGCTAGTAAATTAAAAACGACGCAAGGGCTACCTTTTGCTTAATTATTGCCTAGTTATCCATAGCATAGATGAATGGTGGCTGAATATTTCATTAAATATCTCTTCGCTAGGTTGTAAGGCTTTTTTGAATTAACCAGAGGAAGAAGTAACGGTCGTGAAACGTTGAATAATATATTTTTTTTAATTAACTTAAATCAAACACCCGAGTCCAAAGTAGGAATAACTGTTTATTGCTGATTGTACAGTTTATGTTGGTTAGAAAAATAATTGTTACTTAATGGAAATACATGCATAAGAAGAAATATTCTCTCTCAAGGGTGAAGAGTTTTATATTCTATTATTAAAAATGTTTTCGGAATTATTACATTCATTATTAGTCGTAGGGAAAATATTTCCCAAGCAGCATTAAAATCAATAAAGAAACAACAACAGCAATAAATACCTATGACGATCCGCTTTCATTGCGCGGATCAAAAATGTTGCAATGAAATTTTCGACGGCAAACGAAAAAAAAAAAACTAGAATGTGCGGAGCAATAAATTCACATCACGGGCATTTTACAAAACGCAATATACAATAAATTCCACATTAGCGGACACGCCGACCTCATTTTTATATATTCAGCAAGCGACAGACATGTGCTTTTCATGCATAAATAAACAATATATTTTCAAATGCGTGCATTACGGTGTGTATGTAAAAATCGAGTAATAAATCCGATTAATTCTGAAGCTGACACGCCGAAATGCCATCGCAAATATTTTTTTGTTGTTTTGTTTTAATAATCGACGGTTGTTTTTATTTACCCGTATAAAATAAGTGCTATTGATAGATAAATTTGCCCGTTAAAAATGTATAAAACGAATTGATTTTAAAAATAGTGGTTCGAATAATAAATTAATTACTAACAAAAACAAATTTTATTTGATTAAATTTAAATAATGATTTATTAATTATTGTTTGACAAATAAATTGAATACAATTCCTATCCTGTCTCACACGATAACAGATGTCTGCTGCATTATTTCTTGAAAGAGGCTATTTTTTTAAACACGCACACATGTTTATATTAATTAGCCTAATGTATAATACAATTAGCATATAGGCTAATTAATATAAACATGTGTGCGTGTTCCAAAAATTAGCCTCTTTCAAGAAATAATGCAGCAGACATCTGTTATCGTGTTGCGCCACTATAAATGCGGCCTAATATAAGATTAATGAATCTATAATCTGGTTCCCATTAATGAAGTGTATTTTTCAACCTATTAATAAGATTACTTTTTTCACTCCATAGTCGAATCATGTATTCATGATAGCAAGATAATCATAAACATGCAAGATGTATTCAATTTAATTTATACTCTTAAACCTACCCATTCTCTTCGTCCTGATAAAATATCAAACTTCTTTTTACAAAATTGCATATTTTCTCTATTTGTCGTCCAATATATGACCTCTTTAATAAATCATTATCACTATCTTCGGTGCCAACTATATGGAAGACGAGTTTTATTATCATAAATAGGGATAATGTAACTCGTGTTCAGATTCTAAGAATCTTGTGGAAAATTATAAGGGTGTATGCATACAATCCACCATTCCTAAAATATTCGATAAGCTGGTTTCTGTACAGTTATCATGATTATTTCATGTAATCAACACGGATTTGTAAATGGTCGTTCGACTGTAACAAATTTAATTGAATATAAACAATTCCTGTCAAGAGCAGTAGATGATCGTTGTCAAGTTGATACAATATATACAGACTTAATTCAGGATGATTTAATTGATATTAAAACACTTGGTTTGTTTCAGGATGATTTAATTGAAATTAAAACAGTTGGTTTGTTTCACTTATTTATAAGTGAAGTAAACAAACCAAGTGTTTTAATTTCAATTAAATCATCCTGAATTAATTCAAAAATGTTTCACCACGGGTTAAGTGAGAAATTAATTAAACATATACAGACTTTACGAAAGGATCGATATTAATTTGTTATTCAATAAATTATACTCATTGGGGTTTTGTAGGAATATGGTTGAATGGTTTTCTTCTTATTTAAACAATCGCACACAATATGTTAAAATTAAAAATTATACTTCTAAATTAATTTCAGTTTGATCGGGGGTTCCACAAGGGTCTCACTGTGGACCTATCTTATTCATACTATTAATGACTTTCATAAGGTTATTACTAGTAGCAATTTTTTATTATTTGCCTAGTCTTTCTTGCTTTCTCAAGCCATAGCGACAAGTATAGCCTAAAGTAAATATACTAAATTGAGAAACAGTATACAACTACAATTATCACGATTATGTTTTTTTTATATTTATTTTCAGAATCATTACTCCTCGTTATGTTTTGATAAAATAATAATTAATTGCAATGTTTCAGCGTTGTTAATTTAGAGCGCTGGATCACTGCGGAGTATTTTCAGGGGGTGTAGCGACATTCGAACATGGACCGCGTATGCTAATGTATATTGGTGACATCGACGAATTAGCTGCGTACATTTATCTATTGCAATTTAATTCAAATCAATGAAAATTCGGCTTTTAGCATACATTAGAATGATAATAGCCGATAAATTAGTATTACTAATTTATCGGCTATTGTAATTTTAGAAATATATTACGAGTGTATTAAGCATTCTCTCAAAAATATTAATATATAGTAGAAAAACCTTCAACCTCGACACCAAATACAAGAAAAAGAGGATAATATTAAGAAAGAAAGAAAGAAAGAAAGGAAGAAAAAGGAAGGAAAGAAAGAAAGAAAGAAAGAAAGAAAAATCTTCATTAAATTAAATTCAAAACGAAAATAGCTACATTTCACATTCTGACCTCTAGTTAAAAACATAAAACATCTGCATACAAAGATTTTTATTCAAAAATAATAATATTTTTGTTTGAATAAAAATCATAATAAATGGACGGCGACGCAAGCGCCATCTTTTATCTAATTTCATGAGGCAACGTCAACGATTTGGGACTGCAAGGTAGACAACCGAGAATCGTTGTTTCGTCCACTTAAAAAAAGCGAACTTGTTCTGTTTATATAATGATTTAATTTAATGTTTAGTTCAATTAATGAGAACCTTCTCAAGGGTAAAATTTTATTAACTCGAAACAACAACAGCAAATAAAATAAATGCTGCTTAAATAATTAAATCAACCTTTATACAATCCATCAAATTGCTGTGCTTTTCTCTTACACTGCTCTTTACACGTTTCCCTGATTTCCGCTAAAAACAAAAAAGAAACACTCCCTTTAAAATAACGACCATTTGAAGGTTTTTTTTGTTTTCGGTTCATTCTTAACCCCTGATTCGAACTTCAAAGGGCGGATTGGCACAATGAAGACCGCAGAAGAAAATGTCCCCGGTTTTATTAGCGTGTACAAAGGACGGCCTCCCCTCTGAAATCCCCGTCGGTGTGTTTTGGCTTTGCCCGTGGAATCGAAGTTTAAAGGTTGCAGATAACTATGCTTGTAAATAAAGCCCGTATTATTGTCATATCTCTTGGAGGTTTCGAGGGACTCAAAAGGATTTAGATGAAAGGCGCGTTTTTTTTTTTTTTCACGTCTCGTTATTGCGAAAGAAAAGTGTAAAAGTTATTTAACGCAATAATCACAATAATAGGATTTCTTATAAAAACATTTTCATTCAGACATTATGATGAGAAAAATTCACAAAATTTATTGTAACAATACGTACAATTGTTTGGATTGAGTGTGTTACGTGAAGATGATAATAATTTGAATAAAAACACTTATAATCTTTTCTTCACTACTTTATTAGTTAGTACATTGTGTTAGTAGTCTGTCATGGGCTATCGACTATAGGCCTTTCTGCCCAGTATGATTTTTTGGTAATTTCTAAATTAAAACTATTAGTATTAAATTTGAAATTAAAGGCACTTGGTTTGTTTCACTTATTTTTTTTTATTTTCCAACTAGGAAAAGTCGAAACGACTTATCGTCATTATCAAGGAAATAATGCACAGAAAATATTTTTACAGGCTAATATATACAATCAGGTAGTAATGGCACTGAGGATGGGGGAGTATCAGATGTCTTCGCACTCATTAACAACGTTTTTTCCCCGTTTGATGGCCTTATGGATTTTCAAGCCTTCTCTAAGATTTAAATCCTGTCCTTTACTACCTGAAGGGAAGTCCGAAGTGGTTCAGGTAAAAAGAAACAAAAGAGGAAACAATCAACCTGATTGGGACAACAAACAAAATAAGAATATCTTTCGGGATACGAGTAAACATAAAAATGTTAGACACAGCTGTTCTGTACTACCTGAATACAAGATTGTAAAATCTTCCGGATTAAAAAAGTGATTGATTTGCATTGAACTCAATCACTTAGTTGTTAGTTTAAATTTGTTTCATCAACGGATCAATGAGAACCAAATCAAAGTTAAAACTACTAGATTCAATGAAAATAATTACTATGTTTTTTTATCGCAGTGAAAGTAAAAAGTGGTAATTATTTTCATTAAATTGGATATGGATTACCACGTAGTAACGGTCGAAACCATCGTGATGTTAATACTATTAGAATTTCTTATAATCGTAAATTCATTTTATTCATTTGAATATTGTTATTATTCTGTATAAAGGTGATTTGCCGCAAATAAATGAATTGAATTGAATTTAATGTTTCAACAATTTTGGTACAGTAAAGGCGAGTGTTAAGTTTCATTAATTGTAGCTATTCTTATTTTATTATATATGTATGTTACTGTATGGCATCCGTTAATTAAATAAATTAAATTAAAATTAAATTAACCATGTGTATTTCCAATGTAGATCTTTTTAAAAACAAAGTATTATTATTATAATGTGATTTTGTCTCGCGTTTCGCGGTGAATTAAATACCTCACAGGATTATATCCATTGTACAGGCACGTATTTGTTTATATTTAGTCACTATTTAGAACTCTTCTTATTATTTTGCAGGTGTTCAGAATGACAGATTTTTGTAATTTTAGGTAGATGTTTTCCCTAATGTTCATTCTATTATACTCTTGCTGAGGTTTTTGGGAATTATTCCAGCTACATAGCTACTGGCAATATTGAAATGGATTCCAACTGCCACATCCCCTTGATTTCAGTGAGAAGGTCTGAGTACTTTCTTATTTTTTCAATATGGGTGGACTCTAAATTCGTGGTGGATGGTATGGTATTATTATTATTATTATATTAGTATAA
This sequence comes from Philonthus spinipes, assembly GCA_963082785.1. Classification (NCBI taxonomy): domain Eukaryota; kingdom Metazoa; phylum Arthropoda; class Insecta; order Coleoptera; family Staphylinidae; genus Philonthus; species Philonthus spinipes. The sequence goes on from OY720300.1 coordinate 4,445,012, forward strand.
CGAAATAAGTTAAAGGTACAGTAGTTTATTTTATTTATTTAATTATTTGGGATATCGAAGAGGAAATCCTGTTACGAACGGAGTGTGGAACTCCTTCCATACATTAATTTATTATATTAATTATAATTATTTTAAAAAACTGAACATTTTTTCTTCTTAAGAATGTTTTATTACTAGCATTAAATATGAGTTAAAAATCCATTAAGGGGTTCAATTCGTGTGATCAAATGGCCATCATATCATTTTTAGGGAATAATGGAAATTCAAAAAGGCCGGTTATCCAGGATGGGTATTAGCTCCTAGGCTTCGGGCGGCCAGCATTCATGAATACTCCTTTATCGGCCGAATTCAATCGATTAAATTTATATTAGCCAGTAAGTTTCAATGATTATAATAATAACATCTTTTTTTTCACTCTCTTATGAACCCGATTTAAAGAAAATTATTATTTCATATTATATTAAAACAGTCTACTTACATTTTTTAAATTTTTATCCAAGTTGCGATTTTTTATGTAAGGATTAATAGATATTGTTTCCAGACTGAAAGACCACTGGTCGATAGCCAATTAACAGATATAAATTATACATTTGAGTTTGTTAATGTTTATTACTTATTTTGTATACTTTCTGTATACATCTGTTAATAAAGATTATTATTATTATTATATATTGTTAAATAGAGACATAAAAGACTGAACAAACTCAAGCCTTATGGCAGATAATTCTAGATTGATTAAAAACATGTTTTTACTCCAAATAATATTTAACCAATAATATAATTTGCTCTGTGTTATAATTTTAATATATTTGTGGAATTATTATGAATTTCAGTGAGAAGTCATCATTTAAATGTATGAATTATTATACATTTCTATGAAAATTTTTAATATTTTCAATTTTTGAAAGATGTCTATTTTACACGCCAAGTCTATTAAAATGGAAAATAAATAGTTTTTTTGGTAATTCATATCAGAAAGCCAATGAAATTAAATTGAATGTTTTAGGAACAAAATTGGATTAATGTTTCATAACACGTAGCATGAAAAGATCTATAGGTAGCAATTATTTTTATTTAATGAAACGTTCGACTGAACGAAAATTTTGTTGGAGTTATATACCCGATATTAGTCATAATAAATTAAAGACGAGGCAAAAGATGGCGCTTGCGTCGTCTTTAATTTATTATGATTAATTATTTTTGTCACTAAAATCTTTTCAGATGCAAGTACAAACTCATAATTTGTACAAAAATAATAACATTAATTTATAAAATAAATAATATAAAGTATCCCTCCTATATTTAGATTTAAGACATGTATATATCTACTTAAATGGACATCCGTTAAATAAATAAATAAATAAATATATTATTATTTCTGTGTAAATTATTATTGATCCTTTTCATTACGAATCAACAAGAAAAAATAAGAAAAAAAACGCACGTGTATCACGGACGCAATCACAACGATAAATTCCTTTTGATCGTCCATTAGCCGGCAGTCGTCGCCATTATTTCCACCCCATCATCAGCGAACGCCCCGGCGGTTTTTTTTTTTTTGTTTCGACGTACCCGAGATGAATTTTTGATGCGGCCAGGAAGAGTTTTTCCCACCGACCCCTCCCCGCCCCTATTCTGCGCCTTCCCGGATATACGTGATCGTAATTTAAAAGGGACCATTCCGTTAAGTTAACAAACACACTGCACTGGGGGGTTGGTTATTTATAGCGTTTGGTGCAGAGGGTAATTATTTCCCAATCGGCAATCCCAACACATACAGAAACACTTACGCCCCGGGCGCGGGTTTCAAACGGGGTGATTTAACGTTAATTTAGTTGCAAGCAAGGAGGGAATTAGGGAAGTTGTTATTTAGTGTAAGTGTGATAATATGATGAGATTATTTTTTATTTATATAAAAAAACAGTCAAATAATAATAATGATAACGTTTTTTTTATGGTAGACCCCATTATTTACATAGAAATTAAATAAATTAAATAAAAATGGGGCAGAAAGACTTTTGGTCGATTGCCCTTACTTAAGTAAAGTTTGTACATACATATCATAAGTTGTATATAATATAATTACATATAAATTCTTAAATAATAAAGGTTTGTTAGTAGCGAATAAAAATGATTTGAAAATAATTAATAAATTATTTCCGCATTTAACTCTATGACATTTTGACTTATCAAGTTACATGGTGAGTCTAGTTAGAAGACAAATACAGACATCAAAGTGAATGTCTCTTAGCATAAAAAAATTCTTCTTTACTGTTTTTTTTTTTTTTAGAAGATGTGAAATATTGTATATAAAGTATAGATTGGAAGTAAGAAAAGATACTAAACATTTAACTCAATACAAAAATTTATGAAACAGTAAATTATGCGTCTTTATAAAAATAACTCTATAAGATTTAATAAAATGTTCAGCCACCATTCCTCTAGCGTATGAATAACTAGTGATGGCCATCACTCATCAGACTAGTGTGTTCCATGTGCAATGCCTCAATGGCGCTTGCGTTTTCTTTCATGTATTATGATTAACTCTATAATATATAATATATCACAATATATAATATAATATAATATAATATAATATAATATAATATAATATAATATAATATAATATAATATAATATAATATAATATAATATAATATAATATAATATAATATAATATAATATAATATAATATAATATAATATAATATAATATAATATAATATAATATAATATAATATAATAACAATTAATATACCCGGCTTTCTAGAGAGAACTGACGGTAATTTAGTTCTTTCTAGACAGTCTATTTCGAATGTATTTCGCCGTAATATATTGATTAAAGGCTTTCATAAGCAGATTGCATGGAAAACCCTACCTGAAACAGAAAGCGAATCCAATCACAGAAATGCCAAGTGCATTTATGGATATCAGACAAATTTAACTTTATTGGATTTAAATTTTAAGGCCCAAAGAAGTATTATTGAGAGAAAATGAAACGGATGCAATATTTATCAAATTATGTAAATGAATATCAAATACTTGCTTATGCCACTTAATCCGAATGGGCATTAGGTGTAAAATGAATACGAGGGACACAAATAACGCCGCCCAGGAAACGCGATTAGAATATGCATGGCGCCGCATATTGAACGGGATCTTCTTAGACGGGTGAACAGGCGAAGGAGAGCGCGGGGCCATTATGTAAATCGCGACCGATATATAATTAAATCGCTTTTTCGTGCAATCAATTCACGATTTATCCGAGACGTTATCGGCCCTAATAAGGATTTCGCCGGGCGAAATGCGATCCCCCAGGCGTGACACTCATTACTATTCATAAGGCTTTTTAATTTTTTTTTTTTTGCTTTGGCCCACTCAGAGTCTCCGAGGAAAGGATATCATTGGAAAAGTCCGCCGCCATCGATTCCGCTGGAAAATGCATATTCACTTCGGCGTTTTAATTAAAGTTTCGTTTGATAATGACTTGTTTTATATTCAATTAATGCAGCAGCTTCGACTCTGTTGCATTGTTGAGTTTGATTTTTTTTTCAAATAACTTATTTTGATTAAAGTGTAACTTTTCTTTCAGAAAATAATCATTTTTCTCATCTATTGTATAATTGGATATTCGATTATACAATTGATGTATATAATATTAGCAAAATAAACATGGCTAGTTGTGTCCCAACTACCCCATTACAAAGCGAGTTTCCCAAAACTAGACAAGCTACAATCTCTCTGGCCATGTGCAAAATTTTAACAACAGCGGTCTTGATCTCCTAAAGATGCTTGTATACAACCTGGCGAAACGTATCACTGCAACGCCCATACTTCAATGATCTCGATAAATCCATCAAACCTAACTACAACTTCGTGCAAAACCTCGTTCTGTATAGTATTAGGCGTGTGTTAGGTTACGTATTGATTAACTTTGATTTTTAAGTGGACTGTATATAAAACGAATTTGTGGTTGCTCTCCCGGATAAAATTTTAATTGAGGTGACTTACCCGTGGTACTCATGCGAGGTCCTCTGCGGGAATCGGCAACACATTTTGACAATCACAAATTTACATTATTCCGATTCTACTATGTTACTTCATTAGCCACACACGCGGAACTCTTCTTCTGTCCGCCGCTTCTCTTATCACGCGCATGAGCGCTAATTAATTGCGGGAGGCAACCCAACAAAACAAAAATATGAAAATTAATTAATGACCGAACAGCGTGTTTGTTTACAGTATGAACATATATATATATATAAAACATCTTTATTCAGACAACATTACATAAGCTTGTATATACATTTACATTTATTTAACAAGAATAAATATTGTGTTGACTATACGGGGGTTTTTCTGCCCTCAAATGGACATATTTCAAGTCTTTTAGCTTATGGATTCCTTTTTATATATGTAATGTAATGGATAGTATATTTATATTTTTGATTTTTTTAAATAACTTCTTATTAGATGATGTTTATATTTTTGGTATTTGTACTGATTCGTATAAAATTCCCACTGCTTTATACAAAGCAGAACAAATACATCCTCAATCGTTGTAGAGATTTATGTCAAAAACGTTAATTATTATAAAAGAATGTAAATAATATTACTCTCCATTGAAAATGTACAAATCTTTAGCAAGGCAAATAATTTCGTTAATTATAGTTAATTTCACTGTTTTGAGATAAATCACTGCGATAATTGATAATGTTAAATAAAAAAGATTTGAAAACAATTAATAAATTATTTTCACATTTAGCTCTGTGACTTTTGACATACTTATGAAACAAATGCACATTAAAACAACTACACAGAGCTAAATGTGAAAATAATTTATTAATTATTTTCAAATCATTTTTATTTAATATATTTAAATAACTGTGACTAAGTGAATGAATACTCTTTTCTATTTATTGATAATGTTGTTGGTATTTATATTAGTTGTAATTCTCTTCCAGTACAAATACCAATAACTAGTTCTGAATTTTGAAACAGTACAAATGCTAACATTGGTTTAAATGGTGTAGTGCATGCGTGACACACGATAATCGCACAGGAAGGATTTACAGCATAGCCTCTCCTATCCTATTCCGACTATCACCTCCACGAAGCCTTAAGAGTGCTGTTTGTATTGGACTGAAATTAATTGAGAGAGGTTCGTCACATATTCATCAGTTACGGCGTGGAAAGGCGAAACACTAACGTGTATAAAAAGTGTATCTTCGCCCAACACGAACCATTATTTCACTTTGTTTCTTACTTTCGTCCATGAGGTAGTGAACTTCAGTGCAATTCTGTCGAAGATGCAGTAACCAATCCATATGAAGCAGCGTCAGGGGCAGTGGGAGGAAGGGCCATCCGAAAAGAGAGGTTGGGCGTAGGGCCAACAACCCTACCCCGGGAAATAATTCAGAAACCCTCTACAAAGCCTTGGAATAGACAGGACAACAAACGACGGAAAAAGCATGGCAATATGGAGACGAGAATTGGAATATGGAATATTAGAAGTCTGCACCAGGCTGTTGCGCTAGCCAGACCTGGATGAAATAGAAAACTTTTCTCGACATTACAGCATTACAAGAAATAAGCTGGGCAGGAGTGACGTCACGAAGTGAAGGCAATTACAAAATGTACTACAGCGGAGGAATTAAACATGAGTTTGGGACTAGATTTATCATTAAAAAAAACGCTGGATCCTGCACTAATTGGGTTTAAACTAATCAGTGATAGGATCTGGATATTCCATCGTATGCAACCATCTATGCCAGTCATTCGCTATTCCTGGACCGCATTCACCGTCGATTTTTGAAATTTCTTTCATTTAGAGCTGACATGGTATATCCTACTACTAGAACGCAGCAAGACGAACTTCTTCAACGTCATGGCATGGATTCTCTTGCCTCTAGAAGAATTCGGTGCTGTTCGAGATTTATTAAGAAATTAATCGATGCCCGGATATCCTAGCTCAAGTGCCATTTAACGTGCCTGCAAAACAAACAAGATTTGCCTCCACGTTTAGATTAACAACCTCCAACTTAAATGTCCTGCAACGATCACCAATGCATGTACTGTGCAAGTGCTCAGAAGAGTATTACGAAGACGTTTTCATTTAAATGCTACCTGTATATATTCACCGTCACTCAAAATATAACGTTGTCCTTTTTTACTCTTATTTCATTTGTATTTATGTATGTTTTTCTATTTATATCTCGTATTGTTCTGTAATTGGGTTTCCAGTTGAACAGTAAAGCTTATATTATTATTATTATTATTATTATCTATGCTGAAACGGGCGAGGTGAACGCTGCACCAACACACGCCGGGCCCCAGATTTCCTTGGGCATCAGACTGGCTGCCAAGGCCAGATTGCGTTACATAGCGAGCCACACCACCTCATCAGACAGGCATTGTACCTGGAGAAGGACCTCTCGTGGAGGAGACGTACTGGACCACCGCGTCGCACGTGGAAGAAGTTCATCAAGGACCAGCTGATCTAGCAGAGGTTCAGTCATAACTCGTTCACCCGGGGCGACCTCTTGTGACAAATATGGGGACAATCGTGGATGAACGCCGTCGCTGATCTCGCAACTGATCGCCAACAATGGAAAGAGATTGCGAGTGGAATATCCGCGGCTAAGGCACTCGAGAAATGTGCTAAACATTCGTCGGTCGATTAAATAAATAGTGATATTTATTAAATAAATAGTAATATTCATTCTCAATACATGCCCCGACAAACAAAAATTGTGAGGAAGACAAAGAAGCATTCTACACAATACTAGAAAGAGAAGTTGCAAGGATACCACGAAACGATATAAAATTGGTAAATGGAGATTACAATGACAAAACAGGAAAGGACAACTAAATACTTCCCTGCAATAGGGCGATATAGCATCCATGCTGTTCCACGGACAACGGGCAAAAAAAAAACATTGCATTTGCGGCAGGTCAGAAACACCACCTTCCCACTCAAAGACATACATTGTAGCACATGGATCAGCCCAGATGGTAACAAGATTAACCGGATAGATCATGTATTAGTTGGCACTAGATTCTACTGAAACATAACTGATATTAAAACTTGTAGAGGAGAGGCATCATTCTCGGACCACTTTATGGTAAAAATAGACCTAAGAGAGAAAATCTCCAAAGTAACGGAAACACCGGGAAAAGAGCGCCTAAATATAAGGTGGAACACCTAAAGAATAATAAGATAATAGAAAACTGCAAGAGATCCCTAAATGAATAACTTGAGAAGCGAAAGGAGCAGGAGAAAGGAAGCATAGTAGAGCACATGTAGCAAACTATCAAGGATAGTCTAGATCTGGGAGTGAAAGGAAAAATAAAAACGAACGACTGGTTTAATCGAAAAGTATATTTAGTGGTAAAAATAAAAAAAAAGTGAAGAAAGGAATAAAATATTATTATAGTGGCTGTAAAAACCGATCGCCGATAGCCATTTTGTAAGAATATTATATAAAATGTATTGTATTGTATTATACTTGATATAAATTCTGCAATAAAGATTAAATATATATATATATATATATATATATATATATACTCTCTTTTTATCAGTATACATTAGAGGAAGTGTATACCTGCAAAAAACGGGAGTCAAACGCATTGAACATAATTTGAAGTCTAGCACGATTGATTTAATTGGCATATGTATGTTTAGTTTCGTGTTATAGGCAACTAAACACACATACATTAATTCATTTGACTCGCGTATTTTGCAGGTGTACATAGGAGAAATGTATACTCAGTTTAACTTTGAAAATGATCTGCGAAGATCGAAACACGTGTCAGGAAACTGAAAATAAAAATATGGAACATAACAAGTGTGTTAATTTACCGAATAAGAAATGTATACTGATAAAAAAACTCTCTGTATATATTATTATATTATTGATCGCGAATGCCGCGAAGCTATCAAGGAAAGAACAAACAACTAGATAGACCCACAATAATCAAAATGGAGGTATATAACGTGTTGAGAAGGCAAGCAAAACATATCTTTGGGGACAAGAATAGAGAAGATATTACTAAAAAACTGGAAGCAAATACAACACACTTACGCTAGAAAAGAAGCGACACAGTTTTATAGAAATACGAGTAGCGCGATAAAGGAATTCCAGTCCAGGGAAACTATGGTAACTGACGGCAAGATTCTGGTAAACGAAGGTAAAGTATGAAAGAGATGGAAGATATACTTTGAGGAACTCTTAAACGGTCCCACTGGTGTGACCAGAACGAAAGGCAAACATGAAGCCCAACCAGAAATAGAGGAGCCCACAATAGAAGTAGAAGCAGCAGTGCGCATGCTAAAAAAACAACAAACCGATAACCTACCAGCCGAACTAATCAAATGTGGGTGAGCAGAAATGACTAGATACTTGCACAAACTAATTAGGAACAAATGGAATACAAAGGCACTAGCAAAAGAGTGGGAAACAGCTCTAATATGTCCTACACACAAGAAAGGTGACAAAATACACTTAAGAATTACAGAGGTATCTCACTTCTTCTTGACACGACATACAAAGTCCTAACTAACATTCTAAGAGACCGAATATCAACATATGTGGAAGAAACACTTGGTCTACCAAGCGGGTTTCCGAGTAGGTAGATCCACGTTGGAGCAAATTTTCACGGTTAGACAAATAATGGATAATGCATATGAATTGCAGAAATTTTCAATGTACAACATTCAGGTATAATTTAAATGTAATTAAATATAAAGTGGAAAAGAAACATCTTCGATGGAATTTGAACCCATATACCCCCTCTCCCCCATTTCCGGTCGAGTGCGCTGCCAACTGCACCACAGAGACCTGAGATATCAAATCTCCATACAGTGCTTCAAATCCACCTATATTCAATTAAATTAAATTTAACAGGAATAACAATTTAATTTAAATAATGGATAATGCATATGAGGCAACAGAAGAGTTGGGAATCCCACTAAAACTAATTAGTCTCATGCATTCAACAAAGACAAACTCAACCAGTAGAGTAAAAATACAGGGCAGCCTATCTGATGAGTTTTGAACACGACAGGCCTGGGGCTAAGATAAAGAGACAGCTTGGCAACCATTCCATTCGTCATTGCATTCGAGAAGATCGCAAGGACAACGCACGTGGATTGTATTGGAAACGTACTTCATCATCATCATGCCTATACCGATGACTGACATAGTGGAAGGTGCAATCAAAGCGGTAACAGACGAATTTGAGGAAGTAAAACAGGTAGCAGAGATTTGTCTCTAAAATATTGAAATGAATTCAATAATAATTAAATAATTCTATTATCATTTCAGGATGATTTAATTAAAATTAAAACACTTGTTTTTTTCACTTATTTATATATAAATAATTCGGAAATGTCTCACCACGGGTTAAGTGAGAAAATAATTAAACATAATTCTATTATCATTATGAAATAATTTTATGACTTGTAGAAATTTCAGTGTACAACATTGAGGTATAATTTAAATTAATAAATTAATTAATATATAGTGGAAAAGAAACATCTCTGATGGGATTTGAACCCATGTCCCCCGATTCTTGGCCGAGTGCGCTACTAAATACACCACAGAGAGTGTTATAAAATTTCCATACAATGCTTCAAATCCACCTATATTCAATTTATACTTATATTAGTAATAAATGAAATAATTTTAATTTAATCTTCTTTATGTTGGTTGTTGGTTGTGGAGACTTTAATTATTTAAATAAAAATAGTTGTCCTTTCTCGTACTTATTTTTTAATAAAAATAAAAGAATATTCATGAATTCAATCTATAATCATTATCATATTGAAATTAACTCATTTTAGAAAATCTACACTATTTTAAATTAAATCACTGACGAAATTAAGCAATATTCATCGTTTATTAAGCAATGCCCATTTAATGAGACACATGGTCTGATTTTTCACCCATCAAAAACAAAACAACAACGGCGTAAACGGCGGATACTTCACGAGTGCACTTACGCCCGGCGCATGCACCATTTGTCAAACAGTGCATTCAGGAAATTGCCCCGTATATAATCCGGCCGCAATTGCCCAATAACGCGGCGTTATTTATGGAGGGAAAATTAAAGTTACGAGCGAGAGTACGAGAGAAAAAAACGCAATAACAATATCCATCAAAGGCGGCCGCTTTTAACTTTTTAACGTCGAAAGAGAAAGGGCAAAAATGCGCAGAATTCGCCCTGCGTACGCAATATCTCTATAAAATAATATTCTAACCGACGCCGGGTCCGCGTGCATGTTTATTTATATACGGCGTCTTCACTTAATTAAAAATTCCATTCGCTCACAATTGGGATTGTGAGAATTTCATTTCGGAATACTTTTTGTTGTTGTTGTGTGCGTGCCGAAGCCGGGGATTTTATAAAGCTACTCTGAATAGGAAAGGATGACTAACTCTAAATAGGATATAGTACAATGTACATTGTGTTTGGATGAATATTGGTTTCAATGGAAACGCCGCGAATATTCTCATTTAATAATCAGAAAATAATCCGATTTAAATACAACGATTTACTAATTGTTGCAATGTTACTAAATTAGAAATTTATAATTCTTTCGTTTTAATGATTGAGGCTGTACTTTAATATATTTACACACTTCTTTATTCACAATATACAAAACACTACAACATAAATATGGGTGAACTCCGAGCTTAGTGACTTTAATAAATGTCGATTTCTAAATTTGATGTTTTGTTTTAAACTGCTAGCAACATCTGTGATAGTATTTCAGTGTTTCCGAGTTTCGTTTGTGTTAAATTGTGAAAGGCTTGTTAGAGCGGGGAACACGGACGTCCAGTTGAATAAATCAAAATCAGGGAGAATTTCGGGGATTAATCACTCCGTCGAAGGAGCGGTTCGCTCGGATGAGCCAATTCTAAAAGAGGGGAGTGAGGGAGATGTTGCAATTTATTATATTAATCAAGATGGAGCGAGTTGCCTAATTAAAATTGAAGCAGCGCATCCACGATCGAAATATCTTTAAATGAATTTAGTGTATTGATCATGATTAATATTTTTTTAAAACAATTATTTTTTTAATAATTAAACATGTTTCTTTTAAATTTAATTTTAATTTAATCTTTCAAGTTACTTGAAAATGATGTACTTACAGTGTAAGTAATTTTTACAGTTATTGATCATTGCCAGAAATGTTCATTGTTTAATTTCATTGTAAAGTTTATAATAAAACACTTTTTTATAACTTTGTTTGTATAACAATTTATTGTTGAAACTATAGTCACTAAATATATAATTCTGTCATACAAACAAAGTTAAAAAAGTGTTTTATTATAAACTTTACAATGAAATCTTACACAATGTATAACGAAGTAGAAGCCTCAGTGATCAATAATTTCATTGTAAAGTATTAGAATTATTTAAACTTTGATGTTTTATAGCAGAAAGATGGCCGTTGGTCGACAACTCAGCCAGACTAATACTAAATATTAATAATTACTTGTAAATAAAAAAAAAAGTTATAACAAAAATTGTTTGAATAAAGAATATATATTTATATTAAATAAAAATGATTTGAAAATAATTAATGAATAATTTTCACATTTAGCTCTGTGACTTTTGACTTACGTTACGTAAGTACGTTAAACAAATGCACATTAAAACAACTACTTGAATATACAGAGAGCTTTTTTTATCAGTATACATTTCCCCTATATATACCTGCAAAATACGCGAGTCAAATGCATTAATGTATGTGTGTTTAGTTGTCTATAACACGCATCTGAACACACATATGCCAAATAGTCAACTAAACATACACACATTAATCGGTTTAATGCGTTTGACTCGCGTTTTTTTCAGGTATACACTTCCCCTAATGTATACTGATAAAATAACCTCTCTGTATATTTATTTGTATACTGCATAAATCTGTGCTAAATTTTTTTATTTAGTCGACAGCTAATTTTCTTCTAACTTCTTTCTTTTTTTAGTAACATTTTGTAATCATTGTCAGGAAATTCAAATGTCTGTTTCATTGTAATTTTTAATTTAATTTTAAGTTATGCATTTCAACTAAAATCTCTACACACTTTTCAATAATCCGTAAAACATTAGCCTGTTTAACATTCCACCCACAATTCGAACCCGAATGAAAAAATACTTTAATATTACAATCGAGGCCGCCGCCGTCGTCGCGGGAAGAATCCGAAATTCGTGGGGTTTCGGCGTGTGATGCGTCCCTTCCGCAAGCTTCGGTTCCTGACCCCCCCGGGAGCCGCTCCCCGCCACGGTTTGCATACGACAGGAGTCGGTTGACCGCACATAATGCCCCCCTCGCCGCCCCTAAAACCCCAACTCGCAAACTTGGAATCAGGGCCTCGCCGCCCCCTCCCCGTTCCGTACCCCGACTCACCTAAGTAAACTCCCGGATTAAGCTTTAATCAAACTCGATTATTCCAATTCGGACTTCGTGTACGTGAGGATAATGTTGGGATGTTTATGAATTAAGTAAATTTATTGTTGGTTCGACGAGGAGTTACTTTGAAAGCTGTTGGTGGTTATTAGCCTTGCTTGTCTAATCAAGGCGAACAAGTGTCTTGATTTAATTTAATTAAATAAAATTAAACAAAGATGATTCACACATTTGCAGTTATTTAAATTACAATGAAATTAAGCAAGGAAAATTTACAGTGTAAGTAATTTTTGCAGTTGGAGAAAAAAATTGATCAAATATCATTAATCATTTAATTAATTGATTGAAGAGACTGATAATTATTAAAAGTTCATAATTACTTATATTAAATAACACTATTTAGTCTTTCAATATATATTGTAATATTGCTACAATTGTTTCACCACACTGTGGCTTCTTCAGGCGGAGAAATTTATTAATCATTGCCTGAAATGTTTCTTGTTTAATCTCCTTAATTTCGTTTAATTATGTTTTCACATTTTTTTTTAGAATATCCACAATATATTTATAATAATAATAATAATACGTATTTATTGCCCAACAGCAAGCAACTTCCCAATTACAAGGTAATGTACAATAAATGTGATATAAAACTATAGTAAATAATTACAAAATATTACACAAATGCTATACAATGTAAGTTAGTATTTTTTGATGCTGTCATGAGATATATCACAAGTCATCAAAGTTGTAACACATGTTAATGGGCGCGTTCAGGGAAATTTTAGACATGTAGCGCTGCAGCGCCAAGAGCTTGATGTTCCCTGAACGAAAAAATTGTAGTTGTCTGTACTGAAAATATGGCGGTTCTGTTTACAGCTGCACGGCTTGAAAAGCGATCCAGCGGAAAAAATATATACTTTAACGCTTGATAAAGCGCTGAAGCGTCACACATAAGGCGGTACCTTTCAGCGACACCGTTTTCGCAAAGCGCTGCAGCGCTACAGTTCCCAGAACGCGCCCAACGATTGGTGACTTGAGTTTATAATTCGTATTGCTCGATTAAAAATAAAATTAATCTGTCTACTATAAAATACTAGCACACGCAAATGCAATCTGTTTACCAAAGCAGCCGAATCTACATCGTTATTTAGTAACTTGTACAAGAAAACTAGAGATGACGTGTCCCAAGTAACTCAAAATTAAAAATATTTAATAAAACATTATTATCACATCTACGTGCTGGATAGGAACCATTACACTTAAAGTACACATTTTAAAAAAATATTCTTGATACATTCTCGATTGCTCTAATTTGGTTTTGAGTTTGCGGGTACCAGATTATGGCATGCTTAGAGCGCACATGAGCATTATATGAAGTTTTTAATACCTTAAAATTATTGAATACTGACGTAGAGCGATATTTTAAATCTAGAGATTTATATGCAATTTTAACCACCTCCTCAATATGTTTATTAAATAATAAGCTATTATCAAAGGTTACCCCAAGACCTTTTGATTACTATAACATTTTCTAAAGACGTTCCTTTTTTATTAGGTTATTTTTTCTAATAAAACTCATGTATTTGCTAGTGTTAATGTTTAATTTAAGGGCCATTATGATCACACCAGTGAGAAGCAATATCCAGTTGGTGCTGAAGTTGTAGATTATCATGGATTTAATTGACTGTAATTTGGAGTAGATTTTGAGGTCATATGCATATAATAAATGTGAATAAGTGAGGATTTCAGAAAGATCGTTAATGTATAAATTAAACAATACGGGCCCTAAAATGGACCCCTGCGGTACTAGAGAAACGGGGTCAATGGAGAAGATTTAAAAGTTTTAAAAGATATATAAGCAGTGCGATCTTGTGAGTATGAATTAATTAATGTTAATGAGACGTTCTAAAAACCAAAATATTCTAGTTTAGAAATTATAATATTATGAGGCAATAGGTCGAATGCTTTAGACTGATCTGTATAAATTACGCCAAGTTGTCCCTTCGCGTCTAAGACTTCGGCTATATCATGGGTGATAACACAGAGATTGGAAACTGTCGACCGAAGGGTTAGAAAACCATGTTGTGCCTCAGATATATATGGTTTGACATGAGCATTTATTTGGTTGATTAATTATTTAATTAATTCAAATAGTTTGTTGTATCATTATTCTGACACTATTTTCATTCTGTAGCACGTAATATTTTTAAAATCAAGATAATCATTATTATATACATAATCATCTTTATTGCGATATTTACAATGACATTAACTTTACAGAACATTACATATTTATTTACAGGATCGCTACGAACAGTGATGTTTCAACCGGCAGTTTGTCCCTTGTCATTTATGTGTGATGATATGAATTCATGAATGATGGATTGAGGATGTTTGAATTTTGGAATGATGTTGGGATGCAGAGAAGATTTGCAAGTATCAGGATGAGGGGTTTTGAAGTAAATATTTGGGATAAATGGATAATTCGTTGAGTTAAAGGGATAACACAGGGTTTTTCAAGGAAAAGAGTGTATTGGTTAAGTAGTTTGGATGTCGAATTTTTGTGAGGAAATTATTATATAATAAATTATTTTTATTGGCTTAAACGTAAATCATATACGTTTATCTGTTATAAACGTAAAATAATCGATCCTCGTCTGGAATAAATTACTTCTTACTGGAAAGGATGATACCGTCATATTTCTGCTGAAACCACTTCATGGCATCCTCTTTCATGACACGGTGGGGGATGCCTACTTTACCCTGTTTCCTGCGACTGTGCGTCAAGTTGAAACCGGGCTTACCCACTAATTATTATTAATTCATTAAAATCTAATTATTTATAAAAAAGCTTGCGGTCAATTAGACAAAAAAGACTATGTTTTGAAAGTGTCTGCATATAAATTACAAGACATATAATTTAAATAAATAATAATTTGGCAATAATAGACTTATGTAACTTAAATATATTAAATAAAAAATGATTTGCAAATAATTAATAAATTATTTCCACATTTAGATCTGTGACTTTTGACTTACGTTACGTAAGTACGTTAAACAAATGCACATTAAAACAACCACTTCCCGGGCAAATAATAATAATAATAATAGTCAAAATGTCACAGTAGCTAAAGAGGAATTAATGTATTAATTGTTTTCAAATATAATTTATTTAAATAACTGTGACCATGTGAATAAATCCATTTTTCTACTACTAATATACGGCCAATTTTTTTATAGAATCATTAGGTCTGTCATAATAATTAAGTGTTATTGTTGACGTTTCCGTGAAATATATGCAATAGAACCGTTCACGTTTTAGGTTGACGCCAGATGCGCTTTCATTACTTTGGCCCCCGTTACCCTTTTAATTAATAGTCCAATTATTTCGAGGGTGTGTAATTAATTTTTTCCTCCAGTTGCGCGAAATGACACACTAATTAACAATTAAACAGTACCTTTATTGCGCCGATCGTCTCGCTAGGAAATTAATTAATTCTACTCCGTGAAAATATCCATATACATGTAAATGCCTGAAGACAATAAGATAAGTATGACTTTTGTTATTAAAAACAAATATAAACACAATATGTTGCTTTTTTTGTCTTCAAGTTTTTTTTTATGTGCGAAGAGTCTACTTCATTATACATTTATTTCGTACGGGATTTACAATAATAATAATAGCCTTTATTGTCCAACAAGATTTCCTACTTACAGGACAATATAATATAAGGTACAATGCAAAAAAATATGTATTATGGAAAATGTATGGGATATTTGGTTAAGTTTTAGGGATATTGGGGTAACAACTGTTTTGTCGTAAAGGATTGCGATTTTAGTTAAGATGTGAATGGCTTGACTACCTCTGTGTTATTAAGGGTCGAGGGCGTTAAATAAATTGTTAGTCAATTACTATACTCAAAATTTTTAATTAAATTTAAATTCAGTTAGCAAGAAAAATAATATTTCAGTAAAATCGTATGGTTGAGGATGAAGATAGCACCATAGTTAAAAAGGGGACGATAGATCATTTTATATATATGCGTTGCGGTTTTGATGGAAATGCATTTATTTGTATATGTGAGCGATCGGAAATATCATGCTCTGTTCTAGACTTTCGCTTTATTTTAAAAAGGTTTTTTCCGTTCGTCGTTCATGTGAATGAAAAAATTATTCTTTTTAAACCAAAACTGAACCGAAAGGGAAACTTACGCTGTAATTTAAAACTACGAAAAGGCACACACTTTGCAATCGTTTTAAGCAATATTCGGATCATTACTACCCATAACACTGCACAAATTATTTAAAGAAATTTCACTATATAATAAACGCAAATCAGCTTTTTTGAAATATATAAATAAATTATTAGATAGATATATGAATTATTAAAATTAAAGATAGAAATGGAACTTTCAACAAAGACAATATCGCAATATAAATTAGGATAATATGAATCCTTGGGAACAAGACAATTTTTATGAAAAATATCAAATATTAAATTATCACTTGATATGAGAAGATCTAGTATTATTGATGAAGGTTTTTAAAATTAAATTACACTTAATTTGTTTCACAAAGTTTGTCTCTATTTACTCGACTAGTTTCGCTTTTTACAGCGATTTTGTTTTAATATAAATAGAAAACAGTAAATGTGGAAACAATTTATTAATTATTTTGAAATCATTTTTATTTAATATATTTTGTTTTAATATTAAAATCTCCGATAATATTAACGTAATCGTAATAAAGAATATTATTATTAATTAAACTTTCATTCTCCTTTAAGAATTATAAAACTCTTATTTTTGCCTACTATGATGAAAATCGCTTCGGAGATGAACGGAACTTTAACGACCGCCATGAATTTTATATTATTACAATCGAATGAAAGACGACCGACGTCGCGAGCTTTCTCTCGCTTTCATTTCTGCTGATTCCGTAGTTGGCAACTCTTATTGCGGCGTCGAGACGCCGGATTTATGCCGTCCCCGCGGGACTAGGACGCCAGGACCGTTGTTCCCGTCTTCCATCCGCGTGGTTTATTAAAAATTTCCGGTTTTCCATACGAGATTTATAGACCTTTCTCGCCGGCCAGGTAATTTAATTTTAAAACTAGCTCAACGGATGAAAAGCAAAAGAAAAAACGTGTTGTGTTTCACTAACAGTTTTGAAAATGTAATTTACTGGTTATATTAATAATTTGTTGTGCTGAGGTTTTGTAAAACGTAATTTACTGCATAATTAATAAAAAATACTCATAACCGTTTGTTATATTGAAATCACTTGGTTTTGTTTTATTAAAATTTTGTTATATTTTCGACTAGTTTCGGCTAGATGCCATTTTCAAGAATGAATATATAAATGGATTTACAAACTATTATATACAAATTGGTTTTTATGATTACTTCGTCAGTTAATAAGGGCGCTTAATATCGGGGAATTCCATAGGTCTTCGTTGTCATTTACTATGTTTATTCCCGCTTTAGTAGCTTTTGTGATTTCTAACGCCTCCCGATAATTCAGCGTTAATCCCTTATTACCTGCAAATTTTATTTTTACATTATTTGAGGAAATACTCATTTTTAATTAAATATTATTATTTTTTGATTTATTATAACAGACAGTATTATAACATATGTTAAAATGTAAACACACACCTCATTGTACAAAATTCATAAATAAAGATATTTATATATATTATTATTGATACCCTACACTCTTATGGGTATAAAGGGTTTTTTGAATATATATATATATATATATATATATATATTATTATTATTATTGATGCATTCCTCGAAATCCTGATATCATTCCCAAATACATTCATCTTTCAGCAACAATCGATCAACAAATTCCCATAGAAGTAAACACTTATTTTTATAATCTTTTTTATGTTGGCGTGGAGCCTTTAACTATTATTTTAATAACAAATAAAACGTTAAAATGATTTCATATTTCAACAACACTGCAAATATATTGTATAATTTTTCCTCATTTATCACTTGGTAAAACCGTTTGTTATAACGAAATCACTGCAAATGTTGCACCAATAAAAAAATGGTAAAGAAATTATATACAGTGTATGGAAATTTTATTGAGCCATTGTAAAGTACGAAATAACAAATAGAACAATCAATTTTTTTTAATTAATAATTTTTCATTAACTATTAAATGTTCGTTCAAAAACGTATTTGACCGAATTCACCGGGGAAAGTGCCATGATGGACACATCACTATTTTTTGTATAAATTACTTATAATAATAATAAAAAAATATATCTTGGATGTATGTCTGTCCTGTATTATCGACCGGAAGTCTTTTTGATTCATTCTCAATTATTTAGTCAAATTTTAAAAGAAGAATCTGATTTACTTATGAGAACGGTTTAATCAAACCGCCTCAATTGAGGCACTTAAAAGACGTGCTGAATAAACTAAGATTACTGTTTTTGTAAATAAGTTTTATCGTTGGAACTTGAAGCATGGATTAGTCCACATTTCTCTTATAAAATTACTAAAATAAACTTATCGTGCTTGTCTAAAAAAATCCCAAAGTCGGACAAATAATTCACTCACGTTTCAAATGTTAGCATTAATAATATTGAAATAAAAAAAATCGTTCATTCGTTTTTCAAACGTCAACTTTACACGCCTGCTATATGAAAATAATTAGTATTCAATTAAATAAAATAAAAGAAAGATGATTCATACATTTGCAGTTATTTAAATTACAATGAAATTAAACGATGAAAATTTCTGGCAATGATCAATAAAATTTGATAAAACACTTGGTTTATTTCAATTATAATGGAATTAAACAAGGAACATTTCTGATAATGATCAATAAAATTCGATTAATCCCTTTTAACAACTGCAAAAATTACATACACTGTAAGTGCTTGAAAAGTATCTAATGTATAGTATTTTTCAAGCTCTAGTGCTGAGCAATAAAAAATTATCTCGAGTACTGCCAATATAAAATACAATGCCTCTTTAAAATTGTAGCCGCTACTGCATTAGGAATGATTTATAGGGGGTTGGTTTCAGAGGGTTTCTACCTGCGAAAAATGTTTCCATATTTTCGGTATTCTGACATAACAAGACGCGACTACATGAAAATGGCCAAAAATCTCCGAAATCTATCTCTCTTAAAATCTTAGAGGGTAAGGGGAAGGAAACCCCTTGGATGCCAATTGCGGTGTCGTAGCCTGTTTGCGTATTGTTCAGGGCAGCACGGCCCCGAGGCAGGTAGTAAAAGAAGTCCATCTGTCGGTGCATGGCGTCATCTTATAAATTACAATAACTCCTGTGTTTTCCATTCGTTCGCATTTTTATTTTGATGAAGTAATTACGATTAAATTATATAATATTAATTGCAATGCATTGACATTGTTCCGAATACAAATAATATAATAGAATGGAATATGGTTTCAATTAAAAGAAACATTCAATTGTAAGTGATGTAAAATATATTAACTGGGTTTGAGTTTAATGATATTAATTTAATGGTAGTTCAGAGATATAAAATTAATTGTGAAATATTGATTTATTGAGTTTTTTCTTCAATCTCGAAATAGTTAATTTTCTTTTTAAAATGATCAATTTATATATATTAAGTTATAATCCGCTCGGGAAATAGTTGTTTCAATAGATATTTCTCGAGAACTTAAGTAATTTTTGCATTTGGAAAAATGGATTGATCGAATTTTATTGATCATTGCCAGAAAGCGTATTGTGTCCTTGAATATGCCAAAAAGAACTCCGTAACTGTTAATAAACTGGTTCCTTTGTAATTAGGATTCTCGTTTAATTTCATTGTAATTATGATTTTCGTTTAATTTTATTGTAATTAGTATTAATTTTAATAAAATAGTTAAATTACTTTTATCGTTTTCGTGTTTATTTATTATTAATTTATTATCTGTTTTTTTTTTTTGGAATTGTTTTTTGTGTCGTTTGAGTGTATTTCTAACTTATTAAAAACCCAATTTAATTGTTGTAAACGTTCATAGTTTTTAAGTTTTAATTATGTAAGAAATATAAGAAATAATAATGAGACCGGCCAATGACCCTGGCAGTCGACGCCGGTAAGTGGGAGGGGTTTTAGAGGGTAGGCTTCCAGTCAGCACTCGACTGGAAGGAGTCCCACACTTCGTCCGTAACTGGATTTCCCCTTCCACAGCACAAAAAAAAATAAATAAAATTGTTTTTTCTATAAAACAATTCTTATTTTAATTATATATATATAAAGAATCTTTATTGTCAGTACAATATACATATAAATGTGAAAGAAATTAACAATAAATATTATTATTTCATTTACCGACAATCGGCTATCGTCCAACAGCCTTTCTGCCAAAGTTCGCGCATTTTATGGTGTGTCTTACTGCCTCTTACGGGAAGTTATGAATTGGAATAGGGTTTGTGAAGGATTTTTGAATTTAGGAATTATATTATCGTCTCTGGGGATGCAAAGTTGGGAGAGAATTGTCAAATTATTTTAATTAAATTTAATAATAAATAATTTATCAATTTTGCTGACTGGATATTTCATGCTTGCATGTTTATTAATTAAAAAAACAATTTCAATTTATAATACATATTTATAATACTAATTAGCACTTGATGTTTGAATTTGTGTAAATACGAATGGATTTTTCTGTATTTTCCGCACGCCAATAAACGACAAAAGCGTTTCGAACAATCCCATATGCGATAACGTCGCCAATTATGTGAAGCGTATTTTATACGAGAACAACAGACACAAAGCTGATAATATTTTTGTTTTTATACCCGTGCCGAATTTCGAAATAAGCCAACTGCACAAACTAGTTCGGCAATCCACGCAGCCCCGAGGGCCCCGCAAATGGAGTGGATTTGTTTTTAATTTTATTCCCGTGTTTGTTTTATCTCACATTTTGAAAACACAAAAATAATATATATAATAAAAAAATAAAACTGTTCAATACCGATTGAATAAATTTATTCCCGCAACTAGTATTTGTGGTGCATTTATTCGAATTTAAAAAGATATAAGAAGAAAGGAAGATTGCGTTCTTTTTTATACAATATTACAACACATTATTATAAATAATATATAGAACAGCAAGAAGAATATATGAAACAAGAGCGCAAGGAAGAAATTACCGGGGAAGACCGAGAAAAACATGGAATGACATTATTAGAGAAGAAGCAGAAAAAAGGACATAGACTGGAAGGACATTAAACAATTAATCAAGGACAGAAAGACATGGAGAGAAAAATATAGAAACAGACACTAAACAAAAACTCCTTACACCTAACGGTAGAAAGGAAAAAGATTAAAAAAAATTATTATAAAATTCTATCTTCGTTAGTAATGCTCATATAAAAATCCATTATATTATAAATGATTCAACTTAAACTAGCTATTTGCATGCATCCAGAAATTGATAATCCTGAACACACTTCTGATGATAAGTTGTACAAACATGATGAAATCTGCGCCATTGGTTTGGATCTGTGGCAGGTTAAATCTGGCACCATCTTCGATAACATCTTGATCACTGATATTGAAGCAGCCAAGAAGGCCATCTCGAATCTCAAGGCCACACAAGAGGGGGAAAGGAAGATGAAGGAAGAGCAGTATAAGGTTGAAAGAGATGCCGCAGCTGAGGATGAAAAGAAAGACAGCAATGAGGATGATGATGATGAAGAAGAAAAACCAGCACCAGTTATAGAGGAACACGATAAGCTGTAAAGTGTAACGTACGAGTGAACAAGAGTGAGAGTTGAAAAGATAGTGCGTGAGAAAGTTGATTAATATTTTGAGAGACTTTTTTTTATATCTTACAGTGTGTTTTTTTGGTTAGTGTGTAACTGTTTCTTTTTTTGACTGATTTTGTTATTAAGATATGCGTCTTCTAATAAAAAGAGAAAAACCTGTTTTTTTTTTGTTATCTTATAAAAACAAATGAAATGGAGTTCCGTTGTATTGTAAATACCAGATTTAATACAAAAAATAAATTATTAAAAAAAATTATAACTTTTATTTCATGAAATAAATATGAATAAATTATTACAGTACATTTAACTACTCCATTCTACCATGTTTATTAAAATGGCAACTAATAACGATGATTTCCCTCCATTAACAGCTATTCTACGTCGGATGGGATATACAATGACGAAATTACAATACATTTTTTAATTACATATCTTTGTGATCGAAATATACATCCAGGGAATAAAAATGTACAGTGGTTTATTTAATCAAATCATCTCGCTTACAACAAAAAAAGTGCCAAATTTATAGCAAAAATGAATTATTCTACGTAATAATATATATTTATATGATTAAATATTAGAAATATTAAAAAAATAAATATTTCATTCAATGAATTTGTTATTAGTTTAGCAGTTATTTCGGCAACTTAAACATAGCGTTACCTGTGATAAAATTTACTGTAATATAAGATATAGGTGTTTATTTAAATTTATATACGCGTTGGGCCGGAATTTACCTGGAAAGTTACCGCACGCTAGAAGGTGTTTCGCGTTGGGCTGTGTCCCCGCACAGACTTTGTGCGGAAATTTGTTTACTTTGGAACAAAACGTTAGGAGAATTTATAGTTCGTCGGTCCCGCTCGACGGTTAAATTGATGTTTACTACCGGTCTCGCCCCGTCGAGGCTCCTCGTTATTTCGCAATATTTTAAGAGGCTTAATGGAGAGTGGAAATCACCGGCAATTAATTTACGGATGAAATAACTATACACGTGGATTATTTAATTTGAATTAAAAATTTACTCTTAAGCATCAATTTAATTACGTGTTAAGTTTGCAATATGCAAGTTTTAAATATGTTTTATCATAAATTAAATAAAATGAAATTGAACAAGGAAAATTTCTGGCAATGATCAATGTTTTCCAACTGCAAAAAAATACTTACACTGTAAGTTTTACAAACATCTATTGAAACAACTACTAATTTATTGTTATGTCTGTATAAATTGAATATAAGTGGATTTGAAGCACTGTATGGAGATTTGATATCGCTGTGGTGTAGTTGGTAGTTCACCCAACCAGCAATCGGGTGGTGTGGGTTCAAATCCCGTCAGAGATGTTTCTTTTCCACTTTATATTTAATTACATTTATATTATACCTCAATGAAGTTCATTGAAAATTTGTACAATTCATAGATATAAATATAATTTAAAAAGATTAACAATTTAATTGATTAACAATTTATATTTAAATGAACAGTGAAATTCTCTATTCTTTTTGAAATAACAAATTTCAATTTCAATTTACTTTATTAACGGAATCTCCATTTCCAAATTACGATTGTCTATTTTTTAAATACACATGAAATAATATATATATATATATATAATCTAAAATCCCCATCTACCATAATGGTGGTGTAGGGGTGATGAAATAATAACATTTGTTAGTATTTAATAAAAGCAATGAAATTTTCCTTTTTTTATTCGTTATTTGACACCACTGAAGTTCCTTCCACGAATCACCGCCTGCTCATAATTAAACAAACTCGTCGCATTTTACTGTATCATAACACAAAACGTGTGCTCGCGATAATTGTGCGATTTCAGAGGACGCCGCACATACGAAACATAATTCCAGCCTGTATATTTCAATGCATAAAAACCGTCCCCGCGCTCGGAATCGCAATGAGAGATCTGGCGGATGCGCCGGGTTAACAATAATCTTCACGTTTACAGCAGTTAATTCGTTTCGGTGTGAGGGACGCGCGCCATGTTTTTGTAATTGCTCGCTCGAATAAATACAGGGCTGGTGAAATAATCAATCATTAAGCTGAACGAGGAAGGACGGGCGGAGAATCGTTCAACGGAGATATCGCTTCCGATGGATTGATTGCCGGCATCCAAGAAGCACACTAATGGAATTAGCCCCTTGGCCTCGTATTTTTTTTTGTATTCCGCCCTCTTTTGTTCGGGTGTATTGGGAAACGGTGTTAATTTGTCTTTTCGTGTCGGAGTTAAGTTGATTCGGAACATTTCGTTTTGTGTGTTTTCTACGGTAAAAGTATTTGCATTATAAAATATGATAATTAATCAAGTTTTATATGTACTGAAACGTTATAAACTCATTTTTTTTTTCTTTTACTAAGTATTTACATAATTATAAATAATAGAATATTGTATATTACAAAAAGTGTTTTATTATTGTGAATTACGATCTATAACAAAGCAAAAATCTTAACCACAAAAAGTTAATCAATCTATGTGTAACTAAGACACGAAGGCAAAACAGTACTTTAAAATACATTTAAAAGAAAAAAAGCATCTCAAAACATAAAATTTCTGCAACAGCGCCAGAAGATGATTGCATATATTTTTGAGTTTACGTAAAGTGTTTAATCACACATAATACAATAAGTGATTGCAATTTACTCGAATAACCGATGTGTTGTTGTGAGTTACGTAAAGAGATTCAAACAATTAAAAATAAAACACGTTGTATTCCTTTCATCACTTATTTATTTGTACGCTATATGTACATTTCGGGCACTATGTGTCCATTATCAATAGCTAGCAAACTTTATTAGCTATTGCAATAAACAAGTGAAGAAATGTATGTAAAGTAATCTTAAAATAAGCAGGAATTTCATCAGATGAATTAAAAATTATTTTTATGAATAGTTTGTGTGAAAATCAATTATGAAAAACAATGAAAATTGACCTAATTTATAGCAAATTTTAAATTAAATTTTTGCTAATTAAAAGCTTGTGCATTGAAAATTTAAAATATTTCATTAAATAAAATAAAACAAAGATGATTCACACATTTGCAGCTATTTAAATTACAATTACAATTACAATTATTTGTTTTCCTTTCATCAAATAATTTCGACTCAAACCGTTGGAATTTCTCAGCAGTGCTGCGATGCAATAACAAATATCTATTGTGTAATCCAATGTCCGGCGGGGTAAATGCTCTGGAAGTAGTTGTTTCAATAGATGTTTGTAAAACTTACAGTGTAAGTATTTTTTGCAGTTGGAAAAAGGGTTTGATCGAATTTTATCGATCATTGCCAGAAATTTTCCTTGTTTAATTTCATTGTAATTAAAATATTTCATTAAATTCTACATTCAAATAACATAGCAGACATGACGTATTTATTTCATTATATCTAACAATTTTCTTTTAGAACTTGAACTATTAAATTGACGTAATAAACGAAAATTAACGATTTATTTTTTATTTAGACTGATATACTTGGTAGATAAAAAATGTAATTACATATTCAAAATTATTAAATCGAAAAGAATGGCTATTTTTTCAAACGATTATTTCAATTTTACTATATAGCTATCTCTTTCCACTAAACCGCAACCTTAAAGACACAATGTGTTTATTATTATTATCTCTTGAAATGTACATCTAACATAAAAATAAATTGTGAAGTGAGGAAATAACAATCATTTTATTTGTAATTGTACTGTATATATATATAACAAAGTTAATGAAATAATTCATAAATTTTCTTTATAATAATATCTCTAAGTGAATAAATTTCCGGCACTATGAAAACAATTAATCCAAATTAATCTTCTCGAGTTGAGTCGACGATAAGGAAAGTTTGCTTTCAGTAATGCTTCCCCCGGGCGAATTTTTGTATTGTGTCCAATTCCGCGTCTCGTGTCAGCTAAAGGCGATTAAAAGTTTCCCCTGGACAAAAGTGCAATTTAGAGGGGAATTAATGTAGTCGCCCGGACGTAATTACGATGGAAGACGGGGACAATAAAAAGTAGCTTTTAATATAATTATGCTCCTCCGCTCAGCCGCGTCTCCATAACGAAAATCCTGCTATCTATTTTAAGCGCTCAATTAATCGTTAGGAAATAGAAGAAAAAATCGATGCGTTGATTTGTCAAAGTATAAATGTGGAAAGACTTCTACTCGATAGCTCATGACAGACAAACACTTTCATTTTAAATAAATTAAGAGTATTCATTCACTTGGTCACAGTTATTTATATAAAAATGATTTAAAAATAATTAATAAATTATTTCCACATTTAGCTGTGTGATATTTTGACTTACGTTACGTAAGTACTTGAAACAAATGTACATTAAAACAAGAGTTGGGATTTTGTAGGATTTATTTTTAGTCGCCACTTTTCAAACCACGCTAATGTTGTGTCAATGAGATTTTGTAGGGATTTTAGGGTTAGTTGTAAAAAGGATTCGTGAGTTATAAGGACAGTTTCGTCTGCAAACTGTAGGGGATATCGCGATAAATTTATGTAATGAATTTATGCCATACGGAGTCGAAAGCTTTCGCTATATCGAAACATATGATAACATATGCTGTTTTTTTACCTTCTAGATGGGCGGCATATCATTTTGTATATCTGTGTGCAGGTCTTGATGTTTTTGACTTGTGTGTTTTATATTGTAATATTAGGTCTTTAATGTCTCTGTTTAGTTTATTAAATGTCTTTTTAATATTATCGTCTTCTAATCGCCTATAGTCCTTGTACAATCTTTTATATTTTATGAGTTTGAGAATATATTTAGGAAGCGCAAGTCATTGCAAAAATATAATTTGAAATTTGCTATAAATTAGATCAATTTTAATTGTTTTTCATAATTGATTTTCACACAAACTAAACATTAAAATAATTTTTAATTCATCTGATGAAATCTCCGCTTGTTTTAAGATTACTTTAATGTATAATTCAATATTGTTCATTGATCACAACAGCAATCTGACTCGAATTAGTGATTGTCAATATTTATATAGCTATCTCTTTCGTCTAAACCGCATCCTTAAGAGTTAAATTTATGAAATAAATGTAATGAAAAAAAAAACATTTTTTTAAATCAACGAGTAATTCTGTTGTTTAATAAGTAATGTTAGAGATATTTGGTGAAGAGTACCTGCATTTTATTTTTAATAAAAAAATAATATTGAAAGCGAGACAAAATTTTTATTGACCGAATATAACAGTTGCAGTGTACATTACAAATTTATATTAATAATACATCAGTTGTTAAATTAAAACATTATAACTGTCCATGTCAAATGACTATCGACCCAAGATCTTTCTGTCTAGAGTAAATGATTTTATCGTACGTCCGTCATTAGCGGGCGAAGGGTTAATTAAAATGATGGGCGTTTTTAAATTTAGGGAGTGTGATAAATTATTATAAGGGGTGAAAAAGTAAACCATCCTTACTTTACGTTTTTTTATTAATTGAATTATATAAAAATTTCAAGTATTTTGTACACATTGTTAAATAAAAAAGAGGAATAAATGATTTATTAAATATTGTTTTCCATATTAAAATTTATATTATAAATCATTTCCAATATATTAAAAAAAATGCAAACTATTCTAAATTTCCTATATATTTAGTGATTATAATCTCAACTCTTTAAATTTGGCATTATCAAACTGAAACTAATGACAAGTATACATTTTTTAAACTGTACGCACTAAATATAAAATACGGTTATATAAAAATAGTTAAAAAGAATTTTGTTTTATAAACTATGAATTTGCTTAAATAAAATTGTTAATAACTGATGCTTCAACTTTGTTATACATTGTTTAAATAAAGTTATTTGAAAATGATTAATTAATAAATTATTTTGTCTTTTGCTACCGTGACATTATGACTTATGTTACATAAGTACTTTAACAAATGTCTAATAATAGACATTTGCTGTTGCAAAAAGACAAAATAATTTATTAATCAATTATTTTCAAATTCTTTTATTTAATTTATTTAAATAACACTTAGTCAGAGTTATTTAAATAAATTAAATAAAAGAATTTGAAAATAATTTTGAAAATAACTGTGACCAAGTGTTATTTAAATAAATTAAATAAAAGAATTTGAAAATAATTGATTAATAAATTATTTTGTCTTTTCTTTAAATCTTTCCCTATTAATACATTGTTTATCAATTGAATAAATTAAACATTCGACACTCAACAAACTTCAACATTCTTAAAACACTTGGGATTTTTTTACTTTATTCACATAGTTTATTAAATAAAGGGTAGTCAATGAGCAGGGCAATTATTGTTTACTATATAAAAATTCATATTATAAATGATTTCCAATATATTAAAAAAATGCAAACTATTTTCAATTTCTATAAAACCGCACACACAATTCATAATCGATATACTCGTTGTCCTCGTGTTTTGGGGATATTACGGTGCAATAAATCATCCTCCGTTTTCCGTCGGAGGATAAGGGTAAAATTTCAAGTGCGGGGGCCTGGGCGTGCCCCTCGCGGTAAACCCGTCACGTAGGGCACGGACGAGCATAAAATGATATGGAGGAGATTTATCGGGGCGGTTTCCTTTATAAATAAAATTCTAGGGGGAGGCGAGGAATTTTCCAATCGCCACCCGCAATCCCCGGGCCCATAATGGTAATTCGCATCCTGCGGTAAACGCCGCGATCGTTTTTTAAAGGATTCATTGATATAGAAATATCACGAAAAAAAAAAAATCTAGAGATTTTATTAAGGAATTATAACAATAATACCTGTATGAAAACTCTTAATTCTTAAGAAAACAACAGTGTATATGATAATTGTTCGGGTTTGGCATGTAATTTTAAAAAAATTACTGCCTACGTGCCGATTCCTCGTTTGGGGAAATTTTAACGGTTGGTTCGCAGCCCATCAAAATGATCTTCGTGGAAATCCAGCCGGACAACGAAACCGAGGATGCTTGCGCCCTCTAACACGTTTTGCATGTTGGGTTGCCTACGTTTGTATTTTCCACGTGGTTTATCATAACCTTAAAATTGTGATGACTTGTACAGCCATGGAAAAATAAAGAAGCTCTAACCAAAAAACTGTCCATCTTGTTATTTCCAAAGTCTTAACAACTAAGTGCTCTTACAAAGCACAAAATACAACAAGTAAAACACAAACATATTCAATGATAAATAAAATAATTAATAAATGAGTAAAACAAACACAGTAAAAAAAGTGTTTTATTTATTAAAATTGAATTACAATGTATAATCAAGTAGAAGCCTCAACAATTAACAAGAAAAATAAAAATAATAACAAATTTGTCATATGGTTTCTATTCAATTTTAGGATTTTTTTTTTCAATCGCTCAAAAACTGATTTTGTTACCTCCATGACTAAACCACTTTTTAACATACCGAAAAAAAGGCTCAAAATTAAATAAAAATAAATTCATAACTCATCTTTATGGCAAAAAAGTTTACACTCATGATTAAAACCAGGTGGCAAAATTTAAAACCATACTATTTTTTTTTTTTTTTGTGTATTATAAATTGTTTTTCTTTTTTCCATGGATTTTAAATTGTGCATCGTTTTGATTTTTTATCTGTAGGTAATGCTATGACTCTTCCTGTGACTTATATTTTGGCTTCCTGGCTATTAGGCCGGGGTGGGTTAAATTTTACTGTATACGTTATAGTATTACTAATACTCGATCATGAAAGTTTTTTTTTTCTTCATTTCTATCAATAATAGGAAGATCAAACTTGGCTATATAAACTCTATTCACAGCAAGAATAGAGAGTTAAATTGTGAACAGCTAATCCTACATTTTTACTTATGGTATTAAATAAGTAAAAAAGTAGGACTTATGTTGAAAACATTTCATATTAAATAAAAGGTAATATGGTCTTTACGAAAATAGTTCATCCATGGTGTATTTCATATCTTAATGTCTATTAAATATGTAATAATAAAGTTGAAATGTAATGTTTACTACATTTATACATTAATGTATAGTTAGTATAAAGCAATATGTATTTAAATGGACTTACCGTTAATAAACAATAAATAAATTATAATTTATCTTTGTGAGATGAAATAAAATTCTTAGTTTTAAGAGTTTCACACTGCTAATATTGTTTTAGTATAAAATATCTTAGACAGACAAACAAAATTAACTTAATTAGTTTTTATTCGAAATATTGTTTCTCTTTGCTGATTGAATCCTATCAAGCAACAACGGAACAACGTTTGCTTGTAAATCTAAATGAGCTCATTCATAGTAAGTCATTTTTAAATTAATAATTCATTGTTTAAATAAGTAAAAAAGTAGGACTAGCGGTTTAAAATTTAACTCTAATTTGTTTGTTGAATAATAAATTATTATTTGATTATAACTTTTTATTATTGATCATCATCATATTTTTGTTACTACTACAATATCTTTATTCAAAGTTATTTGTTTTACATATATTTACAATATATTATGGTATATTGGTTTCTTTCTTGCTTGCTTGAACAGGCTATCGACCTATGGTCTTTCCGCCATATATTTTTTTATTTATTCAGTTATTAATCAACGGAAATCTCATTTTTCCTTCAACCTTTGACAGAATAATTTCTGTAGTATATTTTGAATTTTATATTATAGTAAATGTATTTTATGGATGCTTGAAATATAATTAAATATACATAACTGTTTGGTTTCTTGTAAACATTTGTAACAAATAATATTAAACACTAATTACAGTGCCGATTGAAATCCCAACCATAATAACTACAGGCGGCAAAATTAATACGAACACGTTTCACATTGCACACACTCAATTAATTCAGTAAATGACACCATCGGATTCGAATTGCAAAATGCACGCATGGAGAGGAGAGCCGGCGGTGTAAAGTTCGTTGTGTTCGTGTACGCTCTAATTCGATTCGAACAATGCGGGATCCGGCGTTAGAGGGGGCGAATAATAAACAGACACACCTAGCCCGCAAACGCCAGACACGTCCACCCCTGAAACAGCGGGGGCGGCGGGCGGAGGTGGGCTGATAGGCCCCTGCGGATTTACGGCCAGCAACTTTCTTCGTGCACGATTTCGGAGGCGAGTCGATTCCGTGTCGGATCCCTGCGGGGGCGACACGTAAATCCCGCCCCTTATCACCTACCCCTAGTGAGTTTAAGATTGTTATTTACACCGCTGTGTGCTTTTTTTTTTCAAAAGGAATTACTTTAGTCTTTAAAATCAGTTCATCAGAAAATAATATGAATACTAACTTTACAAATATTTAACATTTTTTTTATTAAGTAAATTTGTATACTTTTAAAAAATCTGTTTTGTTGAAAAATGAAAACATTTCCGACATCATTATTATTAAAATGTTAAAAAAAAAACAGTAATTTCATATAAATGTAAACACAATTATTATTATGTTGAAAATATTTAATTTAAATTAAAAAGGAATCAATAAACCAAAACTAAATACTAACAATAACAAAGGAAATAGAAAAATACATATAAAAATAAAACTTAAAATTGTTGCTGAATGCAAGATTACTGAGTAAAACTGTCGGTATCTGTATCTACTGATAAATAATAATTAAGTCAATATGCTTGCGGAGCGCGGAGCTGGTATTAACTTCATGCACTTACTTTTAAGGCGACTCGCAACACAAAAAAATAATATCTCAAAATATCGGTTCGATAATTGAAAAATTCTTATTGTCAGAGCCAAAATACAATAAAAACATTATCCAATAACATAAATATTTACATGCAAAAATGTTCGATACTATTATTGTAACAATTGAAATATTGTGATGTAATTTTACTCTCAAAATGTTTTTGATATATATATATATATATATGTATAATTTTAATTAATTAAAAAAATACAATTTTAACATTATAATTGTGTTGTTCAAATTATTTTTAAACTTATTTAAATAAACGATTTTTTTATATAATCCTTTATCTCTCACTACTCCTTACACACACCGTTCCTCACTCCCTTTATTCTATCAATACTCGGATGTTTATGATTCTTTTTAATATGTATTTATGCGTGGGAACGCTCAGAATCCCCTATAGGGGGGTAATAAAGTGAAAAAAAAAAAGAGTGGAACCCCCAAAATTCAATAAGGGCGCGTAGTCCATAACCCAAATATTTATATATTAAACATTCCCAGATATTCATATCAGGTCTATTTTATCTTCATGCAGGAAATGAAAAATGCTATCCGTCTTTCCCCCCTTTTTTCTATTACTTTTCCCGCATCAGAAATTTGATGAATATTGCATTCATATAAACTTATTTTGTGCATACAATACGGGTTTAATTTAAATAATAATAACAGAAAAATTAAATTGTTGCATTATATAATATGTTATTGTTATGCAGCAGCAAATGTCTATTATTAGACATTTATTAAAGTAGCATAAGTCATATCACAGTAGCTAAAGAGAAAATATTTATTAATTAATTATTTTAAAATTCTTTTTATTTAATTTATTTAAATAACTGTGACCAAGTGAATAAATCCCTCTTTGCTATTATTAGCATTAAATATTCGCGAATGGCTGAAAGAACGATAGCCAATTCATCTGCAGAATATAATTCTAATTTTATACATTATTGTACATACATATACACATTTAAATAAAGATGTTTAGCTAGCTATTCTCGAATCGAAAATTGTTGCTTTATACAATATTTTATCGCTATGCAACAGCAAATGTCCATTGTATAATTCAATGAATGAAGATTTTTTGCGCGATAAAGTGGTTAAATCAAATGCCCATTACGTAATTCAATGTGTAGGGGGTATTTACCTCAGAAGTATTTGTTTCAATGGATATTTAATTTAAAGTACTTACGTAACGTAAGTAAAATAAATGCTGTACTTAAAAAGAAAATAATTATTTAATTAATTGATTTAATTCAATAATAACAATTAAAAAAAAACTGTATTTACTTATTCGCAGTTGTTTGACTGATTCGATAAAGAATGAATTTTAGAAATGATTTTTCTAAAAAAAAAACACACAGTAAGTTATTGTATAAATATTATAGCTATCCTTGATGAAATGACTGAAACTATTTAGAGTAATAAAATATATAAGAGATTTCGTAAATAAATCATTTTTATACTTTCTTTAACTTTCGTTACAGAATGTAATATTCTATAACTTTGCAATCTAAGAATAGGTATCCAATACTCGCTTGGAAAAGTTCGAATTCAACAACGATTCTCTTTAAATAAATTAAAGAAAATATATAAATAGAAAAGAGTGTTTATTCATTCACTTGGTCACAGTTATTTAAATATATTAAATAAAAATGATTAAGTTTTAAGTAACGTTCCTTTTGTTGTTTTTACATTAAATTTTTCTCGGATCAAAACTTTGTTGCATTATGCAATTTTTTATTGATGTGCAACAGCTGGTGTACATTATGTAATTCAATGTCCGGCGTGGGTATTTGCCCGGGAAGTAGTTGTTTTAATGTGCATTTGTTTAACGTACTTACGTAACGTAAGTCAAAAGTCACAGAGCTAATGTGAACATAATTTATTAATTATTTTCAAATCATTTTTATTTAATATAAAGAAGATATTTATAACTTTGATTTAGCAAACTGTGTATTTTATATTAGGGCAAGATTCCAAACCTAAAATATACAAAGTCATCTCCCCGAAAATGAATTTAAGATTTCACGCCTTAATTTTTTGACAGCGTAAAATCTTTAAACAGTATGAGAAAATAATTTTAAATATAGAAAAAAAATATATCAATTAAGACTTTATTGTATAATTTAAACAAAAATTATATCAAAGCAGCATATTTTT
The DNA here is from genome assembly GCA_963082785.1 of Philonthus spinipes. Lineage (NCBI taxonomy): Eukaryota > Metazoa > Arthropoda > Insecta > Coleoptera > Staphylinidae > Philonthus > Philonthus spinipes. The sequence goes on from OY720300.1 coordinate 4,479,034, forward strand.
TTTCCTTGTTAAATTTCTCTTAATATAATTATCTTCTCATATAGGTATATTTTTGTTTAATGGGGTATTCATTATGCTAATACCAGTGTTGTATTTTATGAGACCACAACAAGAGGAAAAGTAGGCGGGTAGTTGAGGCGGCTAATTAAGGCAGCCCTTAATTATCGAATTAAAAGTTTATCCCGGCGCGATTTATCAAAGCGAGCGCCCCAGGTTAATTAAGGATGGGACTAAAAAGTCCAACCCCCCTTGGAAGCGTCATTTATTCCCATTAACTTTCAAATAGGCGACCGGCATTCTCAATTTATACGTTGCACCTTCTCATTAAATGCAATTATACAAAATTATATATATATATATATATAAAGAGAGAGAGAGAGAGGATTACTACTGTGACAATTACTGTTTATGACAATTTGTGACAATGTTATAATTTTATTGTTTACTTGAATATATTATAAAAGTATTTACATGAAATAATAGTACATTAAACATAACCCTATACACTGTTTATTATTATTCCTGACTTATGAACAAATACATTTTAAATTTCAATCATATCATAAAAAAATATATCAAATTTAACGTTTATTCTAAATGTATTTTTGATATGAAAATCACAGACAATTAATTAATTAATTCTTTATTTACGGAAAATCACCTTTTTACAATTAATGACAATCTGTAATTACAAAATAAAACAATATATTCAATTGATTTGATAAAATTTAGACTAAAAACTCCTTGATCAAGTATAACTATTGAGTTTTTCAATCAGAATCCATACACACAATAATTAAATTTTGCTATAATCAGTAAATTTAATTGGATTTAATTTATTGATTATACTATAATTTGCTGGGGTGATTTAAAATTATATAACTGTATATTGTATAAAGTTATTGTTTGAATAAAGATGTATGTATATATCTGATACAACATAGCTGGAAATTGATGTCTACTGTTAACTACGATTCCTCTTAATGTAAAACAACGAATGTGGATTCAGCACGATGGTGCACCTCCACACTTTGGTCGACAAGCAACAGAATCAAAATTATACAAACCGGTTGATTGGAAGAGGTTCAGCAGTCATGGCCAGCAAGGTCACTAGACTTTAATCCCTTAGATTACTTTTCATGACTGAAAAGTTTAGTTTATGCAGAAAATATTGAAAACAGAGAACAATGGTTCTCGGTCGTCTACCTTGTAGACCCAAATCGTTGACGATGTCACTTGAAATTAGGCAAAAGGTGGCGCTTGCGTCGTCTTTAATTTATTATAACTAGTAGCTAGAATAATAGATGACACAGAAACTATTCGTGCTGATCATAAGACTGTTAGCAAAACTACAATTCTAAGAAAAGCTAGACTATGTATACAGAAACTGGGTAGACATTTTGAGCAACTAATTCAATAAAGGTGTTTCTTTTTAAATCGTCTTTGAATTAGTAGGGAATTCCTTTATTTCTTTTTTTAATCCTATCCTCTTTTACCTGTATTAGGTGTCGAGGTTAGGAAATTCCTACTATTGCTTATTTAAAATTTCAAATGCCTGTAGCTCGGTTGCGATTACGTTTTGGGTGTACGTTCATTAGATATGTTTCACTTGAAATCACCCCAGCAACACAATCACAAGCTATGGTAGCCACGACGTGGGATACTCTGTATATAACCGTTAAGTTGAAATTATTTTTCAAACGTAAATAAAGTAATATTTGGCAAAAAGATCATTATTGTAAATACAAGGTGTACAGAAAATGAGTGAAAAGCTTTAGGTAGCTTGACTCTTTGACTAATTTTTAGATAAAAATATTAACGAAAATAAGTCACACGGTCCTTCCTTAAGCCTCACGGGCCACTTAAAAGAACTATACATTTGGCAACGCTGGATCAAACAAGTGTGCATTTATCCTGTTTATAACTGCTACATCATCCGCTGGAGGTGTTGCATACACCTTTTCTTTTACAAACGAGCGTGCGTCGTTGCCAGATCTATTTTCATTAAAAGAATGCTTCTGATGAAGTTATAAAATTGTAAAAATTTCCGATTTATTAATCATTTACATCAATGGAATTATACACGTGTCTAATGGATTGTTAATGCTATTGATTTTTTACAAAATATTTAGAAAACAATACTAATTTATAGTCACATATTTAAAATTCCGAAGACATCGTGAGCCTCAATGAAGAACCATACAACATTTTTTTATTTGGATTTTCTATTAAAAATTAATTAATGAATTGAGTTACCTGAAGGTTTTCACTCATTTTCTGTACACCTTGTATATGTAAAACAAATAACTTTGAATGAAATAATATTTCCCCACATTAATAGAACATCCTGTATATTAAGTAAATTCTTGTTATGTGTACGAAATTCATAATTAAGTTTCGGCTTTGCTGGAAGTCAGTATTTATCGCTTTTAAAATAATTGATGAGGCGATTGTGAGGCGCGCGGTGTAAAACTTTGCGCGGGAAAAATTAATTAATCCGCTGAATCGTAATTTATCGCCGGGTCTGGTTCTTCACTTCATTCCTTCCGACCACGGTTTCTTATTTAGTTCCAGGCAGCGTCGGATGTCAGCCGTGTCTGGTTTCCTTCCACGGGAAAATTCGAAGTGCGACCAAACTAAAACGACCAATGCAGTTTAAATGAATGAAAGCAATTACTTCTCTGCGGCGAGTCTGTAATTTTGTTACCGTTTTATAGTAAAAACTTGTTTCGTTGATTACTGAGTCAGTCACTTTTTGAAAATCCATAATTATTTTTTTAATGAAATTTGTTTATGTTTTTCAATTATTTATTAAATTAGAGTGTAGCGAAACAATTGTGGTGAAATAATAATTTTCTTGAAATAAATTTAATAAAAAGGAATTTGAAAATAATTATAAATAGAAAATAGTATTCATTCACTTGGTCACAGTTAAATTATGTAAGGCATAGCTGTACTGACGAGGGATAAATCCCGAAACACGTGTCTGCAGATGGCCTTATTTTAAGTAACGTTCCTTTTGTTGTTTTTACATTAAATTTTTCTCGGATCAAAAATTTGTTGCATAATGCAATATTTTATTGATATGCAACAGCAGGTGTACATTATGTAATTCAATGTTCGGCGTGGGTATTTTCCCGGGAAGTAGTTGTTTTAATGTGCATTTGTTTAACGTATGTAGCGTAAATGTGGAAATAATTTATTAATTATTTTCAAATCATTTTTAATTAATATATGAAAATAATTAATTAATAAATAATTTTCCCTTCAGCTAATATGACATTATGACCTATATTTCATAAGTACTTCAACAAATGTCCAATAATAGACTTACAACATCTATAAATAATACAATAAAGTTCCCCAAAACCTAAAACAGTCAAAATTTAACAGTTTCAGATGTCACTTGCGTTCTCTGTTACTACCTACGTGATGAGCTTTGAATTTACAAAATCAATTCGGGATTATTGACGTCGAAATATGTTTGTACATTATCTCACATCTTGCAATTATATTTAAGTTTCATTATTCGTAGTTTAAGTGGAAGATCAGTAACAGTTTAAGCTGACTGAACTTCGCCTACGCTCATAACATTTCATTTTGTTTTTTTTTTTTTCTGTGATAAATAAAGGTATTATTAATATTAACAGATATATACAGTAAAATATACAAATGTGGCAGAAAGACCGATAGCCATTTTATGAGGCTTAACTAGAGGTTTATGATTGTAATGTAAATATTGCAATGTAATTTAACGTATTTCTCAGAAATAAAGATTTTCTATATATATATAAATGTAATGAAAGTTACAAAGTTTATGAAATATAATTAATTAGCTATCGACCTGTGGTTTTTCCGCCTAACATATTGTATAATGCAACATTTTTTGAATCGAAAATATTTAATATAAAAAATATATATGTAATATAAGGCTATCTGCAGACACTTGTTTCGGGATTTCATCCCTCACCATACAGCAGTGCCTTATATAATTGCAAAGTTGTTAATTAAACTAATTAAAAACGCACCGTCACCTCTGAGATTCTCGGTGTACCTCAACGTAAAGGACGTTTTTGGACAAGCGGGTCAGGCGATTGTTATACGTGATTTCGATTTTCTGCAAAACATCTTTTCGACTCAGATTTTAATAAAGCCTCGCTGGCTATTAAAAAAAGTTTAAAATCTGTGAAATATAAATATTTCTAGCCAGCTGGCGTAGATTTTTCATAACTTCGTCATAAATTCATGACAGGGAAGAAAGACCTCTGGTCGATAGCCTAGGCCTACATGTATTGCAATTATTTATATTACTAAAATTATCTGGATAGTCTGAATAAAGTTATATATATATATATACAGAGAGATTTTTTTATCAGTATACATTTCCCTTATGTATACCTGCAAAATACGTGAGTCAAACGCATTAATGTATGTGTGTTTAGTTGCCTATAACACGCAACTGAACACACATATACCAAATAATCAACTAAACATACACACATTAATCGGTTCAATGCGTTTGACTCGCGGTTTTTTGCAGGTATACACTTCGCCTAATGTATACTGACAAAAAAACCTCTCTGTATATATATATATATATAATATAATATAATATAATATAATATAATATAATATAATATAATATAATATAATATAATATAATATAATATAATATAATATAATATAATATAATATAATATAATATAATATAATATAATATAATATAATATAATATAATATAATGTAATATAATATAATAAAAGTCTGAATAAAGTTGTACCAGGGGTGTTAGTTGAAATTTGCCGATTTTTTCGATAAAGAAAACACTTAATTTTCAGAGGAATCTCACATTTTTTTATTCAAAGTATTGACCATTGGTTTCTACACATTTCGCCCATCTCTCAGGCAAATTATGGATACCATCCCAACAAAAACTTTTTCTCTTTCGAGGCAAACCATTCGACGAGCCATTTTTCGACTTCTTCAAAATTAGCGAAGCACTGCTCTGCAAGGGAGTATCCCATCGATGCGAAAAGGTGATAGTCGTACGGGGCGAGGTCTGGAGAGTACGGCGGGTGCGATAATATTTCCCAATTAAGTGTTTTTAATGTGTCTTTCACCAGTTTAGCTGTATGAGACGGCGCGTTGTCATGTTGCAAGATAACTTTGCCATATCTTCGGGCCCATTCCGGCCATTTTTCGATCAACGCATGATTCAAATTGATCATTTGTTGTCGGTAGCGATCCGTGTTCACCGTTTCACCAGGTTTTAACAACTCGTAGTACACCACACCACACTGGTCCCACCAAACACAGAGCATTGTCTTACGGCCAGAGCGATTTGGCCTTGCAGTCGATGGGCCGGCTTCACCAGGTGAAAGCCATGATTTTTTTCGCTTCGGGTTCTCAAAATAAATCAATTTTTCGTCCCCCGTGACAATTCGATGCAGAAAAGATTTCCTTTCGAATAGTTGAAGCAGCATTTCACAAACAGTTTTTCGATTTTCCATTTGTCTATCGTTCAGCTGGTGCGGCACCCATTTTCCATACTTCTGGATCTTCCCCATGGCTTTTAAACGTTGGAAAATTGCTCCTCGAGTCACATTTAGTGTTTCTGCCAATTTTTGTTGCGATTGGGTTGGATCAACATCCAATAACGCTTGCAATTCCTCGTCTTCGAACTTTTTCGCTGCACCAGGATGTTCATTGTCTGTCAAATCGAAATATCCACTTTTAAATTGACGAAACCATGTCTCACATGTTCTAATCACTGGAGCATGTTTACCATAAGTTTCTACCAGCAACTGGTGAGCTCCAGCTGCTTTTTTCTTTTGATGAAATAAGAAAAGCAACGAATGCCGCAAATGCGATTTACTTGGAACGAAACTCGACATATTCACTGAGGTAAACAAATATGACGCTATTATTTTGGCGGAATGTGACTTGCGTATTTTTGTAGGTTAATGTCAATAGACAAAAATGACATACATGCCAAATCATAGAAATTTATTGGTATATATATATATATGTCTTTATAAGAATATGAAAAGTAATGATTAAATGTAATTTATTCACAAAGCTAAATCAAACGTTCATTTATACGTGCCATATTATTTCTAGACGAAACGAGAGCGCGCTATGAAACCGGAACGAACGTTAAAAATCCCGAGACTCGTCCACCGGAAATAACTGGACCGGAACAGGAACGAATCCACGGCGCTCAATCATAATCCCGACTCCCGCGAAAGGCGCCTCTCTGAAAATATTATCACTGGAGTGCTTAATTAACAATAATTAACATAAACCCACAATACTCTATTTGCTTTCACCAACCGGGGCCGAGCTGCAGCACTTCTAATTAGCATACCGGAACGAATCAGGAATCACAAACGGTTTCCCAGAATACACACTCGCACACCTGTATGCCGGCGTTCACTTTGAATTACCTCTGGCGTTAATTCAAATCCGCGAATTAATTACGGTTCGATATGCGACCGGCTTTTCTGTACTAATGTCTCCAGGTTCAATTGAAAGTAATTAGAACGCGTGGAGGTGGAATTCCCGCAGCGCCCGCGACGCGATTCCTTCGGAATTCAATCTTGCCGTTGCGCCGGTGTCAATTTGCATGCGTTAACGGGAAAAGATGCCAAGTCGATTTACTAAAAATACACAACACCGGAATTTTCGAGCGGGATGTGCATTTGGTTATCTCGATTTAAAAATCGGAATATATAGAATTCTTGCTGTTACAGAATATATATTCAGATTATTAAAGTGAGGTTGATATAATACGATATTTTACTTATTTAATAATTTTTACTAATAGAAGCCTACCCTTCTAATATTATTTAAAAATGCTTGTTATTCATTTCTTACATAATTTTAAAAAACATTTAGAAGTAGCCAGTGCCAAACAGCATTTATAATTTTTTTGTGATCAAACGAGTCGAATAACATAAAATATTGATGTATTGAAAAAAAGTTTTAAATTAAAAAAAGTGTGTTATAATTATATATTTTTTAGCAGAAGAACCACAAAATAAATAATAAACAAGTATCCTCCAATACCGATAGCCCAAGACAGACCAATTCACTGACCACTCTTCTTGAAGAGAAGATAGGAGAAAAGAACTGCCTTCAACACAATATATTTATTTACTATTGTAAATTTATAAATTTGTAAACATTTAATATAATAAAAAAAATATTTTCTGTTTTTACATATCATAACAAAGTATACAAAAAAATTTGTTTGATCCTTAATATAATCACCCTCTGTGGGTGGGGCAGGGGTCAACTATAAAATTTCAAATTGGAACCCCCAATTTTTATTCAAGAATCGGAGCTAGGGATAAAAATACATAAGATTTTATTGAAACATTATTTTTTGTTGGTAACTGAATTTAAATTTTTGAGGGTAGTAATTTTTAACGGTTGTAATTGAATGATTGATTGTCAATAAATTATTACCCTCAAAATATTTAATTTAAATTTTTAAGAATTGTAATTTATTGATTGATTGTCAATCAATTTTTGTAAAACATCGCATACTATGGAAAGAGTTTGTGCGGCTAAGGGCCACTTCTACAATTGATAGTAATAGCTTTGGCAGCGTAGACCTTCGGTATTAAGTATTTTAGTTTAACTGATTAGTAAGCAGCGATCCGATTCTACAATCGTTTCAAATTTACCAATCAGTTGACAAAAATACGCATGCGCGACCAGCTGGTCAGCTGGCGTCAAAACCATAGAAAACTTAGTCGAGATGGTGAATGTTGACAACTCTATAAATAATCGCGCCAACTGCGGTCGGAAGCTCAACTACTAAAATTCTAAAATACAGTTTTCTTTAGTGGTTAAATTTGATAAATACCATAAAGAATATAAATTTAATTTCAAAACTATATAAAACGGTATTAAAAATCTAATTTAGATTTCAAAACGATTTTCAAATACAATAGAAAAAAAGATTTATTCACTTGGTCACAGCTATTTAAAATAAAAGAATTGAATAATACCATAGATATTAATAACTAGATAATTTTTAATTTATAAAATAGATAAATATATCAACCAACTATTTCTAATGTAACAACAATAAATAATTAATAATTTTGACTTCAAAACAATAAAAAAAATATACAGTTATTTAAATTTGATTGGTTATACATTTATTTCCAATTTTAAAGTTCCAATAAAAAGATTAAAACTGACATGAACAAATTATCTAATATTATGCATGTTTCTAACAAGAGTTAAAAACTACCTAAACGATGATAATAATATTTTCACGTTATGCATTCACCCTTCAGTAACCCCTATAAAAGGAAATAATTTTTAATAAGTTTAACGTGTACGTTATTAATTAATTTCACATTTTATTAATACATATTTATTACAATAGCAGCTTAGACTGTGATGATAACATACACGTTAAAATTAACATTTTCTGTCCGTAATAGCCCTGAATAAAAGCTAATATTTCTAACATAACCTATTTTATGAAATACAAATAACTGAACCTGTACTAAAAAAGCTCTAAATACGATGTACACTAACAATATAAAATTTAACAAAACACTAAAATCACTGACAATACAATAAAACAAAGCAAAAATCCACAATAGGAGCGAGTCATAACCAACCAAAACATTAAGGACGTTTCTGTTCTGGACGATGCGCGGCTGCGCGCTCGGTCTGACTTCAGGTTTATCTCATGCTCCGAGCACGGGTGAAAATACCGGAGTGGTACCACTCCGTTCGTCCTAATAACGCTTTACCTCACAATTGTAGAATCACCTCCCAAGGTTTGACTCTACGTTAAATTACCGAAAGTGTAACTATCAATTGTAGAAGCGGGCCTAAGGCGCTCGAAGACGTGCTAGACATTTGTCGGCCGATTAAAGAACAAAAATAAATTGTAAATCAATTACTATCCTCAAAAATTTTAAATAAATTTAAATTAAGTTACCAAAAAAATAATTTTTCAGTAAAATCGTATGTATTTTTATTCCCAGGATCCGATTCTTGAATAAAAAATGGGGGTTCCAATCTGAAATTTCAAAGTTGTCCCCGCCCCACCCATTGAGAGTGATTATATTAAGGAGAAATAAATCCTCTTTGTATATTTTGTTGTTATGTAGAAACGGAAAATTTTTTCAATGTAATTCAGGATAATTTAATTAAAATTAAAACACTTGCTTTGTTTCATTTACTTATATTTTCTCCGACTAGTTTCGACAATTGATCATCTTCAGGGAGGAATGAACAAAAATTTTTAACAACTAAATATATATAAATAGAAAAGAGCATTCATTCACTTGCTCACAGTTATTTAAATAAATTAAATAAAAAAATATTTAAAAACAATGAATAAATTATTTGTTTCAAAATGCAATATATAATTGATATGCATCAGCAGACGTACATTATGTAATTCAATGTCCGGCGTGGGTATTTGCCTGGGGAGTAGTTGTTTTAATGTGCATTTGTTTAACGTAATTACGTAACGTAAGTTAAAAGTCACAGAGCTAAATGTGAGAATAATTTATTAATTATTTTCAAAAAATTAAATCAAATATATATATTTTTTAAATATTATTTTGTATTGTATTAATATAAAATAAAAATGTTTAAGAGACATCGAAAGCGGCCGCTGAGACTGATTTTTCAGTGTATTTGCCATAGTCTTTTCCCATAGCTTCCAAGCGTCTCTTAACCCCGCGGTCAATGATTTTCTTCCTGTCTGTCCATTTTTAGTTTCACGATCATACACTTTAAGGGATGGATACCAACATAAACGCTAGCCTATATATATACAAATACATGTAATCATAAAATCAGGTAATAAGTGCGGACGTTATAGTAGAGTTCTAAATTTCATCCATATTATTTACAAATAATAATTTTACTGTATATATTTTTTAATACTTGCAAAATATCTACACACACATTTTTTTTATTCAAAATTTCTTTATTGGAAAATATGTACCTAATACCCCATGCGTAATAAGGATTTAAAACCCCAGCGAAAGATCGGTGAATATGCATAAATGTTCGGATGGGATGATGAATGCACCGGGCGCATCCGCCATTTGTGCAGTCTTTTTTCCTCATTACAGCGGCCTTTTCATGGCGGGAGCGAAAATAACGGGATGATTTATGGAGCCGCCGGGGATTTATGATCCGGGCCATATAAAGTCGCTGCGTTTGACTTCGCCGTCTAACATTGATAGAAATAGATGTCAGGGGATCCCTCTCGATCAGACAATCCGGCACGCCAATTCATCCCTTCTGCGCAGACTTAATCAAAGTCTTTCCCTTATTCGTTCGAGTGGTGTGCCGCTTCAAACGGAATCGGATGCAATTAAAAACTGAGAGCTTTCAAAATTAAAATTGTAATTTACGGATTTTGCGATTAATTAATTAATCATCTTATGGAGCTTGTCACACTTGTTTTAAGTGGTTTCTAAAATAAATTATAAACAAGCTAGCGGAAACGGAGACTTGTGATTCTATTATCGAGGGAGTCGAATATTATAAAATATCGCTGGATTAAAATACATCTCAAATCATAAATACATTTCTTAAATGATTCCAAAAAGAATTAATAATAGCAAACATGAAAAGGCATATTTTTTTGACAAAATATCGCTGGATTAAAATACATCTCAAATCATAAATGCATTTCTTAAATGATTCCAAAAAGAATTGATAATAGCAAACATGAAAAGGCATATTTTTTTTGACAAAATATCGCTGGATTAAAATACATCTCAATCAATAATTTTTAAAGGCTACACTTTGAAAATTATTAAAAAATGCTCGTTATCAATTACTTAAATGATTTCAGAAAGAAATTTGTAAGTGGCTAAACCCTAAACAACAATTATGATATTATTATTGGTTTTAATATTTAGACATTTGTAGTTCATATTGTATGAAATAAATATGAATAAATTATTGAAAATCAACCAATAAAACACAGATTAGATTGAATAACTTTAAATTCTCGATTAGTTTCGAGTTATTAGCCCATTTTCAAGAGAATTTAAAATTTGTTTGATTAAAATTTCCATGGATATTTACATAAATAGATTTTTTAAATTTTAATTTAATTTAATTAGGTATTCAATCTAATCTGTGTTTTATTGGTTGATTTTTAATTAATTATAATTTATTCATATTTACTTCAAACATTTCTGATATTTTTTTGATTAAACTAGTCGAATATTACAAAATATTGTTGGATACAAAAAGTCAATTAATTATTTTTAAAGGCTTATATTAAAATAACAAACATTTTATTTTGTAATATTTTTATTACAGTAACATACATACATGATACAATCTGACTCACTGAATCAAAAAAATCATAAATGCTTTTCTTAAATGATTCCAAAAAGAATTGATAACAACTAACATCAAATGGAATTTGTGTTTCTTTTTTTGACCGACTGAGTTGATCATTACAAAATATTGCTGGATTAAAAAATATCTCAATAAATTATTTTTTAAAGGCAACCCTTTGGTAATTATTTTAAAATTTGATAAAGAATAACACTTGCTATTTTCCATATTTTTATTCAGAATACTGACACGTGTTTCGCTCTTTTCAGACCATTATCAAAGTACTTTGAGTGTCATTCTTTATGAAATATTAATATCCGTTTCCATCAAGAGTACAGCGAAGCAAGCATCAATTTTTATTTTAAAATTCTTGATATCAATTTTTAAAATAATATCAGAAAGAATTTTGTAAGTAGCTAACAGTAAACAGCATTTAGGATATTCAGATAGTACATGAATACATAAGCTAAATGTGGAAATAATTTATTAATTATTTTGAAATCATTTTCATTTAATTTATTTAAATAATTGTCACCAAGAGAATGAATACTCTTTTCTATTTACATGGATAAATAACATACATAATTACAATACATGTAGGTGTTATTCTGCCTGGGTACTTCACATCCTTATTTAAACACTTAATTAAATGTGAGTTACGTGAAGATTTGAAAGATATATGAAAACACTTTGTACACTTTTCTTCACTTATTTATTTATTAATATATATACATTTCGATCACCATTTGATCATTATCAATGTTTTACAAACAACATTGATGATCAAATGATGATCGAAATGTACATATATTAATAAATAAATAAGTGAAGAAAAGAGTACAAAGTGTTTTCATATAACATCCTTATTTATTAAACAAAATAAATTCCTCATCAAATACACACGCAGAAAAACATAAAGATAAGAAATTTTAAATTCTTCACACCGGCCCGTGTTATTCAAATACCCTCGTGTGTTTTTTTTTATCCAGTGCGATTACAATCGGGATTTACAATCGCTTATTTTAAACAAATGAATTTAGGGAGGAGCGCTGTCTACTTTAAATCAGGGGATAACGCGACCGGACTTTTTGTGAGAGGGGGAATGCTTTTTGCGGGCACAAAAGAACCAAAGGAAAAAATAAATTACGGTCGACGCCGACGGAGCCGAGAAAAAATAATTTATCGGCTTCTTACATAAAAGAAAAAAATAATCGCGTCACTTTCAAAGGTGATATCAATATTATTATCATTACTGAAATTAATCATCTTATAATGGCTAGAAAAGGAGAAAAAATAAGGCGATTTTTTAAGAGCAGTCCAACTCAATAATTTTGCAGTAATAATGTTTTATTAATTATTTACATAAATTCAGGCGGAAAGACCACTGGTCGATAGCCAATTGGTAAACTCTTACAGCATGTATTGTAATATTTTGTGTTATATGTAGGTGTTGTAGTACGTTTGTCAATAAAGATTATGTATATATAATTACATAAATTCAATCGTTTTGTAATAACTAACTAAACATCTTTATTCAAATGTGTATATGTGTGTACAAAAATATATAAAATTAGAATTATATTCTGCAGATGAATCGGCTATCGTCCGCAGGTCTTTTAGCCAATTTGTAATATTGAAATAAAACAAATGATTGTATTTATGTAGATAATTAATCACTATAAATTAGTTTCAGTTTATATTAAATAAAAATGATTTGAAAATAATTAATAAATTATTTCCATATTTAGCTCTGTGACTTTTGACTTACGTTACGTAAGTACGTTAAACAAATGCACACTAAAACAACTACTTCCCGGGCAAATACCCACGCCGGACATTGAATTACATAATGTACTCTTTTCTATTAAGTTTCAATTTACGTGAAATTTTTTATATCAATAAATTTAAATTTGTACACGTTAGATGTACATTTCGTTCACGATCTGGACATTATCAATTGCCCATTCAAGGAAATTTTAGACATGTAGCGCTGCAGACTTTCACTGAATGGACAAATTGTAATTGTCTGTACTGAAAAAATGGCGGTTTTCTTTACAGCTGCACTGTTTGAAAAGCGAACCAGCAGAAAAAAATATATGTTTTAACGCTTGGTAATGCGCTGCAGCGCCACATTAAGATAGCTAGCATAATTTTTTCTTTAACTTCATCATAAATTCTTGACAGGGCAGAAAGATTTCTGGTCGATAACCCAGACAGACTAACACATACATGTATTGTTATTATTTATTTCATATTATTAAAATTATCTGTATATTCTGAATAAAGATGTGTATAGAAGCTTCTGTCATCAATAATTTCAGAATTTATAAATCCACTTATTTTAAAATTATTATAATTTATTTCGATAAAAACGTATTGATCAAGTTTTTGTTCAAATTTAATTTTACAAATCTACAATAATCTCACATGGATATATTTGCCATCACGTTCGTGGAATTATAACGATTTCCAGCAGGAAACGCATATTTCGTGCTTCACAGACAATTTCGCGCATTATGTGCAGTTTAAGGCATCCAGTAATCGTCTCGCTCTAATCTCACTGTATCCGTGATTATTCCACCTGAATTGCACATTTAAAACAATGGAGCCAGCTCGCCAAGTGTTAATGCTCCCGTGGTGAACGCCAGACGAACGTGTACTGAAGGAAACGCATTGTTACATTTCGTATACATAATGCGATGCGAACGATACGTGCATTCGAATAACCATGAACGGTATAATTTTACATTACAAGTTTCCAAAGAGGGAGATGAATGGGTGAATGGGAGCGTTCAGGACGATTTTGAAATATTTCAGGAGGGTGGAAATCTTCAGTTGATGGCCTTTTAGAGCGTTATTTTTTTAAGTACAGTAAATAGAAAATTATAAAATTTAAATATTAAAACTTAAATAATAATAATAATAAATCGTTTATTGCTCTCTTTTACAGCAAAAAATACAATAATAATAATGATTATATTACCCACAAATAATTTAAACCAAATCTAAATAGACTACACATAGACACATTCATCCACAACAACATTCAAAAGGCAATCATTCTGAAAACCTGCAGAATTACGCGGAAATTCTTACGATTAAATAGCCAGACCTCGTTTAAACGATTATTTGTGGTACTTCTTTTATACAATTGTAAATAAACTTTTAACAAAATTAAAAGTTTGTAATAATAATAATAAAATAATAATAATAATAAAATAATAATAATAATAATTATAATAATGATAATAAATGTATTATCATTCAATGTAGAAGTGGTACATGAGATCTACAATAATTTATACATATAAAATTATTTTATGCTCCGCCAACTGCTAATTGAAATAGTTAAATAAAATGAAACAAAGAAAAAAAAGGGACTGATCGAATTTTATTGATCATTGCCAGATGTCTTACGTTTTTCGTTTCCTTTGAAAATTTTTCCTATTCAAACGAGTAAATTAAATAATTAATCAGTCTCCATAACCAGCTTACAGAAGTGTCCTTTTCATTATCGACAAAATACATAAATTATCACAATCCATCAAACAGATGTATTCATTCAGATGTACTTTTCGGACTTCCCGAAATGGAGAATTAATGCCGTTTGTGAATATTTCATTAAATCTCACCGGAAAGCGGAATTGATAATCCTTTGTGCGCAATGCAGATTCGAGTCCTCTTTTTTTTATTTAGGTGTACTCCCCCGACACAACGGCTACGCTACACGTGAAAAGGGATTGGATTAAGCGTCAACTTTTCACAGTGGCGCGCTCGCAGGATCAAAAGCGCCGCACTACCTGGTAAACTCATGAATGAAACTCCCGGATTTTCCATTAGCGTATTCACCAAATTAGTTTTCGCATTCAATAAGATTATTAGGAGTTAATTTTTTAATGTGGGATATGCGTCGAGTTTTTCTGTTGAGTTTGAGGTTTTCACAGCCAGGCGAGAGAAAAAGCAAAGGCTCGTAAAAATAAAAGGTTTTAATTATTGAAGTTTAAGAACTCTAATAATTTCTATTAATGAACTGTATATTTTCAAGTTTAAGTGAAGTGATTTATCACAAAATAGAAAGACTGTTATTCCTTACTTCACTTTTTATTTTTATGTTAGATGTACATTTCGAGACACCAAGTGCTCATTATCAATAACAAACTATTAATGAATTAAATAAATTACTATCCATGATTTAACGTTAAATAGTGTAGCGTAATTATTATTCCTTAACATTTTTGAATATTCGCGCTAAACTATTTTGTTACTTTTTTGTGCGCATTGTTTTCTTTAACCGACCTCTTAGCAGAGCTCGGCCATTTGCTTCACGACGTTCTTTGTGATCACTTGTGCGAACCGCGAATTTCTTAAAACAATTGTTAACAACCTTTGGTGCGAATTGTAATTGTTTGAGATACTAAACGATTTACCCAGCCTGGTGTTAGGTAAGCTAAATATTTTATTGTAACCGGTTGCGTGAATACTTATGTTGTGTTTCTTTTGTTAGCGTTGTTATCAAGAAATAAACCAGAGTTCATTTGTATGTTTAAATCAGTCTTTTACTAAAAAATACTGTGTTTCCCGCAACCCTGAGCCTGAGCAAACCGGCGCCCAAAATCATTACGTAGCAATAGATTATTTATAAATAGAAAAGAGCATTTATTCACTTTGTCACAGTTATTTAAATAATTAAATAAAAATGATTTAAAATTAACTTAAAAGAGTTGCGCCTACATGAATACATAGGTGGTAAAGAAATTTCAATACTCGTGCTTAAAGAAAAAACAAATAAATATTTGTCGTTTTGCCGATCCAGATGGGCCCTTTGGCTTTCTTGCCCCCCGCAATGCGCCACTGATTATGAATATGATGGATGTTTTAACAAACAAAACAAAAAAACACTGATTTTTTTTATTGCTAATGTTTCAACCAAAAATCTTAAGAGATGACAGATTTTTGTTGTTACTAATTTATTTAATATACACGCGTTTTAAAAGGCGCGCGCGTTATGTAATTTATTAACTCCGTAAGCTTTCAGATAAAGCACACGCCGAGTCATCCGCCGGGAACTTTCCGTGTATTTTAATAACTAACTAACTAACAACTCCCAGCCATGCAGATTTGCAAATCCGAAATTCCCGGGAGTGGGGCTTAACATATATTTATGGTATTAACGAGTTGCGAGTGTATCTAGACATGGCGCGCCCCGTGTAGGGGAAATTCCGAATTCTTTCGCATGCATGGTCGGACTTAATTTGCATCTGAGACAATAACGAAGCGGCCCCACTTTGCAGAGTTTCGTGGGCGGATAATGGGGTGCCGATAACGTCTACCCCATGGCGGGAACAATAGTTCCCGCTGCGGAATTTATTAGGGAAAGTATCAAATTAGCAACAACAATGCCAATTTGCGTGAGGGGGAGAGGGGGAGATAACTTTCGGGTCGGGTGGATTTATACGCGAACGGTGGATTTATATATGGGTTTATTGATTTTATTTGAGAAATTTAATATTGGGTAAAATTAAGTAAATTTAGAGAAGTCCGATGTCACACTCCGCAAACAACAAATAATTTTAGTAATCGTCTATTTTTTAAACAGATTCTTTAATACAATTATAAGATTATTTATTTAATAAGATTCCTCTTACATACAGAAAAAATAAATACAATTACCAATAATACAGCATTTACAACCCGGACACTGTCCCTATAGTGATATTATCTTTAAAGACATATAGGCATTTGTGATACCACATGTAACAAGTGTTTCATACTGGAAAGTAAGTCGTAAGTAATACTTATGAAAGTAAAAAAATATAATAAGTCATAAGTAAATATTAATATACTTAATTTAAATAAATATTCTTTCTCCTACTTGTATTTATCAACTAGATCTATTTCAAAAACTATGTATCTATCTTCAGTATAATGTACTACTACTACTACTAATAATAATAATAATCTTTATTGCCCAACAGGAAATACATATTTTCCTAATTACAAGACAAAATAAAAAAATAAGTAATATTTTATTCCTTACTTCACTTTATTATTTTTTGTCAATTTTACATAAAACTATTGAAAAAGAGCACGTTGTGCTTGAAATGTACATATAGTGATAAAAATAAAAAAAAGTGAAGAAAGGAATAAAATATTACTACATTATATCAAGAAACTTCACGTACTCACCAACAAATATCTATCTTCAGCAATTGAAGTTTTAATAAGTATAAATAAACTACTTAAGATGGAAACGTAGTTATCCGAAATATATCTAGTTTAATGAAAAAATAATAGGAGAAAGGCTGAAAGACCTCCGGTCGATAGCCGATTCATCATCTACAGAATATAATTCTAATTTTTGTATATTATTGTACATACATATACACATTTGAATAAAGATGGTTAGTTAGTTAATAGGAGAAAGAACATATTTTTTATTTAAATAATTAAAGTCTCCACAACCTAAATAAAGAGTAATACTAAATAAAAAAGATCGATTTCGTCTATCTCTATTGTCTATCAATGTTAGTAAATTAATATAATAATTTTGCTCGGAAAAAAGAACAAACCGTCCCAATAATTTTTATGATTGCTCGAATCCCCAGTCTAGTTTCGTCCGATTAGATACGAGAGAGGTTATCTTTAACCCCTGGAACATCATTAACAATGTCGAGCGGAAGTGACGCTCTAGGGACTCTCCAATAAACCTTTTCAGATTAATTGATGGATTTTCGTCGAAAAAATATTTACACACACATCGACTGAAGAAAAACGTAGACGTAACTAGGAAGGAAATTATGTTTATTAGCTATTTTTTGTGATACTTACAATTATACACTCATCATGAAAACATATGTAATCCTCTTATTTTTTTTATATTATTTATTTACAGAAATGTCGAATTTACAAAGGTTACTGTACATTTGTAAATTGGATATTTCCGTTATTATTATAAAAAAATACAACAAAATACAAACCATTATGTGTGTATGTATAAACAAAGTTCATTTAATAAAATGTTCAACCACCATTTATCTAGCGTATGAATAGCTGCTGGTCCATTCAGCCGCCTTCATTAAGGCATTGTACATGGAACACACTGGTCTGAGGAGATCCGAAAGACCGAAACGGCCACCACTACTTATCCATACACTAGATGAATGATGGTTGAACATTATATTAAATGAATCGTAAAATATATTTCACAAATCTAAGGGATTATTTCCGGAACCCCGATAACATAAGTTTTTTTTATGCGGGAAATTTTTCCTGAAAAAATGTATGTATCCCAGGATTTCTCGGTTTAGTCTTTTATTTTTTACAATTAAAACAATCATTTTGTATGAGCTAATTATTTTAAATTATTTCGCAATCAACATTATCTCAATGTAAACGTTTGATTTAATTTATTATATTTTAAGAAAACATTAAAGCAATTTCACTTTGTACATTTTTTGTAAATGACACTTTAAAATAAAGATTTCTATTCTAATTTCACAATTTTTATCCAATTACATTTTTACTTTACATTATATTCTAAATGGAATAGAAACATTGAAGAATCGGACACTTATTTGTATTTTATTTTCTACTAGTTTCGGCTTGATGCCATTATCAAGAATTATGTACAAATGGATTTGTTTTGAAATATATTAACAGATTTACGTTTTATTAGATAATAAGGGCATTTAATATCGGGGAATTCCAAAGGTCTTCGTTGTTGTTGACCACGTTTTTACCCGCCTTTAAGGCTTTTGAAATTTCTAAACCCTCCCGATAGTTAAGCGTTAATCCCTTATTACCTGTGTGTAGAATTTTTAAATTGTTTGAAGAAACATCGAAGAAACCGAATTGCACGCGTTTTTAAGTAAGTCAGTCTTATTGATCGCTGCAAAACAATTGATAATCGCGACTGAAATATCGGTGTTTAATATGCCAAATTCCGACTCCAAGGAAGTGGAGAACTCTCTTCTTCAACCCAAAGAACATACTCTTCAGGAAAATTAGACATAGAAAATTGAATGTAATAGACAACAAGACTCGTTTAAAACTATATCGAAGGAAATCAAAATATTTAACATAGAAAGCTGTAAATATAGTAAAATTAATAAACTACCATGAATCCATCCCGCCCACAATTGTAGAATCTGAACGGGTTTTTTTCAGCTGCAGGATTATTTGTAACAAAACATAGAAACCGGCTTAGAAATAAAAGCGTAAATTTTCCCGTTTTTAACGTTTTTTTGTCAAATATTAAATTAAAATTAAGATAAAGAAGGATTTCACTTTTCCAGTTTATCTATTTAATAATATTAAGTTAGGTTTAAAAGATAGTGTTATCTTTATACACGTAAAAAAGTATTTTGAATTTTAAAACGTTGATATAAACAAGTAAAATTTAGTTTTAATATATATCAATTCTATTAAAGAAGACTAAGTCTACTAACAAAAAAGTACTTACATTAACATCTTACGGAGGACGACGGCGGCAGTTGAAAGGCAAAAAATTGGGAGAATCAATATAAACATTACCATAAATTGCTGCCAGTAAGCTATGCGGTCTCCTCATCTCTGGAGGGAGAAAATGCTGCATAACCAAATTGATAATACAACAACATGAATGTACGCGACGTCATAGCATATCAAGATCCAGAGATTACAATAGGCTAGACATATTGTGAGAATGAAAAAAGAAAGGCTACCAAAACAGATCCTCTATAGAAGAATGCAAGGGCAAGTCATAGGTTAGGTTAGATATTGATAGCAGCAGCCCTGAGATTGTTCATTTAGACCCATTTTGTGATCCCATCTTGGAAGACCAAGAACAAGATGGGAGACTGGCAAGGACAATAAGGAAATATTCAGGACCAGAAACTGGAAAAGTGTGGCTATGAGCAGAGAAATTTGGAGGAAATAGTTAAGAAAAGCCAGGCACCTATAGCGGTCTGTAAAGCCAAGGGAGAGAGAAAGTTTCATCAATTTTTAAATTGTCTTTATCAAACTAAAGCCACTCGCTTAATAATTTGGAAATATATTTGATATACAGAGTTATTATAAATGATGGACCCATTTAAAAAAAATCGTATTTAATAAAGAAAAATTCAAAATAAACAATATTTGTAGCTTCAAGGCATTGCACATGGAACACACTAGTCTAATGAGGTTCGAAAGTTCATTCGCCTTCATCAAGGCATTGCACATGGAACACACTAGTCTGATGAGGTTCGAAAAACCGAAATGGCCATCACTAGTTATCCATACACTAGATGAATGGTGACTTAACCTTTCATTAAATGTGAATATTTGTAGCCATGAAAAGAGGAAATTTCAAAGTTTTTTTTTAAGTGTCAGTTGTGAATGAGATAGCTACTCTAGAGCACAAAGTTTTCTGTGTACTCGAGTTCGCAAAAAAATAAGTCACAAATTGTAGTGCAGCGGGCATTTTTTACCAAATAATTAATAAGCCATTGGTTTAAGCAATTTAAACAATTGGACGTGTGTGTAAAAGAAAAACCACAGACCTACCGCGTATGTTTGAGTATGATGTCAGACATATTAAAGAAAGTTTTGTTCATAGCCCAAGTAAGTCTACCAATAGAGGGATGAGTTTGGCTACCGCGTAGATGTTTGTCGTGCATTAACCGGTGGACACATTGAACATTTATAATATGAATCCTACTCCACTGTACGTACTATAAAATATTACGTAATTTAACGACATCGTATATTAACATAGAGAAAAAGGCCTACTTCGAGTTTAAACAAAAATCTAACAATACAGGTGAGGTGTGGAAAGAGCTCAACAAACTATTACATTGGCTGTAATAGTCAAAGATTGAGCTCCCCTAAGGGAACTGATGTTTATATAATCAATAACTAAGTTGTAAATAACATTTCCTTCACATCATCCGATATTCTGGACATCAATGAATTTTATAAGTCTCACCTTCTCCTACCGCACTACCTTAAATTTTGTTTCTCCTTAACAAATCAGCCAGAAATTAATTTTATAATAAATAAATTTTCAGAGGGATCACCAGAAACCGATGGCATTTACGCTAAAATGCTTTAATTATGCTGTTCCTTTATTACGTCTTACGTAACCCATATAAATAGAAACAAATATTCATTAAATTTATTTAGTAAATTAAATAAAAACGATTTGAAAATAATTAATAAATTATTTCCACATTTAACTCCGTGACTTTTCTGACATTGAATTCAATGTCCGGCGGGTTATTTGCCTGGGAAGTAGTTGCTTTAATATGTGTATTTATTTAAAGTACTTACTTTAATAATTTATTAATTGTTTTCAAATCGTTTTTATTTAATTCAGTAACCCATATTATGAATGTCGCTACTCTAAGTTATCTAAATAAATCGGCTGTAAATCTTTGGGTTCGGTAGCCGAAGTGAGATAATGGTACCTCCTACATGGACAATTTCCATCTTAATGGAAAAAATCACATTATTCCTATTCCCAAAAAGGCTTCAGCTACCGAACCCAAAGATTTACTGCCGATTTATTTAGTTTACTTAGAGCAGCGCCATTCAGTGTGTATGTATAATTCATTGAAGTCTTACCTCTGTGGAAAGATTCACTTTTAATTATTAACTTATTTGAAATAATAAGTTAGTAATTAAAATTGGTACTTGATTTTATAGGATTATCAAGTTATATAAAATGCACTTTTTGAGTCCAATTATAAGACAAATAGTTTTTATGTACAAACAAGAAGCCATCCGTCTTTACAAAAATAACTGTATAAATATCAATACATCCAGCTTTCCAGGGAGAATTGACGGTAATTCAGTTCTTTCTGGACAGTCTACTGCGATTGTATTTCTTTATTCAAAAGTATTAGTATATAGATTAATGCTTTTATTTGATTTGTGGGGCTGTAGTGGTACTTCGACCTAAAGATCTTTTGTGCCTGTTAATGGCTTTCATAAGCATAAAAAAGACTTACTGAAATGAAGGCGAATCCAATCACAGAAATGCCAAATGCATTTTTAGATATGAGAAAAGAGGAAGTTTCTGTTAGTGGCTATAAATATTATTAATTTTGGATTTGTACTTTAATAAATACGAATTTTTAAAAATGGGTTTATCTTTTATAATTACTCTGTATAGTGAAATAAAATATTGAAGTCATGCAAATTATAAATCCAGTTGCAGTTTATATTCGAATGAAAATGTTTTGCTGTTGCATTATTTTGTTGTGATAAAGTCGTGTGCCGGTAACACGCGTCTATTCCATGAAAAGGGCGGCGTGTTTGTGGGCCCTGATTGATTGCTGAAAGTTCAGTGGATCGGAAACGGCCCCCGAGCCGCATATATCCAATATTTATAAAGCCAACTTACATATTTATGAATCGGTCACCGCTTTCGAATGTTCTACAACCGCCTCCAATTTTCCACCCCCCGGTCTCCCGGAATAAAAGGGGAGAAAAATAAATGTAAGCACCCCGGACGAGAAATGATTTATACTCGTTCAGTTTTTTTTGCTCTCTCCGCGCGCGAGCTTTTTTTTTTTTTTCATCGCCAGCCCGGTTAATCGACGTCGGGTCCTTTATGGTTTTTTATTGGGGTTGATAATGGCGTTATTGCAGGTGACTTTTATTGGAAGGTAAGGGAAATGAGTTATATTGTTTATGAGCATAAAATTAAAAGAGTTTTTCAACTGTACTTTACTATTATTCATCAAATAAGTTTCACCTGCCTTATTTATACACGAACATAATATGATCTATTATAACGCAATGGACAAAATCGATTAATTCTATAATCAAAATGCGAAATAATCGATTTTCAATAATCAATAATCAAATGATGATTTAATCGTTTCTATGAGACGATATTGAAGTGTAATCAGCCTAATATATATATATATATATATATATATATATATATACAGGGTGGCCAGAAAAGGTGTGATAATCTTCAGTTAAAGTGGTTCGTTTTAAGTACAATATTTTTTTAATAATAATAATAATAATTTTTTTAATAATAATTGCCCAACAGGAAATATACATCCCAATTACAAGACAATATACGTAAATATAAAAAAAATAATAAATTTTCTGCTTGAAATTAATCAATGACAACTTTACCTAAAGATTATCACACCTTTTTTGGCCACCTTGTATAGGAAAAATGTATTTAAAGCGTCATAATTTAACAACAGAAAAAGATGTACATATGTTTTAGTGAAGATAGAACGCTACTCAAGACCCTCATGGAATATGACAAAAATCGGCTGCTCGATATCGAGCTCGATACAACTAGAATTCGCTTTCGTTGAGACATGACACCACGTCGATACAATACGCTGCTCGATACTGAACTAGAATCCCTATTGCTATGTACTTCTGAAACCTACAGACAATCGGGTCTATTTTATGAAGGAAATGTTAAGTTTAACGTGTACTGTATTTTTTTTTTTTTTCATCACTGTCTAAGCAGATTTTTTAATTGATATATACATAGAATATGAATTACATTAATGGTGTAAACGTTAAATTTAACATTTATCGTAATTAATATTTCCGAATGTGTAGCAAGCAATTGAATATTTGATAATAACGCATTAGGAAAATGCAAATTTACAACATTAAATCAAATAACACAAATCGTTTCAATACCAATCGCTTCCATCAATTAAACGTCGCTCGCAACGAGTCCCTTGGAGTGCAGTAATAACACACGCCGAGGATGCAAATAAATTAGACGTCCGTGCAATTTCAACGAGCGATCGACGGAGAGTGGTGCTAGACAAAAGTGATGGAAAACCCCGCCAACAAACCAATCCCCTCGATTCCATTTCCTCTATAAACAGCGTAACGTTTCCACACACCCAGTCCGACTCTTTTTTCCTCCCGCATCCTTCTATTTCTTCTTACGTACATGAAAAGAAACCAATTAACATCCAACCGGGGATTTATGATTTTCCCATCTCCGATTTCTTGTGCTGTTGACAAATCGAGATTAGAATTTCCACGTATGCCGGTTGTGCGTGTCCCATTTTAAATGGGACCAGATTCGGATTTGATTCGAGGTGGAATAAATCCCCGCGGGGATTTCCCTCCTTTGGGATTTTATTGCTTACGTAAAATAAGGCATATTTTTTACGTCTTGGCTTACATAATTTTTACATTACTGCTATCTAGAACCGGCGGAATGATTGATACACTCAAATCGTTCATTTTTTATATATCTATATATGAAAAACAAAATTCAGTAGGTTACGCATTTTTCATATGGAAACATTTCTTTCTTTCAAGAACATAAATTCAAAAATATTAGTTTAAATTAATATATAGCAAATATGCGTATCCTAATCTTAAGTGGTGAACGACTTTGTAATGTACCCCAGTACATTTTATAATAATAATATACATTATTATTATTACTATTATTATTATTATAAATATTTCGTGTATATATTTTATATACTATTCGATTATTGTAATCTGTTTATGTAAATAATATTAGCTGTTGTAAATTAAGGAACTCATTATCTCATTCGCACAGATAACATTGGAACAGCAAATAAGTCATTAACTCTAAATTCAAATATTGTTTATTTTCAAATCATATCATAAATAAATATCATTAATGTCTGTCCGCGAAAGCTCTATCCTTATATAAATATTTTTCATTTTGTTATTTACATCTTGCTTCCCAATGTTATGCGTGCTTAATAAGATTTTAATATATTATTATCGCCCAAAAAGGGAGGGGTTGTTCTGGTGTCGAGGAGACCAACTTCACCTTTTTTGAGGAGACATTCTCCGGCATTCAAACTGTACAGTTCCAAATATCAGCGCTAAAGCCTAAAAAGTGTATTCATCATTATTTAATAAACGACAGTCGTAAAAATCGTGTAAAGTTGACTTAAGTTCTTCATGGAAAAAAAAAATGGAATCAACTGACTTCTGTCATCAGAGGTTAAATTGATGAAACCAGAAGTCACGTTACAACTTCAGGGGCTACTATTATTAAGAGTTACACGTTGCGCTTTTTAATTTTCACGTGTTTTCTGAATTCCAAATGCGGCATTTAAGAAGCCATCAAGCTGAAAATGAGCTCCATTTCTTAAGATAGCGAAAGCTTGAATACATTAATGATTTATAAAATGTTCTTCATAAAAAGACTTTTTTGTTCTGTCTTGTAGCGCTGTATTTTTTTAACCCTAAAATATCTAAAACCATGTTGTCTTTTATTGTTATGTTGTTTTCTTATAAGTTAAGCTCCAAATATTCATTAATTAAAGAAGAAGAAAAAAATCCTTAAATTTTCTATAATATTTATGTAACGTACGAAGGTGTTATTTGTCGTTACGGTTCTTTTTGTACTTTGTATTTCCTAAGTTTGTTGTCGAAGACGCGATTTACTCAACTTTAGTCCAATCGAAGAGGTTTAAAGTTAAAAGATTTGTATTTAATTTAAATCATACGAATCATACGAAAATACAATCGGTCAGCAATTTGGAATTTTAAGATTCAGTGTTTGGACTTAAGATCGTTGACTGTCTTACTCAACTGCCGAAATAGAAGTGTCCTCCACAACGCCAGAACAACATCATTTCTTAAGTGATCAGATACACTAATAGCTTGCATGAATAACATTGAATAACAATTATAATCCTGTTTAATTAATAACAATAGATGATTTGGAATGGAATGTGCAAAATATTTAATTTACTAATCACTGCCATTTCCAATGTTATCAATACAAAGCGATAACTACACAAAAATAACCATTATATACAACATAAAAGCATTAAATCTAAATACAGGTGAGAGGTACATTACATTTATATTTGAACTACAAAGAGTAGTTTTATGTTTTCCTACTTATCTGTAGCAGTTAATTGTACGGTAATTAAAAATTCATTACTATTGTCTGCGAAGCTTTGTTGCGAAGAATCAAATCATATGTAATTTTTGGGACACACTTTATTTTTTTAATTTAAATAATCGTAATAAATGTAATTTAATATATATGTAAACAATAAATTTAATCAAGTAAATTAATTTACATTAGCTTTGTATATTATTATCTTAATATATTTGCTATTTCACATTTAATTTGCGGTGAATTATATTGACTTTCAGTAATTACATAATTTAATTACAATTGCATTGTTTCACTGAGTAAATCAAGTATTTTAATTAAATTACCTTTATGCCAATTCGATTGCGTCCATTACACGAACATTCTTCTTAATTCAACCGTCAAATACAAATTAACCCAACAATCGATTATTCGTTTCGACGCAATTCCTATCGAGAGCTTATTAAAGTAAAAAAAAAACATGACATTTCGTCGAAACATCTGTTTGCGACCGGATTTAAGGACGCGGATAATGGAAATTAAACAGGCATTAAATTATTCCGGGGCTTTGCGTCTCGAACCCCAAATTTATTTAGCATCTTGGGCGTATCGGAAGCGCGGGGTAGTGGGCGGGGGCGCAGCGTCCCATGACGAATTAATCGCCCGACTAAACTCGCTCGTATGGAATAATCCTCATTTCATTAATTACCGCGAAAACCGAACCCCCTTTCCTCACAGACCGAGACCGGGGAAAAAGTGTCGCCTCCATTATTTCCGTTTAATTGGAATTTCCAGTCGGCGTATTAAAGTCGAAAGCGAATCAACTATGTCAGATTAGAATGTGTAATATAAGATGGGGGTTGGATTGTGTTGTTGATTTAATTTGAAATTATAATCTCGATTTAATTAAAAAGTTATTTGCTTTAATATGATAACTCAAAATTTAAACAATCTATTAATACCATCTCTTTCTACATACTTTAAAACCTGGGATCTTAGGTAATTGAAACGATTAGATAAGTAACACCCGCGGAATTAATTCGTAAAGTTGAACAATTTGAAATGAGTAAAATACGGCGAAAAAATGCACTACAAAAATAATTATAGTTATTATAAGAGATAGTGATCTCATTTCTTTAATGTAAATGAGTATGTACATTTTACTTTAAAATGTTGCAAGATTTTTTTTAAAATATCTTTTAAAGTGATAGCAGTATTAAGGAAAATCTTTATTTCTGAGTATTACATTATATAATTTAATAATACATATACATACAATCATTTACACATTGTTAGACCTCAGAAAATGGCTATCGAATGTCGGTCTTTCTGCCTGTCTCTGTCCAGTTCTTGTCGTTTTAGTTAATCGTCCTGATTGCTAACGTCATTATCAAAGTTCTCAGATTTTAGTGAGATGAATTGATGAATTGTTAATGAGGGTTGGGTATATCTAGGATTAATATTCAGATTACGTGGAATGCAGATAGCAGTATTATTTTTACTGTAATTCTCAATTTTATAAATGATTTTTCAACTTTCGAAAGGTTCAAATCGTTTTGGGGAGAATGGCTCAAAATTTAATTGGCAGCATAAAAATCTGTAGACGTTTTTCTATAAGACCATGTCAAATTTATGTAACGATCGATCCAATTAAGGGAGATTTGATTTTTTTAATTATTTTATTTTACGCCGAAGTGCTGAATATAATTTCTCGCGTTTCGGCGTAAAAAATAATTAAAAAAATCACATCTCCCTTAATTGGATCGATCGTTACATAAATTTGACATGGTCTTATAGAAAAATGTCTACAGATTATTATAGGCGCTCGCAATACAATAATAATAATAATAGTATTTATTCATACTTTACAGACATACATGAAAATATTTTGAATTAATTTCTCACCTAACACGTGGTGAAACATATTTAATTAATAGACTTTGATTAAAACACTTAGTTTGTTTCACTATTTTTTTTTAAATTTTAATTCCGACTAGTTTCAACCTGAGAATGACCTAAGGTCGAAACTAGTCGGAGTAAAAATAAAAAATCAGTGAAACAAACCAAGTGTTTTAATCAAAGTCTATACATGAAAATATTTGTACATGGAAACGTCTTGAAAGATGTATTAATATATATATATATATATATATATAAATAAACATATGTGCATACATATAATTAAAATGAAGAATGAATGAAAATCAGAATCCAGGAAAGGGTTGGATTTTGATGGTCACCTTCGTGATGCCTGAAAAAAGGAAAAATTGGAGATATTTTTTCTCGAAAACGAAACATGATAGATTAAATCCAATTACACAAGTTTAAGTGACATGCATTTGTAGTTAATTTAGAATTTTCGTCTTCTCCAATCAATAATTTATTTGACTTAGATAAATTCGCGTGCTTTGGCGCGAACAAGTACCATTGTAATTGCTTCTTATATTCCTTGCATAATTTCCCCACGAATCACTCAAAATTCCACCTCGAATTTGCATTCCTCTTAATTTCAACAACACTTTCCCCCCTTTCCAGCGAAAGTGGAAATCAATACCCCGAAATAGAGATGCTGCGAACGTCCCGCGAGCAATGAGAAAAGCGCCCGACTCGAAAGTTTTTCAGTTTCGCAGCCCTTTGTCGTAGCACGGTAAAGTGTCTGAATTACAGGGTAAACGGTGGGTGGATGGGCGATTCCTTAAATCACGTGAGAAATTGGCCCTTCGCCTCCCCCGCGCGCCGCCGAGACCGTAGTAAGTGGCTGGTATTAAAAATCGATAGGGCTGGGAAAGATCGGGGGGTGTGTCGGCCCGCGAACAAAGCTATGGGGGGAGAGAGGAAACGCGAATAAAAAAACAGACTTTGTAAATGGCCAATTAAAAGGGATCGGCTCGGAGAGTTGATAAAGGTTTTCCTCCCCCTGAAACGGGGAAAGGGTGGTTGTTTTTCTTTTAAAGTGTTTCGAATTGAGGTGTGTTTATTGATTGTCGCTGCTGATGTTGCTGTTATTTTGAAAAAAAAAAAAAATAAATAAATAAAATAACAGAAATGTAAATTAACATAACATGTTTGATTAAACAAAAGGTGAAAATTAAATTGCGACTCTCCAAATTTTTATTATTACATCGCTTTATTTCTTTATTAATTTATACAACACATGAAATAAAAGATCGAATACTATGGCAAGAGATTGTCGGCCGATTAAATGAAATAATAAACAAATCAAACATTTATTTTAAAGTATACGCTTATCTAATGTTATTCTGTGTAATGTACAACCCTATATTTATGTGTATATTATTCTATATATATATATATATATTCTTTATTAATAAAATAACATACACATAAATATTGGGTTGTACATTATACAGAATAACATCAGATCAAGACATTGAATTGTATAATCCATTATACAATTCAATGTCTGGAGAGTTATAAGCCTAGGGAAAATAATTGATTAATAATTAATTATTTTATAATTCTTTTTAATTAATTTATGTTATTATTATTTTATAAAATTTTTAATTTATAAACAATTCCCTTCATTTCATATATGTAATAATAATTAATTATTCTCAAATTAGTTTTAATTAATTTATTTTAATTCCAAGTGAATAAATACTCTTTTCTATTATAATTAATATTTAATTAATAATTTAATTTGTTTGTTTATCTTAATTTCCCAGATTTTATTTTTTTATAAATTTTAAAATCTGACAAAAAAACAAACACGTAGTTTTGCAACAATCGTAAACACAACCGCGAGAATGTATCCCAAAAATTAATTTCTGTCGTGGAAAATATTTACTTTGGCAACATAATGAAACTTTCCGGTGAAATTAATTACGGCCCTCCGAGGGTGGCCGTTTTCTCATCCCCCACCATCCTATAACCGTGGGGTGGCCGTAATTGGGGAGGTGGGGCGTCCGGTATTAATAACGCATTCTTTTCGAGCCAACCGCCGACGAATAAATCAACAAGTTACCCATTTTGCGGACACACGTTCCTATCTCTTTCGCCAGAAAGTTAACCCCCTGCCGCCCTCGGGAACTTTTATTTATTGGAACAACTTTCCATGTTAACCCCGCGCCATTAAATTTCATTAGCGCTCGCCGGAGGAGGTGAGGAATTCCGATATTTTATCTCTTATTTTTATTACTATCGAACTGAATTATATGCACGCAGGGCTTGCCAGATAATTTTAATAAACAAAATAATTTTATTTAATTAATTTAAACATTGTTAGTTAATTAATTTAATGTTTTAACGAAATTATTAAAAGAAGAAAATTCCAAATTAAATAAAAATGAATTTTGAAAATAATTAATTAATAAATTATTTTCCCTAAATTCTGTATCCATCGAAATTTAAATATCCCTTCTAAATACAGCCATCCGTTCATCAACATTCATGAAATCATCAGAACACTGCAAGACAATTCAGCTAGCTAGCACAGATACTTTTATTGCAAATAACCGTAAATTCAGACAGGGCAGAGAGACCGGACAGACGAACACAATATTTGTTTTCTTATTTAAATATAAATATATATATATACGATTATGTAATGATGTTGTCTGAATAAAGATATATATATATATATATATATATATACAGAGAGCTGTTTTTATCAGTATACATTTCCCCTATGTATACCTGCAAAATACGCGAGTCAAATGCATTAATATATGTGTGTTTAGTTGCCTATAACACGCAACTGAACACATATATGTCAAATAGTCAACTTAACATACACACATTAATTATTTAATACGGTTGGCTCGCGTTTTTTACAGGTATACACTTCCCCTAATGTATACTTATAAAAAAATCTCTCTTTATATATATATATATATATATATATATATATATATTCCCTTTAGCTACTGTGACATTTTGACTTATGTTACATAAGTACTTTAACAAATATCCAACAATAGATATTTGATCATGCATTCAACGCATGGTAAAAACTAAATTACAGACCGAACTTTTCTTCAAAAATTTATGAAAAATAAAATAAAATAAAATAAAATAAAATAAAATTTATTAACGGAAGTTCGTTAAAAAAAATAATAACTAAATTAAATAATCACTTCATAATTCACTGCAACCAAGTGAATGAATACTTTCTGCTATTGAAAATAATGTCTGATTATATATGAAATACATCAAAATTGCGATCCCTCCCCTACGCAATATCACTTTCTTTTATTTATATTACCCTTTTATTTCTCCTCAGTTTATCGACGATGCGCACCTTTCCTCCTTCCCCGTTCCTTTAACTTCGAACTTCGGTTAGAGAGTGTATCAATTTACTGCGTTTTATCGGAAGGGTCGTTGCGTGTGTGTGTGTGTGTGTGCGCGCGGATAAATTGGCGAAAGAGTCCCGGGGATAACAAGAGGAAATATTACGTTACAATATGGCGCTGTAAATATTATTCTTATCCCCTCAAGATCAGACATCCGGGGGAGCCTTTCTCTACCAATCTTATTAGATTAACATCTCGGTCTGATCTTCCATCCGTCGGGGGATCTTATCGTTTTGAGGTCGTCCGGCGAAATTATATCAAAATAAATAAAGGCGAATAGAAATCGAAAGGGAGGGAAAAGAGAGTGGAGAGAGACTTGATGGGTGTGAGTTGATATAATATAGGGGAAAAAAGAATGGAGATGTCGAGGGAAATGTGTTATCATTAGTTTTGATGTAGTATTAAAATATATATATATATATATATATATTCAATGACCCTTTCTACCCAGGGTTAGTATTGAAAAAAGTTTTCTTAAAAAATTATGAAGATGGGATTTTTTACAAATTTGTAAAGACAGCTTTTATCATAAATCTATTGAGACGTATTTCTTCACAGATTTATGAAGAAAATGATTTTTTCATAAATTTTTAAAGAGAGATTCTTCAAAATTTTCTAAAGACAGATTTTTTTAAAATTTTTTTAGACAGGTTTTTTCACAAATTGAAATTAATGAAGACAGATTTTTCACGAATTTATAAAAACAGATTTCTTCACAAATTTGTGATGACAGATTTTTTTATAAATTTATCGAGACAGATTTTCTCACAAATTTGTGACGAACGTTTTTTTTTTCCAAATTTATAGAGGCGGAATTATGAAGAAACTGATGATTCTATAAATTTTTGAAGACAGAATTCTTCATAAATTTATAAAGACACATTTCTTCAAAAGTTTGTAGACAGTTTTTTGTTTCATAAATTTAAATTTCTGAAGATAGATTTTTTTTCACAAATTTATAAAAAATAGATTTCTTCGCAAATTTGTGACGACAATTTTTTTTATAAATTTTCAAAACAAATTTATTTAAAAAATTGTGACTACAGATTTTTCCATAAATTTATAAAAACAGATTTTTTTCACAAAGAAAGAAACACATTATTTCATAAATTTTGAAGACCTAATTTTTCACAAATTTATAAACACAGATTTCTTCGCAAATTTGTGATGACAGATTTTTTCACAAATTTATAGAGACAGAATTAGGAAGAAACAGATTATTTCATAATATATAAAGACAGATTTCTTCAAAAATTTGTAGACAGATTTTTTTCACAAAGAAAGAAACAAATTATTTCATAATTTTTTTAATACCGAATTTTTCAGAATTTTCTAAACACAGATTTCTTCAAAAATTAGTGAAGACATTTTTTTCATAAATTTATAGATACCGATTTCTTCACAGTTTTAAGAAGACACAGATTATTTCAAAAATGTATAGACATATTTTCTCACAAATTTGTGACTACAGATTTTTTCATAAATTTATAAAATAAAGATTTCTTCAAAAATTTATGACGACAGTTTTTTTTTTTTCATAAATTTATAGAGACAGACTTCTTCATATATTTATGAAGAAACAAATTATTTTAAACATTTTTGAAGACCGAATTTTTCAGAAATTTATAAACACAGATTTATTCACAAATTTATAGAGACAGAATTATGAAGAAACAGATTATTTCATAAATTTTTGAAGACAGATTTTTTTCACAATTTTATAAACAAAGATTTCCTCACAAATTTGTGACGACAGATTTTTCCATAAATTTATAAAAACAAATTTCTTCAAAAAAATTGTAAAGACAGTTCTTTTCACAAAGAAAGAGACAAATTATTTCATACATTTATGAAGACCAAATTTTTAACACAGATTTTTTCACAAATTTATAAACAAAGATTTCTTCAAAATTTTGTGACGACAGATTTTTTCGCAAATTTCTAGAGACAGATTTTTTCACAGTTTTAGGAAGACACAGATTATTTCATAAATTTATAGAGACAGATTTCCTCAAAAATTTGTGACTACAGATTTTTTTCATAAATTTATAAAGAAAGATTTCTTCAAAAATTTGTGACGACAGATTCTTTTCATAAATTTATAGAGACAGATTTCTTCACAGATTTATGAAGAAACAAATTATTTCATAAATTTTTGAAGACCGAATTTTTCAGAAACTTATAAACACAGATTTCTTCACAAATTTGTGACTACAGATTTTTCTTAAATTTATAAAGACAGATTTCTTCAAAAATTTGTGATGATAGATTTTTTCACAAATTTATAAACAAAGATTTCTTCAAAATTTTGTGACGAAAGATTTTTTCACAAATTTCTAGAGACAGTTTTAGGAAGACACAGATTATTTCATAAATTTATAGAGACAGATTTCCTCACAAATTTGTGACTACAGATTTTTTCATAAATTTATAAAGAAAGATTTCTTCAAAAATTTGTGACGACAGATTTTTTTTCATAAATTTATAGAGACAGATTTCTTCACAGATTTATGAAGAAACAAATTATTTCATAAATTTTTTAAGACCGAATTTTTCAGAAACTTATAAACACAGATTTCTTCACAAATTTGTGACTACAGATTTTTCTTAAATTTATAAAGACAGATTTCTTCAAAAATTTGTGATGACAGATTTTTTCACAAATTTATAAACAAAGATTTCTTCATAAATTAGTGACGACAGATTTTTCCATAAATTTATAAAGAAATATTTCTTCAAAAATTTGTAAATACAGATTTTTCACAAAGAAAGAAACAAATAATTTTATAAATTTTTGAACAGCGAATTTTTCACAAATTTATAAACACAGATTTCTTCACAAATTTGTGAAGACCGATTTTTGCATAAATTTATAGAAACATATTTCTTCAAAGTTTTACGAAGAAACAGATTATTTTAAAAATTTTTAAAGACAGAATTTTTCATAATTTTATAAAGACAGATTTCTTCAAAAAAATGTAAAGACAGATGTTTTGCAGATTTGTGAAGACACATTTTGTCACAAATTTGCAAAGACAGATTTCTTCGCACATTTATGAAGAAACGTTTTTCTAATACTGCATCAAAATAAAATGGTTCAACAGTTGAATTTGAAATTTATAGCAATCTAGGCGATAAATATCGTTCGTTATTTTCAATATAATTTATGGTAAAGTATTTATACATTTAATTCTTTCTTTCTTAATCTTATCCTCTTTTACCCGAGGTTTATACATTTAATTAAAATTCTATAATAAATAATAATTAACTTCCATGCCGCTTCTAAAATGCATGAAAATGATTTAAACCACAAGTTAATTAAATATAAATGTATTGTGTTTACCCAATCGAATTCGAAGCAAATTTAAATAACATTGAAAATATATAATTATTCACACTTAATTACAATACAAAAATTTATAAATTATTTCAGTTATTTACGCGTGGTTGCGTTTTAATAAAATACAACTCGTTGAATTGTTGTGATGATTATTGTGCACTTTATAAAAACGAGTCGGAGAAACAATAGTGAAATAATGGTTGTAAACGGCGAAGTGCAGTGCGTTTTTTTTTTTTTCGGCGCTTTTCCCATTCTGGCCAGGAAAACATTTATGGTCGCAATACATTTTCCGGCCTTTTAAGCAATATGGAATTGTTCGCCGGAGATTTCATAAATATTGCATTTCGTTCGTGCGGAAAATGTAAATAAAATTACGATTTATGAATATCAGAAAAATATTTTTCTGAAACGATTATTTAAGCAAAATAAACTTATATTTATATATATATATATATATATATATATATACAAACATATTTTTATTTAGAAGAATTTATAGAGACAGATTTCCTCGCAAATTTGTGACGACAGATTTTTTCATAAATTTATAAAGAAAGATTTCTTCAAAAATTTGTGACGACAGATTTTTTTCATAAGTTGTTTTAATGTGCATTTATTTTAATTTATTTTTAATTTATGAAAAAATCGGTCATCACAAATTTACGAAGAAATCTGTCTTTATAAATTTGTGAAAAATTTGGCCTTCAAAAATTTATGAAATAATTTGTTTCTTTTTTGGTGCAAAAAATCTGTCTTTACAAATTTTTGAACAAATTTGTCTTTTATTTATATGAAAAAATCTGTCGTCACAAATTTGTGAAGAAATCTTTGTTTATAAATTTATGAAGAATTCTGTCTTCAAAAGACATTTTATTTAATTTATAAATATAATGTAAATTTAAACAACATTGAAAATATTTAATTATTTAAACTCCGATGGGATAGAGGTTTATTTTCATTTATATTTAATTAATTTATTTCATATCTCAATATTGTACATTGAAAATGTCTTCAATTCATAGATTTATATTTAATTAAAAAAAATATCAATTTAATTAACCTTTCTATTCCATTAGTTTGAAGTAGTATATTGGTCGTGTCTGAATGGTAAAAGCCTAAGTCAAAAAAATAATAATTATTATTTATTAAATACTCTTATTTCTTGATTTTCTTTTTCTTGCTTTCATCCTTGTGTAACAGATAAAATAATAAAACAACCGAAAAATTCTTGAGATTATTAAACAACAACTCATCTCCCTCGGTCGGGTTTACAGCACGCATTTTATGTAACCCCCTTAATGTCGCTGCCGTTATTATTTCAGCGAGCCTAAACCGGGGACGAGCCTCGAAATTACACTAACGTCATTTTTACGACGTCCTTTTCCCAATTTCAGCGACATTTTGGCAGCGGCACTGAAATCGCTTAAGGGACCCCGGGGACCTCGCAGCGATTCCTCCGAGTTTCCTATCCCTTTAGCATGTTTATAAATGATGAAAAAAAAAACACGCTTACACATATGATTCCCCCTTCCTTTTTTGATGAATTATTTAAGTGTATGAATTTGGGTGAAAATGCTGAAGAAAAATATGAGTTTTATTTTGAATTTTATTGTATGTTTGGATTGTTCTTATTCCTGTATTTTTTGTAGAGTTAGAATTTAAAAAAATATATATTTAATTATGCGGAAAAAATCATATTGGAGCTACGCCGAATTTTATTTATTTATTTATTTACATACAGACACAGAATGAGTAAACATTCCTATAAAGTAAGTATGAATATTACAAAAAAAATATACACATATAACACAAAAACATAAGTAATTAAGTGAAACACATAAATAATACATATAATTACATCAAAAACGAGCTAACAAACTTATAGCAACACTAAAAAAGATTTTCTTATTTTTAATAAAGAAGATATCCACACTAGAGTCCAGTTCTAATAGTGTATTAAGTAAGTATTAATGAAATACTCATAAATAAAATATTACAATAATATACCGAGAATTTTAATTAAATTAAAAAAAAATCACGAAAATAAATACAATCATGACGTTTAAAAAATTGATATGAACAGGACAAAGACAGGCTGAAAGACCTCTGGTCGATAGCCAGTTTGTGAATTTTGATTTATTATAACAGACAGTATTATAACATATGTTAAAATGTAAACACACACCTCATTGTATAAAATTCATAAATAAAGATATTTATATATATATATATATATACAATAATGGAAACCAGAATGAATTTTAAAATAAATACACGTATAAAATTAATAATAAACTAAGCATTATAAGTCTTCAATTATGTTATTTTTGTTTACAATGTGTTTATAAAAATTGTGAGAGAATTTTAGAATGGCAGCCTAATCTAATTAGAAAATATTCATTAAATTTTGCATCCATTCTTACTCTCCACGAAACACACTTATTTACACAACCTAAAAACCGAAATGTCTTTGCATGAAACTTACGTTTTTATTCAAGTTTATCCAAACCCCCTTTACGCATAAAGCGTAGTTTTCTTTGCATTTCAAAAAGTTGTTACCTGCATCTTAACACACGGCGAAAAAAAAAGCGCGCCCGGTTGCAAAAAAAAAGAGTCCGCGTTTTCCGGCTTGGTCCCGGATTTAATTAAAATTTCAGACTAGATTTAATTAATTTCACTTGGCTCACTTTGCCACTCGACAGCAGGATGCGGCGTTTTATTTGAATTCGCTGTGTTGCACTCCAGGACTCAGTCAGTTCAAGGCGGACTGCAACCGGATTTATTTTTCTCATTGCAGGGAATGGGCGAAATAAAATTTTATGGCGGAACGTGGAGGGTTGAATTTTTTTAAAGGACATATATTATTTTAATTTTTATTTAATCGAGTTAAACTGAACGCTCACCTCACACTAAGAAGTAGAGAGGAACATAGATCGATGTTATATAAGACTAAATTATTTAGTATTTAATTGTTGTTCATTTTTTTTATATTTAAACAAAATTGTTTTTTGTTTAAAATTGTAAGCACTCTCAAAATAATAATAATAATAATAAGTCTTTATTGCCAAACAGGAAATATACATCCCAATTACAAGACAATATACATAAATCCATAGCCGTGTATGTATAATATAATATATGAACTAACTTAATGCTAAATAATAAATGAATAGAATATTAAGCTGCTCTTTGGTATAATTGTGATAACAGAGATTTAATTCTATCATAGAAATAAAAAAATAAATAAACTGAGCACTGTGATAATACGTTGACGCATTAAAAAACACTTTGTACTTATTGGAGACAGTCTTAAAATAAGTGAAGGATGAATAAAAATAAGAAAGAACATTTAAAGAAATAAACAAATTATTACTTTTTCTTTTTTGGCCTAGGATACGCGTCCATATAGCCAACAATTTTTTTCTTTCTCTTCAAACCGCTGTGTGAACACTGATGGTGGTGGGCTCACGGGGATGGTTCTCAAGAAGTGCAGAAGAGTAACAATAACACGTTGTATTTTAACTTATATACAATGTTTCAACATGGTAGTCGAGGAGCTAGTGCCGATGCTCGCGGTACACCCCCTCATCCACCCCACACAACGAATGGGCGTCAGGGGTGGCGCATGCGCTTTAACACGCTGAGAGGAAAAGAGAAAAAAATAAATATTTTATTAACGTTTACAACTTTATTTTTGAATCCTTTAAAAATGAAATGATAAGATCATATAATTTTATATTATTAATCCTCATGTGAAAAATACAACACTCAAATACAACAGTTTTTAAAAGGACTTTATAATTTAATTTGTTTACCTCCTTATTTTATTAGTAAACTTCTAACTAATACAATAAGATTTTTATCATTCTGCCCCATACATTTTCAATTGGGTTGATGCCTGGACTATTTGTAACCCATGGTAATGTTTCAACATTGAAACCAGTTTCTGACAATATTAGCAATATGGACCGGGTAATTGTCATGCTGGAAGATGACACTGTTGTTGGGGTACAAATGTCCCACAGAAGGCATCATAATATTTTCCAAATTTTGTAAGTAATTGTCCGCATTAAATCGTCCATCAACTTTCCAAGAAACTCCCATTCCATTGCAGCTAATCCATGTTTATGTTCACACATTGATACTAAATCTTCTTGATTTTTACACTACGCTCACGTATCTTTCTTCGATCTTTGAATTTTGTGGTCTATAAACACGAATGTGGCCGTCGTTGGTGGATTTGAATACTTTTTCGTCTATAAATATTACTCGTTCCCAAAATGCCAGATTTCTGCAAACGTAATTTAATGCAAATATGATACCAGCCTGTTTGTTTTCTTCCTTTAGATCTTTTTTCTTGGCTGTTACTTTATTTTGTAAATCTGATGATTTGAAATTACTAACCTTATTGTCAAAGTTCGTATTATTTCATAAAAAAATATTAATCTCTCAACTATAATCTTTATAGAATTCCGAAATATTATTATTTACGTCGCAACAAAAAAAAACTAATCATTATCATTTCATTATCGTTTTGACAAGTAATCCGGTGAGATAAACAGATTGCTGGTTATTAATTTAATGGGACCAGCGGAAGAAAACCCGATTACACGAAGAGAGCGGGAGGGGCAAAAAGGTGGACCCCCCGGGCGCAATTCATCCGTCCGTTTTACAAGTTATTAATTACATCTTTTTCCAACCAGGATCTTCATTTAACCCTCGTTTTACCGACCCGTTTTTGCCGTTTAAATCGACAGCGCAGTTTCCACGAGCGCGGTCCCGGATACTAAATTATGATGTCGACAAGCTTCCAGTTTTGGTTTCACCGGAATCGTAATCCTCACCCCTCAAAAAAATACACACAAAAAAATCATGTTGTTATTATATTATATATGCAAAAAAACATATTGTATTTGTAATAACATTTTTTTGATAACTGAAAATCTCATATTCTTGAAATAATATTACGGACAATATTTTATTTTACATTACAAGATCTCATTAACTTGGTTTTCTGGATGGAGAATTTTTATAAACACTAACAAGTCGCAACTCCTTATTCCCTTCCACTATTATAACATAAAACATCCTAATTTGATTTAATATACAAAAATAATAAAAAAAATACTTGATTTGTTTCACAATTGATTATTTATTATATTCGATACTTGTTCTGCTACTTTTTTGATCGAAACAATTTTTCATATTAGGTTTGAAGAAATGTGTCTTTATGAATTTATAAAGAATTCTGTCTTCAAAAATTTATTAAATAATCTGTTTCTTCAAAATTCCGTCTCTATAAATTTGGGAAAAAACTTTCGTCACAAATTTGTGAGAAAATCTGTCTCAATAAATTTATAAAAAAATCTGTCTTCACAAATTTGTGAAGAAATCTGTTTCTATAAATTTGTGAAAAATCTGTCTTCATTAAACAATTTTTCATATTGGGTATATATATGAATATTTGTTTTCATCAATAAAAAAGCAGAACTAGTTTCGAATATAATAAATAATTAATTGTGAAACAAACCAAGTATTTTTTTGTATTTTTTTATTATTTGTGTATATATATATATATATATATAAAGAATCTTTATTGTCAGTACAAAATGTATCTAAATGTGAAAGAAATTAACAATAAATATTATTATTTTATTTACCGACAATCGGCTATCGGCCAACAGCTTTTCTGCCATATTTTTGTATATTAAATCAAATTAGGATGTTTTATGTTGTTTCTATTTTTTCATTTTTTGTATATATTTTTAGAGATGGGCAAAGTCGATCTTTTCGATCTTTTTTGTCACTGCAAAATGAAGTTTATGACAATTTTCTTCGTGTTATTTATAATATTAATATAGGAAAGTTTTACCAATTGATTAATAAACTCAATTTTATTGTTATTTAATAACGTTAGCTACTTAAAATTGGTTATTCAAAAATACTCGATTACTAAATTCACTCGATTTTACCCAACACTATTTATTTTAAATGATTTTAAAAAACTAATATAATGTCATTGTCATAATTTTTATTTTTTTTATCCGATGTTTCATCTCCAAAATGATGCTTTTAAGATCCCCCATACTGTGTTTTCTTATATTAAACACGGTGTATATGCAATATTAATATATTTTACTCATATTTATGGAATTTCTTCTCTCTATATCCAAGAATTCTACCGGAGTGTCCTTTCTCTTATCTAATTCGATGGAATTCATAAAACCGTCGCGCGAAATAAAACCGGGAATGTAGCGAAATATAACGTACTTTTAAGTCCCATTATGTCCCGATGATTTCTTTTTCACTTAAAATATTCCTTTTGTCGTTATAAAATCCTTCTCGCATTGAAGTTAAAGCTGTAGTTACTTTTACAGCCCGGAATCCACGAGAAAAAGATAATATTAGAATATCGTTTCCGGGGGGGAAATCTCGCCGAAGGTGCATTAAACTTTATATCCGGATGTAAAAATGGAGGAGGGAATAAAAAATATCGCCCGTTTCGAAATTCCACGGAGCCACTTTCCGACGCTAAATATTATGAAAATCCAATGGCCGTTTTTTATATATTTATTTTATTTTTTTGGTTGTATATTTCTCTCACGTAATAAAAGTAAAATCTGAAGATATATAAAAAAGAATATGCATATACTTTTTCTCTAAGTAATTGGAATAAAGACAGGCAGAAAAACTTGGAGCTTAACAATATGAATCCGATAGCCGTTATATATACAGGGTGGCGCAAGATTCCGATGAAGTCCAATATCTCAGTTATTAAGAAATTTACAAAAAGATATTACTGACATAATTTGTAGCTACTGTAAAACTTCACATTTTAAAATTGGTTTCATATATACAGGGTGTCCAATAATCACGTGACGTATCAAACATATGATTTTTTAAATGGAATGCTATATTTTTTATGTCGATTTTAGATTCTACGCTTAAAATTAATCATTTTTGACATAAGGTTTATTAGGTCAGTTTTTAATATTTTAAAAGTTATAAACAATTTAAGGTTGAAATCAATGGAAGATTGGGGCCTTATTTTTCAAAAATGAAAAACGATGTAAACTTTCTGTTGACGCAATTTAATTGAAAAAATGCTTAATAATATAAGGAATGATCGTTTGTTACCATAAAGCAAATGTTGTGTACAAGGTGAAACAATACGCAAAATGTTTTTTTTTTCTTTTTTCACTTAAATGGAACACCCTAAATTTTTTACACTATTTCGATAGAAAAATGATTGTTCTTTAATTTTTGTATAATAAACTATACCCCTATCTGTTACCATTTTTTAACAATTTCAATTCAAAGTACAAAATTATAAGTTTCGCTTATAATCTATAATTTAAGTAGGCTATAATTAAAACAAATGCAATTCATAATCGTTTTCTGGTATTTAATAACATACTTACTCCCTAACCTAAAAGGATATTCAAATGACAATCGATATTTAAAGGCGCATGCAAAATATAAAGAAAATAGTTGCTCAACGATTATTTAGCGAGTTATAATGGTTATTGGGACATATTTTTTAAGAAAAAAATTGTAAAATGTTTGAATGCTATTGAATTAAAAAAATGTGAATGTGTGAAATAAATACATAAAAATGTTAACAAAATATAATGATATAAATATTTTATTATTTCACTTAGTATCTATTTTCGGTTTTCCAGTCAACATGAATTGTTTAAATAAATCAATTTAAGAAGCATATAGGAATATTTTAAATATTTTTCGAATAATAACCAAAAAATATAGTTGTTGTTAGTTTTTAACAATTAAATTAATCATTTATTGAAGAAGTATGTTTAACTGCACCAGTGTTACAAAATATAACGTAAAATGTACTTTACTTACTAATTATAATATTAAGCGTAACTTTCACAACTAAATAAATTAGTTGTCCTGGCGCGGCCTACTTTGGTTAAAAATTCTATACCAAATTATTTAATCAAATGCAATTTTGGAGAATAAATTGATGATAATAATAGGAGTCGTAAAATCTGTTTAAAAATAAATTATTAATATTAACATACCTTAATAGAAAAAATAACTTCCAACCCATTCCTGGTGAATCGAAAACCAACTCACCTCCACCACTCACTAATTACCACTTGTTCATAAACAAAAACAAATCGCGTTTTTAATTATTAATAATTTCTAACGTTAAAAATTAAACCGGAATAGTGAACACTACGCGTTTTCGGACGACTGAATCGAAATACAAGAGCGCAATTATCGCAAATCAAGAAGAAAAAAATGATCGACGACTCACTCCGAGAACGCATTCCTGAGATAAGAAGATTCGTTGTACCTGGATCCTGGCGCACAGCCAAAAACATAACATACCTATTTAAATTGTTGTATTTTCAATATTATCGCGTATTAAAATAATTACAGCTTAATATTTATTTACTTTTTTTATTAAATTCTCATTTATCCCGTGGTAAAAAAATATGTATGAATTATGATGTATTTTAATTCATACACTTGATTATTCGTTTCACTAAATTATTTTATATTTGTGTTCGCGTAACTTTCACAACTAAATAAATTAGTTGTTCTGACACGGCCTACTTTGATTAAAAATTCTATACCAAATTTGTATTTGAGATTAAATATCTCAAAAACGGTAAACGGTAGCTATTTAATATGTTATATAAAAAATGAAGGGTGATTAATTTTCTATTAAAATAGCATAAAAAATATAGGGTGTCCCATTTAATTAAAAAGAGAAAAAAATCATTTTGAGCATTGCTGCACCTTGTATATAAAAATTTGTTTTAAAAGAAAAAAAGAGTATTTCTTTTATAATTAAGTATTTTTGCATTTGTATGGCGTTGACAGAATGTTTATTTCATTTTTCATTATTGAAATATTAGGCTCTAAACATCTATCGATTTCAACATTCATTTGTTTATAACTTTTAAACAATGAAAAATTGACCTATTAAATTTTATATAAAAAATTATTATTTTTAAACGTAGAATCGAAAATCTTCATAAAAAATATATCATTCCATTTAAAAAAACATATGTTTGATACGTTACGTGATTATTGGACACCTTGTACATATGAAACTAATTTTAAAATGTGAATTTTGACAGTAGCTACTAATAATGTAACATTTTTTTGTATATTTCTTTATAACTGAGATATTGGACTTCATCGTAATCTTGCGCCACCCTGTATATATAATTTTATTTAATTTATTTAAATAACTGTATTCAAGTAAATAAATCCTTTTTTCTATTATTAATTCTCAGAGCCTTTAAATCCCTAACAAAATATATCACGTACTCACGAAATCCTTTAATTATTTGTGATTTTAAATAATCACTGCTGCAAAATCGTCCCATTTACGTTTCC
Organism: Philonthus spinipes; assembly: GCA_963082785.1. Taxonomy (NCBI): domain Eukaryota; kingdom Metazoa; phylum Arthropoda; class Insecta; order Coleoptera; family Staphylinidae; genus Philonthus; species Philonthus spinipes. The sequence continues at coordinate 4,523,252 of OY720300.1, forward strand.
TGAATAAAGCACGCAAATCCGCAGCGCCTTTCAACACAAAACGCGCATTCTCCGGCGCTTTTGCTTTCGCAAAAATCAATTAATAATACAACATAAACTTTCCGGCGAAATCCGATTAAGTGAATGTATGTAAACGCGATCGATTGATTGATTGATGGTCGAAAGGCGATTGATTGATGAGCGCGATTGAAAATAACAACACTGGCAGGCACAACATAACGGCACGGTTTACTAAAATTTGCGTATTTAAAACAAAAACGGATTATTCGGCTATTTTCATGCATAATTCAATTTTTTCAATTAAATATTTTTTAGAAAAGAGTATTTATTCACTTGATCACAGTCATTTAAATATATTAAATAAAAATTATTTGATTAATAATTAATAATTATTTTCAAATCATTTTTATTTAATATATTTAACTAACCATAAAATGAGTACAAATCTAATGAGATTTCCGTAAATCATATTCATTTACGAAAGTCCAATTACAGCTGCTCAAACCTGATAGTCATCTTACGGTCGATTATTCTAAAACTAAATTACAAATAATAAAAAACAATTTACACGAAAAGCTTAAAATCTAAAAATAATTTCCTCAGGCCAGCGCAGCTAATTTCAACAAAGGGCGACAATCTACTTTGTAAAAAGTAACTGATGTTTTTGTATTGATTCCTACGTATGTTTTTATTTATCTAAATAATCTTAAAAAATTAATACAAATCCAGTGTAATACAATCTTTTGTCTTCTTCGTAATCTAAATGTTAGCTAGAATACAAATACTAGCGTACCCGACCGGCAATCGGAGGATGTGAGTTCGAATCCCATCATAGATATTTCTTTTCCACTTTATATTTAATTAAATTTAAATTATACGCCAATGTTGTACATTGAAAATTTCTACAATTCAAAAACTATTAGACATTAAAATATTTAAAACTATGGCTTCAATTATGTTATACATTGTTCATCAATTAAATAAAAACACTTTAAATTTTAATCATAATAAATTAAAGACGACGCCAGCGCCATCTTTTGCTTAATTTCAAGTGGCATCGCCAATGGTTTGGGTCTACAAGGTAGACGACCGAGAATCATTGTTTCGTCCACTAAAAGAAGGCGAACTTTTCCTATTTATGAAAACATGAAATAAAATTCACATTTAATGAAATGTTCAGCCACCATTCATCTGTTTTTCGAACCTCATCAGACTAATGTGTTCCATGTGCAATGCTTTGATGAAAAACGGAAATTGTGTTGTGGTTATATACTTTAAATTTTATTTGTATAACGCTAGTATTAAACAAAGTTTAAAGTGTTTTATATTTAATTATTAGACATTAGTGATCATGACCCCAGTTGGCATCGAAAATTCTGTGATTGTCTCGAGTACAAGTAGACAATAACAGAATTTTCCAACAACCGGTTGAAAGACCTAAAGCCATTTGGTAGATTTTTAAATTCTGAACACGTTTTAATTCTCTAAAAGTAAATGAAAAGCAGGAATTTGTAAAACAAGAATGTTTTTACATATAAAATCCCTATGTTTACCCGACTGCGTCAACACCCGATATATATAATAATAAATAATAAAATGAAGCTTAAGGGGTTTTAATTGTAACCCTCTGGTTACCCATATTTGTCGTTTTAAACATGGAATTAGAATGCATATTGCATACGCAAATATTTGCGCAACAAACAAATCCTTATATTACGTAAAATATTACGCGCATAAACCAGCTCTGAAATGAAGTGAATACGCGATATAAACAACGAGAATGTATACTTTCAGTGAAATGTTAAATTATGTGAAATGAAATTCATTTCCTACAAACTATGAATGCGCTGTGAGCATAATATTATGAATATTTCTGAATTTTATTTATAAAACAATGATTAGAGTATTTTTCTTAAGATATATAAAAATTGCTTATATTCGATACAATATATATTAAAATCAGAACAACAAAACTGTCGATTTTTTTTATGTGGAGGTGGTGTTAGGTTAAGAGAATTGCGTACGATTTTGAAGAGGTTATACTTTAAGGGCAATTTTGTCTGGAAGCTTCTTCACAAGCTTTCAGATAAAGCTTCTCCTTTTCTATGTTTTCTGTGGGATGTATTGAGCATAATTAATATAACAGAGTGTTGAAAAGATTATTTTGGCTTCGTATTATTTTAGCTAGTGCTCTCTAGTGCATCTTTTTGCCACTTGTATGTTTTTTTATGAGATTGTGTATTAGAATTATGGAATATAAAATTAAATTTATAAATATGAATTGTAAAAATTTCAATGTACAACATTGAGGTATAATTTAAATTATAATGTTTGTTTCATTTAAATTCCGTTTAATCGGTTCTTATATTAATGTACATATAAGAACCGATTAAACGGAATTTAAGTAAAACAAACTTTATAATTTAAATTATACCTCAATGTTGTACATTGAAATTTTTACAATTCATATTTATAAATTTAATTTTATATTCCATAATTCTAATAATCGGTTCTTATATTAATGTACATATAAGAACCGATTAAACGGAATTTAAATAAAACAAACTTTATAATTTAAATTATACCTCAATGCTGTTTTAAGTATGGATATATTGGAGCTGAGAAGCAGGAATTGGCTGTAATTTGATTAATGGGAAAATCAATTGTCAAATAATATCAACATCCCTACTAAAATTATACGCTCCTTAAATCTCTTTCATGTTTCATATTGTACTACTGTAGGAACTATAGCTTGGTCAGAATCGCCAAAAACCTTATGAAAATATTTAAGAATATTTATATCAATAAAAACATACGTAGGAATCAATACAAAAACATCAGTTACTTTTTACAAAGTAGATTGTCGCCCTTTGTTGAAATTAGCTGCGCTGGCCTGAGGAAATTATTTTTAGATTTTAACCTTTGTTAGTGCTTTTCGTGTAAATTGTGTTAACTTTTTTTATTATTTGTAATTTAGTTTTAGAATAATCGGCCGTAAGATGAATATCAGATTTGAGTAGTTGTAATTGGACTTTCGTAAACAAATTTAAGTCTTTTTTATCACAAAAAATGTTTAAAAGTTATCACATAATGAAATAACGGAACATAATTTACACGAAAAACACTGCGTTAAGTGTTGGTTTCCCTAACGAAACAATTTCCTCAAGCCAGTGCAGGTAATTTCAACTGGCGGCAATCTACTTTGTAAAAAGTAATTAATGTTTCTGTATTGATTCCTACGTATGTCCTCATTTATCTAAATATCTTTAAATATTTTTATAATGTTTCAACGAGTCATGCTTCAGAAAGTTATGTAAGAAATATAATTTTGTCAATATGTTTTATTGTTAGTTTATTTAACTTTGCAGTTTTTATTTTTCAACTTTTCAAATCTTGAATAAAAATGTGTTGAAACTTCAATTGTATACCTTAAATAAACGAAAGAGCGTGGCAATTTCATACACACACACATAAAAAACGTTAAATATTTAATCTGCCCGGGCAATATACGATGTGTGGTGTATGCAGACACACAATTCAACAATTCCACTGGAACCGCAGAATGCATTTCCATCGACGCACAACGTCGGAGCGGACTTAATCCGAACATTGTTCGCATTCATATACGAATTACACCCCGCAGAAATAGCAAAAAAAAATAAAACGAACGACGAGCAAAAACACTTCTGTTTGCGACGTAGAAGGACTAGGACACAGCGGGACCACGCGAATACAAATCCCCCTTTTGAATAATTCACGAATGGCTCTATTTTAAAAATGAAAAAATATTACCGCGACCACTGCGAATCGAGAGAGCGGGGATAAATAGTTGTGATTATTGGGATGGCTGCGGTGGTTTTCGATATTCAATTCAAAGCGCGGTTAGTTAGAGAGGATATGTTGTGTATATGCAGAAACGAAGGGCTTTATTTAAGTCGATTTTGTTTTGAAAATATGAGAATCCTGCTTTGATGGTGTTTGAAATTTGACGTTTCATAAATTTAGAAAAAACCTTTTGACACGATCAGCAGAACTACATTATTAAAAAAGCTAAATCCCATTTGAATAGTTGATAAAGAAGCGAAATTAATAAAGAGCCACGAAGAAGAAAAATCACAAGTTACAAAAATTGGTCATATCATAAATAGCACAAGTTAAATAGAAAATTAATTCACTTTGTCACGGTTATTTAAATATATTAAATAAAATTCATTTTAAAATTCATTAATGAATTATTTCCACATTTAGCTCTGTGACATTTTGATTTGCGTTACGCAAATGCACATTAAAACAACTATTTCTCGGGTAAACACCCCGTCAGATATTGTATAACATAATGTGCACATGTTGTTGCATATCAATAAAATATTGCAATAATTTATTAATTATTTTCAAAATATTTTTATTTAATTTAGCACAAGTTACTCAAACTATAGATTATCCCAAGGAGGAAACCAACCAGTGCTTCTTTATAAATTCTATAGAAATGATCTAGCCCAATTAAATATATATGGTTTCATTTTAAAAACAAATAATCGAGGATTTGAAGAAATTGGAATGCTGGTTCTATAACAACCTGGTAACAATAAATGAAAACAAACTATTTTATAAGCATTTAATAAAATGTTCAACCACCATTCGTCTAGAAATTAGGCAAAAGATGGAGCTTGCGTCGTCTTCTATTTATTATGATTTTATATGCAATTTAATGTGAAATCTAACACAATAAAAATCAAAGTGAAAAAAATTTAAAAAAATATGGAAACTGAATATTTATGTTTTAGATTACATTAATCTTCGAAATGGGATGCATATGTTAATAAACTATGTGGTAAGAACGCACAGATAAGAAAAAAATAAGCATGAAAAAATTGTATGATCAATGTGTATATAATAAAGGCCTGTTATTATTTAGTGTCACATTAAAAGAAACAAAATAGACTTTATAATATTAAATATTTGAAATATATTAATATCAGATATATCATAAAATTTAATTTATAAATTTGCCAACATTATGAACTAATCCTACTGCTTACTATTTAGCATTTTGAAGGCGCGCCCAACATCAGCAACAAAAACCAATATTAATTAAGACGCTGCCTGCGGCGGCAATAAATAAAGCTAGTTGACGGTATTTACCACACAAAACGCATGCTGTTTTATCTAAATTGTTTCGCTCATTATTCTCCTCTAGTTGGCACTGGAATCCTGTGAATATGTGGACGAAATATCTGAAAGTCAGTGGTAATGTGCATTGCATAAAACGTGGCTCTTTATGAGAAGCTTAATTTTAATTAAAATACTGAGTTTAATTAAAACAGCAAGTCGATAAATTCATACAAAATTGCAACTAATTTTAATTTAAATTAATATGAATTTAGGTATAAAATATGCTTAGCGAATTTTTGTATTCATTTTTGAATTATAATAAATTAATTTGGAATTTTAAATGAAACTACTACTACTAAATCTTTATTATCTGAGAAAAAAAAAAATCATTGTATATTATCCAACGTAATATAAAAAAAATATTTTCATAATATATTCTCAAACAAAAATAAAACTGCCCAAAATAAAACTATTATCATTTAAAAACAATTAATGCCTTCACAATCAACAACAATTTGAAATTATTAAAAATTAGCAGCTCCAAGAAATTAATCTCCAAGAGGAAAATCAAGAAAAAAACTTCATATACGAATTTTAATACGAAAAATTAAAAATTGTAAAACACAAAGAAAATAATAGACTTTGATTAAAACACTTGGTTTGTTTCACTGATTTAAATTAGTTAATCAAAGTCTATTAATTAAATGTTTCACCATGGGTTAAGTGATGAATTAATTTAAAATATACAAAGACAATATTTAAAAACTAGAATTGCAAAAATTAAAACCTCTTACCCTTTAAGAAGGGTGTTTTAGCGTGATATCAATAAAATCACGAGAATAAATTTAGCATTTTATATTCTGTGTCTACTATCTCGCACTCAGAAACAAAAAATAGTGACACTATAAATTCCTTTGTAATTAAATATCCTCAGTCTTAAAAAATATTGATAAAACCTCTTAAAAGTTCCCTTTAATGTTCAAACTAAACGACGATCCTGTCACAGCAGAATAGGAATTTCATTTATGTTTTCTGTATATCGGCGTGGTTTGTGTTGTTAATTAACTCATGGAATATTACTTTCAACTGTTTAGTTTGGATAGAAGTAAAAAGATAAATGATAAATTTCGCTGGAACAATTACGCTGTTTAGTTTTTTTCATTAATTCAATGGAGTTTATAATTGAATAATTTGAATTAAAATTAATTAGTAATCCTTTTTTATATTTCAGTTAACTAAACCAATACAAAACTTCACAATAAATAGAATCAAATATTAATTTAAGTCGAATCCCTTTCAGGTCTATAAACCATCGAAATTCCGCGAGGCATTACGCAGGAGAGTAAAAGATGGGGGGGTGTAAGGGGTGATAAATCGCGGCGTATCCTCCAGATTCGACAATAACAATTAGTGCAGTTGACTTTAATGACGCGCACGACGTATTCCCACCGCCGTTCCCGGATCGATTAAGAGCGTAATTATTAATGTCTAATTTCGGGCAATAGGGGAGTCCCTAATTGCCGGCGTTATTTATGTCAGTTATCGGATTACACGAAATTTAGATAAAGGGCCGTCAATTAGACGTTAATTCCTCATCGGCTGCGAACCCTCCGCGCGCGCCCCGAATTCCCCGGGTTTTATTACGCGCGCGGAATGTATTGTTTTGAAAACAATCGGCGCTCTGAAAATTTCACGAGTGTGTAATGTAATAACAACGCAATTCAATAAATTATTCCTACAAATAAACTTATAAAACAATATGTTCAATAAGTAATAAGTATTGCTTTTTTCAATTACACATTCCTGATTACAAAACATATTTTTTTTGTTTGAGGATTAGGGCTAACTTTGATCTATATAATATTAATATTACATAAATCGGAGGATGTCATTGCAATAAGATGATTTTCTACAAAAGTGTATTATTATTATTATTATTTATATCTTAGATTATTGAATGATCATAGATTTCAGATATTTAAGGATATATTACATTCTTCTGGCAGAAAGACTTATGATCGAAAAAAGGAAACATTTATATTTTAATAAATAAAAAAGAGTATTCATTCTCTTGGTCACAGTTATTTAAATAAATTAAATAAAAATTATTTGAAAATAATTAATAAATTATTTCCACATTTAGTTCTGTGACATTTTGACTTACGTAAAGTAAATACTTTAAACAAATACACATTAATACATGTACTTCCCGAGCAAATATCCCTCCGGACATTGAATTACATAATGCATTTTTAATCTGAGAAAAATGCAATGTAAAAAGAAACAGAAAATAATATTACTTAATATAAAGCCATCTGCAGACACGTGTTTCGCGAACTATGCCTCATTAGTATAGCTGTGCCTTACATAATTTAAAGATGTTAAAATAAATTAATTTAATGAAACCAGCTATACTCAATCAAATTAAATTGAAGTAAAATGAAAGTGGTATAAAAAAGTTAAATGTTTTCTTTACTTAAAAGTTGAAAATGTACCACGAAGTGAACGCCTCCAAGATTCAAGAATAATTTTAATTATATCTATGTGTTATATAAATTTACAATAATATTTTTCAGCATGCTTTCATTAAGGGCTAGATAAAAATTTATTTTTAAACTAATTTTTTTGCTATTATTATTTTATAATATCGTCGTTATTTTTTATAACAAAACTCAAATTATGCTTAACACGTGTCGGGGGCTTTTAAATTTAAGAAATTCAACGACAGACGTGCGAATGTTTTATGGATGAGGCGCTGCACCGACCGCGGCGGAGGGGCGGGCGCATTTTCGGCCCCCGTTTTTTGAAATATGGAGGGGTATTAAAAATGGAGGAGCTGCAGCGAACGACATAAGTCGCAAGCTTTTACGACCCTACGTGTCCCCTTCGCTGTTACACAGTCAGCACTACAAATTGTACACGAAACAAGGACGCGACGGGAGATCGCCGCATCTAATCTACATTCAGCCCGGGACGGACTTTTCCTAACCGCGCGTCCATTTAGGAGGACGAGGGTAAGTGTATCAGCAGAAAAAAAAATGGATGGAAAAGAGGGGGATGGAATCGAGTGGTAATAGATGTGGGTTTAGTGAGTTTATGATTTTTTTTTCTGTATAAAAATTCTGCTTACAAGGCAGAGCTGTTTTGATGAGTAATGAATCTCGAAACACGTCTCCATAAATCATAATTAAAAGCGCACTACTTCCCGGGCAAATACTCAGGCCGGATATTGAATTACATAATGTACACCTACTGTTGCATATCAATAAAATATATATATTATAAATAATATATATATACAGAGAGGTTTTTTATCAGTATACATTAGGGGAAGAAGCAAAAAACGCGAGTCAAACGCATTGAACCGATTAATATGTGTATGTTTAGTTGATTATTTGGCATATGTGTGTTCAGTTCCGTGTTATATGCAACTAAACATACATACATCAATGCGTTTGACTCGCGTATTTTGCATGTATACATAGGGGAAATGTATACTGATAAAAAGCTCTCTGTATATATATATTATATATATATATATATATATATATATATGCTAGGTGTACAAGGGTCATTGAATATATATATATATATATATATATATATATTCAATGACCCTTTCCACCCATATGGGTGTAGGGTTATCAATAAAAGATCTGTCTTCTAATTATGATTTGTGATTGCCATTCTTAAAAATAATTTCGTTGCAATATATTGCAATATTTTGAATGGTTTTGATAAGTAAAATAAATGTCTGAATTAAATTCACATTGCCAATTAAATTTCGCTCTAGGACAAGAGTAGAAGCTTGAAGTTAAGGATAAATTATTTGTATCATTTAATGATACTATTATTTTCTCCATTCGTGTTTGATTTTTTTACAAGCTGAAGTTTAGTGGCGGGAAAAGGAAGAAAATCCCCAACACAACGATTATTTGCAAACGTAACCATTTTCTACTCTTATTATTTCCATACCGTTTTTTTTTTTTTGTTGGTTTGTTTATTGGCCATTTTTATCTGGTTTTACAATGATTGTGAACCCAGAAGAAGATTTTGTTTAATGATAAATCACAAACACCCCCAACCCTCATTGCATATATTGTGTAATCCAAGCCAATCTGGGTTGGGTTCAATATGCGCTGCCTTAAAAAATCGTGTACTTGTACTATGCATGGGCTGGACGTGGGCTTTGTGTGTGTTGGGTTCAATTTACGCCGGGCCTAATTGCTGAATAACGAATTCCGTCTTCAGTACATTTTTTCTAATGATGAGGGAAAATGTAATTTTATGTTAGTTTGTCAAAAACTTCCAGTGTAAGAAATCTGTACAGCGTTGAATAATAGGAAATTTAATTTTATTTAAAAAAATATACTTAATTTATATTTGAAATGATTTGTTAAAATTATAAAAATTAAACGTTTTAAATATAAGGGCTTAGGCTTTTCACGAGAATTAATAAAATAATAAAATCAGGGCAGAAAGATCCCTGATCGATAGCCCAGACAGACTAACACCTACATTTATTATAATTATTTATGTTATATTGTTAAAATTATCTGTAGAGTCTGAATAAAAATATGTGTATATAATAAAGTCAAAAAAATCTGTAAAAAATATAATTCTCTAAATTAATTTCTCACTTAACCTGTGATGAAATATGTTTGTCGTAAATCAAATTTAAAAAAAAAATATTTGTTTATGTGTTGAAACTTGTACATAAATAATTGGTTTCCAGGCAGAAATACCGAAGGATAACGTATAATATAGTATAAGAATTACATTATTAATTTATTGTATACAAAACTGTCCGCAGAAATAAATATTTCATAATTTAATACAAAATTGCATATTAATAATATATATATATAATTGATTTTTTGTATTTATTTAAAAGTTTTAATCAAATTCAACATTAAAAATATTCAATTTTTAATTAAAACACTTACTCAAACCTAAAACACACTGCTAAATTCTGTAAGTCTCAAGTTTGAAAGCGAATATTAAAAAAACAGAGAGATACTGCTATATTAGCAGTATTATTGAGGCTTTTACTTGATGAAACTCCATAATACTCTATTTGTATATAAACGATGAATAATTATTTGCCTAATTATGAAACTGTGTTTGCGAAACAATTGTAGCAGTTTTTCTACAATAAATTTTGTGAAACTGTTGTTTTATTAATATATATATATATATATATATATATATATACATATATATTGAAATAGATGGAATGTGTAGTATGTAGAGATTTTAATAACAGCAAGAATGTATTAAAATAGTTTTCTTCAAGTTTTATGGAATGCACAAAACATTTCGAAATGTATATCAAATAAAACGCAGTGCCAAGCCCATCAATACATCTCGACAAATATAAAAAGACCCCCTCTCGAAACTCGCACACTTAAAATATCAATTTCCCGCTAAACTTAAAATAACTTTTCGCTTAGGAAGAATACATCGCGGAAATGTTATAATCCAATTTTCGAGTCCCCAATAAACTTTCCGAGACGGACTTTATTATGTTGTTGTGTGTCGCGGCCCGCGTCCCGAGTATGCGGACTTTCACGGTCCGGCCGCCCTCTCGAAAGTTAGGGGCGGTTTCGTCCGAAGGGTGGGTTATCTCTGATATTTATTTCGCTGTGTATTTTTACGCGTGACAGATACTGCCGCCTAGCGCTGTCGGCGGATACAATATTTCAGTTCCGCGGTGGCTTTTAACGCGCTTCGCATTAATAAAACGGGGAAAGACGCACGAATTTTTGTTTTATTGTTCGTTTTATTTTGGATTCTCGTTTTGATTTAGTAGTTAAAATCATATGTGTGAAACGAAATTAATATTTAGAGATATATTTCAAATTATTACATACATTAAAATTCTCTTTGAAAATGGGCTACTAACCCGAAACTAGTTGAGAATTTAAAGTCATTCAATCTAATCTGTGTTTTATTGGTTGATTTTTAATAATCTATTCATATTTATTTGATACATTAAAATTAATTCAGTGAATTAAAATGTATTAATTAATTTTTCATTTAATAATAGATTAAAAAATTTTAAACATATTAAAATTCATTAATAAAAATTCACCGAAAGAACTTTATTCAATTTATAGCATTAAAATAACTTTCTCAGAACAAAAATTACATTATTTTCCTGGCAATATATTCTAAACCGACTGGTTTAACAAAGTTGGTGGCTTACTGCCATTTTAATAAATAATAATATTAAAATAATTAATGGTTTTAATATTTAGACATTGGTAGTTCATATTGTATGAAATAAATATGAATATATTATTAAAAATCAACCAATAAAAAACAGATTAGATTGAATAACTTTAAATTCTCTTGAAAATGGGCTAATAACCCGAAACTAGTCGAGAATTTAAAGTTATTCAATCTAATCTGTGTTTTATTGGTTGATTTTTAATAATTTATTCATAATAATTTAATTCATATTTATTTTATACAATAATATTAATATTTATTAGTTTTAATGCTGAAAACAACTTACACAAGTTTACATGTTATAATAATCGAAATAAGATTAAATAAATACAAATAATATATATGTATAAGAAACGTGCATTATACAAAAGACGTGACAATAATTAAAAACAAAACTATCACATTTATAAACAATTATTATTAAAGTTAACAAATCAAAATATTTAATAAAATCATAACGACTCTACGAATTAAAGATTCTAAATTAATCAATGATCAAGACAAGAAAATAAAAATGTTAACCAATAAATTAGAAAATGTGAAGCAACTGAATGAAGAAAAAAATGTTTTATGTGTACAGATTGAAAATTAATTAAGTAAAATAAAAAAAAATCGATAGAAATTTTCATTTTTTTTATTTTACTTAATTAATATAAAACATTTTTTATATACACATATCTTTATTGAGACAATTACATTTTTACAAAAAATGTTTATTCCCAAGATAAATTAATTTTAGTCGACCAGATTGTTTTCCATTTATCAATTTTATTAAAGAAACTATTGATGAAGAGCAGAATGTGTTGAAAACGAAAAAAAAATAAGGAAATGACGAAAGAAATATAATTTAAATATTTTCAATTCTGCTGCCTTTATTTGAATATTACTAAATAAGATTTTATAAATATTTGATTTGGTTCTCATTAATCACTTGATTAAACATTATCACAATATTAATAGTTTGAAAAATACACTTGATTTGTTTCACTACTTGTTTTATTTCCTCCGACTAGTTTCGACTCACGTCATTCTCAAGGAGTGTACTTTTATAATTGTGTTTTGTTATTTTAATAACAGAGCAATCTTCTCTTTTAACATCGTTTTATTTAGAAGCCTAATTAAATTAAGTAAAATAAAATGAATTCGATTGCAAATTTCATTTTTTTTTTATTTTACTTAATTAATTTGTACATAGAGATATAAATCAATCTGTACATATAAAAACAGTCAGGTTTCTGTAGGCAAAAACCCGCTTAGCATTTTAATTAATTTCTTGCAATCCAAACAGGTATTCACTTTGTTTGCGGCAATCCGGGCATAAATCATAATCCACCCGTCGTCGCATCGACTGCGAAAGTTAAACCTGCGCTAGCGTTGCGAGTAGGGGCGAATGTATTAGGGTCTAAAGTACGGGACGAAACGCTGTAGCCCACACACGGAGAGGGAGTAATTCTGTAATTGTGGCCCAGTTTAATGTTCGACCCTCTTCAATTACCCACTTTCATTAAACATTCAAAACGTTTATCATTATAAATTCCTTTTAGGGAGTGGCGTTATTTATCGCGCCACCGCCTCCTTCCGCTCCCCGAAATACAAATACCCGCACACGTGCAAAAACAGGAGTAATCCCGTGGAGTTGCGTCGAAGTTAATTCCTGCAGTGCAACTTAAACGTAACTGGCTGGTTCGTTATTTACATGTGAATGTGTTATCAAAGTTATTAAGATTAATCCTTGAAATCATACTGGATTGCCAAGATTTGTTTTTTGTTGTAGATATCAAATATTAATTTAATAAATATGTACCGTGTTTATGGTATAAGGAGCAAACATAAGGATTTAACATGTAAAATCAAAAATTAGTATTTTCCTGCTACCCTAGATAAAAGTAACTTAGTATTATGAAAAAAAGCACATCCCAAATCTTTAATCGCGATTATATCAAACCCCATTTTCAAAATCGGTGACGGCGATAATGAATGAATGTGACAACGGTTTTTTGTCTCCTATTCTAAATTATTTTTTCTAGTTGTTAATCATTCGGATTTCGCCTATTATTTTTTTTGTTTGTTTATCAACGACAGCATTTACTCATTCTTAATTAACGCAATTGGAACTATTGATATCTGATTTTTTTTTTCTTGTTATTTTGATTTGTCAAGTTAAATGGAACACCCTGTGTATATTTATAATAAAACTGGACAACTAAATCCATCACCGAAACGAAAATTGAATAACCACACCACTTTAACATTCAAGCAACTCGAGTTCTTAATCCGTAATTTAAATATTGATAAAATGCAAATCGTTTATATTAATTAAAATGATTAACGATGTAAATATTGAGATGAGGGGACATAAGGCGGGTGGGGGTGGGAAAAGTGCGACGAGCGGAGTTTTTGCGGTCTTCCTCAGCAGAAATCGGATGATTAAGCGATGAATCGGGGACGTTCTGGGTGCGGGTGGGGGGCGGGGGTTCGTCGCAACTTTCGCAGCGAGTTTCGTGTTTGCGCCCACGCTCCCCTTTCGTTAATGGCACAGTTTCGTTGCGTCCCCCTCGAAAGAAAGTTTTATACCTGTTAAAACCTCGCAGCAAATAAAGAATCGGGGATAGAAAAAGTTTAGGATGTTCCACTTGAGAAGAGCGAGATAATGTTATTTATTAGAGCGGTTTGATATTGGAATGAGAAACGCGTTTTTTTCGTGCGCCTTCCCCGAGGGGCAGCAAATACGGGAGATTAAAATTTATGAGAATTTAATAATTTCATTAGGTTTATAAATAACACGACGTCAAAAGAGAAGATTGTTCTGTTATTAAAATAATAACAAAACACAATTATAAAACCTTATTTAGTAATATACAAATAAAATCAGCTAAATTAATAGAATTAGATAATAAATTAAATGAAAATGATTTGAAAGTAATTAATAAATTATTCTCATCTTTAGCTCTGTCACTTTTTACTTATGTTACGTAAGTGCGTTATGCACATTAAAACTACTTCCCGGGCAAATACCCACGCCGGATATTGAATTACGTAATGTACACCTGCTGTAGTGTCTTTTTTATCTTTCAAAATTATTATTGAGAAAATATCCTACACCAATATGTGGTAGAAGGATATAAGATTATATATATTATTGAGAAAATGTATTTTACAGAATTTAAATAATTGAAGTCCCTTTTGTTAATTTCTATTAAATTCCATAAAATAAAAAAAGAACATACAGTTGACTAACACAAAACTCTTTTTTTTTTAATTAATAACTAACTAAAAAAAACTCTTTTGTAGTGGTTAATAAGGTAAATCGTATTTTACTGCTTTAAACGCCCCAAGGTAGACAAAAACAATTAATGAGAAATTTTATTACTGGCCATTTCGTAAATAATTTCCCCGCAAGCGAGTTGAATCGAAAACGCTGCTAATTGCTCTCCTTTGCGCCCAATATAAATTCGCCAGTTTTCATTAACGCTCTTATTAGATTCGACGTGAAAGCCATTAACCGGAACAACAACAACTATAAAGAATAAATTGCGAACATGCCGCGGTCCCGAGCTATAGAATATTGCGATTGGCGCCAAGTGGAATGACGAAGGGATGACAATGGTCAGGAGCATCGCACGGACCTTCCTCTGAAAATTTAATTAAACATTCTGCCGAGTGGTTTTAATTAATAAACATTTTTAGATCTTGTTATATGTAATTATTAGAAAATGTGCAAAATAATAGCTTTTCGCTAATCGACGGCTAATTACACAACAATAATTATGTTTTATGATAACAGAAAAGAGAGGGCAGAATCAATTCTGGTCGACAGGACAGATAGACTAACACTTACATGTATTGTAAACATTTATGTTATTTTTCTTCGTATTATCTGTATATTTTCAATAAATAAATGTATATTTAGAAAAGAAATAAATGGCGAAACCCGTGTCTGCAGATAGCCTTATATTAAGTAACGCTTTCTGTTCTTGTTCTTCTGTGCAATAAAAAACCCTCGACGTGCTCTCTTGTGTAACAAACTTACCTTCAATGCCTCAAAAATTGTTTGTTTGTGTAATTATTTGTTATGTAACTGGAAATTATTATTATGTAGTTCAAAATCTAGCTGACTTTATACTCAAGAAATAATTGCTTCAATGGATGTTTGTTCTTTTTAAAGTACTTACGTAACGTAAGTAAAAAAGTTCCAAAAGCTATAGAGAAAACAATTAATTATTAATTCAATTCAGTAAAGTAAAGTAATTATTTTAAAATTCGTTTTATTTGATTTTACATGTTATATGTAAAATAATAAATTCACAAGAACCGTAGCAATCATGACAGGCAGAAAGGCCGACGATCGATATCCAATTTTTGATGTACTTATGTATTAATATTGATTGTAAAACTGAAATATAAACATACGGACAATGCGTTCAGAAATTTATATAAGAAAGTCACATAATGTAAATTACTCTTTTACTTATATGGAGATTGAGATTGTTATTATTTATATATATATACATAATCTTTATTGACAAACGTACTACAACACCCATATATAACATAAAATATTACAATACATGCTGTAAGAGTTTGCCAATTGGCTATCGACCGGTGGTCCTTCCGCCTTGTTATTATTATTATTCGTATATCTAATTACACATTTGTTGCGTTCGGGAAATTTGACGAAAATGTAAACATATCTTCATAGGCACGTTTTGTCTGAAACTTCCATATTAGAAATCTTCAACACAAATAATGTCGGCTTGTATTATTATTATTATTCAGAGTTTTATATAATCAGCAAAAATTTTAAATTTTATTTCACGTCGTTTCCCGGCGCATTCACCATAATTTCAAGCAAACAATATATTTTACTGCATCTCCGAATCAATTTTAAATTTAATTCAGCAATAATTCCTTTTTTATAACACTGTGTTGCATATAAATTAAATATATTTTCCCGGCGCATTCACCTTAATTTCAAGCAAAAAATATGTCTTGCAGCATTTCGGAATTAATTTTAAATTTAACTTAGCAATAACTCCTTTTCTATAACAATAACGCATTCACCATAATTTTAAACATAAAATTTTTCCCTTTCGACATACTCTATTTTTTTGCCATTATTATTATTATATATTAATTTTACTGCACGACTACAATTTAGACTGGAATATCTGTCATTATTAAGTGGTAATAAATATTTATAACTTATTTAACTCAAATTATAATGAATGCGTTGGGGAAGTGAAATTAAATTAAAATAAATAGAATTTTGAAGTAATTAAAGAATTATTATTACATAATGTAGGTAAAAAAATCACAGATGTAAAATCAATTTTAAATTTAAGTCAGCAATAACTCCTTTTCTATAATGAGTTATTGCGGAGTTACATATAAATTAAATAACATTTCCCGGCGCATTCACCATAATTTCAAAATTATGTTTTACTGCATCTTAGAATCAATTTTAAATTTAACTCAGCAATAATTCCTTTTCTATAACGCTGAATTGCATATGAATTAAATATTCCTTTCCCGGCGCATTCACCATAATTTTTAACAAAAAATATGCCTTACTGCATCTCCTGCTTTTCTGTTTATTTACGCAACGCAATTAAAAAATGTCACAAATGCAAAAGAGCAAATAATTTATTAATTATTTGCATTTAATTTATTTAATTAACTGTGATCAAGTGAATGAATACTCTTTTCTATTTATTTAAAATTTAAAATATTGATTAGCTAATTATAAAAATCTCTTAATAATATATTATTATTAAGAGATTTTTATAATTAGCCTATAATGTAGTAATATTTTATTCCTTTCTTATTATATCAAGAAACTTCACGTACTCACCAACAAATATCTTAGATAATTAGCCTAAATTATTTGTGCTTAAGATTTCTAATATTACTCGGGTGCATTAAATAAATTTCTTCCTTTTTTTTAATCTCGAAGCCTTTCTATCAATTCAGGTGTAAGGCTGCATTAAATGAATTAATATTCTTTTAACTCGTTATAAACTTACTTTATTTAGGTATTTAGCAAACAAGCACTTTCGAGTTTGCTCATTTTCTTTTTCTCACTCTTTTTTTTTTTCGCAAATAATTTATAATTGTGAAAAGCGCGAGTCTCGGATTCGATTGTGGTTCATCAGTGCGCGTTTAATGAAAAATTATTGCGCTGATCCGAGGAGATGAGAAATCGGCGGAAATTAATTTCCTCCCTACCTCCCTTTAAAGAACACCTCATTCCCGATCCGAACGCCGCCGCCCCGCCACCCATCAATGTAAGTATTTATTATCCTCGCCGGTAATAGACTTCGCGTTTTCCAATTCCGCCCCCGGCCAGCCCGTCGGCCGCCACCGCACAAGCGGAACGTACACCAAATTCGATTCCCACCGTAAATTACTGGATCCCTAACGTGTTCCGTAAATAAATTAAATAAATCATCCGTTATGATTTAATTGAAAATATAAGGGAAAGTAGCAGGGGAAAGAAAGTGCGCGCGTTAATAAGTTTGCGTTATTATTATTATTATTCAGACCCTTAAGCCTGTACAAATTTGTTTTAATATACATTTTATTTCTTTGTTCCGCGAACAGTGGGGCTAATCAAGCTTATAATTATTAAACTTTACGCTGATTTTAACATGCTTCATTGGGTCGTGAATCAAACTTTAATTAAAAGTAATGTTCGAAGGCATTAGATTATCACTATTAAAATTAAACTCTTCTCATATATTGATTATCAATTATTTTATTTATTTACTTTACGGAGGCCATTTTATACAGTAACATACAATTAGAATAAAATTAGAGTAAATTAAATTAAGTGAAACAAAGATGATTCACATATTCGCAGTTATTTAAATTACTATGAAATTAAACAAGGAAAATTTTCCTTTAACCAGCGACTCCTGTATAAAGCATAATTATTATTTGTTATGTACCACACGGTCAGTACATAATATTTTGTAACATCCCTCTAATAGAACATCAAAAGTCTGTTGAATAACAAATATATTTAAAAATTCTTTTCCCGGCGCATTCACCATAATTTTAAGCAAAAATGTACTTCTATTTCGGCATTGCTCTAATTATTTTATCACTATTTATAAAATTAATAAATAAATTGTCAATTTACAATTATTATTAACACCAAAAATAGACAAATAAGAGTGAATCATCTAAGCGGTAAATCTGAAAATTCCAAATCTAACAATGGCACCGGACGTACGATCTGAAAGCGAAGAATAATCGGTTACAGATTTCTTAAAAAGTGACGAATTTTCAAAAATTATCAGTAACATTGTAAAATATCAGACAGTAAAATTTGCACAAGAAATAAGTGAGTTAAAAAATTAAGTGAATTAATTGAGTACATGAAAGTGCAAGCGTACGTCAATTGTGGCTGAGCAAGAAAATACCGAATTAAATAAAAGTATCACAAAATACATTGAAAAAAAAATGCAGAGAAAATATCACGCATCAAAACACAAAATATATTACTGAAACGGCGAACACAGAGCAAAGAGAAAATGAAAGAGGAAAGGAAAAATATATATATATTTTATTACGCAACTTGAATTAGGACAGAAATTTCTATCGTTGTCAGTTGGTAATCAATATTTGGAGTATATGGATTTTTTTTGTTTTTAGAAGATTAATGAAATGAATAACGTCATGAAAACACAAAGAATTTATTTTATTTAATAATAATTTATTATATTTTGTAACGTCCCTCCAATAGAACATCAAGTCTGTTGAATTATATATAAATGAAATGCTCTCTCCCGGCGCATTCACCATAATTCAATGGAAAATATTCTCTTTCAATATTACAATTATTTTGCCACTATTTATTAATTTTATTACACGAATCGAGATCGACAGAAATTTCTATCACTGTCGAATGGTAATACATATTTGAAATATACGGACTTTTGTTTGTAGAAAATTAATTTAATTAATAAAATGAAATGAAACGAATGACGTCGTGAAAACACATGGAACATATTTTATTTTATAATTATTTATTATATTGTATTTAATATTTTTTTAACATTTTTTTATAATATAACTGCAAGTTTATTGAATTTCAAATAATTAAAATAAAATGTACCTTCCCGGCGCATTCGCCATAATTTTTATCAAAAATATGTTTCTCTTTTGACATTGATACAATTATTTCGCTGTGTTTGATATAGGAATAATCCAACGATTTTGACTGAAAATCCAAACTTCAGCAAAGTATTTGCTTAATCAGTTTTTTTTAATAGATAAGAAAAAATCGCAGATTATTTTTGTAACTAAATTGATTATAATAAATTATTTACGCGTATCTATATTTTTTATCTCTCTCACTCCTTTTTTCTTTCTCTATCTCCCTCTAGAGTAGAGTACTCTCTCTTTCTCTCTACTCTCTCTCATTTTCTATAATCTCTCTCTCTATTCTATTTTACTATCTGTCTCTACTCTCTCCCTTCTCTCTCTACTCTTTTCCATATCTCTCTCTAATCGCTTCCTACTCTCTCCCTACTCTCGTGTTAAAATCAAGTATATTTCCCAATTGATATATTACACATAAACATACTAATTACGGTAAGCTTATTAATCGAAAATAAAAATAAAATAATAAATATCATAATATATTTTTTTTAAATTTAAAAAAAACAATAATATTTTCTTTCATTTATTGTTATTGAACATAAAGGACGGCAAATTTAAATTTAATAATTTATTTTCCAATATTCCCCTCTGTTTATTGTCATCATCGGGGAGCTTTAAATAATAAACATGAAATTGACATTAGATAAATATTATTTATTAAAAATAATACTTTTAATCAATTTCATTTAATATGAAATATTGATGAGTTCATATCGTAGTGGATTTTAAGGATTATGTAAAGAATTCTGGGAGTGCATGATCTTAGTTAGGCTGATCTCTCGGCGACTTGCATGTTTTTGAAGGTAACTGGAATCATATACACATTAAAATAAAGGTGTGTCTGTCCTGGGCTATCGACCGGAGGTCTTTCTGAACGAATAAACTATTGAAATAAACTAGTTAAAAATCATGCCGGCGCATTCACCATTACATCTTCTATGTATATCTTTTCAATTATACTGATCCACTTTTTTTATATAACTAGTATATTTATTATAGTGACTTTTAGAGTGATAATAGCAAATTAAAATTGTTTGAACTATGCTCACTGTAGATACTGAGCGTACGTTAATTTCAAGTTAGTTGCGATTTAATAAATCACATCCCGGCGCATCCACCATAAACTAACGATAATGAACACATCGTGTTCAAAATTTATATCAAGTGCTCAATAAACAAGTGAGGCAAGGAATTAACCCCACTTTTATAAGCATTTAATGAATGGACTATATTTATAAATCAGATTAATAATAGAAAGAAATGTGTATTTATTTTAATTAAGCTTATTAAAACACTTTCATTTATCCTTTATAATTACATAAATCTTTTAATAACTCCTTATACATTAATAATCCCTCTCAAGATAAATATCTAATTTACGTAATCTTTATTATAAACCTAAAAGCGATAAGATGTTATACACAATCCCGAGAAATTTGCATTCAAGACGCAGACACAAAATAAATATCGGATATAAAACAAGATAGCTTTTTATACCACTTGAATTTTTCTTTTCTTGTGGTAAACGGTGTTTTTTTTTTCTTAAACAATAGTAAATACAATTCGCTTTTGATAAATTTGTATACGTATCTTGTTTTCTTTATATCCGACATTAAAAATGTACCACCAAGTTATTTCCGACAAAATTAAAGGGCAAAATAAATTATATTTATATTTCCCGACAAAATTAAAGGACAAAATAAATTATATTAATATTTACACAATTAATAATAGTTATAAATTGCTTACTTCGTTAGCTATTTCACTATGTGTTTATTACGAAGAGTGAAATATTAATAATGAACGCATTATGTTTGAAATTAAAAAAAAATACAAGTTTCAATACATATTTAAACAATTAATAATAGTTCTAAAATCCTTGCTTCCTTCGCTATTTCAATGTATGTTTATCATGAATAATGAAATATTTATATTGAACCCAAAGTTTTCGAAAAGTTCATTTAGTGCTCAATAAACAAATGAAGTAAGGAATTCTCACTACCTTTATTTGTATTCGGTGAATAAACTATTTTTTATTAATTAGTTTATTGATAATAACAAACGTTTTCTCACTAAGTTAAATGAGTTTATTTAAACACATTTTTCGCATCGGCTACTTTCAAAACAAATTTTATATTTTAAATAAATATTTAAAAAATAATTATAAAATTTGATTTCTAATAAATATCCGTTCGTTTTGTTATTAGATAAAGGCTGTGTTTAAATGAATAGTTATAGTATTGTAATTACAAAAAATAACTTACACATGTCTCAAAATCCAAAAACCCTGCATTCATTTTAAATCCCAAACTAATCACTCACTCTTATTATGATTGAAACACAAAACACTTCACATTTTCCACTTTAGAAAATTATAAAAAAAATAACAAGATTTTTTTTAATATTTCGTTTATAACATATGAGTCGATGTGAACTGTTAACAATATTTAAACAATCTTTGTCAACAGGTCCGGACCGCGCCGCGGTTTCGGGAAACTGGAGGGCTGCGTCGCGACGCTCTCTTCTGCCGATGCCTCGTGTTTGCTGCGGCTGCGTACGAATGTGGCAAACGGACCAGACGACTATCCTTTCTCTAATTACGCTCTTTTTTTCTGTTTCGTTTCTTCTTTCTCTCAGGAAAAGAACACATAGAGACTCGGGGGATGGATAATAACGACAGCAACAGGCACAATTACAACTCGCCGCAGATGGTGTTGAGAAAAAGTGAGAAAGTTGGGAGGTTGTCACTGTGCGCTCGGTAATTTCTCGTGGTGTAATTAATTAATTAAATTGTTAATTAAAGAGGATATTAGCGTGTAAGGAATGTTGATCGATGGAGTGATTATTAAGAAGAAAAAACAGTAGATACTTAAATAATCTTGAAATCAATTAAATCATTCAAAATAAAAACAGACATATGCATAGTCTGCTAAACGCGACTAACGTGAAAATAACTGAATTAATTGCAATAAAAATGGAGATAATTTAATAACTATTTTGATAATATATATATATATATATATATTATCAAAATGCCATTTACCCTTTCGGGTGTCGGGTAACCAGAATAATAAATAATATAAAAGTAACGATTTAATAAATTAACGTATTACTTCTGTCTTCTTGTATAAACCTTTCCGTGGTCTGCTATCTTAAATGTGTCTCAAATCTAAGTCGTTACGAAATTGTCAATAGTTTATCCGAACTGCAATTTAAAATAAAACCCGCCATATTGTACAGTGTCTGAAAATGATTAAGATGTGCAAACCATAACGTCGCATTCTAATTTTTATATTGGATCCGGTGGTATACAGAATTGACAATCGGGAACCTAGCCCCTCCTGTTAACAAAATTAGCTTCGCATTATCACTTTAAAAGTCATTATAATAAATATCATACTTATATAAAGAAAGTGAATCAGTATAATTGAAAAGATATATGAAGACGATATGGTGGATGCGCCGGGAGATGATTTATTAAATCATCTTGGTTTTTATTTTGTTACGGCCAAATATTTCGGTCACTCAAAAAATAAAACTTCTAACTTGCTTTAATTCGCTCATCAACTGAACGTTTACACTGTGATCTACTTAATGATAGTAATTTAGAAAAATTATTTACAATTCCCAAAACCAATTTATTAATTAGTTTACCTGTATTTTCCATGTATAATTTTCATAATGAAAAACTGTTAATAAATCCATTGCTCGATATTTTTAATATTTTAGTAGTGATAGTAAATCCATTTATGGAACCCAAAAGAGTTACAAAAGGCCATCGACCCAGTTTTTTCGGTCGTTAATATTTTATTAAATGCGAAATATTGTTTCAAAAGAATAATGAAAATTTTACATCAATGTTAATTTTTAGAATCAGTGCAATTTTGTAATTTCATTTTTTATTAGAACTTCCAGCAATATTTATTTTATAATTGAATAAATCTTTTAATCACTCCTTTAAACATTAACAATCCCCCTCAAGACAAATATCTACTTTACGTAATCTTTATTATAATCCTAATAGCGATAAGATGTTATACACAATCCCGAGAAATTCGCAAATTTGCATTCAAGACGCAGACACACAATGCGTGTTTCCTGAATTAACCCCATAATCATATCTCTGTCGCATCCTCTCCCCCGTTCCAGCGTCTTCCACTTCCTAATTCCGTCCGCAATATCCCCCTACCCCTTCCTCGCCCCGCTTCCAGAACGTTACCTGTTAATGTCACTGGCAAGAAGCGGGGGCAGAGCGAAGAAGGGTGGAAAGTGGGGGGCGGGCGGGTGTTAATCCGGATCATTGGGATTATCAATCGTGTGAGAATGGGGTAAACAGGCCGTGTAGTGTCCGGCCCCAGACCTTTCCCAAACATAGGGGTTGCCGGGTTGGTTAAGTGATGTTTGGCTGAGGGCTTATTATTATTAATGATGGGTGGTTGCGGTTCGGAAAGAGGGGCGGGGACGTTTTCAAATACGTCCGTTAGTATACGTTTTATGTGTGTTACAAAAGTCAATTTGCTTACAGAATGAGATTTATAAATTATAGCATTAATATTGGATTTAAAATTATATTAAATATAACACTGAATTTACGTTTACTTTTAACAAGATGGTGTATGGAATGGGATCTCTTTACAAACTCTCTACTTTTAATGTTTCCACCTTCGTGGATACTCTCGATCTTAGTCTGTGTAATTTAATACCTCTAACAGATGAGATAAATATTAATATGTTAGATCATTCTCACCTTGATTTTATTTATACTCTTGACAATATTGAAGATAAAGTGCAATACTTCATCCAAACACTAATAGATCTTTTTGATGTGAATCTACCCATCATGACTTCACTGTTTACCCGAAAACCATTGTTTTGTATCACGGACAATATTATGATTGCACTACGAAACAATGCTCATAAAAGAATAAAATTATTCAAGAATCGCGTACACTGGGATTTCTATAAAATGTTGGCAGAATTATAATTATATATACACGAGCAATGGGAATTAGAAAGTGGAAATAGGCATGCAGAAACAGGAAAGAATAGAAAGAAATAACGAACGCAGCCAAAACACACACAAATCTGTCAAGAAAGAAAGAGAAGAAGAGGAAAATAAGAAGTTAAAAAAATACACAAAAGTATAGCCATAATCCATTGAGGATTGAATGGCTTAACGATGATAATAAAGGAGATGAAATGGTGGATGCGCCGGGCGACGCGATTTGTGTAATTCATGGTTATATTTACTCTTGTACCTCTTGTTTCTTCTAAATTAAAACTAATTACAGCGTTTTAAACAAAATTTTAGAAAATATAACATGCATTTTATATTAACGATATATTTACAGAAAATACATACAATTTGTAAATCAGAATTATAACGTGTTTTCTTGAAAAAAAAAAAATTTTAATCGATGGATGAGGATTTTACTTGATGAAACTCCATTATAAATAATTTTTTAAGTTTCCCAAAATTTTATTGTAGAGATACTGCTACAATTAATTTCAAAGCCTATTTTAGACAGTGTTAATAATTGTGCAAAGTGATCTGATACATATTATTGATGTTTTAAAATAATCAGCATTAATATTGGAAAATATATTATCAATGATTATTCTTGAAAAACCACTCTTAGTTCTTGCGCTTTTTGTTCCTTTAAATTTAAAACCGACGACACCATTATAAACAGCATTTTCTGGAAAATATTACTTGCATTTTATACATGTCTATCAGAAAACACAATTTATAAATTAGAATTATTGCGGATTTACCAAAAAAACTAAATTTTATTTAAGAAGCATAAAAAGATATTTAGATAATATAAGAAAAATGTTTTAAAATATATATATATTATTTATATTAATGAGAATATAAATATTTATATATTTATATAATTAATAAAAATGTATATTTTATTTATATTAATGAGAATAATATAAGAAATTAAAAAAATAATAATTAGAAAGAAAAAAATATATTTTAAATATTCTTCATCTTACGTTAAATAAACAAATTAATATTTGTTTGATATGTTACAAATATACTTGAATGATATAAAAGTTGTAAGATGAAATTCACAACAATAAAACAAATATTTTCAGTCAACACAAACATTTTAAAGTTCATTCCGAGCATTATTTGTTGATACTGTTTGCAATGAAAACATAACGTTCGCAGATCTTATTTAACGGAGGAAAACGCAGCTGTTATTACATCGCATGTAAAACTACGCCCTTGCCACCGAGTAATATGGATTTTCATTACAAACGGGTGCATTTTCCTGCTCCAACTACATTCCCTCTTTGATGTTGAAATTAATTAAGAAAAAAAAACAAATTCGAAAAAGTATGCATTTCGGTCTATAATTAAATAAATAGTAAATATAATTTAAAAGCGGGTATTTGAATTGCGATTCGCAGCAGGCTTTTTATATTACGCGGAATAGTATTTTTAATAATTTTCATATTCTTTTCATTTCAGACTCGAACGGAATTACAAGCAATTCGTTATTATTTGTATTTTGAATTAATTTTTCACTTACGTGATGAAACATTTTCATGTAATAATTAAATTGTATTTAAATTAAAACACTTTGTGATATATTGATAAATAAATATACGATAATTAGTTCAAAAATACACGGGCTAAATGAGAATAATTAGTGATCAACAATAAATATAATAAATATAGTAATAAATATATATATATATATATATATAATCGATGTCCCCTTTTACCAATTGGAGTAATAAATAAATTACTTATTAATTACTTTTTGTGTATTCACTTCTTTCTTACTGTGACTAGTTTCGACTCGTCAGCGTGCTGTTATGAAAACCAAGTACTTAAAACTAATATTGAGCTTAAAAAATATGAATCAGGTAAAAACGTCAAAAAGATGAGTATAAATGAGGTGAGTCTGGTCGTTTATTAGCGGAATTCCCGGATTGAGCTTCGCTTTATGAATTTATAATCTCTCAAGAAAGTTCATTTTACGGCCCTTTTCAGCAAAATGTAAAACCGAAAGTAGTAAATCCTTCCAAAAAGTATGTTATGCATCATTATTACGTTATTATTTAACCTGAGTATACAAGGTGGCCAAAAAAGTGTGACAATCTTCAGGTGAAGTGGTTCACTGGTTAATTTCTAGTGAAAAATATAAGTATTTAATAGTTTTAATATGTAGACATTGATAGTTCATATTGTATGAAATAATAAATTCTCTTGAAAATGGGCTAATAACCCGAAACTAGTCGAGAATTTAAAGTTATTTAATCTAACCTGTGTTTTATTTATTTTAATGGTTGATTTTTAATAATCTATTCATATTTAATATAATCTAGAATAATTTAATTCCTTACATCTAAAGGTAGAAAGGAAAAAAAATAAAAAAAAAATAATTTAAATAATTTGATAATCTACTCGACCACCGTTTTTCTGTGATATCAACAATAATAATTTAAATATTTTGTGTTCGGGTAATAAGGGACGTCATTTAAATCTCCGAGAGGGAGATAAGTGATAAAAAACAAAAAAAAACACGAAGACATCGTGATTCAATTTTATAATTATCACCAGAATAAGCATAAAAATATTATTTAAAATTTCACACGAATTTCTCAATTTCGCTTTACAAAATAAAATGCGTTTTTTCAACTCTACAAATATAAGTGTTTAATTATTGTGAATTCCATTAATATAAAATTAAAACAAAGAAAATGTGTAAACAATTTATTCTAAATGACTTGTATTTTATATTCAATTAATTGGAATTCGTGTTAATTATGCATTTATGAATATGCGTTTGAGTCGTTTGATGATTCAATGGTTGTTCCTCCTCATTAAATGAATGCTCATCTAGTATACGTCTCTGGGGGCAAAGTCCCCATCGGCGACGATTATTCGAATTAATGGTTGTACGCCTTGGGATAATATCGATTCAATTTAGCCTCCGATAATTAATAATCTAATCCTTATCTGCATACACATATATAATTAACTATATATATATATATATACCATGCATAATTACAAACGTAAAAGATTTAAGAATAAATAATTAATTAATTTATTATGATTAATATTTCTGATATTTAAACATTGATACTTCATATTATAATAATCAACATGAACATGAAATGAATTATTAAAAACCTAGCAATAAAATAAATAAAAACACGGTATAAATTGAATTACTTTAAATTCTCGAATGGTTTGGAGTATATTTATTTATTTACAGAATCTCCATTTTTATTAAAAATACATTAAATAAGTATGAAATTAATGAAAGATGACTGGGTATATCAGTTATACCTGTGAATATAATTGTTATCACCAGTTATCTATTTAAAATCAACACATAGTGTTTGAAATGTACGTCTAGTATTGAAATAAAACAGTGAAGTAAGGAAAAAAGGTGTTGAATTCTTTAAGTGACTTAACTACACATAACTCACAAATATAGATTAATTATTTTTATCTTATAAAATACGTCGTATTATTTAATTTAATTAAGCGATAAATTTTAACAAACAGCAACATTCCCTTTCTTAGCATTCTCTTCTTTTTCATCCACTTTCATTTCCCTTCTCCCTCCACCCTCTCCTTTCGCATCCATCGCGTTTCCACGGTTCTCTCGCGTCTTCCCCTAAATAAACACTGTATTTATGTCCCATAAAGGGCCATTAGATTGTAACGGCTGCGTTCGCCTTATCGGTCGACAATCGACCCGAACGTATAAAATAAGACAGCAATTTCTATCTGTTCCTTTCCGCGTGTGTACTTTTATACATTAGGGGGGCCACCCCCCGGAAACGGGGCCTGTTTAATAAATGGCGGAGACGACGGTATCGATTGTGCGTCCGCGACCGAAATTTTCGCTAAGGCACGTACCGGAGCGGTTATTAAGAAAAATGTCCGTTTCCGTCAAGCGAAATTGAAATTTAAAGCGAGTTTCTCCACAATAATTTGAATAGTGCGAGTTTCACTGCACGTAATTTGATTTTATTTTATCTATGCAGAACTCGATTTTTATTCCTCCTACAAATTATTAAGATCAATGCAAAAAGGACCATATATTTGTTATTTCAGCCTTACCTAATATATTATGACCAGAATAAAATTTCATATAAAGTATAAATGTTACATGAACAATAAATTTAATATTAACTTATAACTGAACACATCGTTTAACGCTATTATATTTTACTATTTTTTACAAAATGTATAAAAAAATAAACATTGTTTTTGTTGATAGTGAAAAATACTGTTGGAGCGAAATAGTGGCTTGACTTATCAAATCACTGTTGTTCCCAGAGTTTCCATAATTTTAAATTATGGGGACTATGTACCAGGGTAATCCCCAGCTTGCTCCCCAGTATTACCCTTAAGCACCTCTTGAACCACCGTTAGTGCACAAAAGGGTGCATGAATATGTGAACTACCATCGATTTATGCGTACAAAGAAAGGGAAATGGCGATCTTTTCCGGTTTTATTTTGAATTCTTTTTGGAATTTTGTGGAATAAATTAAATTCTGCTGAGAAGTAATCTTCAATTCGCATAATTTACCCACTAATCAAGGCTGACATAAAGAAGTTGCATCACTGTTAAATTAACGCACCAACGTGAAGTTAGCAATGGATTCCAGCATGCTTGAATTATCAAATCACTGTTTCGTTCCAACAGTATCCCGGAGTTTCCATTATTTTAAATTATGGGGACTCTGTACCAGGGTACAAAACTCAATTTTTATTTCTCCTAAAATGTATTATTAAACAGATCCTTCAAAGCGCGGACCTAGCTCTGACACATATATAACTACATTGTTGAAAAACCCACATGATTTACGGGTAGTAGCAATAGTCAAACAGTACTAGTCGAAAATTTAAAGCATACTGATCGTTAATTTATCGGTTACAGTCGTTTCAGTGGACTCAGTTCTGTAATTTATAAAAACAATGTATAGAAAGGAATTTCGTGCATTGATTAAATATTGTTTTTTTAATAGAAAAAAAAAAATACTGTATGAATCAAGCAATAGCTTCATATGTATTACGGGGATTCTGCATGAGGTAAATCATATTATTGACTCTTATGCTGAATTTAAACAAAATCCATTAATACAAACTCACATGCTTAATCAAATAATCATAGAATGAATTCATGAGTATTTTATGAAATTGTTTATAATAATTAAATTAAGTCTTAACCACCAAACAATATTCAAATCACTAAAATAATTACTGCACTCACATGCATAATACATATCCGACGACGGGGAAATTCCACACAAACTATAAACAGAATAATTTATTATATATGAATTAATAACATATGCGCTTTCCCACGTAGACTAAATACAAGACCCATCCGTAAAAATCCATCTATAACAATATTTCAATTCATTACATCCATCCAAGAAATAGACAGTTAACTTAACTAAATAAATGGGTTTTGAGTTCACGTGAAGTGTAGTATCAATAATAACACAAGAGTGTGTCGAAATGTACATCTAACGTGTTAAATAAAAAGTTAAGTAAGGAAAAAACTCTTCTGTTATTATTGAGTTAAATTAAAATTGACGATTTCAAAAGATAGATTAACAATGATGATCAACGAATGACGAAATAATTTACAGAAAAAAGATAATGACAAAAAAAATTAAAAGACGGGCATAAAGAAAATTGGCTGTTTGACAAGTAATCTACACATTTATTACATATTTTTATTATTCTCATTGTTGTGAACTCAATAAACTTGTCAATAAAGATGTATATTATTGTTAAAATATGCTCAATCAGTTGGGCAGCAAATAAAACCATTTCCTGTGATACAACAATTTTTGTTCGTCTATTTTGTACACCCAAATTGTGGACAATACAGTTGTGATTAGGGAAAATATGACACTTTATGCTCTTTCAAAACATATGATAATTAATGTTTGAAATAAATATAAATTCAGTCTGCAATACTACTAAGCAATTATTGAAACAAATATGAATAAAATTTTAACATATAAATGGTGTTGTTACTTTCTGGTAATTAATTAGTAGATATATATATATATATATATATATATATATATAATAAACGGCTATGGCTAATATGGGACCCGAGAAGTATATTCGTTTCAGTAGTTTTCTCTAAAGAAAAATAAATAATTATTCCCCAATAAATTTAAATGAATCGAGTTAATTAAAAGAAATGTTTATTTTCTGAAATTTTAAAATAAAATTAATTAAATTAATTGAATCGTTTAATGCATTCAATCGGAGATACAGAAAAAAATATGGAAATTTTATGAAACAGTCGTATTGATTTCAACAGAAACTCCCTTTAATAAAAACAGAACATCAATATTTATAGAAAGAAAATGTATATCAAAGGAATTCCAGTGAAATGAATCATAACGGTCCAATTGAATGCATTAATTTAAATGGAGCGGTACAATTAATTTAATTTTTAATAATCAATCAATAATTATTAAAACTTCAACACCCTTATAAAATTATAAGGAAAATAATAATTACATTATTTTCCTGATAATTTTATTTTTTATCCCTTCTATGTTAGACAATAAAATTAACATTAAATCATCAAAAATAATCGATTATTTGGTATAAGATTATTAAAATGATAATTCATTCAAAAAATAATCATGATTCAAAACATAAATACATTTTTCATAACTGAGACTTCAACTTATAACAAAGTTGAAGTCTTGTTCATCAATTAAATAAAACACGTTAAACTTTGTTTGTATAACACTAAAATTAATTTATTGTGACTATAGTTTCAACAATTTACACTTATCATTATCAAACTAAAAGTTCTTTTTAGTTTAGTTAAACTTTGTATAACATTAAAAATAATTTATTATGACTATTGTTTCGACAATTTACAATTATTATTATCAAACTTTTAGTTTAGTTTGATAATGACAAGTGTAAATAGTTGAAACAATAGTCACAACAAATTAATTTTAGTGTTATATAAATAAAGTTTAACGTGTTTTATTTAATTATCAAACATAATTATTATAAATACTGTTTCTGTATCTATTTGAGGTATCGATGCTTCAAATAATTGATTTTACCTAACGTATCACTATATACAATCATCTTTATTGTGAATTTTATAAAGATACATAATTTTACAATATCATAGTTCATAATTTAAATGGGTATCGACAATCGTTATTTCCTTAACTTCGATATCTCATTAAATGTTAGTTGTGTATGAAATAAATTGACGAATAGTGGATTGTGGGTTGTGAAATTTTGGAGGTTATTCTGTATGATAAAATGTTCAATTTAACTTACACGTTATATTTAGCATCACAATTTAAGTATACGTATCAATTATAAAACTCGTTTACACTGTGATAATAAAGAATAAGGCACAACGTAAAATTTAACATTTTATGTAAAGAATAGCTCCTATTAGCGTTTTGTTTAAAGCACTGGATACTGTTTTGTTTAAAAATATAAAATCTATCATCAATTCATTTCACAACATTCAAGAAAATTAAGTATATTCGACAGAAACTTTTGACATAGACTGTTAACGATCATCACATTTTATCCATATATTTTAACAAAGATGAAAATCCAGGGGGAAAGACCACTAGTCGATGGCCAATTGACTCACTCTTACAGCATGTATTGTACTATTTTAAGTTATATGTAGGTGTTGTATTACGTTTGTCAATAAAGGTTATGTATATATATATATATATATATATATATATATGTAAAATATAAATTGAAGCGAAATTATGTGTTCTACTTTTCAGTTATACAAATTACAGTTATGTATTATTAAGAAATATAAAATCTACGTCAAATAAAATTAATTCAAAAACCCCATCAACTCACAAAATTCCCCTTCCTTAAACTCCCCGAATTGTGTTAACTCGCAAGAATATCCAGTTAATCTATTTTGATTAATTAAACTGGAACCGGATAGAATGGTCCGTGTTCGGGGTGAGTCGCACTTCTGAGATAAGAAAGATTTCCCTCGGCGTTACATGTTGCAGGAAATTAGATTCGCATTGAGCGAATTATTTGAAAGCGGAAACCTTGCTGATGTTATTAAGTTTGATTTCGCTTTGTTAAATAAAACAAATAAAACGTTTAATTGGAAGTTTAAAGTAAAACGGGGGAATCGCGCAACGGAGAAAAAAAAAGTTGCGGACGCTCTTTGTTCTAGGAATGAAATATTCGCGGGGCCTGTTCAAACATTGTTTGGGGATTAACGAGTTTCTCGGTTCTATATTGGATTAATTATTAATTCAGTCGGTGTTTAATGTAGTGAGGGGTATGAGGAGTTGGGGATTAAGCATATGGCGCGATTGTTTCAATTTCAACGCAAATTAATTTTCTTTTATTACAAATGAAATTAAACAAAGAAAAAATCTGGAAATGATCAATAAAATTTGATTGATGATGCTGTTGTTTTTTTTTTCGCATAAAAAAAGCATATTCCTCGCCGGAAACATCACAAATGTGATGCAATTAATCTGTAATTATCGTAATGTACAGGTCACATTGTTTATTTATTTATTTATTTTTATTTATTCAATATATACGGCAGACCATTTACAATTTAGCTTAAAACTAAGAAAACAGACATTTTACTTAAATATATACATTATCAATAATAAAAAGTTAACATTAAAAATTAAAATTATAAAACACAATTAACAAATACACAAAATTACAGCATACGTTATAACAATAAAACAAATCATTGGCTTCGCAAATAGGCTTTAAGAGATGTATACTTCCCTCCAAATAAATCAAAGTTGACCATATTAGCGTGGCGCAGAATACGCACCGAAGCCGAATTTTTCCCATAATCCGTACTTCTGAAGGGTACGTGAAACGTGTCATCATTACGTAGCATTCTAGCTGGAACACGAATGCCAATATTTTCAAGAAGATCCGGACAGTCTATAAGCCCGTGTAAAATTTTAAAAACAAGTAGTACATCCGCGTCAATGCGTCTCTGCACCAAGCTTTTAAGTTTAAGTACATGCAGTAAATTTGTATATGACTCCTGCATGTCAAATTTAAATGAAACGTATTTTAAAAACTTCCTCTGGACCTGCTCAATTTTATTAATACTGCACTGAGTGTAAGGTGACCACAGGGAGGAGCAATACTCTAAATGTGGACGTACCAAGGAATTATATAGCAGCAACAAAGTCTTTTCATTAGAGAAATCCTTGCTGTTTCGCTTAATGAAACCAATTAATTGGTAGGCCTTGGAAACAATATTAGAAATATGGTTAGAGAAGTTCCATCTGCTACTTACTAT
Source organism: Philonthus spinipes (assembly GCA_963082785.1). Classification (NCBI taxonomy): domain Eukaryota; kingdom Metazoa; phylum Arthropoda; class Insecta; order Coleoptera; family Staphylinidae; genus Philonthus; species Philonthus spinipes. Next base: position 4,557,089 of record OY720300.1, read on the forward strand.
AACCCCAAGATCTTTTATAGAAGTCACACGCTCCACATCAATGTTATTTAAAGTGTATGAAGTGTACATTGAAGTAGCACGCCTTGAAAATGTTATGGTTTTGCATTTATCCACATTTAGGTTAAGCTTATTTTCCCCACACCAATTACAAAACGAATTTAAATCCAACTGAAGATTGCTTGCGTCATCCAATGATTTTATAGTTAAAAATATCTTCATATCATCCGCGAATAATAAACATCGAGCATATGAGAAACAGTTAGTAACATCATTAATAAACAAATTAAATAATAGAGGCCCAAGGTGTGAGCCCTGAGGGACCCCTGATGTAACATTTATGGCTCTTGACATAGATTGTCCTATTTTAATAAACTGCATACGGCAGGTAAGGTATGATTCAATCCAAGACAAGAGTTTTCCAGAAATACCAACACGTGCTAATTTGGACAATAAGATGCAATGATCCACACTGTCGAACGCTTTGGAGAAGTCCGTGTATATGGAATCAACTTGAAAACCACTCACCAAAGCATCGACGATGTAGGAATCATACACTAATAGATTAGAGGTAGTTGAAGCCCCAGCACGAAATCCATGCTGATTGGAAGATATTGAGGATCGAAGAGCATTTGTTAAAAATGATGACACTAACTTTTCAAACACCTTTGGAATTGCTGATATAATTGAGATAGGTCGATAATTTTGGACTGTAAATAGTGAATAACTTCTAAATAAATATTTTTCAACATTACAAGTTTGAGTGCCAAACTTGTCGAAAAATATTTATTTATATATTTTTTTAAATATTTATAAGTGATTAACATAAAAGTAAACACTGATTCTATTAAAGCAAATAAAACCTGAATAAAGATTAAATAAAAGCAATTTGAAAATAATTAATGAATAATTTACTTCAAATAACTAAACATTCATTATCTTTAAAAATCATTAATCTCTACATTTTTTTCTAACAAGAACTGGTGTATTGGTGTAATGCGCATTAATTAGACATATTATTTAATTTAAATTGATTTTTTTACTTGAAATATAACAAATTTAAATACATATTCATTTTATTAAATTATAAAGATTGACTGTCATTTTTAATAGATTATTTTGATTTTATTATATAGCTATATCTTTTTACTAAACTGCAACATTAAGTTATGGAATAACCCTGTGTTTGCGTCAGCTGGCAAATCATAAACGCAAAATTTGTTAAATATATTCAAATTCTTTTTATTTAATTTATTGAAATAACTGCGACCATGTAAATATTTTTTTTTTTCTATTATTCTCAATAAAGATGATTATCTTTATATGTAATTACGAATATTCTCGATTATTTTACAAATAAATATTATTAAATAATTAAAAAGTAAAATAATTGAGTAAAAAAAAATATGAACTTATATTATTTCACATTTTTATAAATGTGTTTGAGCGTTAATTATGTGCCCATGTAAAAAGTATTATTATTTGTACTTCCTGGAATTGTTTATTTCCCGTTACTAATTTTGGAATTACACGTGTCGAAATTGCAATTAAAAGGACGCCGACCGACCGGTTGCGCGTACAAATTAATGAAATATGCATGCCATTAGCAAACTCCGAGCGACTTTATTTATTAAAAGACATAAAATTAAAAATATAAAATGATACCCGTCTTTCATAAAGGAGTCGTTATTTAATATTTTTTATGTGTACTGTAAAATGTATATCAATGAACAATTTTCTATTGAATTAAATAAAAATGATTTGAAAATAATTAATAAATTATTTCCCTTTTCTATTATCTTCAATTATGAAAATATGCAAAAGATATATCTTTACATAATTCTTTTATAACTTCCGCATTTATTACATGATTTTATGATGGCGTGAATTTGTATATATATTTAGTTGTTAAAAATAAATGTAAATTCCTCCCTGAAGATGACTAATGGTCGAAACTAGTCGGAGAAAATATAAATAAGTGAAACAAATCAAGTCTTTCAATTTTAATTAAAAGTATCCTTAATTAATTCAAAAATGTTTAACGAAGGGTTAAGTGAGAAATTAATTAAACATATCTCTACATAGTTTAATAAGTGAAATAAGAATAAGGTAAATCAATAAATATATATTATTATGAATTCGGAAATAATTAAAGAAACAATTTACAAAAGCTTTTAAAGCATAATTCCTCGCCAAAAAATTATTTTATTATGCTTAATGCTTCTAAATATGTATATGTTGGAGAGACTGTGGTTGGTGCTCTAGCAGGACATTATACAATTCTATTGCAGCATAATGATTTCCGTCTTCCGTGGCCTTTTTTTGTGGCTTGGGAAGATATGCCACTTAATTTTTTGTGATAAAACATGACTGTTTCTAGTGTATATATTCCATAAAATATAAGAATATTGTAATTAATTAAATCAATGTGTTATAATTTCAAACAATATATTTTGTATTTATATATATATATATATATATATATAATTATCAAATAACGAAATGATTCAATTACTGTAATATAATATGCGTTGCTTGAATTGTCTATTCTTCATAAAACATCCCCGTTTCCCCGGCGCTCACACACAAATACACAACACGCTTGTGATTAATCTAATATTTTCCACTTTTCCGGCCGACTTCTCGCATTACAGCGTAATGATTTTCTTTTTCTCTTTCCACCTCTCGGCATCCTCCGTCATGATTGATGGCGCCCTTGTTTACCATTCCTGGGTCCATCAAAGAACAACACGCGGAGGAATCCTCTTAAAAGTTGGCCCCCGCGTGACGCCATAAGGCACCGACAATGGCCCCGACCCGGACTCGGAGCCCATTTATTAATGGCACTTTTCCGCAGAGTTTTGTGAAAAATTGTCATTTTTTTGTCATCCGCCCCGCCATCCGAGCACTCCGTTGCTAATACGGTGAATTTGTCAAGTGCGGAGGATGGCCAGGGTATGCGATGTGGCCCCGATGAAATATTTTCACTTACTGTTTATTTATGATACATAAATATTTCTATTTTATTCATATTGAAGAATTACGAATATAATGAATTTATTTTGAAGACATAAGTGTAGAAATTTAAATTGATTTTAAATAATAGCAGTATTATTATAGCTAAATGTGGAAATAATTTTTTTTTTTTCTATTTTGGAGGCTTCTACTTGTTTAAGTATGATATATTTGTTTTGTATAACACTTTATTTATAAAATGTTTTTTTTTGTATAACATTTTATAAATAAAGTGTTATACAAAACAAATATATCATACTTAAACAAGTAGAAGCCTCCAAAATAGAAAAAAAATAATAAATTATTTACTTTATAAATAAAGTGTTATACAAAACAAAGTTTAGAAGTGTTTTTAATTATCAAATTTATTAATTATTTTGAAATAATTTTTATTTAATTTATTAAATAACTGTGACAGAGTGAATGAAAACTCTTTTCTACTGATTGATTATTCTGTATTACTCGATAAACTGTCTTAACTTCTAATAGTTTGACCTACATATAATTTTGTACAATTGCTTCATTTTATAGAAAAAAATAAAAACGTTTCTGTAGCAATTTTGCTTAGTGGGTAAATTATGCGAATAGAAAAAAAAAGAATGATTACTTCTCAGCAGAATTTAACTTATTCCACAAAATTCCGAAAAGAATTCAAAATAAAACCGCGGAAAAAGTACGCCATTCGCTTTTCTTTGCACGCAAAAATCGATGGTAGTTCACATATTCATGCACCCTTTTGTGCATTAACGGTGGTTCAAGAGGTGCTTAAGGGTAATCCGGGGAGCAAGCTCATCTGTGAAAAGTGGGGCTTCGACCCCGTTAGTGCCCGCAATAACCGCCCTCGCCGGCGCATTACACAAAAATTGCCATCCTCGAATGGCGCTTTTCAGACGTTTATTTAACAATTTTTTAGCGAAACACATCGAAGGTGAATTAACGCGGCCGTTAATTTCATTTCGCACCAATGTTAATAATGTTATAGAATTACCAAGCGGTGCAAATTCGAGTAACGGCAATGCATTCCCGGAAAATTGTGCTTTGAAGTTTCCAATCGAAATTTTAATTAATTATAATAGAAATATGTGCTAAAAAATGTGGATTCTTCCGTCAATTTTCTGCTTATTAAATGTTTTCTAATATTAAATTTAAATAGAAAAGAGTATTCATTCACTTGATCACAGTTTTTTTTTAAGTAAATTAAATAAAAATTATTATATCAATAAAATGTCACAGAGCTTTATGGAAATAATTTAATAATTATTTTCAAATGATTTTTATTAATTTATTAAATTTAATCCTAGAAATATTTACTACGATGAATTTCTTTAATTAATTGTTGATTGAGTAAAAATATAACACTGAGTAGGTTTTGTTGTTATTATAGTTACTTCTCGAGAACAATTCTACATTTACAATATTTAAATTATTTACAACTAAAGAAAATATATAATATTCATATACAGTAATGCGTAGAGAAAATGTATTATTTTCCCTATGTATCACTGATTAGTTATACGAAATCTCATGATACTAGTTCAAAAAATAAAAAAAAAGTGTTTCATTTCCACCTAATGGTGAATAATAAAACTCAACTTTAAACGGCGCAAGTTGTTGTTCCTTTCTGACCCGAGCGGATTATCGCGCGGTTAAACGCGATTTTCCAAGAATGTGTATTTATAATTTATTTCTTATAATTTTTTCATAAATAGTTTGGATCATATTCATGACCTACTTCAACCAGCTTGGAAGGTGGGAAGGATTTTAGACATCACAGGGAATTAAGGAGATTCAAGGAAGGAAACAAGGAAAGGGGATTTTTTTATATTAACAAAAGGCTTTCGTTTGTGATTTATCGAGAATTTAGATCGTTCAGAAACAAAGAGTATTTATTAATAATTTAACTGAATAATTATATCCGGCAGAAATAATCTATGGTCGCTGCTCAGACAGCGAGTTAGTAATTTAATTCATTCTGGAATTAATATAAATAATAACATTGTGGCAGAATTGATTTATTAAACACGTCGATTAGGTTACGGATATTGTACACTAGATGTTAGCTTGCCCACATGCATATATATATATATGCATATTTGTGTAATTTATGTTTTATATTTTTAGTCAAATTGTAAATGGCTGGTCCGTTCAATAAAGATTTATTATTATTATTATATTAATTCCAAAAAGAATTAAATTATGTGTTAGTCTGTTTGGAATGTTTTTTTTTGCAATATCCATACTTCAATTAAAATATTTTATTTATTCTTATATAACATCGTTATATGTTCCTCTCTACTTCTCAGTGTGAGGTGTCAATTAAATTAAATTAAATTAAATTAAACACTTATTAATCCTATTTCTTCACTGGTTCATTTCAAACGCTAGCATAGATGTACATTTCGTCTACTAGGTGGATTAAAATTTTAGTTTAGTACAGCTGTCGAAAGTGTCCACCTAGTGAACGAAATATACATCTATGTTATCGTTTGAAATAAACCAGTGAAGAAAAAAAAAAGATTACTAAATGTATCATTTAATATAATTATTCTTGAAGTAACTACAAACGAAATATCCATAGACTAATTTAAAAATCTTATCAAGATCTATGTTATGATCTTGATAAGATTTTTTTATAAGAGTTTTAAATATTTACCCAACACTCTTAAGGATATAAAGGGTTTTTGATAATATATTTAAATATTTAATATATAATCACACATTTCACTGTAAGTTTTGTAACTCGCAAAGCGATTGTAAATTTTTTATCAATTTTTAATAATCTCATTTATTTGTGAGTTTCAAAATTTCATATCGCGTTCCTCCCGTGGAAAGGATGGCTGGATACACTACTGTTTGAAGAAAATCATTTTCGAAGTAATTAGAAACAAGTTTAATAAAAATCAAGATTGTTTTTTCTTTAATAATCTCACTTTCTTTTTCATTGCTTTTTTTATTGATTTACATTTAAACATTCAGATATTAACAATCTTATTTATATTAATTTTATAGTTTTAATTAAACTTCTGATTAAATCTTTTTTTTATCAATTAATTCTATTTTTATTTATGCTTTTTAAATAATCTATTACTGCAAAATTAATGATGGAAATTCAATCTTAAACTGTAAATATCATTAATTAATTTCGCTTATATTAATAAGCCCGCTTTAATTATAGTTTCACCTAAATTTATTGCTTTCGCATTTACATTCTCCAATAATGCTGCCATGTAGCAGCAAATATATCGTTGTGTATTACAACACAGTATAAGCTCTAAACCAACAATAGTTGTTTCAATGCATATGTTAATATTACGAATGTAAAATGCACTTCGCTCTACTAAAATTAATTTAATCGTGTGTATACTGAAAATACAAATATGTATGATAAGTAAGTTACAGTTATGTATCATGATTTCTATAACATACGAAGAAACTGAATAACTGAATGCAAAATTAGAATCTGAGATAATAGAATCAATATATCTATATATTTTGAATGTGGAAGTTTAAGAAAGTTCTACATTTTTCAGAAAGTTCTGAAAAATGTAGAACTTTCTTCAACTTCAATATATATAGATATATAGATTCTATTATCTCAGATTCTAATTTTGCATTCAGTTATTCAGTTTCTTCGTGTGTTATAGAAATCATGATATATATATATATATATATTGAAAAATGTAGAACTTTCTTCAACTTCCACATTCAAAATAAGAAAGAAAGATAATTTCTAGAAACGACTTGCGATTGAATCAGATTGGAAAAATATTTTAGTGGACACAATTATCTGTGCAACCTTCCATTTGTCCACCAAAATACTCTGCTCTGATTTAATCACAAGTTGTTTCTACAAATTATTTCTGTTTTATTTTGAATGTGGAAATTGAAGAAAAGTAAACTGAACACCCTGTAAAATTTATTTAAATGATAGTTTGTTTATGTATAAGAAGCTTTTATTTGAAACTCCTTTTGACAATTTTTACGTTTGGAAAATATTTAGGTGTTCCGGTAATTTTAACTAACGCTGTATAAAATTCATTTAGGGCGGAAAGACCTCTGGTCTATAGCCCATGACAGACTACTAACTCACCAATATGTATTGTAAATATAAATATTTGTAAAGAATTGAAATCCTGCTGTCTGAATAAAGATGTTTGTATAAAATTAATTTAATATATAGAGAAAACTAGATATATATTTGAAAACGGAAAATTTATTTATAGTGAAATTAATTTGCTGAATACTGAAATATAATTAAAAAACTCCGTAAATGGTTAATACTTCAACCTACTTTGAATGTGGAATGTGGATTTAAACATCTCACTGATTTTAAGAGATAAAGGAAATGATACAAGTATTTATAATTTACTAATACTGGAGGACTTAATCTTTATAAAATGTATAACTCGCTCGTTTCACGCACATTAATGCAATTACGGCGTTTGTTTTAACGGAATAATTTTCGCTTATTAAAATTTAACATGATTTCGGGTAATTTCCATATATCATGCCGTTTTGGGCGAAAATATTTGCAGTAATAAATTGGACGTGAATTGTGCAAGTAATTACATTCATTAATACCATAATTTAAAAATATGTACTCTAGTAGAAATAATAATGATAATAATTATTAACGGAAAGAATTTTAAACATTGAGTTTCAATAGTTTATTCTTGTAAAATATTATAATTCAATTATTGAAGGAATAATGTGTCGTCATTGAATTTATCGTTAAATAACTTTTTTTTATTTTGTTGTCATTTGTGAATATTTTCAAAAATTGTAGAATATCGGATTGGTGAAATTCAAGTATTGTTTATAATTCAAGATTATGTCGAGTATTTAAAATTTTCGAGATTGCTTCACAAAATATTCACAAATTACATCTAAGTATCCAAGCTTGGGTTAAAGCCATAATTGAAAAACCGAGCCTAATGATCAGAACTCAATCCTCCAATCAATCAATAACTGATGAATCCTGGTTTCGCGAATACTATTGATATTAATAATAAATTTTATTAACGGAAATTTAACAAAAATTTAGTTATAAATATTACACTAAGAAAAACAAATAATATATTTTTTATCGTGTGTGTGTGTAATTAGAAGTACAAAAAAGTTCATATGCACGTCTAATAAAAAAAATTAATAAATAAGCTGTAGAAAATACAAATACTATGTTTATCTGTGATTATAGTTAATAATATACAAGGTGGCCATAAAAAGGTATGATAATCTTCAGGTAAAGATGTTCATTGACTAATTAATTAATTACTCGTGAAGAAATTATTAATATGTTAAAGTTTAAAATGTATTTATCACCTATGTCATTTCAATTTTACAAATTTGTAATTGATTGTAAATTCTGTTGATTTTAAAAAAATATATTTAGAATTTAATACTAATTATACTAATTTCCAGACACATTTAATATTTTAACGGCCTCGTGAGATGTTATGAGAAAGAATACAATATTTTTTATTTAGATTTTTTAACCAAAATTAATCAACGAATCACACTCTCTGAAGATTATCACACCTTTTCTAGCCACCTTCTAATATACATTTTTTGTGTGTTATATTAAGTAATGATTTAGTTTTGTACCTTTTACTTATGTGAAATAAAGCTATTATTTTTTTAGTACGGATATTTTTTAATGACTGCTATCAATTGCTCACAAAAAATAAAACAATAAAGTGAAATTAGCCGACGCTGTGAAACAACGTTCGGGTCATATTTTTGCAGTTAAACAGTAAATATTTGTTGTTTTCACGTACATAAATGCTGTATTAAATCCCTTCCATTCCTGCATAATTTACAATTCATAAATCCACAACGCGATCGCATCCAAACCCGACGCGAAAACCTATCCATTTTATATGTGGCAATTTGAAGATAATAAAATGAATGCAATGCTGCGGCTCAACGCGGATTAAAACAAATACGGATAAATCATCGAGAATTACTCGATTTTTTTTGGTTTTGTTTAATTCCATACTTTATTATGATTTTTCAAGTGGACGGGGCGCTGGCTTGATTGGCACCGGCATTAATAAACGTCGGGGAAAATCCGCAATAAAAATGATCAGACTGTTATTAAAACTAACGGTCCGTACGTGCAACTAACGTTGCGGGCAAAACTTTTTCCATCGGATTCGCGCCCCGGGAAATTCGTGTTCGCAATTATGTTTCCGTTTCTGTTCCTAACAAAAATAAAACGCGCGTTGCTTTTATTTAAAAAAGTGTGCGCGCAGTAAATGGCGTTTGTCGGCTTTTAGAAAGAGAAAAAAAATCGGAGAGCCGCTGGGTATGATTTATCTGAAAGTATTTTGTTTGTTTGTATGTGTGTGATTTACTGTTGTGAAATTTTAATGTAACAAAAAGAAAACGAGGGTGAAATTAAACCGGAAAATACGCATTTTATGAATTCTTTTAATGATTTAGTAAAATAAATCTGAAATTAATTAAAACATTATAAAGCCAATCACCTCACACTGAGAAGTAGAGAGGAACATATAACGATGTTATATAAGACTAAATTAATAAATATAAAGCCAATATTTATATTGTTGCGTGAAGATGATATCTAATTGATAAAAACTCACACTTTTTAAAATTGTTATTTATATAGTAACGATTTTATTTCATTGATGAACCTTGTCTAAAATATACTGTAATGAAAGTGAAAGAAGCAACAGGGAATAATACTCTGGAATGTCGAACGCGCGACTTTAAACTTGGCTTCATGGAAACTTCTAGAAGATTCGAGAAACAAGCACGTTATAAAAGCGCGCGCTAGTGTCAAGGCAGTCTTTCACGAACGACCGAGTACTCAACATCATGTTATAAATAAATAGTGATAGCGTGTTAAGTGTACTGTATATAAATAAATAAACATTGTTTTGTTTATTTTCGAGTCTGATTAAACCCGATTTAGTAACAATACGACTATATTCTCCAATGAAATAAAATCGCTTTACCCGAATTCCCTTGGAATAGGCTGCAGACTTTCTAATGAAATGCGTATTACAGCATTTTACTCGAGTACATTTTAAAATATTTGTTAAACAAACCAAGTGTACCCTTTTATCTTAAATAAAATCTCTAATAATGCGATTTATTTCATTATGCCGATTCAATTATCTTTAATTATTAATCTCACTTTATAATTCATTTAAAATATCTCTAATAATAAATAAGATATAAAATGCATTATTAGAGATTTTTTAAATAAAATAACCAGGCTGAAAAACCACCAGTCGATAGCCACAGATATAAATTATACTTTGAGTTTGTAATGTTTATTATTTTCTTATTTATTTTGTATATTTTTTCTGCATATATCTGTTTTTAGATATTATTATTTAAATAAAATATAAAGTGATATTAACAATATAAGATAATTACAATTCAATTACAGCTAGAGACGTTGCATTGAAAGAGTATATAAATTGAATTACCATAGGGTAGTTAGTACACAGTACGTTTCTGCCGCCGCATAGGAATTGCACTTTTAGGATGTGCATTATTCGAAACGAACTTGAAAGCACAAGTAACACCCATACCAATACGTAAGTGCCACTAAAACCTAAATTACTGCGCTTTCAAGCTCCCGAGTTGAATATTCAAGCGGAAATCCTGCAAAAAACGAACGACTTACACTAATCCCCCTCTTTGCAAAATTCCATAAAATTGTCCGCCTCCACTTCCCCAACAACAGTGCACTAAAAATAAACCCATTAATATCCCAATTAAAAAACATGCGGTGCTAATATATTCAACATCGATCAATTAACGCGCTCAATAAGGGTAGCCTTGTTGTGTACTTTAACACGTTTCAGTCATAACACGTTAGGGAACATCGCAGATGGGGGGTTTTTGTCGCCCCCTCCCTCCCGGGCAAAGAGGTTTAAAGCCTAGCGTAACGTAATTAATGTTGCTCGAGGGAGAACTTTCGGGGTTATTGCGAAAGTGCAGCCGAATAATTAGTCTTGTCTTCGGGTTGTTTCCGATGCAGGCGTTTATTGAGCGGATTCCTCGGACGGCCGAGCGCCTTGTCAGGAAGGATGTATCCGAGTATCCAGAAAGTTTTCGGCTGATTAGTGTTTGTTTTATTGGGAACACTTATCATGGAGGGGCGGGCCAATAATTTAGGCTTCCAGTTTTGAAAGCCGTGATGTACGATAACGAATTCCTGTGCATTAATTTTAGAAGATGGTTCTGTTTGTATTATTGAGGTCTTAATTTAAAATGCAATAATGGATTGTTGTGGCTTTTGCTTGAACGAATATTTCGCAGAACAAACGATTTCATAAGAATGTCATAACTTATATTTCTGAGATATTAACAATAACCTTGCAAAAATGTAGCATTGTTGCTGCGAGCAAGTCGAAATTTCTTATTTTTTTGTTTTTATATCTATTCAATAAGATTGACATTTTTATAATTTAGTTTATAAAAGAATATATAATAAAATGAAAATCACATGCACAAAATGTTTGATGGATGGAGTGAAAAAAGACTTGGAAAAAGAAAATGAGGAAATTGAAAAATGTTGATGGATATTCAAATATATGTGCCGCAACAGTGAAGATTCATCCACACTAAAAAAAAGTATTATGAGAAAGAAGGAGAAACTCCACAAAAAGTGTAGTTTCCCTTGGTCTAAGGGAAACTACAAAAAGTGAAGTATAGAGTGTAGGAATGTTAGACTGTCGGAAACTCCACAAAAAGTTAAGTGTGGAGCGTAGGAATGTTAGTCTGGAAATAGGACTTATTATCAGTGAAATTGTTAATGAAAATATTAAAAGGATCAACTGTTATCAGTTAAAGAAATATTTTTTAACAAAATCGTTTTGTTTATTAAAAATTAAAAAATATTCACATACTTAAAGTACAAAATTAAATAATTAAGAAAGTGTAGTCAACGGAGGGAAAGGATTCTGCTTGCTAACAACAACCTTCCTATGCTGATGAGAAATGTAACCCTTAATCTTCCCCTCGTAAATCAAATTCGCTACGATACACTGCGTCTCATCCAAATCGACATCCGTCTGCCCTAAAGAAACCAAAGCCGTCTGCAAAGACTCCACCGGAATCTGGTGAGTATTCAAAATGAGGTAAACCTTCCTAAACAAATTCCTATACGCAATAATCTTCAATTTATCGACAATTAAATAAATTCCGCATTTAATGAAGAATTCTTCATGCTTCTCCATTAACTCATCGAATAACTTCAAGTTACCCTGGCAGACGGCTTGCACTAAATCCCAAAATTGGATTACATCGTATTTTTCTAAAACTTGCTTGCTCGGAATGTAACCCAGCAGCATTTTTACAGGTACTAAATAAATTAAAATCAACCGCTTGTTTTTCTGACTCATCCTATGGCAGTTCTCGAAAGCATACGTCAAATACTCGTCAGCGGCTTTGTAATCACTATCAAACATTGCTTTCCTCCCCACGTAATACCTATAAGTAATTTGCTGACTTAAAGAAAAACTATCTTTAAAAGGGGAAGATTCAATCGCTCTAATCAACGGCTTGCATAAATGCAATTTATTAATCCGGAAATAGACTTTGAAGAGTTGATTAACCAAATTCAGCATGCCTATACGCTTCGTGTCCTCCTCTGAAGATCGATTATCCGCAGCGCATACTCGAAAACATCCCATCAAACACTCGGCCGCTTTCTCTAAAATCTCCCCCGGTTTCTCCGTAGCCCCGATCCTGTCCTTCTCCGCCCTCTGCGCCAACAGCCGCAAATCCAAACAAGCAGTGTACATAACCGGCAAGAACCAATTCTCCTCCTTTTGCGCGGAAATTATTTTCGTTAAATTCTGCGTCAGGTTGCTTTGGTGCTGGTAAGCGTCCATGAAATTCCCCTGCGAGATGTGGTACATGCATTTCAGATGCGAGATGATCAGTTCGTCCATCGGCGGTTTCACGAATCGCACCACCATTCCTTCCGGGTGTTCCTGAGATAAATTCGACGCTTGATCGTAGTGGAGTGATAATAAATTCGCGATTTTGTGTCCCTCCTGTATATTCCAGCATCTTTCGAGGAGCTGCAGGTATGCAGCTAACGACATTAGCGTCATCTAAAAAGCATAGTACAAAATTCAGTAGAATATAGATAATATAACATTCACAAATAATATTATTATCAATCAATTAAGTTGAATAAAACGCTAATATATGTGCATTAAATAGCATTGAGCTGTTGGTGCTTTATTAGTGCTTATAACCTTTCTTCACACTTTTTATTTATTCCAAATATACATTTAGGCCATTGTTAATAGGTTTAATTGTATATTTAGAATAAGAACAATCAAGATTCAAAATCATATTCATAATTTTATAATTTATAAAGTTTTTACTCAACTCCAATCAAACAGATTTTGCATTCAATTAAGTAACCATGTTTATACTTATAAGATTAATTATTTATACTGCTTACCTTCTATATTATAGCTTATAATTAATTTAAAGCCGGCTGCTTACAGCGAAAACACAAACATCACTTTTTAGGTTATGTTCACATTCAACGCCAATGTTGTTTATCAAGAAACCTGCTTTATCGATTGAGCGAAATTCCACCGACTTTAATAACGAATTTGCGATTCCGCAAACTATACAAACAACACGAGAGATCTCGCTGTATGTTTTCTTCTTTATTTTACCTCTGTGAAAGCCAGTTACACAAGTAAATATAAATATTACAGAATCCTGTTTAGTTTATTATGTTTGCAGATTTCTGCTTTCGTAGATGTCTGTAAATCAGCCCTTGTAGAAATCTATAAATTTACAGGAATCTGCTTTACAGGAAACTGTAAGATAAAATTTACAGATTTCTATTTCTTGTATTCTTATAGGAATCTGTCGAACAAAATTTGCAGATTTCTATATCTCGTATTTCAATAGGAAACTGTAAAATATTGTTTACACTTAACAATAATAATAACATTTCACAAACTAATATTATTCCTTCCTAAAATTTCAATTTATCGTGTTTATTAATTCACAAAAATTATTCTTTTAGAATTCGATAAAATTACATTGGATTTAAAATTCAAATTAAATTACACTTTTACTCAAGTAAAACTAAACCTAGTGAATTTAATTTACAACTTTATTTTAATATTCGGGGCTATTATATACTGAAAATGTTAAGTTTAGCGTATACGTTAATTAATTAACATTCTCCGTACAGAATAGCCTCTATACATTTTTTTTTTATTTCAGGTAATAAGAGAAGTGAAATTGGGGATTTTTTCTTTACTTTTCTTTGAAACTTGTCTAACAAACCGAAACTAGCCGGAATAAAGTTTAATTTGTGAAAGAATACAAAGTGTCTTTCCTTTAAATTATTTAATTTAGAGTTAATTTTACAAAAAAATAACGTCAGAATTCGTTTAGGTATTGAATTCAAATGATTACATCTTTTTGTGAAGTTATATTTTCCTAAAAAATAAATATAATATTGATTTGTTTATTTTTTTTTTTTTTCTTACTTTTTAAGACTATATAATTTCACACAATTCAATTGCCTCTTCATTATTGCAACTTCTTGTGTTTTGAATGTTTTACCTTTATTGCAGTCTTTTAATTTATTATTTTTATTAATTTGTAATTGTGTTTTTAGGGTAAATATAATTTATTAAAAAAAGACTAATTATTCAGCAGTCCTATTACAAAATATCTAAAAAAAACATACAAATCAATCATAATTTAATACTATATGTATTTTTTCAATTAAAAATTAATATTCACCAGATTAATTTTTAATCGAAACATAAAGTATCTTGAAAGTATTTAAAAAATTCTGGTGAATATTAATTTTTAATCGAAATATAAAATATCTTAAACACTTAAAAAAATCTGGTGAATATTAATGTTTAGTCGAAACATAAAATATCTTAAAAGTCTTAAAAAAAATCTGGTGAGTATTAATTTTTAATTGAAAAAATACATACAGTATTTAAAAAAATAATCTAGTGAATATTATTTCTTAATCGAAACAGAAAATATTTTAAAAGTCTTCAAAAGATTCTTAAGATTAATGTGCAAGTAATTTTTAAGATATTTTCCAATAGGACTGTTCAATAATTTCTTAAATGTTAATTATTTATCTGTTAATGATTTTTATTTTTATTGTTGGTTTGCGGTTAACTAATGAATTCTGAGGGGTTGCTTAATTGTACTACCCCAGCAGAGATGTCGTTGGCTGTTCCGCCCCAGCTCGCGTTACATAATCCCGCCGCAGGGATCCTCCTTCGTCCTGCCGGAAAACGGAAACTGCTCACTCACCTGCAACGACAAAGGAAAACGATCGATTAGTCATCGCAGTCTTTCAACCCCGCAGGACGATTCTTACATAATTCAACGGCGCTGCGCATTATTCACGTGTAACACTCTTAACCCACTTAATTGAAATGAGTTCGAATCAAGGAGTGTTTTAATTATTTCGGGTGAATATTGTTTGTGCTATGCGGTGTGTTGATTTATTTAAGAATATTTTTAAATTGGGTGTTTTTGCAAAGAAAAATAAATTATAGAAAACTAATTAAAAATGATTGGTTGAAAGACCTCTGCTCGAAAGCCATTTCGCAATATGTTAGATATATGTCTTATAAATAAACAATAATATAATAGTTGCAAATTCATAGATCCAATGGTTTTTGAATAAAAAAAATAAAAACCAAATTTGAAAAAAAACATTGTTCTTAAGAAAATTGTCAATAATAATTCGCTAGTAGTGTAAATGCGATACAAAAAATGGAAATTTCGTATATGGAAAATCATATCGAGCATTTGTGATAACGAATGGTGGACATAAGAAATCCCATTATTTAAGCAATTCAATTTCTTATAGTTTTTTTGTTTTTAGTTTAATTTGTTAAAAATATATAATCCATTTTAATAATAATACTGTTAATAAAATACACGCTAACAAATATATACACGCACCGCGAACATGGTATTCAAAGTTTTTGTATCAATTGAAGTTATGAAATTTTAATTAGCGAAAGGCACGGACGTTCACAACTGCACACGTATATATTTTTTCATTTGTTTTGCAGTATTTATGATGCCGGTCAATTTACCCTTTCCAATAATCGATGCGATGGGCGCCCTATTGTTCGACTCTGCACTATATTTTTTTTTATTTTCGCAATTCCTGGCACAGATACCCAATAACACACATTTCCTCCCCTCGATTTTATTGCCGCAAAGGCATAAATAACGCGCAAATTTTCACTCTATGCTAATGAAAACCGGGCATCTCGCATTCGTTTGTTGGTAACCAATAATTGGTAATTTATACGCGCGATATATAATTTTGAATTATGGGATTGATTTATGGATATAATTATATTTTTTTACCTTTGAATTGTTTTAAAATAAATAAACGTTTAATATATTTCTTTTATTAAATTGAAAAACATAATCCACGCAATACATAGATATTTGATTGTAACAAAATTGAAGACGGACTTGTGATTCTTTATATTAACGATATTTGACAAAATCAAAAGCTCAAAAAATTAAAAAAAAAAAAAAAATAGAAGACAATTTTGTTGGTTTCATTTCTGTTATATCTAGAAGACAACAAAAATCTGTAAATATAAAATCATTAAAATGGCTAAGTATGGATGAAAAGAGAAATCTACATCAAGCAATTTTATTTTAACTTTAAATTTTATTATGAAAATAATTAAGGCATTTATTGGTAATAATTTTGTTACCAATAAATGCCTTAATTATTTACATAATAAAATTTAAAGTTAAACGTTTAATTAATTACTGGTTTACAAAAATATAATACACGAGCAATAATTAATTAAAGCAACGGAATGCACTGTTCCATAAGTCCAGAATGGCCATCGAAATGCTGAATAAATGACGGTTGAATAAATTTTATTAAATATATATTTAATTTTAAAAAAGTAAATGTTTAAATCATTAAGTATATAATAAAGCGTAATTTTCTCCACGGTTAAGCTTTTCTTTGCGGAACTAACACCGCACTAAATTCCCGCGGTGTTAAGTTATGCAAAGTTCGCACGGAGTGAGGCATCTGTATCAATATTCCCTTAAACAAATTTGCACAAACATCCCCAACACAAACACGCTTATTGAAGCATTCTTCGGCGCGCTCCTCCTCATTAAATGGGCCGTCATGGCCCCATCGATTCCGATAATTAACGTGATTGGCGAACAATCACAAAATTCCCACGCTTCCCAATTACCGAGCAACAGTTAGTCCCGTTCAGTGATTTCGGAATGATTTATTAGATTAAGCGGAATGTTGTACGTGTTTCTTTAGCCCACATATTATCAAGTTTACGCGAGCATTGATGTTCAGCGGAGCAAGAAACTGGAGGACACCGTATTTCACTCCGGCGGACATGCTTGGGGTACACGCTTGCTACCGGACGACTATCATTTATTTTTTTATGTTCCTTTTCGTGGATTGATTGTTTCTCTTTTTTTGCTGTTTTTATTTTGCACGTTTCTAATGGAAATACCAGTTAATTAGTTAATTGGATGAAACTCAATTATTAATCAATTGACATGGAAGTGATTTCTTGATAAGTAACAGTAAGCAAAATAATTAAAGCAATGTTCCGCTTTAAATAGCACCGACTTATATTAAGTGAATATTTTTTTATAAAAGTGACTATTTTGAATCGAAATATGTCGATTGTGCAGTTTAATGTTCGACGAAGTATTTTCCCGGAAAATAGTTGTTTCATCCGCAGCGAAACCTATATGTTCTCTTCTCCTCCCTCATGCTTAAGCCTCGGATACAAAAAAACTATTTTCCGGAAAAATACATCGCCAAACATTGAATTACATATATATAATAGTTTTTTCACTTATTACGTGGTGAAACATTTTGAATTTAAAAACTCATTAGAATTTAAACACTTGGTACAGTTTTACAAATTTGTTTATTTTCTTCCAATTAGTTTCGTCTTTGCGATATTATCAAGGAATACAGAAATTACAAAAACATGTCGATTTATAAAGCATTTTTTTAGGTAATAAGCGCTGTAATTATAGGGGATTCTCATATATCCTCATTATTATTGACGCTAGGTTTTTGCCGAATTAGCACATTCTGTATTTCTAATCCCTCTTTCAGGACCTTTACTATCTGTACAAAAAATCTTAAAATTATTTACATAAAATAAATGATTATTTTCAATACAGTGTTGAAAAAAATCCGTTGAATATTTGCGTTCCTGAAAGAGGGATTTCATACAGAAAGGCTCTAATATCCCTTCCATCATTCCATGCAGATTCTTTTCACGCGATGGGCGAAAAGAACATTCCTTTTCAGATTCATCTTTCATCTCATACTAATTTCAGAAGATGAATCTTCTTAGGAGATGAATCTGCGATGCGATGCTTATCTCAGGAGATGAAATTGTGGGGGATGCTTATATAAAGAGATGAATCTGCGGGGAGTGCTGGAAGCTGCGGAGGATGGACCACTGGAACACTCCGGAGTACGGAGCGTCTAGAGTTTGTTATAACGCTTTACTGATTAGTTATCCAAAATTAATCAAAGAATCACTCTATCTGAAGATTAACACATCTTTTGTGAATAAATATATATTCTGTTATTAAATTTCAAGTTTAATTATTTTTATTAATTATTTTCAATATTAAATTCTTGATGGTCGAGGCTTCTATTTCCTCACACATATTAATTTAAAGGATATATAAATAACAATGTCTCATACAAAGAAATTTACATAATTTAAATATCCTTTAAAAGGACGGAAAGACCGTCGGTCGATAGCCTAGACTAACACTAAATATTAATAATTAATTGTAAATATTTTAAATAAAATTCCAAATAAACAAATATTCACTATTCCATACGTGAAATGTTCATTTTACTCCCCTCTATTATTAATTCTTGTTTTTAATCAATTATTGCTAATTACAATTTTCATGTAAAAAATAGAAATAAACTTCACTTCACTGTCTTTTGTTTTATATAAGTAAATTACAATTAATTGTATTTATTTAAAGTTCTTCAACCAATTAATTAATCAGATACGATCCGTTTTATTTACTGTTCTCACAGAAAATAAAACAACCGGCATTGAATTCCTAATTACATCCCTTAATTAAACGGAAATAAAAAAATACAACGTTTATAAAAATCTACACTGTTTAGTCAATTATAATTTTAAATTAAAAACAAATAAAACTTATTATCTCGTTGTTTTATTTATAAATAGTGAAAATATAAATAAAACAACGAGATAATAAGTTTTATTTGTTTTTAATTTAAAATTATTGTTGACTAAACAGTATAGGATTTCTGAAATTACTGCGAAGAAATTCGTATATTTGTACAAGGACGAAAATACAAAATCCAGGCGGAAAGACTACTGGTCGGTAGCCAATTGGTAGACTATTACAGCATGCATTGTAATATTTTATGTTATATATAGATGTTGTATTACGTTCATCAATAAAGATTATGTATATATATATATAATAGAAATAAACATATTTATATGATGATTCATATTTTGTTGGGTCAAAGTTATTTCAATAATTAATTATTCAAATAAGAATTCTGCATAATTTTGCTTCTTTATTTTTTATACGGTATAAAATATATGAAGAAATTTTTCCATAGTAATTTCGCTAATCTGCATATCTAAATGTGTTTTGTTACACTAAGAAAATTTCACTCTGAATGAATTATTCTCCGGAGATTAGCATAACTACGATATTAAACTAGAAGACTCAAATGTCACTGGTTGAGAAACTCTCCAAATTTATGCACTTAACTATATTTCTTCACGCGAAGATAATATAAAGTATGCCTTTTTTATACAAAAAAAATGCTCTTTGTGGATTAATTAAAAATTTGCATAATTTAATAAAGAAAAGCAGACGATTTTTTCCTCGTTATGTTCGCTAATCTGTCTGTATCTTCGTGTAGTGTTTATTTTAATTCCGTGTTTGACATTTATATGTAATACATTGCTTTTGCATTTACTTTTGCTGGGATAACATCTGTGAAACATTATACAACATATTTTATATTTGATTTTTATATAGTTTCATTATTTATTTATATGTTCATTTATTCAATATTTATTTAGCACGTAAGTACCACTGAGATTACCGTACTACTCTTAATTTTGAAATGTTAAACCACTTGGGATAATGTTGACTTATTTCAATTTCAATTTACTTTATTAATGGAATCTCCATTTCCAAATTACAATTATAATTACATATTAAAAATATTATAAGAAAAGTGTGACGCTCTAAAAAGATTACAAAACATATGTATAAAAAAAGGCAAATTACCAATCACAAATTACGACAAAATACAAAATAAAAATAATACGCATCAATTTGTGTATTTATTATTTGTGATGATTTATGTAAATGCTTATCATTTTTAGAAAGGAGATTTCCTTAAAATAAATTAAATTAAATTAGTAAATTTTTGTAAAAGATGTAATAATTATCAGATAGAACAAAAATAACAAAAAGTATCCCTTAAATCTAATGCATATTATGATAAAAAGAAAACTTAACTATTTTATACCCCTTTTATTTTACTGTAGTGACTAGTTTCAATCACATTGTAATAAAAAATAAAGTAAAATTAAAAGTGGTATACAAAATTAAGTGTTTACATCACAATTGAAAATATACCACAATTTATTATTAATTTATTATTATTATTGAATAAAACACATCCAAATTACACACATTATTGTATTTATTTACAGTTTCCACAATTTACAATTGTCATTTACAATTTAGTTATTATTATTAACTTTGTGTCAACGCAAGGAGTGATAACAAATTTTATTGTAATTTAAATAACAGCAAATGTGTGAGTCATCTCAATTTTATTTTATTGAAGAATATATAGTTTTTAGATTTATTTTTATTGAAATCTTATATTGCGAAAAGTACTGAAGCAATTAATAATTGCGTAATTTAAATACAATCCAAATTACGAAACCCGTTTGTATGTAAATAAAATAAATTACAAACGACAAAAAAAGCGAGGGAAACATTTACAACCAAAGTCAATTTGTAATAATAAAACGATGCATCAGATAAGAGCTTACAGACAGCATTATTCCTTCCTCCGGCAGCCTTTTCATAGCGTAAATACCACCGATAAAGAACGGTAATTTACGTCGAGAATTTCACCTCGTACAATATACATCGCGAAATAAGTGCGCGAAAGAAATCTTCGCAGGTGAAAGAGAAATGAACGAAATTTAAAAAAAAAAACATGTATATATGGAACGGCGGCGATTCTCGTCCGGACAGGAATTTTTAAATGTCGGACAGTGGACGGTCATTGTTTCACTTCAACAGCGGCACCCTCCTGATTGATGGTCCCAGTTTACGCAACTAATTATAGTTGTAATTAAATCCATCTGGTATACCCTAAGGTATGCCCGCTGTTTCATAATGTCCTGCTCTGGATGCCATACAACGTTGATGGTTTTCATTTAATTTGCTCGTTGACGTAATTGGGATGTGGATTTGCTTCAATTCAGGAATTTTCTTTTGTGAAATTAATTACCCCTTGTTATACGTTACTTTAATCAATATTCAGATTCACAGAATAAAAAAAAATAATCACATTCGTTTTGTTTTAAAATACTTACGTAATATAAGAAAATATCACAGTAATATATATATATACATATATATATATATATATATATATATATATATATACAATAACCTTACTAATATAGAAAGTCCTGAAAAATTTTAGAAATATGCAGCCAATCAATATATTATAATTATTATATATTATAATATTAATAATATTTTCGTGAAATATCGCGATACATAAAAAAAATTGAATATTACAATGAAAAAAATCTCTAATAAAACGTTTCGCGAGTGGATTGTAGGAACACATTTTATCTCCAGTTGTGTGGGCATAATCTGTATGGCCTAATGGTGATAAATCCCCTTCAGGCGCATTTATCTTTATAGAAAAACTTCATCAATCTTTCGCGGGCTGTAAATAATGGCGTCCATTAATGATCGCTCTGTTTTTTCTTCTTCTCTCTTGCCCGGATTCTTCCCCGCCGCGCATCCCGAGCATAACAACAAAAACTAAGCTATAATTAACAATGAATTTACATGATTATAGGCGTTCGGTATTTAATTAAATTTATATAGAGGCTCGCTTTTATAAAGTTTTTACGAAATTACATACTCGATGTGTGTTAATGAGTTTATAAAAATATGTGGAGAATTTTACTATGAAGAAAAATCTACTATAGAAACAGTTATACATTCATAAAATACGTACGTATATTTTTATTATTTTTTTGTTTAATTAATCAAATTATTTAATTCCAAGAATAAGACTTTATACAATTACGTTTCAGGACAAATTTAGTTTTTTAATAAGATTTTTTTATAATATATATATTTTTTAATTAATAATAATATACCTTTATTTTATACACATACATCTTACAATATATCTACATTTTGTGATATATATATATATATATATATATATATATGTTACGATTATTATTTCTTTTATATTTTGGCGGTAGCTTAATGATTGCAAATATATTTTTGTGTTACTTCTTTTATGATTTTTAATTAATTATTTACTTGTTTATATTTTGTTTGCTGTAACTGGTTTAATCTGACAATAAAGTTATTATTATAAAGTTATTATTATTATTATAAATATTTATTTATATTTGTATGTTTTAATTACTACCCCGTGACAATATTTAGATAAAGTGGATTTTCCAACTAAATTCATAGAAACCATCAACGAAATCGTTTAAAACAACCATTCAAAAGCGTCCATCGCTCGATTGCCCAATTGTTATTTTTTTCCCCTGTATTTATTCATTTTTTCATGGTTTTCGTAATAACAGTAAATCCGCTGCATCCGTTGTATCCGCTGCAAATAAAACAATTCCCGTGTTGCGGCGTTCTCGACAATTAAAATTTCGATTGTTGCGCTTTTTTACACATTCCACCTGGCTGCCTGAGGAATAATTCACTCTCCCCCCTCAGGTTATTAAAATGATTTATTTCGACGGTTAAACAACCCCGCCTGGCAGTAAAAAATAATTGATTAAGATTTAGTGCATGTTGGAAAAATTAAGATTGGAGGGCAGAAAGACCGCCGGTCGATAGCCCATGACAGATTAACACACAATCGTAAACGCATATGTATAGTTAATGTATGTAAAATAATTGTCTGTTAATAAAGATTGGATTTGTTTAATATGAGAGTTTATGAAACAAATATAAGAAAAAATAGAAAATTATTATATAAGCTCACTGTCTAAGTTTTCTAAATTAATTGAAATGAATTGGAGAATTGTTAGTGAAGGATAGGCATATTTAGAATTGATGTTATGATTACGAGGTATACATAGGTGTTTTATAATAGGAGCTATGAGTTATTTATATTTTCTCCTATATTTGTTTTAAAGTACTTATATAACGCAAGTCAAAAAGTTGCAGTAGCTAAAGAGAAAATAATTGATAAATAATTAATAATTTTTATTTATTTATTTATTTAATAACCCAAGAGCCCTAAGGCTAGATTAAGGATTACATACATTACAAATTTCACAATTACAAAATACAAAAACAATAATTCAAAATCATAAGTATCCAAAATATCAATACAAATCAATAACATGGCTTATAATTGTAAGTGTTAAACTAAAATTAATTAAAATATTTAAATAACTGTAACGAAGTGAATAAATACTCTTTTCTACTACAAAATGTATATCTGTTAATAAATATTTCAATCATAAAACTAGTTATATAAATTAAATTCACATCTATATCGAATTTTAGTATCGGTAAATACATTTCTATATAAGATACCTAAATCCGTTATCCCATTTTTTTTTTCTTAGAAGAGCTTAAATATAAATTGAGTCACACAAACACACACTCGCGCAGCGACCGAAAGTGCCTCTTATTTTATTTTAAATCGAATTGTGCGTTCTCGGCGATATCAATCATGGAATTGGGTTACACGAATAGAAATGAAACCAAATGTTACAAAATGCTCACAGTTTTCGATGTAACGATGATTAAAGATGAATTCCGTTATATAATTTATGGACGGATAATTGCTGGAGCATGTCAATGACTCAGATAGTTATGTATTAATGAATTTATTAGAATATTTGTAATAGTTAAACAAAATAATATATACAAGTTGATCAGAAAAGGTGAGATGATCAGAAAAGATGTGTGATTCATTTTTTTATTATATATAATCGAAATGCAAAAATATTAAATTCTAATTGTAGAGGCTGTGACTTGGTGAAAATCTATTTTAATATGTATTAACGAAAAACACGGTTTGTTAAGATATTTTACTGAAAGTGATATCTCTGAACAAATCTTGTTTGTCTTTAATACATATTAAAATAGATTTTCACCAAGTTACAGCCTCTACAATTAAAAATTGTCCTAATAACGTATTAATGGCCGAGTGGAAATATTAAACGTGCTAAATGTGGAAATAATTTATTAATTATTTTCAAATCATTTTTATTTAATATATTAAACGTGCGTTTGGGAATTCCGTATTATTCTTAATATATTTTTGGATGAAGAATTCATTTTAATTGTTTTCATTTTTTTGCATAATTCCAAGTAAATTTATTTATTCCTTTTTTGCCACACTCTTGGTCAGATTTTCCAATTAGGTTGATTACTAATTATCCATTACTTTTTTATAACAAAATATATTCATTTATCATTTAATAAAGCCGTATACAGTATGACAATTAAAGCCAAATTAAAATTAAAAAAAAAAAACTTATTATATTTCTTAAAAAAAGTTTGTGAAACTTTCGTAATTAAATTAAGCGGATGTTTTCGCTTCAATTACAACAAATCGCACAGATGGGTAGGATGGGAAATAGAGTGGGAATGCCCTTCGAGACGGAAAGGGTCAGCAAAACGGCCCTTTTGAATAAACAAACGCGCGTTTATTTTTTCAACGCCCGCCGCGTGTAATTTCAAGGAAACACTGCGGGCCCATTGTGCCCGATAACGGCACCCCGTCGACGCACAAATTTATTCATTTTACTACTGCTTTGTAATCCGGGGACGACAAACACTCCTCAAATTGAAAATGTGGCCGCGGCAAAGGAAAATTATGATCCATGCCTTCCCCCACACCGTCAACTATATAATATTTTTTATATATGTACAGAAATATAATATATTTTTTATAAAAAAAACGGATTTAATTTAAGTAAAAATATAGTTAATTAATTCAAAAATAACCCCTGATTAGATTCACTTAGAATTTTTATGTATACATAATCTAAAACATGTTTTTTTGAGACTCATTCATTTGATAGTGAAACCAATTACATAAATTAATTAATGAGTAAATAATAAATTCTCTATTGTGGACGATTCTACTTCGTTATACATTAATTTCAGAATAAAAATATTTTATTCTGAATAAATCAAAATTATTTTCCATGTAGATACTGCAACAATTACTAATGTATTATTAATTGTATTAAATAGAAATGATTTGAAATTAATTTATTAATTATTTTCAAATAATTTTTATTTAATATATTTAAATAACTGTGACCAAGTGAATGAATAATACTCTTTTCTATTTATATTATTAATTGATCATTGCCGGAAATTTTCTTTGTTTAATTTCATATATTTATGTTTTTATATGCAATCTGCCAATAAAGATTATCTTTCTCTCTCTCTCTATTATTGCTAGCAATTCAGAAAAATTGTGTTAGTACAATATATTCGCCTACTCGACGACGGATGACCCATGAAAATTGAGCCATTAATAAAAAAACACAATTGCTTCCATAAATTTTTATTTATTCTGATTTAATTACAAAAACGAAACACAAGAAATCAGAAGGAAAAAATAAAACCTCAAGAAAAATATGATTACGAAAATGGAATACCAACCTCGAGCGAACCGAGAATAACAAAGAAAAAAATAATAAAGGGTTTATACCTCCGTGTCCTTATTTTATTAACGCCTCGGAGTGGATGGATCCCAGCGAGCTTCTGCACTATTTATTACAACAAAGGGAACGTGCGCGCTTAACATAAAACATGGATCCAAACAAACGGAATATAATGGAAAGAATATAATTTTGTATAAAATCTCGAGATAACGCGAAGACGCCGAAGAAAATAGAAGTTTTAAATCTCGGAATGGAAATGAAAAGGTGCGGCGTATTGTTTGAGGCATAAAGAAAAATATGGATGTTTTGTGCGATATTTTGCGCCAGGCATTGTTTCGTTAATTAGTTTTAAATGAGCGGAGAATTCCATGAATCAAATATTTAATTAAAACTATAAAAAACTAATATTTCAAAAATAAATGAAATAATTTTTAATAGAAAAGTGTATTTATTAATTTTTATTAAATTATATAAAAATGGTGTTCATCATGGTACTTTCTACGGTGAATTCGCTCAAATGAGTTTTTAATAAACATTTAATACAAAATAAAAATATATTAAATGACCAAATATTACATTAATTGACAAAATATATTAAGTTTGAGTCCGACGTGATCCAGGAAATATTCCATGCAATGGTGAAAATCGTGAGACAGAGAATGATGAACAAAAACCCATGTGGTTATTAAATTAACACATGGTTCAATCAAGAATGTAGTGCAACGAGCATCAACTTTAGCATAATTGTAATTTCCACAATAAATAATTATTAAATTTAAATTTATTAACAATAAATAATTATTAAATATCTATAATATTATATATTTTATGATTATTCTAAATTGAATCCCGTAAATAATTTCTTACAAACCAATGTTCTGAGTGAGAGAAAATCAGATGTTTCGTGTTTTAAAATCGCCGAGCAATAAAGACCGGATTATACGATCCGTGTGGTGTGCATAATTTTAATTACGTTTCTGTTCCCGATGTTCCTGACATTTCGTTGGCCGTTTAATCCGCGGCGGCAATAATTTTTGGGGACTTTCACGAACATCCTCAGTGGCCAAATTAACCGCTTGACTTGCCCGCACGAGTGGATTATAGAAGAGAAATTTAATCATTCGCTGTTGACAAAATAAGCTAATTAATAGTTATGCGGAGAAACGTTTGTTACAGTTTTTTATATACAGAAAAACATATTTTGTGCGAATACAATTGGATTTAAATATTAATGTTTTATAATGTATCTTATCTGCCTAAAATATATGCATCTTATGCAAATTTAGTAAATACATTTTCAATTCATTTCATATATTTAAAATAAAGTGTGTATACGTACTTAAAAAAGATATAATTATTCTGTAAACATACGTTTTTCTTTTAATTTAATTATTTTGTAATTGTACCCACAGACAATACAGTTCATAGAAATATGGGAATAACCGACAAAATATAATAAGTTCCGGTGAAAGGACCACTGATTGATGACCGTTTAACAGATACAAATTATGCATTTGATATTGTAAATTGTTTAATTTATTTTATAAATTATTAAATAATTATTGAATGAATACATTATATTAGAAACTTACAAAAAAATACCTTACTTATTTAAATTATCAAAAAAAAAAAACAAATTACTCCTTTAATTATTTTTTTTGATGATTGAGAAATCATGTGATTAATAAATTTAATAAATAACGCATAATGTATTGTCTATTTTTTAAGTGAAATAATCAACAAAATTCTACGTAGGACAGGTAGGGAGAAATTTCAATCAAAGAATATATGAAAATTCACAAAAAAAAACGAATTCAACTTATACAGAACATCTAAATGAATAAACCATACTACGTTTAATGAAAAATTAAAAAAAAATACATATACAAATTCAAAGCGTAAAATAAATTTACTTTTACGCTTTGAATTTGTATATGATTTTTTTTTAATTCGAATCTACTGAAATTAAAGATACAATAAATTTCGAATTCTTCTTAATGACCAAATTGAAGTAAATAATAAATAATTCTAGTTATTCTTAATTATTATTTTACAATCTTCCCCTCTGAATTGTTAAGCCCTACCTCAATAATAATAGACAATAGCAAAATAGGAAATAATTTATTAATAATTTTCAAATTCTTTTATTTCAATTAATTTAAAGTAAAATTAATCGATTGTTGAGGCTTTTACTTGATGAAACTCCATAATACACTATTTGTAAATAAAACAACAGTTTTTTTAATAAAAAAAAGTGCGAACAAAAGTTATTCCATTGAGTATTTACATATTTCAAATAAAATAATTCAAACTAGGCGGAAAGAACTTCGGCCGTTAGCAGAAGTGCACATAAATCTACAAATGCATTGTAAATAATTATCTAAACTATGTATAAATGCTACATGAATAAAGATGTTTAGTTAGTTAGTTAATTAAAATTTGTGAAACAATCGAAGTGTTTTTATTTTTTTTTAAATATACGAAATAAATATAAAAAAATAAGGACATAAAGATCGTTGGTCGATAGTCAAAATACTAAACTGCATTTATAATATCATTTATTGATTGTAATATAAAAGTATACGTTTTTTAAATTAAGATTTTTTCTATTCTAATAAAAATAATAATGCTGATTATGTTCTGTACAGAAAATTCAATTTTAAATACCCCGCAATACACACAACATACAGTTTTATTTTAATTGCCGCATTTTTAAAACGAGTGATTGTTTCAAGCTTGTTGACACAACTTTTCCACCAGAAAAACGTTTTTTTTAAGATAAACAGAGAGTTTCCCGCAAGTTGTGAGGGGTTTAAATATTTAATATCTCGTTTATTTTTCGTTTAAAGCGTTGCGATAATTTAAAAGGTATATTTATGGCACACGCATATTTTCTTAAGTAATATATAGATTGAATAGTAAGATTCAACAGCTTTTGATATAAGATAGACACATTTATTTCCATTTTAAATAGAAAATTTAATGAAAAAGTATTGCTTAGAATTAAAATTGAATGGGTAGATGTTAAATACCAATTATTTATCTAATTACGATTTTATACGATCATTATGTATAATTTTCCTGTATTAAACAGTAAAGTTGAGCATTATTATCGTAATATTAATAAGGCTTTATTGAAGCATTTTGGGATTTTATTTATTATTATTTTTTTGTAAATGAAATGTATATCGTTAAATGTAGATTCCGTAAATAAATAAATTAAATTATAATTTGGATTTACAGTATATTTTTGGATTAAATTTTATTATAATTATTTACATTTTTTCTTAAAGTATGGATATTTAAGCTACAGGAGCAATTTTTTAAATTCACATATATATTTTTACTTTCAGTTTATATTTATCACGTTTGAATAATAAATAAAATGAATCAACATAATTTCAAGCTATAAATGTAAACCTCGTTATACTTTTACGCAATTTTACGTACGAAGAAGAGCCACCGCGAGATGACGGTCATCCCTGCAATTCCTTACACTCGGCATTATTCTTCGAGAAAGTGGCCCGGAGGCGTGGCCCGCTTATAAAAACGCGGCGGGCGACGATTTTTGGCACATTCGCATCCAGTTCACATTCACTCGCATATCCATCATGAAGTTTCTGGTGGCAAGTGGAAGATTTTTATTTGTTTTATTTGTATTTAATTAATCGGTTCTTTTGTTGTTTAGGTTATAGTAGCCTGTCTAGCCACTGCTAGATGTGGAGTGCTTAATGCGGAAATAGATTTGTCACCACCAGTACAGAAGAGTTATTCGACAGGATATGGTTCATCGTCGGGGTTCGTTGGAGTTTCGAGTAGTAGTCATGGAAATGAGTATACCACCACTGCTGGATTGGGGAAGTATACTTCGGTTGATTTGAAAGGAATTGGATCTTCTGGATCGTCTGGATTTGGACATAGCTTCGGTTCGTCTAGTTTTGGGCAAGGTTCGTCCAGTTTTGGGCATGGTTCCTCATTCGGGTCGTCTGGTTCATATCATGGATTCGGGCAAGGCTCTTCGTTTGAATCTGGAATTGGGTCTTCAGGAATTGGACATGGATCTATAATTGGATCATCAGGAATCGGGCATGGATCTATTATTGGGTCATCAGGAATTGGACATGGATCTTTCATAGGATCAGGAATTGGGCATGGATCAGGACATGGTACAGTAATCGGATTCTCTGGTTTACATTCAATTGGAGCAGGTACCGTAATCGGTTCCGGGGGATCTTACTTAGGAAATTCTGGATCGAAACAAACTGTAACCGTTTCCCACAACACTCAGCGCGTTCCGATCTCAGTGCCACAGCCCTACCCAGTACAAGTAAACCGTCCAGTACCGGTCCCAGTCGCCGTACCGAAACCAGTCGAAGTACCACGCCCTGTTCATATTGAAGTACCAAAACCATACCCAGTAGTCGTAGCTAAGCCATACCCAGTAACTGTAACCCAAAAGGTTCCATACCCAGTCCCAAAGCCCGTTTACGTGAAAGTACCAAGACCAGTCGCTGTGCCCGTACCAAAACCATACCCAGTTGTCATCAACAAACCAGTACCCGTCAGAGTACCAACTCCAGTTCATGTAACCGAACATGTGCACATTCCATCCGGTGGATACGCGTCTGATTACTCTAGCGGAAGCTACAACTTAGGCTCCAGCTCCCTTTATTCTGGAAGCGGATACCATTCTGGTTCAGGAAGCGGATATTACTCAGGTTCTGGAAGTGGATACAGCTTAGGATCCGGCAGTGGATACAGCTTAGGATCAGGAAGTGGATACAGCTTAGGATCAGGAAGTGGATACAGCTTAGGATCAGGAAGTGGATACAGCTTAGGATCTGGAAGCAGCTACAGCTCAGGATCAGGAAGTGGGTATTATTCAGGATCTGGAAGTGGATACCATTCAGGATCAAGCAGTAACTACAACTCTGGATTCGGAAGTGGAAGCGGCAGCTACAACTTCGGCGATTACAGTTCAGGATCTGGAAGTTACCACTCCGGCGGTTCTTACAACTTGGGTTCGCATTCGAGCTTTGGGGGTTCTGACTACAGTTCCGGCGGTCTTTACAGCTCGGGTGGTAGCAGTTATTCCGGAGGAAACTACGCGAGTAATTATTTGAGTGGATACAAAGACACCACCATCCCTCAGAAATACGATAGCAATGGTGGATACAAATATTAATTCCATGATTATTCACTAAATTTTACGTTATTTTAAAAACCCCATTTCCACAAACAAAAAAATCGCGTTTTTTTATATATTTAATGTTTTTTTTATTGTACTGATCTAGTCTGATTTTAATAAAAACCATATGAAAATATTGCGTGTATTTATTATTTTCATTTAACCACATATTAATAACAAATCAAGTTAAATACTTTCGATCTCATCCAAAAATTACATGTTATCGACACTAAGTAATAATACAACAATCTCGTTATTTATTAAATTATAAAAAAAAACATTGATACACAATTTTTCTGAATGAAAAATAAATGAACAATCTAGGATTCTATAATACAATTTTTTTATAACTGAATTTATAACTCTGTAGATTTAAAATTAGTTAGTAAACTTTATTGCATTTTACATGTATGTCTTATATTTGTAAAAATGGTCTATTCCGTTAAAAAATAAAAAAAAAGATTGAAATTAAAAATTACAATATTTTTAATGTATTTCGAGTTTCTTTTTAAATATTTTTTAATACATTTTTTAATTTAAATTTATTTTTTTTTATAATAAAAAAATATATTATAAAATTGAACTATTAGTATTGTTTACTATTATATATTTTTCTTTATTTATTCTTCTTCTTCTTGCGTGGTTTAAATGGCCTTAGCATTTCTCGAAGGAAACTGCACGACAATTAAGAAATTTATATTTTTATCAATTTCATTACGTCAACTTTAAATAAAAAAAAATAATAAGATTTTACGAAGAGGTTTCAAATATTATGTAACCATTTTACATATTCCTAAAAAGAAGCTACAACACTACATTCACATTATTCCCAAAATGTGTTATTGCGTAAAAATGGGCGCGTTATCGCGACCTTACTTATCAATTATGTCGAAAGTTTAAACTGTGTTCCCCGCAGATATTTCTATGTAAGCCTTTCCTCACATGGAACGCTTTTGTAAAGGCGATTCCAATACACAGGATAGAAATTCCTAGGGGCTGTGAATTATAAAAAAAATGCCTCAATTGTGTAATTTGCATATTTTTTTGTGAAAACTGAGACACCCTAAAATATATGGCTTTTAATAAAAGCATATATTTTTTTAAAAATGAAAATAAATAAAGAAAGAAGAATTTTCATTTCCAAGCGCTTGAAAAATAGCGATTATAACTCCGCGAGTGAAAGTAACATATGTAGTCTAAGTCTGCTGTATCTTAATAAATTATCTATTTATAATTGTAAGTATTGGGAGTATTACAGTTTTCACAAAAAAAAAAAAAATAAAGCTGCAGATTACACAACTGCCGCAATTTCCTTTTTTTTAATTCACAACCCCTAGGAATTTCAAACCCGTGTATTGGAAGCGCAAAAGCGTTCCATGTGAGGAAAGGCTTAAATGGAATCTTGTGGAGGTAAAAGTACGAAACCCCGGAAGTGCTACCAGCGGGGTCTGGGCTCGAATTTATTTCAAATGTGGATTACGGGGGGAACCTTAATGCGGCCCGTTTTATACAAATAAGAGAATGGGCTAAATGTATCACAGAATCCTTATCAATTTAACGCAAGGCAGAGCCTGGCGTTTTAAATAAAACAAAACAAAAAATGAAACGGGAATTTATTATTCATATTTTAATTCCTGTAAGTGAGGAAGGATATACTTCCAAGTGTTTAAATTAAAATTAGATTACGTGAATGTTCGTCTAATTTCATGCGTCATCATAACATTTTATTAAATAAAAAATTATTTATATTAATTAATTTCAGAAATGTTTATAAATATAAATAATTTTCGTTCATAATCGACACTCATTTACCGACAGTGTTGAGTAAATATAAATAATATTTTTTTTATTTAATAATATGTTATAATGCCATATGAAATTAGACATCCTACACCAATATGTGGTAGAAGGATATAAGATTATATATATATGAAATTAGACGAAAGATGGTGCTTGCGTCGTCTTTTATTTATTATGATAAATAATAATGACAAATAAAATATAATAAAAATTAAATAAAAATGATTTGAAAATAATTAATGAATTATTTTCACATTTAGCGTTAAACATGTTTAGCGTACTTACGTAACATAAGTCAAAAGTAACAGAGCTATTGTTATTGGCATTTTTTGCTTAAGGATAATACACGCTGTGACTTTTTTTTCCATTTAAAAGCGTATATCTTTGATATAATTGATTTTTGATATAAACAAGCCCAGCTTATATATAGCTTATTTAATAGGAACATAAAAATGTTTAATACATTTTTTTTTAATAAGAACCAAATTAAATGTATAAATATTTATGTTATTTTGTATTATGTGTATAGTTTGAATAAAGTTGTGGAAATAAATTCCAAATTATAAATAAAATGGAGGGTTTTAAAATGCAATCAATCCGAATATTCATTACATGTGGTGACATTTAAACACCCATCCATTAGCAATTACAGTTGTTTCCGGATTTAGCGAGAAGGAAAATGGTTTTATTTTAATTAAATTCAATTAGGGAAAACTATCGGAAAATAAACACCTGTTATGAGTGTAATTATATATAAAAAATATATAAATATATCATTTACATTTTAATTTCTATGTTTTACCCTTAAATGAATATTTTTGTTATATATACATAATCTTTATTGACAAACGTAATACAATATCGACATATAGCATTTATTGTATACTACAATGTGGTTTGTAATTGGCTATCGACCAAGGTTTTTTCCGCCTTGTTTTTGTATTTTCATCCCTGTAAAAATATACGGATAAAGTGTAATTTCGTTAACAGTCTATATCAAAAGTCCTGTCAGATATGTAGTTGACTTAGCTGTCTTGAATGTTGTGAAATGAAGTGATGAATTCATGAAGGGTTAAACTGGGGAGTTTACATTTCGAACTTATATTTTTGTTACGAGAATATTTGTTATTAAACGGTTTAATTCAGATATTAAAAGCGTATTGTAATGAAAATAAAAATAATATGTTTTTAAATATACACCGTTTTCTATTTTCATCATTTGACTGAAGCAATAATCATGATTAATTAATTATTTCTAAAATACAAGTGTTCCATAATTACTGTTATACTGGTCACCTGTTGATCCCCCTCTTCAATCACTTCGACATTTTCGCCTAAGTTTAAATGCCAACGACTTGTGAATAATCGACGCCGTTTATGCGGTCGGGAGAAATTGCTCCCGATAACAATAAATCAACGAGTATAATGTAATAAGCCGACTTTCGGAAATTTCGACCTACACAATTATGTTCTTTTCTTTTTTCCTATACGGAGCGTTAAATTTAAGCTGTAAGTATATTATAATAAAAATAATAACAATAATGTATATAGAAAAAAAAGTGGACCACAATTATAATCTTTGGAGGAAACTTTTTTTTTTCTTTTCTTCTATATGGAGCTTTAAATTTAAGCTATAAGTATTAGAATTATTAAACCTACCAAAGTATGCCCACATAGAACTACAAAAGGCAGCAATAATGAACACTTGTCGCATTGTTGGAAGTTCTTGGGGGATGACAAAACAACTAACAGTCACACACAATGTTTACTGAATCTTGATATTTTCTGTTCAGTAGATAGCTGCGGCCTATAATAATAATTTATATAGAAAAAAAAATGGGTCCGAATAAGATAGCTCCGGCCTATAAAAATAATAATGATTTATATAGAAAAAAAGTGAGTCCAAATAATCGACAAGATACTAATATAAAAGATCATCTACACAGAAGTAAAAGCAAAAAACAAAAAATAATGGAACAAATTGTCGACGGAAAGAATTGAAGAATGAAGAAAAACAACTTCGACATCCGAAAGGATACATGAAGAAAGTTTATAATAATAATAATAATAATAATTTATTGACAGGTTTTCCTCTAAATATTGCTAAAAAATTCTCAGCTTCATAGCATAATTAGCTCTACGAAATTCTGCCCATAAAATTGGCGGGAGTTTTGTAAATCCAATCGGTACAAACAGATTAAACATGCTTAAAAAACTGAACAAATAATTATCCCATTTAACATTTTAAAAGCCTATGTCAAGTGAAAATAATTTCTTCGCCGGGGCAGAGGCGACAAAAAGTTAAATTATTTTTAAAGCACAGATATTTTATAAATTCTTGTCGTAATTGTAATTAGTAGAACTATTTAAACGTTCGCCCTAGTTGTTTTTTTTTAATTCAATGGTTGAGGCTGCCACTTGATGAAATTGCGTATTCATAAATTAAATATATTTGAAACCCTTTATTTAAAAAAAATGATTTCATTCTCTATAGATTGAAAGGATGATAGATTAAAAAATCCGTCGAAAAAAAAAAAGGATGAAATGTTCACTGTTATTGTATAATTATTTATCAGCTAGAATATCATTCATATATAAATATATAATATTTATTTTTGTAGCATATGCTTTGTAAAAAGAAGATTCACACCATTCAAACAGTGCCTATAAATCATCTTGAAGCTATAGCCTCGGTAAAAGTATTCCTGGTGTAGATCTTGAGGGGTCCCACAAGGATCACATTTGGGGTCGGTATTATTTATTCTTTTTACTAACGGCATCGTTAAAATAAGGACGAAATATTTATTAAATGCAGATGATCATTTAATAAATATTTCGTCTTTATTTTAACGATGCCGTTAGTAAAAAGAATAAATAATACCGGTCCCAAGTGTGATCCTTGTGGGACCCCTGAAGTGACTGAAAAATCAGGAAATTCACAGCAAGCAATGCATGATGGAATTGCGTCATGAATTGTTTACTGTATGTTTGAGTTATTCTTAAAAAAAAATACAATATTTTGAAGAAGTCATTAAAAAAAATTGTAAAAATAATTATGTATTCGTTTTGATTTGTATTAATTGAAATGATATTTCATAATGTTAAAACAACCCATTAGTAAATTAATACGATGTAATAATAACGATTTGACATAAACATATGAATCTATTTAGAGATTTAATAAATAATAGGCTCGAAATCCCCGAGTGTGCATTATCATTTACGGGATGCCTTAATTAATCGTGACAAATAATTTCGGTAGACTGCTGCGAGAGTTAATCATCGTTTAATGATGAAAGCTGCGGAGCAAAACCGGCCGCGGAGCCCGGCAAATCGACCGGCCCGATTAATTTTCATGATTTCGCTCATTACCTAGCGATTACAGAGTCGAATTTGCATCCGGCCCCTGTTACTCGCCGAATCATGCGTCAAATACTACTACACGCAAAAAGTGATTTACGATAAACTGAAATTGAGCCTTCAGACCGGATAATTATTATGTTCTCGTACATTTTTTTTATAATTGAGGTTTATTACCCTCTCAATAAAAATTACTTAAAAGTGTGATGATTCAATAATTACGGTTATTAAGGAAATTTATCGATTAATAAATGTCTGCATGAAATTAAAAAAATATTGGTTGGCGAGTACGTGAAGTATTCTTGATTAGTGATGTGTATATAAATTAAAATTGACAATAATTAATTAATAAATTATTTCATCTTTAGTTACTGTAATTAATTATTTTCAAATTCTTTTTATTTAATTTTTTTAAATAACTGGGACCAAGTGAATAACATTTTTTTCCATTATTAGTGATATTTATATCATATTTATTTCTCCACTTCTTCATTTTATAGAATAGAATTTATTGATGCAATGCGGAGCGTTTATAGAAGTCAATACTATATGCATATTACAAACACATTTTTTTAATAGTTTTTATTTATTTTCCCGGATCCCCTCTTTAGGAAAAAGTATTGTGATCGTAAAAGTTTTCGATCGATTTCTATCGATTTTTGAACAATCCTGTGTGTGTATTTCCGGTAGTCTAAATTTTTATCAAATCAATTGAATATATTGTTGTATTTTGTAATTACAGATTGTCATTAATTGTAAAAAGATGATTTTCTGTAAATAAAGAATTAATTAATAATTAATATATCAAAAACGGCTAAATGAAATTTTGTATCCAAGTTTTTTATTCATGAAATTAAATTAAACATTTATTGTATGAAATAAATTTGAATAAATTGTTAAAAATCAACCAATAAAACACAGATTATATCGAATAACTTTAAATACTCTTGAATAAATAAAGCTGAACAATAAAGGCTATTCTCATTTTATTGGTGAATACATTTCTTTGTGAATATTATAGAAATTGTATGAAATAAATAAATTATTAAAAATCAACCAATAAAATACAGATCAGATTGAATAACTTTAAATTCTCGACTAGTTTCGGGTTATTAGCCCATTTTCAAGAGAATTTAAAATTTGTTTTATTAAAATTTCTTGAAATTGGGCTAATAACCCGAAACTAATCGAGAATTTAAAGTTATTCAATCTAATCTGTGTTTTATTGGTTGATTTTTAATAATTTATTCATATTTATTTCACACAATATGAACTACCAATGTCTAAATATTAAAACCATTAACTATAAACATTTATTGTTCGTGATATTACGATTAATGCTAATATATCAGGGTCTATTGTGGAGAAATGCAAGTCAGTTTATTTAAGATAGAGTCCGGCCAATGACCTGGCAGTCGACGCCGGTAAAGTTTTTTTTTTAGTTGGTAGTCTCCTAGAAAAAATCTGAGAGGAGTCCGAAACAACGTCCGTAAAGACATTTTTGTGAATAATTTGAAAATAATTAAATTACTCTATTGAATAATTAATTAATTATTTTCTCTGGGTTTCCATAAAGCTTTATTTTATTAAAATTTTGTATATACAGAGAGAATTTTAAATATTTTTCATCACGGGTTAAGTGTTAATTTAATTAAGTATCTCATTTTGATATTACATTTTAAAATTTACGCCCCAAACACGAACCAGCTAATACAAATTTAAATTTACGATATTATATTCCAAACTCTAGTTGGCGTATTACTATGAGTAATCAAATATTTAATATCTACATTAAATTGATTGTTCGATAGAGATGACGGGGTTACAATTTCATCGTTTGCATAAATTTCCATTTATAAAAGGGGAAAATCCCCATCTTGACATTGGATCATATTGATTTATGGCGATTAAGAAGATTTGCATGTATTAAACCGATTGGAAAATTTACAATTACACCGCCGTTGCGCTTTTCTTTCCGTATCGCTTTATTATTTTATAAAAAAATGGATTATTGTTTAAAAATTAACACATATTGGAGAACAATTCCATATTTATATTATATTCATTCACACAATCATTTTCATTTTAAATTCTAGCCGTTTTGTATATTGAGTTTATTTCTTTTAATTTATTGTATATTTTATTATATTTATATATGTAATTAATCTTTGTAGATCCGTGTAAAATTCCGTCAATAAATAAATAAATAAACAAACACAAAAATATAGCAAGTGTTAAAGGGACAAATTTTAAAATTAATATAAAGATAATTTTATTTTATTATTATTAATAATAATAATAATACTTTATTACCCAACAGATACATTTTCCAATTACAGGGTAACATATATATATATAAAGAAAAAGAAAATATAGATTTTAAAAATTATAATATTATGTTAAAACCCTGCGATTAATTTATTCCCAGAATGTAAATCAAACGTTTATAATTCTGCATAATCCATAAAAATAATCGTTTAATGAAAATCTGATAAAGAAAATATACGAATTTTATATTTATCTTTTTTTTAAATTAAATATAACAAAACATCCGCGTAATAATATTATCCTACAATGTACTGTACTTTTGCGAGATGTATTCATTTAAAGTACGATTAAATCCACATTATTAAAATTCGAAATTATCGGTAATATTCGCAAATCCGCTTTTGTTTATTCGATACTTCAGCCGGTCCGTGTAATTGGCGTGCGTTTCGGTGCGGCATGAAATATCGCTTTTTGAAATTTGTCGCCTAATTATTGCGATCATGTGTGAAATTATTATCGAATCCGTTCGGATCGAGTTGTAATTGATATTCGCCGAATGGAATGACGCGAAATTTCGGTGTCGTTTATCAATTTCGAAAATTGGAGCGATGGAACATTACGAAAATGCGCGCGTGTTAATTATTTGAAAATATTTCGTTAATAACGTTATCAGCGCAATTTTAATTTAGAGGAAGGTAAGTGATTATTACATAAAATAATTAAATTATTTGTAATCTTCTTCATGTTGATTGTGGAGACTTTAATTATTTAAATAAATTATTTCTCCTGCATAATAAATAATTTCAGTTGATGATCGGAATCTCCATTTCCAAATTACATATTAAAAATTAATAAATAATAGAAAGTAGAAGAAAGGACAACAATTTCTATTTAAATAATTTATTTGTGTTGTATGATTAAACCCATTATTTCGTAATACTTGTTATAATCAACGGAATTAATACTTTTGTTATGACCCATTTAAAATATTAGTATTATTCATTGTCAGTTTATAATTATGTTTCAGTTTGATTATAATTTACATACATTTATATATTTTGTTGTAATATTGATTTTTGTTGCATGTTTTGTAAAAAGGAGATACCGTAAATAAATAAATATAATCAACTAAGGTAAAAATTCTGAAAAAAAAAATAATAAAGAAAGTAAACTTTGTGTTAAAAGGAAGCTTTTGATAAAACTAATTACTTCTCACATCATGTTTTTTTTTGCACAGTTCAATTTCATAACTCTTTCACAATGTAGTCAAGCTTTTTTTGTAAACCAGTAATTATAACTTTGTTAAGAATGTAATCTTACCTTAATTAAATTCTTTTATACAAGTGTCAGTAGCTAAATATTTTATAACATATGATACATTTTATTAAAAATTTGTTTTTTTTTCTTTTATGTTTTATAAACTTTTCTAAAAACACTTATTTATATGTCAAACCTTGGGCCACTTCTGTTCACCCGCGCCATTAAGTTTACGTAAAAAAATTGCGCCTACATAGGTACATAGGTGGTAAGGAAATTTCAATACTCGTACTTAAAGAAAAACAAAGAAATATTTGTTGTTGCCGATTCAGATGGGCCTTTTGGCTTTCTAGAACCCCGCATTACGGGCTCTAGCGCCACTGGTTCTGGCATAAACTGACGATCTGAATATATTTGCTGCGTCAATGATACCATAGCACTTCAGCTTGATATTGAAGGCTATTCCGTACGGGAAATGTTAAATTTAACATATGCTTTATTAATTGACCTCATAATCTAAGTAACATGTAAATTAAAAAAACTCGCTTAGACTGTGATTTTAAGCTATAAGCTTGGTTTTGCTGTAGCTCGTGGCGCATCATTTAAAGAGAGCCAATGCCTTTTGCGTTATCGTAAAAGACTGATTTTTCATCCTCGATAATCAGTCTATAAAAAAAAACGTGTTAAAGTATAAACTACACAAATATCATGTGTTCTTATATTTTATTCATTTATCTCAGCCGTTACCATGTCAACTGTTTTTGTAATATAATAGAAGTTCAGTTTTATTAAAAGCTTCAGTTCTTCGTTCGTGCTGCTATTTTCATTCCGTGTCTATCTCAACTTAAACCATCACAAAACGCTTCTCTGTTATACAGCGAAATGGAAATATTCGATTAACAAAAAGTCAGCTTCTACGACTTAATCACATGAATATGTGCTAATAATCTATTTTTATTTTTGAATTAAAGTGTTAATTATTGAGCACCGCAAGAAGATAATTAATTGATTATTTGTTGTTAATTATTAATGAGGACATAATGTTAGCCGGAGGTGTGTTTTACATGCGAGCAAAACACGAGGAACCGGCGATAATTTCTCATATTGCTGATCTCTTTGGTGAGGGTGGACAGTTTAATCGTTCCCATGTCTTGCTGTCAGCCGAACGGACATTAATGCTTCCTCGTCCCGGGAAACAAATCCCACGCTTAATCGCATCCCGGGGTTAAAAAAAAAACAACATAAAATACAATGAAACAATAATAATAACAGCGTATCAAGTGAAATGCATTTTATTTAATACTCACAAAACAAAGAAAATATTTGTTAGTAATTTAATTAAATTTCACAAGACTTATAATAATAAAAAAAATAATTAAACTAATAATAATGTAAATAAAAACAGTTGTCCTTTATCTTACTTATTATTTTATTAATTTAATATGGAAACAGAAATATATCTAGTTTAATAAAAAATAAGAAGGAGAAAGGACAACAGTTTTTATTTACATT
The DNA here is from genome assembly GCA_963082785.1 of Philonthus spinipes. NCBI lineage: Eukaryota > Metazoa > Arthropoda > Insecta > Coleoptera > Staphylinidae > Philonthus > Philonthus spinipes. Next base: position 4,598,489 of record OY720300.1, read on the forward strand.
ATTATTAGTTTAATTATTTAAAAAGATATTAGAAGTCTTGTAAAATTTAATTTAAATAATAAAAGTCTACACTACCAACAACCAATATAAAGAAGATTTATTATTATTATAATATAATTATTATTAATATAATGTAACACTTACTTAAATGTGAGTTTCGTGATAATTTGATAGATATTTGAAAACACTTTTTACACTTATCTTCATTTATTTTAGTTAGTTACACATCTTTATTCACAAGTTTTTTGAGTTTACAATAATACTAATAACAATATAAAATATTTTGAAAATGTAAAGTTTTCTTGTCAATCGGCTATCGATCTAGGTCTTTCTGCCTATCTTATAATTAATTGTCTTTATCTTCTTTTGCAATTAAATCGATCAGGGTCAATTTATTTTGTTTATTAACAGATGAACATTATGGTCACCATGTCATTAATTAATTAATTATGTATGTATATATATATAAATAATAATAATCATTTATATTGTAACGAAAGTGAAAGAAGCAACTAAAAAGAATACTCTGGAATGTTTCGCCATGCGCACGACGGTAAACGTGGCGTTATGGAAACTTCTGGAAAATTCGAGAATCAAGCATTCTATAAAGCGCGCGTTAGCGGCAGTCTATCACGAACGTCCGAGTGTTCAACATCTAGTTATAAATAAATTGTGACAGTGTGATGTTAATAAATGTGTTAAGTGTACTCTAAATAAATAAATTGACATTATTTTACTTATTCTGAGTCTGATTAAACTCGATTTCGTAACAATATTTAACCGAGTCCAGCCCATTTGGACGTAGGACAAACAACAACAAAAATATATATTGTAATAATTGTATTCAATCCCATTGATAGAAATTAATTAATCTGCTGTGTACACAAGATTCCTCCACTACGTTTTGTTACTTTTTTTTACCTCATTCCAACTGAGTCTTTTTTTTGTTATTGACGTGAAAACCGGTGATTCGCCTCCGTCACAAAAAATGGATGAATTCGAATAAATATTACAAAATTAATAAAAAAAAGTATAGCACTAATTGTCTGAAGTGAAATAATATGGAATAAAATTAAATAAAGTGATTAATATTTAAATATTCGCAGTTCAATGCTCACCACTAAATTTATAGACATTTAGTAGGATATCATCAATAATACCGAATATACGGATACGTTCAAAACAGAACTGTATAGTATAAACAAATAAATAAATAACATTCTGCAATATTTTAAACTGCTGAACAATGATCGATATTTATATTCACAGAATAATCCAAATTGAGTGGAAATATACAACACAAATAAAAACATTTAGATCTCCATGGTTTCAGAGATATACGTAATGTTTGAATTTCAAATTATATCATTCGTTTCTCGAATAGCTTGGAAATATATACAACGAATAAAAGGTGGGTGGTTCTAGACTATATTTTTTGCACCTTATTTGTGCACAGTAGTAATTAGTGCTTCTTAGTAGACCTTTCCCTAAAATAGAATTATTTTTAATTTAATAATAATAATATATAAACAAAAATTAATGGTTTGCCAATGGGCTTTCCTTTATCACCATAATTAGCCGTAATTATATAGCACATCATTTTTCACAACAATGATTCTTCACAGCTTTTTGTTTTGGGCAAAATATGTTGATAACATTTTCTGTATTTGCAGTAATGCAACGGGACGATTATATTTATTCGAATATTATTTTAAGTCAATAGATACAAATATTACATTCACTTCCGAGTTTGGACAAAACAATAGCTTAAATATTTTAGACGTAAACATAAAAAATTCAATAAGTTAAAATTTAAAATATATAGAAAAGATACATTTACGGATTCAATAATCCGCAACAACTCTAACCATCCAAATCAAATAAAACATAATGTTTTAAATATGAGAATAATTTATTAATTATTTTTAAATCATTTTTTATTTAATTTAGTCTGAATAAAATATGATTTTAAATTGATTGCTTATTATTCGTATTTCCAATTATAATACAAAATTTGAATAAATAAATTGGAATGTGAATATTAAAATAAATGAGGGAATGTTTTCTTTAAGTACCAGATTTATTGCAAAAGTTCATGTAAAGACACTTTACAACAAAATATGTTAATTAGTCTTATTTTGTTTCGCAATAAAAATACTCAGACATAAAGAATAATTGCCGCTCACAAAAAAAACCATCGAATTTCCATTCGTAAACAATAATATCATTCCGAAAACATTGTTCTAATTTACATTTTAGAAATCGGCGAGTAAAACGAGTCGTTCTTCACGTTACATCACCGCCATCCAGTGGGTTCTCCACGTGTCCGCGGATACATCCAGTTTGAATCACCTCTTTTTTCATAATAATAAAGAAAAGTGAAAGAGAGAATCCGGTGCAGAACAACCACACGATCGGTTTATCGTTACTCAGAGCCGGTGATAATCAAAAGGCGAATTTGTGGGACTTTCTCTCCCGGTTTACCTTTTCAACTTCGTTGTCGCTCTTTTGGTGGGCACCAACCACGCCCTATTCTTTTCGAAAGAAAGCGAACGCGGCCGGACGGACGGATGTTGTTCAGTAATTTATTACTGTTTTCGTATCGCATTTTCAAAATTCTTTTCTTGGCCCATTAATAAATTTTTCTTGTAGTTTAAGATGGAGTGGAATTAAATATAGTCCATAAAGAAAATGCCATTATAATGAAATGTGTATATATAATTAATGGAGCTGATTATATTGCAAGTATATACCGGGTGAATACTTTCATAGGCGAGCATAGGCAATTAACACAGAGAGACGTTTTTTTGCAGATTGCAACGTAAATAATAATTAGGTAGGCTGAAAGACCACTGGTTGATAGCCAGTTTCAGAGTTGGAAATATATTGTAAACGTTAGTGTATTGTTAGATAATGTATTGTAACTGTATATTCCAATCTCAGAAATAAAGATGTTTATGTATCTATGTAATAATTAGGCAAAAGGTGGCGCTTGCGTCGTCTTTAATTTATTATAGTAAATAAATTAGTTTATGATAACTATCATTAAATTTCTTCTAAAGTGTTTTCCATCGAGGAAAAGATATTCATCAAAAAAACATTTACAGAGAAAATAGTTACCTAATGGTGCAATATTTGTTTTTGGTGCAGTTTTTTGTTTCCAAGATTTTTGAAGACGTTATTTTTGACGTTATACATTCATGTGTCGACAAAGAGCTCAGGTGTTTCAATTCCTTGTTGATGACACCAGAGCATGATTTTCTTTAATACTTTTTCATAAAAAAAACGCAGTATGCAAAAGAATCTAATTCATTTCACGCAATTTCTTTCAAGTCACTTGGATCTTGAATATTTACAGTAATTAAACACTGTACATACGCAAAATTTATGTAATCCTTAATCTAGCCTTAGGGCTGTTGGGTTATTAAATAAATAAAACTGAGTAGTTAATTTTTCTATGCGTTTCTTCTCTCTCGCGCTTCTATATTTAGATATTTTAACAGAGCTCCATTAATTTTCCCCCAAACAAAAAATCGCTCTGGTCGTTAATGGGTTAATGTAATAAAAATTGTAATTACTTATAATAAACATTGTGCACATTCCATATTTCATTTTTACAACCAATGTTACTTAAAATATATCACTGTCAACAAAAATTCCGAACAAACGGCCACAACAGCAAAAAAAGCAATCAACAAAGCACACTAAAACCGATTGATTCCACGGATGTAAATGCGTTTGTGTAATTAAATCATCCCGTGCATTGATTGAAAGTTTGAGTCTACTCTACCGTAAATAAAACGCGTTTTTTTTTTAAACCGAAACTTTCCTGCTTTTTAATAAACTAAAGACATAAACATCACTGGTCGATAGACAATTAATTATGTTTTGATATGAAGCAAACATTTAACTTTTTTATACCACTTTTTATTAAAATAGTATAAACAGGCTGAAAGACCTCCGGTCGATAGCCTATTCATCATTTACAGAATATAATTCTAATTTTTGTATATTATTGTACATACTTATACACATTTGAATAAAGATGGTTAGTTAGTTAGTATAATCACTTGGTATTATTTCATTGATTAAGTGAAACGTTACCAAGTGTTTTCTTTAATGAATAGTTTATAAAAAATAAGTGTTTATATATAACATTATATTTAAAATTTAAAATATAAAAGTATAGAGAATAATCAGGTATTTTCTCCAGATTATTAAAACTCCATTGAGTTTTAGTAGATATTTCTTTAGTGTTTATTACTGACGGATTTATTAAAAAAGTGTTAAAATATTCGTGGGCCAAAGCTGATTTATCATTTTTCGTGCTCCAACTATTTTTTCAGTAAGTGATCACAGGCCGGGAAAATTTCGAGCATTGTCCCAGCCTAACAAAGAAAACACAAAACAAAATTAGAAAAATTCCTTTATTTCTCTACATGGTTTGTATCAAGCCATAGATGTTCGATAGCTTCGTTACTATATTTTTAATGAGAATCGTCGAGCTTCTCAAAATTGCCATCAACCACAGATTCCATCTCTTCACTTTTACCAATTCTTTTACCACCAAGCCATATTTTTTCAAGTTTGGAAAAAGAATATAATTCGAGGGGGTAAATCTGGCAAATAGGGTGTTTGAGGAAGCAGTTCGAAGCTTTTTAAGGTTGGTACTTTTTACATTTGTTAATATTTTCAAGCAGCGGTAGTTTGCTTGAAAATAATCTATATAATAGGTCAGGAATTTTTAGGACTACCCTCGTGTATTTGAAGCATTTTCTTCAATACATCATTTTGTAAATTATTGTTGTACTCTTAAAATGGGCTTCAAATGGAATCCACATTCAACTCATAATTAATTGAATACTCTTTTCTATTTATATAGTAAAAGTGTTCTACGTGGCGCTCGACAATGTTTAGTTTATAACATTGTGAAGCACCATTTTTGGTATTCAAGAACTAATTACAAAAATCTTTATATATATATTGCTTCCTTTTAGGGCAATCACGAAACGTCTCGCGTTCTATTAGCAACCAATGCCGTGATTGCATTCCAGTTTTAGCCTTTGTTTTCAGCTTCCTTTAGAACGCTTCTCCGCCACGTTGTTCTCAGCCTACCCATTCGGCGACTTCCTTGAAGTCGACCAAAATTTAATTGGCGATTTCTTTGTGGATGTTGGAATGGTTTCCCGGAAGAGTTAGCCACACTCTTCGGAAAAACTATTCCTACATCGTCCTTTAAACCTCGCATGGAATCCGCAAGGAAGTCGCCATTTTCTTCTTTTTTATTTCCAGGTCTATTTGTTCTTGCTTAATTAGTCTGCATAGTTGGAGATTTTAGACTGTATTTGGCCAAAATATTTTGGTGATTCTACCCAGACATCGGTTTACAAATACTTGTATTTTCCTCATATTTGCGGCCGTGACTCTCCATGTCTCACAACTATATAACAGTACTGCTTTTATATTGGAATTGAAGATTCGTATTTTGGCATTTCTTGTAATTTGAGTTGATTACTCAACAGACCGTAACATTTCTTCACTTTCTGTATTCTGCTGTTAATATCCTCATCTGCACCGCCATATTTTGTAGAATACTACCTAAGTAGCAGAATTCATCTACATCTTCAATTGTGGAGTGTTCCAGCCCAAATGATAGCGTGTTCTGCGTTCCGATCGATATCGCCTTGATATTACAAAAATAATTAAACTGAATTACTTATTTTGTATTGCCAATTGTCCACCACATTTCATATTATTTTGCTCTGGCATTAGTTGATGGCAGGTATATGTTCAATCGTAACGTTAAAAACAATAAGAAATATAATTTACTTTATCCAAAAATTGCGATTGGAAATTATTGAATAATATAAAATTAAAAAAAAAAATCAATTTAGTTGCTTTAATTTGTATAGATGAGTCTGTCATTTAAAGAAATTTGAACTACTTTACCAACAACTCATAACAGTAAATATTTTATTTCAGGCATGCAGCTTTTAATCTATGAGAATTCACAACTTATTTTCTTTATGTTGTTGCTTTATGTCAATCAAATAATTAGGTTTTTATTATTTTCTTTATAATGTTAAAATACGCTATATTGTTGTTATCTTGTATATTGTCTTGTAATTGGGAAATCTTTGTTTCCTGTTGGGCAATAAATATTATTATTATTATTTAGCCACATTGACGGAATGTTTTCACTCATATCTTCATAGGATTCGTTTTAGATAAAATAATAATAGCAGAAAATTCAATAGGATAAAAAATAAGAAGAAAAGCCAGATTGAAAAGCTATATTCTTCTTAAGAAGAAATTCTACTAAAAATGAATGTAAGACAGGTAAATTTGAAAGTAATGAAGTTATAATATAAACTTGATCCTCTCGTAATACTGTAGTTATTTTTATTAGTGTTAGAAAAGAGCTCAAAAGTTCTTAGTGGGTGAATACCTTTTTATACGAATATTAATAATACTTCATATTTTATTATTCTTATAAAATTGAAAGATTATTTTACTCGAATAAATTGCTTTTTCATATATTGTATTATAACTCATGAACCATGTATTATATTCTAGCGTAAAGCTAAAACAAGCGCAGGTACAACAAAATTAAATTCCTTAAACCCTTAAAGACCTTGCAAGTGCTTATATTTATTATTTTACTAATTGTTTAATTTTAAATGCATTTAATTTTAATCAAAAAATAATGGTCAGTATTTGAGTTGCTATATTGAAAAAAGGTTTAGATTTTAAATAATTAAATATATATAGAAAGTCATATTTGAATCACATAAAAATAAAATATGAAAATTATTATTAAATCCAGAGAATAAAAAGACTTTCTATTAAATCGAAACAAATAAACTGATTTAATAGAATACTCTATATATCCAGAGGTTTTTGTATGACACAATATATTGTAACGAAAGTGAAAGAAGCAACTGGAAATAACACTCTGGAATGTTCCACCGAGCGCGCAATGGTAAACGTGGTTTCATGGAAAGTTCTGGAAAATTCGAGAAACAAGCACGCTATCTAAGCGAGGAGTTTATCACGAACGTCCGAATGCTCAACATCAAGTTAGAAATAAATAGTGACACTGTGTTGTAAATAAGTGTGTTAAATGTACTGTAAATAAATAAATAGACATTGTTTTACTTATTTCGGAGTCTGATTAAACCCGATTTCATAAAAAATATTATTATTTTTCTTGTAAATAAAGGCTGCATGAATAATTGGAACAAGAAAAGAAATATTAAATAAAACAAACGAAAAATCTTTACAAAAAATAGTGTTTTCTTCAAATATTATTTATGCATTGTAGTGATTATACTACAACCTTGTTTGTATTGGATAAGTCTGTACCGGCTTCAAAAATTTTAGGAGATGCACCAAAAGTGCCCTCTCCACCCACTCACCCTTCATGGATACACTGCCCGCGCTATTTTCCGCCTTTCTTTATACGAAACTTTAATCCCCAATAATACATGATTTTCTTTAATACTTTTATTTATTTCCTTTGTTGTTGTTGTTGGAGTACATTGAGACGTAATAATATAGAAGTACCAGTGACATTTCGCCCAATCACCATTGTGCACATGGATGAAGAAGTAGTGGTGGTAAACAAGCCCGCTTCTACTCCAGTAAGTAGCGCCGAGACTACTAACAGTACTGAGAGTCTTATGGATATTATTAATTGAGTTGAGGATTTAATTTTTGGAGGGATTTTAAGATTTATCGTAATGCAGAGAAGGATTAAAACTTCCAGAGTAAGCAGGTCTGCGGCTACTTTTTGGTTTATATAGGAAATTCGTTGGGGTAAGGGGATATATTTTATAAATTTTTCAATATATTAATAATTAACTAAATTTAATCAATGAGGAACATTTTTAATATTTCCCGTCCGTTATTGCGAATGGATCGGCTTACAAAGTGCGCAATAAAACAAACACTCCCGGATATCGGATTACAGGATAACGAGGTTTTTTTATTCCGCCGGATTTATCAATAGCCTGTAACTTTTTTGCCGTTGAATGAAAGTTGTTTAAAAAACAAACTCGCAAAAGTTATGTAATGGAAAGCCGCGCTTTCAGGATTTATCCCGCATCAGTTCAGCTTTGAGAGTTTGTATTATTATTATTATTATTTTGTAAGGACAAGTGGGAAATTGTCGAAACAATCAAAAGTAACAATACTTATTAGTTCCTTGATTTAAATAAGAGATATTATTTTATTCTAAACCGTGCATTACTTATTTTAAATAATTTCTGATTTACAACTATATTTCTTCAACGGTATAACTTTTAATGAAAGTTAAAATATGAAAATGACTTCTGACATAGATTCCTAGATATCATTTTTTTTATAATATTATTTATTCGATCTCTACAAACATGTTGGGGAGTCCGACGTGGTCCAGGAAATCTTCCTTCTAATGCCGTTTATCGTGAAAACGAAAGTAATGTTCCTACATATAAATCTAACAAACAGAAACATCCACCATGGTTTTAGTCTGTAATCAAAGGGAATTTAATCTCAAAATCTCAAGTTCAAACCTTGATAAAGTCTTCATGCTCCAGAATCATAAAAGACATGATAGATAGATAGATGCAGATAAAAATTTAAAAACCAACAACTAATAACAGTACAAGCAATCTATTTTTATGAATGCATTAAATTCTTTAGAAAATGGGAGTGTTTTCTACTTCTGAAATAATATGAAAAGTAAGTACTACACTAGGTAATAAGTTTCATTATAGCATTTTTAGGTTTACCCCTATAAACCTAAATATGTTTTACATCACGTGGTGAAACAAATTCAATCCAACTTCATTCATTTTCCACGTCATTCAAGGTAGAAATCAATACAATTTTGTGTATTTTAGGAAGACGCGCCCCTTTCCTTTCCCGGCCCGCCGATAACAAACAACCCTAAAGATTCCGCGTTATTTCCAAATCTTCGCATTGAGAACGTCCCGTGTATTTGCCAACAAACATTTTACAACTGTACACAGGCGGGGACAAATAACCCGGCCGTTTCGCGTTTTCACTTTTTTTAAGAAAACCTTCCATTTGATATTGATTCGTGGGATATACACAGAGATATTGTTACAAGTCTTTAATGTGTCGCGAATAAAAAGGAACGCGATAATTTTACACAACTTTTAAGTGAACCTTGTTCAAATATGGATGACCTATGTAATGAGTATGCGTAAGATGTACCGTGTCTTGTGTTTAAATATAAATAAATATATATTCGAATAAAATAAAACAAACAGTAAAATCTAAAACTAAAAATTACATCTATCTATTCTCTAATATGATTAGAGTATGTTATGAATGGGATGATATTCATAACATACTCTAATCATATTTTTTTTTGCGTCAACTCGACGGGAACACATTTTCAAAAGATAAACTTTGGCAGAAAGATCCGAAATCTTTGAAAGGACAATCTCAAAATTATTTAAAGTGCTGTATTATACAATTAAAGTAATGTAAAAGTCCCTGAATAAAGATAATATGTATATATATATATATATATACAGAGAGGTTTTTTATCGGTATATATTAAGGGAAGTGTATACCTGCAAAAAACGCGAGACAATTGCAATGAACTGATTTATGTGTGTATATTTAGTTGACTATTTGGCATATATGTGTTCAGTTGCGTGTTATAGGCAACTAAACACACATACATTAATGCATTTGATTCGCGTATTTTGCAGGTATACATAGGGGAAATGTATACTGATAAAAAAAGCTCTCTCTCTCTCTCTCTATATATATATATATATATATATTCAATGACTCTTTCTACCCATATATATATATAACCCTACACCCAGTTGCATATATATATAATTTTTATAAATATAATATATAAAAAATATATTTTCTTTCTCTTGTTTGTAAAGAGCGACCAATATATTTTCATAATAGTTGTTTAATTTTCAAACTTCAATTATAAATACACGCATTAGCATATTCATAAAGTTAAATTCTATATAACACAGACTTCACAAATAAACGACATATATAAAATTTAAACAATTTCCAAACAAAACAGCACTCGATTTAATTAGCGATTAATAACAACACACAAAGCAACGCGCAATTTATATCGAACAACAAACGTAACTGCCATTTCGAAGCAATTAATATTTACACTTAAACTCTATTAAAATTAATGCACACAAACGCTTTGGGCAATTAAACATTATAAACATAACGACGCCGATGTGTTGTGCAAACGCTCCTCGTTGTACCATTCCGTTTGATATCAGGAATTCATTTCAACTGCGGAAATGATGGCCATGGTCCGTTTCGAATAATGGCTCTTGAATATTTTCCAATGGAAAATCGCGGTTTCGTGTTTGAAAGAAAAACTGGATTGCTAACATATGAGGAGTGGACGTGAACGGTCAAGTCGTTTCCATTCGTGTTATTTTATATGGAAAAGCGAAGTTTCATTGTATCCCACTAGGAATGGGCTGACATTTCAGTGCGGTTTACTAAAGCTGAAGCATCGCGATGAATCACTTTTAATTAAAATGATCAAAGCCTATCATGAGATACAGTATGTTGTTGATATTTTTAGAGTAACGATTTTTGTAAACGTGTGGAAACAGTGGCAAAATAGATATCAGTTCGATTTTTGATACATTAAAAATTTAGTACACCAATTACAATTTTTTGTTGCAGTCTTACATACATAAGATTTAATACCTAATATACATCCTTATAATTATTGCTAGATCTATAGGGCTATCATAAAGTAAATGATATATTTCAACGTAATATATATTTTTAACAATTAAACTAAGAACAACAAAATTAAATAAATTTAATTGCTCAAATAATGGAATTTCTTGTCTAAAACCCTTATTTTTTTGGCTTTTTCAAACATCCCCAGGTTTGAAGAAGCTACAAAATCGTCAATGCAGGGTTTGAAGATTCGATGGCTTCTTCAAATCCCCACAATTTCGAGGGGTTGTAGATTTTTTCTTTCACCAATGTATTTTAAATGGGGAATTGTTATGAAATTTTCATGTTAGTTATTTAAATTCGTTTCTATCAAAACAAAAAATAACGTTACTCAAAATAAAGCTATCTGCAGATACGTGTTCCGGAATCTATCCCTTGTCAGTACTGCTATGCCTTATGCAATTTAAAGATATTAAATTAAATTAAAACTCTATTCAATCATATTAATTCAATTAGGCAAAAGGTGGCGCTTGCGTCGTCTTTAATTTATTATATTAATTCAAATCAAACCAAATTAATTCAATTTAAATCAAAATCAAATCCAATTAAAAGAAACGAATTTAATTAAATTAATAAAATTGAGCGATCCTTACCGGCCACAGTCTGAGATTGTAATAACCGGGCACAAGGAAGCAAACAATGTGTGCTTTTTTAAAATTATAACTTTGTATATAAGTAAAGATGTTAGTTATTACTATAAATTAAATGCTATGGACTAAATCAACAAATAAAAATACATGAAAATATTTTTAAATAACTCGTGTAATTTTCACATTTAATTAATCCTCGTTAATGGATGTCCGAAAGCGTTTTCAATTATCCATTAATTTAAATTAATTTTCACCATATATTCTAATCTACGCTTTCATCTCCCCTTCCGCCCTTCAAAGTAATAATGAAGAGATTAGTATTTATAAGGCTTCTTACACCCGAAACTCGCAGGTCCGGCTTATCGAACCCTCCATGGTCCCTTTGGCGTGTTTGTTCCGGTCAAGCCCTCATATCGTTTAACCTCGTAAGGGCCGTAACGACAATAATAAATTGCTCAACGCCATAATACCCCAAAGTTACAGAACGATATTATGCAAAAATGTATATATATAAATATATATATATATATATATATATATATAATGACCCTTTCTACCCATATGGGTGTAGGGTTATGCAAAAATACGCATTGTTAAAATAAGGATTAGACGGAAGAGGAATTTCGGAAGTAGTTTCACTCGTTTGTGTAATTTAATTCAACACTGATATTTTTTATAAACTTAATACTCTGTTTATTCCTTACTATATGTTTAAATCAATAATTAAGCAGGTCATCACAAGAACTAAAACTAGATAAACGCCCCCGCCACCGAAATAATAAAAACCACTGAAAAAACCGAAAAAAAAAACACCGAAATAATAAAGACGCGCATTCCGTTCGTTTGACAAAATTGATTGTAAATACAATTATCGCTTAGTTTTAAATTGTCAGTAAAAAATAACATTGGATTTAACATCAATATTTCACCATAATAACGATCCCGTAGTACAATAAATACTATCATCCTTTTACCATCTAAACATACATGGAAAATCTATTGTGCTCATGTGGGTTGCCTTCTATTCCAATATGTGGAATAGAAGGCAATGAGATTGCAGATAGAGCATCCCTTCAGGCTGCCGAAATGGATACAGTGAACGATATTAAGTGTGGACCCGACGACGTCAATTGTAATATTTAAATGCTGGTCAACAAGAGATGGCAACAAGAGAAACTTGGATATATAAAACCAAATGCTGCTGTATGGAAATTACCAATCAAGGTCAACAGACTACAAGAAGTGGCATTAACCCAATTAGGAATAGGTCATACAAATATAACCCACTCATTTCAGGATGATTTAATTGAAATTAAAACACTTGGTTTATTTCATTTATTTTAAATCATCCAGAATTAATTCAAAAATGTTTTACCACGGGTTAAGTGAGAAATTAATTAAACCACTCCTTTCTGTTGACAAGAGAAGAAGAACCAACATGTAACACGTGCCATATCCCTCTAACCCTGAAGCAGATTATATATGCACGAAAGAGCACGTAATAGGCTACATGGGAACGCAGCAATTGTAAATCCTCATTGGAAAATGTTCTTGAGTTCCTTCAAGCGATGGAATTTGAGTTAAATTGTTGTTGTGATCAGTGAACAATATTGTATTATACATTAAAGTAATCTTAAAATAAGCAGGAATTTCATCAGATAAATTAAAAATTATTTTAATGTTTAGTTTCTGTGAAAAATAATTATGAAAAACAATGAAAATTGATCAAATTAATAGCAAATTTTAAATTAAATTTTTGCCAATAAAAACTTGTACAATGAAAATTTAAAGGATTTCATTAAATTCAGCATTTAAATAACTTAGCAGACATGACTTATTAATTTCATTATATCTTACAATTTTCTTTTCTAACTTAAACTAGTAAATTGACGTAATACACGAAAATTAACGATTAATTTTTATTTAGACTGATACTTTATACTTGATAGATAAAAAATGTAAACATTCATATTATGAAATCCAAAAGAATAACTCTATTTTCAAACGATTATTTCCATTTTACTATATAGCTATCTCTTTCCACTAAACCGCAACCTTAAGGCTAATGACCACAACTGTCGATTCCTTTAAAATTATATAAAAAGATCACTGTAGTATTGTCAGTAAGAAATTACTATTAGATTTAACGTATTTCATTGTATTATTCTTGTCATAATAAATGCAAACATGATTTTTCGAATATTTTTAAGAATAATACAAATCTTGATAAAATTTCGATTCACTGCGTTCACCCTCCATCCACTAGATTTTGAATTGAACGTGGAATAGTCTACTTGGACCTCGTAAGCATCTTCCTGCGCCTACGCTTTAGCCGTTACATACGCTTACAATGCCACTTCGCTCTCATTTTCGAGCTGTTACAAAAGCTCTAACAGAAGGATGTGCCAATAATATCCGAAATAAATTGGATTCAAACCAGTTTCACTAGAGTTACTCGTTTCTCACCGACGAGTGTAAAAATTTCAGAGAACATTTTTTTTAATATTCCGTTTGCTATCTCCACTGTCGTGTTTTTACTCGCATCATAGAATTATATTTTACAATTTTTGAACCAGTGCATTATCAACATTACATAAGCTTATACTTACATTTATAACTAACTAACCGTCTTTATTCAAATGTGTATATGTATGTACAATAATATACAAAAATTAGAATTATATTCTGTAGATGATGAATCGGCTGTCGACCGGAGGTCTTTCAGCCTTACATTTATATTTACTTAACAAGAAAAATATTGTGTTAGTCTGTCCGGGCTATCGATCTGGGGTCTTTCTGCCTCACTACACTTATTTATTTAATATTGAATGTGAGCGCTACAGCGCTCTGTAAATAGCCTTTTTTGAATGTACATCGTCGCAGCGCTTTAAAAATTTAAATATAGAATTGTTAAGAAAATTACTTGATATGTTTGATATAAAATAATTCATAATATTTCTGTATATGTAATTATTGTAGGCTATATAATTTGTATGAAAGTTATTGTTTACTTTTTTTGAACTGTGGAAGGTGGAATCCATTTACGGACGGAGTGTGGGACTCCTTCCAGTCAAGTGTTGACTGGAAGCCTATCCACAAAAAGCCGGTCTCAAGTTTAAAACTATGCTCTGACTTATTTTCTTGTATGAAACCTATTGAAAGTTATGTCACGCATTGCCCATAGGTTCTAAACTACATTAATTAAATAAAAGCTATAAATTAATAAAATAAAACTTAAACCCTAAAATAAATTTAATAAAATTTAAACCTACAACAAGTTAAAATCTAAACATAAAACAAATTAAAACCTAAACCTAATATCACAAAAGAGACGGCACTGAGGTTGTAAATGGACCTCAAATGCTGAACTATAGAACAGCTAAGCTAACACGACACTGAACAATAATAATTATTGGTTTTATTTCTGCGATAAACTTTAATTTATCCCGTAATTGGCCTTTATGGCTCCTGGGCTTAAATAAATAATAGAACATAAATAACCATGGGTCAACCAGGTATTTCATCAAGCGTTCCTTAACTTCTATGTTACATTAACTCTTAGTTGTTGCGGATGAAATAAATTAATGAAATACATGTATTCATTTATTTAGTTTTAAAATTCACATTTTAAATAATATGCATTAAAGAATATTCGAGTTATGTATCTTATTTGTTGCTCTACTTATTTTTCCGGGTCAATATGTATTTTCACTTGTTTGTTTGATGCTGTTTAGAGTTTGTTATTGAAAATTAACTGATGATGTTACATCAGTGAAATTTCATTAATGTTAACCTTAAATAGGGCCATGTCAATTAAAATGAAATTTTCTCTAGGTTAATTTTCAATAACAAACTCTAACCAGCATCAAATAAACAATTGAGTATGGAGTAAACTGAGTTTTAAATTTATTAATTCAAATTAGTATATATACGACGGTGCAACCACCAAACACAACAGCATTATTGTTGTGAAAATTGGTGAATGCGCCGGGTTGATTTGACAAATACTGTTTTCTTTAAAAAAACATTGTTTGTTATTAACTTTTAATTAAAAAATAGATAAATTTATTAATAATAATCACATATATAACTAACTTACCTATTTAGATGAATTACAATAAGAGTTCAACGTTTTTACTCGCTGCGAAACTTTGAACTTATTTTGTTATTCATCTGAATGGATAAGTTAGCTATATATGATTATTATTAATAGAGATAATTATTATTTTTAACTAAAAGTTATTAATAGATAATATTTGTGTTAAGGAAAACAATAATTTGTCAAATATACCCGGCGCATTCAACAATTTTCACAACAATTTCATTGCCGTCTTGTTTGGTGGTCACACCGGGCTCTTTTAATATATATTATTTCATGTTTGCAACACAAATATAATTAATTGGCAGAAAGATCGACGGTCGATTGTCATTTTTTTGAGGTCTAGCAATTTGTAAATGATTGAATATATATATTATGAAATTATATAATGTAGTGATGGGCAAAATCGATTAATATTAGTAATCGAGTATTACTAAATATGTCATTTTAAGTATTTAAAACAAAAAAGTGACTTCAAATTTATGTTTATTAATAAATGGGAAGTTATTTATGATATTTTTATAATAAGTAACATTCATAAAATTATAATATACTTAATTTAGCAGTAATAAAAAGATCGACTTTGCCCATCACTAATATAATGTAATACTCAGAAATAAAGATTGTCAATATATATACAATTAATCGTGTTTTTATAGGATCAAGAACTTAAGATATAAACATATATTGTGGCTTCTTGGAGGCCTTCACCTTTTTAGCATCAATAGGCTTCTGCGACCTGAGGACAGCACTGGCCCTACAGAGGAGAGCCTTTATCAAATCTGCACGGTACCTGATTTAAAGGATACTTAGGTTCATTGTAGACTTACCAATTAACAATATTTTAAATATTTTTAATGTTGAAAACAATTTACGTTGTGATGCCCAAAAGAAATTCATAAATAATAAGTGAATAAATAAATTTGTATAAACATAGAAAAATAACGAAAATCCACAATTAAAAAATATAAAATAAAATCTCAGATTAAATTGTATTGTCAGTATTATTAATAATAATCATAAGTATTCTGTACTGCCCAACTGAATAACCAATTACTAAACAATTTACAGGGTGTAAGTGATTGCATTTATTGCATATACAATAATAATAATAATAATAATACAACAATGTGGTAATGAACATTTTTTTCACAGCATCGTATGCCCCCTCGAAACCCTTAAACTTTTGTTAGAAACAATTTTTGTACAATGCATATTTGTCGAGATATTCTAGTAGATGAATTAAAATGGGCCACACTGTATATAAATGATATTATAACCGATATATAACATATATTAATAAAAATATAGATGATAGACTATTATACCAATATAAAATAAAAATACACCTTAAATAATAAAATATTCAACCAGCATTCATGTAGCTTATGGAAAACTAGTAATGGCCAATTCGGTTTATCGAATTTCATCAGACTAATGTGATCCATGTGTAATGGGTAGATGAAGGCAGTTGAACGGACTTTGTATTGTGATTAAATACCTGATATGCAGATAAGGATGACACAATCAATTTTAAATTTTCTTGAGAATAAATTAATTAAGAACCCGAAATTAATTAGGAATTTAAATTTTTTAATTGGATTTTGTGCTTTTGTTTATTTTTAATTATATATATATATTAATTATGTTTTTTTTATAAAAAATGAAATTACATATATTGAATGTGCCCGCTGCGACCACCAAACGCGGCAATAAAATTATTGTTATAAATAATGGTGAATGCGCCGGGTTGATTTGGCAAATTTTGTTTTCTTTGACACAAAGATTGTTTGTTAACTTTTCTTTCTGTCTTTCTTTCTTTCTTAATCTTATCCTCTTTTACCCGTATTGGGTGTCGAGGTTTTGTTAATTTTTAATAGCAAAAAATAAATACAAAATGACTTTAAAATAATTAACAAATTATTTCCACATTTAGCTCTGTGACTTTTGACTTACGCTATATTATAATTAGTTAGGATAAATAGAAAAGAGTATTCATTCTCTTGGTCACAGTTATTTAAATAAATTAAATAAAAATAATTAATAAATTATTTCCACATTTAGCTCTGTGACATTTACGTTACGTATTATTCATAAAAAAATATATATTTATTAATAATAATCAGACAACTACATACATTTTAATAAATATTAAGTATACTAAATAAAATTAAAGCGTTTGTTTGTCCTGAGTTATGTACCTGAGGTCTTCCTGCTTATTTTTTATATTTATATAAATTTATTCATTCCCTTAGAATTCATGTTTTTTTTTTGCGCATCTCAACGTAAGTTGATTAATCGTTTTAAACATTTTCTCGGCATAAACTAAACTGGGTCGCTGCGAAACGTTGAACTCCTTTTATAATTCATCTCAATGGGTAAGTTAGATAAACAGCGCGGTAATTAATGTAATGTTTACTTAAAGCTTTATAAACAATAAATAATGGTCCGAAGCTTTGTATGCGTTGGCAATATATCTTCGAGCTGCATAGAATCGATAATAGAAAGTGTGCTTCTTAAAAATGGTGTGATTAATTGAATTACGCGAGGATTATAATTATGAATAAATTATATTTCATCGAAAGTGTTAATATTATAGATGGTTTTAAATTGAGGAATGTTGAAGAATTTAATTTCGCTGCATTCAATTATTAAAAGTAAATTTCATAATTAAAAGTAAGGGGAAAGACCTCTCGTCGATAGATTATTTTCGAACATGGCGTCTAATAGCATTATATATTTAAGTATATGTTTTGTAAAACGGCTGCAGACCGAATGTCTTGGAGGAACTTAATGAAGGAGTATCACTAGAGCTCAATTCTGACTTTAATCAGAATTGAGCTCTAGTGATATTGGAAGGAAGGAAGAAATTGTAATATGAGGAAATAAAGATTATATATATAATTTTTGTGTAATATACTTTTTCAAATTTTGTTATTTTCCTAAAAAAAATATGGGTTAAATCCGGGACAACAACAACAACAAAGTTAAGTGTTTTCTTTATATTAAAATTAAATATAATTGTTTTTAAAAAGTAAAGTTATATAAATAGAAAAGAGTATTATTCATTCACTTGGTCACAGTTATTTAAATATATTAAATAAAAATGATTTGAAAATAATTAATTAATTATTTTCACATTTATTTTATATTTAAAAATAAATTACTTTTTAGCTTTATTTAGTAAGTAATATTTCCCTTGTTCTAACTACTGCCATTTTTAATCAAATTTTCAAGCGAACGAAATTCATCCACCCACTTAAAATCAAATTTTTCGTCTCAATCAACCCCAAACGCACCTTTCTCATTCTTCCCCTTCTATTTTCCTTTTTTCTCACAAAGTTAACACGCCTCGCTCTTCCGCTCCCCCATTAAGAAATAAATTACTGCCCCGTTCCCTCTCCCTTTTTTTCCCTTTGCTGTAAATTCCAGTCTAATTGCTTCCATCCAGGACCAATTTGTATTAGACAAGGAGGCGATTTTAAATTGGAATTAAGGCCGGAATTAAATTGTATTTATTGCCAGGACGGCACTTTTCTCCCGAAACCTTACTTTTGCGGAAAAACGGACGGGCCGTCACTTCGATTTATTATCGTCCTCGTCCCCGCTCTGACAGACTGTTTGTGGAGTGTCGGAGGCCGGTGGAGAAATTTGAATTGATTGACTGTAGAAA
Organism: Philonthus spinipes; assembly: GCA_963082785.1. Classification (NCBI taxonomy): domain Eukaryota; kingdom Metazoa; phylum Arthropoda; class Insecta; order Coleoptera; family Staphylinidae; genus Philonthus; species Philonthus spinipes. The sequence goes on from OY720300.1 coordinate 4,617,618, forward strand.
GCTGCTGTAATTAAGCGTGGAGTGAGGAGAAATTAATGGCTGTATATTTTTGTTTATTTAAAAAAAATCTTTATTTTTGAAATATTTACACCGTTACAAATATTTACAAATTGTAGGTCCTCAGAAAGTGACTATTGACTGCCGGTCTTTCTGCGTATCTCTGCCCAGTTCTTGTTGATTTATTCAATCTTCGTAATCACTCAAGATTTAATTTTTCTTTCTCCCTACTACTTTCCCCCCTGTCGGTCTAATAATAATAATAGGCGGGGTTAATGTTCAGGAAGGGGTTGTTTCAATAGATAAACTTACAGTGTAAGTAGTTTTTGCAGTTGTAAAAAGGGATTGATCGAATTTTATTGATCATTGTCAGAAATTTTCCTTGTTTAATTTCAATAATAATAGGAATATAACTTAGTACGAATAAAAAACACCCTAACAACAATGTCAACGTGATGTACACGAAAAGAAACCAAACGATAATAGAACCCGCTTGCAATTCCAGGTGTGTAATTTAAACCAATTTAAAACGGTCAGTTTTACGGCCACGCCGGGACGTATTTACTGCGGGCGACGTTTTAAATGCGGATTTATGAATGGCAAAAAAAATAGTACGTTTCTCTCTCGTGTGTGTTAGTGTGTGTACTTATTCATGGACCGAATTAAAATAAAGAGACGAGACTTGCGAAGACCGCGCCGCATTCTCATGCAGATTTCCCCCTTTTGCTCCGTGTTTCGGGGGATGTTTTGCATATTTAGACATAAGGGCGCGGATATTGCCGGAAAAACCGGAGGGAAAAAATGAAAAAAAAAAAAGAAACAAGATTGAATTGCATTACCGGATTATGGGTTTTAATATTTACTCTTTTTGAAAAGGGAAGCGTTTAAAGTTTATTGGACGCATTTCATGAATGGATCCTGTAATATCAGCTGAAAAGGAAATATTGAATTTAATATAAGATATCCTTGTTAAATGTAGCAAAAAAAAAACATAAATTAAATTAAATTAAATGTTATAGCAACAACTATACATATACAAACATCTTTATTGAGACAATTACATATTACAACTACAATAGCATATATATGAGGTGCGTTCAAAAAGTAAGGTGACTTTTCAAATTTCACAGGCAACGTACATTCTAAAGTAAAGACGACGCAAGCGCCACCTTTTGTCTAATTTCAAGTGGCATCGTCAACGATTTGGGACTACAAGGTAGACGACCGAGAATCATTGTTTCGTCCACTAAAGGAAGGCGAACTTGTCCTGTTTATAAAAACAAGGAAAACGAAATTCACATTTAATGAAACGTTCAGTCACCAACTAGTCTGATGAGGTTCGAAAAACCGAAATGGCCATCACTAGTTATCCATACGCTAGATGAATGGTGACTGAACGTTTCATTAAACGTACATTCTATTATCGATTTTTTGTTGTTGTTGTGTTGGTACACATATCCCGAACATATGTTCACAATTTAAAGTACATAGCATACCTCATTTGTTTTTAACAGATAAAAACGTGTTTTTTGTGCTCGGCGATTTTCTGTTATTATAAAAAAATGAAGAAAAGGATTTTCATCAAATTTTGTGTGAAAAATGGAATCAATTGCTCTAAAACACTTGAAGTATTGACTGTGGTGTACGGCGAGTCTGTTCTAAGTAAAAGAAATATTTACAAATAGCACAAACTCTTCCAAGAAGGCCGAGACAAATCTCGCTCTGGATGCCCCAGCACATCAACAAAAGAAGACATATTCGAAGCTGTGACGAAAATTGTTTTTATAAATCTCGTCGAATTACCATAAGAGAAGTTGCTGAGTATGTTGGCATATGAGTCAGCTAGTGTCATGCATTTTTTTGGATATTTTTCGCATGAGACGTGTGCCAGCGAAGTTTCTTCTGAAATTTGTGAATTTTAATTAGAAGAACCGTCGCAAGAGCATCGCTCACGAGCTCTTGAATGACGTCATTGATTATCCTGATTTACTCAAAAGCGTCATAGCTTGTGAGGAATTATGGGTATATGATTATGACGTCGAAACCAAAGCCCAATCGTCCCAACGGAAGCACACAGGAGAGCCAAGATCGAAAAAAGCACGCCAAGTCCGAGAAAATGTCAAAGTTTTGTTCACTGTTTTTTTTTTTTTTCGACTGCCGTGGAGTAGAACGTTAGGAGTTTTTACCTCATGGTCGTACGGTGCCAAAAACAAAACGACAATCATGCCTCAGCCATCATATTCACTGGATTTGCTCCCCTGCGACTTTTTCCTGTTTCCAAAACTGAAAAGACATATGAAAGGACGGAGATTTGCAACGATTGATGAAATAAAAACTGCATCGTTGGAGGAACTCAAGGCTATACCAAAAAGTGCTTATGAGAAGTGCTTTGAGGGCTGAAAAAACCGTTGTTACAAGTGCATTGTATCTGAGGGGGATTACTGTGAAGGGGACAAAATAAATATTGTTATCCATCAATATTTATTTTGCCCCCTTCACAGTAAATCACAGTGACAGTAAATATTTTTCCATAAAAATATAAAGTCACTTTACTTTTTGAACACACCTCGTATACAATACATTTATGTCTGTTTGGGTTATCGACCAGAGGTTTTTCTGCCCAGTGTTGAATTTATGATGATGTGCAATAAAAATGTCTATGCTGAACTGTCTTAATTGTTCGCAGCAATAAATTGGGGAATTACGAAAGGAGGATGTTTATATTTTGAATGAATATTTAGATTAAATAAATTTTGAATTAATAAATTACGGGTACTGGCTGCCATCTCCGATGATGATCGATTTCGCGGAAATATTTTCGCAATGTTCCCGTCCTTCCCCGAAATCGATCATTTTCATCTAAGATCGCAGCGAAGTATGTTTTCATTTAATATTATATAAATAAATAAATAGTGTATATACTAACAGCCTCATTTATATTACATTCAAGTTAAGTGTAATAATATATTTTTATCACTAACCCATACATAAAAGTCCGTGGTAAAATTTTATTTGGTGTCGACGAGAGCGTTTGATGTTATTTTATTTATTTTTTTCGAGCGAAAATACTTTATAGTTGCGGACGTGGTTGGGGTTTGGGCAGCAGATCAATACCCGTCTGTGAAAGTATGGAGATGGAGTTTTTGTGTTTGTGTGTGTTGGTGTATGTGTGTGAGAGATAGAGAGTGAGCGGCAGAGAGCCCCAGGTATTAAATTCCCCGTTCGCGCACATGCACCTAGCAGTCAAAGTATTTAAGCCGCTTAGCAGATTTGCAACTTTATAAAGTTATCGCTATACAGCGACGATTTTACAAATTGCGAGGGTGTGTCGCTAAATTGCTCGACATGAATGTTAAACAGATGAAATCCACTCGGTAATTTGTGTTTGCGATTTTTTCCCGCGTGTAATGCCTGATTATTATAATTTCAAGTTAATGATGTGAAAACATGAAACCAAAATATTAATAATACTCGTAAGTAAAATCTACAAATGGAAAAAAAGCAAGCGTTGAATATAAAGTATCGAAAAATGAAAAGAAAATCGTTATATTGGATCCTCGTAACTGTAATAGACACTACAATTAAATTCGTACGAAGGAAATTTTGCGTAAACGCAAGAAGTACATTGGAAAAGAGACAATATCATTTCATAATGGAAATGTTATACAAGCTTTTAATTAATCCTGTCGAAGACATTTTTTTAATCTTTGGCAACTTCCACAATTAAAATAAGTTTAATAAAACACTTTAAACTTTGTTTGCATAACACTAAATATGTGTTATACAAACAAAATTTAAAGTGTTTTATTAAATTGATAAACAATGTATAACAAAGTTGAAGCCTCAGTTATTAATAATTAAAATAAGTTATCAACCGTTGACTTTCAATCTGGGCGATTGAAACCCAAAATCACTCAGGTTTATCAGTTTCTAACTCTTGAATTAATTTATCACTTAACACTTTCTGAAACATGTGTTATTGTGAAACAAACCACGTGCTTAATTTTTAAGTTTCTGTTTCAAATAAATATCGAGTATAAAACATAAATGATTTTTTTTACACATAAATTCAAATCCGATTTTAATCCAATTCGTTGTAGAGGATACAGACGTTTTTAATTAAGTTTATTGCATTTGCGTTGAAAAGATGCACTCCGGAATCCCTTTGTCGCCCCTGCTGGATATTACAGTATCCTCGGGATGAAAAAAAAAAAGAAACTATAAAGCGACGGGGATTTTTCTCCCTTTCCGCGTGCGCTTCCTCCGGTATTAAGTGGCGCCGTCGGCCATTACACCCTGGGTCCTTTCGTAACACATGCTACGCGGGCAAGTGCTTAAAAGATGAGACAGGAGCGACGGTTTTTCTTTACGTTTATTCAAGAAGCCATTAAAAACTTCGTAGGGGATTAGAAAGGATTCCTTAAGGGTTAAAATTTTCAATGAAGAAATATAATATAATATTTCTTCTTCGAAAATTTTAATAAATATATTTTTAAATAAAAGAATTTGAAAATAATTAATCAATAAATTATTTTCTCTTTTTCTACTGTGACTTATGTTATATCAGTACTTTAAGGGTGCGGTTTAGAAGAAAGAGATAGCTATACAAATATGGGCAATCACTAATTTGAGTTAGATTGTTGTTGTGATCAATGAACAATATAACAATATAATCTTAAAATAAGCAGGAATTTCATCATATAAATTAAAAATTATTTTAATGTTTAGTTTCTGTGAAAAATAATTATGAAAAACAATGATAATTGATCAAATTTATAGCAAATTTTAAATTAAATTTTTGCTATTAAAAACTTGTGCAATGAAAATTTAAAGGATTTCACTAAATTCTGCATTCAAATAACTTAGCAGACATGGCCTATTAATTTCATTATATCTTACAATTTTCTTTTCTAATTTAAACTAGTAAATTGACGTAATACACGAAAATTAACGATTTTTTTTTTATTTAGACTGATACTTTATACTTGGTAGATAAAAAATGTAAATACACATTCATATTATGAAATCCAAAAGAATAGCTCTATTTTCAAACGATTATTTCCATTTTACTTAACAAATGTCTAATAATTCGAGACGAAAAGATTATTTGCACAAAAGAATTTATCGATATCGCGCATGACTGTGGCGTGACCTGCCTATCCAGTGCGTTCACTTACATCGATAATCTCAGAGGTGACAGTGCGTTTTTAATTAATTATTTTTTTAAAATTTTAATTAATTTAATGTACAACTTTGTAATTACGTAAGGCACAGCTGTACTGACGAGGGATGAAATCCCAAAACACGTGTCTGCAGATAGCCTTATACTACGTAACTTTTTTTTTTCAATGTAAGAAAAGAAAAAAGAACGTTACGTAATTATTTTCAATGTTCTTTTGTTCTTATTGAATTAAATGTTTAGTATATTTTATTATTTCCAATCCTCACTTTATAGATAATGTTTCACTTCTTGCAATATAAAAACAGAAAAGAGGAATTGTTCCTTATGCTAATCCGGTGTTCGAATGTTTTTGTCCAAGAGTGTATTATAGTGAGTGTATTAGTTTTTTGTATATTCTCATTTTGTTTGTTGTCCCAATCAGGTTGATTGTTTCCACTTTTGTCTCTTTTTTGTAAATAAAATGAATTTTTATTGTGAAACAAACCACGTGTTTAATTTTACCTAATTGTTTAAACATGTTTCACCAAGTGTTAAGTGAGTAATTAATTCAAGAGTTAATAAAATGCATTTGATAAAATGGAGATTCCGTAAATAAATATATACTCAATAATATTTTATTGAAATATTGAGTATATGTATTGAGTTTTGCCAGTTATTATTATCTGGCAAAACTCTGCATATTCCACCTCAAGAAGAATTCAAAAGGAATATAACTCTTAACTTTATACAAACAAAACATATTTTTCGTTATCTCCTCTGCAATCTTCTAAACGTTTTCCTTTTAATCAATAATAAAAATAATAATAAAAAAACTTATGGTCGCTTCAAAAATCCTAGAAAGCAACCTTTAACTTTACCTTAACGACGGCTATTTCCCGTCGTCGGAGAAACTGTGCGGGTAAAAGATTTTATCGCGGCAGTATTTCAAGCCCATCGGAAGGAAATGCACCGTACTCTTTTAGTGGGATGAAATTTACCTGAATGTCGCCTGAAAGGAGGGACGAAATTGAACAGAAAATTCGATATCTCCATCCTTTTGCAGCTGTAATTTATGTGTTGAGCGATACAAAGCCTCTTTGCTAGATGAAGTCGCATGTGACTGAGAAGTATCGTTCGCGACAAATTTCCAAAGGACGTCGCGCGTCAGTGGAATCGATTGCGGGCCATTTTCGTCTTAAAACGGTATTTCACTTTAAACAGTAACATTTTGATTGATAAATACAATCTTCTAATGCCAAATTAAATAAAAATTATTGGCAGAAAGACCTTTGGTCGATAGCCATTTAACAATTGATTAATTTTTGTGTGATATACATAATCAATGTTTGCTACGTTATTGTAAACTTAATTGTTAATAAAGATTGTTATATATAAAAATAATTTTGAAAATAATTAAATATCTTTACACACACTTAAAAGTAGAATAAAGATTGTTATATATATAAAAATAATTTTGAAAATAATTAAATAGCTTTACACCTCATACTTAAAAGTAGAGAGGAACATATAACGATATTATACAAGACTAAATAACTAAATAAGTTTTAATGTTATTAATATTTCTAATATTTAAAAACTGGAAGATTTATGTTAACGTATTCCTCTTCTTATTAGTGATTTTTTTAAATAATGATAATAATAATAAAACCGAGTTCATCATAATTAAAGTTTACTTTTCTGCTTCCTTTAATATAAACGAATGTTACATTAAAATATATTTCCTTAAACTTCTGAACATTTAATTAAAACCCTTGGTTTTGTTTTAATTGAATTTCACGAATTAGATTCAAAAATGTACGAAGTTAGAAATTAATTAAACATATATTTCCTTCGCATCACTTTAAGGAAACGCTTGAATTCATTAAGCTTAAAATCCTATGACTCTTTCACGAAAAGGATTTATACAGAAAGGATTTTATTTCGTTAAACGCAGCCCTGTGATTAGGTTCAGAAAATGCATGTCAATGGATTTTAAGCACTCAAGCCCCATGTCAGTATGCTCACAAATTAGCATTCTTGGTATCACAATTAGACTAATTGAAGTGCACACGTGTTAACATACAGGGTGATTCTTTATTAACACGCATAATTGCGAGAAAACATTATTCTTGATGTGTAGTGATGAGAAATTAAAAAAAAGGGTAATACGCCTGTCAAAAAGATATTTCTAAAATAAATTTTCATCGCAAACATTTATTCAAGTAATCTTAAATAAATCTCGTACTTTTGTAATTTATATTTTTTACGACATTAATTTTATAACATTACTGTATGCATTCTTATAATATGCTTTTTTATAAAAAGTCATAAGCAACACTGAATCAATTCTTTGAACCGTTTGGGAATGAACTTATCTTACTTATTAATTAGTAATAGTTTAGGAATACTTTCCTGATTATATACAAATATGTAAATTATTATATAATGTAATCAATTATAATGGAGAATTCCGTAAAAAAGTTAAAGTTAACATAATCAAGTTTTGAATTCTGAAGCCCAACTCTTTTTATAAATGATTATTTTCACTTTAGTGTATAGATACCTCGACACCCTGTGTGGTAGATTATAATAAAAAGTATAGCTATCTCTTTCTGCTAAACCGCATCCTTAAAGTATTGATCTATGCTATCTTTCCTCAGATGTTTCTTATGTAGTTGCAAGTATATTATTAGTCTGCTATGAAACTAATCATTATTTTTTGTATACAATTTCCACTAAAATTAAGCAACAAATCATTGCCAAACACATACAATTAAAGTTAAAGATATTTCTAAAATACTCGATGTTTAAAAATACAATATCCACACGCTTCACCCCCCAAACCCATCGAATTTTACCCCCAATCATCTTCTAATAAAATCCACGGATGTGTGTATAAACAGCGTAACAATTCCGCATCCAGATGTGATTGGCTCGCGCTTTTATGTTTATAGTGCTCCTTCTCTTTTTTTTTCTTTAATCCGTTATGTCTGAAAGTTATTCAAACATCCGCGTAAGCAAACGCGCGCGCACAAAAAAGAAACTCGATCGTGGAGTAAAAACGGTCTTTGGAAGAGCCGAGGATACGACGTTAAATTCCTTTTATGATCTCACCCCCCCGACTCGGTCCCTCGTTTTCCGTTTCCTGTTCTTTTTTCTTAATTTTCGTTCCGCGCCGAGGAAGAAAAAAGTTATGTTTTATTGTCGGGTGGTGTAATGATATTTTAATTTACTTTTTTTTAAAAAGGTTTGAATAAGAATCGGGGCATTGAAATTTATGTAATGCTAATAGAAATGGCGCGATTCATTATTATGTTGGCGTAAATATTTTTAACATCATTAAATTCGAATCACCATAATCCGGAAATAAAAGACGTTCATAATTTATATTATCGTGAGAAAAACACTAAATTGAGTTTTTGATAGGCTCAATTTAATTGTTGATTTTCAGTTCATACAAATAATCCGAACGTAAAATCCTTGAACAATGAAACTTCATCACAATTTTCATTTAGTTTTCTACAGAGTGATCAATAATGATTACAGATTGATTGAATTTTGAATGGAAAAACTTTAAATTCTGAAGAGAAAATCACGCAGGCTGTCGAAAACTTCTTCCAGTCCAAACCAGCCACATTTTACAAGGAAGGAAATCATTAACTGCCAGGAAGATGGGAGAAAGCTATAGATAACGGTGGTAATTACGTAATAAATTAATGTAATTTTAGAAAAATAAATATCTGATAAAGAAACGGAAGTTACATATGTCTCGACCTAATTAGTTCTCTGTTCTAATCTCAAGTCCTAATCAAAATAACAAAAATATTATAAACTAATTTTGATTTGTTATTGATAATTGTGTTTCGAAATGTACATCTAACATAAAAATAAATTGTGAAGTAAGGAATAACAATCTTTTTAAATAAAAATGAATTTGAAAATAATTAATAAATTATTCTCACATTTAGCTCTGTGACTTTTGACTTACGTTACGTAAGTACGTTAAACAAATGCAGATGTGAAAATAATTTATTGATTATTTTCAAATTTTTATTTAGTTTATTTAAATAACTGTGGCCAAGTGAATGAATATTTTTTCTATTTATAACAATCTTTTTATTTGTGACTAAACACTTCACGTAAACTCAAAAACTATACTAAATTAATTTTATTTATTATATATTTAGTTTTGTAATAATATGTTTGAAGTAAAATTAATCCCAAGGTCTATAAAAATAATCGTTCTAATTTCCTGCGAGCCTTATTTATGGCTTTAGCTGAAAGCGGTCTTAACGCCGTAAATTCCGGCGGTATTCCCCGTTCGTTTCAAATATCCGGGAATGAAATTTCGCGATTGTAAAGTACGAGTTTACTTTAACAATTATCGGATTATGCCGGGGAAAACTGGGAATAAGGTCGCACGTCTGAATTGATCCGACGTAATTTGTCGAGGTCGGGGGAATTAAGAGTCCCCGGCGTTTCCGGATTGTAATTCGGCCGCGCGCACCGAGGACTCCGCCGGAGTTTTAATTGAGAATCATAAAAGTCAAACGACCGGCAAAACTATCCCCGGGCCCGTCCAACCGTGAAACGTCTCGCCTGGAATGAATCAACACACCAAACAAGGATCGTATAGATTGATTCCGCTTCAAAGGATTACTTATTGTGTCTTTTGATTAAAGGAGTAATTAAAGAAGAAAAAAGAACGCATTTCTAATTGGAACTGTTTTCATATAAATGCAAATCTTAAAAAAAATAGATCTTATTGATCTATATTTATACATTACAAACAAGCACAATTTTATTTTTTATAAATAAGTATGTTATGTGGTATATCAGATTAAACAAAACTTATAACTTGTTATAAGTTATACAAACAAATTGAAAAAGTGTTTTATTTAATAAAAAAATATATCTTATGACGACGAAACCATATAGTATGTGAAATTTCGTATCAATATTTTAATAAATAACGGAATTTTTATATTTTACCGGATACCGAATTTTTGGAGCAGATCGTGGAGTAATATTCCCTTTGCACGTGTATATTTTTAAAGAAAAAAAAAATTGAGTGTTTACAAACGCCTTTATATTTCCAGCCTTAGCACATTTTTTTTATTCATAAAAATATATGAATAGAAAACAGTATTCATTCTCTTGATCACAGTTATTTAAATAAATTAAATAACATCACTGAATGTGTAAATAATTTATTAATTATTTTCAAATCATTTTTATTTAAATATATTTAAATAACTCTGACCAAGTGAATGTATACTCTTTTCTATTTATATTTTTATTTAATTCATAAAATTATATTTAAATTTATTTTATAATCTACACAGGCCTACATTTTTCTTTTCATGAAAAAGTGCTCTCATCACGAATCTGTGCTTAGTTTTTTTCCAGCACGTCATGTTTTCAAGAAAAGGTTGTTTGAAATTTTTCATAGAAACTGCCAAAAATATTGAGAAAATATTTATTGAATGGTTTCATGAAACAGGAATTCCCATTAATTCATCTTTTCTTCACACCAACCAACAGCAATCATCAAATGAAAGTTCAAACGAAAGAAACAATGAAGATGAATTCAATCCTCACATAGACCAACCTCAACAGTATATCCAAAACAAAATATTTTTTATTGAATAGTTTCAATAAATATTTTCTATATTAGAATTATTAATAGATTTTCATTTAATAGAAAATTAAACTGGAAAATTGAGTTGTTCATTAAAAAAAACAATGCGCTATAATCTACGTTGGACAATCGTTATTATTATTATTATTTTTTTTTTAAATAAAATCGTTCTGCCTCGTTTTCCCTCAAAACTGCGATTTAAAGATTTTTTTGTGAATTTTTGTGAGCGAGTTCAAGGTCCAGCAGTAATCAGCCATCTTTCCAATATTCCATCTTCCTTGGTAACATCTTTCCATCTCCTTTATGTCTTGATGGTCCCTGTTCCCCGCTGACAGCTCCGATATTTTCGGGAAAAGAATCAACGTGGGAATTCAGAAAATGAAGTTTAACGCTCATATTGCATCCCAGTTTTTTTTTATAATTTTCGACCATGTTGGCTACAATTTATTTGTATTTTAGAGACTTTTTGCTTCCAAGGAAATCGTCTATGAATTCTAAAAAACAATTCCATGCTTCGGATTCATCCTGAGTTATTGTATTCCGGAAAAATCTCTTCGATTTTAAGGTTCGAATTTTAGGGCCTACAAAAATTCATTCTTTAGCTTCTAAAAGTACAGCAAATTTGTCGCACAGGTATTTAAAGCAGTCACCTTGTTTATTTAAAGCTTTGATAAACTGCTTCATCAATCCTAACTTTATGTGAAGGGGAGATAAAAGAAGTCATTTTGGGTCAACTAAAGCATCACGCAGCACTTTTTTTATTCCGGTACAATTTTTTCTCTGAGTGGCCATTCTTTCTTAACGTAATATAAATACTGTCCCACTGGCATAAAAAAACATGGATACTTTCTGAATCCTGACTACTGACCCAAAAACATGTGTATTATTTTTAGGTCTCTACAGAGTTACCAACAATATTCGCTATACTTTATTGTATTTAGCAACAGCTAAAGATTCTCATACTTTTCCTTGAGATGCAGGAAGTGAGCAACGAGGCATAAATATTACAATTGCGCAACGAGACACCTTTCAGACTTCTCTTAGAAGAATCAATAAATAACTTCCATGATGTGGAATCGTAATTTTCAGCTCCTAGTTTCATGAATACTCCAGGAATATTATTACAATACACCCTATTGAGAGAAATATTCCGCGAACTCTTTTTCACGATGCCGATACCACGAAAATGTGGTTCCTAGAACCAACAGATTTTTGTCTTTCAGTCGTGATCCTAAGATTTGTGCAGCATCTTTCAGTAGGCTCAAGTCTCTCACTAAGTCATATTTCCATGACTAATTAAATTTTTGTATAAAAAGAGAAAATGGGTTAATAAGCAGAAACTAGTCGAGAATTGAAAGTTGTTTAGTCTAATCTGTGTTTAAATGTTGTATTGGTTAATTTTTAATAATCTATTTCTATTTATTTTATACAATAAGGTTGAGGTTGATCTATATCAGGATTGAATTCGTCTTCATTGTTTTTAATTTTTGTATAAAAAGAGAAAATGGGTTAATAACCAGAAACTAGTCGAGAATTGAAAGTTGTTTAGTCTAATCAGTGTTTAAATGTTTTATTGGTTAATTTTTAATAATCTATTTCTATTTATTTTATACAATAAGGTTGAGGTTGATATCAGGATTGAATTCGTCTTCATTGTTTTTTTTTTTCGTTTGAACTTTCTGACGATTGCTGTTGGATAGTGTGAAGAAAAGATGGATTAATGGGAATTCCTTTTCCATGGGGTACAGGTCGTTTAGTAGACGGTAAGGATACTGATACCGTCCTTTAGTAGGACGGTAGGATACTGAATAGTATGTTTAGTTTTCGAATTTCAACCCTTAACATCGCAGGAGCAAAAGTAACAGTCAGTTTTTTGTTCCCTCAATACCGTAACAATGCCAAAGAATAAAGAGTTAATATTTTCTATCAACGTATCAAGTATTTTAAAGAAATAACTTTAATGCAATTTAGGAAATATCATAAAGGTACTTCATTGCTCTAATACAAAATATCTCACAACGTTTTTTTTAATTTTGTGAAAAATCTTGACGTGATGAGCTCAAACCAAATTCACATTCAGAATCACGAGTACGTTGATTCTGAATGTGAAATTGGTTTGAGCTTGTCAAATTGAAAATACCAAAAATCATGTCGGCCCGTGCTATTTAATTATATGTTATAGGAGACTACGTTATTCAAATTAATTAATAATGAAAGGTTAATAAATAAATAAACGTCCCAACAAATCCGAAAATACAACAGCGATTTGTTTTAAATCTACCGTCATTCTCATGGCGCATTAACAATAATTTGCTGGCAAATTCGCTAATTAGTAATCCACGTTAATTAATACTCGACGTTTAATGAGGCTTCGATTTTACTGCAAATGATTGTAATTGTTAAAAAGTAAAAATTGAATTTTAATATAATTAATGGTTTTATTATTTAAACATTGGTAGTTCATATTGTATAAAATAAATAGAAATATATTATTAAAAATTAACCAATAAAACAATTAAACACAGATTAGACTTAACAACTTTAAATTCTCGAGTAGTTTCGGGTTTTTATTAAATAATTTGGTGATTATCGACGAGAATTAAGTCTTTATATCCTGTCTTGAATTAATGGTTATTTTCAAGAAAAATATCTGTGCTTGCTAAAACTGTCTACGTACAATTAGTTTTGAAGTTGTGAGGAAATGTGAATAAAGAAAATGGGTTAATATTTTCTCTTTTTATACAAAAATTTAATTAATAATGAAAATATTTATTCACATTTCCTTACAACCTCAAAACTAATTGTACGTAGATAGTTTTAGCAAGCACAGATATTTTTATTGAAAATAACCATAAATTCAAGACAGGGTATAAAGACTTAATTCTGGTCGATAATCACCAAATTATTTAATAAAAACGATTTGAAAATAATTAATAAATTATTCCACATTTAGCTCTGTGGCAAATTATTGCATGATGCAATATTTTATTATTATGTAACAGCATGTGTACATTATATAATTCAATGTCCAGCGGGGTTTTTGTCCCAGAACAACTAATTCTATCAATTCTAATTACTATGCGGCTTAAGTATACCTACAATAAGTAAAAGTGAAAAACTGCGCCATTGGGTGGATTCACAATTTTTATTGAAGTGATATTTATGATGGTAGCAAATCTAAAAGCTCGTTATTTAAGGGATTCAAATCAAAGTTCAATAAATTATTTTTATTTTTATGCATTTCAATTGCCTCCAGCATATTCAGTTGATAATTACTGGAATCTTTTAGGAGTTTCATATTGTTGATGTTAAATTTAGGTCCTGTTGTAAAATTTTGGTGTGCTATTGCGGACTTTCCTGGATTTTGTTTTTTAATGTGGCAACTGTATTCCTTGAATCTAATATTTAAATTACGGGTTGTTTGGCCGATATATATAGTTTTTGACAGTTACAACATTTAATCGAATAAATTCCGGATTTTTCCATAAAATTACTTTTACAAAATGTTTTACCTAAAAGTATATCACTTTATGAATTTATGTATTGTGCTGATATAAGCTTAATTTTTTAAATAATTTATTGATAGGTAGGTTAGGTTATAGTATAGGTACATAAATGACTCGAACATATCTACTAGAATGTTTTTCTTTTGACTGTAGATATGTTATTAATTTGATTTTATGGGCATTTATATTTTTATTAATTAGTTTTTTTAATGATATTTCGATTATAATGCAAAATATTGTTGTCTAATATCAACTTAAATTCTATTACCCTATTTATTTCTGAATGTGCTAACTTAATTGCCCTATGTATCATGCTTTTCAATGCAGATATTTATTTAAATAGTGTTGGCTATGAATATAATAAAAAGTATTGGGTAGATTTTTATATATATATTAAAATCTAACGTAATATTATTTCTAGTTAAAAGAATATGTAGAAAGGCGAGCTTTTCGTTTTCTTTTTCATATGTTGTTTGTTGTTAATTTAAATATTGGATTTCGTATAACATATAATTATATCCATATATATATACAGAGAGCTTTTTTTATGAGTATACATTTCCCCTATGTATACCTGCAAAATAGGCGAGTCAAATGCATTAATGTATGTGTGTTTAGTTGCCTATAACACGCAACTAAACACACATATACCAAATAAGCAACTAAACATACACACATTAATCGATTCAATGCATTTGACTCGCGTTTTTTGCAGGTATACACTTCGCCTAATGTATACTGATAAAAAAACCTCTCTGTATATATATATATACATATATATATCATCATTATTCCATATAAGTATGGTTTAACATTTATTTTTTACATTTTTGACAATTTATTTAAATTTTAAACAATGTTCTTGTAGAAATTGGCTATCGTCCGAAAGCCTTTCAGCCAGAAATTATATACATTATAAAATAAATTTAAATATAATTTTGTATACATATTAAATAATATATACATTAGTAATACACTTTGAATGAAGAAAATTGTCCATTATTCATACGGTTTATGAATATTTCATTACTCAATACATGCCATTTTTGTTTTCATTACATTACTCCACAATGCCCACCAATAATATGGCGAATTTTCCAATACATAATTTCTGTTTATTTTGATTTTATAAATTGATTTAAACGAGTAGTTAGCGATGTCCGTCAATAAATTTAATTTCAAACGTCAAATACCGACAAACCAGTTCCAGTAAAATACGGTTTTGTGAAAATGGACCGTGAGACCTTTGGGAGTAAGACCATTATGGATGTTGAAACAACAGAAAATCATCCTTAATTTACTACCAGTGAAATCCCGGGAAAATATGAAACGGTTTATAAATTATAATTTTTATTAATACAGTGGATTATATAACTAACTAACCATCTTTATTCAAATGTGTATATGTATGTACAATAATATACAAAAATTAGAATTATATTCTGTAGATGATGAATCGGCTATCGACCGGAGGTCTTTCAGCCTGGATTATATAATTTACGGTTTTCCCGTAAATAAATAAATAAAAAATGTAATACAAAGATGCGTAATTATTTAATACGTGTAGAAAAACTGTAGTATTCAATTCGTGAGAAAGGCGTTATTCACTCAGATAAATTACATTGTAAAAATTATCTTCTTGAATAATAGCCAACTTTTTCACTCCTTGAGCAATATACTATTTAGCAAAATGTTGCCATTAGTATACTTCTTTTTAGTTTTAGTTTCCAGTAATTCAATGTAAATTTTGCTTTTAACAAAGCCCATATCCAGACTGATCCCCAATAGAATGGGGAATGAAATTACGAGGGAATCTGAGCAGAAGTAACAATAAATCACATCCACTCCGAAAGGCAGTATTGTATCAGAGAACGATAGCAATTTACATTCAGGTAACGTCCTGTGGCAATTTGCAGCGGCACGATTCTGACATAAATTAATCCAACGTCTCCAAAGCCGATATGTATTTAAATGTATTTACGCTTTTGTTGGAGGTAATCTTTATTTTATTTTGATGAAAGCTTGTATTTGAATAGCATACTGTTTTTAATTATATTTCGATTTTATATATATTTTTTTAAACAATTAATTTCTTATTTATAATAATATATATATAGAGAGAGCCTTTTTTATCAGTATACATTTCCCCTATGTATACCTGCAAAATACGCGAGTCAAACGCATTAATGTGTGTGTGTTTAGTTGCCTATGACACGCAACTGAACACACATATGCCAAATAGTCAACTAAACATACACACATTAATCGGTTCAATGCGTTTGACTTGCGTTTTTTGCAGGTATACACTTCCCCGAATGTATACTGATAAAATAACCTCTCTGTATATAAAAATTATCTTTAATGTCAATAAATGTGTTACAATGATAATAATAATATAATCGGCTACCGGCCAACAGCCTTTCTGCCATTACAACAATATATACAATTATCTTTATTCAAACAATTACATCTTTACAAACATTGATTATATACATTACAATGAAGGTAAAAATAACTTTAAATTTTCATCATCCATTAAATTTTTAATTGCCAGCTTTTCTTTAACAATATATCCATTCGTTAAAAGAAGAATTCACCTCACACTGAGAAGTAGAGAGGAACATATAACGATGTTATATAAGACTAAATAAATAAATAAAAAGAAGAATAATGCGAGATCTGAAGTGTTCAGTCCTGTTTTTGATTCTCATTTTAGGGGAGGAAATGTGTGATTTGAAGGATAGTTTGGAGTGGAATAGAATGTCTAGGTATTTGCAGGTGATATAGGGAAAGATTAGGGTGTAATTGATTTACTAGGATTAATTTTAATACGCCATTTTTGAGCACCAGGCTAATACCGAGTCGAAAGGAGTTTGTTGGGAGTTTTGGGAAAATTGAAGAGCGGGGCTTTATTATGATTTTATATTTCTATTGCTTGATGATTTCAGTTGTATTCCAGTTTTATATAAAAATAAATGAATTTTCATCCTGCACAATAATTTCGATTAAATTTTAATTATATGCCTTCCTTTGACATAAAGACTATTTAATTAATTATTAATATTTAAATGAGACAGAAAATACTGTTTAATAAATAAAAAAATCCTTTTATTTGAAATAAGTAAACGAATGGTTTTTATGGCAGAATTTTCATATCTTTCCATTATTTTATATATACAAATATTTTTATTCAGACAATTCCGAAATATAATTGCAAACATTGAGTATCTGTCCGGGGCTAAAACCGGAGGTCTTTCTGCCCTCCTTGGTCTTTATTTAGACATCTGAAATAAATGGGGTTTCCATTTTTATTCTAAACGAGAACAGAATCTTTAAAATGTACAGGTAGACAAAAAATTATTAAATTAAATAAAATTCATATAAATATGTAAATAATTCTTGTTAAAATATTTTAAGGGTTTTAAATTAAATACTCTTTCAAAATAACGATTCGCCCATTAATATTCGTGTTATTAAAAAAATACATAAAATTTTCTAAATGGTATTTACTTTAAAAACCTCAAAAATTAAGTTAGTGAATAATTCTATTACCTGCATAGAATAAAGATAAAAATTATTAAAAAGAATTAATTTTTAGTAATTGAATTAATAATTAATAATTTTCCCTTTAGATACAGCAATTTTTGACATAACGCAAGTACATGAAAAATGAAAATACTTGTATGAAATAAATTAAATCAACAATCAAACAACGAATCCCAATATTTTGATTAAATCACGCAATGGCCGGAATTAAATTTTATTAAAACGATATACCCGAATCCAGATTGAATAAATCATCGCTTAATCCGGCGCGAGTAATAAAAGCGTTTATTCGAGATACTCCTTGGGTATCTCTTAAACCTTTCAGTAACACGTAAACCGAGGCGAAATCCGCGGCAACGGGCAAGGGGATTTGAGCGAAAATTTCCCTTTGTGTAATTCATTTTGTTTAGCGTTAGTTTTCGAGCCGGGGAAATTAAACTTCTTTTATGAATCTATATAAACTGAGAGGCAATTACCTTCGTTATCGTTCCCTCGACACAATCGACTACTAAAGCACCGAGGAAAATGATATTAGAGCCGCGCAAATTGCCCGTAAACAATTTCCCATTAAAATTATCATTAATTCGGTTAAGGACGACAAAAGGGAATAGGATTATTAATATTTAAACGAGACAAAAAAATACTGTTTAATAAATAAAAAATAAATTATTTATTTATTTATTTACGGAATAAAACTAATAAATAAAATCCAAAGTATGAATTTATGCAATTTACAATTAATTGCGTAAATTAAGATATTCAACAACTTGAATCAATATAAATAAGGGAGGACTAATGGCAGAAAGCCTTTTACATATCCAATAAACTTTATATTGGTCAAACCAAAGGAACGTACAGATTAGATTTAAAGAACATTTATACCACAGAAAAAACCTTAATCCCGAAAGATCAGTACACACGTGTATGTATATTTTAATGTGTATAATTATGTATAAAATTTTGTATCAGTTTTATGTAATAATTTAAATTATTTTCGTTAAAAAAAGTATTTCACAAGAGAACTGTATAATAAATTAAACTTTATTGCATATAAATTAAAGATGACGCAAGTGCGTAATTTCAAGTGGCATCGACAACGATTTGGGTCTACAAGGTAGACGACCGAGAATCATTGTTTCGTCCACCAAAGAAGGCGAACTTGTCCTGTTTATGCATAATTTTAAAAGATGTTATTTTCAAAAAACAATACCTCAAAACATGAATAAATAAATAATTAACGATAATAAATTAAAAAGGACGCGAGCGACATCTTTTGCCTAATTTCAAGTGGCATCAAAAAAACGAAATGGCCATTCATACGCTAGATGAATGCTGGCTGAACATTTCATTAAATGTAAATAATTAATGATTTTTTTTTTCAATCATTCCACACTAAACCATCTCAATTTTTCCTTTTAAATTAAGTTGTTTTCGTTTAAAAAAAGCGTATTTCATCTCTCGCTAGAGGTTAACACGCCCCGGAAAAGTTTTAATAGTTCGTGACTCACCTAGTAGCGCCTGAAAAAGACGTGACTTGAAGATCCTGATGACTCTCTCGATGGCCAGACGCAGCTGTTTGTCCTGGGGCTTCACAAGTTTGGAGTGATAATCCTCCAAGAGCTCGAGAGCCCTGTGGGCTTCTGCAACAAAAAAATTAAACTTAACGCCGAACAGGATGAAATTTTTATATCGTATCCTCGTTTAGTTGGTTAAGGAAGTACAAAGGAAATAAACGACTCGATTGTGTACTGTAAATAATCAAAGAATTTCAGTTAAAAATTATCTATGAGGTGCTAATATTAAATTAACGCAGCGTTCATTTAATTAAAACCTTAAAAAAGTGTTGCAGAAAAATGCTAAACATATATCCGAATGTGTTTCCGTGTGCGTGTCCGTGTGTAAATGCAACGGAACCACCGTGAAAGTGAATTAATGGGAGCGCTTGTTAAAAAAGCTGGAAGGGCCGCGCTTGTTAAAATTTACGAGGGAAATTTTCCATATTTTTTTTTTTTCACCACGGTTCTTTGTCGATTTCCGGAAAATTGTTTAACTCGGCTCGGCCTTTTCAACGAGGTGAAAGTCACTGGATGGATGAATGAAAGTTTGTGTGGACTTTGCGATTAATCACACGAAATTTTCACATTAAGAGAGTGTACTATAGTTTATTTTTTTTAGGTATGGGAGAAGTTTGTTTGATTAGATAATGTTGTAAGGGAAATATTATAATTATTCTGATGATCAAGATAATAAAAAATATACAAGTAATAAATAGATACTCTAGATGAATGTTGGCTGAAATTTTCATTAAATTAATACAAGTAATATTTTTAAATAAATCCTCAATTATTCCGTGGTGAAACATTTTATGTAATAATTATATTTTAATTAATACACAACTAACAACCAAATGTTATAATTAAAATATCATAATTATTATAAATTTAATATTCATATAGTGAAGTTATAAAATAAACAAATAATATAAATTAAATATTAATGAAAAATTTATAAAATTTAAATAATTCTTTTCCCTTTAATTATTGCATCTTTTGACTTACATAACGTAAGCACTTAAACTTTTTAAGTTGCAGTGACATGATGAAAAATAAAGATTTTATTAAAAAAAATATATGTAAATTGTTTAATTATTTTGTAAACATATTTATTACTTAATTTGTGTATTATTTCTTGAATAACGTTCTCACTTAGCACTTGAAACATTTTTAATATTAAAATTAAAATCACTTGGTTTGTTTCACAAAAAAAAAAACGAAGTGATTCCAATTTTTACTTTATTTACCTTTTAGTATTGTGTATTATATTTATATTAATAGTTAATTTCTATAGTATTTTTGTTAACATATTGTTTTGTTTTATTATCTTTATAATTTTTATAACATAAAAAATAAATTCTTCTGCCAATTATCTATCGACCGTTAGTCTTTCCGCCTAAAGATTTTATTTTTACTAATTATGTTGTTTAATGCCTTTATTTATGTTCTATTGAGTAATTTAATGAGCATGAGCTACATATGTTTATGTATAGCTAATTGTGTTTTCTTACATTTGTAAATAGGTGAATTCCGTAAATAAATAATTTATTATCTTTAATAAATAATTATTTATTTTCAACTTTTTCAAATCGTGTTTAATCAGACTCGGAAATAAGTAAAACAATGTTTATTCTTTAACTTTCATTACATTATTAAAATAAATATATTTAGTTCGTTTTTACAACTATTTATTAGTATACTTATGAATTGAATTGCAACAGAAATTTCTATCAATACCAAGTAATAATCTGGACATACATCTAATGAAGGACCAAAATGAAGTAGCACAATATTCATTGAATTTTCCATAAAGATGCGTCTGTACATTTCAAGTGTTTATTGCTTTTTGACAATGACAAAAATGTTGAAATTGATAAAGAGTGTAAAGACAACTGATCTGAAGTAATTCACCGTTTTCCATCTACGGTTTTATCTGTCCAGAGTATTAGTTTTGGTGGATGCGCCGGGTAAAGCAAAGTTTATCTACGGATTTTAATTTTTATTTATTTACATTGACAATGGTAGAAATTTAGAAATTAATAAATAGTGGTAAAGGCAACTGATGATGCTAATTTTTTTTGCCAGAGCCAAGATTTGGTGAATGCGCCGGGAAGACAGGGGTTTATCTACGAATTTTCATTCCTTTACATTAGTTTATAAATAGAGGTCCTAAGAATCATTTGAAATAATATAATACTTTTTATTACTATTATTATAATTTAAAAAAATAATTGCGTCATACACGAATTTCATTATAAAATCGCGTAAAATTTAAAACTCCAACTTTGGCGCTTTTCCTTTTCTTATGAACTATTCTTGCTAATAAGAAAATTAATTATTATATTATTATTATATTTTTTCTGCAATCCACGAATTTTAATATAAAATCGAGTAATCTAAAAATAAGTTATTTTGGCGCACTTTAAATGGAATTTATTTTTCTCAGAGAATTGCTAGAAGTCTTAAGAACAATTATAGCCAATAAGAACGTTGTCAGTATTTTTTAAATTCTATCATCTACTAATTTAAATATAAAATCGAACAAATTTCAAAGTCCAAAATGGACAAATTTCGTTTGCTCAAAATGTTGCTAGGAGTCTCAAGAATTTAATTGCAGAGGCGCCTTTTAGGAAAAAAAGTAATCTACAGTTGGCGTAGGGAAGGCAAGGCTAGAGGTTTCATGATCAAATTCTCTACCAGAATGAGCGAATTAGTTCTATTTTTTTTTCTTTTCTTTTTAAAGATTTTTAATTAATATCGAATTATTCAAAAGGTATATCTATTGAAAGAATGACTTAATTTTATAGGATGTAGAGAAAGAGAATTTTCATAATATAAACAAAAGTATAATTTAAATAAAAACCTACAGGAATGCGTATTATATTTTATTATATAAATATTGTATCAAAACTGTAATACAAATGTTTAATATATCCCTTCCTGGCTGAAAGACCGATGGTCGATAGCCATTTAGTAAGAATATTATATAAAATGTATTGTATTTTTTATACAAATTCTACAATAAAGATGATATATCCATCCCTCTATTTTGATAAATAAGTAGTTATTTTTTTAATCTGCTTTATGTTGGTTGTTGGTTGTGGAGATTTTAATTATTTAAATAAAAATAGTTGTACTTTCTCCTACTTATTTTTTATTAAACTAAATATATTTCGGAAACTATTTATTATTTATTTATTTAAACTGCACTACTGAAGATGGAAACATAGTTCCCGAAATATATTTAGTTTAATAAATTATATAAATTTATGCACTGTAAATTAATAATTGAATTGAATTGTTGAATATAATTTATTAATAATTCAACTTAATGTCATTGAATTTGATTTAAGAACACACGTTAAGTAAATAACTACTTATTTATTTATTTATTTATTCAAACGGTAAACCATTTCACAAAATGAAAACAAAATATATAAAAAAATACAAATTATTATTATTATATTTCTAATCAATTTGTATTTTTCTTTTATATATTTTGTTTTCATTTTGTAAAATGGTGTACCGTTTGAATAAATCAATAAAAAAGTGTACTATTCATTATTACTATTTTTATATTTTTCCATAATCCATGAAATTCAATATAAAACCGATAAATTCAACAATATTGTAGAGTGTTATTAGAAGTTTTAAAAATTATCTAAACAATAAAACAGTATATTTATTTATTATTACTTCAATATAAAATCGAACAAACTTTCAAGCCGAAAATGGCCGACTCTGTCGCACTTTAAATTCAGTTTCTTTATAGAAAAAATATAGACGGTTGTATTCACTTTACTTCACAGTTTTATTATAGACTAAATATACATTTCGGATACTAAGTATCCATTATGAGTAGAACAACCCAGTTTCTTTTTCTTAGAGTGTTGATAGAAGTCTTAATAATTATACAGCCAATACGATTATTAGTTTTTTTTGTCATCCACGAATTTCAACATAAAAGCAAGCAAAGCAAACTTCAAAGTCCAAAATGATTGATTTTGGTGTACTTTAAAAGAGCTTCTCGGTGTAGCATTTTCAAAAAATATTTTTTTTTATTTCATTTCCCAAGTATTTTTTTTTTTTAGAATTTTTACTCCACCAATTTTATTGTTATGTGTTTTGTGCAGAATTTGACTGGCTATGGAAATTGCTTAAAAAATCGATTATTTGAAAGCCCAAAAATAAGTCGATTTTTCTACTTATTTTTGCAACAAATGTTCTAGCAATAAGTCGATTTTTCTACTTATTTTTGGTTATTCAAATGTGCAAAAAAATCGAATTTTTGATGGAATTTTAATATTTATATAATTTTTTAAACTTTTTAATAGCCGCCATTTAATTAAAAATTGACTGTCTTACTTTCCCCTGGCTCTTATTATAGATACACTCATATATTCTAATATTTTTAGGTTTCGTCTGTTATAGACCAACTAGTTACCTGAACCAGGTCCATCCGCCTACCTATGCACGGCGTATATGACTATCTTCGGTGTCTTTTAATTTTATGACCCTTTAACATTTTCGGACGAAAAAAATCGTACAATATAGCTAGGAGATTGACGAATAATAGGATTTAAGCATGGTCTCTCTTATCTTTTTATTTCACAAAAAAAAAAAAATGTTGTAAATATGGAGAAATCGGAACTCTGCGCCGAAAAAAATAAATGACAATAATTTAAATGGTACTATTAAGTTTTTGATTTTTACTTTAAAGTTTCAGTTTTAAAAATATCATAGATTTTCACACAATTAATGTCTTCACAATCAACAAGATAAGAATTTAATTGACATAAAATTATATCGAAATTCCTTTTCTGGATTATTTTCAGAAAAAAAATCGAATGGTTCAATACATTTTTTTCTTCTTCCGAATACAAATACAGGATATTTGCGTGAAATAATCGTACCAGCGGGCATTTCGGACAGTGCGTCGGATCCCGGCAGTAAATCGAGTCCAGAAGGGCTCCAGATAAGCGGAATCTGCCCTTTAAATTGCCTCTCGCAACATTAAACCACCCCACCCGAAAACCCCGAATATTTATGCGCTGGAATCACTCGCCGCTCCACACTAAACTCCCGCATAAATCCACCGCCTTTAATTTCCCTCGCACGCTCTTTACATACTACAGAAACACTTAATAATTAGTACAGTCACCCTGAATAGCAAACTGCTAATGTATTATGGTTGGATAAAATGATAATGATGCTTATCTGCTATGTATTGTTTGGGGATAATTTAAATAAGATAATTAAAAATTAATTTAAAATAATAATATTCTACAATCATGTAGATGTAGACCTAACGTATATAAAAAATAAAAGTGAAGTAAGGAATAAAATGTGTTTTAATTGTGATTAACTAACTTCACATAACTCGAATTTAAACAATTAATTCTACAATCATTCCTTGTTTAAATTAATTTTTAATAAACTATTTAAAAATATTTGTTAGCTAGCACACATATTTAATTCAGGATGATTTAATTTCAATTAAATCATCCTGAATTGATTCAAAAATGTTTCACCACGGGTTAAGTGAGAAATTAATTAAACACACACATTTAACATGTATTTTGTTTAACTAAAAGTTCAGGTGAACATTTCATTAAGTGTGAATTTCGTTTCCTGTTCTCATAAACAGGACAAGTTCGCCGTTCTTTATTCGACGAAATAATAGACCAAATAATTTACAAACGATGATTAATCGTTAAATTTATTCTCCAGAAAACAATCTAATTTCACAATTCTCTCCCAACTTTGTATCCCCAGAGACGATAATATAATTCCTAAATTCAAAAATCCAATTCATGACTTCCCTTAACAGGCAATAAGACACACCCATAAAATGCGCGAACTTTGGCAGAAAGGCTGTTGGCCGATAGCCGATTGTCGGTAAATAAAATAATAATATTTATTGTTAATTTCTTTCACATTTATATGTATATTGTACTGACAATAAAGATTCTTTATATATATATCGTTAAATTTAATTTTACTTTATGTAATTATTATTATTATTCAATTTTCTCCATTTGTGATAAACTTAAAAATCGTAGCTGTTCAGCAAGAATGACATAATCGGAGCTATTCCGTACGGGAAATAACTTTAACGTATACGATATTTTTAATCATCACATTCTAAGCAGCTTTTCTAATAGATATATATTCATTGAATGTGAAAATAATTTAATTTAATTTATTAACGGAATCTCCTTTTTTACAAAAATATTACAAACCAGAGTATTAAAAATTAATGATACAAGTATATAAGAAGAAATAAAAGTAAATTATTTAGTAGAAAAGTAATAAATCTGTACTTTTCTACTAAATAATTTACTTTTATTTCTTCTTATACACTTGTATCTTTAATACTGATTAGACGAATAAAGCACTAATAACCTTTCTTCACACTTTTGTAACTATTTGTTATTTATTTATTTAAACTTCACTACTGAAGATGGAAACATAGTTTCCGAAATATATTTAGTTTAATAAATTATATAAAATTATGCACTGTAAATTAAGTCTATTTCTAATCAATTTGTATTTTTCTTTTATATATTTTGTTTTAATTTTGTAAAATGGTGTACTGTTCGAATAAATAAATAAATAAATAAGTAGTTATTTACTTAAGGTGTGTTCTTAAATGACATTAAGTTGAATTGTTAATAAATTATATTCTACAATTAAACCTAATTAAAACCAGCCTACCTTTTACTTATTCTTATTTTTTTACGACGAATAAAGCACTAATAACCTTTCTTCACACTTTTGTGAAGAAAGGTTATTAGTGCTTTATTCGTCGAATTAATTTGATCTTCACGTAACTCAATCAATTAATTTTAATACTGTTTGTCATTAACATTTTCTGTACGGAATAAACCTCATTATATAAGTAAGTGTAATCTATTCTAATTACAATTTTGCTATAAATCATCTTATTATTTATATTTAGCAATTATATACAATAACATTTTTTTTATCTGTAGTGTACACTATATTTTCATTCCATTTCGAATTATCCATCGAGCCGTTGACGGAATAAATATTATGGCATACATTAACATCTAATAGAATTTCATTCCGGGGGAAGCACTTTAGTCTTTAACACTCTTCGTCGCGAGATCAAAATTCAATTCCGTCAATTTGCGACCTTCTCGCTTCTTTTTTGCTGCTTATTCTTTTTTTATCTCGCAAGAAGCGTCGGGGGGGGAATTTAATTGCAGAGGCGCCTTTTAGGGAAAAAAATCTACAGTTGGCGTAAGGAAGGCAAGGCTAGGGGTTTCATGATCAAATTCTCTACCAGAATGAGCGAATTAGTTCTATGTTTTTTTTTCTTTTTAGAGATTATTAATTAATATCGAATCATTCAAAAGGTATGTCTATTGGAAGAATGACTTAATTTTATAGGATGTAGAGAAAGAGAATTTTCATAATATAAACAAAAATATAATTAAAAAAAAGCTACAAGAATGCGTATTATATATTATTGTATAAATATTGTATCAAAACTGTAATACAAATGTTTAATATATCCCTTCCTCGCTAAAAGACCGATGGTCGATAGCCATTTAGTAAGAATATTATATAAAATGTATTGTATTGTATTATACAAATTCTTCAATGAAGATGATATATCCATCCCTATATTTTGATAAATAAGTAGTTATTTTATTAATCTTCTTTATGTTGGTTGTTGATTGTGGAGATTTTAATTATTTAAATAAAAATAGTTGTACTTTCTCCTACTTATTTTTTTATTAAAGTAAATATATTTCGGAAACCATTTATTATTTATTTATTTAAACTTCACTACTGAAGATGCAAACATAGTTTCCTTAATATATTTAGTTTAATAAATTATATAAAATTATGCACTGTAAATTAATAATATAATTGAATTGTTGAATATAATTTATTAATAATTCAACTTAATGTCATTGAATTTGATTTAAGAACACACGTTAAGTAAATAACTACTTATTTATTTATTTATTTATTCAAACGGTAAACCATTTTACAAAATGAAAACAAAATATATAAAAAAATACAAATTATTATTATTATATTTCTAATCAATTTGTATTTTTCTTTTATATATTTTGTTTTCAAATTTTGTAAAATGGTTTACCGTTTGAATAAATAAATAAGTAGTTATTTACTTAATGTGTGTTCTTAAATCAAATTCAATGACATTAAGTTGAATTATTAATAAATTATATTCAACAATTCAACCTAATTAAAACCACCCTACCTTTTACTTATTCTTATTTTTTTATATATTATTTGTCTCCGTCTTTTTTGTTGTACAAAGGTGTTTGTATATGCCGTCGCGAACTGTATGAAATTTATTGCGCAAACTTGGCGTACATAAATTTAAATTTCTCGTCGATTAAACTCGGACCTATGAATATGTAAATTGTTGCTAATAAAGGCGGGCTCCGCATCAAAATACGCCGGGGCGCTCCCTCTCCGCGGAATAAAATTAAGACGGCGAAGTGAAATTTTATATTCGATGAGGGTAAATGACGTGGAAGTAACGCGAAAGATAGAACTCGCACACGCAAAAAAAATAGACATCGAGGGCTTTATTAAATTTTAAATGTTAACCGCTTTTAATGGGAAAAAAGTTGCATTATGCAAACATTTGTGGTGCAAAAGCAAATGCTCATTGTGTAGTTAAATATCTGGCGGGGTATTTACCAGGAAAGTAGTTGTGACAATAGATTTTTTTAAAGTACTTACATTATGTAAGTCAAAAAATTTCAGTAGTTAAAGAGGAAACAATTAATTATTCATTTGTGTTCATTAATTATTTTCAAATTTCTTTTTATTTAATTAAAAACATGTTAATAGAAATATCTTTGGTTGATATTCCAGACTACGTATATTGTCTGGAATATCAATGATATTGTAATTCAGCATATTTTTACCTTAGTGGCCAAATATACGATATTTAGGGCTTCATTTATTAAGGTGTTGGTTTTTAGATAATTTTAGATTCTGATTTTGCATATTATTTTTATTTTGTACATACATAAACATCTTTATTTCTGAGATTGGAATATACAGTTACAATACAATATATAACAATACACTAACGTTCACAATATAATTCCAACTCTGAAACTGGCTATCGACCAGTGGTCTTTCAGCCTATTTTATTTTGTATTTTGTCGTAATTTGTGATTGGTAATTTGCCTTTTTTTATACATATGTTTTGTAATCTTTTTAGAGCGTCACACTTTTCTTATAAAATTTTTAATATGTAATTATAATTATAATTTGGAAATGGAGATTCCGTTAATAAAGTAAATTGAAATTGAAATTTCGTATTAAATAAACGCACAATTTTACATATAATTTAATATTTATATTTTCATGAATACTGATTGTACTTCTTAGCACGAAATACAGCGCCTACAAGAACGAAGATGTGCACTTTTTAACCAATTAATCGAAATTCAGGAGTATTACATTCTTAAATAGCTTCTTGTTGCACCCATCCATAAAAGATTTTTTATGTATTGGATAAGAAGCGTTGAAGCATTAATTTGTTGAAAATCCATATTCACTTAGTATAAATAAAATTATGAATAATTTTTGATTTTCAAAAGAGTGTGTATATTTTCATATTAACGTTCATTCAGCTGAAGAAGCAATAAATTTGCGAAACAATTGTTGTGAAAATATACACACTGTTTTGAGAATCAAAAATTATTCATGATTTAATTTATACTAAGTCCATAAAAGATTTAAAAACCGTTTCATATTTTTCCCGCGATTTCATTGTCAGTAAATTAAGGATTATACTCCTCACAGTTGTTTCAATCTCCATAATATTCTCCTTCTCAAAGGTCTTGTTGTTTATTTTCACAAAGCCGTTCTTAGCTGGAACTGGTTAGTCGGTATTTGATATTTGAAATTAAATTTATTAACAGATATTGCTAGAGATCGATCTTTTTTGTCACTGCAAAATGAAGAATGTGACAACGTTCATAATGTTATTAATAATATTAATACTAAGAAGTATCACCTATTTATTAATAAACTCAAAGTATTTATTATTATTTATTGACTTTAGCTACTTAAAATTGGTTATTATAGTGACATATTTAACTTTAGTCTGAGTGAATTCAAGGCATTCCTTTCTGTAGTTGAATTTAACTTATAAGGTTGTAGATACATTATTATTTAAAACGTTCGTGTCACAATTGTATTCTAATTTTTATTTAAATATGTCATTCTTTATATTTTTATATACGTCTTATTTCTATTAAATAAGACGTATATAATATACAAACTTAATATAATATAACATTATATTAAGTTTGTACTTATTGCTCTGTAATTGGGTTTTTTGCCTGTTGGGTAATAAAGTTTATTATTATTATTATTCAGAAACATTCGATTACTAAAAACACTCGACTTTACCCAACACTAGATATTGCTGCTGGATTAAATCATTTTATAAAACAGAAATAGTGTAATGAAAAATTCGTAATATGATTAGGTCCACCAATCATATAACGATTTTTTTTTTGAGCAATGAAAAAAAAGTCGGCATGTGATAGATTGAAGGTATTGATTAAATAAATATTAATAAACCGTATGAATAATTGACATTTCTCCATTCAAAATACATTACTAATATATATTATTTATTAATATGAGTAGACAAATATATATTCAAAGCGAGAGCTTCAATTTAGTTGCATGGAAAACACGATTACGCTTTCAAGTATGTTATCAGTTAAAAGTATCGAATAGTGTACAATTTGGGTAATACCTGTTGTTTAACGTTATCTAGATCACTGCCGGCGCATGAAATTTAAACATCACCGGTCGGATGTCGTAATTGCGTTAATAATATAATTAATAATCGATGTAATCAGGGAGAATAAATCACGGTGATTAGGTCTGGTGTGCAGGCGTGTCGATAACATGTTATGCAGATGTACCGTTTGATTAATGTGGATTTATGGGACGTGCTCCTCTTCTCTATGGATTCGCTGATATATATGGGGCCCTAACACTAAAAAATGGTTATATGTCTATCAAAGCGTTTTCCTCCTAAACCGAATATCGATTCGCTATGAATCACCATTTTTTATATACTTCAGGATATATTTTAATATGCGATATATTTCAAGGGGAATATAATCAGTTTTTTATATCATAATAAATGGAATTATGGTAGGAATATCTGGAATCTCGGCTTCCGGAATCCTTGGACAGAAAGACAAATTTCTTGTATTGTATATATTTAATCTTAATGTTTGTAAAAATATATGTAATTGTCTGGATAATATTTTTTATTGATTTTTTCTCTGATAAAAAAAAAGTTGCATGATGCAATATTTTATTGATACGCAGCAGCATGTGTACATTATATAATTCAATGTCTACCGGGGTATTTGGCCGGTAAGTAGTTGTTTTAATGTAAGATTAATAGCACAATATTAGTAGTAACATGCAGTAGTGATTCTGCATCAGAATATATTAATTATATGAAATATCAATGTGTATTAATTTAAAGTTAATAATTCATTAATTATTTTCAAACCATTTTTACTTAATTTATGAAAAATATCTACACTGCTGCTTCTATTTAGGCGGTTTCTTTTTGACCACGAAACGAGTTCATTTATGTTTTTTTTTTTCCTTTCTGTGTTCTGCCCTTTCATCAATTATTTCGCGTGCTGTTCCGGTCCGTGTCTTCCGCAGCAAAAGAGGAAAAAAAAAGAGACGAGACTCCATTATGTGCTTTTACTCTCGACCCGCTTAATAAATGCAATTTCGGGAGAGATAGTGGGAAACAATTCAATGTGGGCAAATTTGCGAGGGGTTTCTGGTTTGTTTATCACGTGTGTACAATGGACGGGGTTTAAATGAGATTGTACCCACATCGATAATTCTAAGCTTTAAATTCATACAAAAAAATAAATACGTTATTTAATAAAAAAATTAATAAAAAATCATTTGCATTATGCAATATTTTATTGATATTGATATAAAGAAAACACTTAACTTTTTTATACAACTTTTATTAAAATAACATTTTAAATAAAAGTGGTATAAAAAAGTTAAGTGTTTTCTTTATATCAAAATTGAAAATGTACCACGAAGTGAAAGCCTCCAAGATCCAAGAATTTTATTGATATGTAATTCAATGTCCGGCGTGGGTATTTGCCCGGAAAGTAGTTGTTTTAATGTGCATTTGTTTAAGGTATATAAATAATATATAAAAGGCTGAAAGACCACTGGTCGATAGCCAGTTTCAGAGTTGGAAATATATTGTGAACGTTAGTGTATTGTTAGATATTGTATTGTAATTGATATTTCAATCTCAGAAATAAAGATGTTTATGTGTGTAATAAATAATTTTTATTTAATCGTTGATTTACGTTATGTAAGTACATTAAACAGTTGTTTTAATGTGAATTTATTTAAAGTAACTTACGTAACGTAAGTCAAAAAAGTCACAGAGCTAAATGTGAGAATAATTTATTAATTATTTTCAAATAATTTTTATTTAATATATTTTCTCTTCCAATACTTTCCTCTCCGAAACATGTACAATTCCACTATTTAACACAGACTTAAAGTACTTTCCTTAAAATTCGCCACTTATTGTAAGTAAGAGGAAGACCACTCTATGTTTCCAGCTTCAGCTAAGGGCTTTCGAATAAGAGAGTTTTGCGACTTTTATTATTATTTTATTTATTTAATGTATGATGAGAGAATAATCCTTCTTATTTATTTTCAAGGTTTTCATTCGGCTCTTACTTCAATCCCACAATGCGTATATATATATATATATATATTTGGCTTGAATATTGTTTCAAAAAAAAAACCTTTATTGGCATACCAAATATAAACTTAACATATACATACTATTACAAATTTTCTAATCTTCTTTTTATCTCCTTCTCCCAACCCAACCTCGCCAAAATCTTATATTATATATTGTTTCAAAATTTAAATAAAACTATTTAGTAATAAATAATATAAAAGTGAAAATCAAAGACATAATAGTTTTATTTAAAGTTATCATGGATTTTCAAACAGTTAATGCCTTCACAATCAATAAGATTGTTCTAACAGGCCAACTCGATTTTGTAGATAAATGTTCTTATCATTCAAGGTGGTTATCTGTGCATCGAATTTATCGCACTTGACTTTGCATCCTGTTTATGTTTTATCAATTGCTTTTGTTATAATTTCATCCTCTTTAAAGATCATCTTTACCGACTCCTGTATTATTGCTTTAAGGTCGATAATTAGCACTCTTGTGAATAGCATTTCAACAACAAAATATGGAGAAGCACTTACTTAATTAGGTTACAGTAGTTTTTGGAATTTATGCTAACTTATTTTTTACACTTTTTGCGGAGCACTTTTGAAATCGACTATTCATGCATGGAATATATATATATATATATATATATGTTGATTGAACATTTTATGATAATCTTACTTTCTGAACAAACCTAGCATTGTGTCGTAAAGCTAGGGGCTTTCGATTATGAAAGTTTTGCGGTGTAAATTAAAACAACTACTTCTCGAGCAAGTATCCCGCCTGACATTGAATTGTCCCCATTGTTGCACATGAATAACATATTGCATAATGCAACAATTTTTGATTCGAGAATATCAAAATGTTACAGTACTAAAAATTAAACAATTTATTAATTATTTTCATATTCTTTTTATTTAATTTATTTAAATAACTGTGACCAAGTGAATGAATACTCTTTTTTATTGATTATAAAAACATTGATATGCACAAATGTACAAGCATGTATAGGTCTCGTTAGGCCACTCCTGTCTGGTATTTGGTAAATCCCTAATTGTTGCCATATGGTTGCTGGTACCTGTTTGAGCGAATATTCTGCAGTTTGCATAGAATTAATTATTTTTGTTCATATACTCTATTCTTTATGCTTATATGTTAGATTTAGTTAGATTTAATTATATTATATTGTTTTCCATTATATTTTATTTTTGTTATTGTTAATGTTTATAATGATATTTTGTTATTTTGTTAATTACTCTGTAATTGGACTCTTTGTCTGTTGGGTAATAAAGTTTATTATTATTATTATATCTAGCCATTCATCACTAAGTATAGATCTTCTGCTAAACTTGAGAGCTGGACAGTGTCCTAGGATATGCTCCGCAGTTTCGTTCTCCAAGCACATTCTCTACAGTCTGGCGATTTTACAATCGCCAGTCTATAGAGATGTGCTATGAGTCTGCAGTGTCCTGTTAGAATTATTTACTAATACAAGTGTTCTAAATACAAGTATTTTATATAAATCTAATAAATGACTTGATTGCAGCATATTTTTTGTTTGTTTATGGTTTCTGCTTTTATTACATCTTTGTAATGATTTTGTATTTCCAATAAGAAATCTTTATTGTATGGGATTCTAGCTTTTAAGTTTTAATTAAAAACATTATGGTTTCCGCTTTTATTATATCTTTCTAATAGCGTTAATTTTATATTTCTAATAAGAAATCATTATAGCATGGGATTCTAGCTTTCAATTTTTAGTTGTAGTTGTGGTCAGGTTGAAAGCCAGCAAAAATTATATTGTTATGCTAAACTATTTCTTGTATTGAATTATGTATTAATTTGTAATGTTTATCATAATATTGAATAAAGACGTTATTTTTTACTTTTCTTGCTTATTGCGGTTGCACCGTACAATATTTTTTTTACTTAAATTTTCTACTTGAAATTATCCATACCTGAAGATTATCACACCTTTTATGGCCACATTGTATTGTAGATTTCCGCAAATAATCATTGTTATTATAACTATTCAACTTCGACGCCAACATTTTATTTAAATCTAATAAAACTATTAAAAACTTTCAAAAGCATTTTATCTGAAAGCATTTAAAGCGATGGATGAATTCAAAGCGAGGGGAAAAACGTCGACGCCATTAAAATCCGAACGAAAGAAAGAAATGGAAATTGTGCATCATTGGGTCTATAGCGCTCCAAACTATAATTTCGAGTCCTTTCAAGAGAGTTTTCTGCAGCAAAAAGAAAAGGAATAGAAAATAAAAAATTGCGACTCGGAACGAGCTGGATACTGCAATTGTCAGGATGATGGACTGAATAAATTTCAACTTGAAAAAAAAAAAGTTATTAAGAGGATGTATATACAAATGAAATATGAGGGAGAAGCTTTGGTTGCATTCGTAATTTACTGCAGTCGTGAAATGGGGGTTTATTTAATACATTAATCAATAACTTAGAGAAGAAAGATCTCTGGCCGATAGCCCAAGACAGAAGGACGTTTTCATTTTATTATATATATAACATCTTTATTTCTGCAGACCATTGTATATACAATAAATTAACAATATAATTCTTATAATATGTTATACGTTGTCCTTAGAAAACGGCTATCGACCATCGGTCTTTCTGCCTTCATTTTATTATTAATACGTACTAAACGCGTAAGATTATTTTCAGAGGGTTCCCGTAGGGCGAAGAAGTTCAAATTTCATTATGTGTACTAATTATTTGTAAAAATGTATATAATTGTCTGAATAATGATATTTATGTATGAATAACTTAAATATTAAATTAAATAAAAAGAATTTGAAAATAATTAATTAATAAATTAATTAGAAAAGAGTATTTATCCAATTGGCCACAGTTATTTAAATATATTAAATAAAAATGATTTTAAAATATTTATTATTAATTATTACCTTTAGCTCTGTGACTTTTGACTTACGCTACGTAAGTACGATAAACAAATGCACATTGCCCAGGAAGTAGTTGTTTTAATGTGCATTTGTTTATCGTACATAATGATTGCATAACAATAATATATTGTATAATGCAACAACTTTTGAATTTATTTAAATAACTGTGGTCAAGTGGATAATTTTTTTTTTCTATTGTTAAAGAGAAGAAATATTTATTTTAAAGTGTCATTTACTAAAAAATTACAAAGTGAAATTGCATTAATGTTGTCTTAAAATATACAATATCTTATTCTCTAAGCTAAAAACTATATTTATAAATGGGCCTACATAATCTAACTATAAATGTATCTAAGTGTATTTCTCTATATATTCTTATACAAGGTGTACAGAAAATGAGTGAAAAGCTTTAGGTAGCGTGACTCTTTGACTAATTTTTAGATAAAAATATTAACGAAAATAAGTCACACGGTCCTTCCTTAAGCCTCACGGGCCACTTAAAAGAACTATACATTTGGCAACGCTGGATCAAACAAGTGTGCATTTATCCTGTTTATAACTGCTACATCATCCGCTGGAGGTGTTGCATACACCTTTTCTTTTACAAACGAGCGTGCGTCGTTGCCAGATCTATTTTCATTAAAAGAATGCCTCTGATGAAGTTATAAAATTGTAAAAATATCCGATTTGTTAATCATTTACATCAATGGAATTATACACGTGTCTAATTGATTGTTAATGCTATTGATTTTTTACAAAATATTTAAAAAACAATACTAATTTATAGTCACATATTTAAAATTCCGAAGACCTCGTGAGTCTCAATGAAGAACCATACAACATTTTTTAATTTGGATTTTCTATTAAAAATGAATTAATGAATTGAGTTACCTGAAGGTTTTCACTCATTTTCTGTACACCTTGTATATCTACATATATACACATACGCATACATATACATTACACATACATACATCATATTAATTATTTGTATTTGTAATCAAAAAAATCCTTCATATTATATGATTCAATGTTAATTATATATTCATTTAGATCCTTTTTGAAGACTTTAAAATTATCTTTCTTTCTCTTAAGTTCTTCCGGTAGAGAGTACATGTCAAACACCAAGTTGTTGTTATTGTTGTTGTTTTTTTTTATACAAAGTGCAATACAAATAAGCCCGTCGAGTTGGAATATAAACAGTATTATTTACTTCATTGGAATCAATTAGCGAGGTACAAATGGATATCGGCTTTGGGCTTTCAGTCGGAAGTAAAATAATTCCGAAAAGGAAAACATGATCAAAAGGAAAGTCAACAAAGACGAGAGTCCAGTCTCTATTTTCGTGCCTTTTATCATCGGACACGTAACGTATAAAATAATATAAATGGACGGAGAAGGATAACGAAAATTATATCAACGGAACTAGTGTGTGTGTGCTTTGAAATTTTACGTATAGATAGGTTTTATTTTATTTATTCGTTTGTATTTTTTTGTGTATTTATAAGAATTAACGAGTGGATTACGTAAAAAATATGAAACATAATTTGTATTCTTTTCTTCAGTTGTAGTGAATTGTATTTGCGGCATTTGCTTGTATGGAGGAAAGGAATTTCCCGCCATCGCGATCTCTGGCTCGCGAAATACAAGGAAAATTCCAACTTCTTCACTTTTATTGGAAAATATAATGCACAATATTTATGATCTGTTGCAAACGACATATTTTATTTTAATTGTATAATTAATAGTTGAAGCCATTACTTTGTGATACATTTTTAACTTTATTTTAAAACTATTGATTCTATTTGTAATTGATGGTAGAAATATCATTTTTTTATAGAATGGCCAAGCAACCAAATTATTTTTTTCTGGACCATTTCAAATGGATTTACCCTAATGTAAATAAAGGTAGGTTTAAAAATTAAACACTTTGCTCATATTGACGTGTTTGATTTTTAAACTTATCACTTTTTAGATTAATTTGTGTTCATTATTGCATTAAGTGAAGAAGTGTGAATAAATTGGGATAAAATTTTTTAAAAATGTTATTTTTAATTATAATCTAGTTAAAACTATTTGTGCTATACTGTTGAATCATCATATTCGGTGAATGAAAAGTCTTGTTATAACAATAATAATAAACGTTATTAACGGAAATTCACCTTACACTGAGAAGTAGAGAAGAACATATAACGATGTTATATAAGACTAAATAAATAAATAAATTAACGGAAATTCGCCATTTAACAAAATAATATATAAATATTATACCAAAAGTGACATAATAAATAATATTATAATTTTGAATCGTGTGTATAAATAACAGTAAAAAAAACAATATTACATTACTTCCAACAAAAAATATATATTGGGTTGATGCAAAAGAAATGTCGGATTTTATATTATTAAACTTTATGGTTTAAAAATTTAATATATATATTTTTTTTAATAATTATTGACATTATATATCTGGACAACTTCTTCCGTGATAAATTCTTCAAAAATCAAAGAGATGCTGAAACCGCCTTCAATTCTTTCATTACTTCAAGAACTCCAGATTTCTATGCTACCGGCATAAATAAACTTGTTTCTTGTTGGCAAAGTTGTATTAATTCTAAGGGTTCTTATTTTGATTAATAAAGTTTATTCTATAAAAAGTTATACTCAATTAAAGTTAACGGTTATAATCCGACATTTCTTTTGCATCAACCTAATAAATTAATTAGCAGTAGGAACAACAAATACAAATATTAATGCAGATTTAAAGTGGTTCATAGAATATACAAATGTAAATTAAAACTAAATAAATCCCATCATGTAGCTAATGTTTAATGACAATCTCAGTGTTACCGAGAGATTAAATTAATCTAAAATGTTCAATAATTTATTTTTTTATAAAATTATGAAATAGTTGTAGTTGAACTTCTTCTTTTTTGGGATTTTTAGTTTAAAGCAACTGAAACAAGCACATTTGGAGCAAAGTGTAGTCTGATTTATTATGGCATTACACATACATTTAGAAGAAAACAATATCAATTTACAAACAATGATAATTTTACAATGAAATTAAACAATTAAAATTTCTGGTAATGATCATAATTTTGATGATCGATTCGTATAAGATTGCAAAGTACAAAACGCGGAGAACGCGGAGATTGAGAGTGGAGCGGGAAGGATAAATATGGAAATAAATAGTGATTATTGAGTGATATACAGAATATAACAAAGGGTTTCCATTCACCGAATAATAATAATCTGAGGCAGAAAGACCGATGGTCGGTAGCCATTTTTTGAGGCTTAACTAGAGGTTTATGATTGTAATGTAAATATTGTAATGTAATTTAACGTATTTATCAGAAATAAAGATTTTTTATATATATAATAATCGGATATAAGTAATGTAGAAAGAATCAGAGGATAGTATTTTGTTTTTCAGGATAACATTGAAAAGTATCAATATTAAATAAAATCAAACACAGAATGTGTGGATCAACATTTGCAGTTATATAAATTAGAACGAAATTAAACAAGGACAAATTCTTGGCAATGATAAATAAATTTCGATCAATCCCTTTTTCCAACTGCAAAAACTGCAATTCGCATGTGGTCTATACATGTGAATTGCAGTTTTTGCAGTTGGAAAAAGTGATTGATCGAAATTTATTGAGTTTGGTAATATTTAAGTTAATACGTACTCTCAACCGGAAGAACTTAAGAGAAAAAAAGATAATTTTAAAGTATTCAAAAAGGATCTAAATGAATATACAATGGTACTGCTATGCAACAAACAAATATCTAATCATAATAGGAAAAGGATTTGTCCACTTGGTCACAGTTATTTAAATAAATTAAATTTATTTAATTTATTTTTAAACAAATATCTATTGTGTAATCCAATGTCCGACGGGGTAGATGCTCGCGAAGTAGTTGTTTCAATAGATGTTTGTAAAACTTATAGTGTAAGTATTTTTTTTGCAGTTGAAAAAAGGTATTAATCGAATTTTATTGATCATTGCCAGAATTTTGTCCTTGTTTAATTTCATTCTAATTTATATAACTACAAATGTTGTGTTTCATTTTATTTAATATTGATACTTTTCAATGTTATCCTGAAAAACAAAATACTATCCTCTGATTCTTTCTACATCAACTTATATCCGAATTTGAAAAATATCAATATTATTCTAAAAAACAAAATACTATCCCTTCGTTCTTTCTACCACTTTTTCATTACATCCCCCTTGAATACTGTTTGAATTTTACATTTCTTGAAAAAATAAAACAAATCCCGGCCACCTTCCACGTTCCGCGGCGTTTTACGATCCCGCGGAAAACTGAAAAGGAAGCCGTCGAATGTCTGGTCTGATAAAGAACAATACCGGCGGGATGAGGAGGGATCATTGATATTCACCCCCACGCGTCCCGTGCCCCCGACACTCACCGGCCCCGCTTGTGTCGCATGTGCGGAATGTATACACGCGGATTTATCCCCGGCTGTAAATTAGATGTCACCGATATCCGAAAGCGGATTTATGCGGTTTCCGTACTTTTTTTTCCTCCTTTTTCGCACGCGAAACGGATATTATGCGCGGAAAATTATGTCGCAGTTAAAGTTTTAATAGGGGATAAATCAGCGGGGGGGAGATTGGTTACCTTTATAAATTCAACGTCTGAGGGAAAGGGATTATGTTTTCTAAAGTTCATTAACAATGTGAGCTAGGAAGGAAAAAAGCTTTGCAAATTTTAGACTTAAAAGGGACGTTATTTTGATAAAACGGAACTTTAAAAAATTAATCAAAAAATATAATGAACAGAACTTAAAAAATAACTTTATTAGAAACATATAATTAATGGTTTTAATATTTAGATATGTAAAGCAAATATGGGAAGCAAGGACAACTACAAACAGAGGAAAAGGAAGACCAATAGAAAACTGGGAGAACAGCGTAACAAAAGCACTACAAGAAAGAGGAATAAGCATAAGAGAAGCAGAAAAAATGGCTAAGGACAGAAACAACTGGAGGAGAGTCATTAAGAATTAGACAATGAAGAAAAACCCCGACACCAATTGGTAAAAGGGGACATCGATTATATATATATTTAGATATTGGTAGTTCATATTGTATGAATCACAGGTTAATACATCTTATTATTCTATCCAATGGACTGTTTAGTGAATAATTTTGCTTACAGGGACGTATATTGAAAACCGTCTTGCTTCTAAATTTCAAAAAATAAGGATTAATATTAAAATTAAACAAACATAATAATTCCGAACATAGAGTTTCGCCTCATATCTATTCATGA
Organism: Philonthus spinipes; assembly: GCA_963082785.1. NCBI lineage: Eukaryota > Metazoa > Arthropoda > Insecta > Coleoptera > Staphylinidae > Philonthus > Philonthus spinipes. The sequence goes on from OY720300.1 coordinate 4,658,067, forward strand.
AAAAAAAATCCAATTCAACTCTTTTATACTGCAATGATTTCAGTTTTTAGTAACATGCTCAAATTCATAGTTGCTTAGAGAGTAATTAAAATTTGTAATTGAACGCTTACTAAACAATATGTAAATACACTTTTTTGGATTAAGAGAAATTTGATTAGACTGATACCAGTTTTAATATTAGCCAGGTCAATTTGAGGAGTTTGTTGGAATCGTTTTAAATATTTTTAGATCTTCGGTGTATACCAGAAAATTGCTCGATCTAATAACGGAATCAATGTCAATAAAAAACAAAAATTATTGAGGAAAAACATTCATTTAGTTTCAGCCTTTATCTCACTCAAAAGTTGCCGTTGCCGCGTAGATCGTATGAGCTGTGACAAGGTTTTTCTTTTTTTGTTATTGAGAATATAAAAAGTCACTTAGTTGTAATAAACCATATTAATTAAAGCAGAGTTTCGTTTTTTATTATCCACATTAATAAAAACAAATAGGACCACAGTGTGAATCCTGAGGTACACTTGAAGATACATTAATTAAATTTGAAACAATACGGACTTTCTGAGTTCTCTTTTGAAAAAAAAAAAAACCTACTAATCCAAGCAACTACATTAGAGCAAGCAAAACCCATCGATGTCAATTTCCTTAACAAAACCTCATGCTGTACTCAGTCAAAAGCCTTGGAAAATTTATATAAATGGCATCCAATTGCTAATCCTTTTTCAAGACACTCGACAAAAATAAGTGGTAGGACAACAAATTAGGAATATATTAAATAAAAATAATTTGCTAAATGTGGAAATAATTTATTAATTATTTTTAAATCATTTTTATTTAATATATTTAAATAACTGTGATCAAGTGAATGAATACTGTTTTCTATTTAAATTAGGAATATTTGAACGACCCCATCAGGAGTTGTTGAGGAATGATGGTACCGATGGAAGACCATATAATTTGTCGTCTTGTTTATTTTTTATTAGTTTATACAGTTTAGCTATTTTCAAACAGGCTGCAAAAATACCAGTTTAAAAATGTTGGTTTATTAAATATTTGATTGGTGTCACTAATGGAATGATGGCATTTTTTATTACTATTGGTGTAAGTTCATCAATATCAGTAACTATTGTTTATATATACAAACATCTTTATTCAGATAATATGACAAGAAAAAATTTTTATAACAATATGTATAATTGTGTTAGTAGTCTGTCATGGGCTATCGACCATAGGTCTTCCTGTCCGAATTATTGTTTATTTCATTAATTAACTCTAATTTCTGATACAGGAAAATGGAGTTATTGTTTCGATTAACTGAATTGCAGATGAAATCATTATCAATAGTCATGTTACCAAATTGTATCGATACGTCGGCGCATTAGTATTAAATGCTTCTGCTGCATCTTCTTCTGAGAGTATTAAACCATTTTGTTCAATAGTTTGAACAAATTTTGTTTCGACTTAATTATATTCCAAATAGATTTTTATTTATTTTTAGCATTGACAATCATAAAATGATTTACACAATATTTAATGAAACTCACATTTAATGAGGTGGCGCTTGCGTCGTTTTTAATTTATTATGATTTACACAATAATTTAATTTTATATTTTACATCAGCCTTGAGTAATAATCGAGATGGTGAGATCTTACTTTTAAAATGGCATGTAAATTTTGATTTGAATTTCAATTAAACCACGATCATAAAACACATAACTTGAGCAGCATCCACGCATTTATATATTGACCGGTTTCGTTGGCGGGAGCAGCTGTCGCCCGACCCCTCCGGAATCCGAAAACTCGCCGCCGCCGCCGCCCTTTCGTCCTGTAAAGCGTTAATGTAGGTCGCAGTTGATTAATTTAACCGAATCACCGCCAGCCGCGAACTCCCAAACAAACAATCTCATTCATTCGAATCATATTGATTAAAAGTTATTGTGCGAGATTATATTCTGGGCGCGTACACACACCTTCAGCCGCATGGTAATTCCGTCTCGGTGGAAAAACCTACCAACCCCGGTTTCGATTTGCCGGCTGTGCGGGGGCGGGGAATGTGTCGCTGCCGTTGACGGGACCGGCGTGTTTATTGTTCCGCTTTTGAAATTAATATTGTTTCAGAGTTATTATGGCGTGTTTTAATTTAATCAATGTGTTCGTGTAATGAAATAAAATGTGTGTTTGGTAAATGAATGTAAGGAAGATAAAAATCTATTGAAAACTTGACGCTCGAATAAATGTGTTGCTACGACTGAATCCTTTTTGATACGTTTACTTTTGTATGTAATTCTTTTGACGGGTATTCAGGCATGTGTGAATTGTTTTTAACTTTTATAACATTTCTTACTGTAACTTCAACATCAATTTCATTGACTTTATTGGAGGTTCGAATTTTCAACTGCAACTTTTGTTATAGAAACGACATATTCTTGATGGGAAAATATCCATGCGGCGTAAATGGACTGTGAAAACTAAGATATACATATAATTAAAATAAGGCAGTAAAAAATATATAATTGGGATAAATGGAAACATATTTGATTTATAGTGAAATACAATTTTTATATTATTTTCAATTTCTTATGAAAATTTATTATTTGCTTTTACACATATAAAAATTATATTTCACTATAAATCAAATATGTTTCCATTTACCCCAATTATATATTTTTTACTGCCTTTTTTTTAATTATATGTATATCTTAGTTTTCACAGCCCATTTACGCCGCATGGATATTTCCCATCTCATTCATATTACATAATTTTTTTTATCTATATTTATTTATTATCACTTAAAGATAGGAATAAGCCGGTTGCATTTTGTTTCACAATGAACTGTTTGGGACTGATAAATAAATATTTTGATGCGTATTATTTTTATTTTGTATTTTGTCGTAATTTGTGATTGGTAATTTGCCTTTTTTATACATATGTTTTGTAATGTTTTTAGAGCATCACACTTTTCTTATAAAATTTTTAATATGTAATTATAATTGTAATTTGTAAATAGAGATTCCGTTAATAAAGTAAATTGAAATTGAAAATCTTTAGATATTTTAATTTATATGTTATATATAAATGTTTGACATTTACTTTTAGATATACGTATGTCTTTTGACATTTTTTTTTTAATTGTCTATGTTTGCACAATTAGGTAAAATTAAACACGTAGTTTGTTTGACAATTTATTATGAAACAAACCACGTGTTTAATTTTACCTAATTGTTTAAACATGTTTCACCAAGTGTTAAGTGAGAAATTAATTCAAGAGTCTATGTTAGTGTTTGTTTCAAATAGTCTATTAAATTTATTTATATTGTATTTTTTTATCTTAATAGAGTTATAGTTTCAATTTGATTCTCATTGATCACTTTGTTTCCCTTTTTATTTTGTAAAAGTTTTTAAAAATTAGTTAAAATGTTTCACCAAGTGATCAATGAGAAAAAAATTGAAATTATAACTCTATTAATATAAAATTATTTTTTTAAATTAAAAAGTATAGTGAAACCATATGTTTATTATATTATATTAGTAATTAAGTAGTCTGTAAGTTAGAATAGGTACTGACACAATTTCACTTTGTACATTATTGTAGTGACACTCTGAAGTAAAGATTATTATTATTATTATTAATTTGTAAAAGTTTTTAATAGAGTTAAGATGTTTTCTGACGTGTATAAACAATGTATGTATTTTGTATTTAATACTAATAAGGAATTATTATTATTAATATTTTATTTCCCTATATTTCAATAGATTCCCCTATTCTTTTATTATATATATTAGTGATGGGCAAAATCGATTAATATTAGTAATCGAGTATTACTAAATATGCCATTTTAAGTATTTAAAACAAAAAAGTGACTTCAAATTTATGTTTATTAATAAATGATAAGTTATTCTTGATATTTTTATAACAAGTACCATTCATAAAATTATAATATACTTAATTTAGCAGTAAAAAAAAAACGACTTTGCCAATAACTAATATATATATTTATAATTTGAAAATATGGTCTTAATAGACCTACAACCATTTAGCAGTAAAGCTACTCTGCGCGCACGCTCAGACACCCTGTATATATTTTCAATTTATTTCACTATAAACCCTCTACGTTGAAATGGGGAGTTACAATTTATAAAAATCCGTTATTCCATGTTAATTGCCCACGTCCGGCATGAAAGTATTCACTCAGTATATATAATCCAAATAAGCTGGAAAATTATGTCTGTTTTTGTAATTACTTATGTCCGGACGTTTTTTCTCGAAAATAATCACCAGCAACTTAAATGAATTTGTTCCTTTTATTGTGAACGCACTGTATACTGTACAGGGTAGTCCATTTTGCCATAAGTGGAAATTTTTTTTATTTTAAGAGATATTGAAAAACCGTTTTCGCCAATTTTTAATGATAAAAACAATGGTGAAGAAAACATCGGATCCATCATTAACCGTTTCTGGGTTATAACCGGAAGTTGACGACGAGTAATTTTTCGAGGGTGCCTGTAACTCCGTTATTATTAAAAATAGAAAAAAAAATAAAAATAATAAAAACTTTCTCAAAGCAATATTTTATGCTGACTTCGAATATGTTATCACATTTTATTTATCGCTAAATGTTAAATTCAACGTGTACATTATTAATTAACTTCACATTCTATGTAATGTATATCTTTTATAAAAGCTGCTTAGATTGTGATGATAAAAAATAAAGTTCACGTTAAACCTAACATTTCCCTTATAGAATATTTCCGTATATTTCACTTGATTTGTTTCACAAATTAAATATTTCTTTTAATATAATGTAAACTGATGAAGGAACAAAGTCTCAACTTTTCTGATTTAACTAAACCAATCCATCATACATCCTCCCCTTTTTTTCTGTAATAAAAACGAATGTTATTTTTCCGCAGTTACAGATAGCAAATTATACTTTTTGGCAAGATGGTGAATGTGCGGAGAGGGTCGATTCGGGGGGGAAATCGATGATGATGTGGGGCAGTGCGGCGCCTCAGCCCGGCTCGGGATCCTCCACAAAGATACCCCCTAAAAAAACCCATTTCCACAGCTAACCGTCCCTTCCCCCTTTTGCCGGCTTAATGAACACGTCATGATTTGCTAACTAAGCCTACGTTATTATGATAGAGGGTTATCGTATATCCAACCAATATGGAAGTTCATCAGGGGGAGGGCGGGTTTTTAATTATTGAAGAAGATGTATTGAATTTAATTTAGTTAAAAATTGCATGTCATAATTTGGAACAAATCAATCAAAAATTTATTTTAATTAAATTGATATTCCTTTTAAATTATATTTATGTCTATGAAATTGGAGAAATTCTAGTGTACAGTTCTCTAGAAACCCGCCCCCTGATGAGCTTCCATATTCCACAGATATAATTTAAATTAATTAAATATAAGTGGAAAAGAAACATCTCTCATGGGATTTAAACCAATGACCCCCGATTTTTAGCAGAGTGTGTTACCAACTACACCATAGATATATGTAATGACAAATGTCCATTCAGTGCTTAAAGTTCACTTATATTCAATTTATACTCTTACAATTGTATTTAATTAATTTAAATTATATCTCACTCACTGGAATTTCTTTAATTTCATAGATGAACTTTATATAGGTATAAAAAGGTATGATTCGTACTTTTCCAGTTATTTAAATTTAAATTATATTAGAAAATATACTGAAAATGTTATTGATCATTTTCAATATTTTTCATTATTTAATTTTAATTTATTAAATAATAGCAAATAATAGATAATATAAATAACTGCAAAAGTGTAACTATATTTAATTTAGTTTGAATTCTATGACGTAAAACAATATTCGGTGAGATATTTGTTATAGCATTAGTGTGAATAGATGTCTATCAGAAACATACAGTGCAAGTAATTTTTGCAGCACTGAAAAATTAAATTAATTAAATAAATAAATAATTAATTAAATTTTATTGAACATTTACATCAATGCTCCTTATTTAATTTAATATAAGTATACTTTTAAATGCTTAGAAAATATTTATTTTTTTATTTCTGGAAAAGATTGAAAATAAATATCATCCCTTCCTTCCCAGGCGTAATGAAAACTTGTTTACACCGAAAAGCCAAGAATATTCCCGATGTTCGCCGCAAACGAGCAAGTAAAAACGTTACGTCGCATAAAATCAAACACAAATAAATAAACAATCGAAAGATTAGATAAGGGAATACCCGCTGGGCATCAAAGAATATGGTAAACAATTCTTCCAATCTCCAGATGAACGAAATTTCCTTGAAAAAAAAATCCACCCTCGCATAAATATAACGTCCCGCATGGAATGCACGACATCGGCGGTGTTTCCCTTCTCCGGGGTTCGAGCGTGCGGTCGCGCCCTTTCCCGGCCCAACATTTACATTGTTCCCCGGCAAATGTAATAACGTCCCACGTGAACACGCACGAGCCCTTAAAATAATTACACGCAACCGACCTCCCTTACACAGACGTTGCACATTTAACGGCTGATAAGGAAATGCAATGGTTTCTACAAGTCGAATAAGAATCGAATTATTATGGGAATAACTTTTTTTTATTACGAGGTTTGCGGTTTGTATTTTACGGTCGCTAGGAAATGATGGCCTTCACGTTGAGGTACTCATTATGAGCTTTTATATCGTTGTAATAGCAGACTATTTAATTGCAAATAGTGCGGATGTAATTTTATGAAACGATTTCCTTATTTTTATTGAATTTTAGTTAAAGGAAAATAATAAAGTGAAATTATTATTTTCCACTCAGTAAAATAGAAAATTATGAAGTACAATCATTATTTTCCTCTTAGTAAAATGGAAAATAACAATTTCACTTTATTATTTTCCACTTACTAAAATTCAATAAAATTAAGGAAATCCAGAATTGTTTCATAAAATTACATCCGCCCTAGTTGCAATTAAATAGTCTGCTATTACAACGATATAACAAGAACTTCAACTTGAAGGCCATCATTTCCCAAAGACCATAAAAAATAAACTAAAGCACTAACTGAAATTCAAAAAATCAAGAAAATCCAGAATCGAAGGATTTATAAAATGCATTCTTCGATTTTCTATACTTATAATGCGATGTTTTCAATTCAAATGGCTCTAAGAATCAAGGATTTTTGGGTGAGAGGGCAGCTCACTCACTCACTTAAGCAAAAACTTAGGCTATTTTGACATATTTCCTCACAGTTACGCAAACAATGTCCAATCTCTTCGTAGAGCAGTTCCTACCAAATGGTAAATTATTTTTATCCCGTGTAAAATAAGTTCAAAAGTATTTGAGATGTTTTTCATATTTTTTGGAAGAGAAAAATAATCATAAAAAAAAATAATATTTTCAAGAAAAAAAAAATAGGTTTTTTGTGTTAGGAATATTTTTGTTGCACAAAATCAATTCAATTAAATAATTAATTTTGTAGGCAACGTTAGTTTTAATCTATTAGTAATAATAATAATATTTACGGGCAATGCCTGACATAATTTTAAACTTGAGACCGGCTAATGACCTTAGCAGTCGAAGCCGGTAAAGTGGGAGGGGTTTTAGTGGGTAGGCTTCCTGTTAACATTTGACTCCGTGTAACTGGATTTCCCCTTTCACAGCCCCCCTAAAAAAATATTTATTCACACTTTACAATCATACACAAATATATTTGTAAATAGAAAATGTCAAATATATATGTTAAATGCAGGAAATATTTTCAACAATTACCCGGCGCATTCACCATAATGAGTTTATTTTAATAATAATAATAATCTTTATTAACAGATATATACAGAAAGTATACAAAATAAGTAATAAACATTAACAAACTCAAATGTATAATTTATATCTGTTAATTGGCTATCGATCAGTGGTCTTTCAGCCTAGTTTATTTTAAATACATATTTTAATAAGAAATTATGGGCAGAAAGACTTTTGCTCGATAGCCCTTACTTAAGTAAAGCAAAGTTTGTACATACATATCATAAGTTGTATATAATATAATTACATGTAAATTCTTAAGTAATAAAGATTTGTTAGTAATAAGAAATTAGTAATAAATTCAAAATTAATTCGATACCGTTAAAGATATTTTTGACAAAAATTTTTGAGAACGCTAAACTACTTAAAAAATAAAACCGTTTTGTATAAAGCGTCGACGTTTTCTGCATGCACCCCTCAAAACATCCAACAAATGTCTTCCAAAAGTTGGAGCGATTGACTCTTCCTTTTAGTACTTGGAGCGGTGCTCGAGTGTGCAATTGAAAGGCGGAAAATTGCGAAAAGGGCTTTCCACGAACCCAACAAACAATTTGACCGATGGTGAGATAAGCGGCGCAGGCCGCCCCCCTGGAGGCTCGAGTGCTTGTCAGGACAATGAACCGACATCCAGCCGTACAATAAAAACGGAAGTGGAACTCGTAATTCAGCGGAGTATAACCCCCTGTGTAGATATAATTCTTGTTGAAAATAATGTATATCTTGCGGATTTGTTTTGTGTTGTGTGTATTAGGTTGGGAATATGTTATGATTAAGAAAAAATAACAAAAATATGATTAAATAATAAAAAAAATCGTTTGTCTATGTTAAATACAAAATTTCTAAATATTTTATATGGGCTGAGAAAAAAAAATATTTCGAAAACAAATTTTGAGAATGTTGAGAAATATTTTTTTTTTCAAATTTTGAAGCAATTCTATAGATCTATTAAATTAATCTCCTATTTTAATTTAAAATACCATTCTTAAAAAAAACTTAAGGTTAAGAAATGAACACTTTCATTATTCATCCCACTCACACACACACACAAAATGTATTACAACTTTTTGCGGTGATTCATCATTATCTTTTCGATTCAATCAATCCAAATCCCGAAGGAGAATTGACATCCGTATACAAAAGCGCATACTACGCTCATGCATTATTTATATGCTAATGCATATACTGTGCGTAGTATTATTTCACCCCGTCCTCTCCGTTTACTTTTTTTGCGGATGCTGGATATTAAAATGTATGTAAATTCGGCATCGGCCGCATAAATCATAAGAACAAATTGGTTTAAGGCGGAAAGCAATTTATGGGAGCAAACGCACACATCAATGTCTGCTCTGGCGGGCCGGTTGTAAAACTCGCGGGATGTATTAAAATTAAACGCTTTTCTATGCGTTTCCATTTCCCGGATTTTCAGAGTGTTTTTTTTTTGCTTCGGAGTTTGAAATAAATTGCGGGCTATCAATTGTGATGATGAAAAAAAAAACGAAGTATTTTCTTTTAAGTAAATAACTAAACATCTTTATTCATGTAACATTTATACATAATAATTAAAGACGACGCAAGCGCCACCTTTTGCTTAATTTCATTTATACATAGTTTAAATAATTATTTACAATGTATTTGTAGATTTATATTCACATGAAATGGCTAGCGACCGAAGGTCTTTCCGCCTTTTTTATATATATTTTTCCTGTAATAAGGTATTCTATATGTTTCTATTGGGAAATAAATTGATTATTTTTATTATTATTGTAACTTAATCTGTGCGTGTATTGACAGAATGATTATTGCTGTGTTATTTTTTCTTTTTGTTCTTTTTCTCTGTGTAAAATACAATTGTAAATTCTAAATATTATGCCAAATAAAGGATCTTCATATATATTGTAACTTAATCTGTTGCCTTTTGCTGTTTGCATCAGGGAGTTATAGTATTCCAGAACTAGGCTCGATTCTGCAGTGCCATAAATGCAACCTTACTGTCACTAGTTATGCTAATATTTGCCTCTTTATGTCCCTTTATGTACAGTCACGCAACTAAAAATTAACGACAAAATTTAATGCATCATCGTCTCAGGACATGCCTGGAATATAGTAAAATTACCATGATTTTTGCTTGGAAGATGGAACAGCCAGATCCCAGAGTTATGTGGATTTCACCGAATATCTATATTTATTTATTTATTAATTTATTACCCAACTGATACAGTACATCTAATAAAAGGGTAACATCAGTTTAACAGTAACACAACATTGGTATATATTAGATAAACAAAATAATAACACAAACAATAATATATGGACACAACACAGAATATTACAATATATATTGTCTACCAATTGGCTATCGACAATAAAGCTAAAACATGTGGAAATCACCTCGTCAGCGACAACGAAAATATTTTTAATTCCCCAATTTTAAAACCCCTTATTACCTGACTGCATATAAGTTAGTCGGTTTATTTTGAGTCGTTATCGTTCTGGCGAATTTTTACCCAAGGATGGCTTCGCATCCCATCCCGGATCGTTATCTTCCTGTTTATTTTTTTACCTAAAGACGGCTACGCTTCCCTTCCCCATTTCTCACCAAGAATGACTGAAAATAGGCGTTATTCTTAGATAGAGAAGGCAGACCCGTTTCTTCTGTAATCAACTTTTGATACCGTGAAAAGCGAAAGTAGAGAAGTAAATAGAAAATAATACGTGATCAATTTGTATATTTCTTTTATATATTTTGTTTTCATTTTGTAAAATGGTGTACTGTTTGAATAAATAAATAGTGAAAGTGTTTTAATTCATCCTTTAAATATAATATTTAATTATTCTAATGGTATTTCAAGGATTATATGTCCTTATTTATTTTTTTGTTTATTTATTTCATATATATAAATCAATTATACAGCAAAATATAAATATAATAAATTACTTCTATTAAAAAAATGACCTTTATTGGCATACCAAAATCAATACAAACAAAACTTCTTTCTTATAAATTATTTACAATAATAACCTCCCCACCTTCTCTCCTCTCTTCTCTTTTCTCTCTCCCGCAAATATTTAATATCTTCAGAATTACGATGAGTAATGCATTTTGTATATTCATACGATTTACATTAAAATTATTAATATTGATTAAACACACGTAAACAATCCGGTAATATCATTCATTTTTTGTATGAAATTTGAATGTAATTTAATTGAAATACTATGAATGTTTAATCACTTATTAAAGCTATGGAATTTACTAATTATTTAACTGATATTAAATTCTGCTTTTATGTAAATGATATTAATTGATAATCATATATACAAATATCTTTGTTCAAGCAATTAAATTTCCACAAACATTGAGTATATACATTAAAATAAAGATTTGTCTGTCCTGGGTTATCTGCCCTTGATAATCATAATTTTTTTTTTGGGGAAAATAAAATTAAAGGTTAATTTATCATTTAATTTTATTATAAAGGATAAATTAAAAACACTTGATTTGTTTCACAATTTTACAAAGTATCTTCAATTTTGTAGTTGGGAATGGCCTCTTAGTGAGGTTTCACATAACGTAACGTACTGATAACAAAAAAAATTGTATAATATATAATATTTAAGTTGATTTGTAGTAGCCATGTTACTTGTGTTGTAGTTGTAATGTAATAATGTAAACCCTGTAATTGGATATTGTCTGTTGGGTTTTTGTATAAATAAATAAATGACAGAATCCGGTTGTAACCTTAATCTACTAATCATTCTCTGTGATTTTTCAACCTAAACATAGCTCCTCTAAAATCTCATAAGTCTCGCCAACATTAAATACATTTCCTTTCCGCGGCGTTAGAGGACGCGCGCAGGCGAGTAATTCAAAAATAGCGCCTACAATTTATCCTCTAATTTTATTTTTCAAAATGTTTCACCAAGTTATGAGTGAGAAAGTTATTTAAGAAATTTTATTTAAGGATTTACTTTTTCTTTTAGAGAATATAATATAGGAAATATAATTAACTCGAATATTTTATCTTGCATTCCATGACAGAGACAATTAGACATTATTCATTATGACTTCAATTACAATGAAATTAAATAAAGAACATTTTTGGCAAAGATCAATAAAATTCAATTATTCCCTCTTTTCCAATTGTAAAGATTACATACACTCTAAGTTTTACGCAAGGCACAGCTGTACTGACAAGGAATCAAATCCCGTAACACGTGTCTGCAGATAGCCTTATATTACGTAACTTTTATTTTATTTTTTTATTTTTTTTTTGTTTTTTTTGCATTAAATATTTTCGAAAAAATTGTTGCATTATACAATTATTATTGTTATGCAACAGCAAATGTCTATTATTAGACATTTGTTAAACATACGTCATGATATCACAGTAGCAAAAGAGAAAATAATTTATTAATTAATTGTTTTCAAATTCTTTTATTTGATTTATAAACATTTGTTGAAACAACTACTTCTCGAGAATATACCCCGCCTGACATTGGATTATACAATAGATTATACAATAAAAAAAATAATGAAAGGAAACAAAAAATAATAGTTACAAGGCTATATGTAGACACGTGTTTCGGGATTCATCCCTCATCAGCCTGTAAACCCTTAGTTGTTAAACAATTTTTAATTGATTTTTACGTACTGTCTTCAACGAGATCGCAGATGAAGGTAATCGCAGTGAAGGACGCGCGCATTGAGCGGATTTATCAGTGTTTCATATTATTAAAAGATTTCAATTGATAGTAGGACAGAGACATCCAACTACATAATACGTTAAAGACTATGACGGGATTTTCTGAAAACAGGCGAAAGTATTTAAATAAAATGTTTGTCATTTGTAATTTATCTCTAGCATATTATTATTGTATATGTTATTTTATATTAGTTTGTGTTAGGCATAATTCTTCCTTAATTATCTTTTTGCACAGATAGCATTAGGAATAGCAAATAGCTCGTTAACTCTAGTTCAAATATTATTCGCGTTTCTCATTTATCGCTAGTAAATACCATTAAGGTCTAGTCCAAAATACATTAATGATAAATAAATATTTTCCTCTTTGACTTTGTACACTTTGATTCTCCATGTTATGCATGCGCCTAATTAGATTTTAATATTATTACTATTACCCAAGGAATGGGGTTGTTTCAACACTTCTTGAATTTAGGCCGTCTTGACTGTCAGTCCAAAGCGTCAGTAAAAGATAGGGATATCTCTAGTTTTTTAAAAAACAAGTCTCTTATAATTCAATCTAAAAATTGTAACTTCAGTTCGGAATAAATCAAAATGGTAATATATACTCAAGTTTCTCTAATCGAATCCAAATTGGCGTAATAGCCACTCCCAGATAACTACATGAAAACATTAAAGAACGTAGTAACGAACGCCGCACTATCATCTTGATGTTGTTACACTTTTTCGTACTCGTTGGAGATTATAAGACTACTTAGAGATTCGCGAAATAAAGCGAATGCTAAATTCAAGAAAACCTATATTATTTCCGATTGGAATTAGATAAATACATCATAAGAAAAGAACGCATGTTTTTGTACAAATCTAATACCTATAATAACAAATAATGTCTATTATTAGATATTTGTTAAAGTACTTATGTAACATAAGTCATTATGTTACAGTAGCTAAAGGAAAAGTAATTAATTATTTTCAAATTCAAATTCTTTTTATTTAATTTATAATAATTCATTTTTATTATATTGGAATCATATAGATCCAGAAGAAGATGAATCGAGAAGTAACGTTACTAGGATAGAAATTGCTTAATTACATGAATTATTTAAATAAAAATGTTTAAATTACAACGAAATTAAACAAGGAAATTTCCGGCAATGATCAATAAAATTCGATAAATCCCTTTTTCAAATTGCAAAACTTCATCAATAAATCGAATTTTATTGATTATTGCCAGAAATGCCTTTTTCCAACTGAACAAATTACTTACACTCTATTTGTCAAAAACTTACATTTGACAAATAGAATGTAAGTTTTTTTTCAGTTGGAAAAAGGCATTTCTGGCAATAATCAATAAAATTCGATTTATCGATGATTACCAGAATTTTTCCTGGATTAATAATAGAACAGAGTATTTATTTTATTCACTTGGTCACAGTTATTTAAATAAATTAAATAAAAAGAATTTGAAAATAATTATTCGATAAATTATTTTCCCTTTATGTCACAGTAGCTAAAAGGAAAATATTTTATCAATTAATTATTTTAAAAATATATTTATTTATATTAGGAATTGTTGAGTAAGTTTCACTTGGTTTGCAAAAATGTTATTTTTCGACTAGTTTGGGCACTTTGCCATTATCAAATGCCGAAACTAGTCGAAAAATAAAATGTTTGCGTGTAAAACAAACCAAATGAAACAATTCCTAATATTACTAAAATGTTTTATCGAGTGTGTATTGTGTAAGTGCGCGGAAAAACAATTTTGTGACATTTTTTCTTAGTGTTTTTATTTAATGTATTTAATTATTCATCTATTAATATGTAATTTTCTTCAAATTTTTGTTCTGTAATTGGGTCATCCTGTTGGACAAATAAAGAATTATTATTATTATTATTATTAATGAGACTCAAATTGAAAATCTATTTATTTAATTTCCTGATTTAATTACATTGTAATTTAAATTACTGCAAATGTGTGAATCGTCTTTGTTTTATTTTATTCAAAAATATTTAACTTTATTCACTCCACATTTCAATAAATCCACAATTAAAATTTTTCAATATTCATTTATTTGTTTCATACTTCATCGTATCCCACTCGTTTCGATCAATCCCGAGCGAGCATACGCGTTTTCTTGTTTAACTTTTGCGGTTGTATATTGGAAAGAAATAAGGGAAATGCGGGGAAAGCGCGCGCCGTAACATAACAATAAAGAAAGTATCTAAAGAAAAGGAATCCATCGTCGCCCGTATAAAAGTTAATCGATCGACCGCAATAAAAATAATTTTACGGTCGGGAAACCGCTGAGCAGAGCGGATCCGGATCGCCGGAATACGGTTCTTAGCCGTTTCCACGATCATATCCAGCACGGGAAACACAAACTTTTTTCGCGGGATGTGTGTGAAGATGAAAGAAGTTATCTCGGTTGTTTTAATAATGTTGCGTTATCGAAATAATCGAAAACTAATAAATCCAAATAAATGCGCATTGGATAGAGAGAATTTTGAGAATATATTAAATAAAAATGATTTGAAAATAATTAATAAATTATTTCCACTATTTATGAATTTTGAGAAACTGGAAACTTAATTAATGCAAATGTAGTATTATTTATATTATATTCTTTTCTTCACTTATTTATTTTATATATATATATATATATATATATATATACAAACATATTTATTCCCAAAGAATACATACATATTTAATTTAATATACAATAAATGAAACAATTTAAAACAAATATATATTCTTAAGAGAAACGGCTATCGACCGGAGGTCTTTCAGTCTATTTATTTTAAATACTATAAATCGAAGAATGTATATAAGTATGCTTAAACAAAATAGCTCCCATATTAACACCTATTATCTCAAACTTGTTTAACTCTTACTTCCTTAGTGGTAATTTTCGAAATTATTTAAAGATCTCAAATGTAGTTCATATATATAAAAAATGTCAAGAATTTAAAGTTATTCATTTTAAATTGTGGGTTTTTTATTTATATTTGCCGATTTTTAATAATGTATTCATATTTAAATAGAAAAGAGTATTCATTTTCTTGATCACAGTTATTTAAATAAATTAAATAAAAATTATTTGAAAATATTTAATTAATTTGATGAATTATGCAATATTTTATTGATATGCAACAGCAGGAGTACATTATGTAATTCAATGTTCGGCGTGGGTATTTGCCCGGGAAGTAGTTGTTTTAATGTGCATTTGTTTAACGTACTTACGTAACGTAAGTCAAAAGTCAAAGAGCTAAATGTGGAAATAATTCATTAATTATTTTGAAATCATTTTTTATTTAATTTATTCATATTTATTATTACTGTTTTTTAATATTTTTTGTTCCATATATATTTAGTACTGAACAAATCCCCTTAAGGGACATTATGCATTTGCATGCATAAAAGTGTGATGACCCTTTCGGATTTTATCCCTAAAGCGTGTAAGTGCACCGAGGAAATGACTTCTAAAGCGCTGTTTGCAGTTACGCGAGGCCGGTTCGTTGGCACGGAAAGTGCGCAGGACTTGTATGGGCCACTTGTGAGGGTCAGAGGGCTGGAACCTTGAAGTGGATTAGGTTTCGTACGTTTCTAGTCGCGGGAAATGTGGACCAAGGCTATCCTGTGCCACGCTCGAAAATTGATATATCGCTGATTCTTGAAATAAACTTTGCCGTATAAATAAAAATTCAATAAAGTTTAAGTGAAAATTAGTAAATATGTATAGGATTAAATTAAAAGGGGATATCCATTATTAATTCTGAGTTCCATCGGATATAATTTAGAAATAAGAATGATCATATTTAAAATATACCCCGACACCAATTGGTAAAAGGGGACATCGATTATATATATATATATATATATATATATAATATGCCACATGAAATTAGGTAAAATGGCGCTTGGGTCGTATGAAAGACGTCTTTTAGTCTTAATTAAATTCAAGATTATTCTTCTTGATGTGTGAAAAATAAAATGTCTACTTTCTACTGTAAAACCAAGGTGCAATAAAATAAACTGCTATTTTTTTATTTAATAAGCTTACTCTGCATGTTCACAAATATTATAATTTAACAATTCTACTTAAAAAATCCCAAACTCAAATAATCTTCATAAATTTTCACGAGTAAACAAAATATAATAAATATGGGATGCACGACGAGTTGCTTATTTTTTCATGGTTCGAATGTTGCCCCGGTATCGCCGCCTGGGACTGGGATTCCTGCAGTTTTAATTAGTTTTCGCCGGCGCTCTTTCGCCAACTTAGATGAAAAATAGATTACCTCGCGCAGAATGGAAATTGTAACGAGCTAGATATTTTATCGCGAAATGCGCTCCAAATAGAAAACGGCGGAACGATTAGGTTTAGCTCGTCGATGTACGTGTATATGTGGATTACGTAATATAAGCGATGTTGCAAAGATTTTATGCTGTAGTTTATGAAATATATTATCTAATGGCGTTTTCTTGTAATATATTATTTATGGAATAAATAAATAGTCTAATGTAATTTATTTTGTACATAATTAATTGCGCTACTGCTGTTTTCAATCTAATACCTTCAGTTTGTGATATTTTTGCAGATCCTTTATCATACTTCATAGTGTATTGTTAATTTATGTAATTATAATAATTTTGTATCTTCATTAGGTTAAGTCGCGTACAATTGTAATTCTCTATTCTTTTTATAAATTATTAATAATCTATATATGACTTACATAATTGTCTTGTAATTGGGAATGATATCATGTTAGACAATAAACGTTATTATTATTATTATTATTAATTATTTTCTTTGAAATAAATATGAATAAATTATTAAAAATCAACCAACAAAACACAGATTAGATTGAATAACTTTAAACTAGTCGAGAATTTAAAGTTATTCAATCTAATCTGTGTTTTATTGGTTGATTTTTAATAATTTATTCATATTTATTTCGTACAATATGAACTACCAATGTCTAAATATTAAAACCATTAATTAAATTATTTTCTTGGTTGCAAGAAAAAAAAAAACGTTCAATTAAGACGCCTGTCGGCCAAATATCTCGTTTTTTAATATCATCTGTGCGAGAAAATGGAATTGTAACTTTAAAGGAGCTATACTCTAATGGGTGCAAATTATTCGTTGTTGAAATCATTATTATTCTTTTTTTAGATAATCCAAAATCATTCCAATATTAGTAGACCTTAAAATATAATATCCATCACATGCATTTTAAAACCCGTAAAAAAATCTTATAAACAACCCTATCGAGTTTGCAGCTATACATCATCCCTTCTTTTAAAAAAAAAACAGTGTTCGTTTCACCATACATACTCGTTGGTTAAAGCGACAAAATACATCCAGTTTGCGAAAATATTAATGCATCATCTAATTTGGCCCGCGCTTTATAATTTAATACGGCCCGCGGAATATCCCACCGTGGAACTCCGGAAGTGATCCATCTTAATTAAAGCGAAAACAGCGGGCTTTTTGTGTTTGTTTCAATGTTTATTGAAGAATAAATTAGCGATGCAATATCGTGAAAGCGCCGAATTTCGCTCCTCGATTCATAAAACCGCCAACTGACGTCGATCGATCATTCTTCTTTTCATTAAATTTCACGCCTCGGGTTCACCTGTTAAGTGCTCGGCGTTGGGGCGCGTTCCGTGTGTTTGTTTGTTGGTAATTGTGTTTTAGAAAAAGGGAATATGATGGAATTGAAATTATTGTAGAAAACGGGGGAAACCATAAAAGGTTTTTTTTTTAAGTTGAAGTGGTATAAGCCTGGAGGATATCTAAATAATAATTTAGTATAAAATTTTGTATAAAAAAAATCACTCTACGATTCTTTCAACAATTCTAGATTCTTAAAGACGAATCTAGAATTACGCAAAAAATGCTAATTTACTGATAATCTACACCTTCTTACAAAATTCTGCATTATATATTAAATAAAAATGATTTGAAAATAATTAATGAATTATTTCCACATTTAGCTCTTTGACTTTTGACTTACGTTACGTAAGTACGTTAAACAAATGCACATTAAAACAACTACTTCCCGAGCAAATACCCACGCCTAACATTGAATTACATAATGTACACTTGCTGTTGCACATCAATTATTAATTATTTTCAAATCATTTTTATTTAATATATTTAAATAACTGTGATCAAGTGAATGACTACTCTTTTCTATTTGTTGTGAAATTTCTTTTAGTTTAATTTATGTTTGTTATTATTATTGAGAGTATTTAAAACATTTTTTTTAATCCAACTGAATTGTGCAAATAGAACGCTACAGGTAAAATCACATTTAAAGTATCAAAGTGTTTCCCGTGCAAACATCCCACCGCTTTAAATAGATCCAATCCATAAACACAGTCCATTCATCCACGTGCTACATCAAACAATCCCCACCCGCTTGTTCCCTCTTATCGCTCCTATTTTATTATTTTTTTTTTCAGGCTGCACTTTTGCAACCGTCGCTTTCCTTTTTCACACAAAAATAGTCTCCTTCCATCTGTGAACCGATCCCGGCAGAGAGTGAGTGGAAAAAAGAAGAGACGTGTTTCCGGAGAGTGTGCACGCTCAGTGGCAGAGAAATAATCATAAATCGGGTGGTTGAGGATGAGGGAGTACATTGCCCGGAATCGATCAGGATGTTCCGTGGGACTGACACTCCCCCCTTTTCAAGCCCCCGCATTCGGTGACATAACTTTTCAATTTTAAAACGGGGCGATAAATCTCACGGTTACACGGACACGATCGGGATTAGTTCTGGCCACAAACTAAACCGAGTCCACTCCAAAAATAAAAATAAAAAGGTTCGCAAACAGTGTTTTTGCAGTGGACTCGGTTTAGTTAGGGAAAAAATGGATTTGTTTGTAAGGGTTTTACAATTTTTTTACATGAATAGTTTACATTTATGTTACATTTTTAAAATAAACCGACTTCACTGCAAAAAACATTGTTTTTTTAGTTAGTTAGGGAAAAAATGGATTTGTTCGTAAGGGTTTTACATTTTTTTTACATGAATAGTTTACATTTATGTTAAATTTTTTTTAAAT
This sequence comes from Philonthus spinipes, assembly GCA_963082785.1. Lineage (NCBI taxonomy): Eukaryota > Metazoa > Arthropoda > Insecta > Coleoptera > Staphylinidae > Philonthus > Philonthus spinipes. Next base: position 4,677,618 of record OY720300.1, read on the forward strand.
AAACCGACTTCAATGCAAAAAACACTGTTTTCTTATTATTTTGACTTATCATGACTTACTTCAACCAGCTTTGATGGTGGGAAGGAATTTAAACATCATAGCGATTAAGGTTTCATAAAACCATAATAAATTAAAGACGACGCAAGCGCCACCTTTTGCCTAATTTCAAGTGGCATCGTCAACGATTTGGGTCTACAAGGTGGACGACCGAGAATCATTGTTTCGTCCACTAAAGGAAGGCAAACTTGTCCTGTTTATGAGAACAGGAAACGAAATTCATAAAACCATTCAATGGTTATTCATACGCATTCATTTGGCCATTGAATGGTGGTTAAAAATTTTATAAAATGAATTTCTGAATAAATTCCTCACTCAACCCGTGGTGAAATATTTTTAATTAATGATAGAAAATTAAAACACTAGTCGGAGAATTTAGTAAAATCTGTGAAACATAAAAAAATATTACACAGCAACTGACAAGGACAGACGCCTACAAAATCAGGCGGAAAGACCAACGGTCGATAGCCAATTGGCAGAAGAATTTATTTTTATGTTAGTTATTTATTGTATTTATTTATTATTATTACTTTGTTAAAAATAATCTGCAAATAAAGATTTTTATATATATATATATATATATATATATATATATATATATATAAATCTATGATAATTTGACTTACGTTACATAAGTACTTTAACAATGTACATTAAAACAAATATTTTTAATTTCAATTGAATTAACTGATAAATTAAAATCAATTGAAATTAAAAATAATCAGAAATTAATATCGTTTGGCGTGGTTTCCGAGTGTTCCGATTCATAAAACTATGTCCATTTTAGAACAACTATTAATTAAAAATAACATCCCAGAACAACATATCACAGAATATTTAAATTTGACAAAAATTGTAATGGACTGCAATATATTTGAATGCAACCAAACTTTCTACAAACAAAAATTTTGCACAGCAATGGGAAACCCGCTACTCCCATTTTTAGCCAATATTTTCTTAAACCATTTCGAAAATTGCGCGAAAAACAACATAGATAATTTTCCCTCCACTTGGTTTCGTTACGTAGATGACGTCTTTGCCATTGTTGATTCAGATTTTAATATAGATGCTTTCATCAAACAACTCAACAATTTCTATCAAAGTGTTAATTTCACCTACGAAATAGAAAACAACTGTTCATTGCCATTTTTAGACTTATTAATCGCTTGGAAAGGAAATAAATTTGATTTAAATATTTTTCACAAAACCGCTCATACTTCTAACTACATTCATTCAGACTCATATGCCCCAGACCAACATAAATTTGCTGCATTCCTCATGGTTTTCAGAGCTATTCACATCCAGATGTTAGAAATAAATAGGAAAGTAGAATTTAATAAAATCCGTCAAATTGTAAAACAATTAAACTACAAAGTCGATATCATTAACAAAATCTTTTTTTTATTCATTGATCCTTTTACCTTTCGGTGTAGGGTTAATAAAATCATTAATAAATATAATTATAGATTCAATACATGTTTTGTAATATATTTAGAGCGTCACACTTTCCTTATAAAATTTTTAATATGTAATTATAATTGTAAATTGAAATTTAAAATACAAAATTTATTCCTATTAGAGACGAACCACCCCCCCCCCCAAAAAAAAAAATACGTTTAATTATTTTATATCCCACAACTTACAAATAAATTGTATGAACTTTGTAAAAATTTCAATTTAATTCCCGCATATTATATCAATACCAAGTTAAAAAATAACCTCGGAAACACTTTCAATAATAACGAATACCTCTCTTTATCCGGCATTTATTCTATAGAGTGCTGCAATTGCGATCAAATTTATGTTGGACAAACCCAACGCAATTTGTTTACCCCTACATATTAAGAATTTGAATGCGGATAAATCGGCGGAAGCCCACCATGCATTCAAAACTGGACACAATTTTTCTCTGGATAAGATGCATATTTATTTATTCATTTTCATTTTAAATTCTAGCCGTTTTGTATATTAAGTTTATTTATCCGTTTTACTATCAAGCTTTGCTTATAAGATTTAGGTTGTTCTTTTAATTTATTGTATATATGTGTAATTAATCTTTGTAGATCTGTGTAAATGGAGATTCCGTCATTAAATAAATAAATAAAATTCTCCAGTAATTACAGGCTTAATACCCTCGAGGCAATAGAAATGAAAAAAGGTGGAAAACCGGCTATGAAACTTCGATTTAAGCCCATTAGTTAATCATTTTCTAGAGTAGTAGTAAACACCTTTATTATCATACATTTGTACAATAGTTTAAAATTATATAATAAGTAGTAAATTTTTATTTTGATAAATCGCTATCGGCCAGTAGCCTTTCTGCCATCCTTTTCTAGATCTAATCACACCGCTCTAAACTCCAATTAGCCGTAACAGTATTATTATTATCATCCCCTTACCTATTTGTACCGCCCTCACTAATCTGTATCTATTTAGGTATAAATACTTGTTTTTTTTTGTTTTTGCATTTAGTTTAGCATTGAAAATGGTCACATCGTGACCGAAATGTACATTTACAATCAATAAATTTTGTGAAGAAAGGAGACTCAATCTTTCATTTAATAGTTTAGTTCATCTTCACGTAACTCAAACAATCATTACAGTGCATAAACATCTAGTTAAGCCTCAAAAAAATGGCTATTGATCATCGGTCTTTCTGCCTGTTTTTGTCAAGTTTTTGTCTTTTTATTCAATCGTCATGATTGCTAACGTCATTGTCTAAGTTCTCTAAATGAATTGATGAATTGTTAGTGGAGGGTAGGCATATTTAGGATTGATGTTAGGATTACGAGGTATACATTGGTGTTTTATAATAGGGGCTATGTGAGGATTGGCGATGAATCTTAAAGAAAGAATTTCATATGTGTGCTCAATAATGGACATTTTTCATGTTTCGTGGAGGAATATCATTGAATGAAATAAATATGAATAAATTATTAAAAATAAAACACAGATTAGATTGAATAACTTTAAATTCTCGACTAGTTTCGGGTTATTAGCCCATTTTCAAGAGAATTTAAAGTGATTCAATCTAATCTGTGTTTTATTGGTTGATTTTTAATAATTTATTCATATTTATTTCATACAATATGAACTACCAATGTCTAAATATTAAAACCATTGAATATCATTGAAATATAATAAAACAGAATATTCTCGGGAAATAGTTGTTTCAATAGATGTTCGTTAAAAACTTACCGTGTAAGTAATTTTTGCGGTTGGAAAAAGGAAATGATTGAAATTTATTGATCATTGTCAGTAATTTTTCCTTGATGAATTTTATTTTAAATATCATTAATATCTGAACAATGGTTAATGTTTAATGAAATAAAATCCTTTTATTACTGAATATATATATAAAAATGAATCGTTCTTTATAAAAAAATCCTTTCGCGATGATACAAGGTTGAGTTGACATATTTCTACGTTCCTTGTGTAAAAAGGGACGCAATAAATCCTTAAACGATTATCCCCATAAATCACGAGAATCGTGTTAAACACCAATAAAACGCGACACGACAATTAATTACGCGATCGACGAACGACGGGGGGAATTTTAATGAAACCGAAGTGCGGGCATTATGCGAAATATTTTCGCGCGTGTAGTTCGATTAATTATTCAAGTACAATTTGCGCTTAATGCGGAGCGGTTAGGGGAGGGAGCAAAGTTGGATGAACAGCGGACGCGTCAAGGATTACGGGAGCGTCGAATCTCGCCGGTGCACAATAATCCTAAATAATTCGAGGGATGTTTAAATTAGGTCATGTATTACGGAAACGAAAATAAGAAAAAAATATATATATGTGGCTAAAAGGAGGGGATTTAAATTTCATATGTTGTTATAAAATAACAACGCTTGAAAGCTTCCTAGGCTGTATTTATAGTGGAGCAGCACGATGCTGGATGCTAGCTGCATGAAACCTTGAAAGAGATAACCAGACTTGATATCTCTTTCAAGGTTTGATGCAGCTAACATCCAGCATCGTGTTGCTCCACTATACATATGCAGCCTAGGAAGGACCTTGGAGGACAGATAACCTTCGCTTCCAATCCAATTATTAATGAAGTTGTTATTTAAAAAAGTTCAAACGTTTATACCAAAATGAAGAGGTGCACCATCATGCTGAAACCACATGTTAATTCCGTTCAGAAGTGGAGCATTAATCCTAGCAACTTGTTTTGTAAATTATACTTAATATTCTTTCTTAATCTTATCCTCTTTTACCCGTATTGGGTGTCGAGGTTAAATTATACTTAATATAACAATTTTAAATAATAAATATTGATTCCATAATTAAATTAGCTTTGCACACCAATAACTCCTTAACTTAATGGTTCAAAAAGTTGTCACATTCATTTTTTTTGAAGGCGCATAAGTTTATGTGTATATTTTAATTTAAACTTCGCGGTCATCTTGGGTTGAGCTCGGCTGATCGCGGTCGGAAGACATCCGCATATGTGTTTATTGTGCAAGTACAAAATTTTTATTTACATAATAATGACGTGTATTATATTTCCCTAGCTTACAATACAGCGTAACTTATGAACATCATACGAAATATCAATTATACAAGGTGTACACAAAATGAGTGAAAAGCTTTAGGTAGCGTGACTCTTTGACTAATTTTTAGATAAAAATATTAACGAAAATAAGTCACACAGCGGTCGGAAGACATCCACATATGTATTTATTGTGCAAGTTTTGAATTGCCGCATTGTTGATTTGGAAGAATTGGGAATTTGGACAGGAAAAGAATTCGTAAACCGATTGGAATCCCATTTATTTTGGGTATTACTTTTAAATAGGTAACATTTAATCTGAATAAACAAATCATTAAACATTATTAATATCAACACGTAAAAATGTCTAGCAAAAACTAGAAAAAACACAACAAAAATATCCGTCTTAAGAATAACTACGGTTTTGAGTTACCCTATCTTTTAAATCCCCTTCTCTCTTAAAGTCATCAGAGTACGCGTTTATCTCAAAAAAAATATATATATACAGTCCACTTTTAGTTGCTGATGGAATATACCAAACATGCTTGTTTTTTTTTTGTGTGTTATTGTTTTTATCTTGTAAATGGTTTAATCTATTGGGCGATAAAGTTATTATTATTATTATTCCATTTCTCAAACATGTCTGTTTGAAATAAATATCCTTCAGACAAATCTGAGGATATTTTTATTATAATTTTTTGTTATGTAACCTACATAATAATAAAATGTAATAAAAATATAATATCCATATAATATTATTATAATTATGAAATAAATATGAATAAATTATTAAAAATCAACCAATAAAACACAGATTAGATTGAATAACTTTAAATTCTTGACTAGTTTTGGGTTATTAGCCCATTTTCAAGAGAATTTAATTTTTTTTATTTTTTTTTATCGAAAGGTCCCCATTTTCAACAGAATTTAAAATTTTAAATTGTCTTGAAAATGAGCAAATAACCCGAAACTAGTCGAGAATTTAAAGTTATTCAATCTAATCTGTGTTTTATTGGTTGATTTTTAATGATTTATTCATATTTATTTCATACAATATGAACTACCAATGTCTAAATATTAAAACCATTAATTATTATAATTATTATAGGGATATCGACCAGTGATCTTTCCGCCTGACAATCTTACATAAACAAACAAACATCCTTCTCACACTCAACTCAGCGATAAATCCATAAATCCACCGCCATTTTTCTGCTCGCGTTGCGAATTCTCATTTCTAGCAACACGCAATCTCTCCTAGTTAATTATTCTCGACGGATTGAGCGGAAAAACTTTCGGCCTCGTCGAGAAAATGGAAAAAAAGTAAAAATACGTCCGTTTGGTCGATTCGGTTCCTCTCGGGGTTGGGTTTTTAAATAGAAAATGGGCCACTCGCATCATTCCGGAATTTACGGCTTAAGCACACGGAATGATACTCGCGATTTAATGCGCGCAACCCCTTGGAGCCCCGAGGACTGGAAAATTGCGAGACGGCGTAATCAGACCGATCCGTGTAGACGATATCGTTGATTAGTTTCGTAAACAGAGTCTCGATGGGTGTTGTCATTTAATGTAGGTGTAAGTGGTTTGATTTATGCAATGTGTATTAAGCGAGTAATAAAGAAATTATTATTTCTTAGTTTATTTTAGATAATTGTGGCCAAGTGAATAACAACTTAACCGGAGACTTATTCAGTTGGCCAAGTGAATAACGACAACATAACCGGAGACTTATTCAGTGATGTGTTATACCATTACTCAATTGAATGTGAAATGTTAAATTTAATGTGCACGATTGTAAGGTTTAAATTTCTTCCCACAGAATAACCCCGAAGTCTTCGATCCAATCAAGAAAAACATTTTTTTAGAAATCCCACTTTATTCACAAATATGTATTGATAAGTACGCCTACCGTAGCACTGACGAACTCGGTACTAAAGATTGCACGGATGGCTTGTGTAGCTGATTCGTGATCGAATTATTACGCCGTGGAGGCGGTTGGGGTCGATTATGAGAAATTACACTCTGAGGTTCTTCCTTGAATAGAAGTAAATCAAGATACAACTGAGCTAGGTCTTTAACGCTGGTTTTAAGGCAGCGAAGAAACAAAAGCAGGTTGTTCAGAATTCATTAATTTATTTCATTTGATTATTCAACACAAGTTGTGTATTTATCTAATTTCGGGAATTTAAAATCACTTATTTTGTTGTGTCGTAAATTGAATCTTACATACGTAAATAGTTTAAATTTCGCGCCATATATAGTTAATTTCGGAATTATGTTGACAAACCTTTTTATTTTTCGTTGGGATACTTTACGCGGACTTCTGCGCGAAACGTCCGCCGAGACAGTCACGTTTTCGTTTTCAAATTATTGTTTGAATATTAAGTAGTGTGTGAAATTAAGAATAATCAAGTGCATCCAAAATACAGTCCACTTCAGTCTGGCCAGACCGGGAAGAAAGAGGAATTACATCGGTAAGTGTCGCTCTTGACTTATCAAGGTTTGCCGACTTCGTCGCCAGTTTCTCCTACTAAGGTTGAGGGAGATTTTTTCTCTGAGGTAAAAACCTCAGTAAGCCGAGTGGGACACTTACCGATGTAATTCCTCTTTCTTCCCGGTCTGGCCAGACTGAAGTGGACTGTATTTTAGATGCACTTGATTATTTTAATTTCTTCGGTGAGAACTCCAGACTGGTTAAAATATAATTTCATTCAATTATTTTCTGGAATTTTACACAAAATTTTTATTTACATAATAATGACGTGTATTATATTTTCCTAGCTTACAATACAGCGTAACTTATGAACATCCTACGAAATACCAATTATATTTACAATCATTCTTATCGAACAGTCCGAGTGCCTCTTAGTCGAAAACGATAATGAGGAATGTGAATCTTTATATTAATTATTAGATAAGGCTCCAACATGTATTTCGATCACAAAGTGGTATATTTATTCCATAAAGAAATTCGTTAAAAAAATATTTCATTGCATGTATATTTGGTGAATGCGCCGGGCTATGGCAAATAAAACGCTATATATTTTTTCCCCTGGTTATTTATTTTTACCAAATATACATTATAAGACTACAACATGTTTTTCGATTACAAAGTGGTACATACATTCGATAAAAGAATATATAACCCGAAAAAAAAACATCATCGAACACTTGGGTTAATTTTTATTTTGCAGTTTCCGCTACTGATATTAAAATATGTTATATAGGTAAGATTGTATTATTCTGTTTATATGTGATTTACAGTCATGCTATTTATCTAAACATTTTGAATATTATTCTTATTCTGTATAAAGGTGATTTACAGTAAATAAATTAATTGAATTGAATCTGTGTAATTCTCTTACACCGTGGTTTGCATGCCCTGTTCGTCTAATAATCCGAAAGACCGCGTGTTGTAAAAAGAGTGCCTTTGTGCCATTCCAACAACTCCTTAAATAAAACTTTGTTTTACTTCTGTTTCATCCGAAATTTATTCATATCTTCGTGAAAAAATAACATATTGATTGTGGAATATAGTATAGTATTCGAGAGTCTAAGCTGCCGCTTTGTAACCGATTGGAATCCCATTTATTTTGTGTATTACTTTTAAATAGGTAACATTTAATCTGAATAAAGAAATCATTAACCATTTTTAATATCAACACGTAAAAATGTCTAATAAAAACTAGAAAAGACACAACAAAATGAGCGAAATCGAAGACGAACCAACGAATAAAGAAATAATGAAAATGTTAAAAGATGTATACGAATCGATGAATTTTATGAACGAAAAAGTTTAGGAATTACAAAATGAAAAGAGAGATTTAAAAAAAATGTTAAAGGATTATTTAAAAAAGACCTATTGGCATCCTTCATTTAATAATAATATAATAATAATAAATGTCTTTATTTCATCAACAATTGTACAATAGAAACATAAATAATTAAGAGTAGGCGAAGTTCAGGCAGGCTAACGCCCGTCGCAGCTCTTCCACTTAACCTACTATAAATGAAAAAAAGTAATAATAATAAATAATCTTTGAAAAATCGGGCGAATTACAATCTGTGTCGTATTTTATACACGGTTCGAGTCAGTAACTTTAAATTATTATTATGAAAATAATTAATAAATTATTTCCACATTTTTTTAACAAATGAATTAATAATCTTTTGGGGAAAAGAGAAGGGATAATTAGATGTTAGAATACAGAGTGTAAATACATCTAATTATCCCTTTTCTTTTCCCTAAAGGATTAATAATTCATTTGTTAAAAAATGTGGAAATAATTTATTAATTATTTTCAAATCATTTTTTATTTAATAAAAAAAAAAATATTTCATTACACGCATATTTGGTGAATGCGCCGGGCTATATCAAATAAAAAGCTGTACATTTTTCTTAATCGCTTATTTATTTTTACAAAATATACATTTTCATCACAAAATGATCATTATTGGGGAAAATTCAGTTAACAATTTGAGTAATTAAAGAAATAAACCTCTCCTTACTAAATACAAAATATCCCCCGAAATCCAAACACTCCTCCAAAATAAATACATCCTTCTCTCTCTTATTCATGAAATAATTAATTAATACGCTTCAATATAGTTGACCCACAGACATTTTTTATTGCATATCACAATAAATTCAAGACGGGGAAGACCAATAATAACAATGAATCATTGTTAAACATTGATTAAAATTTAAAAAAATCAACGCATACTTTTCAACAAATATCTTTATATAAATAGAAAAGAGTATTCATCCACTTGGTCACATTTATTTAAATATATTAAATAAAAGTAACTAGAAAATAGTGGAAATAATTTATTAATTATTTTCAAATCATTTTCATTTAATAAATATCTTTATATAAACTAGCTTTCTCTTATAACTATAGCGCTTGATTTAGTGAGAATCTATTTGGTCTTTAAAGCAACCTATAGAAGAAAAATACTTCTAATCGCAGCTTTAATAAAAGGAAGAATTATTATTATTATATTAAATCGTAGGAAAATCAAGCCTCTTAGCAGAAAGGCTGTTGACCGATTGCCGATTGTCGGTAAGTAAAATAATAATATTGTTAATTTCTTTCACATTTATATGAATATTATACTGGCAATAAATATTCTTTATATATCAAGCCTCTATTTAATTATCAACTAAAACATATAGAAATATATTCAATTAAGTAAAATCCTCACTACTTTTATAACATTGCAACAGAATTATTTTTTGTTTTTAATAAGTAATTCTTTTCTATATTAAAAATCGAAAATATTATATGTTTAATTAATTTCTCACTTAACCCGTGGTGAAACATTTTTGAATTAATTAAGGATGATTTATGATTTAATTAAAATTAAAACACTTGGTTTGTTTCACTTATTTATATTTTCTCCAACTAGTTTCGACCATTGGTCATCTTCAGGGAGGAATATACATTCCTCCCTTCAGGGAAAATATAAATAAGTGAAACAAAACAAGTGTTTTAATTTCAATCAAATCATCCGAAATTATTATATTCTGAATAAGTTCCTCAGTTGTGAAAACATTTTTAATTAATAATGATATAATTTTTTTTTAATCTGTGAAATATAAAAAAAGTGTTTTAATTTTATTTCATTAAAAATTATTATAGTCAGTTTCTTTATAATGGACTCGTATGAAAGGTTTTTTTTTATTTTTATTTTTTTTTTTTTTTGAAGTTTATAACAACCCCATTGAAAATATATAAATTCATAGTATATTATATAAAAATACCACCAGCTTTTTCTAGTGACAGCAACACCTCCTTTGTCGGTATTAGCGTTAGATTAATGGATTTTCTTGCGGCTCTCGTGCACACCAACAGAGCTGTTGTTTGTTTTTTCTTCTCCCCGAAGCCAGACACTCACACACACACACACACATTCCCTCTCATACGCAAGACGGACAAAAAGCAAAGATGCGCACGAGGGTGCATGATTAAATTAATTTATTAGCGCCCTTAAAACGTTCGGTTTGCGTGGGTGGGCCCGAAACCCCCGGGTGATTAATTGGGTCAAATGTAAGCGGCGCTCATTGTTCTGGCCCCGGACAGTCTGCGTGTGTTTGTAAGCAGAAGCTTGATTCTGATGCGTGTATGCACGAAACTGAATTCCGGCGTGGAGATTTATGGAGGCGGCGTTTTTCTTCCGTCGCGACAATTTCATATTTGCCGGTGTTGTCAGGGGGGTGTATGGTAAACGAGCTCTGAGTGAAGATGGTGGCGTTGAAATATTTTCCTCGAGCAACTGCAATTTGAATCGCGAGTGGGGATTATTCTTCCGGTTTATGCAATTTCGCCGGTTGTCGGCATCGAGGGAGATGTACTTGTGTTGAGTAAGCTTATAAATCTGGATCGATTAAAAGAACAAGAAAACAGCAACGGATAGTATTAATTTGAATTGCACTTTTTTGTCAGTCAAATAAAAATGATTATATAGTTTTTGACTGTATGTGAATTGTTTAATCACAAATAAAAAGACTTATTCCTTACTTAAACAGTGTATGTTTATGTTAAATGTATATTTCGAGACACAATGTAACAAATAGTTGTTTGTAAAGAAACAAATACTTCCCATACGAAAATATTCTTTAACAACAAATAGTTGTTTGTTAACAGTTCCATTATTGAGGCTTGAAAATAATAAAAATAATGTAATTGTGTATCCATTAATAATGAATAAAAAATGGTTGTTTGTTAAGAAACAAATACTTCCCATACAGAAATATCCTTTAACAACAAACAGTTGTTTGTTAACAGTTCCATTATTGAGACTTGAAAATAATAAAAATAATGTAATTGTGTATCCATTAATAATGATCACTTTTTTATTCCTTTCTTCACTTCACTTAACACTAGTGTTAAAAATACAGAAGTGAAGAAAGGAATAAAATATTATAATATATCAAGAAGCTTCACGTACTCACCAAGAAATATCTTGAATAATCACTTTATGATCGAAATATACTTTTGGTACAAATAATTATCCAAATCCTGGTCCACAATATTCATTCCGTTCCACTCAAATATAATAAGTAAATATGCAAGTAGCAGATAAAGCAACATCCATAGTGCTAATTAAAATAAAACCCACTAAATCCACTAAATAATCTTTCTAATACATTCCTATACGAAATTATCGCCCCTAATAGATATTCTACTAAATCTCCTATCACAGAAAATTTCCTTTGCAATACTAATATAATTCTCAAATGAAAATGTCCTTTAACAAAATACAGTAATTCAATAAATTCAATACATTACCTCCTTTAAAGACGAAAATTGATACATTAAATGACATTAGCCGAACATGGTTACATGCAAATATGCTTTTTTTCGCGAGATAACTCATTGATGTTTCATATAATGTAAGCCTATAATTCAGTTGAAAAATTAATTTATATTCACCGCTGTTAGTGCTATTAGCGGTGAAGACGGTACGTAAAAATTGTTTAACAACTAAAGACTTACAGAGCAGAGCTGTACTGATGAGGGATGAAATCCCGAAACACGTGTCTACAGATAGCCTTGTAACTATTATTTGTTGTTTCCTTTCATTAAATATTTTCTACTCAAATCGTTGCAATGCATAGTGGTACTGGTATGTAACAAACAAATATCTATTGTGTCCGGCGGAGTATATGCTCGGAAAGTAGTTGTTTCAATAGATATTTATCAAAAACTTACAGTGTGAGTAATTTTTATAGTTGGAAAAACGGATTGATCGAATTTTATTGATCATTTTCTTCGTTTAATTTAATTGGAGTAACTTTCAAGAAATCCTTTACAAAAAATCAGCTTGGCTTAACTTCAAGCCTCATCAATGGAATCAATAGCTGCCTGCGTTTGAAATTAGTACAGCTTCAAGAACTAATTTCAAGCTGAAGCGGCAATTGATTCCGTTGATGAGTTGATCAACATCCGTTGCTCCACGTCCTCGTGAGCGAGTTGTGTGCAACCTCAGGAACTAATTTTCGGAGGCAGTGTAAACTTGACCCTGCTAATAATAAATTTACTCAAGTTGGACTAATGGAATAAACTAATGAGGCTGTTTTTATGAATCTAACAATTTTTAACGAATTTAAATATTATAATATTTGTAATGGATTTTGTTATTTCGTATTTTATAAATGCTATTCCACGCAAAGTGTTTCGTAAATTTCGATCGTCATTATTAAAATTGTCTATTAAAATCGAATTATGGTTGCAGAAATTAAACGAATAAAAAATAAAATAATTAATTAATTCATTATTTTCTTTCTAGTTGCTCTGCAATTAAATACTGATGAAGTAAGTATACAAAATTGATTTTTTTGTAATGGATTTATTGAAAGTTATTAAATGAAATTATATTCTAATGAAATTAAACAAGGAAAATGATCAATATTCCCGTTTTTCAACTGTAAAAATTGTTCACATTGTAAGTTTTTGACAAATATCTATTGAAACAACAACTTTCCGAGCATATATTCCGCCGGACATTAAATTACACAATAGATATTTGCCGTTGCATCTCATTAAAGCTGATGAAGCAACTTTTTTTGAAATCAAAAATATTTTATACAAACAAAACTAAATATGTTAAAAAGGCCATCTGTAGAAACGTGTTTCGGGATCTATTCCTCGTCAGTACAGCTCTGCCTTGAAATAAAAGGTTCAAAAACTAATTCTCCGGAAATCTGGTGATACGTCGGACGGGGTGATATATTCAGTTATTGTCAATATAAAACAATCTTGATTCAATTAAAAAAAAATGAAACGCAAGCTCGCTCGCTAATATATTTATAATATTGCAGCGTTGAATGGGAAGATTATAAACTTTACATTTAAAGATTGCAATTTATTAGAACGTGATAACTATAAAATAAAGTGGAAATAACCGATAATATGAGTAAAAAAATAACATTCTCATTTATCACTTTATGAAACATTTTGAATATTAAAAAGTAAATAAAGTAAAATTAAAATCAAACCAAGTGATTTTAATTTTATTTTATTAAAAAAAAATTAAAACCAAACCAAGTGATTTTAATTTTACTTTATAAAAAAAATAAAATCAAACCAAGTAATATTGATTTTACTTTATTTACCTTTTAATAATCAAAATGTTTCATCAAGTGATACGTTTCACAAAAATATATATATTGGCTCAACTAGTTTCACCTTTTACAGCATTATCAAGAGTAGTTTATAAAAATTGTGTAAAAGGCGAAACTGGTTTAGTCAATATATGATTTTTTGTGAAACAAAAACAAGTAATTTTAATTTTACTTTATTTACCTTTTAATAAAAAAATAATTTTATTAAAAAAATATTTATTTATAAATTTCTCTGTTTTAAGAGCTACCGAAATACTATTATACTCTCGTGCAGCTTTATCGAAAACTATCCCACTTTTGTATTCTTTTGTGCAAAAAAATATTTCCCCTGCCTCTTTGCCTTTTAATGAAAAAAAAAATTATTTATTAATTTCTCTGCTTTAAGAGCTACCGAAATACTGTTATACTCCCGTGCAGCTTTATAGAAAATTATCCCGCTTTTGTATTCTTGTGTTCAAAAAAGATATTTCCCCTGCCTCTTGTGATGTATACATGTATTGGTAATGATACACTTATCGAAATATTTTGACATATTTAATTTACGAATTCTGTGAATAAAAATTTAAATAAAAATTCAATGTGAAGCCGAGGAAATAATTTATTGATTATTTTCATATTCTTTATATTTAATTTAATTAACAAGTATACTTTAATGTAGCAATATTTTATTTGAAGAAAGGAATAAAATATTACTACATTATATCAAGAAACTTCACGTACTCACCAACAAATATCTTAAGTATACTTTAAGTTTAACATTTCTTGATAACTTCACAAATATAAGGAATATTTGTGAAGTTATCAAGAAATGTTAAACTTAAAGTATACCTAAGATATTTGTTGGTGAGTATTGTTTCCATCTAATGGATTTAATTGTTGGAAGAAAAAAACAATGATAATTCCTTTATATTTGATTTAGTATCCAACCATAATTCTAATCACGTGACTCGTGGCGAATTTTTAATCCGATTGATAAGAGTGTAAAACGCACGGCGTATTTATCTCGAGCCGAACAGCATTCGCCGTTATCGCCGAGTTTATTACTGCATTGGACGCTTTATAATCCAAGAAATGCAGCCGGCGTGCAGGGATTTTACTGCTGTATACGGATTATTGAACCTTGAAGAATTCCTTTTTGTTGTGCTATAAATACCAACGGTACAATGTCAAGATTTAATTTGATTTACCTAATGATATTATGCTACGAGCGAACACAATTATCCAGTTATATATTTCCATTTTAAATATGAATTCATTATGGGAATATCGTATGAATGTGAAATTAATTCAAGGGAATTATAAATATTTATTGTTGTAAATTATTATGTACAATAAAATATTCCTAATTATTTAATCAATTTATCTATATATATACAAATATCTTTATTCAGAGAATTACAATATTACAAACATTGAGTATATACACTAAATTAATGGTTTATCTATCCTCGGCTTTCAACCTAATTTATATACAAACATCTTTATTTAGATAACATTACATAAACTTATAATACATTTATATTTACTTAACAAAAATAAATATTGTGGTAGTCTGTCCGAGCTATCGACCTGGGGTCTTTCTGCCCTATTATTTATATATTTCATTAAATGATATTTTTCAACGATTTCCACAATTTTAATGAGAGATATTTATTAATAAAGATTAACTAATCACAATAATTACAAATAATGAATTTATATGAAACACTTTGCTCATTGCACTCTTAATGAAACGAAATTGTAATAGGTAATTTTAAACACTTATTTACTTTAATTTTGTTATGTTCAGTTTGCTGACATGTGTCTCCGTCAACAACTCAAGATTTATTTGTAAAAAACTTTAAGTTAGATTTATATATATACAAACATCTTTATTTGTGAAATTGAAACAGTATATACAAAATACGTTAGAAAACCATTACGTTACTATATTATACATAATAAATTTCACAAATTGGCTATCGACCAGTGGTCTTTCAGCCTATCTCTGTTCAGTCTTTGTCATTTCTTTAAATGTTATGATCTCAAACGTCATTGTCAATGTCAGGGTGATTGGATGCAATGAATTGATAGATGGTTGATTCTGGAGTTTTATAGTTAGATTTATATTTCTCTGTAATTAATACATGTATCTGTTGAGAAATTTAATAAATAAATAATTTAAAAATGTTTTTATAAAGTTTCGTCCTTTAATTATTCTCAACTGAATTAATCATTTATTATTACTTTTAATATATATACAAACATCTTTATTCAGACAATATGGTAACAAAAATTTACAAAACTTATTATAACAATATGTACAGTTGTGTTAGTAGTCTGTCATGGGCTATAGACCATAGGTCTTTCTGCCACTTTTAATATTATATTAAAAATATTATAATAATGTTTTTCATTATCATATTTAAACATACGCGCCCTAAGAGGCAATAAGGGATAGCGAAAGAAGAAGATATTTAAATATGTATAACAAAATTTAACAGTTTTTATCGAAAAATAAATTTTAAATACACCCCGGTTCGAACTATTACAACATCTACGCAGTAGCCAAACTCATTCCAAACACAAGAAAGCGGATCTGCTGTTAATGAGTTCACGGCAGCAATGATACGGTTCCGCAGATCATTCAGAGTTGTTGGTAAAGGCGGGACGTAAACAGCTTCCTTAACATAATCCCATAAGAAATAGTCACATGGGGTGAGATCAGGAGATCTCGTTGGTCAGAAGTGTAGAGACAATCGTGAACACATTAAACATTTATATATATATATTCAGTGACCCTTTCTACCTTTTCAGGTGAAGGGTTATTAAACATTTATAATGTATTAAAGTAAACTTTGAAACTTCCTCTTTTCATGCTATAAAGATTGTTATTTTTTTACAGTTATTTATTTTTGTTTATTCTACACATCATTTACATCGTTTTACGAAAAAAGGCGAAACAAAAGAAAAATATTTCAATTAATGGAAGATAGAAATTTTAGTATCAACGCATTTTTAAATATTTTTCGTTATAAATATACTTTAAAGTTTCCAATCATGAATACAATAGAAATTTATTAATATCGATTCATAATCGCCCAGGACTTTACAGACTTTCTCTATACAATTCTTATTCCCAGACAATTATGAATTGACCCTAAATCCTTTCCCTGTACTTTTTTTTTGTAAATATAAAAACCCTGGGAAGCGATTTAATAAAATATATTAACACTCTTGTTTGTCTGTTCCAAATAAACAAGACATTCTGTGTAACGATAAGCGCACATCTGAGAAATATAACGATTTAACAATTTTTTAAAAAGAAATACAGAAAGGTCAATGATTCAATCGTTACAATTATTTTTTTTTAAATTATAAATAGTGAAATGCCCATTTCTTTTTGTTTAATTTACAGAATGAGTTCTTTGCATCCTCAATCGTTACGACGTTGAATAAAATTAATTAATTCAACGATTGTACATACATTATTTTGATATTCGTGCTTTAATAAATACGATTTTTTTCATAATAAGTCCATCATTCATAATAAGATTGTATATAACATTCCTAATTAATTAATTTGAAATTGAATAAAACAGCAATCGGCTAGCGGCCACAAGTCTTTCTGCAAACATCCAATGCATCTAATTATGAAAAGAAAAAAGCATTCATAATTTTCAGTTCCATTATAATTAATCTCTATTTATAATAAATAAGCTGATGTGTATTTTCGTGAGTATATTTTAATTAACCCCGCTGTTGAATCCGCGACTTCTCGCTGTGTTCCGGATACGGTATCGATTGAGAAAGTGAAACATCTTGATCGTTTGCCAAAAGAGCACTCTCCTTCATTGTGATCTCAGACGTTGGCACGAGTAATCTGAATAAAGTGGTATCTTAAAAAGGGCACGAGGAGTAAACAGAATATACCAATCCCGCAATGCATCACCGACCGACGGGCGTACGTCTTTATCCCCATCGGGGAAATCTGTTCGAATTTTAAAAGCGTGGGCTTATATAGGGAATATTAAAGTATTTGTTAAACTAGATTGTATATATGTTTTTAGAATTTCAAGAAATATATAGTTGAAGGAATGACAAGAAAAATATAAAGTATAACTAAAGAAATTGGCGAAAGGCATTGAAAGAATAATCGAAAGCGCTTTAATAAAATATGTTTTATTATACGCTAGATGAATGGGTGACTGAACGTTTCATTAAATGTGAATATCGTTTTCCTTGTTTATTTATTATACAGAGTGGGCTACGAGTAAAAGTTTTCAGGATTCCTGACCGCGGAAAATTTGAAAAAAAATCTACATTGAATACGATCACCTCATGGAAAATATTTTGACATTCTTTCACTTCCGATTGTACCGGCAATAGCTACCAATAACTGTATATTTTCAAGTTTACGTGAAGTGAATAATCACAAAATAGAAAGACTGTTATTCCTTACTTCACCACCAAATTTGTTATTTTAAATAAAACACCCTGATTTCTTTTTTTTTTTTTGGATTCCCTGTTTAATTGCCTAACCACTCATATGGGGCATTTTTTTCTTTCGTAAATTACTCCTTGATAATGATCACTGACTGAAACTAGTCGGAGAATAAAGTAAAATCTGTGAAATATAGAAAAAATCACGTGTTTTAATTTCATATCATTACTAATTATTTTCTTATTCTTTTCTTTTAATTCAATATAAAAAAATGCTTTAGAATAATATGTACTTTAAGAAAACATGTATTTTTTTAATATTTCTATTTATTATGCAGTAATTTTAGTAGTTTTAAAACGTTGTTCAAAATTTATATAATAATAAAGAAAGTTTGAATTAAACTTATATCCTTATGCTAAAAACCTTCACATCCGCATTTTGTCCGCAATGTTATTAAAATTAAGTGATACTTAAAGTTTTCTTGAAGCCTTCATAAATATCCTCATTATTCAGCACTTCACTTTAATTCGAACAACCACTCCTTCACATTGTTGATCCCAAACAAAAAATCAACTTTTCTTTTAAATTAAAAAAAAAAGAACCAACTCTACCTGTAACTTTATAAAGTCTAGAATGTATGTAACCGGGATGACGAGAGTATTCCTGGTTCATGTCAATGCCGGCGCGTTCGCGAGGCACCGGATCGCAATGCCCACGGTACACTCCGGACTCGGGGTAAGCTCCACCGCTCTACTGCCTCTGGGAATCGATCCGGAGTCGGCGCACGGCCCCCCACAAGGCACCCCCGAAAACACGTGCACACCCCCACCGCCGTTTGCACAATTATCGCAACCCCGAGTGCATTAGTTAATCATCCACGCGCGTTTCTTGTGCAATATGTAGAGTTCGAGTCCCACCCGCAGCGATGGGGATGGATGAGCGGCGATTTTGTTCTTCCGGCGGAGGGGCGGGTTATTATTGGTGGAGACTAATGGCGGAACTTAAATTTCGCTAAGCGATCGCGAAAAGCCCTCGCGATTACACGGCGCGAACATTAATCCGGTAAATAGGTCGAATTATTCACTCCCTATTTTATCTGATTAGTTTGCTTGGATCCGAACTGAAACCGAATCTGAAATTGTAGCGTACATTCGCGTGTACATGTACGAAATTATCAAACTGGGAGAGGTTCCAGCGCAAACTGGGGTTTACACAGAAATGCGGAATTTGTTTCAATGCATACTCATCTCATATTTCTCGCAAATAATTACGAGTGAAATGAAAAAAAAATCAGTGATATGCAGGCTTTTGGATCACAACTCCCGTCTTCGAAATCTCAGTTTAATTTAATATATTTATTTACGGTATCTCCTTTTTACAAAACAAAAATCAATATTACAACTAAATATATAAATGTTTTGGAAACTTTACTGGGATCCTAAGACGTATTTCAGGAAAGTATTTTTTATTATACAGTGTGTCCCAAAAGAAAGAGTTACGGAATGATGATCATTTTTTGTAATTGCTTGATATACATTTTTTTTTTTTTCATTATTTAGGTGTCCTAACTTAATTAGCAACTGAGCTATCAAAGAAGGGTGGTGTGATGCAAAACCCTGTATGTTGTATTATCCCCCACTCTTGGAATAACCCTAAATTAACTTTAAAGTCAAGATTAAGCAACAAAAGGAAAGTCGAAATTAGTGAATATCAAGTAACGTACAGTGCCTTTGAAATCAAAATCAAGCAACGAAGCGCACTTTATAGTTAAAATTAAGCAACAAAAGAGATCCTAAAGTGAAGTTTACGTATTAAAAGAGACTTTAATATCGAGGATGACGATAGTAAAGGCAAAAACAGGTAATGAGAATAAATTAGAAGTCAAAATTAAGCCATGGGAGTGTATTAATTATTTAAATCAAAATTAGGCAGTGGGGATTCAGCAGTTAAAGATCAAAGTTAAACCAACAATTATGAGTGAAATTAAAAATAAATAATTCAGTTATATATGTTGTTCATAACAAATTAAAGACAACGCAAGCGCCATCTTTTGCTTAATTTCAAGTGACATCGTCAACGATTCGGTTCTACAAGGTAGACGACCCAGAATCGTTATTTCGTCCATTAAAGGAAGGCAAACTTGTCTTGTTTATGAGAACAAGAAACAAAATTCTCATTAATGTCATACATGTTGTATTACAATGTAGTTAAATAAGGAAAATTTCTCGCAATGATCAATAAAATTTGATCAATCCCTTTTTAATTCATCATTGTCAGATTTTTTTCTCGTTTAATTTCATTGTAATTTAAATAACTGCAAATGTGTAAATAATATTTGTTTCATTTTATTTAATATATGTTGCATTATCCCCCACTTATATGTATCTTGCAATAATTTTAAATAAGAAATTCATTCATTATATAAAAAATATTATTTATTTTGGTGGATTTGCCGGGATAATTTTTTATGGGTGACCCGGCGGACAGCGTAGCGAAACAATTTTAGTGAAATTAAATAAAAAAGTGTTGAAAATCATAAATATTTTATTAATTCAAGTAACCATGGATTTTCAAAAATTAAGTGCCTCATTAATCAAAGATGTTAACAAGTGAAGATTAGAAGAAGACTCTATTTAATTCGTAAGTCTAACAAGTGAAGGTTAGAAGAAGAAGACTCTATTTCATTCATAAGTCTGAGCAGTAAAGGTTGGAAGAAGAAGACTGTATTTAATTTGCAAGTCTAACAAGTGAAGATTAGAAGAACAAGAATTCCACTGTCGAAGGAGAATGACTGGCTTCAGGGTATTGTGAACGTAGGAATGCCTACTTCGGGAGCGAGCTTCGCAATCTGCTAGAAATACAGTGACTATAGTAGGCTTATTTCGATCAGCCCTTAGACACCCTAATAATCCTCTTGACAACCCCTTAGATATTTTCGTCTACGAAACACACAACTTTCCCGTTATTAAACACAGAAATCCTTTCCTTAAAATTCGCCACCAATCCTTCGTAATCCTAACATTAATCCTAAATATATCCACCCTTCACTAACAATTCTTCTTGTCAAATTTAGAGATTTTAGACAGTGACGTTAGCAAACATGACAAGTAACGACAAGAACTAGACAGAGACAGACAGAACGATTGGATAGTTTTGAAAGTCACTAAGGCCGCATTAATAGTGGGGTAGCACTACTGTGTTTAATAGCAAAACATTTTGTTTTTCATATTCATAAAAATTGTAATAATTTGCATTAAATATTCTCGAATAAAAAAATTACTTTATGTAATCATTTGTGTTCCACCACAAATGATTGCATAAAGCAATTCATTGTTTAGATCAATGTCTAAATAATTTAAGAATTTTTTTTTCTATTTCCCAATTTTAATTTGAAAGAGTGACTTTCAAACACTTTTTCTGTTCTTTTCAGGAAACAGAAAAAAAAACTTTGTTGAAAGTCACTATTTTCATTGAAAATTAATACAACAGAAAATAATAAATTATTTTCAAAATCATTATATGTAAGAATAAATCATGCCAGAAAAATATGTTAAAATTAAAATTTAGTTCAGTGCTTGCTAAATTTTAACTTTAACATATTTTTCTGGCCTAGTTTAGTCTTTAAATATACTGATTTTGAAAATAACTTATTATTTTCTATTGTATTAATTTTCAATGGAACTAAATAAAGCAAATATTGTAACAGATACCGATCTTAAAGTCAATATTAAACGACTTACCCCTACACCACCATTATGGTAGATGGGGATTTTAGATTATATATATATATATATATATATATATATATATATATATATATATATTAAACGACTTAATTTCAATCATCAAAAGAAGAGACACGTATTTTGTATTTTTTAATAAATAATATTTCTAAATATTTTCGCCACCAATCCTCGCATTGTATTATATCCCTGATAATCTTAACATTAATCCTAAATACGCCCGTCCCTCACAATTAATCTTAACTAATTTGTAGAACTTAGGCAGTGACGTTAGCAATCATAATGATAGAATGAAACGACAAGAACTGAACAGTGACAGGCAGAAAGGGGAACAATAGTCATTTTATGAGGCGTAACTAATTGTAAATGATTGTAAATATGTAAATATTGTCATATAATTTAATGTAAGTCTCAGAAATAACGATTTTCTATATATTAGGTAAATTAACACACTTGTTATGTTCCATATTTTTATTTTCAGTTTCCTGACAAGTGTTTCGTATTTCGCAGATTTTCTATATATTTGTAAATATTGTATTTGTTGGAGATAATAGAAGTTAAAGTGTTAAAAATATTGCTGAATGGTTTTTTGAGTTTAAGTGAAGTGTTTAATCACAAATTGAAAGACTTATTCCTTACTTCACAATTTATTTTATGTTAGATGTACATTTCGAGACACAAAGTGCTCATTATCAATAACATTGTATAAAATAAATTGTGAAGTAAGGAATAACAGACTTTCAATTTGTGTTAAGAATATTGTTGTTTCATTTTCCACATCAATAAAGCATCAGTTGAATCATGAAACCAAGAAATCTCAACAATCAAAAAATACTCGTAGCGTGTATTGATTTTTGTTTAAATAAACATATTAAATGTATCCACGAATATAATCTTCTTCTCGTATGTGTATCATTTAAATTGAATTTAGCTCAATGGAAAATGATATTGCTATTTCTGAACAGATGCTGCGGACACAAATATACGTAATCCATAAACTAAACTTATGTAAATAATTCGTGTGTCCCAGAAAATCCATTGCTTCGGTTAAAATGACTGAATGTAATACAGTTCGCGAACATGGTGAAAATTTAATCGTGATGGTGCTTTTGTTTTGGTTAATAATTTAGTTTCTATTATTTTGATTGTATGATTGATTTTATATTATTGCTATAAACTTATAAATAAATAAATAAAAAATAATAACAGCAAATGGAATTCCGTACGTTACTTTATTTATTTTGAATTGTTCCAAAAGTTCCACTCACATATAAATTAAAAAGTAGAGGGCTAAAATATGTTATTCCTATGAAACAGCAAATATCCATTATAAACACCTTTTGAAGATTTGTTTGAAGATGATTTCTGGCTTAATGGTTAACTTTTGTATATAGATAAGTTCGGTTGAATCGTTGAATCGTCATATTTTGGTCCCAAGAAACTGAAGTTAAGCCATTTTCCAACATTAACGGGACACCCTGTATATATATATATATATATATATATATATATATATATATATATATAGAGAGAGAGAGAGAGAGAGAGATTTTTATAAGTAGGACTATTTGGCATATATGTGTTCAGTTGCGTGTTATAGGCAACTAAACACACATATATTAATGCATTTGAGTCGTGTACTTTGCAGGTATACATAGGGGAAATGTATACTGATAAAAAAAGCTCTCTGTATATAGTTAATGTTGGGAAAACTTCAGATTTCTGGAACCAAAATATGACGATTCAACCGAACTTAATCTATATACAAAAGTTAACTGTTAAGCCAGAAATCATCTTCAAACTTAAGCAAAATAATATTCATTTTATTGATAACAGTCGAATGCTTCATTCGTTTTGAATGACATTTACTTTGGTTTAATACAATAATATAACACATCATTTGGGTTAATATGAGTATCATCACTTGATTGTAATTGTAAAATATTGCATAACCTATAAATAAATAGTTAAATGTCTTTTATTAAGGCGAGCAATAATATTTTTTTAAAATATTACTTAAATGAATATTTAATTTAAAGTATTCTTTGTCTCTTTACACATTTCGATAATTTGCACAGTTTGGTCGGAAAAAATTCAAATCAATTCCTTCTATTTATTTGGTAAAATACAAATCTAGTTACCCGGAAAACGTAAATAAATATGACTTATTAACAATTAATGTAATTATTACATAACATATTTGCTATAAATTTAGTTATTATTTATTTATTAACATTCTAATTTTATTTTAAAAATTAATGGAATTAACATTATATATTTGCTATAAATTTAATTATTATTTAATTATTAACATTCTAATTTTAAATTTCATTGTCTTAGAAAATAAACGAGTGCATACCTTAACCTCCGCCCTATAAGGTTTTTCTGCAAATATTTACAACAGCACAAAAGCCAGAAGAAGACACTCATTTCATTATTGCAAAAAGATCAGTGTTCGCACAAATGGAGACTCCGCCTGATGAGAATATGCGCTAGATATGTTTTATGGGCTTCTGGAATTCGAAATCAGGGACAGGAATCCGAGATCAGAGCTTCATAGCTACCGCTGTAATCTCTTTTACGAAAAAAAAAAACTCGAAATCCGACAGCACTCCCGGAAACTCCATCTAGAAATGCAGAAAAAAGAGAAAGGCAAGCAAACATCCTCAGCCTGCAGAGGAAACGGAGAAGAAATGTTATGGTTGCCAGATGCCTGTCTACATAAAGAGGAATTGTTTGTACTGCTTGCAACTAAAACTATCAGAATCGCCGCCGATTGTAGGATTTTACTAAGCGGATTTGAGGTTTAGAATCCGAGATAGACTAGCTTTCTATATTTGTAATATTGATAGATATAGTAAGGTTTAAATGGTAGACCAGTCTAACCATTAGTTAAACTGAATTTTGCCTATTAATAATAATATAAAAAGGATTTATTCACTTAGTCACAGTTATTTAAATAAATTAAATAAGAGAATTTGAAAATAATTAATTAATAAATTATTTTCTTTTTTTCCTACTGTGACATAATTATTAATTTTAGTTTATTTTTTACTATTATTGTAAAATTATATTATGCATTAGATATACAATTATTATTATCATATTATCAAATATGAATAAAATAAATCCGACACCTAAAAAAATAAAGATTCTAGAAGGAGAAAATAATTATTATTTTATCACTTACACAATTGATGCGATTCTCTTCGTGGAACTAATGGAAGGCACATTTCAATTATTAGTGAATAATAATTTCACTTAAAATATCGTCCACTATTTAAATTATAATTTAAACAGAAAAGAGTATTTATTCACTTGGTCGCAGTTATTTAAATAAATTGAATAAAAATGATTTGAAAATATTTAATGGTTTTAATATTTAGACATTGGTAGTTCATATTGTATGAAATAAATATGAATAAATTATTAAAAATTCTAAAGAATTTAAAGTTATTCAATCTAATCTATGTTTTATTGGTTGATTTTTAATAATTTATTCATATTTTTTTTCATACGATTTGAAAAATCGCTAAATTATTTTCAAATCATTTTTATTTAATTTAATTATAATACATTATTATTTAGACTGTATCAAAATAAATTCAATGCACACGCGTTAATTTACAATCACTGATTAATACACATTCGAATATTTTCTTTCGCATTTATTGTTGATCTGATAAACAAACCCGGTTTCACATGAGTCATCACCGGCCGATCTGATTGGTTCAAGCTCTCTTATCTCGCCGGTGTTTCGCACCACCACTTTTTAATAATATTATTAAAGGTGATGATCATCCTTTTTCATCTTCTCTTTCACAATTATTTTATTACTAAAATTCAATCCATTATTTTCAATTCAAATAATTTCAATGGAATTAAACAAGGAAAATTTCTGGCAATGATCAATAAAATTCGATCAATCCCTTTTTCCAACTGCAAAAAATTATTTACACTGTAAGGTTTACAAACATACATTGAAACAACTACTTCCCGGGCATTTTCCACGCAGGACATTGGATTACACAATAGATATTTGTTGTTGCATCGCAATACTGCGAATTGCAACGGTTTGAGTCGAAATTATTTAATAAAAGGAAACAACAAATAATAGTTACAAGGCTATCTGCAGACACGTATTTCGGGATTTCATCCCTCATCAGCACAGCTCTTCCCTGTAAGCCCTTAGTTGTTGGAAAAAGGGATTGATCGAATTTTACTGATCATTGCCAGAAATTTCATTGTAATTTAAATAACTGCAAATGTGTGAATCATCTTTGTTTCATTTTATTTAATTTAATCAAATAATTTCAATTTCGCAATGGAAGTCCCGAAAAGTGGTTCATCTTTGAAATTTAATTGTGGTAGTAATGAAAGTCTCAACACCCAATACGGGTAAAAGAGAATAAGATTAAGAAAGAAAGAAAGAAAGAAAGAAAGAAAGAAAGAAAGAAAGAAAGAAAGAAAGAAAGAAAGAAAGAAAGAAAGAAAGAAAGAAAGAAAGAAAGAAAGAAAGAAAGAAAGAAAGAAAGAAAGAAAGAAAGAAAGAAAGAAAGAAAGAAAGAAAGAAAGAAAGAAAGAAAGAAAGAAAGAAAGAAAGAAAGAAAGAAAGAAAGAAAGAAAGAAAGAAAGAAAGAAAGAAAGAAAGAAAGAAAGAAAGAAAGAAAGAAAGAAAGAAAGAAAGAAAGAAAGAAAGAAAGAAATGAAAGTGATAAAATAAAACGGTTTTGAATTTTCGCATGCTTTATTCTTGTACATTAATTTCACAAATGAAGTTTGTTTTCAGAACTTTTGCTTCGATAGAATTTCTTAGTAATTAAAATTGTAAATGCATGTACAATATGAAAGGGACGTTACTTAAAAATCCCGGCATGTTTAAAACGTACAAATACTAACATATATTACGCTTAATATAAAAAAATGCATATTAATATTAGAGTAAAAGAACCATTTTTCACCAGACTCTCCCCCAGACTCTCCCCTTATCGCCATTCAGATTTCATGTTGAATGCAAGGATTTAATCACTCCGTAGTCCCGTTTCCATTCAGCCGTGGCGACATATTCCGCTTTATCAGCGTGACGTTAACGTTGAATTTTGATAAATTGCTTGTTTGCTTCGGCCGGGGCCTATTCACACGCCCCCCAGACGGATCCGGAGCGGCCCCGCCGCTCCTTCGGGCTCCGGACCGGCAAACATTTGCCTTAGGATCTCCAGGATTTAATTAACCAATTATCAACGCGGCCACAACACCCACGCGTTTGACACTCACGCATGCATTATCCTTTTGTAAACCCCCCGCACGCGCTAAATTATAATTATCCGCCAAGTTGGGGGGATAATTAACGTTCTATTGTTGTGATGGGTTTATTGCTGGAATTAAGAATTTATTAAATGCGATGTTTAGTTTGAATAAATGGATGATTATATTGTAAATTGCGAATATTGTTATTTGTATTGTTACTCAAAAACGTTTTCAATATATTTAAAATAAGTCTGTTCAAACTTAGACTTTAAATTTGAAAATTATCTATTTTTCACTTAATTTTAACCTGGATAGAACATTTATAATATATATTTATATACAGAGAGGTTTTTTTATCAGTATACATTTCCCCTATGTATACCTGCAAGAAACGCGAGTCAAACGCATTGAACCGATTAATGTGTGTATGTTTAGTTGACTATTTGGCATATGTGTGTATAGTATAATACGGTATATAATTTGAGGTTGTCCTTTCATAGGCTATCGACCCGAGGTCTTTCTGCCATTATATATTTATATTTAAGTTAAATTAAATAAAAAGCACAATGGGCCTAAGTGAGCCTACGGCTGCCACAGTATCCTAAATTAAATAAAAAGTCTATTATTAGACATCTGTTAAAGTACTTATGTAACATAAGTCACAATGTCACAGTAGGTAAAGGGAAAATAATTTATTAATTATTTTCAAATTCTATTAATTTAATTTATTTAAATAACTGTGACCAAGTAAAATGTTATTTGATTATTTATTTATTAATTTACGGATTTCTCCTTTTTCAATATTACAAAAAATATATAATAACATATACAATATAAATAATTACAGTTAGTAGAACTTTCCGCTTTACACTAAAAAAGAGAGAGAAAAAATACAAAAATGCTATAAGCGACTAATATTGGCGAGATCAATAAATGATAAGTGGCGTTTAAATACATGATATTATTATTAATTAATATTACTCCAGTATTTTTTATGTAAACCGCAATCAACGTAACACACCATTAAAAAAGGTAAAACTTGGCGTTTCAACAAGTCGAAAGCAAGAGGGGATGTAATTAAGCCGCAGTCGTCACGTCGTGTTACGAAAAAAAAAAAAAGGTAACGACGTTGACCCCTGATTTTTCACTTTCCGTCCGTGAAGCGGGAAAAGTGTTTTCTTTGGATGAAAAAAGTTAATTGGCTTACGTACCGTACTACACTCCACAAACTTTATAACGAGAGGAGGGAGCCTTTTGAATATATTGTTAGTTCTGAAATCCGCTAATGATATTGAGAGGAAACTTTAATTTCTGAAAGTCTTTTATCACGAACGGTAATGCAAATAATTGTAGTTAAAAGGTTAAAAAAATGCGAAGTTGACAATTAATTTAACCGTTTTATGGGTGTAATCCGTCGGAATGAATTATGGGATAGATTAAAAGTTTTTTATTGTGAGTTTTAAGTTGTGTAGCGGATTTAAAATTGGATGTTATTTATTATGCGTTTTAAAATATTACAAAATACATTGTGTTGAGAGTGTTTCAAAAATGTAATTTACTTTTAGTTTAGTTTTAGATTAACCATAAGTCGAATTTATTATATTATTGTAAATGGACTTCCGTAAATAAATAAATAAAATTAATGTCTTCTTGTGAGTGATTACAGAGACAATTATTTTATCAGCGCAGAATCCCCATCAATCCATCAAGACGAAACAAAAGAAAACATTAACCGCCCCCCAAAAATTCACCACCCTCCCAACAATTAACTTCCAATCTGCTCTATTCCCCGCATTACCGAAGACATTAGCGGCGGCAATATTAATTGTGAACCGGCACGTTCGTTCCTTCCCCAATAGAGCCGTACCTTCAATTCCCTCCCCGTGTATATTCCCAAGACGGCCGCTGCTTAAAAAAATAATTAAACACCCTCGGCAGCAAAGATCGATTTCCTAAATACACGAGGCCAATTAACGCTCGCCACTTACACACAATTATTTCCCGATTACTAAATGATTCAGAGAGGGCGGGGGTTTTAATTAAAACCCGTTCGTTTTTATTGCGGATAATTAGTTTTGTCGTAATATTGTTCGTGCTGTATTGCACTGCGCGCTTACAAACACTTTGTTATTGTGCCCAAGTTACAAGCACCGCCAGAAATGTTATCGCGCGGGGATACAATAATTATCCGCAATAAAATTCGTAATAAAGTCAAGTTATTTGAGGGTTGTTCGTTTTTCCGGGTACAAGAAAGTGCTTTTATTAAAAAAAAATGGTGTGTTTGTTTTATTGTTGTGATAAATTGAAAGATTTTTTATAGATAGGAAAATTCTTTTTAATTAAAAATAATTTGTTTGTCTTATGGTTGTGATAAATTGAAATGATTTTTTTAAATTAAATAAAATGAAACGACCTCCAGTCGATAGCCGTTTCTCTTAAGAATATATATTTGTTTTAAATCGTTTCATGTATTGTATATTAAATTAAATATGTATGTATTCTATGGGAATAAAGATGTTTGTATATATAAAATGAAAAAAAGTATTGATCGAATTTTAATGATCATTGCCAAAAAAATTTTCTTCTTTAATTTCATTGTGATTTTTTAATAGATATGTTTTTTAAATATATAGTCTCAATTATCACGGAATAAAACTATTATTATTATAGATGATTACTTCCAATGCCTGTGAGAGAATTAAATTATTATAATTTTAAAACTCATATTAAAACTATTCTAATAGAGAGATGCCCTTTCCAAATCCATGAGTTTTTAAATACGCATTTTGATTCAATATTAAGCATATCTTATTGACGAGTGTAAATAGTTATATAAATATGTAACACAATAAACTTATTATTATTATTAATGTGGTTTGTTTGTCGTATTGTTGTGATAAATTAAAAAAAAAATTATAGATAGGAAATTTCTTATATTAAAAATGATTTGTTTCTCTTTTGTTGTGATAAATGGAAACATTTTTTATACATAGAATTTTTTAAATAATTTTTTTTTCTCTCTTAATGTGATAAATGATCATATTTTTTACAGATGGGATTTTTTTATAAAAAATGGTTTGTTTATTTTATAATAGTGATAAATAGAAAGATTTTTTTATAGATCGTAAAATTATTTTATTAAAAATGATTTGTTTGTTTTATTATTGTGATTAGAGGAAACATTTTTTATAGATAGGAAATTTCTTATATTAAAAATGATTCATTTGTCTTATTGTTGTAATAAATGGATAGACTTTTAATACATAGGATTTTTTTAATAAAAAAATGAATTGTTTTTCTTATTGTTGTAATAAATGGAAATATTTTTTTACAGATAAGATTTTTTTTATAAAAAATAGTTTGTTTATTTTATTGTAGTGATAAATGCAAACATTTTTTAAAGATGTAAAATTCTTTTATTAAAATGTTATTTTATTGTTGCGATACATGAAAAGATATTTTTTAATAATAATAATAATTTTATTACAGAATCACCTTTTTACAAAAACAATACAATATACATTAGATAGGAAAATTCCTTAATAAAAATTGGTTTGTTTTATTGTTGTGATAAGAGGAAAGATTTTTATAGACAGGATTTTTTATAAAAATTGATTTGTTTATTTTGATAAATGTAAAGATTTTCTATAGATTGGAAAATTATTTTATTAAAAATGATTTGTTTGTTTTATTGTTGCTATAAATTGAATGATTTTTTTTAGATAGGAAAATTCTTCAATAAAAATTGGTTTGTTTATTTTAATGGTGTAATAAGTAGAAAAACATTTTATAGATAAGTTATTGGGGATTTTGAAAAAGGGGATAACGAGCCTTTTAGTGGAAAGGAAATAGGTAATAAAGCAGAACGGAATATAACAATCTTCAGTAACATATATCTCGTTCTTAAATTGTAAAAAAAAACAGAGATTCTCTCTGTTTTGAAATACAATCAATTTTTCTTTAAATTATGATGCGTATTATTTTTATTTTGTATTTTGTCGTAATTTGTGATTGGTAATTTGCCTTTTTTTATACATATGTTTTATAATCTTTTTAGAGCGTCACACTTTTCTTATAAAATTTTTAATATGTAATTATAATTGTAATTTGGAAATGGAGATTCCGTTAATAAAGTAAATTGAAATTGAAAATTGAAAATTAAACAAAGAAAGATTTGCAAATAATAATAAATCATTTATTAAAAAATTGCATATTTACAATTATATAAACATAACTATAAAGGAAAACTGACTTAATATATACCTGATGCATTTGTCAAAGGGACTTAGGTCATTCACAGCATTTGGTGTAAACCAATTGCTGTGATTGGTCTTCTCTAAGCCATAGAAAAATAACTTAAATTTAAAATCGGATTCTAAGAAGTTTACTCAATTGAATATTTAATTAATCAATCTACGTATGAAATAAATATGAATAGATTATTAAAAATCAACCTATAAAACACAGATTAGATGGAATAACTTTAAATTCTCGACTAGTTTCGGGTTATTAGCCCATTTCCAAGAGAAACCCGAAACTAGTCGAGAATTTAAAGTTATTCAATCTAATCTGTGTTTTATTGGTTGATTTTTAATAATCTATTTATATTTATTTCATACAATATGAACTACCAATATCTAAATATTAAAACCATTAATTATATTCAATTTACTTTTAGCTTCTTAGTTTGGTACCATATTTAGTACCTTTTTTCTACTTAGTTAAAAAGTTTTCCCTTTTCTAGACATAATCATTTTCTGCAAGAGGTTTAAAGAAAAAGATTCAAATTTAGGAAAACACGGTGGCAAAGGGCCATGTTTCCTGAAGAAAATCTTTCAATCAAGCATTCAAGATGAAAACACCAGACTACATACAATCAATATATAACTTGTTCTTCTTTAATGACTGATTGATAGATTTTCTTCAGCCACGGTGTTCTCCTACATTGGAATCTTTTTCTTTAAACCTCTGGTGATATTTCTGGAGGTTTACGCCATTGTTGGGATTCTTTCCCATCCGCAAAATGGTTCTCGAAGCCTTGATTGTCATCTTTAGTTTCTTGATATGGTGACTGGCTTCTCCATTTGATCGTTTGTTTTCAAAACTACGACAGCCTCTGAAGGATCAGCCCTTTGATGATTGCGTGGATGGTGTCTTGAGTTCGACGATTGGTTGTATATTTAGCGCAAAACGGTGATAATACTTATTATTTAGTATTTATTAATTAATTTGATGTTGTTATTGAATACACGTAACTAGTGCCATCTTTATCACTGTTTGGTACAAAATAGAGTATTTCTTAATTCATTTAAACTTATTACTAAAAATAGTAGCCAGTGTCATCCATTACACAATCTTTTATTAAAATGTTTTATTGTTGCGATACATGAAAAGATTTTTTAGATAGGAAAATTCCTTAATAAAAATTGGTTTGTTTTCTTGTTGTGATAGGAGGAAAGATTTTTTATAGATAGATTTTTTTTATAAAAATTGATTTGTTTATTTAATTGTAGTGATAAATGTAGAGATTTTTTATAGATTGAAAAATTATTTTATTAAAAATGTTGATGTTTTATTTTTATTTGTTCATTCATTTAGACGTTTTTAAATTTTCTTCGCGGGGATATTTATTTTTTCAGTTTTAAACGTTTTTAAATATTCTTCGCGGGCGCCATTTATTATTACACTTTAATCTTCGACTAAATAAATATGGACTGCTAACGCTGACTTCACGTTTGAATCCTAGTGACGGTGGCGCTGCCATAGACCAAGTGCCAAGGCCAAGTACTAAATGGAAGCCATTTTCGGCCATTTTGCGCTCGATTCAGATATGTGTAAGTTTATTGTGTTTAAATCTTGTGATACCTTGAAATTGTTTAAGAACATGGCAATATATTGCTTTGTGTAGGGCTGCAATTCGACTACCTATGAACCGAAGAGGCAAAAATACTCGTTTGCCGATATAACCTAAAATCACTAAAATGTTTATTTCTAATTTTAAACGTATTGGCATCTTCAGCTAGACCGGCTGAAATGGTGAACAACATTGATCATTTTTAAATCCGTCGATATGATTATACGCAATTAATATTTGTTGTATATTTAATAACGAATAAATTATTTTCATCAAATCCGGAACTTCGGAAATTATGGCTGGATGCTTTGCTTGTGAAGAACAAACAAGAAAGCGTATTCAAGCTGCCAAAATATGCTCGGATTTGCATTCTCCATTTTACCGATGAATGTATTGAGAAATTTGTTTTTTCTCACGTAAAATTAAAACCAAACTCAGTGCCAACTGTATTCCCCAATGTACCACGAGAGCCCGAAAATAGGATTGGAAGCTCAATCCAAAGTGGTGAACAGGTTAGGGAAATTGAAAATGAAAATGTGGTTTCCGTGCAGGAATCGGTGTTCACTCAAAGCGACCATTGTGCCCACCAATTCAATTAATTTATTTACGGTAAATCACCTTTATACAGAATAATAACAATATTCAAAATGTTTAGATAAATAGCATGAATGTAAATCACATATAAACAGAATAATACAATTTTACATATATAACATATTTTAATATCAGTAGCGGAAACTGCAAAAAAAAATTAACCCAAGTGGTCGACTCTAGCGATGAAAACCAGTTTTTGAATTTCCCACCTTTTTGCTCAATGGGGCGGGGCTTAGTCGGGTTCTCTCTTGGGCACAAATATTGATCAATGTTTACATGGGAAATGGAGGGAGACTAGCAGTCCATATTTATATAGTCAAAGAGTTTAATATTATTATTAAATTTACGTAGCTAGTGCCATCCAGTATCTATGTTTGGTACCAAATGGAGTATTTATTAATTAATTTGATCTTATTCTGAAATACCTGCACCTGGTGGCACCTATTAATACTGTTTGTTACCTAAAGCACACTTCTGTGCATTAAAATTAAGCACAAGTCTTATAACAATTTTTCACAATATTCTAGTGGTGTAATTCGGGTCTGTTTTAATTGCCTAGCAGCAGTTTCAATAAATGATAAAATACCAAACATTTTTTTAGTTATTTCTTTCGTATAGTGTTGGGCAAAATCGAATAATATTAGTAATCGAGTGTTACTAAAAGTGTCATTTTAAGTATTTAAAACGAAAAAGTAACTTCAAATTTATGTTTATTAATAAATGGGAAGTTATTTTTGATATTTGTATAATACGTAACATTCTTAAAATTATAATATACTTAATTTAGCAATAATAAAAGATCGACTTTGCCCATCACTACTTTCGTAACTAGGAAACTGTCCTCCTTAAACTATAACATATTTTGTGTGCTTAATTTTATTACACAGAAGTGTACATTTATTAATTTACTACATTCAACATTTTCGTATTCAAAAACATGAATTGTATCCATCCACTTTTCCACAATATATTCTCACGCCATTTTTATATTGAATCCACCCGCGTTACAGCGGCACAACAGAATTACTTCTCAATTACATTTGCGTCCCGTGCACTTTGTTTCTATCCAATTATCTAATCTGTGCCAGAGTGGGATTAAGGGAGGAAGACGTGTCTCCGCAATCCGCCCGGCATAAAATTCAAATTGCCGAAGAAGAAAAGAGAGGCAAAAAAAATAAGCGGACGGCAGCCGGCCGGGAACTTAATTACATTTGCGGATTTGCCATTGTAAGTCGTTAAAATTCTATTCTCGCCGAGAGCTGAGTATTCTGATAAAAAAAAGAGATTTATAAATTGGGGTTAAGCGCGAGATAATTGCCAGACTTGGAGTATATTTTCTAATAATTTATGTATGAAATTACTCAAATTGTTGGAAAAGCTAAAACGCAAATAGTTAAAATTTGATTGATGAAGGCTATTTCTTCACTTACTCAGTCAAATTTTAACTATTTGTATTTTAGGTTTAGATACAGTAAAATAATATTTGCTGAATTTTCTTCACTTTCTCAGTCAAATTTTAACTATTTGTATTTTAGCTTTAGATACAGTAAAAAAATATTTGCTGAATTTTCTTCACTTTCTCAGTAAAATTTTAACTATTTGTATTTTAGCTTTAGATACAGTAAAAACATATTTGCTGAATTTTCTTCATTTTCTCAGTCAAATTTTAACTATTTGTATTTTAGCTTTAGATACAGTAAAACATATTTGCTGAATTTTCTTCACTTTCTCAGTCAAATTTTAACTATTTGTATTTTAGCTTTAGATACAGTAAAACATATTTGCTGAAT
Organism: Philonthus spinipes; assembly: GCA_963082785.1. Lineage (NCBI taxonomy): Eukaryota > Metazoa > Arthropoda > Insecta > Coleoptera > Staphylinidae > Philonthus > Philonthus spinipes. The sequence continues at coordinate 4,712,957 of OY720300.1, forward strand.
TTTCTTCACTTTCTCAGTTAAATTTTAACTATTTGTATTTTAGCTTTAGATACAGTAAAAAAATATTTGCTGAATTGTCTTCACTTCTTCAGTCAAATTTTAACTATTTGTATTTTAGCTTTAGATACAGTAAAAAAATATTTGCTGAATTTTCTTCACTTTCTCAGTAAAATTTTAACTATTTGTATTTTAGCTTTAGATACAGTAAAAAAAATATTTGCTGAATTTTCTTCACTTTCTCAGTCAAATTTTAACTATTTGAATTTTAGCTTTAGATACAGTAAAAAAAATATTTGCTGCATTTTCTTCACTTTCTCAGTCAAATTTTAACTATTTGAATTTTAGCTTTAGATACAGTAAAAAAATATTTGCTGAATTTTCTTCACTTTCTCAGTCAAATTTTAACTATTTGAATTTTAGCTTTAGATACAGTAAAAAAATATTTGCTGAATTTTCTTCACTTTCTCAGTCAAATTTTAACTATTTGAATTTTAGCTTTAGATACAGTAAAAAAATATTTGCTGCATTTTCTTCACTTTCTCAGTCAAATTTTAACTATTTGAATTTTAGCTTTAGATACAGTAAAAAAATATTTGCTGAATTTTCTTCACTTTCTCAGTCAAATTTTAACTATTTGAATTTTAGCTTTAGATACAGTAAAAAAAATATTTGCTGCATTTTCTTCACTTTCTCAGTCAAATTTTAACTATTTGAATTTTAGCTTTAGATACAGTAAAAAAATATTTGCTGAATTTTCTTCACTTTCTCAGTCAAATTTTAACTATTTGAATTTTAGCTTTAGATACAGTAAAAAAAATATTTGCTGCATTTTCTTCACTTTCTCAGTCAAATTTTAACTATTTGAATTTTAGCTTTAGATACAGTAAAAAAATATTTGCTGCATTTTCTTCACTTTCTCAGTCAAATTTTAACTATTTGAATTTTAGCTTTAGATACAGTAAAAAAATATTTGCTGAATTTTCTTCACTTTCTCAGTTAAATTTTAACTATTTGTATTTTAGCTTTAGATACAGTAAAAAAAATATTTGCTGAATTTTCTTCACTTTCTCAGTCAAATTTTAACTATTTGAATTTTAGCTTTAGATACAGTAAAAAAAATATTTGCTGCATTTTCTTCACTTTCTCAGTCAAATTTTAACTATTTGTATTTTAGCTTTAGATACAGTAAAAAAATATTTGCTGAATTTTCTTCACTTTCTCAGTAAAATTTTAACTATTTGTATTTTAGCTTTAGATACAGTAAAAAAAAATTGCTGCATTTACTTCACTTTCTCAGTCAAATTTTAACCATTTGTATTTTAGCTTTAGATACAGTAAAAAAATATTTGCTGCAGTTTCTTCACTTTCTCAGTAAAATTTTAACTATTTGTATTTTAGCTTTAGATGCAGTAAAAAAATATTTGCTGAATTTTCTTCACTTCTTCAGTCAAATTTTAACCATTTGTATTTTAGCTTTAGATACAGTAAAAAAATATTTGCTGAATTTTCTTCATTTCTTCAGTCAAATTTTAACTATTTGTATTTTAGCTTTAGATACAGTAAAAAAATATTTGCTGAATTGTCTTCACTTCTTCAGTCAAATTTTAACTATTTGTATTTTAGCTTTAGATACAGTAAAAAAATATTTGCTGAATTTTCTTCATTTTCTCAGTCAAATTTTAACTATTTGTATTTTAGCTTTAGATACAGTAAAAAAATATTTGCTGAATTTTCTTCATTTTCTCAGTCAAATTTTAACCATTTGTATTTTAGTTTTAGATACAGTAAAAAAATATTTGCTGAATTTTCTTCACTTTCTCAGTCAAATTTTAACCATTTGTATTTTAGCTTTAGATACAGTAAAAAAAATATTTGCTGAATAGCAGAATCAGTCACAATTCAAATGATAAGAGACGAAACCTCATTTGGCTCGTTTTACAATAATGAATCGTTAATTACTCGTTAATCAACCAGTGTGCAGTTTCACAATAATTAATCGTTAATTCTGCTGTTTGTGTTGTTCAGGCAAACAACCAAAATCAGAAATAGATTAAAACAGAAGAACAAAACAATCTATTTTTACTTTTTTTCAGTTGAATTCTGACTGGTTCTACGATTAATGGTAAAACCAGTTAGAACTGAACTGATAAGTAAAATTTTATGTTTTTTGTTTGTTCTTCGGTTTTAATCTATTTCTGATTTTGGTTGTTTGTCTGAACAACACAAACAGCAGAATTAACGATTAATTATTGTGAAACGAGCCATATGAGTTTTACCATTAATCGTAGAATCAGTCAGAATTCAACTGAAAAAAAGATAAAAAGTAAAAATATATTGATTTGTTTCACAATAATTAATCCTTGCTTTTTCGTTTATACAACGAATAAGCCGTATGAGTCATCAGTCTTATTTTATTAATTGATATGGCATTCAGTTGTTTTTTAATCGATTTCTGCTGTTTATCAGAGCGATACAACGCCATCTATTATTCAGTTCAGAAAATTACTATTGAAGAATTAGTCAATCGGTTTTTTCATTACAAGTTTGTGACGTCTCCAATAAGAATTGTGTTTTAAAAGTTCGTGATGTTACCCATATACTTTACAGTGCAATTACTACAGAAAAATATTCCACTGTTAGTAAAGAAAATGTAAAAAAATACTGCACTAGGTTTTTTTTACATTTTCTTTACTAACAGTGGAATATTTTTCTGTAGTAATTACACTGTAATGCATATGGGTGAAATCACAAACTTGTAATAAACAAGCCTATTGACTAATTCTTCAATTGCAATTTTCTGCATTGAACAATAGATGGCGTTGTATAGCTCTAATAAATAGCAGAAATCGTCAAAAAAAACATCCAAATGCCACATCATTGTAATTCTTATGGCAGACATCACAAACTTGCACTCATTAGACTTTAAAAATTTTAGAAAAAGTATCTTTGCAGATATTATAATACTTAATTCATGGCATACTCATCATAAAATTAAATGTAGCACCTTCCATTTATGTATTTATTATTTGTGATAATTTATGTAAATGCTTATCATTTTGTAGAAAGGAAATTTCCATAAAATAAATTAAATTCTTAAGTACATAGACTAATACAAATGCCTACGTAACGTAAGTCAAAAGTCACAGAGCTAAATGTGGGAATAATTTATTAATTATTTTCAAATCATTTTTATTTAATTTATTTAATTAACTCTGACCAAGTGGATAAATACTATTTCCTGTTGACACATAAAAGACATTACAGAGAGAAATTAAATGTAATAAAATATTTATGATTTTCAACACTTTTTAATTTAATTTCACTACAATTGTTTCGCTTATTAACTTTCTTCACCTGAAGAAGTTACAACGTAGCGAAACAATTGTAGTGAAATTAAATTAAAAAGTGTTGAAAATCATAAATATTTTATTAATTTAAGTAATAAAATATATTACAATTAATATTGCACATAGGTAATTAGAGAAAAGTGGGGTATATGAAATAATACGTGGTGATTGTGACAAACAGGAAGAACTTTCAATACTTCTGACATCAAGCAGCCCCTATTATTTATTTAGAGTATTATCTTTGATTTTGAACGGATTATTTCCTCCCACGGGGCGTCGATTCAATTACCCCGGAACTGTTTCCTTTTTATAATCATCGCCGCTGATTGGTTGTCGAGTGCTTGCCTTCCGTTATAATCGCGTTTAGAGATAAATAGAGTTAAACCGCGGGATTGAAATGTCCATTCTGGTGAACGAGGGCGCGGAAGCGATGAGGGTAAATAATTTTAATTAGTTTCCCATCTCGGTCTTGGGGAGCGGGCTTTCCCTCTTGAAAGGTTTCTAATAACCAGAACCGTCGATTCGGCGCCGATGAATTCAAATAAAAATCGCGTTGAAATTAATAAAGTAATCGTTTTGTTAATTAATTAATGTTTGCCATTAAATTGTATGCTTGTAAATGCAAATATTCCGTTTAAATGTAAATATGTAAAATAAATGCAAATAATTTAAAGCGAACTGAAATAAATAACGGTACATTAATCAGTGATTGCAGTAATAATATTAAATACTATTAATATTATTTAAATGATGTTTTATAAAAATATTTTTTTTTTCAAAATATATAAATGCTGAATTAAATTAAAAGAATTTTAGATAATTAATAAATTATTTTAAATAGAAAAAAGTATTCATTCTCTTAATCACGTTTAATTTTATTCGGTTTTGATTTAGATTGAATTAATTTGGTTTAATTTAATTTAACTCGACTTAGTTTAATTTGATTTAAAATAATTGATTTAAATTCACTGTGTATAGTTGAATTAATTTAATTGATTTTTTTAACATCTTTAAATTATGTAAGGCACAGCTGTACTGACGAGGGATAGATCCCGAAACACGTGTCTGCAGATATTAAGTAACGTTCCTTTTGTTGTTTTTACATTAAATTTTTCAAAATTTGTTGCATTATGCAATATTTTATTGATATGCAACAGCAGATGTACATTATGTAATTCAATGTCCGGCGTGGGTATTTGCCCGGGAAGTAGTTGTTTTAATGTGCATTTGTTTAACGTACTTATGTAATATAAGTCAAAAGTCACAGTGGAAATAATTTATTAATTATTTTCAAATCATTTTTATTTATTTAAATAAAAATACTTGTCCTTTCTCCTACTTATTTTTTATTTTACTAGATATATTTCGGAAACTATGTTTCCATCTTTAGCTACTGTCACATTCTGACTTACGTTGCGTATTTAGTTTAAATAGCTGCATTTCTGTTACTTTCTTGTCATTAATCACTTGGTAAAACAGAAAATGTAAAAATCCGACACACAGGTAATAAGAGATTAGTACTTAATTATCGGTAAGGCCTAGAAATAGCCAAAGCGTTAAAAGCGAACAAACACGTGGTCAATGATAATGAGGACCTTTGGAACTCCCTGATATTAAGTGCCCTTATTATCTGATCAATCGAGAAACATATGTTTAAATACCTGAAAAAATCCATTTGTACTTTATTCTTGATAACGGCATCAAGCTGAAATTAGTTGAAACAAAAATATATTAAGTAAAAGCAAAACCATGTGAATGTTATTTATAATTTTAAACTAATTAAATTGATGTGACCAACTCTTTTCTATTGATAATAATAAACTAAAATTAGATTACAATTTTGTACATTTTATAATGACATTCGGAAACAAAGATTATTATTATTAATTGAAATTTCCTTATTTATACACTATTGTCAAAAAATATAAATTGGTTCATTCATTATTATTAATTGAAAAAATATATTGTTATCTTTCAGTGTTAAAGCCGAGTATTTGGAAGAATATTATAATTTAGTTTGTTAGAAATATTTTAAATCCATTGTACGGTAAGAGAATGCCACAAATTTAATTGATGAAGCAGTTTCTTGTATCTCACAAGAAAAGGCATTGTTGTATATATACACATTTTTATTAACAGATAAACTAAATTAATAATGTACAAATGGACAAGAAATATCCTTATATGAAAATTATACTAAATTAATAATGTTCAAATGGACATATTCTTATATGAACATTATCTGCCTGATGGCTATCGACCTTATCGATTACATTTATTAGCATATTTAAATTTAAAACAAACATTAATTTCCTTCTTATTTTATTTTTAGATAATAGTGCAGAAACGCGGAAATTCCAATTAATTTCGTGATGAGGCGTTCCACATCCGTTTAAATCGCTTCCCCGAAGCAATCCGCTATCGGTGTAATGAATGGTAAATAATCACCCTTTCTCAAAGGGATTCCGCGATGATAATCAACGATATTAATTCAATTTAGATGTAAATTCTGCAAGAATAACAAACGGTTTATCCGAAACTTTCCCCAACTATAATTATACACACGGAAAACTTATGACGGAGCCAGCTAGCGAGCAGGAATATTCGGAGTTCGGTTATTGTAAATTTGTACGTCTTGGGAAGTTGCAAGTAGCATCTTAATAACACCAGTGCGCCAACAAATGTTCTTGCATTTTAGAGGAGGGTGTGCTTTGGTAATTATTTTATGTCGAGTTGATTACTTTAATCATTGTCTTAATAATTATTATTTAAATTAATAAAAGTAATTACTTTTTTGTATTCATTTTTTTATTTTTACGAGCACTAAAAATAAAAAAAAATGAATAGAAAAAATTTCGCCTCGTGATCAAACAAAGTCGCTTAATTAATATCGGCTATATTTCACCTAATTTCTAATCCGTGAGGAAGATTGAGTTTTCTTCATTTTTATAAATTAATAAGCATAATCATTTCTTCATTGCGGTTTTGTGGAAGGTGCGCTTTTAGCACTGGCACACATAGGCCTCATTAGGCTTCCTCCCTTTAGGGTATCTGGATCATGTGTCAGCACAGCCAATCTACCTCATCAAGATAGTCTAGCAGTGACGAGGCAGGAAGATCCCTGATTTTCGCCATTTCTGGCCATTCCTCGCCCAGTATGGCTTTTCTGGTGGATTTCAGCACTGGACAATATCCAAGGATATGCTCCGCGGTTTCGTCCTCCAAACAGTGATCTCTATAGTCTGGTGATTCAACAATCCCTAATCTGTGGGGGTATGCTCTAAGTCTGCAGTGTCCAATCAGAACATCATATCATATCATTTAATAAAATCGTAAATGAATTTCCTTTCCTATTCTCATAAACAGGATAAGTTGGCCTTCTTTTAATGGACAAACAACGATTCTCGGTTGTCTACCTTGTAGACCCAAATCTTTGACGATGCCACATTAAATTAGACCAAAGATGGCGCTTGAATCGTCTTCTATTTATTATGATATGATTGAGGATTATTGGTGAGATATTAAGGTTAGGGAGAGATGAAATGAGATCATTTTTTATTGTAGGCATTCCCATTCTACCATTAACGAAAGTTGTATTTTAAGTAATCTATCTACGATGATGACAAACACAAACATCCATGAGCCCGGAACAAATGTATTTTATTAGAAATATCTCTTATCCCGGTGGGATTCGAACCCACACTCTGCGATAGGTAGTCGCTTGATTTGATAATGGCTAATAGTCACCGTAAAAATAAAATAGTGATTAATGGTTTTAATATTTAGACATTGGTAGTTCATATTGTATGAAATAAATATGAATAAATTATTAAAAATCAACCAATAAAACACAGATTTGTTTGAATAACTTTAAATTCTCAACTAGTTTCGGGTTATCAGCCCATTTTCAAGAGAATTTAAAATTTTTTTTGTTTTATTAAATTTCTATGGATACATTAATGGATATATTGATTATTTAATTTTTATTTTAATTTTATTGTGGGGCAGGCAAAATAATTTCGGTCCCAGCATTTGCTCACAAGGTGGAAAAAACCCCACTAAAAAACCATCCTCAGGATCATGGAATTATTTTGCTAAAATTAAACAAAATCAGTTATTTATAAATAAGTTGGATTGTTAAATTGATAGAAATATAAAGATTATATATATATGGTTTAATAATAGAATAAAGTGAAAAGTAGTATTTATAATACATCATAAAGTGAAGAATATAATAGATCTACTTGTTCATTTAGAAGTGATGAATTAGTGTCTTTATTGTGTAAATAAATTTCCATTGCTTCTAATATATCTAATTTTTGACCTTTTTCACTATGATGTAAGATTTTTGTATCATTTAAATTTGGAAAAGTGTGACTATTTGTAAGTATATGATTTGAAAAAGTACTACAATCTTTATTTAATCTAAATGCTCTAAAGTGTTCATTGTATCTTATATTAAAATTTCGACTAGTTTTTCCAATATACACACTATTACAATCAGAACATATAAGTTTATAAATACCAGATTTGTTAAATTTTTCTGTTTTATCTTTTCTATTGTATAATATATTACCTAATTTATTTTTACTTCTAAATCCTATTTTGTAATTATTTTTTCTAAATATACTTGCAATTCTTTCTGAAATTTCTCCAAAATAAGTTAAAGTTAAATATTTTTTATTGTTTTCTTTAATTTTTGGATAAATTTCAAAAAGTGCTTTCTTTCTGAATTCTTTGTTAATTAATTTTTGAATTATGTGATAAGGAAAACCATTTTTTGCAGCAATATTTCTTATTAAATTTAATTCATTATTGAATGATTGTTTTGATAGTGGAATTTTGAAAGCTCTATTGATCATAGAATAATATGTTGATAATTTTTGACAAAGGGGGTGAAATGAATCAAAAGGGATAGTATTTTTGTTACTGGTTGGTTTTCTATAAATCTCAAATTGTATCTGATTGTTTGTGTGTATAATAGTTAAATCTAAGAAGTTGATCTTTTTATTTAACTCAATTTCTAAAGTAAATTTTATGTGCTGGTTTAAAGAATTGATATATTCTAAAAATGAATTTAAGTTTTCGTCAGATCCGTCAAAGCATGCAATAATATCATCAACATATCTATACCAAAATTTAATATGTTTTTTTGTAAGTGGACCTGTTGTTTCATATATAAATTCACCTTGCAGAAACTTAGCTATCTATACTAGTAAATATTTTAGAAACATTACAAATTATAAATCAAAATATAGTATTAAAAATAATATAGATTTAACAAATAAATTAAAAGATTATAAAACACCTTTAAATTCAAAAATAGTTTCTTTTGATGTAACAAATATGTTTCCTAGTATTCCTTCAAGTGAATGTGTTAAAATTATTAAAAATATTTTAGATAAAAATAATATTAATCCAATTATTAAAGAAGAATTACTTTCTTCTTTTAAATTATGTATCGATCAAAATTATTTTCAATTCAATAACATTTATTATAAACAGAATTCTGGATTGGCAATGGGATCTCCTTTAAGTCCATTACTAGCTGATATCTACATGAATACATTAGAAGAAACAATTTTTAAAAATCCACTTACAAAAAAACATATTAAATTTTGGTATAGATATGTTGATGATATTATTGCATGCTTTGACGGATCTGACGAAAACTTAAATTCATTTTTAGAATATATCAATTCTTTAAACCAGCACATAAAATTTACTTTAGAAATTGAGTTAAATAAAAAGATCAACTTCTTAGATTTAACTATTATACACACAAACAATCAGATACAATTTGAGATTTATAGAAAACCAACCAGTAACAAAAATACTATCCCTTTTGATTCATTTCACCCCCTTTGTCAAAAATTATCAACATATTATTCTATGATCAATAGAGCTTTCAAAATTCCACTATCAAAACAATCATTCAATAATGAATTAAATTTAATAAGAAATATTGCTGCAAAAAATGGTTTTCCTTATCACATAATTCAAAAATTAATTAACAAAGAATTCAGAAAGAAAGCACTTTTTGAAATTTATCCAAAAATTAAAGAAAACAATAAAAAATATTTAACTTTAACTTATTTTGGAGAAATTTCAGAAAGAATTGCAAGTATATTTAGAAAAAATAATTACAAAATAGGATTTAGAAGTAAAAATAAATTAGGTAATATATTATACAATAGAAAAGATAAAACAGAAAAATTTAACAAATCTGGTATTTATAAACTTATATGTTCTGATTGTAATAGTGTGTATATTGGAAAAACTAGTCGAAATTTTAATATAAGATACAATGAACACTTTAGAGCATTTAGATTAAATAAAGATTGTAGTACTTTTTCAAATCATATACTTACAAATAGTCACACTTTTCCAAATTTAAATGATACAAAAATCTTACATCATAGTGAAAAAGGTCAAAAATTAGATATATTAGAAGCAATGGAAATTTATTTACACAATAAAGACACTAATTCATCACTTCTAAATGAACAAGTAGATCTATTATATTCTTCACTTTATGATGTATTATAAATACTACTTTTCACTTTATTCTATTATTAAACCATATATATATAATCTTTATATTTCTATCAATTTAACAATCCAACTTATTTATAAATAACTGATTTTGTTTAATTTTAGCAAAATAATTCCATGATCCTGAGGATGGTTTTTTAGTGGGGTTTTTTCCACCTTGTGAGCAAATGCTGGGACCGAAATTATTTTGCCTGCCCCACAATAAAATTAAAATAAAAATTAAATAATCAATATATCCATTAATGTATCCATAGAAATTTAATAAAACAAAATTTTAAATTCTCTTGAAAATGGGCTGATAACCCGAAACTAGTTGAGAATTTAAAGTTATTCAAACAAATCTGTGTTTTATTGGTTGATTTTTAATAATTTATTCATATTTATTTCATAAAATAGTGAATTAATTTAAACAGTTAAAATGTTACACAAAATTACCGCATTCGCTATAAAATATTTAATAAAAAAATACCTTTATTGGCATCCTCTTAAATTAACAAAATAGAACCAAAAATTCAAAAATTCACAAAAACCCAGCCCTTACATCACCCTAATTTAATAATTATTAGCAAAATTCATTTAATTTGTTTTTGATCGATTTTAAAATAGGAAAAATTATAATTTTTAGGACATATAGCCCAGACAGACTAACATCTACATGTAATTAAATAAAATGAACCAAAGATGATTCACACATTTGCAGTTATTCAAATTACAATAAAATTAAACAAGGGAAATATCTGACAATGATCAATAAAATTCGATCAATCCCTTTTCCAGCTGCAAACATGTATTGTAATGATTTGTGTATAATATTTTGTAATATCTGTATAATCTGAATAAAGATGTGTTCACTTGAAAAGTTTGAATATGAGTAATGTAATGTTTTTGTATTGTATTATTCGATTATACCCTACACCCATGTGGGTAGAAAGGGGTCATTGAATATATATATTATTCGATTATTATTATTGATGCAAAAAAAGAGTGCCAATTAATGCATTAAAATGGCCGCATTCAAAATTTCAGGGAACAATTTCGTGTATAATTCTTAACAGATAATTAAATTTATTGTAATCAGGTCAACTTAAAGTAAGATAAAAAAACAACAAATAAAACCGTTAATGATATTCACGATACGTTGTACTGCGCGATATTCTAGCCGAAATCGAATTCCCCGGAGGAATCTCCGAGGCATCTATATCTAATGTCAAAAGCCGTTTTCGTGGGACCGAACATGTCGACGTTTCGTGTAATCCCTCATTTTACAAAATCCAATCTTTGGATTTTTCCAATCCCCGGTATCCTCGGGGGGCTCACGGAACTGACAAATCGGCGGTGGGCCGACATCGATTATGCAAGAGGCGGAATCTTCCCGGGCGCGCGTTCTATCTTTCGGCCGATTCTTACAGTGAAAACCGTAAAAGCTAGTATGGCAAAGTGGATCGAATATTAAGAACGAAGAAAACGCTCTGAGGGGAAAAAACGAAGTTAATTTACGGGGCGTACCTAGAAAGAATCATCAATCTGTTTGAAATAATTGAGAGTGATATACAAGATGACTAAAAACGATTGTGATTATTTTTTAATCAATTAAAGAAAGAAAACTTAATCTACTTTAGGGATTAGAAATTATCAATTCCAATTGTGAAATCCGGGCGGAAATTCTAGACTGCGATTTACGCTTGAAGTATCTTATCATTCCAATTATCACACGAGCTTATAATAGTTTAAGGATGATATACTGAATAGGCAAATTTTAAATAAAAATATTAAAGGTATTCGTACGTATTTAATTAATTGTACGCTGTTTTTAGAAAACGGCTATAGACTGTCGATATTTCTGCCTGTTTTATAAATATTTTTAATCATTACCAAACGAACTGTTGTAAAGTTAGTAAAGTTAAGTGAATAGATCAATACGTGAAAAAAGTTTTCTACTTTTGGCTAGATCTTAATTTGGGCGAAGCTAGCCGCTCAAATTATGCGCAAAACTTACAGTACGTATAATAACGTACAAAACAAGAAACGGCGGAGGTTGTTAGGTTTTGTTTTTAGGGGTTTTTCAATAACAAAAAAGAGCTGTAGGACGTAAATTATGGTCTTAGCCTACAGAACATACAGTACGTATAATACGAAGTACAATGGCGGCCGATGAAATGTGAACGATGTTCATTAGCTATGTGAATATGACTTTTAATCAGGAGCGTCGCGTTTGTGCGAAAACAAACATTTGATTGACAGATTTATAAAAGTCATCCAAAAATATGCCTAGACATCTATCTTTATACGAGAAGAGCAGGGTAATAGCTAAACTAGAAGAAAACTGGTCTCTTGGCTAAGTGGCCAATTATGTAAGCAAAATCTGCATACATAATTTGAAAAGGCGATTTGAAATAAGGCAAGATTTAAGAAGGCCACCCCGAATTGGAATAGGAAGGGTATCTAATGAAGAACAGGATGTTGCATTGGTGAATCATCTCAGAGAAAATCCATTTGATAGTGCCTTAGATGCTCGAGAAGTAACGGGTTTTGCGGGGTCTGCTAGAACTGCTCGGAAACGTATTAAAGTTGCAGGTCTACAAAATTTGCAAGCAGTCAAGAAAGTTTTTCTCTCAGGAAACAATAAACAACGAAGATTGGAGTTTGCCATTTGTGTATCGTGTGGATGATTTTTGGAACTCGGTCGTCTTTTTTGACGAAAAAGTATTTCAATCATGTAGTAATGGGAGCCTACGAGTTTATAGACTAATAAACCAAAGGTATGAAGAAGGATTCACCCGTCAAATAACAAATAGTGGTCGTTTTTCTGTTAATTTTTGGGCTTGGGTCAGTGTAAACGGACCCGGAATAATTTGGAAAATAGATGGCCATTTAAATGCTATTAAATACAGGGATATTTTAGAATATGTAATGTTGCCTTTAGTAACACAAACATCTCCGGAAAATTTTATATTTCAACAGGACAATAATCCTATCCATACAGCAAGAATTGTGATTCAGTGGCTAAATGACCACCGTATCCAAGTATTGCCTTGGCCTGCGAAGAGCCCTGATCTCAATCCAATTGAGAATGTTTGGGGATACCTACCTACAAAAAAAGATTTACTCAAGAGATTTTAGACCTAGGAATGCAGATGAACTTCACGAAATTGTTGAAAATGCATGGGAGGATTTGGCTGACAACTACAATATGAGGAATCTAGTTTCATCCATGAGTACACGTTTGGCAAAAGTTATCACAGCAAATGGTGGTCCTACAAAATATTAATTTCATAATTTCTACTTGTATTAAGAATAAATATGTTTAGCATTGTAATTAGCAATTGAATAATAGTCCGTTAAAACCTAAGTTACGCCACTGTTAAGAGTTCTGATAAATCTGTACAAAATTAGACAATTTCTCTATGACAACAAAATACCGTTCACATTTCGTCGGCCGCCATTGTACAACTAAGAAACGGCAATAGTTATTAGGTTGGGTTTATAGAGGTTTTTCAATAACAACAAAGAAAAAGAGTTGTAGGACGTAAACTATGGCCTTACCATACTTTTCTTTAAATCATCACAACTTCGTGCTCTTACAGCGCACAGCATCCCAACTATTTTCTACAAATAAAAAAAAATACTCATAATTTTTAATTCGCCCCTTTCTTCTCTCCCTACTTTATATTTTAGTTGTGTCCCGTGACTTAATCACCTGAAAAGCATTCAAATTCTAAAATTCCCCGCATAAAACGTAAATCATTGTCCCCGAGTGCGGGTTTATCCACTCGTGACACCGCCGAAGCAAGAACGATGCGCCGTTCCGTGCGTTTCGGTTTAAAATTGCATTCTCCGGCGTTCATTAATTCATTTTAATAAAGCCCCTAGCTCGCGGGTGGCTAAGAATTCCTCAGGAGAGTATACGGCGTAATAACAATTTTACGGCGGATTAATTAAATCGCGTCCTTTAATCTCCTGATGCTCTCCGTAACTAATTCCATTCAGACAAATTTAAAGCAAGTTATTTCATTGAAAGTAGAAATAAAATGCTAGTTTGAGACAACTTTGTTTAATATGATTATAGTTTGAATAATTTTCACTTGTTTCTTTTTGTTTTTAACATTAACATAATGTTTAATTTATTACAATTGAATGTTTCGGAATTCTTATCATTATGGATTTGTTAATGAGAAATTAAAGAATATATGGATTATAATTAAAAATTATCAACATTCTAATTATAATCCATATATTCTTTAATTTCTCATTCACAAATCCATAATGATAAGAATTCCGAAACATTCAATTGTAATAAATTAAGTGAAAGTAGAAACTGGAAACATCATTCTAGAATGTTCTACAGAGCGCGCGACAGTAAATGCGGCGTCATCGAAAGTTGTGGAAAGTTCAAGAAACAAGCACGCTATATAAGCGAGGGCTAGTGGCGCTGCTGACAGTCAGTCCCATTCAGCCAGTCTATCACGAACGTCCGAATGCTCAACATCTCGTTATAAATAAACAGTGACAGTGTGATGTAAATAAATGTGTTAAGTGTACTGCAAATAAATAAATAGAAATTGTTTTATTTATTTCTGAATCTGATTAAACCCGATTTCGTAACAATATAAAAGAGTATCCATTCCCTTGATCGCAGATATTTAAAATAAATTAAATAAAAAGAATGTATACAATAAATAATTGTGGTAAAACATGGAAAGTGTTTATTCAGTGATTATATTATTACGAAATCGGATTTAATTAGACTCGGAAATAAGTAAAACAATGGCTATTTATTTATTTAGAATACACTTAACACATTTATTAACATCAAAGTGTCGCTATTTATTTTTAACATCGATGTTGAGCACTTGGACTTTCGTGATAGACTGACTGCCTGCAGCGCCACTAGCGCGCGCTTATATAGTGTGCTTGTTTCTCGAACTTTCCGCAACTTTCGATGACGCCGCGTTTACCGTCGCGCGCTCTGTGGAACATTCCAGAATGATCTTTCCAGTTTCTTCTTTCTCTTTTATTACAATATTATGAATTACCACGTAGTTACGGTCACAAATCATCCATACTTGTCACTCATTTTATTCTGTTTTGTATAGGTCCGTTTTTATTACATGTGTTTTTTTTATGTTATCAAACCAAATCATTTATTTGTGCCAAATAGTACAGACATATATACTTTACACACGTCAGAAGAAAATATAAACACAACGCATTAAAATTAGTAAAAAATAAATAAAATATACAAAATAAAGTATAACACATTAAAATCAGTAGGTATACTTATATCTATTTACGTAGTATTAATTTTTTATGATTATAATTTTATTATTGTATATTTTTTGTAACGTCAAAGGAGATATCCGTAAATAAATACTTTACTTTACAATCAGATTATGATGGAATTAATTAATATTAAATATAGTTATTTGGAGGTCAATCAAAAATGGAAATAGAACCATGTAAACGTGTATGTTTCTAATTCTGCTATAAATTTCAAGCGGAAATCATTTTTTATTATTATTACGCGCAGTAATAACCTTCTGTTGAAAATTACGATTCAAGCCGGTTTGCAAAACATTGCATTAAATTTATCTGCGGGAGAAAAGAAGGTATATTTTTGTTAAAATCGGAACGCTGTCGTCCATTGTGGGAAATTAATTTCCAGAGCAGAAACTAGATCAGCCGGGACCGCGCTTTATCGCCTCCGATGACACATCCTGCGCGCTCGCATTGTCGCGACAGACACAATGTTCCCGTAGGAAACCAGATAGAGAGTTGTCCCGGTTGCGGAAAATGTGGGACGACATTCGATTCCAACTCCCGGCGCAGTGAGCACGTCGAATCGATAAACTCGGCCCGATATTCTTTGTTTCTTCATTAAATGGCACGTCAAGATGTTTATTGTGTAATTTAAATGTGACATATTTAAAAGATATAAAAAAAATATTTATTTATACTACTAAATTATCTTTATTCAAAAATAAATAAAAGATTCTACACATATATTTTTATTAGGATAAAGAAAACAATTATTTTTTTATGCGATTTATTTCACTGTAATTAGTTTTGTCTACAAGATACACAAGTCACAGTAAAATAAATCGTTAAGTGGTATACAAAAGTTAGTAAGTGTTTATTTTATCCTAATATTGAAAAAGTACCACGAAGTAAACGCCTCAAAGATTCAAGTTAGTTTTATTACACATTCTTTGTTTTTTGCATTAAATAATCTGAAATAAAAAATATTGTATTATGCAATCATTTATAATGCAACAGCAAATATTAATTATGAAGTTTATTGTCTGGTGGATTGTTTCAATAAATGTTTGTTCTTTTTATAGTATCGTCATTTGAGGATATATGGGGGGACACTAATTTCAGATTTTCACTGATACTAATTTTGTTTAAATTTAAAAACAACATTTAACTATTTAATCTGATAGATGAAAATGAAATAGGCGCAATTTCATATTAAAAATAAACATTTTCATATTATTTAATTTTTATTAAATGTGACTGTCCCTAATTAGGGATGGGGTAATATGGGACATTAATGAATGGTCCTAAGTTTGTGCAATGATTTTCATACGGAAATGCTAAATTGTCCCAATTTTCCCTTTACAAAGTCATCATGACGCAAAATACTACTGGTTTACTCCAAAAAAAAATGATTTTTGGAACTCTATAACTTCCCCACATGCACACTTATTCAATGAATTAAACTCGACTATGCGGAATATCATTTAAGTTAATACAATTATTTTTGTGATATGGAATGGGAAATCCTTTATGGACTCCTTTTGGCCATGGCATATAATTTCCATTGGCTAGAGTTTACCGACTAAAACCCCTCCCACTAAACCGGCGTCATTGACCGGTCGATGGTGTTTAATTTCACAGACGATTGCATAAATCTTAAATAATACTATCACAGAAAAAAAAATTACCAACATAAAATGACTATTTTCACAGCGGTAGCGACTCGGGGTTGTAGAAAGACCATTATGTCGTCCATTTAAATATGAAATTACGACAAATACAAATAATTATACTTTTTTTAAACAAATTTGTCACCTTTAGGAACTCTATGAGAGATTTTCAATAACGGTCAGTAAAAATAGAGGTAATATTGTTTCCAAGAATGTCTATCTCGTGTTATTGACGATTCTAGTAGAATCTTAACAATTTGTTGGAGTTGTATCTTGCAAATGTCGTCTTCGTTTGGAAAAATGAATGTGCATTCGTTTTTTTCACTAAACTTTACAACATAATTATAACCGTTAACATTTTCGGTTTTGACCACAACATTTTTATAAGTTTATTTTTTCGTATTTTCATTATACACAAAGTTCACTAAAACAAAAATTTCTACCGCGGCTACATTTTAAACAGGATTATTTAAGGAATATCTGTTTCTATTAAGGATTTGGAGATTCTCATGCTGCGAAAAACCGCGGAATCCGAAGATAGTGAAAAGAATCTCTCACTTTCATCTTCCCATTCATTATCTTCTATCTTATCACTTTTTTACTGGATTGATGTAATTTATCTTCGGATTCCTCGGTTTGTCGCAGCATGGGAATCTCCAAAACCCTAATAGAAACAGATTTTCCTGGAGCAAAGTCAATTTTCTACTTTCTTTTTGTTTTAGCTACAGATTGATTGAATTGAGAATTGTTGATTACTACATTGCTGAATAAGAACACTATCTTCTTGTAGGTTTTAAAGTTCTTCACATTGAAGGTTTTTTTAACATTATTTCAATATCCCAGTTGCTCAAAATCCAGCCAGGGCATTTGCAGCAAGAGAGTTTTCAATATTGTTAATCATTCTAGACAACAAGGTTGGATACACTGCTTTTGGGATGCAGCCTTAATTTTTGAGTTTCTACTCCGTAACAATGTTCTTCCACACGAAAATATTATGTATCCAGTAGTTGACAAACATGTGTGCTATGAGGAAGAAGCATGACAAATCTGATATCGTTTTCTTAACATGTCTTGACAAATTTAAGACAAAGGTTGTTCCTAATCAGTAGCTTTGGTCCACTCTTTCTTCGGAAGTATGGCAGTATGGTTTTGAAGAACCATCTTCAAATATTTGTGAGTCAAACCAGCCCGATTTCGATGGTTCCACCACAACCATCTTGGGGATCGCCTTCGATCCGCCCAGGAAAAACATTTGTAGCTTTGTAGACAACGTATCGTGGCACCAGAAATCCGGAAGCAGGATTGAAACAGAACTTTTAGAGAAATCGATATTCCGTTTCACATGCAATAATTGCAATAATTTCCTCTTTGCCTGAATCGTCAGGTAAATTGTTCTCAAATAATTAATAAAGATTTAATTTAATAAAATATTCAGCCACCATTCATCTAGCGTATGGCATGGTTGACGATGCCACATGAAATTAGGCGAAAGAATTAGTGCTTGCGTCGTCTTTAATTTATTATAAAGAATTAATTGTTAAAAAATAAATATTTACAAATTTAATTTATTTAATTTAATACAACAATACTATTATTACACATTAAATAAATTCAAATAGAAAAGAGTATTCATTCACTTGATCACAGTTATTTAAATTTATTAAATAAAAATGATTTGAAAATAATTAATAAATTATTTCCACATTCAATGTCCGGCGTGGGTATTTGCCCGGGAAGTAGTTGTTTTAATGTGCATTTGTCTAAAGTACTTACGTAGCGTAAGTCAAAAGCTTCAGAGCTAAATGTGAGAATAATTTATTAATTATTTTAAAATCATTTTTATTTAATACATTAAATAAATTTCACTTTTTCTTCTTTGTAAAGGGTTAACGATCATCTCTCTCTCTTTCTCTCTCTCTCTCTCTCTTTCTCTCTCTCTCTCTTTCTCTCTCTCTCTTTCTCTCTCTCTCATTATATTTATATTTCTTTGGAAACAGTGACGAGTGTTTTAAAAATCACCCCAGAAGAGGGGAAATTTTAAGTAAGCGATTAATACCCCCGGTCCCGTAATCGAAACCGCCCGATTAGTTTCCGGAAGGGTAGCACGGACCCTTATCACCAGTCTGCCACTCAAGATAACTGTAATTGGCGAAATCGACGGGTCAGACCGCAAAACTCGACACAGCTAAATCCTTTACTGTACATTTCAAATGAACCGAACTGTATTTTTGTACATGTCTTACTTTTTTTAAGAGTATTTATAATAATAATAATAATAATAACATTTATTGCGCAACAGACATTCATCCAATTACAGGAAAATTTAACAATAAAAAAAAAACAATAATGCATGAAAACATATATAACAGGAAGAAAAACCTATGGTCACAATTGTACATGTTGTTATAATACAAAATAAAATAAAAATGTTTGTATATATACGTATATAACCTAATAATTAACATATAAGTGCAGTTATAGATATTTTCAAATTAAAACAACAATAAAAATAAGAAACTAGAGGCAGAAAGACGATAGCCAATTAACAGATATAAAACATACATTTGATTTTATAATATTATAATATTTATTTAGTTTTTTTTGCTGTATATATCTGTTAATAAAGATAATTATTATTAAGAAACTAGAAAGTAACATAAATTTATTAATTTATGATACTAATTCTAATTAAAATAATTAATTTAACTTTATCTATAGAATTCTTCATTATAATGTTTACATCATACAATAACCCGAAACTAGTTGAGAATTTAAAGTTATTCAATCTAATCTGTGTTTTATTGGTTGATTTTTAATAATTTATTCATATTTATTTCATACAATAATTTATATATTTGTATATATTCAATTTAATTTTATTTTTATTTTTTCAGACAATTTTATATACAATAAATTAACAATATAATTCTTATACTATATTATGCGGTGTCCTTAGAAATCGGCAATCGGCCATCGCTCTTTCTGCCAATGCGAAATATATTTTCTACAAAATACTGAAAAAGTAAATTCGTGAAAAATAATCAATTTCAATCATTTTTTGTACACTTTGAATTTAAATATATAAATTTATAATATAGCTGGCCTCGACGACCAAGTTACCTCTCTAATATTTAAGCATTAATGGCTCACACCACAATAATCATTATTAAAAATCTACAAATACTAGAAAATAAAATACATTTGACGGTTTAATCAATGACGGAAACTAAACGAAGACAGGCCGAAACACCTCCGGTCGATAGCCGTTTCTCTTAAGAATATATATGTTTTAAATTGTTTCATGTATTGTATATTAAATTAAATATGTATGTATTCTTTGGGAATAAAGATGTTTGTATATATATAAAAAATACATATTAAATTGGATAATTTTAAATTTTCGATATTTTTTTAGCTTATTCTCGAGAATATTAACAATTCATAATCGTAAAAGGTGTTTTTTTTTATTATTTTGTATTATTCGTATATTTTTAATTAACTTATATTTGTTATTCCAAAATCAGTAGATTTTTTAAAATATTTAAGAATTTTGTGAATTTTTTTTTAAAAAATAATTAGTAATACATATAAATTTATTGCATTTTACATGTATGTCTTATATTTGTAAAAATGGTATATTCCGTTAAATAAATAAATAAATATATAAATATATATGAATTTCTGCCTGTCCTTGTTCAGTTCTTGTCTTGAATCTAACGATCATTATTGTTAACGTCTTTTTCTACGTCTGCAAATTTAATTATATAAATTGATGAATGGTTAATGAAGGGTGGGAGAATTTAATACTAATGTTGAGGTTGCCAGGGATTTAATATTACAGCTCTTAACTTTATTTCACAACAATATTTTATATTCTGTTCCATTTTTTTTTTTTAATATTCCAACGACTTTATTCCCGAAACAATTCCTTATTGTTCTTAATAAAAGTAAGCATTAATATTGTACGAAAGACACTCGCACTTTACGCAAAGTTTGCAAGCCGTCCGTGCGTCATGTTCCCTGCATATATTAGGAAGTTGCAGCTTAATTAAAATAAAAATTAAAGTCGGGCTTGATAATTAAGCGTCGCGGCGGCGTCATTAAATTAAAAAGTTTTTATTCCTCACTCGAAATGATTATGCAGCTCGGCGACAAAGCGCCAAAAGGAAAGGGGGAGAAACCTCGGAGGGACGTGCATAATTTTCAAACTATAAACGTTCTCCCCATAGAAGCACGGATTTCATCATTTTTATTCTACCGAAATATATATATATATATATTTGATTCTTCGCCTGAAGAAGCCACAGTGTGGTGAAACAATTTTATCGAGATTAATATAAGTAATTATGAATTTTCAACAATTATTAATCTCATCAATTAACTAATAACAAATGCATAAACATTAGAGAAATACAGTTTTTTTTATGTTTTGGATAATGGCGCGTACTGAAATATTGTGGAACCAAGCCAAACGAAAGTACAACAATTTTTAATCCGATCGGTTAATATTTAATATCCCCGCAGCTCCCTTAATTTTTTAAATTTTCATGAAAACATGCACATTTTCTCGTAGCTTTGCACAGTAGGTATGGTACTATTTTAGCTCGAGGAGTGTGTCTCGACATTTCACGAACGCGATTCAATCAACTAATAACAAATGTATTTATTTTAAAAAAATAAGTTATTAATTCTTATTGTTATAAGAAAATCTTCGGTTTCTGGAAAGCTCTCTTCTGTAGTCATCTATAGCAGTCGAATTTGCTCATATTTTCGGTGTTTATAACATATTTATTATTGCTGTCATTATTATATCTGATAAAAAATATTCATATTTATTATTATAATATGAACTACTGAAAAAAAAGACAATGCTGTGTGTTTGGTGGGACCAGAAGGGGGTGGTTTATTACGAACTACTGAAACCTGGTGAAACGATCAATGCTCAACGCTACCAACAACAAATCATTGAATTGGATCGTGAACTGTGTAAAAAAAAAATACCATCGCACAAAGCAAGATTGGTCCAGGAAACGTTGGATGCACTTGGCTGGTAGTTGCTACTACCAAAATATAAAATTAACTGAGATATTGGACTTCATGACAACCACCCTCTATATACGTGCTTATTATTTCAGAACAAGTATGTCTTTATTGTGTTTACGAACTTAATCGATTTGTTTTAAAAAATTAAAAATTCCAATAAATTAAACAAACAAACTGATATTTATTTAACTATTGATCTAAGTATTTACAAAAAAAAATGAAAACAACAACAAAATAAAATATAAAATAATAACTAAAGCAAAAGAAATTAGGCAATAAATATGATTGACAAAAGTTTCACAAGTGTTAAGAAAATTGATTAGAACTTACTCGAGTCGTGGATGAAGGAGAACTGACTGCGAATTTATGAAATTATTTTCAGGAGGATGATAAGTTGGTGGGGATGGTTTTGTGGAAGAAAGATGGCAAGAGGATAGAAAACATCTGGTTAAGAAAACGTGAAATAGTGGAAAATTTTCAAAATCCTGATTTGGAACCGAGTGCCAGATTTTACCATCTTTCCCCGAAATTCTACAAGCGATCTGGGATCGCCCTTTGTTGAAGACGTTTCCCTTTTCACATTGTTCACCGAGCAAATTTGTAAAAATGCGCCGATCGGCCGTTTATTGAGGGTTCGTCCTCGCTGGATCGTAAAATCGCCGTTCGGTTCCAAATACCAATAGTGCAATAAATGTACAAAAGAAAATAAAGTATTCACAAAATTCGTACGAATTAAACGTAGAAAATATCTAAAATGTTCAAATAAAGAAAATTATATACTAAGAAATATATAAAATTACATACTCACGTTTTTGGCGCGAACAACTACCTATGTTGAAATATTAAAAATAATAATCTTATTTACATCGGACAATTTATTCGCTTGGTAAAACATTATTAATTAAACAAAATTGTGTTTGTATTCATTCCTGATTAAATTTACCTACAAACAATCATCCAAACTGCACTTGAAGAAATATAAATACAAGACGACAGAGATAAATATCCTTTCCTTATTTTTGTTCACAATTTTTCACGGGGCGAGGGTTAAAAGTCAAAATCCCGGGGACAACATTTGTCATGTCTTTTTTTTTTCTTCTTCATTCGGACTGGTCACGAGTAATTCGCGCAGCAATATAACAACTTTATAAATAGTTTAATCTCGGATCACAAAGCGCGCACACCGAAACCATCATAAATCACCCTGCTTTTCCCCTTTCTTCGCAATGCGAGGGAAAGCGCGCATCGGGATTAAGTGCTCCGGACGATACATAAAATTCTCGAGAAGTTTGTTTTACAACGTCGCGGAAGTGCAGCGGCGTTTTATCAATTAAATTCCTGCGGTTTTCGAACGGGGGAAATAAATGCGACGCTGGCGAGCCCGGCACATTCACCAAAATGGTTGATCGAGGAAAATAATATATATATAACATCTTTATTTCTGCAGACAATTTTATATACAATAAATTAACAATATAATTCTTATAATATGTTATACGTTGTCCTTAGAAAACGGCTATCGACCATCGGTCTTTCTGCCTAGGAAAATAATATTTATTGTGAAAACATTGAAAAACAAAAATATTATAATAATGTCATTGGTTAATTCATATTCATTTAAAATTAATATACTCTCTAATATTTATGCAATAAACGCGTATTTTCTGTTCATTCTTTTCCTTAGAAAACGACTATCGGCCATCGCTCTTTTTGCCTGTCCTTATTCAGTTCTTGTCTTGTTATTAAACAGTCATTATTGTTAAGGTCTTTGTTTATGTCTGCAAATTAAATTATATAAATTGATGAATAGTTAATGAAGGGTGGGATAATTTAGGAGTAATGTTGTGGTTGCCAGGGATTTAATATTACAGCTCTTAAATTTATTTCATAACGATATTTTTTTTCTGCTCCATTTTTTTAATTATCCAAAGGCTTTGTATCTGGTATATAATTTGGCTATCGACCAGTGGTCGTTCCGCCTGGATTTATTTATAATAATAAATGCGACACTGGTAGACCCGGCGCATTCACCAAAATGGTTGCCCGAGGAAAATAATATTTATTGCGAAAACAGTGGAAATAAATTTATTATAATAATGTCAATAGTTAATTAATATTCATTTAAAATTAATATAAATATACTCTCTAATATTTATGCAATAAACGCGTATTTTTTGTTCATTCTTGTCCTTAGAAAACGACTATTAGCCATCGGTCTTTTTGCCTGTCCTTGTTCAGTTCTTGTCTTGTTATTTAACAGTCATTATTGTTAACATTTTTTTCTATGTCTGCAAATTAAATTATATAAATTGATGAATGGTTAATGAAGGATGGGAGAATTTAGGAATAATGTTGCGGTTGCCAGGGATTTAATATTACAGCTCTTAAATTTATTTCATAACGATATTTTTTTCTGCTCCATTTTTTTAATTATCCAACGACTTAGTATCTGGTATATAATTTGGCTATCGACCAGTGATCGTTCCGCCTGGATTTATTTATAATAATAAATGCGACGCTGGCGGACCCGGCGCATTCACCAAAATAGTTGCTCGAGGAAAATAAAGTTTATTGCGAAAGCAGTGGAAATAAATTTATAATAATAATAATACTTTATTACCCAACAGATACATTTATCCAATTACAAGGTAACATATATATATATATATATATATATAAAGAAAAAGAAAATATAGAATAATATTACAAAAAAACATACATAATGACTGCAAAGCACATACAAAAATAAGTAGAAACGCATTGTACAAAAAAAATAAAATTAATTATAAAAGACACGCATTAACATTTGATGTAAATGCATTGAGTGAATCACCAATAGTTAATTAATATTCATTTAAAATTAAAATAAATTCATTCAATTAAATTGAAAATAAATTAAGTAATTATCATAATAACTTTATATATATATATATCAATCTTTATTACTGCAGACAATTTTATATACAATAAATTAACAATATAATTCTTATACTAAATTATACGTTGTCCTTAGAAAATGGCTATCGACCATCGGTCTTTCTTCCTTAATAACTTTATTTCCACTGCTTTCGCAATAAATATTATTTTCCTAGAGCAACGATTTTGGTGAATGCGCCGGGTCTATCAGCGTCGCATTTATTGTTATAAATAAATACAAGCGGAACGGCCACTGGTCGATTGCCAAATTATATACAAAATACGAAAGAAGGAACAGAAAATACAGGTTTATGGCATAAAAATTAGAGAGTATCGAAAATACAGTTTTTTTATGTTTTGGATAATGGATAATGGAAAAGTTGTGAAACCAAGCCAAATAAGTATAACAAATTTTAGTCCGATCGGTTAATATTTAATATCCCCGCAGCGCCCCAGAAATTTTTGAATTTTCATGAAAACATGCACATTTGCTCGTAGATTTGCACAGTATGTTATGGTACTAATTTAACTCGTGGGGTGTGTCTCGACATTCCACGAACGCGATTGATAGATCCAGGATTTTCGTTTAAACTCCGAAAACCATGTAGAAAATTTGCAATTTTAATGAATTGTACCAAAAACTAACAGACTGATAAAGGGAAAAAAATGTAGAAGAGCGGGTGCAGAGTCCAAGACCGATGGCCTAACGGCGTTAATTGAAGAGGCATGTAGAAGTTCCACGCCAAGGATGAAGGGCTGGGGAGACAAGAGGCCGGTTTACTGATGGTGCTCTGCCATCATGGAAACAAGGCAGGCGGCACTAGCGGCCAGAAGAGACCTCACTAGATCCAGGATTGCCTCCTGGATTGAAAGTACGAGGCAGAGGAGGGAAAAAATCCTTCGTAAGGAGATCGTGAAAAGCAAAGAGACCTGCTGGAGAAAGTTGTGTAAAGAAGTGGAAGAAGACCCATGGGGAAGATCATCTTTGGAAAGCTTACTAAGCGCGGACCATAATTAGGTTTCGAGATAATTATTTTTTTTATTTTAGAATTAAAATTGTCATAATTCAGATCAGTAATATATGCTGGTGTGAGTTACGTGAAGATTAATGAATATAATAAGAACACTGTAAAGTTGTAACTGTTTCTCCATTGAGAAGGAACACGTCGTGTTCGAAATGTCATCTGGACTAAAATAAATTTAGTGAAGAAAAGTTTACAGTGTTCTTATTATATTCAGATCAGTAAATTATTTTAATTATTAATTCAAATGAGTTTAAGATAAAGTATTAATATTAAATGAGCGATTATTTTGGGGCGACCTTGCGCATCGATTGCCCGATTTACCCCGCCAAGGCTCCCTCCGCCCAGCCCTCCCATCCACGTGGGCGCAATCCTTCGCCGCCGCCTCAGCCGGGACGTGAATATTAAGTATTAATGGACGGAATGGAGGCTAAATATGAAATATTATTAACGGTATTATGTTGCTAATTGCGCCATTAAAAATATATGCCGGTAGTATTCCGTAGCCGACATTGCGATACATCTGACATAATACACCGCACAAAACCAAATTATATCGTTGTGGATCATCGTGTTACATTGTGCATGTATAAGGTAAACCCAATTGATAAGCCTATTGTGTTTTACCCTTGCACTAATAACTATTATAGGGTTTGTATCACAGAGGAAATGGTTCGTTTTTATTTAAATGAGCAATTATTTCTTATTTTTGATTTGTACAGGTATAATAAAGCGTACATTACGAAAAATGCAGATGGAAGCATATTTCGTAATGTGTGCCAGTAATAACGCGTATTTTTAATTTTAAGGACAATTATTGTAACGACAGAGGTCGAGAGCGGTACGAATATATTACAGATTGTGAAGGCATTGTTTCAAAATCGATGATAACTTTAATTAAAGCTGTTTTTTATTCTTATTTTAATTAAAGTGAAAATCAAAAATTTAGTAGATAATATAATAATAACATTTTTATAAATATAAATTATATACATTGATATGATTGTTTATCTGTCATGGGCTATCGACCGGAGGTCTTTCCGCCCTGTCTTGAATAGATTGTTATATACAATAAAAATGTCTGTGCTACCTAGCTAAACCGTCTTGAAGCATATTTATGAATTCATGAATGGTAAGAGCAGGATGGATGTATTTTAGATTTCGAGATATACAGAATTTTGTAAGAAGCGGTAGATTATATGGGTTATTTGCAAATTTTTTGGAAAGAGTTGTTATACGATGAGATATGGATATGACTTTGGTGGATTTATAAAGGTATTCGTTAGAAGGATTGTAGAGAGGGTTGTTAGGATGTCTTAGTTTGGTGAGTGTTCTTAGGGAGGATCTTTCGGCAACTTGGATGGAGAGTAGATGGTTTGCTATGGGTAAACAATATAGCACCATAATCTAGTAAAGGACGGCAAATTGATTTATAAATGTGAGTGGCTGTTTTTATATTTATTCCTTCTTGGTGATTGATCTAAAATGACGTGCCCTTGTTTTGATTTTGGTTTTTATGAATGGGATGTGGGATTTAAAGGATAGTTTAGAATTGAAAAGGATACCAAGATATTTGCATGTATGGGACGGGGAAATTGTGATGTTAATATTAATTTTGGGGGATCGAGGAGATATTCTGTGGAATGGTATAAAAAGTTGGGATTTTGAAGGATTTATTTTGATGCGCCATTCTGAGCACCAGGCTTGGATGGAATCTAAGGATGTTTGGAGGGATTTTTGGGCTATTTTGAGAGAAGTGGCATGTGTAACAAGAGCTGTGTCGTCAGCGAAGAGGAGAGCATATTGGGAAGGGTTAAAGTGAGCAGGATCAGGATTATATATGTTATGACAGTAAATATTGTAGAGAAGTGGGGATAGGGGAGAGCCTTGAGGGACACCTTGTAAGATGGGAAATGATTAACGTATTTTAACTTGACAGGATCTGTTGGAAAGGAAGTTGTGTATAAGGATAATTAAGTGATGTGGAATTTGTAAGATGAAGCATTTATATAGGAGGCCAATATGCCAAACCGAGTCAAACGCTTTCTGTATGTAATAATTAAGTAATAATTTCTTATATATAACATTTTTTTATTATTTTTTAAATGTTTCATTTTAAAGAGGTGCAAACTTGACTAATAAATTAGAAACATTTATTTTAATCAAATTTAACGGATTTACCTTTTTACAAATATACAACATATAATATTTATGCATAGTGGATTGTAGAACAAAAATAAGGAAATATATTATTCAACTAATAGACTTATTACGCCCAACACCCGTAAGGATACAAGGTTTTTTTATAATATATATATATATATATATATATATTATTCAACTGTGAAATAATTTAAATAGAAGTAATAGTTCAAAGGTCATCCGCATCTCTTGCAAAGTGCTATAATCTTTATTTCAACAAACACAATACAAAATCTATTAAAGAGCGGCACACCATTTTGTAAATATGTACAACTGTCTCTTTGTAGCCATGACTTGTTGCTTATAAGCTAAGCTTCTAAAATGTACCACTCTACACTTGAGCTTTTTCTTTTGGAAAAACTTTTAATTGTAAACTTATCTAGCACTTCATAAAACATTTTGTAAAACGCTGAATTTAAACCTAGTTTAAAATTAATAAAACACTCAGTTATAATTTTACTGTTTGTTTTTATTTTTAAAATTATTTATAAAAATAAAATCTGTAAAACAAATATGAGAAGCAAGGGCAACCACAAACGGAAGAAGAGGAAGACCAATAGAAAAATGGGAGAACAGCGTAACAAAGGCGCTAAAAGAAAGAATAATAAGCATAAAAGAAGCAGAAAAAATGGCTAAGGACAGAAACAACTAGATTGGTGTCATTAAGAAGTAAACAATGAAGAAAATCCCGACACCAATTGGAAAAAGGGGGCAGCGATTGTATGTACATATTTATATACCAAACAGTGAAATAATAATCAAGTGTTTGGATTTTAGGATTGTAGAATAATCTTTCAAGATAAGCTTAGAGTCAAGAAGGATGCGTAGGTATTTATAATTAGATTTTATATACCAAAGAGTGAAATAATAATCAAATGTTTGGATTTTAGGATTGTAGAATAATCTTTCAAGGTAACCTTAGAGTCAAAAAGGATGCGTTGGTGTTTACAATTAGATGAGAGATAAATGGATTGATTAAATTAAATTGATATTCCTTTTAAAATATATGAATTGTAGAAATTTTCAATGTTCAACATTGAGATATAAGTTAAATCGGGGGACATGGATTCAAAAACTATTACAAATATTTCTTTTCCACTTAATATTTAATTACATTTAAATTATACCTCAATGTTGTACATTGAAAATTTCTGCAATTCATAAATAAATTGAATATTCATTGTGATCTAGAAAGGAGGATTGCGGGTTCGATGAAATGGATTTACAAGTTGCGATTTATTGGGATTGATTGAAATGTGCCATGTTTATTTTGGGTGTTGGAAAAATGTTCTGTAACCGACTGTAAGTTTATAGCTATAAATCGCGCCTCCATTATCAACGCAATTATTACTAGTGATGGGCAAAATCGATCTTTTATTACTGCTAAATTAAGTATATTATAATTTTATGAATGATACTTATTATAGAAATTTCAAGAATAACCTTCCATTTATTAATAAACATAAATTTGAAGTCACTTTTTTGTTTTAAATACTTAAAATGACACATTTAGTAATAATCGATTACTAATATAATTCGTTTTTCCCAACACTAATTATTACTTGATTATTTTAACAAATGTAATATCTGTATAGTTTCGAGTTTACGTGAAGTGATTAATCACAAAATAGAAATACTGTTATTCCTTACTTCACTTTTTATGTGAAATGTAATATGTTATTAGATGTAAAAACTGTTTTAACATTTCATTGAACTTAATTAAATAAAAATAATTTGAAAATAATTATAATTAATGATATAAAAATCGAAACTAGTCAGAATAAGATATTATTTTATTTTAAATGTATTGTAAAACAAACTACGTGATTATTTTTTTTTACCTAATTGTATTCGTTCAATTTTATAAAAGAGAATTTTATGTTTGAGGCTTTTTAGCTCCAAAATTTCCCTCCACTATTATTAAACAACTATCTTATCTACGTTATTCGTATAATTTGATGAAATAATTTAAGTAAAATATTCGGTTAATTTCCAAAAATTAAAACTTTGTGTTTCACGTTTTTAATTTCGAAATTTATCAGCCACATTGATTAAATTATCATTTATGATCAATGTAAAATATGTTAAACCGTGATTAATATTATAAACATGAAGTCAAACACGTTTATAGATTTAAATGTATGTATTGTAAATATTTATAATGTTTGGAAATAAAAATTATTTATATATATATTTTATAAACCATTTGGATCAATGGTTTTTAACACTTTTATTTTATAAATGTTGTGTTATTATTTTTTGTTTTAATTTATTAAAAATAAATTTCTATTTTAAATCCCCTTGTTTCGATATAAATAAAATAGTGTTTTTCGCAATAAACCGCAATCATTGCAAAATATAAAACGAAACTTTTTAACTACAGCGCGGAATTTCGCCGAAACTTTTCCAATTAGCCCTCGAACTTTTCGCATGGCGGCGACATCCTCGGGGAATCCGGGCGCGAAACCCCATTGCCAAATTCATCAACGCACACAGGAACCCGGCACGGACGTAATAAAACATTACGTAATAATTAAACACGACTATTTGTATTAATTCCGAGCTCAAACACTACTAATTCCACACGCGAGGAATCAATTTGTTTTTCCGTTCCGAGTTTTCTCTGAGACAAAGCGCGGCGGTCCCGTTCGAAGGACGTCCCGGATTTCGCGTTTGATTTTAATTAAAA
The DNA here is from genome assembly GCA_963082785.1 of Philonthus spinipes. Taxonomy (NCBI): domain Eukaryota; kingdom Metazoa; phylum Arthropoda; class Insecta; order Coleoptera; family Staphylinidae; genus Philonthus; species Philonthus spinipes. The sequence goes on from OY720300.1 coordinate 4,743,657, forward strand.
TCGGCGAAAGTTCTTGAATTATTCACTGGAAGTCCCTTCGTTATTTATTAACGCGGCTTTTCCGTGCGGAAGGGCCTAATTGGAATAACAGACGCGATTGAATGATAATAAAAAGAGTAAATCTCGACTCGTCTTCCGACTAAATTGCACGGCGCGTAAATAACATTCTTGTTTTTGTTCATTTCACGCGAAATTACTTTTGTGTTTGTTTTATGATTGGAACGAGTGCTATTTAGTTTTCATTTGAAATATTGAGATTTTTTCTCAGTTTTTGAATTTCTGCATTATTTTATTTTATTAAAGCGTAAAATAAAATAGTTATAAAGAAGAGATGTGAGGGAGTGAGTAATTTGAATTTAGTTTATTTAGTTATACAATCGTGAGAGAGAAGAAAAATAGATGAATGGTTAAGAGAAGATGGAGCTGGCCTATATATCTATCTTCAAGAAATTGGGAAGGGAGGAAAAAATAAGAAGAAGGGATAATTAAATATTTATTTTATTCTTATAAAATTTTTAATATGTAATTGTAATTGTAATTTGGAAATGGAGATTCCGTTAATAAAGTAAATTTAAATTGAAATTGAAATATGGAGTAATAGTTAAGTTATGCTTTTGTTTATCTGTTTTGTTTTGTATATGGATTATTTGGATAGAATTTTTTTGTATTATGTTGGGAATATTTTCTTCTTTGGGATGCCAATAAAGGTTTTTTTTAGTTATACAATTATGGCATGCCAATAAGGATTTTTTTTACGATTTATTAATTATATTTCGATATTAAGAAATAATAAAAAACGTTTTACTTTTTTTATACCACTTCAAACTATATTTATATTATATTATTAACTATATTTATATTAATTAATGGTTTTAATATTTAGACATTGGTAGTTCATATTGTATGAAATAAATATGAATGAAATATTAAAAATCAACCAATAAAACACAGATTAGATTGAATAACTTTAAATTCTCGACTAGTTTCGGGTTATTAGCCCATTTTCAAGAGAATTTAAAATTAGTTTTATTAAATTAAATTAAAATAAAAATTAAAAAATCAATATATCCATTAATGTAAAAATCCATAGAAATTTTAATATAAAAATTTGTTTTATTAAATTAAATTAAAATAAAAATTAAAAAATCAATATATCCATTAATGTAAAAATCCATAGAAATTTTAATAAAACAAATTTTAAATTCTCTTGAAAATGGGCTAATAACCCGAAACTAGTCGAGAATTTAAAGTTATTCAATCTAATCTGTGTTTTATTCGTTGATTTTTAATAATTTATTTATATTTATTTCATATATTTATATTATTACATTTGTATTATTTGCAAAGGCTGATTTATTATTGCTAAATAACTACAATAAATTCAACTTATCATCATTCTATACAAAAATAGAATTAACATTCTCAATAAAAAAAAGTATTCAATTTCATTTCTCGACTTAAACATCCCAATATCTCTTCCTTCTTCACGGCTCATCTGCATTTAACACACCGGGACGTCATTTGCAGTCGTTACATTTTATTGCGCGCTCTCTGAAAGAATACATGTGCGCGTTTATCGTCATAAACTCGTCGCGTTGTCAATCGGGCGTTATCCCTTTATCTTTCACAGATGATTCGCCGGGATCTCTAACGCCCGGTATTTATCGCGCCGAACACTAGTTCCAGCTGCGACCTGGAATTGTTCCAAATGTTTTCACATCGATTCGCGCGGATTCATCGAAAATTATGCGGCGGCCATTGTCGGCGTGCAAATCGGGGAACTTGAATTGAAGTGGATTGATGAGTTGAAAATATTTTTAATGAAAGTTGTTAATATTGGGTGGTTAGTGGGATTTTTTTTTTCTGTAGGGGTGTAATTGATTGCGTTGCGTGTAAGCACAGAGAGTTAGTCAGTGCAGATGATGTTAACAAATTGATTTTAATTGTGTTTGGTTTTTCATTTCAATTACTTTATTAAATGGAGCCTATTAACAAAAAGAATATACATTTAAACATAAATGGTTGTCCTTTTTCTCCATTTTTAAACTATTTTGAATAACGACTTCAGTACTAACATCAAATCGTAATTTTTACAATTCGTTCACGAAGATAATATTTTTTATACAAAATAAGTTTGAAAATATTTTTATTTAATAAATGATTTTGTTATTATACACAAAACATGATTATCTTGTTTTTGATTTAGCTATTGACCAAAGGTCTTTCCGCCTGTTCTTGAATAGGAATATGACATAGACTTGATTAGATTATCTTGTTTTTGATTTAGCTATCGACCAAAGGTCTTTCCGCCTGTTCTTGAATACGAATATGACATAGACAAGGTGTCATGTTCGTATTCATGCATCAAGATTTCCAATATATCTATAACTTATATTTACTTAATAAATCATTCGCCTTTTCATTTAATTTCTATTATGTGTAGATGCTACTTTAATTATGTCTTAATTTAACTTTGTTCATAAATGCGATAGAATATTGGAAATTGAAGAATGAGATTCGTGAAGGATTTTACTCTGAAAAACAATAAAAATTGGAATTTTGTGATTTCCAAAGTTGGACAAGTTTTACACTTATTATTCAAAGGCCTCTTGTACATAAACTGTTTATTCCACGCTATTTAATTTTATACAATTGATACTTCCATTCAGTGGGAATATTTTCGTATAATTTGAAGTTATTCTGCGAGTTTACTTTTTTCCCCTGAAAATCTTTAATTTTTGATAAAATTTATTTTTCTTTCTAAAAAACATTCTCATAGACTCTTGAAGATGTCGGTTAAAGCGTGTGATATTTATTTTGTCAGGAAATTTTCATTTTCGGTTCATTAAGGTCATTAAAATTGATGAGTCCCATTTACATGGGAACGGTTTAAGTTAGAGACGCCGATCGTCGCTTTTGGATGTGTCATTCGTTAATCTAAGATAATTTAATAAAATGTTCAGCCACCATTTATCTAGCATATGGATAATTAGTGATAATGCCACGTGAAATTAGGCAAAAGATGGCGCTTACGTCGTCTTTAATTTATTATGAATCTAAGAAAATGTTGTTAATATATGCTATAGAATGTCGGAACTAGAAAAAAATACTGCTGTAGAATGTTAGAACAAAAAAAAAACATTGAATTGGAGTTCCGATCGGACTGAAACTTTTTGTACTTTCATTTAGCTTGGCTTCACAACTTTTCCACAGCCACATCACACAAAATATGAAAAACTGGGTTTTCGATACAACTCTGTTGAATTTATCCGAGATTGGTGATTCTCTACAAAAAATTCCAAAGTTGGAAAATATTTCGACCAATTTTCAAAAGCTTCATTTACACACTTCCTGTACGAAAACTGTTTATTCTATATTGCTTAAATTTATACAGTTGAGATATAGATAGAGAGATATTTATTGGGAATATTTTGATGTAATTGAAATTTAATTTGCGAGATTAAAATTTTTCATCAAAAATCACTTTTTTCCATATAAAATATTTTGCTAAAAATTGTTTCCTCTCAAAAAAATCTGAAAAGATTCTCAAATACTCTTAAAGATGTCAAAAAAAAACCTTGGGATATGTATTTCCGGTTCATTAAGGCCATTTAAATTAATGGGTCTCATTGACATGGAGTATTGTGGCAACGGCTTAAGCGAGACTTCCCGATCGGCGCTTTTTGACCCGAAGTTGATTAATCTATGATAACTTTGTTCATAGATGCGATGGAAAGTTAGAACTTGAAGAATTGGATTCTCGAAAGATTTATCTACATTTCATCATTAAAATGAGGGTTTTGTGCTTGACTATAAAAATTTCTAAAATTGGATATTTTTTCAATCATTTTTCAAAGGCCCAATTTACACGAAAACCATTCGTTCGATATTGCTTAAATTTATACTATTGATGTTATTATTCATTACGGGCATGTTGGTATAATTTTAAGTCATTCTACGAGTTTTCGATTTTTCACCAAAATCCACTTTTTTGATTAAAAAAACAAATTTCCAAAAAACGATATGGAAAACACTAGTTATCCAAATAATTGAACAATTTATTTAATAAACATATTTGTTATTATTTCCGTTTTTTTTTTCTATAATCAACAAAATTTAAAAACCAACGAAATTATTAAGACATACAGGCTGGTCGATAGCCAATTTGCGAAATATTTTATTAATATTGTAGTGTAGTGGTTTTCTAATGTATTATTCTGTATCGTTTGAAGTTCATCACAAAAGATATTTTTATATACAGTGAGTTTTATTTAAGTGTGGTCATAGGGATTTACATGGTAAAAATTGTACAATTTATTAACTTTTGTTGTCTTCGAATTTTGATTTTTTTTTTGTTTATTAATAAATCAAAACTTTTCTACGAAAGGTACATTGCTAGAAGGGACATACACATATTGGATTTATTTATTTTTCACATTTAAAGTGGAAACTAATAACGCAAATAATTAAACTAAAAGACTAGAAAAAAATTAATTTATTAATGACCATTTTTATCCATTTTTTTTAGTTTTATTAATACACCCATGTGGGTGTATTAATAAAAGTAACAAAATGGTTCAAATTTTGTCAACAACAAAAATTACCATAGGGTTCAATTTTTACCATATAAATCTAAAATAAAACTCACTGTATATTGAAACATATTTATATATGTAAACCCGGCGCATTCACCATAAATAATAAAAAAATCTATAATTTCAAAACATTTTTCGTAGTTGAATAATCAACCGAAATTTCGCATTAAATTACCCAAGTGCGTTGACACTCTATTTTCCATGGAAAGCCCCACGATATTTCACAAAACAACCCCGCGGACGTTTTTCCTTTCCTCGGACGGCCGGCATTCACTGGCGAAATCCCCGGCTCGTTTCGCGGGGGGCAATTTATCGCGATCCGGCGATGAATCTGGGTCAGTTTGCTTGTTTTTTTTCCGCTCCCCGTTCCCTTTTTGCGCGTAAACTGTTTGAAAAGTCGCGACAAAAAGAGGTGAAAGGGACAAATGCGTACGAGGACGAATAATAAACATCCACCCGAACAACATTACGTAATTCACGGATGAGGGGGGGGGGGGTGGGAGGATTGAGTGGAAATGAATTGACTTTGATATGAATTGGAGACAGTGTTCGTCTGGATTGTAATTGGGTGCGTTCAAGTTATTTTCAATTTTAATGCCCGGGATTTACGTTTCGTGCTTTTGAATTTATATATTATTTCGCAATTAGGGCTAAGTGGAATATAAATTATTTTGTTGTTCGTCACAAATAAATTGACTGGAAATTTCAAAATATAATATATGTATTCAAATATCCATTTATTCTTTTATGTAAAACAATATTATAATATTTCATTAATTGTTACTTCAAATTATGATGTATTCCAGCCATTCTAAATTAAAATTACTCAAGCTCTCCATCCTGGAGATTGCTGCACAAAGAATGGAATTTTGTCATCTTTTATTAGGAAAATTAAATATATATTAAAAATCTTTATTTATGAGTATTACATTATATAGTTTTCTAATACATACACAATCATTTACAAATAGTTAGACCTCAAAAATGGCTTTTTTGCCTTCAAATTAAATAAAAATACTATTTTTTCTCAAATGTGATATAGACTACGACTTTCGTAGATCGTAGATCCTAGACAACACGAAGAGAGACTACTACAAGTGCGATTTGAATTAAATTCGATATTTTGGAAGAAAATATTGTAATTGTAATTGTAATTGTAATTGTAATTGTAATTGTAATTGTAATTGTAATTGTAATTGTAATTGTAATTGTAATTGTAATTGTAATTGTAATTGTAATTGTAATTGTAATTGTAATTGTAATTGTAATTGTAATTGTAATTGTAATTGTAATTGTAATTGTAATTGTAATTGTAATTGTAATTGTAATTGTAATTGTAATTGTAATTGTAATTGTAATTGTAATTGTAATTGTAATTGTAATTGTAATTGTAATTGTAATTGTAATTGTAATTGTAATTGTAATTGTAATTGTAATTGTAATTGTAATTGTAATTGTAATTGTAATTGTAATTGTAATTGTAATTGTAATTGTAATTGTAATTGTAATTGTAATTGTAATTGTAATTGTAATTGTAATTGTAATTGTAATTGTAATTGTAATTGTAATTGTAATTGTAATTGTAATTGTAATTGTAATTGTAATTGTAATTGTAATTGTAATTGTAATTGTAATTGTAATTGTAATTGTAATTGTAATTGTAATTGTAATTGTAATTGTAATTGTAATTGTAATTGTAATTGTAATTGTAATTGTAATTGTAATTGTAATTGTAATTGTAATTGTAATTGTAATTGTAATTGTAATTGTAATTGTAATTGTAATTGTAATTGTAATTGTAATTGTAATTGTAATTGTAATTGTAATTGTAATTGTAATTGTAATTGTAATTGTAATTGTAATTGTAATTGTAATTGTAATTGTAATTGTAATTGTAATTGTAATTGTAATTGTAATTGTAATTGTAATTGTAATTGTAATTGTAATTGTAATTGTAATTGTAATTGTAATTGTAATTGTAATTGTAATTGTAATTGTAATTGTAATTGTAATTGTAATTGTAATTGTAATTGTAATTGTAATTGTAATTGTAATTGTAATTGTAATTGTAATTGTAATTGTAATTGTAATTGTAATTGTAATTGTAATTGTAATTGTAATTGTAATTGTAATTGTAATTGTAATTGTAATTGTAATTGTAATTGTAATTGTAATTGTAATTGTAATTGTAATTGTAATTGTAATTGTAATTGTAATTGTAATTGTAATTGTAATTGTAATTGTAATTGTAATTGTAATTGTAATTGTAATTGTAATTGTAATTGTAATTGTATACGAATTAAATTTACAGAGATGTCATGTCTCAATAAAAGTAAACTTAAAAAAGTTCTTAATTACAATAAAATTAAGCAAGGAAAATTTCAGGGAATGATCATCAATATCAATCGTTTTTTCCAGCTGCAATTGTATGAATCATCTTTGTTTCATTTTATTTAATTTTAAGTAATTAATTACTTATACTAAATCTATATTAATAAATTAATTAATATCGAGAATAAAATAAAGAAAAATGTACGTTCCTAAAGAACAATTTGTGTTTTTTTTTTTTAATTATCTCTCATCACCGCCGTTCCACCGTTCCACATGTAAATTTCCACGAATAAACACACCCGGATGAATCACTGATCAGATCTTATCGTTTTAAATTTACGATCCGCAAGTAAACAACTCGGCTGAGGGTTCGGATACTTTATTAATTTCCCCGGGCGCGTTGAATTTCGAAACGGGGCGACCTTCCGTTTTCGATTATGAAAATATCATTTATATCAACTGGATACGCGCGCACGTGTGGTTGCGCGAATCGCAGTGTTTCGGGATGGGCTTTAATTAATCATGCACGGATTCAGCCAGGAAGGCGATTTGCATATTCTTCATTAAAACGACACTTTGTTAATTTAATAACCGATTCGACGCCTAGTTTAAATCTTACCGGGATGATACTCGAGGGTTTATTATTGCGGGATAATATACCTTGGTATTATGTCACCGATTTAATAATTGCGCTGGTTTTTATGATGATTTATGACGTTTAAAATCAATTAATCAAATTATTAGCTTACAAACATTCAATATTACAGAGTTGTTTTTAATTGCTTTTCACCTTATATATCAAATATATTATAAAACACTTTTTAACTTTGTTTGCACAACTTGTTATTTTCTTTTAGTGGCTATTGTTTCGAAGCATAGAACTTCATTAGCAAACTAAAAGTAATCTAAATCTAAATAAAGAGTGAAGAATTATTCAATTACAAATGTAATTTTTATCTTCATAATTAAACAAAACCACATTTAATTTCTGTAACTATATTTATTTATTTATTTAACGGAATATACCATTTTTACAAATATAAGACATAAATGTAAAATGCAATAAATAAATTTATATGTATTACTAACTAATTTTAATTGTTTATATTCACATGAAAGTATTTCTGCTTTTATTCACAAAACCATAAAATATGTATACACATAAGCGTTTGTTATAATGAAATTACTTGGTTTTGTTTTACAAAAATCTAAGTGATTTCATTATAACAAACGCTTATTAAATATGTTTTATCGCCAATCGGCACTAAATACATCTATTATTATCGCCATTTGCGGCACTAAACCGTCCCATTATTTTACTACTTTCAACAAGTAACATTATGGGACAATACTAACAAAATCTAAGGAGGTCGAATCCTGTCAGTTTAGTTGTCAAAAAAAAACATGAGTAGTGAAGAGTTTGAAATACCATGTACTCCACCAGAAATACGCGAAAGAGCGATAGAAACAACGCTCGAAATTCTTCCAAATAAGTCTAGACATATTTATAATCGTCAACACGATTTATTCACAAGTTGGTGTGACAGAAATAACATTAAAAAAATTAGCGAAAACGTTCTCTTGACATATTTTTCTGAAAAATCCAAGGAATATAAAGCAGCAACATTATGGTCATATTATTCTATGTTAAAAGCATCTCTTTCGGTAAAAAACGACGTTGATATAAGCCAATATAAGAAACTTACGGCGTTTTTAAAACAGAAATCAAAAAATTATACGCCAAAAAAATCGAAAGTTCTCACACAAGAAGAAATAATACAGTTTCTATTGAATGCACCAAATGAAATATATTTAATGATGAAGGTAAGATAGTAATCAATTATCGAAGCATATTTGTTATTAATGTAGATATTATTTTAGATTTGTGTTATTTTTGGCGTTGCTGGAGCCTGCCGTAATAATGAATTAGTAAATCTTAAAGTTGATGATATAGAAGACAAGGATACTGTATTTTAATTTAAATAAAAAATCCTATACTTTTTCATTTATTTTTAAGATTGGCGATAAAATTTTGTATGCACCATGTCAGTAAAATATCTTTATCGAACTCGTCTTTATTCACCTCGCTCGCTCCGCTCGCTCGTCTCATAACCTCAGACTCGTTCGATAAAGTGTTATTTTACTGACTTGGTACATAAATAATTATTATTTTATTTATTTAGTCTTATATAACATCGTTATATGTTCCTTTCTACTTCTCAGTGTGAGGTGAAATATGTTTTACCAAGTACTAAATGCGAAAAAAGTAAATAATATGTATACACATTTTCAAAATTTCTCTTCTTTCTTTCATAGGCTCGATTCTTACTATTTTCAGCAAAATGCATGACTGAAATTACGTTTTCACCAAAATAGTATTTTATACTGAAGCTCAAAAGTAATGCAACAGCCCTTGTATGTGGTCGTTCGCCATCCTCTTTTTACTCGTAGCTATGAAAGGTGAGCGTGTGAATTTAAATAAATAACAACAATAAATATAGCACGACTAAACATAAATAGACACTTGAAATTCAAATATGTTTAATCCGAACATCAATACCGTTGAATAATGTATTCAGTCAGACTGTAATTGCATATCGTGTAAATTAATAATTCACGTTTACTTTCGGCATATTGATTACGTGAGCGAAGTTTGGAGGAGGCTTAATTGGCAATCTCTTTGAAGGATCGGGATAACATTAGGAGCAGCACTAATCAACTAAATTAACGTGGTATGGCTAATGATCAAAGAGAGGGTCTTGTGCAAAAAAAGAAAAGCGAATATTATTACGTCGATGAGGAAAATTGGCACTCTTTTAATGTCTACGTGGAAATGAAAAAGGAATGTCGAAAGATTTTGATGATTATAGGGAATTATTTTGCGTTGTAATTAAATTATTTGAAAAATAATTAAAATAAGCTGAAAGGAAATTGGTTAATAGATATTTTCTATCGATATATGAATAAACATGAAGTTGTGCACGAAATATAAATGACAAGAGATTTATATAGATTTATATATCCGGTAAAAAGATAAATGTATGAATAGTTGTTTCAGGATGGCGGAATTTTGGAGGTTTTGAATTGGTTTAGAATACCTTGATTTACGGGATTTGTGGCAAATTTTATGGATAGTTGGTATAATATTTGGGATATTGGGATTATGCTAGTTTTGTCATATAGGAGTGTAAACGATTGTTTGGGTTGCGGATTTCGGTAAGCGTTCGAAGGGCTGGTCGTTCAGCTGCCGCGATGTTCTTTAATGTTGGAGTTCGTTGGAGATGGATTGCACCATAGTCCAGAAGGGGACGACAGGTCATTTTATAAATGCGAGTCGCGGTTTTCATGGAGTTGCCTATACTGGCGTACGTTAGTGTTCTAAAATGTTTTGCCCTGTTGTGGACTTTGGATTTAATTAATTGGGAGTGGGATTTGAAGGAAAATTTCGGATCAAATGTAATGCCGGGGTATTTACAAGTGGGTGATGAGGGGATTGAGGTGTTGTTGATATTTATTCTGAATGGAGAAGTGAAAGGATTGTGATAAGGAATGAAGAGTTGGGATTATTTGGGATTGATGGAGATTCTCCATTTTATGAACCATAACAATAATAATAAGTTTATTCAAAGTAGAAGAGGTACATGAGGTCTACAATAACTTATACATATATATATATATATATATATAAAATTATTTTATGCTCCACCAACTGCTAATTGAAACGTCAGAAAGAAAGAAAAATCGACTAAATAGTGGTATACCATAAATATAGTGTGTCGATCAGCTCTTGTAGGGTGGAGAGGGCTTTGAGAATAGTAGATTGGTGGAATGTTACGGTAGTGTCATCGGCACATTGAAGGAGATAAGCGGATGGATTTAGGTGTTGGGGGGTCAGGATTGTATATGTCGTGGATGTATATGTTACACAAGAATGGAGAGAAAGAGGAACCTTGAGGGACGGCTTGTTGAGGTGAAAAAAATTAGGAAAGTGTGTTGTGGACGCATACTTTCAGAAACATTTTTAGGAAATAGTCAATGAGGTGTAAGAGATGGTGTAGCACGATTAAGGAGAGGCATTTCTATAGGAGTGCCATATGGATGGATTTTTGTTTGTTTGACAATTTGATGTTAGGATTGAATGGAAAAGTGTTGTGGATCTTTTTTCAAGGAATCCAAAATGGTAAGGTGAGCTGTGTTGAGGTAGATAAGATTTTGTTTTATAGGATGGATTCGAAGGTTTTTCAAAGGACGAGAAGCAGGGTTATTAGACGGTAATTCGATGCATCAGACTCATCTTTGTTTTTTTAATGCAAGTTAAAAACGTTTATAAACCTCGACACCCAATACGGGTAAAAGAGGATAAGATTAAGAAAGAAAGAAAAACGTTTATAATGCATTCATGTATTTAAATAACTGTGTCCACGTGAATAAATCCCTTTTTTATTATTAATATAATTTACATTTGTTGATTGGCGATTGACCTGTAGAAAATTTAATTTAAATAACAGCAAAAATGTATATCATATCCGTTTTTATAATAGCAATTGTTATAAATGAAAATTCTTTAGGATTCTTTTATTTTTCACAATATATGAAAGTTAAACATGGATTTTACTTATCAACACGCCGAAATAGAGAATAATAAAAAAAAAACCGCTAGATCTATAAATCGTGTTTGTTTATATTGGTTTATACAGGTTCAGAATTTATTCCTCGTATTATTGTTTGTTAAATACACAGTGAATAACAGAACATTCCGGTTTTTTTTTTTGTTTTCACAATTGTGCCATTCAAATATTCCATTGCGTATTTAAACTATTCTACGGATATACTCACGATTATTTGTGTAAAAATTGAAGCAGAGGATATTTCATGTTTGGTTTTTTAATATGCATATTTATATGAAAAAAAAAAGGAAATTGATTTTAACGTAAATATCTGAAAATGAAAATAATTATACTTTTCTTTTAGGTAATTATTATCACACAGCTAATACTGTTACCGGAATTTTTACGGTAAACACTTTATGTATGCATAAATTTTATTAATATTTTCCACCCCTTATTTACTTTTATTTTATTTATTTATTTTTCGTTATAAAATATGTTTCTCTTAGACAGAAATCCCGATGGTCGATAGCCATTTTCTGAGACTTAACTAGAGGTTTTAATCAAAGTCTATTAATTAAATATGTTTCACCACGGGTTAAGTGAGAAATTATCAAAATATAGATGTTTATATTAAATAAAAATGATTTGAAAATAATTAATAAATTATTTTCACATTTAGCTCTGTGACTTTTGACTTACGTTACGTAAGTACTTTAGATAAATACACATTAAAACAACTACTTCCCGGGCAAACACCCACGCCGGACATTAAATTACATAATATACACCGGCTGTTGCACATCAATAAAATATTGCATAATGCAACAAATTTTGATCCGAGAAAAATTTGAATGCAAAAACAAACAAAAGGAACGTTACTTAATATAAGGCCATCTGCAGACACGTGTTTCGGGATCTATCCCTCGTCAGTACAGCTATGCCTTACATAATTTAAAGATGTTAAAATAAATCAATTAAATTAATTCAAATACAATCAGCAAAATTAAATCAATTATATTAAATCAAATTAAACTAAATCAATTTAAATTAAATTAAACCAAATTAATTCAATTTAAATCAAAACCGAATAAAAATTAAACGAAAAGAATTGAATCAAAACAATTAAAAAGAGCGACCCTCACCTGCCGCGCGCTGTGATAGTAATGACGTAGTTAAACAAATGCACATTAAAACAACTACTTCCCGGGCAAATACCCACGCCGGACAATGTCCGTAGCGTAAAGTAAGTCAAAAGTTGCAGAGCTAAATGTAGAAATAATTTATTAATTATTTTTAAATCATTTTTATTTAATATATTTAAATAACTGTGACCAAGTGAATTAATACTCTTTTCTATTAAAATGAGATAAAACCTAAGTTAAGTATATTGTCATTACTGTTAGTGACGGCATTGAATTGTTTTAGATCTAAAATAACTATAAAATTATGTAATTTAATTTGGGGACATAGACTTAGTTAAATTAGAGTACATTAAAATTGCCTCATACTAGAACTTGTTTATCAAAAATTAATATTTCCAGCAATTTCGTAGAAGTGAAGGTTTCCAAAGTATAATAGCAATTCGTTTTTTCTATGTTATATATTCTTCTACATATAAGCACACAAAGGGCAGTAAACCACAAGCTCGAACTTGTGAGATGAGTATTGTTTATGACATTAATGATATTTCCATCGATTACTTAAACATGACCGGGAAGTCCAAAGTGGTTCAGGTAAAAAGAGACAAAAGTGGAAACAATCAACCTGAATGGGACAACAAACAAAATGTGAATATCTTTCGGGATAGGAGTAAATATAAAAATACTTAAACATGTTGATCACAATGAAATTAAAATATTTCACGTAAACTCAAAAAAATAAAATAATGTAAACATAGAAAATTTTAAATTGGGGATTTTACACTTTAAAATTTTCTATGTTTACATTATTTTATTTTTTTGAGTTTACGTGAAGTATTTTAATTTCATTGTGATCAACATGTTTATTTACATTTTGTTTATTGTCCCAATCAGGTTGATTGTATCCACTTTTGTGGATACCAAATCAAAATGTAATTTAATTTCCTGCTTCACTTAATTAGTTTCACTATTTGATGACAATACGAGACATAACGTGTCTAACTTAGTTTATTTATTGATTATAAGCACGCTGAGTCTCGAAATATACAGTAAAAAATAATAAAGTGTAGGAATCAAACTGAATTGTGATTTTCTATCAATGTTTGCATTGCAATTATGACGATTACAATATTTTAAATAGAAACGAGCTTTGCTGAGATTATCCTATGAAGTTTTGATTGTAATAAAAAAAGCGTGCTTTTTATGTGTTGTCGTTGAATTTAGTGTAATAAGGAACTCTGGCAGTGTGCCAATGCGGCAGTAGGTCAGCGGGTTTATATACATATATATATAAAAGTAATTATTATTAAGTCCTGAATGGGTGTAAAAATAGCTTAAAACCCACAAGCAGGAGGCAAACAGGTGGGGTATACACCAGTCTTAACTGGATGGCTATTATGGTTTGGCGACGTCGTCCCCCACCAGCCGCAGAAGCACGTGCACGCTCACGAGGTATCGAGCGAGGTTTTTGCACACCCCGGCATCAGCTGTTCCGCTACATAAACCACCCGGCGAACTCACCCTGTTCCTCACGGGCATCCTCCTCAGTCCGCCAACAACAAAGCGAAACGAACAGACCTGGACGACGTCGTCGCCGACGACGACAGAAGGGGTTACCACCACGAGTGACACAGTTCCACGCGGAGGGGAGGTCTTCCGACACGCGCACCACAAAAACAAAAAAATCGGCTCGAAAAAAATCCACCCCTGTTCCCAATTCAACAAGCGAAACACCGAAACCTGACACCGAACGCAACTCGATCAAACATCATCCGAACATGTATCCGCATGAGAGGGTAGTCAATATGGCGCAAATCGCCTATTGGTCGATCGGGTGGTTGTGGATGCACTGAATCCGAGGGGTTGCCATCTGCACAGAATAGCAGGAATAAGAGCGTCGCGACGCCGAAACTCCCCCATCCGACATCTGCCGGACGCCCGCTATAACGAAACCAACCGAATTTACAGTGAATTATATTTACACACGCGCGCGCTTAACATTTCAAACAAAAACACGGAAAGAGAGAAGACGAAGAAAAAAACACGCACACACGCGTTTCCTCAAACAAAAACAACCCCTCCCCTGACACGCACGGCGTGTAAAAAATGCTAATACCCCCTGTGTATGAAATTAAAGTCAATTTCCTTGGTAATAAGCCGTGCGTGCGAAGAAAGAAATCAAACAGCATTATGCAATTTTCTAGATAAAATCTGCAAAAGGTGAACGGTTGCATATTTTTTTTCCTACTCATACGAGGGGTGTTTCGTTTTTTTTTTTTATAATTAAAGGGACTATGATGGATTAAAACTTGTAAATATTAACATTTCCAACACGGAAGCAAATTATTTGCATGGAATAAAAAATTTAATCATAACGCTTAGTTAGTTAAATTCAATTATTCCACAGTGATTGATGTTCAAATTATCCTGTCGTATCAAATAAAATCATACTGAACTTTAGCGCACAAATAGCATTGTGATTAAATCAATGATTAATAAGATAATGTAATTTTCAACCACCATTCGCATCGCTTCGATGCGTGAATGCAGTTGTGTAAACCGAAACATGTTCAGAATTTCGCCGCTTTGGCGCTGCATTCTTCAATATTATCTCCAAAATATTTCCCATAAATTAATCGAATTAAGTGAACTAGGGAATTCAACTAAATTTTGATTTGGTATTAATATTAAAACACTTCACGTAAACTCAAAAAAATAAAATAATGTAAACATAGAAAGTTTTAAATACGGGTAAAAAGGATAAGATTAAGAAAGAAAGAAAGAAAGAAAGAAAGAAAGAAAGAAAGAAAGAAAGAAAGAAAGAAAGAAAGAAAGAAAGAAAGAAAGAAAGAAAGAAAGAAAGAAAGAAAGAAAGAAAGAAAGAAAGAAAGAAAGAAAGAAAGAAAGAAAGAAAGAAAGAAAGAAAGAAAGAAAGAAAGAAAGAAAGAAAGAAAGAAAGAAAGAAAGAAAGAAAGAAAGAAAGAAAGAAAGAAAGAAAGAAAGAAAGAAAGAAAGAAAGAAAGAAAGAAAGAAAGAAAGAAAGAAAGAAAGAAAGAAAGAAAGAAAGAAAGAAAGAAAGAAAGAAAGAAAGAAAGAAAGAAAGAAAGAAAGAAAGAAAGAAAGAAAGAAAGAAAGAAAGAAAGAAAGAAAGAAAAGAAAGAAAGAAAGAAAGAAAGAAAGAAAGAAGAAAGAAAGAAAGAAAGAAAGAAAGAAAGAAAGAAAGAAAGAAAGAAAGAAAGAAAGAAAGAAAGAAAGAAAGAAAGAAAGAAAGAAAGAAAGAAAGAAAGAAGAAAGAAAGAAAGAAAGAAAGAAAGAAAGAAAGAAAGAAAGAAAGAAAGAAAGAAAGAAAGAAAGAAAGAAAGAAAGAAAGAAAGAAAGAAAGAAAGAAAGAAAGAAAGAAAGAAAGAAAGAAAGAAAGAAAGAAAGAAAGAAAGAAAGAAAGAAAGAAAGAAAGAAAGAAAGAAAGAAAGAAAGAAAGAAAGAAAGAAAAAAAGAAAGAAAAAAAGAAAGAAAGAAAGAAAGAAAGAAGGAAAGTTTTAAAGTGAGGATTTTATTTCATTGTGTTCAATTCACAAATAAATAAAATAAGTAGGAGAAAGGACATATATTTTTATTTTTATTTCAATTATTAATATTGTTGATATTTTATTGGAAGAATATTGGATGCAGCGCCAAAGTGGCCAAATTCTGAACATGTTTCGAAACTACACGCAGCTACATTCACTTCGATTTTGATGTGTCAATCACTGAATTTTAGTTGCACGATTTACTATTTCGATTTTAATTACAAATTCTATTTGATTTTTTTTTATTTCATCATTTGTTTTATTGCAGTTTTATTAAAGGCAGGATTAAATTCATTGAGTTTGTTTTCAATTAAATAAATAAAAAATAAATAAAAAATAGCGTGATAATAGGCTTCTTAGGGTTGATAAGAATACGGCATTACAAGTAAGAACAATGTGTTTTCTTTGTTGTTTATCGATTGGATGTGTATTTATTGAATTACTTGATCATCTTGGAATTATATATTGGAGATACAATGCAAGATCGCAGCACCAAAGCGGCGAAATTCTAAACTCGTTTCGGGTTACGCAACTACATTCACGTGTGTTTTGGCGTGTCAATCACTTTGGATTTTAATTTCACGATTCGCTATTTCGATTTTAATTGCTACGTTTATTTAGTGTTTTTTTTTTTTTTGTTTCATCATTTGCTTCAGTGCAGTTTTATTGAAGGTAGCATTAATTTCATCAAATAAATGAAATTTTAAAAAAACAGCATGGGGGTAGACAGTTTAGGACTAGTAAGAATGCAGCATTACAAGAAACAGCAATGCGTTTTCTATTTGATGAAATTATTGCTACCTTCAATAAAACTGCACTGAAGCAAATTATGAAACAAAAAAACCCTAAATAAACGTAGCAATTAAAATGGAAATAGCGAATCGTGAAACTAAAATCCAAAGATATTGACACGCCAAAACACACGTGAATGTAGTTGCGTAACCCGAAACGTGTTCAGAATTTCGCCGCTTTGGCGTTGCGATCTTGTATTATATATCCATATATATAAATATATATTCGGGGTTATTCCCTATGGGTAAAGTTACATTTAATATGCACGTTATTAAATAAATTCACATTCTATTAATACATATCTATTGCTAAAGTTGATTGACTGTGATGATAAAAATAACTCGCATGCTAAACTTAACATTTCCCTTACAGAATAGCCCCCATTTTTTTTGTATAATATTTGTATAAAGGTGATTCCGTAATAAAATTATTATTATTAATATATATTATCAGAAGTTTCGTATTGGAGATACAGTTAAAGATCGCAGCGCCAAAGTGGCGAAATTTAGAACCTGCTTCACTTACGTAACTACATTCATATGTTTTGATGTGTCAATCACTTTGAATGTTGGTTTCACAATTCGTTAATTCGACTCTAATTACTACGTTTATTTGGTGTTTTGTCGGTGGCTTTGCAGATTTAGCACAACGCAAGGAGTCCTTGGTTCGATTCCAGGGCATTGTCGTAGTATGAATAGTATGATTGTGCTCCAATTTGAAATTACAAAATATTTACAAAAGTTACTGAGTTAAATGGTTTACAATATGACCGACAACATGTGTGAGAGGAAAAAAGTAGTGTTATTTATTTTTTGCACAAAAAAATTAAAATCATCAAGTTTGTTTCGTGCGAATGATGGCCTGCAGGAATATAACTTTTTTAAATGCAGCTAGTCTAGTAGTTTATATTACTGTGTCGTGATTAAAAAGTCCTCAAAGCATAAATTGGATGAAATTGATGTGAAGTATCTGTGTTGAAGTATCTGTGGTGCGACATGTCATACAATCCTTAAAAAAACACCCTCTTAAATATTACTTTCACGATTCTCTATTTCGAAGAGGCGTCTATCCACCGGGGTGGAGAAGATTAAGGGAGTAATGAACCTCTCTCCTCCCCATAACTCCCAGAACTCCGTGAATCTCTAAACTTCACGAATTTTTCAAGTTTTTATGATAACTATCGCCAAAAATTTAACACACATGCTATTACCGATCATGTTTGACAGATTAGAACGAATGAGATTGATTACTGAGGGTATCGCTCCAAATTTATGATCCAGAATCTCAGCATTTTATCAAATGCGCGAGAAAAATCATTGTAAACTTAACCACGAGCTTAATTGAGTTGAGTAATATGAAGTGTCATGTAATTGGATTACTTAAATAAAATTCCTTTCTTCATTTTCATTCTTTATTGAATCAGATGTACATTTTGAATGCCAAGTACTCCTTCTCAATGGCAAATTTTCGAGAAATGAAATTAATCAATTATTTCGTTTTTAATTTATGAAAATAATTAATTATTTCGGATTCGATTAATTGCCCACTGCAAGTTTTAAACTTGAAATTGCATAAAAACTTGAAGATTTTCAAAAACCCCGCCTGCGAACGCCATCTATCCTTGCAGAATTATAATATTATTCATGTTGGCAGCATTTACGACTAGCGATCTTTATCTATGCAATTGTTAAATCATAGAATAATATTAAACATCATTATTAAATATTTAAATAAATAAAACTCTTATCTTATTAATTGCAGTAATATTAATATATATATAATTTTCTCTTGGTAATTCTAAACCCAACTTCGAATGAGTCGATCCCTTCTATTGCAACTAACTAAAAACGAACTTTGAGTAATCCCGAAAACAATAGTTCATAAAAAG
Source organism: Philonthus spinipes (assembly GCA_963082785.1). Classification (NCBI taxonomy): domain Eukaryota; kingdom Metazoa; phylum Arthropoda; class Insecta; order Coleoptera; family Staphylinidae; genus Philonthus; species Philonthus spinipes. The sequence goes on from OY720300.1 coordinate 4,762,578, forward strand.
GAAAACAATAGTTCATAAAAAGAGAAATTGCAATTAAAAATGGATAAAGTCAATTGTTTGGATCAAATTTATTACTGCCAAACTAATTCTGTAATAATTTTATTGATATGTTTAATATTTCTGATATTTAAACATCAGTAGTTCGTTTCAATGCTAAATATGGATAAATCATTAATAATCTAAACATTAAATGAATAAAAAACAGAGATTGAATTTTATAATTTTAAATTCTTAACAAGTTTCCTGTTATTGGTTCATTTTCTAAAGAATTTAATTAAATTATCTTGAAAATCCATATTAATTATTGTCATAATTTTATTTATGTTTCTTATTCCAATAATATTAATAAAGCAGGGAATCTTTATTAATATTCGGGACTATTCTATAAGGGAAATGATAAGATTAACGTGCACGTTATTTTGATCATCACAATCTAAGCAACTTTTGTATATATATATAACATAGAATGTGAAGTTAATTTATAACTACACGTTAAATTTAACATTTCCCGTACGGAACAGCCTCGATTATTTATAAATGCAAATTAACTTTCAATTATAGCTCTTAATAAATGCAACTTTGTTTGCAAAACTTGAATATTCACTAAAATTAAATTACAATATAGGACAAAATAAAATTAATAACTTAACACTATTTTTTCTATTTCTAAATAAACTTTACTGAGTAGATAAACTTAATAAGTAAAACTTATTAATTATAAGGTGAATGAAAACTCGAGTTTTAATAATTAAGGAGCATAACAAGAGTTTTCATTCATATAATAATAAGTTTCACTTATTAAGTTTATTTACTCAATAAAGTTTATTTAGAAATACACAATTACTAAACTCACTCAATTTTACCTTAAACTAGTTGCATTATTGTTTATTCTAGATAAAATTTAAAAAATTAAAAATAAAAATCTATAAAATCGCACATCTATGAAGTAGTTCATTTGCACAAACACATTGTTTTCATCGTTGCAACATTGGCAACAAGTTCAAGTCACACGTGTTTTGTGATCCAACTTCAGTCGGTTGCAATTTTTTTTACTGAGAAAATTTCTGGGTAATTTCCCGTGAGAGAATTTTCTTCAGGAATAACTCGTTTTAATTTGAACGCAACGACTTTTCCAACGAGATACGGAAGGAAATTTGCACTGACGCCTTGATCACTTCGTTTCATGCAAGATGCTGGTGAGTTTATTATTTTTAGGTTATGTTTTTTTGTTCCTAAATTATTAGGTTAATAAAAATAAATATTAATTGATTTTTTTGTTATAATTTGTGGATTTATATAAAATTTAAGCTGTAATGAAAATAAAGAGAATTTACGAAAATAAATACGAATTTTCTTCTTTTGTGTCAATAATTTATTTTTATTTTGTAATAGGATCCCGGTAAAATTACAATGTTTTTTTTTTAGAGTGATTTAGATGAGGACGAGTTGGAAGAATTGGAATCGAGACTCTACAGCCAGATCCATTACGTCGATGAGTCTGCGAAAGCAGGAGAACCGGAAGAGACGGCTCCGATCGTCCAACCTTTACAATATCCACGAAAGCGATATTTCAAACGTACTAGCAACTGCCCCGGGAGTATTCCCGATAATGCAATCAGGCCTTTTGTGAAAAATGTGGACCAAAATGTACCACCTGCAGAGCCGGTGCGGAAAGATGATCAACAGCAACTACCTCCTAAAAATCCGTTTCAGGTTAATATTTCGGAAGTGGGGAACGAATGCGCACAAGAGATACTTGACGTGGGTGATAATTTGAGTGAAAATTCCGCGGATTCGTGTGCGAGTCCCGATTTACAGATTAATCCGCTTTGTACGAGTGAAAATGTAAATGACGACAAAGCGAATGATGGAAATGATGACAGCGCAAAAAGTGCGGGGAAAACGGAGAAGCAAAACACGATTATGGATATATTAGTTTCGAAAGATTTTAATAAACCCGTTAAGAATTCCATGCAGTTGATTCAGCATTTCTTGAAGAAGCAATCGAAGAAAATTGAGAGAGAGAAGAATCAGAGAATCGTGCGAGCCGCAAACGACGCAGAGTTTTTCAGGACGTTGTCGTTGGAGGAAAGAAAGGGTGTTTTGAGGTATCAGAAACGGGTGAGGTATAGGGAAAGGAGGAAGTTGAGGAAGCTGGAAAAGGAGCAGCGTTTGTTTTGTTGGAATAAGGAAACGGTTAATGAATATCAATTCAATGAGAATGTTGCGGTTGGTGATCAAAATATTGCATCAATTGGTAATCAAAGCCAAGACGTTGTTGAGCCGGTGAATATAATTGATAATGCTGTGCAGGATGATTTGGTTGAAATTGTTTCAATTTCCGGAAGCGATGGGAGCAGTTGCGTGGCTGTCGATGTTGAAAAGGAAGGGGAAGTTTTTATTATAAGTGACAGTGAGAATGAGTTGAATGTTTCTAAAAACAGTTCACAAGAGGATGTAGTGGAAAATAAGGGGGATAATCGAGAAAGCGAAAATAATATTGATGATTCGGATATAAAATTAGAGCCGAATAAAAGTTTAGAAAATCCCCCGAGTTCGCTGAGCGATGAAGTTGTATTCGTTAAACGAAACGAAGAACCGATAATTGATTTAGATTCCGAGGTTAGCGAAGACGTGCAGCAATTAAAGGATTCCGAAAATCAGTTGAAGGATTCTGAATTAATGAAACCGCCCGATTTTGAAACATTATCAGTGTGCTCGGTGTCGTCGAATAATCAAAATTTCGGGGCTTCGGCTTCGAAAACGACCCCTAAGAAAAACTCACCCTCGAATAACAGCTTGAATTCAAAATTAAATTCTAAAAAAATAGCGAAAGAACGCGACGAGTTGTTAAGTACGCCGGAATCGAATGATTTTCTGGATACGGTCGGCGCCGAGCAGAATTTCAATTTCGGCCTACACGGGTCGGATTTCGATCTCTCGAAAGCCACCCCGAGCCGAAAAACCTTAGCCGATATTTGTGAAAGCGAGAGCAGTTGCAGTGCTAGCGATATAAGCGCACCCGTGAAATTGGCCGTTTTCAACGAGATCGAATTTGACAGCCCCTCCAAGGAATTATTCTCGGAAAACAACTTGGACAGCTTCGGTGAATTCATAACACCGAAACGAATTTCGACGGGACTGCAAATTGCACCATTGCTAACCCCAGCTAGGGATATATTCGAGCAAGTGCAAACGAAAGCCGTCTGCCGTTCTGCTTCAGACGAAGAAAATTCTTCCTCGGAGAGTGATTACGATGAAGGAAAAGCTGCGATGGTTAGCGCTAACAAAAACCTACCCGAATTGTCGCATTTTGAATTCGACAAAACCAAGAAAAGCGAGATTGCGTTGAAGAAGAAGAAGAACCCTAAAGATAAAAAGAAGAAGAATAAAACATCGGACGCAGATTTGAGTGATGATAATAACAAAGAAGAAAACGGCAAGAAGAAGAAAAATGAATCGACTCTTAAGAAAACTTCGTGTAAAAATTTAGAAGCAAATATTTGTGAAGAAGAAAGTAGCAAGAAGAAAAAAGAGGATCCGTCTTTGAATAAATTAAATGAAGAACATTCTTGCGACGAAGAAATAGTAAAGAAAAAAACCTTTAAAAGCGCTTCCAATAAAAACATCGAGGAATCAGACAATTTGAACCTTGAAGAAACGAAGAAGAAAAAAAGGGGTGAATCGACTCCGAAGCGAACCACAAATAAAACGACGGAAGAAGCGGATGATGCAAAGAAAAAAAAGAGAACGAAAGATGATGAGTCTTCTGAGTCGACTCCGAAAAGAATCGTGAGTAAAACGACTGAAGAAACGGATGATTCCAAGAAGAGGAAAAAAACAAAAGACGACGAGTCTTCTGAATCGACTCCGAAACGAATAACAAATAAAACAACTGAAGAAGCGGATGAGTCAAAGAAGAAAAAGAAAATGAAAGATGATGAATCTTCTGAATCGACTCCGAAAAGAATCACGAATAAAACAACCGAAGAAGCAGATGAGTCAAAGAAGAAGAAGAAATCGAAAGACGACGAATCTTCTTCCCCGGTTAAAAAAATTAAAAAGAAGAAACGGATTTGCGATGAGTGGATCGAAGACGAGGATAACGATGATTACAACGAACCGGCAACGAATATTTCCAGTTATTTGGAATTTGACGAGGAAACGCATTCCGATTTCGGGGATTCCGAGAGTAGAGTTAATATAATTAGTAGTGACGTCCTTAACAGCACATTCGATTTCAATAAAAGTAAGACGGTGAAAAATTCCAAGAAAGGGGATTCCGAAGGGAACCCTCCCGAAGAAGGAGAGGAGTGTAAAAAGAGGAAGAAAGCGGAAAATGTTTCTTTAGAACAAGATAATCCGGAAATTAGAGAGCAGGAAGTTGATAATTCTAAGAAAAATGATGTAATTGCTGAAAGCAATAACGATGCAACTGAGGCTGCAGAAGAGCAGGATAATAAAAGGAAGAGGAAATCGGCTGAAGTCGAATCTGAGAAATTGAAAAGCAACGAAGAAGAAAAACTGGATCCGAAAAGAAGGAAGAAAACGCCGAGTTGTAGCGACAAAAAAGGTAGAGAAGATATTGCGGAGAATACTAACGAGAACATCGAGGAATGTGAAAAACCACCGGAAGGTAAAAGGAAGCGGAAATTGAGTGAAAACAAGAAAACCGCGGATAATGATAAGAATTCAAGAGAAAATACGGGGGAGCAGGATGAAACAAACGAAGATAAACGGAAGAGGAAATCAACTGAAAATCAAATAGAATCATCCGATGCGAATACAAGTAAAGAAACTCCGAACCTAGAATACGAACTCATTAGTTCTCCAGAGGACGGATTGGAATTAGTTTCTAATGAGGATTCCGACATTGAATTAATTGAAAACCCGATGGAAACAATCGACGTGGAGGACTCCGATGTTGAAAGTGACTGCGAAACGGTGAAGAGTACGTCTTCGTCGGGTTTCAATTGTGAGGAGTTGGAGGATGTGGGCGAAGTGGATTTGGTTAATTTGGTCGGAAGTACGAGCAAGAAAGCCGGCGACGGAAAGGAGAGAAGTGTAAGCGGGAAACGGAAAAGTCTTTCTGATTTGCTTAAACTGGATATGAATGTCTTTTATTCCAATAGCTTTGGTGAGGAAAAGTGGGACGTGGAAGATTTTCAAAAGGATATGTCAGGTGGGTTTATTTCGATAACTTAAGGGGCTTTCATTATAAAACCTTTTTTATTTATAAAAGAAAAATTGAAATGAAATTTTGCATGAGTAATTTAGACTTAATTGTACAGGATGTGTTTAAATATATATAACATCTTTATTTGTCTTAATTTACAAAACTAAATATTATTTATTTATAATACATATGTTTTGTGTTTACTTATATCAATTATAGTTTTTGTGTTATAGAATTTTATTATTTTTTTTTTTTTCAAAAATAAAATTTTATAATTGTTTTATTTTCTGAGGTTTAACAATTTGTAAATGATTGTATTTTTATGTATTATAAAATTATATAATGTAAGACTCAGAAATAAATATTTTAAATATACAGGGTGTCCCACGAGGTAGTGGACAGCCGATATCTCGAAAACGGTTAGTGGTACGAAAATGAAAATTGGTGGCTTTAAATGGTTGGAAATTATTCCTTTTTCTGAATATATAGATTTCATTTCCGACTCTCTATTTCTGTGAAAATGATATCAACTTCAGAATTTCAAATGGGACACCCTGTATATTTATAGATTTTTGGAAAAGTGATTGAAAGAAAAATACGGCAATACCATATTATTAGGGAGTTTTATTGTGAAATGTGCTGAAAATGAATTTCTTCCATCCAATGCGGATAAGATACAGAAGCAGTATGTCAACATACTCGTCATACGTATAACTGGGAGATATTACTTACACATAAGCAGAATGTATTGTCAACTTGACATCACACATTTGACATGAAGCATTTTCAATTTTTTACGCTTTTTTTTTTGTTAATCCATGCCACCGCGATTATCTATTTCAATTATTACTTCAATATCCCCTCATTTTATAATAAAAACTCCCCAATATTATGGTATTCCTGTATTTGTCTTTCAATCACCTTTCCAAAAATATATAAATATACGGGGTGTCTCATTTGAAATTCTAAAATTGATGTCATTTATTCGGAAATGGAGAAACGGAAATGAAATCTATCTATAGAAAAAGGGACATCATTTCAAACTGTTTAAAGCCACCAAATTTCATTTTCATACTACTAACCGTTTTCGAAATATCAGCTATCCACTACCTCATGGGACACCCTGTATATATAATTTTTATATAAATTTGAAAAAGTGCATTGTTTCTAAATTCATTATTAATTAATTTTTGAATTGTGTCATAATGAAAAACATTTTTTGTATCAGATGGAAAACTATTTTTGCAGCAAAATTTTTTATTAAATTTAATTCATTATTTATTTATTTAATAACCCAACAGCCCTAAGGCTACATTAAGGATTACATAAATTACAATAAAACATTATTATACAATACAAAAAACAATATTGGATGATTCTTTTGATAGTGGAATTTTTAAAGCTCTGTTGATCATAGAATTATTCAATAATTAATTAAATTTAGATATAAAGAAAACACTTAACTTTTCTTTATATCAAAATTGAAAATGTACCACGAAGTGAAAGCCTCCAAGATCCAAGAATTAAATTTAATTGCTGCAAAAATGGTTTTCCATCTCTAATGGTTCTGCATCTACTTAGGCACTTCACAATATTATGTTATGCTTTTTATTAGGAAGTGAATAAAAAAAATAATTTCCATAATTATTATATATTAACAAACTTCTCATGTTATTATTATTATTTTCCATAAATAAATATATTATTATTATGTGCCTCAGCCAGCACGCAAGTCCTAACCCAAACGAGAGTATTTGTTATTTTATCAAAACTACAAATCGAATGACAAATTTAATGAAAATCGTGGAAAATAATAAGAATTTAAAAGACATTTTTTTGATGCTATTAGCGTATATTAAAATATTAATACTACTAAAATACATTTTTGTATTTTAAATTTTTTTTGTTTTAGATAATCCCAATAATTGGAAAATTTTGGAAAGAGATCGGGTACATATACAATTGGACAAAGACAGGGGACCCAGATGTAGGAAGTGCAGGCAAATTGGTCACCTATCGTACAATTGTACTGAGAAAACTGGACCACCGATTTGCAGTTTGTGCGGAGGTCGAGGCCATTACGAGCCCAGATGTCCCAATAAAGTGTGCACACAGGTGAGCACATATTTATTTAAATTACATTTTCTAATTGTGACAATTTCATATTTAACAATTTATTTTTTTTGTACATTTGAAAAGTTAAATGGTTTTTATGATGTAAAAACTGTTTAGTTAATAAATTTGTAATTTTATAAAACTCTTTATGGAAAATATTGTTTAAACACCATTGATTTTTATTCCATACTAGCAGCCGGTCTCCTTACACCTAACGGTAGAAAGGAAAAAGATTAAAAAAAAAAAAACTAGCAGCCGGTAACAGTTTTCCAAATGAAATTTCAATTTAAAAAAAATACTTATCGTTTGTTGATAGTTATTTAATACTTATCGTTGTCAAATTGCGACCAGAATGTGATGCGTCCTTAGTCCTCAAAAAGTACTATACTGTGTCAGTTAGAAAAACGAAAAAAGTTTTAACCCTAGGATGTCTATAAAAACGGATAAAATTTTCCAGCCTATTTGGATTTTTATGCGAGTTACAATTATGTATATAAGGATTAAATGAATTTCTGAAAAAAAATGTATATTTCTTTCAATAATAATTAAAGCTAAATTGTATTTTTTTTTCTTTTACTAAAAATCATAAAAAAAAGTAATCATTTTTGGGATAAAGAAAACACTATTCAACTAGTCAATTTTACAAAATGAATTTATATAAAATTGAGGAACGTCTGTATTTTTTTTTTTTTTTCAATTTTCTCAAAATTTTAATTTGCAACAGGTAATTTTTTTCTTAAAAGACGTAATTTTTACTGTGTTACCGGCGTTCGCAGTATGATTCCTCAGATCTCAGATTTTAATCATTTCATAGTAGCGATCATCAGCCACCACGTTATTTCATTAATTAAATATCTTATTTTTCATACCCTTACACCACCATTATGGTAAATGGGGATTTTAGATTATATATATATATATATATTTCATATTTCATTTCCTTTTTTTTGTTATAAAATATGTTAAGTTTGTTTGAGGCAATAAAAATTTACATAATCTCGTTTTTGTTACAAACAAGTTATTTACGACACACCTAATAAGAGGATTATTTGCTCTTCCAGGAACGGGTTTTTCAAACAGTTTTGGTGCAGAAAAATTTGCACGCATTGGTACCAAAACTCCGAATTTTCAAATCACCCGCAAAACCCATTCCAGGTGATTGCACGCCGTAATGCTTTGTTCTTGATTGCAGTCTTAATAGCTTTTTTGCCAAACCACCTTAAAGTAGTTATTCATAATAATAATTGTATTATTTTTATAATATATTTTTAATAATAAATAATATATTTTTTGTATAAAATAAATATTTATCATTGCAACTGCATCTGAAAGTAATTGTTCCAATTTAACCTGCTTGTATTATACCAGTGCGAGTGACGAGCAGGTGCTCCAAGGCCAAGCATACTATACATCTGGGAGTCCTCCCCATTCCGACATTCCGGCCTGTATCTTTTAGTAGGCACTGATTGTTCCGATATTTTGAAACAGATTAATTTTCTGTTTTGTGTTGTAGGCGTTCACTTTGTGGTACATTTTAAATACATTTGTAAATAAAAACACATTTTAATTTTGTTTTACCACTGTATTTTTCTCACTTAATTAAGTGCAGGTCATTATTTTTAATATTTTAACTTTTCCATCCATTTATATAATGAGGTGCAGTCTATTTGTAAAAAAACATACTATATATTTTGAAAAAAAATCATCATTTCATAAATATAATACGCAACATCGCAATAGTCTTTCAGTAGTTGAACATAATACTGCACAATACGAGAGAGAACAATGCCAGGCTCAAAATCACTCATAAATGTTATGTGTAACGTATTCAACCTGCGATTTATTTAATGATAACTTTTCGTCAATTGTCGCTCTATGTTAATTTCATTTATGTATTTTATTTCTTATTATTTATTTATTTTTTATATTTATATTGTTCTGAAATTGGGTCTTATGTTTCCTGTCGGGCAATTAAATTTATTTATTTAGTTATAAATAAGTTCAAAATGGAAACCAATTTATGGCTAAATTCTCATCGGTTTTCTTAATGATTCAAGAAAAAATGGTATCACTATTAAACATGTAGGTTAATATTATGATTACATTATTTATATAAGGTGTTTAACATTAACAAATAAATAATTGTTGCTTGTCCTGTCCAAATTATTTCTTGTTTTACTTCAATTTTAATGACTGTAATTATTGACACATTACACAAAGAATGATTCTTGAAAATTTGACACTATTGTAATAAAATTTTCTTTTTAATGATGACGAATCTTCAAAATTTAACACTTGTAATAAAACAAATTTTATGATTCTTCAAAATTTGACACTTGTAATGAAATTTTCTTTTTAATGATGGTGATTTTTGAAAATTTGACACTTGTAATATTTTGTTTTTTTTTTTTGATGATGATTCTTGAAAATTTGACACTGCTGTAATAACTTTTTGATGATGATGTTTCTTAAAAAATGAACACTGATATAATAACAATTTTCTTTTTAATGATTCTTGAAAATTAAACATTTTTGTAATAAAATTATCTTTTTGTGAGTTTTGTAGACTTAATTTTCTGAAGTTCTGTAATAACTGATTTTATTTTCAGCATCTTCATCTACCAGGCACATTAACAATACAACAAACATTCTTAAAATACATTTTTTTTTTTTACTAATTTTAATTGTTATGTGAAAACAATGTTTCTCCTCTCATGAAGCTAAATTTGTTATGAAAATCAAAAGAAGATTTAACAGAAGAGAAAACCCAAGAGTTTTGTATTAATTATAAATTTGAGGAATAAACTTGTTTCAAATTCAAGCCATTCAATAATAATAACACATTTTTATTTGATACAAGTAATAGAATTATATGATTATCTTATTATACATTAAAACATTCAAATCCCATCAGAGATGATTAAAAGATTATTTTGTTCTCGAATTAGCTACGGACTAAAAGTCATTCTGCCTCAAGCCATTTATTTTGTTACATTTGAAATTGTTGCAATTACCGAGAAGGAATTTCTCAATCGGAATCCTGATTATGCCTTGTTCTTCCAGTGCGGTCGATCGTGTTTCGAAACAACGGTTTTCTGCAACATATGCGCACCTTATTTGAAGAACAAAATCTGTAAGAAATGCAAAATGAAGGGCCACGAGTCGAATTACTGCCCGGACATTTGGAGAAGATACCACTTGACGGTATGGACCAGTTTATTCAAAACAAATTATTGCAATCTAAACAAGTTCTAATTCAACTTTTTTTTTTATTTGGAAATATTTAGACGGAAGAAGGTCCTGTGGTGAGATCCAAAGCCGCAAATCTCATTCCAAAGAAAAACCGCTGGTGCTCAGGCTGCGGACAATCGGGACACTTGGAGTACAATTGCAGTTATTACATTCGGGAACACCCTGCTGTATATCCGCACATTTTAAAATATACAGATGTATATGGATTTCCGAAGGAAAACACTAGATGCGAAAACATACAAACAGAAGATAATGTAAAAACAACACGACCAGTTGATAGCAACAGCGGAGAGGGATTTTCGGAAAACAATCAAGTTCCTGTAATAAACAAACAAATTTTCAATATGAGCAACAATCCAAGGATAGAAGATGATTCTATTACTAATGAATGCATATTATTTACGGAAATTCAGACAAACTTTTTGAGGAATAAAATCGGTGTTGATTTTTTATCCCAATCAGAAAGCAACTTCGGTGTGCCCTTAAAATTAATCCCTCACGAAACGATGGGTTTAAACTGTATTTACTTAACAGGCACCCACACACAGTGCTCTGAAATAAGAAAAATAATCATGGATTTCTTGCACGGAAACGCCAAGATTGAGGACAGCGAGACGTATTTCTTAATTAAAGAAAATTTAGAACGCCTGAGTGTGATGCATTGGGAAAACCCGAAAGCGTTGTTGGCCGAAACAAAAAATATCGATGAAAACACGCTTGATAAATATGTGAAATTAAATATGTTCCTATTCGGTATTAATGGTTTGGAACAAGGGAGGAGATACACGTGGTTGCTGATTGATGCTTATGAAAAATTCGACGCTTGCAGAAAACTTCGGGATGGTGCTAAAAGGGCGATTAACGAGGCTATTAACTATGTTTTTTTCAAGAAGAGGTCGAATAAGAATTATAAAAAGCTGATGAGATTTCTACATCATGTAGTTCCAAGAGATTTCACAGAGCCGACTAATGATAAAAGTTGTGCGTTATATACAAACGAAGATAGCTTTGATGAAAACAGTACTGATTTCGATGTTTTGATTTTTGATCAGGGGAGAATTGATAAAAATGAAAAGATAGTTAGAAAATGCGTTAATAAACATAAAATCGATCGCTTTACTTATCTCTCATACGTACAGCAGTGTCAAAAGTTTCAAGAATTATTTAATAATCTCAGTGGGAATTATTGCAGTGATAACTATACGAATATCCGTAAATTGTGTTTAACTTTTGATAATTTAAGCAAGAAAATTTGGCGCATGTTAGTCAAGTACAATAATTATTTCAACGACATCCTGCCGATCATTATAAAATTACTCAAATCCGATAATAACGATAAAAGCCTTAAAACCTTGCTTGAGGCTTTGAAAAATTTGAGCACTGATAATTCTAGTGTAATAAGCGCAAGCAACGAGAGTATCAATACACTAAATAAAATCATTGAGGGGTTGGAAGATTTTAGAATTTACAACACTTTCCGCAAGATCATTTTGAGTAGGTGCTATAGAAACATCGAGGCCTTGGTTAATAGTAATAAGAGTGTACAAATATACAGTAAGCTTGTTGAAAATCAGGAAGTAAACGAGAGTTATAGGAAAGTGTTGTTGATTTTGAAAGAGATCTCGAAGCAGAATAAGGTGGCTTTAATGAAAAATCGGCAGTGTATTAAATGTGTGAAACAATTTACGGAGATTTTCAAGGGGAAGTATGTGAGAGAGAAAAAGGATGCTTGATAATTCATGACAAGCTCGGTTTTGTTATTAAAAAAATAAATTATTTATTAAAATGTTCAAACGCCGATTCGTAATCGCTCGGAATCGAAAACGGAAATGACGAATCGTAGGATTTACATGTATCGATTAATAATTTTTCGAAATTCTGAATAATTCACAATTGTTTGGGAATTTAAATAATTTACAATTATTACAAATATGTAAATTATTCTATAATGTAATCAATTATAATGGAGAATTCCGTAAAATAAAGTTAAAGTTATTGGGGAATCTAGATAATTCATAATTACATGGAAACGGAACAAAACTGAATCACTTATGATTCATAAGGCCGTTTCCCGGGCGATTGTGATTTGAGACATGTAAATTTTGCGATGCATCGTTTCCGTTCTCTTTGCTGGGCGATTGTGAATCAGCCATATATTGGTTCACACAATTATTTAAGCATGTATTCAAATGTATCTATCAGGTTCTTTTATACATATATAACTTTTTATTTAAGTCTGATTAATGTAAAATTTTGTTTATAAAAAGTTATTTTTTTTGTATAAATTTATTGTATGAAATCGTTGTTTTGAGGGAAATATATTTCTTGAACTGTTTTTTTTTTCGTATGTTGATTTAATATGAATAATTGGCGATGAGTATATTAAAATATTTCCCCATCAAACTGTATCCTGTATCTGTAAAACAATTTCAAGTTACAGGTCCTTACATATTCCAGTAATATAAAACAATTAAAGCACTGCAGTGCTTTATAAAAGCAGTATTTCTGAATAACGGCCGATTTATAATCGCTCGCGAATGGAAACGAATCGCATACAGGAAGTTCATGAAGCCCCTTCAGAGGAGTTTGAGAATTGATTCATATTAATCCTATTCACCTTTCCTGTTTCTGTTCCACTCTCATTCCCAGATGATTGTGGACCTATACATGTAAATCCTATGACTCATCATTCCTAGAAATACTATTTTTATAAAGCGCTGCAGTGCATTAATTGTTTTCACTAACCACAAGTAGTAAAAACAATTTGAAAAGTTTTGCAACTAATTAAATATTTTCCAGTGTGGACTTTCGTGTTTCGAAACAACGGTTTACTGCAGTAAGTGCTCCTGCATTAGAAGCGTTATGTGCGAAATATGCAAGCTCAAGGGGCATAGGACGAAATATTGTCCCGACATTTGGAGGAGGTATCATCTGACGGTATGATTTATTATTAATATTTCCAATTACGTTTATTATTATTAAAATTTATTTTCTAATCTTTAGATAGAAGAAGGACCAATCAACAGACTCAGCGGAGCACATTTGAAACCAAACAAAAACCTGTGGTGTTGTGGTTGTGGAAAAAACGGGCATTTGGATTACGAGTGTATATATTCCATCCCGTTACACCCGCCAGCTTTAACAAAAATTGTTAATTATGATGATCTTTACGAGTTAAATTTAAACAACAATCAAACGGAAATATCTAACGATTCAAACACACCCACTAATAATTCCACACTCGAAGGAGAATCGAGTGAATTAGAACCGAATCAAGAAGAAAAAAATAACGAACTCAAAGTATTGTCAGAATCGGGTGAGAGTAATCAGTTGGTTGTGAATAAGAAACCATTAGAAAAAATTGTGACTAAAGAAAGTCGAATGGCAAACGTAAATCAGCCCCAGAAAACTGATTTTTTTATAAATACCGATAAATCCATTCAAACTGCTGCTAAAAAGCCGGTGAAAGTTAATAATTTGCGTTTACCGAAAGTTCCCATATTAAAACCAATAGGAAACGATGTAACGACTGAATGTATTGTGTTCACGAATAATGAATTCAGACTCTTACTCAATACTAAAGGCGAATCGTTTTTGATTGAATTGAGAAAAAAATACCGATTGCCACTAAAATTACAATCACACGAACAATTGCGTCTCTACTACATTCCGTTAACGGCCTCGAGAAAAATCCGCTCGGAAATAAACGAAAAATTCATGCACTTCTTTCACGGAAACCGGATTATTGCCGAACACGAATTATACATGAAACTCAAACAATACTTAGGAATTCTGGCTGCCGTTTATCTCGATAACGAAGATCCTAACATAATTCTGGAGAGGATTATGAAAGCACACGTTCCACGAATCGAGGATTACGTTAAATTAAATGCGATACTTTTCGGCTTGCACGAATTACAGGGGGCAAGAAACCACAAGTGGTTGTTGATTAACATGTTTGTGAAGTTAAACACGTATAACACATTTAGCGATAAATTGTTTCCCGGCGTTTTGCACGTAGCATTTCAATGCGTGTTTCTGAGAAAGTATTCTGTGAAGAATTATCAATCATGGTTGTTGCTTATAAAAGAAAAGTTGAAAAGAAAGGCTTTGGAAGAAGCGACGCCTACAGAAAATTTAAATACGTCCTTAAGAGCAAGCGAAACGTTTTTAAAGGATCACAGAATCAAATTACCTTCCACTTCGAAGGGTTTCGGATTGAATAAATCAAACACTGAAGAAACATCATCATCAACACCAAAGAAATACCCCTTTCAAAATTATGTAGTCGAAACTAACGCGCTGACAAAAACGAAGGATAAATTGGAAATTCCTGCATCGAGTAACACCACGCAGAAATTAGATACTAGCCTAAGAAATTCGGACTTAGCACAACCCTCAACTTCACACGCACACGACGATCCGTTGCCCGAATACACGGAAGGAATCTATTTTATCAAAATTAGAAATTGTTTCAAAAAAAGCCTAAGAGAAGACGAAAGCGGTTTGCTTTACTATAATTTTATACAAAACAACCCAGTCAGTATTTCCATGAAGAAATGCACAAAGAAGAAATTTGCGTTTTTTTTATCCGGTGATATAAATCGGGTGATTCATTGTCATAAGCGATTACAAGTTTTTATGCAAAACTACACCAGAGTCACTTTGTTCCCCAAGGAAGTAGTAACGATTTATGAGAAATGCGTGAAGTCGATAGCTTCGATTAGTGTTTGGGCATATACTAAGAATCCGGCGGATATTTACAACGAGATTGTTTGTATAGAAAAATCCGGTTTGAAGGGTAAGAAAACTTATAAAATCCTCGGGGATCTTTACATAGAGTTAAATTCGATTTTATACGGAAAATTCAACGTGGGGACTAAAGATATTTTACCTGGGTTGTTGGACAATTTAAGTAAGTTAACGAATTTGAAAACTTTGAGTGAGGAAATGCGGGTGGATGTAATGAAGAAATATTTTTATATATTCGATTTTTCAAACAAAGGTATCGATTATAAGGCATTGGTTGATAAGCATCCGAATTTCATTGGATTTAATCCCGATTGTAAGAGTAGTGTAAAGGGTGAATTGATCACTACGTTGCAGAATTTCTTGCAGGTGGCTAAAGAAAGGGGAGATGATATTCAAATTGAGGAGATTCAAGAGTTTTTGGTGGTGATTGATGATTTAAAAAATGCAAGCGGTGTTGTTAAATACGTGCAGTATCTTAAAAATATTTACAGCTAATTCATTATTAAATACAAAAACATAAATACATGCAAGAATTTATAACTGGATATTATGCATAACAAAATATACAAGTAAAAAAAAGTTATATATCGAAATATATAATAAAATGCTCATGAAATTAGGCGAAAGATGGCGCTTGCTTCATCTTTCATTTATTATGATTAATAGCGAAATATGTTTCGATATATGAATTGAAAGTATAAAATTAATCACATGGTAAATCTTTGTATGTGGTAAAAATCTTGTCAGCATTATCCTTATAGGTGAACCAAATCAGGCCTAGTATTATGGTTGATAAAATACCGGACATTAGGAAATATACAGTTACCTGCAAATAAAAAAAAAATCTAAATGATAAATAAAAAAATTAAATATCGAAATATGTTTCGATGTTAATATTAAAACTCGCAGAAATTGTTTAATATCCAGGTATAGATTACTTTAATAAGAACAAAATAATCAGAATTATATTTAAGCAATCTTTTTTTTTAATAATAAATTAAGATTTAAATATATTTCTTCGTTCATATTAAAGTACCATAACTAAAACGTTAAACAATAACTTTTCTTAAATTATTATTACTAACATTTGTATTTGTATACAAAATGAAGACTGTTGCGGTCATTATGGTGTAACCAGTACCAAAAATTCCTAAAACGGTACACCTGTGACTTGATGGAGCATTTTCGATGCCGTGCAATCTGGCCAAAGCAAAAACCGTACATGTGGTGGTGTCCAAAGTATAATATAAAATAAACCGCTCCAAAGTACCTGTAAAATAATATTTGTACAATAAAAAGTATCGTTACGTTATGGATTAATTAAACAGACGAATTTCCTATTCATTTATAAATTTCCTATTTTTCTTGAAAACGTGATATGAATTTGGAAAAAAAAAAGAATTAATTATAAGAAGTCGGTATTCTAGATTACTGCAATCATTGATTCTTATATGTGATAATTGAAAGCGCATTTTATGATTGAATGTATTTTTGTATTCGTTTATGTTTAAGAAAAAGAAAACTGCATCCATATGCATAGTCTACTAAACGCAATTAACCAAATTTGTTATTGAGGCATTAGAAAATTATTTAATATTCGGAGCTAATCTATAAGAGAAATGTTTAGTTAAACATATACATTTTTTTTATAGTCTCAACTTATTCGGAGCTATTCTGTAAGAGAAATGTTAAGCTAAACATAATACATTATTTTTTTATTGTCACGACTTCTGTTGTAGATATTCCTCTTGTCTTGAAAACGGTAAAAGATACAGCATTTTCAAGATCTCCATGCTATGCATTCTTATTTTGAACAAGATGAATTTCTACTACACAAGTTGTGACAATAAAAAAATAATGTATATGTTTAACTTAACATTTCCATCAAGATAGCTTAAATTGGGAAAAGTTTTCACTATTTATAGTATTGTTAAGAAATCGGGTATAATCAGACTCAGAAATAAGTAAAACAATGTCTATATATTTATTTACAGTACAGTTAACACATTTATTAACATCAAACTGTCACTATTTGTTTATAACGAGATGTTGAGCACTCGGACGTTCATGATAGACTGACTGCCTCGCCACTAGCGTGTTTGTTTCTCGAATTTTCCAGAACTTTCCGTGACGCCACGCTTACCGTCGCGCGCTTGATGGAATATTCCACAATGCTTCTTTCACTTACGTTACAGTATGTTTACATGTTGGTTGCAGAAATTCGTGATTGTTTATCATTTTGTAAATTTCTCAAAAATGTTATTTTTTTTTATTATAATTTTTGCATTTATTAAAAAAAATGAATGGCACTTTGTCATTTTTTTAAACTCTTCAAAATGAAGTCATCAAATTTTTATTCGATGTTTCATCTTCGAGATACTATTTTTGCTATGGATTCTTATCTTGGATACATACATAGAATATGAAGCTAATTAATAATGAATACATTAAACGTAACATTTCTCACACGGTAATTTTTCGTTTATTTGATGTTTTTGTATTGGTTCAATTAACATGTATTTATATATATACAGAGAGCTTTTTTTTATCATTATACATTTCTCCTATGTACACCTGCAAAATACGCGAGTCAAATGCATTAATATATGTATGTTTAGTTGCCTATAACACGCAACTGAACACACATATGCCAAATAGTCAACTAAACATACACACATTAATAATTCAATGCGGCTGGCTCGCATTTTTTGCAGGTATACACTTCGCCTAATGTATACTTATAAAAAAATCTCTCTGTATATATAATCTAAAATCCCCATCTACCATAATGGTGGTGTAGGGGTTATTAACATGTACTTACTTTTTTTAATTGTTTTCCTGTATTGGTTCTTCCGTTGGAAAATAAAGACATTATTATTATTAAAAATATTTATTGTAGAGACACTGCTACAATTGTTTCGCCTATCATAATTAGTAGACTATGTACACGGCTTGTTATGTTTTACATTGTACTATTTTGTTTATGTTCTAATTATTCTTATTTGATTGTAACATTAAATATAACCCGTATTGAATGTTTCAATCAAGCCCTGCATATCAAAACGCTTGAATTTCTCGAATTCCACTAATAAAACCATACACAACAACTTTAAAGTATTAATTATTTAAATTTGAGTTATGTGAAGTTAGTTAATCACAATTAAAACACTTTTTATTCCTTACTTCACTTTTATTTTTATTTATATACGTATGTAAAAAATAAAAGTGAAGTAAGGAATAAAAAGTGTACTTCACTTTTATTTTTTTATATACGTATGTAAAAAATAAAAGTGAAGTAAGGAATAAAAAGTGTTTTAACTGTGAACTTTAAAGTATATTTGGTTTTGCTTTATTATTTGTATAAGTTAATTTTCGTTTATCAAAAAATATTCTTGTTCATTATGAAAAAGTGTTATGTTTTCATTAATCATAAATATTTATTGTAAAAATCAGAGCCTTCTAAATTGACGAGGCACTGCAATATTTTTCTTAATTTAGGAGGCTGTGTTAAATATTTATACAAATAAATTATATATATAAAAAAAAGATAAAATCGTTATTCTTACCTCTGAATTGAGTTAAAAGAAAGCAGGTTAACATGATCCAGAATTGGAGGAAGATAATGGAGACTTTCCGGCCGATCATTTGCAGAAAGCCCAAAGAGAGGAACAGGCTGATTAATTCGGGTGCCCCGCGGAAGTAATAAAACCGCTCCGATTTTCCTTCCAGAAATTCGATTTCGTAATGTTCTATATATATAAAAAAAAACATAATTCAGTTAATGACAACAACCAACTCGAGTTAGTTGAAGGGTTGAGTACATGTACTCAAAAACAACGGAAAATTCGAATTGGTTTAAGTTTAGAAGTTTGTTTCAGGTAAAACTTGAAATAATCTTTGATTCTGAAAAGGACAGGCTCGTATTGATGAAATGATGGGTGAATTCTGTAAACTTTTAATATTTACGAGTTTTAGTATATATATATATATAATCTAAAATCCCCATCTACCATAATGGTGGTGGAGTTTTATTGATTGTTAAAATTGTATCGTAGAACTAATTACACAGCTTTAGCGAATTTTGGTACTCGCTAATGTGAGTAATTGCTTGGTTTTACTATAAAATTTTGGCGATCACTAAAACTCGAATGTAATAATCCATGGTGAAGATTAAAAATCGCTGGAGGAGTGAAAGAGGTAGTTCCTTCGCTCAGAACTTCATGATCGTTTAAATTTCACTAGTTTTGGTGATTGTCAGAATGTTATCACAGAACCAAGCAATTTCCAAGCCGTGGCGATTTTTTGTACTCGTTAAGGTCAGGTAATTGCTCGGTTCAACTATAAAATGTTGACAATCACCGAAAATCTAATGCAATTACTCTTGGAACATGAGCGCTGGATTCAAACAGAAGTGCCAAGAGGACGAAATAATAAATGTCGGTTTAAGAACCAGATTTTCTATGTTATTGATTGACATTGTGTTAAGCGTGTCTCACAGTACAGAAGGAAACAACTTTCGAACAATAGATGTCGACATAATTACTTTTGATATTTCACAATTACCTCTCCTCTTGAACGAGTATTAAGCCCTCTCTTGTAGTATTTCCAAATGTGAATCGGAGGAGAGAGAGGAATGAAAGTATGGATGGGGGAAGAATACGAAAGGTGTGTATTGTGTAAGCATGGAAAGAATACATGGGGCCACTTGGCGGAGGAATGCAATGGGGTGATGGAGGAATGGAAAGGAGTAGGAGGGTGATGGAGTAGATGAGAGAGGATGGGGTCGGGGTAAGGTCGTTAAAGAAGCTGGGGAGGGAAAGGAAAAAGAGAAATGATTGTGGTATTAGATTTTAGAATTTGAGAGTGTAAATGAAGGATGCCAATAAAGGTCTTTCTTTTACTACAAGAGAGGAAGCAATGACATATTTATTACTGTAACAATTAGTAGGTACCCTATTGGCTACGATATCATTTTCTGTCCAACTTTTGTTTGACTAACATATATGTAAAAAAATATTTACCGATATAATTTTTACTATGCAAAGATCCGATTAAACAAATCATCGCCGCCGTGAACCAAAACTTCTTGCACCGCAAACATTTCATCTCGCCCATGTGTCGTAAATACGGCGACCAAAAATCCCCGCAGTCCTTTCTCACCGTGAGGAAATTGTTCTTTGCATTTTCCGGAGTCTTCATCGTTTCGGCCGCGTCCATAGCATCACGAGCGAAATTTTTGGAGAAGAGCCAGTGGGGAGATTCAGGTACGTACCTAACAAAACAAATTGTTGGAGAGACTGGTTGAAAGGGCCTAGTAGCCAAGATCATTAAATAATAATAATAAGAAGAAAACAATTTATTAGTTACGGTAAATTGGTACCCTGTGTGTTCAAAGTATATTTAAATTATGGTTTGTTTGCATCCAAGAAGGTTTTATTTGAAAATAATTGTTTTTTTTTTGTTGGAACAAGATTCTCTTCAATCAGCCTCTAACGAAAACTTAGATAATTCACACCTAAGGGTAGTTCAAAGCGACTTTAAAACAAACAAATGTTCCAGTATTTACCAAACTATGGGTTGCGAATGAATATTGAATGAGCCCTCGCCACTGTATACATGAATTAAAAAATATTTTTTTAATTTCAATTAGAACAAACAATATAGAATTAAGTAGTTCCAAGGCTCACCACTAGGGAATCTGAACATTACTAATATTTATGCTGCTAAGAGATGAATTCCAAAATTGGAAATTTTTATTGGATGGGTCGAAGCCAAGTCAACTTTGGAAACCACTGAAATATACCACGAATCCTTATGTTTAGAGGATTATTTATGTGTTCCGGTGGTTTTGACTAACCTTGTATGGGAAAATACCAATAAATGTCTTTTTATTTACAAAACATATTTAAAATTATTTAAATAATAATACACCTCACACTGAGAAGTAAAGAGGAATATATAACGATGTTATATAAAACTAAGTATATATATATATTCAATGACCCCATTTTACCCACATGGGTGTAGGGTAATATAAAACTAAATAAATAAATAAAAATAGTTGCCCTTTCTCCTACTTATTTTTTATTAAACTAGATATATATCGGAAGCTATGTTTCCATCTTCAATTAAAGATATTTAAAATTACAATAATAAATTTAAATAAACTCTGTAATATTCCAATCATAATTGAATGGTTACTTAATATTTGCATAAAATCCCAAAAATGCCGAAATCATAAATCATCTATGTTTAAAACACAATCCTAATACGCAGCCATTAAAATTGATCAGTTCATTATATTTTAATAGCAGAACGAAGTTAGCGAGCATAAAACATGAATACGACATAGACTAGTCAAGGACAGGCGTAAAGACCTCTGATTGATAGCTAATTACAGAAAATGATAATTATGTTTTATATACAGGGTGAGTTTTTTTCGATGTTCTCAATTGGGATCTCGAAAACTATAAGAGATAGAAAAACGGTTAAATAGGGAAAGAAGTGTAGTTTTATAAGACGAATAAAATTACACTTTCAAAGTATTTGAAAAAGTCAAGGATAACAAGATATTTTGAAAAAAGTAAAATGTGTCAATTTTTTTAAATCAATATATCTCTATTATTATCATAGAAAAAAAAACTGTAAAGGACAAAGTTGTAGAAAATTTTACACAGATTAATAACAAAAAATCAAAAAAAAAATTCGCCCATATTTTGGGAAATATGACACAAACTTACCATTTTCTAAATGGAAACAATAGTTGGCTATAGCTTTATTAAAAGGGCTATCTTTTTCCCTTTAATCCGATATAACATATGCCATAGTTATTTTTAAAATTAAATAAGTTACAGTCGTTTTTAATTTTACCATACACCAAATAATAGTTAGCCATGAAAAAGACAAATGTAAAACAGTGTCATTTTATTCGTCTTATAAAACTACACTTCTTTCCCCATTTAACCGTTTTTCTATCTCTTATAGTTTCCGAGATCCCCATAGAGAACATCGAAAAAAAAAACTCACCCTGTATAATAAGAAAATCATATAATGTAAATATTTTTGTTACTTGTATGGAATAAAGATATATTATTACAAAATAATTATAAAAAATTCTACCAATACAAATAATAAACAAAAAAAAAACAGATTTTTAAATTTTAATTGTGTCTCATGATCTTATTGAGCGTAATATAAATCGACTGTAAATTTGCATTTATTTTTTTCTCACCATAAAAACATATCCATTTCACCACCGAATATTTTTTTTTATTGTTTATGAATTTTACTCGTTTGTTGTTTAATCAGCTTCACACGTCCTTATGCACAAAAGATTTGACGACAAATTTTGTCAACGAGAGCCATCACGAATTACTAATAATAATAATATTTATTGCCCAACAGGAAACAAAGATTTCCCAATTACAAGATAACAACAATATAGCGTATTTTAACATTATAAAGAAAATAATACAAACCTAATTATATGATTGACATAAAGCAACTATGGATTTTAGTGATTCAAAAAAGACATCACAAGTTGGAGGTAGTTGATTAAAGTTATTACAAATTATGCTGATGGGTGATTTAGCGCCAAAATGTAGTCTATTATGACTGATATTAAATGTAGTCTTATATCTACTGTTGAAAGTAGGAATATGCAAACCAATTTGTTGTAAAATATCGGGACTGTCGATATGATTATTGAATAGTTTATGCATAAATGAGATACTAGACTTGTAACGACGGCACTCAAGAGATTCGACATTAAATTTGTCAAGCAAACGAGAATTTAAATCTGTGACATTTTGACTTAAGTAACGTAAGTAATGCATATTAAAACAACTACTTCCCGGACAAATATCCCGCCGGACATTGAACTACATAATGTACACCTGCTGTTGCATATCAATAAAATATTGCATTATGCAACAGATTAATTTCATAATTCTAAAAAAAATCTTAATAAACGGTACCATTTTACGAGTGGAAAACACAACACCCCAATACTACAGAACCACTGCAGCACCCTCCAGTTCTTTACACGATTCGACAGAAATGGGGTCAGCAAATACGCCAATCCGGGCGCTCCGATTGTCACTATGCAGAATCTGTAGCTTCTCTGAGAAGGTGAAGTCAATTCTATAACTATCAAAAAAAGGGAAGAAATGCTTTGATTTTTTATTAGTTTTTGTGTAGAATAAAATGAAATACTCATTGCTTCCGTCGATGCCCTCACGAGGGCGTAGCCCATTCCGGAAAAGAATCTGCCGATTAGGAACAAGTGTGAGAAACTCATTAAGTTCATCATTAGAATCGTGACGATTAAAATGTTTAAGCCGAGATTTAAAATCGGTTTACGTCCATATCTGAAAAAAAAAGAAAATTTGGAGTTATACACTATAAAAACGTCTAAATTCCCCAAAATAAACCAGCTTATTAAGGTTGCGGTTTAGTAGAAAGGGATAGCTATATAGTAAAATGGAAATAATCGTTTGAAAAAAGAGCCATTTTTTTGGATTTAATAATATAAATATGTATTTACATATTTTATCTAGCAATTATAAAGTATCAGTTTAAATAAAAAATAAATCGTTAATTTTCGCGAATTACGCCAATTTACTTGTTCAAGTTAGAAAAGTAAATTGTAAGATATAATGAAATTAATAGGTCTGCTAAGTTATTTCAATGCAGAATTTAGTGAAATCCTTTAAATTTTCATTGCACAAGTTTTTATTAGCAAAAATATAATTTGAAATTTGCTATAAATTTGATTAATTTTCATTGTTTTTCATAATTGTTTTTCACACAAACTAAACCTTAAAATAATTTTTAATTCATCTGATGAAATTCCTGCTTATTTTAAGATTACTTTAATGTACAATACAATATTGTTCATTGATCACAAGAGCAATCTAACTCGAATTAGTGATTACCAATATTTATATAGCTATCTCTTTCGTCTAAACCGCACCCTTAATTAACACAAATTATTAAATTCATTAATTGAGCAACGAATGGCAAAACTCGAAAGGCTCCTTTATTGAAGGAGGTGAATAAATACATATATGAGATCTGCTACGTTAACGAAAAGTGCGATATCAAGATGGAGTTAAAATTTAATGAAATGTTCAGCCACCATTCATCTAGTTAAAATGTTTGTTTATGATTATGAGTCAATAAATTTATTTGTTATATTTTATTATGTATTAATTGCGAATATTTTTTTTTTCGTAGCAACTAATTTTGCTAACATTACAAACGATAAAAATACAAGAAAATGGATTTCACGATTTTTATATTCGATAAATAATTTCTTGGACCACCTCCAACACATTTATATATACACTAAATTTCAGTTTAGTCTGTCTGGGCGATTGACCAGAGGTCTTTCAGTGTTTTCATTTATAATAGGTGTACAAAACAATGACATTGTATTTTGGAAGTCATTTTAAGTAAAAATGATTGGTCGTTGTTTATTTTCAGAACTACATCTGTTTACAACACCCATACAGATAAACAATATCTGCATATTCAGCTATATTAAACTCACTCATTTTGACAACTGTCAATTTAAATGATTTACAAATTATGTTGTAAAGAATTTCGAACAATCGGCATTATCTTGCCGTCGCGCCATGCCCAATTGGCTCAAATTGAGCTCTGAAGAGGTGATTGATTAGGAAAGAAGGATCTTCATCACAAATCCTTGTAATTCTCAGGGATTCTAACCTAAGTGAAATTCTTGACAGGCAACAAGATCCTGCATATCATGAAAGCCAAAAAGTTACTACGAGTCGTTTGGTAGACCAGAAGACGACACTATCAGATAACTTGTACTATTTCATCAAGAAAGTCGCTGCCATCCGTAAAAAAATAGAGCGTACTAGAAAAAAATGACAGCAAGTTCCGTTTGATTAAGCCCTCTGGTAGGTCAGAAGATACTACCAGAGTACTTGTACGATTTCATCAAGAAAGTCGCTGCCATCCGTAAAAAATAGAGCGTAACAGAAAAAAAAGTGACAGCAAGTTCCGTTTGATTAAGCCCTTTGGTAGGTCAGAAGACACTACCAGAGGACTTGTACTATTTCATCAAGAAAGTCGCTGCCATCCGTAAAAATTTAGAGTGTAACAGGAAAGAAAATGACAGCAAGTTCCGTTTGATTTTAGTGGAATCCCATATACACAGTTTGGCTAGATACTATAAGACGAAAAGGATGTTGGAACTGGAAGTACGCATCCAGCACGTCATTCGCCCTTGTCGCTTAAGATTTTACTTACATTGCTTTTCTAAATCAGTGCTTGCAAATTAAGTTTCAAAAAAATAAATTATTTACTTTACTTACATATCTCCTAAAGGAACAATGAATAAATATCCGAAAAATGCACCATATACCGGACTAACCAACAACAGATTTTCCACATAATTGCAGCAAAACAGCATGAACTGAAATTTTATATGGGAGAAAAAATTATGAATAACATTTTATAACGTATAAAAATATTCTATTTAATATCTGTAATTTATAAATTATTTGTGCTTCAATATCAGGCAGTGGCGTAGATAGGGAGGGAGGGGGGTGGTGGGGCTTATATGATTGGTGGGGCGGTGGTTAGTTTGGCTTGGTGATTATAACTAGTGATGGGAAAGATCGATCAAAAAGATTGTGCTGACTCGATCTTTGCTTATGATCGATCGGATCGATTTCACTGAAATATCGAATCGATTATAACTAGTGATGGAAAAGATCGATCAAAAAAATCTAACCACTTGATATTTCTTCGTGATCGGTTGAAACGACTTTACTGAATGATTTTTCATGATCAATCCTTTCGGCTCAATCTGATCTTCAATCGCCTAAGAGCTGAGGTTCGATCTTTCCGTTTAGCTTGATTATGAGACTAAACTAATAAAATTTATATTTTATTGTACAAATTTAATTTTATTGTGAGAAATATTCTTGTTTAGATAAATAATTGTTTATATTTAATTTAAATATTTCAAGCTGAATCGATCATGCCGAAATAATGGATCCGAAAAAATGTGCAGCTCGATCTTTGAGGATCGATATTTTCAATCCAACCTTTCAAGATCGATCTGATCACCGATTGATTGATCTTTCAAGTGATGAATCACAGATTGATCGATCTTAAAAAAGATCGCGTTTGCCTCTAATTATAATCCCTCCCCCCGAAAATTTTAATGACTGATTAAAACAATATATCATTTTAGCAACGCTGTAACAACATTAAACATTATTTTCATGTTGATGAGACATTACAAAAATGGGTGCTCAGTGTGTTGTTTGCTTGTTTTTTAAATTTTATTTCATTTGTATTACATTATTAACACTAAGAAGTCGCAACCCTTCTGAAAATTATTTCTATATACACGCCTGATAGAACGGGATTATTGTCACTGAATTTTTGAGACGTTTGCACTGAAAGAAATGAGTGATCATTTTAAACATGATAATGATTACGTTTACCATTTAATTTGTCGGCCTGGGAGCATACCAAGTAACGTATTTCCAGCAAACATTCTAACTTTGTTAAGATTTAATAAAGTGTATTGCTCAATCCAAACAAAATCATGTTTATAGTAAACAAGATTCATTATAATGTTACTTGGTTAAGAAAGATTATTTAGTGGAAATTACCAATTAACTTAGTACGACGTTTCAAGATCATTTTAATCATTTTAACTTTATTCCGTTAATTATGTTTAGGTGTTTACTTTAAACTCTTTTGTGATAATTCCATACAAGAAACTGCCAAGCAAGTGAAAATCCAACTTGTTTGGAAATATTTCTTTCAGTGTGCAATCTATTTTTGCTAAACTTATTTTTAAATAAATTTAGAACTTTCTCAAGCAGAAAGACCGACGGTCGATAGCCATTTTCCGAGGTCTAACAATGTGTAAATGATTGTATTTATATGTATTATAAAATTATATAATGTAATACTCAGAAATAAAGATTTTCAATATATATAGAACTTTCTTAAAATACGAATCTAGCAGATCGAGTAGAATCAAATATCTGGGCTACGCTCATGCTTTACCTCCTTATAAATCGTCTTATATCCAGTTTCTCGATTATACACAACAGCATTACACGTCCTTATGCGCTTGAACGGAATCCGTTCAACAAACAATTTCGCTTCGGAATACGTTTTGTGGGATACCCTCTCATAATCGCATTCGTAGTAGGTGCAATTATTCCAAAGGAATTTTCTAAACAAATATTGTTATATTATTTCTACTGAAAATAGATGGGATTTCTAATTTCACGCCTTACGGTTGGGTTACGTTTTGAATCTCTTCAAAGCCCCACGTGACGTTCTGCAAGTCGGGAATGTCGCATCTCACAGAGAACGGCGGGCCTTTGTGCAAGAATGGCATTCGCGTTAAAGTGTAGGTAAAATCGGGGATCATCAATAAAACGGTTATCGCGATGAACCAGGGGGAGAAACAGTCGTCTTGGTAGAGTTTGATCTGCAAATCTTTTTCTAAAATAAAAATAAATACTCTGTAATAATCTGTAACAATTAACAAGCGTGCTAATAGTCTATTATTAATAAAACATTATTTTATTTCCTTTCTTCACTAATTTATTTTTCTGTTAGATGTACATTTCGAGCACCATGTGCTCATTTTCAATAACTGGATGCTTTAAAACTAATTACATCTGTTTATATACGGTAAAGGGATTAGTGGGAAAACCTAAGTCTAATTATGTCGGGCATCTATTGGTGGATGGGGATTAGTATTACTGGGAGAGGTGTCGGTAATTTTACAATTCTTTTTCGGAATGAGATTTAACAGTGGGTTTTCCAGTGCATGGATATGAAAGGGATGTGCAATGTCCGAACATTTCATATACATTGGATATACATTGCAACTCCATTGGACGCTCAATGGATATCCGCGGATATTCCAATATTCGAAAAGGGATATTCAATGCCTATCCAATGGATGTGTTTATGCTATGTGGGTAGAATCCAATCACAACATATTTTTTTTGCTATTAATTGTAATACAATTACATAAAGAGTGTAATTATAATGATATAATTATTATTTTCATAGTATTTACGTAATTACTACTAATAGTTTAATAATTACATTTTAAATTGTATTTAGATGTAAAAGAACATGTTGAAAGTCACGTACCATTTATATTCTCACGTATGTTCATTTCAGGATAATTAAAAACACTTCTATTTGCAGGAGTTGAATTTGAATTGTCAAAGTGACGCTTTCATTGCCGCCATTTAAAAAATCAAACAAAAACAATACGATTTATTACTGTTGTTTTTTATTGCAAATATCTCAGCGTTTTGAATTATTGTAAATATCTATGGTTTTTGTTATAATAATAAAAAATTAATCTATTTATTATTTTTTGCATGAGTTCATTGATTCATACAAGAAAATAAACAAATTTGCATTCCTTAAGGAATTTATACAAAAAAAATCAATTGAAGTGTTTTTATTTTTTTTATAATTGTCTTTTTTTAATTTTTGTGATTTTATATGAATAAAGGATTAAAATTGAGTGTTTTATAAATGTGATGCAATCAAAATTAGATAATTGGGGATCAATTAATTTCATAATCTATGCATATATATATCTATTACAAAAGTTGTCACAATCCTGATGATAAAAATTAACTTTTAACTTTCACGTTAAACTTAACATTCCCCTTATAGAATATCCGCGAATATTTTTTTTAATTCCGTTCGAAATCAATAAAACCCCTTCGATTCTTTTCCCCAGCAACCGGCAAAACAGAAACCTGCACTATTACATAATCCTCGGTTAGCGGAAACTCCCCACAGATGTCTCCGCTGTGCCGGTTGCGTGGTCAGCTACGGCTTGATAGCAGACTTTATCGAAAAAATTGTCAGTTCTGCGCGTGCCGTGGTAGCGGCTTGTTGTAGTCTCGAGAAGTTATACACATATACACAATTGTGGTGCTTGTTTGTTACAAAATGGCGTTCAACGGAGACGGGCCCCACAACAAACGGCAGCGGACGGAGGTGGACACCGTGAACAACCGAGTAAGTCCTGTACGTATTGCGGAAAAGCTCCGGGCGCTTCGCGAAGGCGGCGCGAACTTTGGGGCTGTGGAGAGCGGCGGGGGGAGGAGAGTCGGGGCCTTTGTACGGGGGCGCCGGTTCGCGTATGTGTCCGTGCCGAAGGGAGCATCAATGAAAAGGGTGCACGCGAAATAAATTCGGTTTCATTGATCACTTTCACTGGGGGGCCAGTTTTTTTTTGTAAACAAAAATTGTTTTCGCCGGGTTTGTTTTTTGTATGTGCGTGTGTGTGTGTGGTTTGTTTATGTTTACATTAGAATTCTTATTGGATTGCTCCTCAAATCAGCGAAATCGCTTAGCTAATAACACGTTTCCAGATCCAATCACTTCTGTTTCTATTAATTAGAGACGGTGTCCAGGCGATGACCTATCAAGGCCGAGCGTGTTCTCGGTGCAGGTTCAAGTTTCTCCTGCATTTTCTTCAAAAAAAAGAAGACAAAAAAAAAACAGTACTCTGAAGTAATTACAATTGTAGCACATAAACCGGTTGTACAATAGCGATAATAAACTACATATATTCGTTGAAAAATAGATTACGTTACAGAAATAATAATTGGGCCCCCTTGTAATGTAATTTTAAAATAGGTTTGTAGAACAGTGGCAGGAATAACAGCTATTGTTCTGTAATGAAAACGAAAAAGATAATGCACAATCAGTCAAACAACAAGTGACAACGTTATTCACTCTTTCCTTTGTTTATAAACAAATAATCGAGCCTATTCTGTAAGGTAAATCTTTAGTTTAACGTGTACGTTATTTTTTCTTATCCTCACAGTCTAAATAATAAAGTAATAAATAATTATTATATAAATTGTATGTAATAATTACAAAATATAATAAATAATTATTATATAAACTGTATGTAATAATTATTTATCATAGAATGTGAAATTAATTAACATTAAATTTAACATTTCCTGTACGGAATAGCCCCGAGTTGCTGTTATTCCTTACGAGAAATGTTAAATTTAACGCATATATATATTCACAATTAAAACACTTTTTATTCCTTATAATATATTAATTGTGATTAACTAACTTCACATAACTCAAATTTAAACAATTAATGCATATATATATTTTAAATTTCACAATCTAGAGCAATTGTAAAACTCGCTTAGACAGCAACGATAAAGAATAACGTATACGTTAAATTTAAAATTCCACATACGGAATAACCCCGATTGTCAGCCACAGATTGTTTTTGATGTTTACTTGCTTGATTTTTGAATAATACTAAAATACCATATGATCGAGATTTTTTCTCATCTAGATTGCTTTGACTTTTTTTTATTAATATATTTTGGTAGCTATTGTTCTATTTTTATTAGATTAAAGCATGTAACTAAACACAAAATTTAAGTAGGTAAACACGAAAAACACATTGTACAAATAATCTGGGTTATTCCGCGCGGGATATGTTAAGTTTAACGTGTACATTATTTTTATCAACACAGCTTTTGTAATAGACAAATATATACATAGAATGTGAATTTAATTTTTAATGTACACGTTGAACTCAACATTTCCCTTACGGTATAACTTTATTAATTATTTTCAAATTATTTTTAATTAATGTATTTAAATAACTGTGACCAAGTGAATGAATAATACTCTTTTCTATTTATAACTTCTAATGTCAGTTTATTTGTGTTGTTATTATAATTTTTTAAACTATTTATTATTTATATTTAATATTGTATTTTATATTTCGTAAAACGTGTAATTCCGTTCATGAATTTGTTCTAATTATATTTTCTTGAAACATTTTTATATTTAAAGCCCTTTTTTCTGGCTTTCATTAAACCATTTAATCGAAAACCACTCTATTTTATAGTCATTTTATTTTCGATTATATTGGGTATCAGGGAAGTAAATCACACAGGTCAACAGTGATATTGTTTCTTGTGGTAATCAGTTAGAATAATAATAATTTATTAATGCATATGCTTTTTATAAAAATACGAAATTATAAGATATTATTGGCTGAAATCAGATGGTTGATTGTCAATAAGAATAATTTATAAAATTGTATTATACCTATTGTAATGTTTACAATTGTGTGTAAGATATTATAACATATTATAATAATTAATTAACAATTGTATTAATAACTATGAAAATTGCATGAATACTAAATATTGTTTAAATAAATACTAATTATTAAACAAGACATTTTATTATATTCTATTGTATTATATTACATTATATTATCTTGAATATTTTGTTTATGTTTATAATTATTACAATTACACTGTTATTTTTTTTTTTTCTATATGACAATAATGCTATAATTATTAAAACCTTAACAAAATGTATAATAATAGAATATTGTGGGCAGAAAGACCTATGGTCGATAGCCCGTGACAGACTACTAACACAATTGTACATATTGTTTATAAAATTTTTGTTGTCATATTATCTGAATAAAAATGTCTCTTACATTTTTTGAAACACTAGATGTAAATTTCGAATAAAAAGTAAATCACATGAAGCTACAAGTTTCCTTCGGTACCGATAGCTCGGAGATCACGAGGCGAAGAAAGAAGGAAGGACCGCAAATAGGAGTAAATACAAGCAAGCAACGACAACAACAAGTAATATGTAAAATCTTGTAATTTCGACAAAATAAATACATTAACTAATAAAAAAAGTAAGAAAAGAATCTTTCATTTAGCTTATGTAACACCTCACATTCTCATCAATAAAATTTCAACAGAATCTGAATTTCGTAAGCAACGTCATTTAGTAGCATCGTCTGAATTAATACAATAATCAATTAAACTGATATTGTAAGCAACGTCATTTAGTAGCATCGTCTGAATTAATACAATAATCAATTAAACTGATATTGTATTAATTCAGACGATGCTACTAAATGACGTTGCTTACGAAATTCAGATTCTGTTGAAATTAATTTGGTTTGACAAATAAATAGAGAGGAATATTTATTCATTCATTTGGTCACAGTTATTTAAATATATTAAATAAAAATTATTTGAAAATAATTAATAAATTATTTTCACATTTAACTCTGTGACTTTTGTAAGTAAGTACGTTAAACAAATGCACATTAAAACAACTACTTCCCGGGCAAATACCCCCGCCGGACATTGAATTACATAATGTACACTTGCTGTTGCACATTAATAAAATATTGCATAATGCAACAAATTTTGATCCGAGAAAAATTTAATGTAAAAATAACAAAAGGTTTGTTTAACGTACTTAAGTGGCGTAAGTTAAAAGTCACAGAGCTAAATGTGAAAATAATTTATTAATTATTTTCAAATCATTTTTATTTAATTGGTTTGACAATGTGAATATACGCATATTTCTCTAGATAATAAATTACTGTAACCATAATTCGGGCATCGGGTCATAAACAACCGGTGATATCTTCGTAAATGCAGTGCAGTTGCAGTTGATAAATCCATTGATTAGTAGTGAAATAATTTGTTTGTAGGTATAAAAATGTCAACTTCTTTAAAATCTCCTCTAAATAGGGAGTTTTTAATAATGCAGTCCATGACAACACACTGGAAGCATATTCAAGTGAAATTTCATTAGTCATTAATTATCACAAATAATATACACCTCGAGAATTCCAATTTGTGTATTACTACCCTGTGTGTCTATATGAAGAGCAATTTTCATTCAAAGATAGTGCCATTAATAGGAAATCTATCCATGAGAAAATCTCTTGTGTGTTAAATTCGTGTATGGGATAATAAAGCAATAGAAGACAGATAGGATATAAAACGCATAATTCTGTGAACTAAATGCACCATTGAAACTAAACGATTTTTCCTTGGATCTTGGAGGCGTTCACTTCGTGGTACATTTTCAATTATGATATAAAGAAAACACTTAACTTTTTTATACCACTTTTATTTTACTTTAATGACTAGTTTCAATTACACGGTAATCATTATCAAACTAAGTAAACGATTTTTTATTGTGCCATCAATAACAAATCGATCCTTGAGGAAATCTGTGTTAGAAGAAGCAAGCTGGTGGTGACCAGAAAAGTTAATTTGTTTGCATCTGTATATTCAGGGTTAATACAAAAGGTACTTTAACTGTTTTATTAATCCAATACTAATAACGTTATTATAAATTCGTTTAAACTATTTTATATAGTAAAGATCACATATTATGGAATGAGATTGCGCGGCTAAGGAGAGACGCGCTAAATTAAATAAATAAAATAATTTAAAGAGTGATTCTTAAAGTTTACTTTGGGAACACAATATAGGCTCCTCACACATCAAGGCAATAGTCCAGTTCATTCTAAATCCGGTGCAACATATCTGCATTGATACTTTCCACAGCTCTCGTGAAGCGTTGTTTTAACTCATTTAAATCATTATTTATTTATTTATTTTACGGCAATGCCATTTTACAAAATTCATTACAAAAAAAATGGTGATGTGTCCATCATGGTACTTTCCCCGGTTTCTGATTGAAAATTTAATAGGAAAGCAAAATGATTAAAGAAACAATTAAATTGATTGTTGTCTTTTAAAGTTAAAACCGAGTATTTAGAAGAATATTATAATTAAATGTGTTATTTCTTACCTTACAATGTGTTGAAATCATTTATCCACATTCTTCTTAATTTTTTAAAACTTTGCGAATGTGCTGAATACGACGGCACTTCGACGTTTTATTTGTCATTAAAATAATTATTTCAATAATTAAAATCTCTAAGGGAATTTATCAGGTAAACGCTTATAAAATGAAAACCGGAGGTCCTACAATAAAAGTTTTATAACAGAAATTATTTATTTTCCAAGATCTAAAACTTTTATTTGAAACATTTTTCTATCCGAATTAAAAAATGAAAAATTGCTAAGAGTAAAGTTGCACTTAATGAGTTTTTATTCTAACCAAAAGCTTTTCAGATTATTCCACTGCTATGAAAAGTTTAAATATAAAGTTTAGGCTTAATCCATTTAGCCGTTTAGGCGCTATCGCGGAAACACACAGACACACACACAGACATTTTTCAAAACTCGATGGAATGGACTCAGGGGACCTCAAAACGTGCACATTTGTTGAAATTGGCGGTTCGAAAATTTTCATGATCACAATACTTTTCCTTGGACAGGGGTCCGGGGAAAGTAAAAATTAAAGTAAATAACATACAAATTATAGTAACTAATTCTACAACTCCACACTAATTCATATACATTGAACAAAAACAAAAGAGAAAGTATACAATTTTAAAGATCTACACGATATAGAAGATACGCTTATAAAATATCAGAAATTACTGCCGACAAATCAATTAATTTTAAATGGTACTTAAATTTGCGAATTAGGGAAGCGAAGGGACGTAAACCAGGCCTTTCACAAAATCCCATAGAAAAAAATCGCACGGTGTAAGATCGGGGCTCCTTGGTGGTCACCGTACGAGAACGCAGTTGTCGGTTGCAGCGCAGCCTATCTAGCGCTGTGGAAGTGTTTCCTCCAGATAATTTCTAATGACACGATGCCAGCTTCGAAGATAAAGTTCTCCTCCAAGCAACTGAGGCATCAACCAATTGATTAACATTTGATGATGTATAGCTTGCGTTACTGTGTTTTTTTCAAAAAATAAAGGACCATACACCTCACACAAAGGTGTATTGTCCTTTCATTAAGGAATAGTATACACATTCACTTTTGGAGAATCACGCAAATGCTCCACCAGCATTCTCGTAGGTTCTGTCCCCCATATTATTCACCTTGCCACTTATGTGGAACGTTAATTCGTCACTGAAAATTATCCGCTCGCAAAACCATCGTAGCTGCTTATGCTTGCGTAGTACTATCGAATCTTCTACAGTTCCTCTATCTGACAACGCAAAATGCATGTCAATAACTTTTGTTTTATACAATACCAAAGTTGTCTATCTCTTTTATAGTAATCTGGCATTTAAAAAATAATATATATATTGAAAATCTTTATTTCCGAGTCTTACATTATATAATTTTATAATACATATACATACAATCCTTTACACATTGTTAGATCTCAGAAAATGGCTATCGACCGTCGGTCTTTTTGCCTGTCTTTGTCCTGTTCTTGTCGTTTTAGTTAATCGTAATAATTGCTAACGTCATTGTCTAAGTTCTCAGATTTTAGTGTGATGAATTGTTAATGAGGGATGCAGAGGTGATTGATAATGGGAGCTATGTAGGGATTTATAGCGATTTTTAAGGAAAGGGTTTCTAGTCTCTGTTTAATAGGAGTAATTTTATACATTCGAGGGGTTGTGGAGAGGGTTATTAGAGTGTCTAATTTTTGTAAACTCTCTAAGAGCTGTGCGTTCGCTGACTTCGAGATTTCTTAGGGCGAGGATTGTGGTGTAGGATAGCTGCGTATTCAAGCAGGGGCTGACATATCATTTTATTAATGTGGACTGCTGATTCAGTTGAAATGCCTTGGTTTTTATAAGTTAATGACCTAAAATATCTTAACGCTAGTTTTGAGATTTTGGGAGTGATTAAAGAAAGTGAATTTAGAATCTAGGGTTATACCTAGGTATTTACAGGTGGGGGATGGCGGGATTGAGTGATTTTGAATAGTTGTTTGATATGGGGAATTGGTAAGTCTGTGATAAGGGATCAGGAGGTGGGTTTTGTTGGGATTGATT
Organism: Philonthus spinipes; assembly: GCA_963082785.1. Classification (NCBI taxonomy): domain Eukaryota; kingdom Metazoa; phylum Arthropoda; class Insecta; order Coleoptera; family Staphylinidae; genus Philonthus; species Philonthus spinipes. The sequence continues at coordinate 4,798,620 of OY720300.1, forward strand.
GAAATTCTCCACTTAGCGAACCAAGTTTGCAAATCGTCAATAAGCTCTTGAAGAGTACTTAAGGCTTTAGTGATTGTGGGTGCGTGGGATATAAGGGCAGTGTCGTCGGCGTATAATAATGGGTATAAGGAATGATTAAAATACCTAGGGTTGGGGTTATAAATATCATAAACATAAATGTTGTATAGGATTGGGGATAGAGGAGATCCTTGCGGTAGGCCATGTTTGGGAGTAAAAGAGTATGAATGGGAATTACGGATTTTAATAACAATGGATCTGTTAGAGAGGAAACTATTTAGTATGTTGATAATGTGTCGTGGTATTTCCAATGCGTGACACTTATACAGCATACCCTGATGCCACACAGTGTCGTATGCTTTTCTTATATCGAGCAATACAATGGCCGATTTTCTGCCTTCAAGATGTGTTGTTTGGCAGTGGGAAGTTAGGATTGCTAATGGTAGGGATGTGGAACGATGTTGTATGAATCCAAATTGATATGGGGGTATCTGGTCTTGGATCTGGGATGCAATTTTCTTTTGGATGATGGATTCGAATATTTTGCCGAGGACCGGAAGAAGAGTAATTGGTCTATAGCTCGAGACAAGTTGATGGTCGTTTCCAGATTTGTGGATACATGTTATTAATAATAAAGAGGATTTCGAAATTCAAAACGTTCACATGAATTAATAAGAAATCCGTTGAAATTAAATGCTCAAATTATATACAGAATTAATCCCTTTAAACCACTCCCGAGGATAATCAACTAAATTGCACTTTAAATAGGCCACCAAGGAGCCCCGATCTTACACCGTGCGATTTTTTTCTATGGGAATTTGTGAAAGGCGATTGAAAATTAATTCTAATTTTGAAAGGCAAAACAAAGATTTATAAATTCTAACAAATCACTCGATAATTCCCCGGTCTGGCAATATTCTTGATAGACCCACGTGATTTCCAGGTAATCTTCAAATAGTACGTATCGGCACTCTGACCGTTAGATTACAGTCGATTCAGTGAGCCCAGTTTTGTAATTTTCAAGACAATATACATAAAGGAATTTCGTGTGTTGATTAAACACTGTTTTTTGATAGAGAAAAAATACTGTTGGAGACAGAGAATGGCTTGACAAGCATTGCACCAGCGGAACCATTATTGACAGGTATGCTGAATTAAATTCCGTCGATTATGCTGAACTGCCGATTTTAGGTATAACAAGAAGTTTATTCAAAATAATCATAAACATAATTTATATATATTTTCAAAAAAAACCTTTATACCCATAAGAGTGTAGGGTATAAATATAATATATATAATCTAAAATCCCCATCTACCATAATGGTGGTGTAGGGGTATAAATATAATACATATACATAAAACATTTACGGCTATGTACAGCGGTTCCATCCCTCTTTCTTCACCTCGTGTTCCTGGATTAATTCTCGCCCGGGCTAATGGTATTGGGTGATGGTCTGTTCGATTATTTAATGTTATATTCAATTCAACCTTATTTCATTTTTTTGAATTATTTTTTTTATTTTCAATTTAAAGCGAATTAAATTCCGATTTAATTTAATTCCCTTTAAATTGAAAATAAAAAATTGTTGCTTCGGAAAGTATAAAAAAGGCCCACAAAGTAGTTTTAAAAGATAGTAAAATGAAGCGGTGAAAGATATCTGATACGTTGGAGATATCAAAAGGTGGTGTTTTTTACAATTTTTGCATGAATATTTGTTGCTTTCGAAGTAGTTGCCGCGTTTGCTCATTCTGGACAGGAAACAACAATGCGTCGACGATTCAAAGCGATGTTTGGAGCTGTTCATAAAAAGGATTTCTTGCGTCGCTATGTGACAATGAATGAAACGAGGATCCACCACTACTTGTGTGAATCAAAAATATTGTTAGCTGAGTGAACAGCAGCCGGTGAAAGACGTCCAAAGCTACCAAAAACTTAAAAATCAACTGGAAAGATTTTGATATCCGTATTTCAGTACGCGCATTTAATTTTATTTATTGACTATCTTGAGAAAGGCGAAACTATTAGTAGCTGCTTTAGAAGTGGGTTCCTAACCGGAAACAACAATGATTCAGAGCACCGTTTGGAGCTATTCAAGCTAAATAAAAAGATTATTTTGGATGAAACACCACACTTCTGAATCAAAAAGATTGTTAGCTGAATGAACAGCAGCCAAAAAAGGCGTTCAAAGCGACCAAAAACTCAAAAGTAGGTTAGCAAGATTATAACATCCTTATTTTAACTATCAATAGTGGATATTACATGTCGTTATTGTTTTGATTGAATGCAGAAATAAAGAAAGATTGGGCTGTTCTTTCTTGATTTCTGCACTCAGTCAAAACAATAACGCCATGTAATATTCACTATTGATAGTTAAAATAAGGATGTCATAATCTGTCATGTAAAAGAAAAAAAGGGCGGTTTCACCGACACAATGCTCCGTGTCACAAGGATAAATTTAACGAAGGTTTAATTAAATACAATTTCAGTTATACAAACAAACTTTTTAATTAATTGGCGTTATTTTTTTCAATAGATTAATTACTCATTCAGAAGTAACAAATGTCACATGACGGACGTTCGAAATGAATGTAGAATAAAAATAATGTTCATAATTTACGGCGTTACATTATTCCTTTGAGGCAATCAGTTCATGGCAGATCATGACAATAAATCAGAATTTCAATCAACCATTGATGGATGCGGAACAATTACGTTAATTTATGTTCAAGTTAAAATTTAATAATTCCATTTTGTTCAGGAATTCGGTGCCGAATATACGACAGGGATATTTATTGCCACACCCGTCGCATCCTTTATAAAAAAAATACGCAATCGATTTAGAATATATTAAATAAAAATGATTTGAAAATAATTAATGAATTAGAGTAATTTAGTAGTAATTTAAGGGAATCTTTTGATCACCACCCGAAACATTAAAACATTTAGTTCTGTACTAAGTTGAATTCAGTGTAGGGTTGTGACGACATGTTGCATCTAATGTAGTTTTTGTTTAGTTTAGTTTATTCATTTAGGTTAGTTCGTGTTTTCGTTCAATTTGAACGAATACTGCCAGATTAATTTTAAGTAAAAACAGTGATATTCGGGGCTATTCTATACGGGAAATGTTAAATTTAACGTGTATGTTATTTATTAATTTCACATTCGATGGTAAATATCTATAACATAAACTTCTTAGGCTTAAAAACAGTGATATTTGGGGCTATTCTATACGGGAAATGTTAAATTTAACGTGTACGTTATTTATTAATTTCATACTCGATGATAAATATCTATTACATAAACTTAGACTGTGAGGATAAAAATTAATGTAAGTGTTAAACTTAACATTTTCCTTATAGAATTGGTTTGATTACTTGATTAATTGAATAATAATAACTAAATGCAGAAAGACCGATGGTCGATAGTCGTTTTCTAAGGACAACGTATAACATAGTATAAGAATTATATTGTTAATTTAATGTATATAAAATTGTCTGCAGAAATAAAGATGTTAACCAATTAACCATCTTTATTCAAATGTGTATATGTATGTAGAATATTTATATTTTTATTGATAGTTTACAAATGTCAATTAATTAATGTTATAAATTTTAAATTTGTGTTCGTTTGTCAATTATCAAGTGTTTTCCGTCTTTTATACCTTTTATATATTTTGATGAAATCTACCCATCACAGCTTCTAGTCATTTTTAATAATTTATAGAATTTTAGAATTTTTAACTTTTATCAAGTTATTATTTGTCTGGTGTTTATCTTTTCAATCTAACGAGGAATGTTTTCATTTATTGGTATAATTTTAATTCCATATTTATATTATATTCATTCATACATTCATGTTCATTTTAAATTCAAGCCGTTTTGTATATTAAGTTTATTTATCCGTTTTACTATCAAGCTTTGCTTAGAAGATTTAGATTGTTCTTTTAATTTATTGTATATTTTATTATATTTATATATGTAATTAATTTTTGTAGATCTATGTAAAAGGAGATTCCGTCAATAAATAAATAAATAAATATTATGTAGATGAATCGGCTATCGACCGGAATTCTTTTAGCCTGAATAATAATATTTTACCGTAATTTATAAATTTAAATCCCACATACTCAATAAAAAGTACATTATATTTAGTAAATAAGTTAAAATATGTAGAAGTTCCGACAAATTCTAAACTTATATCTTTCGAAGTAAAGAGCTCATTTACCACAATCCAAATTAATGAAATAAAAGAAAGTCTTGAATTTGAAATGATAAATTAGATTAGCAAGACGTATTAAAAAAATTGATTACGACAAAACTATTTCGAAATTAATAATAATTTTTATAAACAGATTCACCCCTACACCACCATTATGGTAGATTTTAGATTATATATATATATATATATATATAAACAGATGATTTACCAATGTGTTCTCCTCCATCGCCGTTGCTATCAGAAATGTACATGTCAAAAATATTGTTTCAAAAATCTAAAAATCTGAAAGCAAAAATATTAGTGTTGGGCAAAATCGAGTAAATTTAATAATCGCGTATTTCTGAATAACCAATTTTAAGTAGCTAAAGTATTAAATAACAATAAAATTGAGTTTACTAATCAATAGGTAAAAGTTCCCTATATTAATATTATAAATAACACGAAGAAAATTGTCATAAACTTCATTTTGCAGTGACAAAAAAGATCGAAAAGATCGACTTTGCCCATCTCTAAAAAATATACAATTTCGGGCTCACTACATAGATGATATTTTTTTGTATTTGGATAGGAACTTCGAGAGAATTTGATCATTTCTCAAAATTTATAAATACAATCCTTCCTGCTTTCTTTCAATTTTCAACTATATCATATCTTTTCTCGCCATCTACATCTACATAATTTTTGAACACCAATAAATTACACAATTCAAAGCCATACAAATATATGAAATGATCAAAGTGAGATACGATTAGGATTCTTATTATTAACGCTCGTGTGCATGTTAGTCCAATTCATATGTATGCAGTTCCTTTAATTAAAAATTCATCACGGGGATTGCTTACCATAAATTAGCCGGGGGATTTGAGTCCAGGCGCCTTTTCGCGAGCGACTTGATGAAATCGAGTTTATATGAATAATCTGGCTGTTCTTAGTTTGTGATGTTGGCGATTTTACATTCAGATTTAATTTTAATATTGTTTGAGAAAGTTCGCGGCGTGGAAATACGGTTTTACTTAATTTTTATTGTGTTAATCCAGAATGTGATTTAATTATGTTTTGTTATAAAGTTGTAATATTACAAAATACTAATAGATTTGTTTAGAATTATAAAAACAACACATTTTAGTAATGTTTCATCAACATGAAAATAATATTTAATGGTTAATGGTTTTAATATTTAAACGTTGGTAGTTCATATTGCATAAAATAAATAAATAAATATTTATTAACGGATAAAAAAAAATTATTTTACAAAGTAAAAATACAAAATAATAAAGGGAAACAAAAAACTACAAATAAAAGTTAATTCGAGGCGAATGTTTAAACACATATTATTAATCGATCTAAATAATAAGCATTAGTGACAGCATTGCAAACGTTTAATAATTCTAATACACTCGGGCAAAGTATTGTAAAAAATGTCAAAATCAGGATACACTAACAAAGAATTTGCTGTACGCATAAATCGTGTAACTGGAGTGTAAAATCCGTAATTCGTATTATGGAACGGTATGCGAAAAATGGGCGGGTTTTGACTTAAATGGCCAACATTTTCAACAGATAAATATGAATAGATTATTAAAAATCAATCAATAAAACAATTAACACGTTTAATGGTGTTAGAGCGTTGCTAAAACGTTATTTTTTTTTTAAATATTTAGTGGTGGAGGCGGTTACTTTGTGATACATTTTAACTATTTAAATTAATAACACTAATTACTTGTTTGTATTCAATTTATATTTTTTGACGTTTTTATCTGATTCTTAATTTTTAAGTACATATAAGGACTTTTGTTAATTTTAAGTACTTGGTTTGACAATCACTCGCTGACGAGTCGAAACTAGTTACTATAAAAATAAAAAGTGAATACAAAAAAGTAATTAGTGTTATTAATTTAAATTATTTTTTAAAATTTGTCATAAGGGTTATAATCCCCTATCTGCCCCACTGGTCGTGAATGTAGTCTTACTTACAGGAATTTATTGAGTGACATGTTATTCTTTTGTAATCATTATTATTTAATAACGGGGTTGGAATAGCCGAGTGGGTAAAGGCATTCCTCATGAGGCAGAAGACTAAGGGTTCAAGTTATGTTGTTGATGAAATTTGTTTGAAAAACAATTTTAATTCGGGTTCATAGGTGTATTGTGATGTCTTAGAAATTAATATTAAATAGTAGTATTGGTTAAAATTGCCTTGCGATCGAAACCATTATCCTCGATTCATATCCTTAACCTTCTCATCCTTTCATTTCCTTATACTAAAATGAAATATAATGATATTTATTTAAGGCAGAAAGACCGATGGTCGATAGCCATTTTCTGAGGCTTAACTAGATGTTTATGACTGTAATGTTGTAAATATTGTCATGTAATTTAATGTATCTCTCAGAAATAAAGATTTTCTATATATATAATATTTATTCTTTAAAATGCATGCATCTGTCATCTGAAAGGGTATTAGGTTTCGAGGAGAAGAAAATACATGCATACAAATAAATATAATAATATAATTTAATGTTGATCAATAATAGAATTATACTTTAATTTGGTTATAAATCACGGACATAACGTTCAGCGGGTTGGAAGCAGAAAGCAGAGATGTTAAAGCACTCTGTTTATTTTAAAATTGACGTCGAGTTGGACGCGTTCCAAAAAACTCGGAAAGAATGACTAAGATAAACAAGCCGGCCTACCGAAATACCAATTAAATAATGCCCATTGTATCACGAATATAAATGGCACTAACATGCAACTGGTGTATTACACGCGTGGCCCGCAGACTCCCCGAGTATTTCAAAAACCGGGATGGAAATTATTCCGGTCGGTTATTTTTAGCGTGACTCTCCTGACGTTCGAGCAAGAGCATGTGTATCTACAATTAGCTCATTACCTGTAGTGCATTTTTTTTCGCTGTTAACATCCAGCACAATGTGTGTTTAACCTCTTTTCTACCCTTTAATAATCCTTGATCTTTCCAGGGGAATTCTGATGAGAATGCACGTTGTTGGTGTTTTTTCAATTAGCAGGTGGATTTTTTTAGTGATTGTGAGTGTATGTAGAGCAACTTGTCGGAAAGTGAAGGTGTTTTATGAGAAAAAAAAATGCGAAAATTTTTAACAATTATTTTTTTAGAAAACCATTCTTAAATTGGAATATATCGGACACTTCCTTCTCATTACATTTTGATAATATATTGATTTTTTTAAAAAGTTTTGGGATTATTTAATGGATCCATCGATAATGAAGCGCTGAACGGATTGATGAAAGAATTTTTGAATAGAAAAATTGCATCTGTATAAATTTATTTATTTATTTATTTGTAATACAACCACAGAAATTTATTTTACAAAATTTCCTATCTCTAGTTGTATGCTATTTAAATATACACTAAATAATAACTATTGCCTAATTAACAAAAATATAATTACAGTTCTAAATTTCAAGCCCGGTGTATTATTTCAATAATACGGTTAAAACATAATTTCGCATTAGACATATTAAAATTGAAAATAAGTGAACTCGAAGTTGGTAACGCACTCGGTTAGAAATCAGGGGACACGGGTTCAAATCCCTTCATAGATGTTTCTTTTGTAATGTACCCATTATTATTATTGTATTTCAAATTCTGTTAATGATATGAATCGTTTGTTTACTTCTTAATCTTTTCAATTGCGCGAAAATATCATTACCAGAACCTTGTTTGTAAAAGAGGGCACAGATAACCCTGGGAAGAACAAATAATTCAAAGTTCGCTCCGGCTTATGCGTGCCCCACTTATCTAATATTCTTAATTGTAATTTGTATTTTTCTGATCACTTCTATTTCGACTCCCGAAAAGGGAACACCACCAGCAGTCTGTTTTCTCGGTCGTGTTTGTTAACTAATCAAGCTTTAAAAATAAAATAGTCACACATTAAATTAAAATCATTTTGGATCCCCGCTCGATCGTTACACTTTATATTTAATTAATTTAAATTACATCTCAAAGTTGTACTCTGGAATTTCTTCAATTTCATATATATTATTAAATACATCATGTCGATATAAGGTTTATAGTATCTCATCAAAATTCAACATACATGGTTAAAACAAGCTAGATTTTAACATATATGGTATGTAAACTATTTATGCTATATATATAAAGTTATGTATTTTCAACGATGGGAATGCAATGAAGAGCAGGTAGTGCGTCAAAGAAAATAACAAAATCGAAATCTCGTTTTATTTATTCATTCATTCGCCTCGAGGTTGAAAATGTCTAAAACACTTTAGAAAACTACGGCTCCTGACTGACACTAAATGGAATTCTTGCACTCGACGTAACAATGTATTTACCACCAGATGTTGTGTGCACACATTTTCTCAACCTGTAAAATATTTCCAATACCAATCGTAAGATTATTAATAATAATGTAATTAATAGTTTCTATATTTAAATATTAATTTGTTTAAAAATCCACTAATAATAGTATATTACGCAACAAGTGTTATAAACTGCTGTTATTGATTTGTATTGATATTTTGGATATTTATGATTTTGAATTATTGTTTTTGTATTTTGTAATTGTGAAATTTGTAATTTATGTAATCCTTAATCTAGCCTTAGGGCTGTTGGGTTATTAAATAAATATATATTCTTAGTGTGTCTCCTTCAATATGTATTTTGTATTAACTGATTAATGTAGTGGCCATCCGTTTAAATAAATAAATAAATAATACTTGTTGCATAATTTACTATTATTGGTAGATTTTATAATAAATTAATCTTTAAATATAAAAACTATTAATTACATTATTTTTAATAATCTTACGTTTGGTATTGAAAATAAATAGTTTCAAGAGAAATTTATAACACGTATTGCATACTACACTTTTTCTACAACCAAAATGCAAACATTTTGAAATTATATTATTATCTTAAACGAACATAAAAAACATTACAAAATTGTTAAATTGTAGTATAATATAAGTATAAGGCAGAAAGACCTCCGGTCGATATCCCATGACAGACAACTAACCCATCGACATGTATTGTAAATATAAATATTTGTAAAGAATTGTAATTCTGCTGTCTGAATAAAGATGTTTATATATATATATATATAGAGAGAGAGAGAGCTTTTTTTATCAGTATACATTTCCCCTATGTATACATGCAAAATACGCGAGTCAAACTCATTGGTGTATGTATGTTTAGTTGCATATAACACGAAACTGAATACACACATATGCCAAATAATCAACTAAACATACACACATTAATCGGTTCAATGCGTTTGACTCGCGTTTTTTGCAGGTATACACTTTCCCTAATGTATACTGATAAAAAACCTCTCTGTATATATATATATTAAATAAAATAAATAATACACAATACCAAAGAAATTTAGGAGAATCAATTATTTCCTTCAGTAATTGTCATAATGTCTCTATGTGATTGTTAAATTACATTTATATATATATATATATATATATATATATATATATCACATAGAGACATTATGACAATTATTGAAGGAAATAATTGATTCTCCTAAATTTCTTTGGTATTGTTTATTATTTATTTTATTTAAGTTGAACTTTCAGCAATTGCAATATTAATATCCTCACGGATGTGAAGTTAGCCATAGATTTCAGCCATACATTTTCAAATTTCATTATTTCTATACATATTCAAGATAAATAGATTGTTTTTACTTTAGGGTGTAAATAAAACGTTGAATTAACAAATTGTGATACCAGCACCCCAATTTTCAACCTTTAATATTTTTTATCACACCCTTAAATAATAAAATTAAAAAAAATATATAAAAAAGTTAGCAACAAATATGGATTCAGCATACATTAAACTATTATTTAAACAAATAAAATTCGGACCACCTTACTTTTGTCATACGAAAAAAAAAAAAAGAAACAAAATTAGTCGCAGTATTGAAGATTTTTTTCCCTGTCTCAATTTTGTTGTTTAATGAGCAATCTGTATAACCCTCTGTGGAAATAATTTATTAATTATTTTCAAATCATTTATATTTAATTTATATATACAAACATTTTTATTCAGACAGCAGAATTACAATTCTTTACAAATATTTATATTTACAATGTCATGGGCTATCAATATTTAATTTATTTGAATAACTGCGACAAAATAATTAATTATTAATCAATCATTTTTCGCTACTGTATCAAATAATAATATTTTTTAAGTACAGTTCATTGAAATCGTAAAATTTTGTAAATTTCATTAAAATCATCCAATAAATTCTTGTTATTCTGATTTTTTTGAAATGCAGTATATTTAAAAAGTTTTTTTTTTGTTTTACGTTTTTTTTTTAAATTGATTTATGACCAATGCTTAGAAGCAACTCGTACAGAACTGTAAAGATGCCTTCTTAAAAAAAAAAATAGTGCTCGCGTGTGTAATTATCCTTTCTTTGTATAAAATCACCGAAGAATTAACGAAAAAAAGTCTCGAATGCGGTTACCGCTAGACTACTTAAAATGTCGTTTCACTTGCGTCGTTTTAATGGCGCACGAAAACATCAAATGGGGAAAAGGATGGACGTCTGGTGGGAAGTCAATGAACTGCGAAACGTAAACTTGAATTTTTCCACGGATGAATGGTGAGACGTGTTGATGGATCTTTTTTGTCGGGATCCGTAAACAGGAATTGCTCGAATTAGATGAGATATGACTTACAGATGTGTTTTGACCCACACTCAGATGAAGACAATTTCAAAACTGAGTTATGGTTGTGACTAAAAATATGCTCGGTTTCAAAAAGAAATCTCGGCATACACAAAATTTATTATAATTTTGTAAACAATGCTTTATTTGAGAGTGTGTTTTTTTTTTTAGAAAGAGATGAATATAATATAATTAGCAGTCACTAATGTCGTATTCAATTATATTATACACTTAAATAATCTTAAAACGTGCAGGAAATTAATTGAATCAAAATCGTTTTGTTATTACTTTTTTGGAAAAACATCTGATCAGCCCGAAGGCCGAATCAGTTCTGCTTCAAAAACAATTACAAACTTAAAACTTAAACACAGTGATTATAACGAGAGGACGAGACGTGTACAAAATAAGTCCTTTTGTATGAAAATATTTACACAGCCATTAGTCAGTTGAAAACATTTCTCGGATATCAAAAATCTAATTACTTCTCTTCAAAATATTTACTTTTCAATATTGTTCAAAACAAGAATTACTGATAGATAATTTTATCTGATAAATATAATAATATCGAATAATATAATGAAATTTTAAGAAATGTTTACAACAATTACAAAAAACAATACCATTGCAATGTATTTCAATGAATGCCATATTTTCATTGTTTTTTTGTAATTGTTTTTAATTCATTATTTCTCACAACTGTTTTTCAATGAATGACAAATGTTCATTATTTTTTGTAATTATTTTTCAACGAATGGCGAATTTTCATTGTTTTTCGCAATTGTTTCTGAATGATTGACTTATTTTCATTGTTTTTCGCAATTATTTTTGAATGAATGACATATTTTCATATATTTTTTTAATTAGCATTTTTTTTTAATTTAGACTAAAATTTATCTGACACTTTTAAATCCAATGTATAAATGTTTTTCTTTAAATAAAACTTGGATATTGTTTACTAAAAATGTGTAACATTAACCAAGTGTTTATTTAAAGAAAAACCTTTATACATTGCTAACCATGTTTCACCAATTGTTAGATGAGTCAAAAGTGAAGAGATTATTAAATCGTAGAATAGAGTCATTCTATGATTTAATAATCTATTCACTTTTAATCGAAATTTATTTGATTTTAATTTATATTTCATTAATTTATTATAATATAATAATAATCTTTATTAACAGGTATATACAGAAAGTATACAAAATAAGTAATAAACATTAACAAACTCAAATGTATAATTTATATCTGTTAATTGGCTATCGACCAGTGGTCTTTCAGCCTTAATTTATTATATTTATACATATTTTATTTTTTTTAATTAATTAATTCTTCATTTACGGAAAATCACCTTTTTACAATTAATGACAATCTGTAATTACAAAATACAACAATATATTCAATTGATTGATTTTATATTTAATTTTTATAGAGTTTCATTATTTATTTATATATTTATTAATGTCATATTTATTTAGCACGTCTTTATTATTGTAAGTACCACTGAGATTACCCTACCACTCTTAATTTTGAACTGTGGAACCACTTGGGATAAAGTTGACTTATCTTATTTGTGTATATATTATTTTTGATTTAAATGCTTATCTTTTTGTAGAAAGGAGATTTCCGTAAATTAAATTAATTTCCTGTATAGCTATCTCTTTCTAGTAAATCACCTACTTAATAATAATAATAATAATAATAATAATAATAATAATTAAAATATTCTTTATTATCCAAACGGAAAGATCCAATACAGGATAACATCATAATTTAAATTATATTTGTACATAGTTATTAACATATTACAACTAAATAAAATACAGCATTACTTAAAAATGTCGGCAACTTTTTGTTCGCATTAACACTCATATGATAGATGGGTGCTTTACGCTTAAATTAATATACAAAGATTTAGATTTATCAACCAACAGTTACAAATATAATATTCTTCAAGATTTTTTTTTACAGAAACTTGTTTATTTCTTGGTCGTTAACGAACTCGATAACTCGACCAAATTCACCAGAAATTTCTCTTTTCTTCACAGTCTGTGCGCTGCCCGCCCGTTCTGCATCTTGCACCCATTATATAATTGTTATATACGTTAATGTTCACGAAATTAGAGTACGTATATAAAAAGAAGAATGTTTCAACGCTGTGTAAACACCAATGGAAAAAATACATCTGTCTAGTTTCTTTTTTGTTTTGTTTAGAAAGAAAATGTATATCAGAAGTTGTATACACAGCTATGGATAATAAATACGAATAATAGCTCCTTTTGTGTTTTGTATTGTACTAAAAAAGCATGAAATTCCATAGTTGCATATCAATATAAAAAACTAATAATTTAAATTAATACTCGAAATGTACATCTGACAAAATAAAATTGTAAAGAAAGGAATAAACAATTGTTTTAATATACGTTTTCTAACTTCACATGGAAGATCAGCCGCACTTCGGTTGCGCTGAATTCATACCCTTTAGTTTTACCCCTGGTAGGATCATTTCGTAATTATTTCTTGTGTAACGTACGAAGGTGTTATTTGTCGTTACGGTTCTTTTTGTACTTTGTATTTCCTGAGTTTGTTGTCGAAGACGCGATTTACTCAACTTTAGTCCAATCAAAGAGGTTTAAAGTTAAAAGACTTGTATTTAATTTAAATCATACGAATCATATGAAAATACAATCGGTCAGCAATTTAGAATTTTAAGATTCAGTGTTTTGACTTAGGATCGTGGACTGTCTTACTCAACTGCCGAAATAGAAGTGTCCTCCTCAACGCCAGAACATCATTTCATAAGTGATAAGATACACTAATAGCTTGTATGCATAACATTGAATAACGATTATAATCTTGTTTCATTAATAACAATAGATGATTTGGAATGAAATGTGCAAAATATTTAATTTACTAATCACTGCCATTTCCAATGTTATCTATACAAAGCGATAACTACACAAAAATAACCATTATATACAAGATAAAAGCATTAAATCTAAATACAAGTGAGAGGTACATTACACTTGTAATATGAGATGTAACATTTTTTGTTAATTTTACTTGGTGAAAAAATAAATAAATAAATAACTCAAAACCAAAAAGTGAAAAAGCTAATAATATTTTTTATTTAATTTTTGGAAACAGAGCCTTTGAAAGAATGGTTGTAAATTAAAAAAATAAAATACTGTTTTTCCACTAGATATTTTTGTCAAATGTTCATTTCAATCACGAAAGGATGGTTATCAATGGCTATACAGATCGTTAAATCTGCTCTACATCCATTGATAATGATATACAGATCATAATTATATATCCATCACTTAATAATCCAAATGTACATTTGGTAAAAATTTCCAGTAAAGAAAAGTTTATAGTGTTTTATTTAATTAATAGAAAATCCTTCCTTAAATGAATTAAATAAATAAATGATGAGGTATGCGAACGATTTGTCTACCAATTCTAACTTTATGCTCTTCACGTCTTCATAAACTTTTTTAAATAAAAAAAACCTGAGATGATTTGCATTTTGCACTTATTTAAATTAAAATCAATTAATGAAAAATTACTGAAAATGATTGCTAAAATTCTTTCATTCCTCTTTTCAACGCTGTAAAATACTTACATTGTAATGTAGGTAGGGAGGCACTTGGGCCAGACGGCCTTAATGGCCTCCTGTCTCAAGTGCCGCCTTTAGAAGAAGGAGGAGGTCAGGAAGAGGATCACTAGTAGGGTTATGAGGAGGTTGTAGAGAACAGCTCGTTATTGACCTTAAGGAAGAAGTCGTTAAAGTCGTTAATCCAATGATTGGGCTTTGACCCTCTATTCACCTTCCAATAATAGGCCTTGGTCCCAAATGAAAAGGCTTTGAACCCATCAAAAAAAGGGGATTACCAATATTGAGGTAGCTGATTGACGACAAAAACCCTAGAATTTGCCTGCCAACGTTAATTTGCTAATATTATAGTAACATTTTTTATTGTTTAAATTCCCAGAATCGACTTAGCGTACAATGCGTATGAGTATTATTCTAATTAAAAAGAAATGACGACACATATGTGACATATTTTATATCTATCTGTACATTAAGGACATCTAAGATTAGTTGGATTGTTTTAATGATTTTCTCCCACAATGAGGAGTCAATGACCTTTAATAAGGGGCTTCGGTTCCAATAATACCCATCAATAAGACAGCTTACCCATATAGTGGAGAGTTCGTTGACGATAAAGGCTAACGATTTTGGCTGTCAAGGTCACGGTTAATAGTTTGAGGTTATGTTTAAGAGCCCTAGAATTGACTTAGCATGCAATGGACATGAAATGTTGAGGGTTCAATGTTTTTTTACAAACCCCTATTGAAACAACTACTTCTTTTCTAGGACAACTACTACGCTAGATATTGGTTTATATCAAGCGTGTAACAAAAATCGACGACGAAGTTGGCGTTGGAAGTCTCGAGTCATGTCTGTACTAAGATCACACGCATTATTGACAACTGACTTGTCAACATGACAACCAGTACTTTTGCGTGTGCGCGTGTGATTTTAGTTCAGACATGACTTTAGATTTCCAATACCAACTTTGTCGTCGATTTTTGTTATACACTCGATATAATAGGTGTTTTTGTTGCAAGTCAGTAGAACTGTGCATTGAGTCGAAAATATTTAATGAAAGATGCCCACAAATCATAATTACAACAATTACATCTTCTCATTGGGGACGGGTTCCTTCTAATTTCCAAGCTTGCAGGAGTTCCAAATTTGGGTCTTCAGTTGCTTCTTTCATTTTCGTTACACAAATTTTAGAGACTAATTCTATATATCGCTGAGGATTTTATTAAGATGCGCTAATTTAGTTCGCTATTATCGTAATTCGAGATAATCGGCTTCAATATAAAATCAATACGGACTGAACACAAATGGATTACAATTTAAACTGCAATAAAATAAAACAGCGCGGTGTGGCATGTAATGGCCACTATAAAACCAAGCGATGTTTATTTTTGTAGAGCTCCCAGATTTTGTTCCTCCCATTTATAAATGACTAATAAAACTGTTAATCCTCATAATTTATTATTGCGTCTCGTAAATAATTTTATGCGCTCCACTGAAATTGCAATATTCAAAATTTTATTAAACATCCGGTCAAGTTTGTACAGATATTAATGCATTTTATGTAATTCGAAATAATTCTTAATAATAAAATAACTAACTAACCATCTTTATTCAAATGTGTATGTACAATAATATACAAAAATTAGAATTATATTCTGTAGATGAATCGGCTATCGATAATAAAATATTAACCTAAGATTTTTGTTTATTTACTTATTTTATTTAATCGACCGACAAATGTCTAGCGCGTCTCTCGAGCGCTCTAGCAGCGGGTATTTTTGTGTTGTTAATTAATGATGATTGTGTTGGAAATATACTACAAAAATGATCCTGTGAAGTATGATTTAATCAAGGAATTGAATCAATAATTTGGTAGATTTGTGAATTCTGCTATTTTTTTTAATTTTGTAAATTTTCTTCAAAATGATCGAGGAAGCATGAAAATCCATATTTCCGATTTTATATTAGTAAAATGGGGCAAAATCGATTATTTCAATAATCGAATACGAAATAATCAATTACTATTGATAATGTTGATTTATTTTGAATTAATTTCTCACTTAACCCGTGGTGAAACATATTTAATCAAAGTCTATTAATGTTGATTTAATCATTTCTATGATATGTATAATTCAAAACATAAAATTAATCATTATAATTATTATTTTTATGTCGAATCGAGGTATTTTCAAGTTACATTTTCATAAACTTTTGTATTTTTCATATAAACCGATTTTGCCAATCATTATTTTACATAATTAATGAAAGACTTATTGTACATTATCTTGTAATTGGGAAGTTGCTTCTTGTTGGGCAATAAATACTTATTATTAACGTGTATTGACTAATTTTTATAATAGTATTATTTTCTTACACTTAATTTAAGTAATCTTTATATATATATTCCCTATAAATTGATGTATTTATATTGGGAAATAAATTACTATATATATATATATATATATATATACAGAGAGCTTTTTTTAACAGTATACATTTCCCCTATGTATACCTGCAAAATAAGCGACTTAATTGCATTAGTGTATGTATGTTTAGTTGCCTACAACACGCAACTGAACACACATATGCCAAATAGTCAACTAAACATACACATTTAATCGGTTCAATGCGTTTGACTCGGGTTTTTTTGAAGGTACACACTTTCCCTAATGTATACTGATAAAAAAATCTCTCTGTATATATATATACAGAGAGGTTTTTTATATATATATATATATATATATATATATATATATATATACAGAGAGCTTTTTTTATCAGTATACATTTCCCCTATGTATACCTGCAAAATACGCGAGTCAAATGCATTAATGTATGTGTGTTTAGTTGCCTATAACACGCAACTGAACACACATATGCCAAACGCCAAATAGTCAACTAAACATACACACATTAATCAGTTCAGTGCGTTTGACTCGCGTTTTTTGCACCCTAATGTATACTAATAAAAAAACCTCTCTGTATATATTTCTCTAGCATTACTAAGGCTGGCAAAATTAATCGATTAAGTCGATTAATCGATTAAAAAAATTTGATTAATCGATTAAATTGTTTGTTGGAAAAATTTTCTATTCGTTTTCGATTAGTCGATTAGTTTCGATTAGTCGGTTATTTTAGCCGACCGATTTCTTTCGACTAATTGGATATTCTAATCGTTTCAATTAGTTGATTATTTGAACCGTTTCGATTAGACGGTATATTTATCAATGTAACAGAGTTATTCATAATGTTTAATATTTATCATAAATAATGTTTAAAAATATCGTGCATTACATGAACAATGTATGCAAAAATAAGCAACATATTTTTTTTATTTGTTTTACATTTATTTAATCTTTGCTAATGAAATGTTATTTGAAAATATTTGTGTAAGAAGAATATAATTACAACTCATAACTATTTTTTTGTTTTTTGAATAATATAATTTGCTTGCTAAAAGTCAAAATAACAAAATGCAATTGTGTCCTTAAAGTTTGTCATCTTTTCATTTTTTTGTTGTTTTAGTGGACTATTTTATCCGTTTTCGATTAGTCGGTTATTTCAGCCGACCGATTATTTTCGATTAATCGATTAATTTCCATTAGTCGATTATTTTCATTTAATTGTCGGATAAGTCGATTAATCGAATATTTTGAACTTCGATTAATCGATTAGCGCCGAAATCGATTAGCCTTAAGCATTACACCGAAATGTATATATGTATACATAATCGATTGCTTTGTCTACATTTCGGTGTAAGCCTAGAGAAATAAATTATTATTATTTTTTATACGCTTTAACAAATCTGTGCAGTTTTCGCCTTTTCTTTCATTTCGACAAAACAATCTGTAGTTCACAGTTGGCTCATTAATGACGCCTCTTTTTTTTATGTGTGCCGCAATTACCTTTTACAGTCGCTAATGAGTACTTCTTTCCTCTGGCGGAAACAAAGAAGTGACATGAATATTTATCTCTCTGTGGACGGCATGGGGTTGAGCGTCGGAATGTCGCGAAATTACCGCTATTGATTTTTACTTTCCTCTTTTGCAGAGCCACACCGGTAGCTACGGAGTTACCGAGGAGCCACGCAGAAAACGACAGGACGAGAGCAAGCCTAATCACGTGCTGCTTTTCACGATCATCAATCCCATGTACCCAATTACAGTTGTAAGTATTTTTTTTTAATGTTAAATGTTATTTTTCTTATTTAACTGGAAAATCAACGATAAGTCCCTTGATATCTAGGAAAAATCATCACTTAACAAAATTATTATCATTTTATGTTGATTTTATTTTTACAAAAGAATAATTTTTATAATAAACTTTATATATATATATATATATATATATATACAAAAATGACAAGAACAGGCAGAAAGACCGTCTCTCTCTCTCTATCTCTCTCTCTCTCTCTATATATATATATATATATTTATATGTCTTTATTTCTGAAGTTCTATGTAGATCGTCGGTTTTTCTGCCTGTCTTTGTTCTGTTTTTGTCCTGTTTTATCGGTTTCTTTAGTTGTCCTTGTCTATATGGTCCGCAAAGATTGATAATAAACTTTAAATAAATATGAAAACACTTTGTACACTTTTCTTCACTTATTTATTTATTAACATAAGTGAAGAAAAGTGTACAAAGTGTTTTCATATTTCTTTCAAATCTTCACAAAACTCACATTTAATTAAGAAACTTTAAATAGTTATTTTTCACTGTATTCATTTATTATATATTATGTTTATTCTAAGTTACTTCTGTATATTATATAATATGTACAAATGAGATTTCCGTTGATTGATAAATAAATAAAATAAATAAATCGTTATTAGTGAAACGAACAACCAAGTGTATTAATTAAAATCCATCCTAATTATTACATAAAAATGTTTCACCGCGGGATAACTGACAATTTAATTCAAAGTACGAATAATTTTATTTAAAATTAATTTATATAAAAAAGTGAATTTCGATTTTTAATGACTAAATAAAAAAAATGTCAATCATCCATTTATCAATTAATTAATTGTATAATTTCATCTGGATTACATAATTTATCATTAACGTGTGGTAAATATTTACAGACTATTATAATTTCTCGAATTAAAACGTGTATTTTATGCGAGAAATGTATACACATTTTTTCATTATCGACAATACTGTTTATCGATTGATTTATTTGGATAACTTTTTACGTCGAGTGAGTTTGGCGGTATCTGATTCGGATTTGAATTGAATGACTCACACGATTAACATAAGTGTGTGCTGATATTACCCTGAGTAAATAAACAATGGACGATTTGCATTGTATTAAAGTAAAAACAATTGATGACTAAGGAACTCGTCTGTCTGGTCAAGTCGTTCGGAATGGGCTTCCAATTATCAACCAACGCTCTGTTCACAGGGCCTTTTACGATAGCGTCTCCATTTTTGTTCGGTAATATGGTGATTATTACCGATTTTGTATTGAGGTAATTGTATTTTTAAGGTTGGTTTTTATATAGATTTAAAGGCTAACAACTAAAACCATGATTTTTAGAATTGTAATAAAATGTTATTTTGAAATATTGAATTGATATTTTATGGTTTTTTTAAGAAAATTGTTTACTTTTTAATCAAATATTTATTAAATGGTTGAGGTTGGTGAAACTCCATAACATAAAATTAATTTTAAGACATTTTTATATAATATTTTACAATTAATTGTTGACAGTGCGACAATTGTTTCGTCAATATAATGGCTTCATAAGGCAGATGAATTAACTTTTGTTCTATTGAAATTAAGAAAAATATACCATTAAACTTGAAATATTTGAGAAAAAAAGAAAACGGAAATTTTACTATTTTGTAACAGCAAGGCGGTTCTTCCAGGGTGAGGTCCTTCCATTGCACTTCGGCTGGGCTGACTCCTGCGATTATTCCTAATTCTAATGTATACTGATAAAATGATAAAAAAACCTCTGTGTATATATATATATATATATATATATATATATATTCCTGGATGTACCATTTAACCAAACAAATCAAAATAACTAAAAACTAATACGCTATATATATATTGTTTTAATAAAGTTGTATACAATTTTATCACTAGAATTCAATTCTTGAATAAAAAATGGGGGTTCAAATTTGAAATTTCAAACATTAATTTTAGTCTCGTAATATTTTTTCGTACGATGCGTAATTTTCGAGTTATTCTGATTTGTGAGGTTAATACATCCGGTATTCTTTATTTCTAAAGAATATATATTTCATTTTATATACAATACATGAAATAATTTAAAACAAATAAATATTCTTAAGAGAAATATATATTTCTTGCGATTATGACACTCTCTAATTGCGATATTAGCTTTATCTCATATTCTCTATATTGTGTAAACTTATGGCATAAGTTATTTAACTTGTCCTGTATTGGTTACTCTGTTGATCAAATAAAGTTATTATTATTATTATTATCACAACAAAATAGAGGAATTACCATTAATCGATGTCTTTCGGCCTTATTTTTGTTGGGAAGTCCGACGTGGTCCAGGAAATCTCCCATGCAATGGTGAAAATCGTGAAATACGACAGAGAATGGAGAATGATGATGAATATTTTTTTTCAACAGCGGTTAAAAAATAAAAGTGTTAGAGCTGAATACAAAATTTCACTGGAAATGTTTGCACGTTCTATTTAAATGTAGATGCGCTGTTGTTTAAACCAAGGCCGACTGATTTAGATTTAGCTCCATCAAACCAAACGTGTAAAAGTGTATTGTCGCTGTACAAACAAATCAACTTACATTTGTTGAATCGACCACGCACTCGCCGGGGGTAATTTCGTTGCGGTGCAATTATCACCGGCGCGGTGTTTGCGTAAATAATTAAACTTCGCGGCAAATATAACATTTAATTATTTCCCCGCACGCAATACCGTTTGCTCTCCTCTAACGTTATTGCGAATGGAATTAATTAAAGATGGCGATTAGAATTCGCGAAATTTCATCTCGATTAATTAAAGACGCCGCGTGGAATTTAATCCGTAGTTTGTTCCGGAATGATATTTCCCATTATTTTAGTTAGTAACAGTATTTTATTTTAGACCAAGTCCATAATGTTTTGTTTGATTTCGAATGTGTGTGCGGAAAGCCCGCATCCCTTTAAACTAATCTCCTTTTTCGCGAAATTATGGAAGTTATGCTCGGGTCGGCCTTTTATTTGATCAGAAGGGCGCGTTGGGATGGGATTTTATGCATGATGTGAATTAGAATTTCTAAATAATGGTAATGGTTCGGTTTGTTTAGTTGATTGATTGCTTGTGGATAGTAGGGCGTAATGCATATTTAATTGCGACCACGTGATTCATTTAAATGTATAAATAATTAATCGTGTTGTTATAATAATTTTGATTCCAGTATTGTTTTTTTTACTAATTATTAAAACTTCTACTTTTTTATACATCGTTGTTCGATTAATGAAAACTCTCTTTGACTTTGTTTATATAACTAAAATTTATTTAGTTTCGATGTTCAAACTAAACTGATAATAATAGAAAAAAAAAGGATTTATTCACTTCGTCACAGTTATGTAAATAAATTAAATAAAAAGAATTTGAAAATTATTAATTAATAAATTATTTTCCTTTTAGCTACTGTGACATTACATAAGAACTTTAACAAATGTCTAATAATAGACATTTGCTGTTGCATTACAATAACATATTGTCAATTCCAATCTTAACGGGTCCTAAAGAGGAATCTAAAGGAGGTGTGATTGATTTTTTTATGTAACTTTTACTTATGTTACTGTATACTTGTGTAATTTTGTTGGGCATGTATTATGTATGAAATAACAAATTGTATGAACTACACATTATTGTTATTAATATGTTATATGTTTTTGTATTATTATTATAACTGTACTTTTTATATTTGTTGTGTTTATATCATATATTGTAAAAAGGCTCGTCCGTCAATAAAGAATTATTAAATTATAAATTATAATGCAACAATTTTTGAATCGAAATTATTTAATGCAAAAACAAAAAATAAAAGTTACGTATATCTGCAGACACGTGTTTCGGGATTTAATCCCTCGTCAGTACAGCTGTGCCTTATATAATTGCAAAGTTGTTAATTAAATTAATTAAATACTAAAAACGCACTGTCACCTCTGATAATGATGAGTCGATACTATAGTCACTAAATACATTTCAGTTTTGTTTGTATGACTGAAATTTGTTTAGTGACTATAGTTTTCAACGCAACCTTTTGTTTTTTTTGTAGTGTTTTCGGATTATTGTTGGGCTCCAAATTGCCCTAATTTAACCAACTCTCTAACTCTTCAAATAACCGAGATCCAGTAGATTTTCACGGAATACGATACCCTGTATATATTTTTAATAATTAGAGATTAACTCAATAAAAAAAGTTATAATAAAAACTGAATATTGCGGCTTATAATAAAGCCAGTTAATTTTTTTTAAAAGTTAGCATCATGATTTCAGACTTTTGCAGATTTCTCAATTTGATCCGATTTGTCGCTTATAATAATAATTAATAATAATCTTTATTCATAAAATAACACACACATAAATACAGGGTTGGGCTGAAAGACCTCCGGTCGATAGATGATTCATCATCTACAGAATATAATTCTAATTTTTGTATATTATTGTACATACATATACACATTTGAATAAAGATGGTTAGTTAGTCACAGGGTTGACAATATAGAGAATAACGTCAGAAAAGCGAGAAAGAAAATGTAAAAAGCTGCAACCTAACAGTATCGACTTTGCACATCTGTAGAGAACTATAGCTCATTAATATTGTATATTTCTTTGGTTACCAATATGTATGAAAAAAAAAGAAGATATAAACCAACATAAATAATCTTAATCTATTTCACATTATCATTGGTTTAAGACATTAAACAACTTAATTTGTATTCCTTCTAAAAAATATATACATGAAATTAGTAGCTTTATTATTTAAGCGAACAACGGAATAATTACATATTAATTTCAAGGTTTAACCTGGTTTGGTGCACTGATAAAAAAAAGCTAATGGTAATTTACATATGATGTTTTTTTTTTCAATTCCAAAACAACATTTTACGAATGGCATTAATGTTTTAATTTATTTCGCGTATCTACTGTCAAGGTGAAAGGTGTTTATTGACTTATTCAATATCAATTAAAAAGAAACTCAATAAAGATAAATAAATTACAAAAAAAGAATACATAGAATACTTCTTATAAAGGAAAGATTACTCGGAATTAAGAAAAATATTTTTTTATTTGATGTTATGTTTTTTTTTTGTGAATGTAGGAAAAATATTTTTGAAAATCGATATAAATAATAAAATAAGGCGGAAAGACCAACGGTCGATAGCCAATTGGCAGAAGAATTTATTTTTATGTTAGTTATGTAATAATAATAAATAAATACAATAAGTATTTATTTATTATAATTACTTTGTTAATAAAATAAATTGTATTTAATCATATAAATATCTCAATAAAAATGATTATATGTATAATTTATATTAAAATATTATGTTTTTTATTAATGTTTCAGTTTAAGCCTTCTTTCATATCTTCTGGGGAGTTGAATTATTAACAGAGACGAAATAACTTGTCTGTAGGAAACTCAGTTTTTGTAAAGTAAAGTATTTATTTACGGATATCTCCTTTGTAATTTTACATCTGAATAAAGATGTTTGTATGTAAGAAAAATAGAGTAGAAGTAAAATTAACGTAAACTCTACTTTATGTATAATTAAATTAAAAAATAAATACATTAAGAAAAAAAAAATGTTTAGGTTAATTTTACTTGAAAAATATAGGTTAATTTTTCAAGCAAAATTAATCTAAACTATTTTTTTTTTCTCTTTATGTAATTATTTTTAATTTAATTAATAAATATAGGTTAATTTTTCAAATAAAATTAATCTAAACTATTTTTTTCTCTTTATGTAATTATTTTTAATTTAATGAAAAAATATAGGTTAATTTTTCAAATAAAATTAATCTAAACTATTTTTTTTTTCTCTGAATGTAATTATTTTTAATTTAATTATTCAAGTAGAGTTTACGTTAATTTTACCTGTATAATTAACATAAATTCTACTACTACTACTTAACCTATATTTTTCAAGTAAAATTAACCTAAACATTTTTTTTTAATGTATTTATTTTTGAATTTAATTATACATAAAGTAGAGTTTACATTAATTTTGCTTCTACTCTATTTTTCTTACATTAATTTACTTGAAAAATATAGGTTAATTTTTCAAGTAAAATTAATCTAAACTATTTTTTTTTTCTCTTTATGTAATTATTTTTAATTTAATGAAAAAATTTAGGTTAATTTTTTCAAATAAAATTAATCTAAACTATTTTTTTTTCTCTTAATGTAATTATTTTTAATTTAATTATTAATTAAGTTGAGTTTATGTTAATTTTACCTGTATAATTAACATAAAATCTACTCTATTTTTTCTTTAAATTTAATCATCTCTGCGGCAATCGATGTTTTGATATCTGCAATTTTCATAATTAATACGTAAATGTGTTTACTATTGGATTTGTACTGTTTCCTATTATCTGCATTAATAACTGGCGTTGCGATTATCGTTCGGTTAATGGATTCGCGGATACAAAACGCCAATAGCAATTATCCGCCATGAAACAATTTGGTTGCGTAGTAAATCCTTAAAACGGCAAATAACGGGGGGATTATGTCTTTGCTCGGTAATGGCGGTCGGGTAATTACTTACTGAATTTTTAAAACTGGGTGTCCCACAGATAAGTTATTTCCTCTCTGTTAATA
Organism: Philonthus spinipes; assembly: GCA_963082785.1. Taxonomy (NCBI): domain Eukaryota; kingdom Metazoa; phylum Arthropoda; class Insecta; order Coleoptera; family Staphylinidae; genus Philonthus; species Philonthus spinipes. The sequence goes on from OY720300.1 coordinate 4,823,982, forward strand.
ATTCAACTCTTAAGAAGATGTGAAAGAAGGCTTAAACTGAAAGTACTTATTTTTTTTACATTCATAAAAAAATATAATAGTTTGATATAAATTATATATACAATCATCTTTATTGACGTATTTATATGATTAAATACAATACAATTTATTTTATTATTTCTATCGTTTTTTCAGCCAGAAAAAAAAAAATTGTCTAATCTTTGTCTTAAAGATGTACTCTTTTTTCTGATTCAAGAAATACATTTATTTATTTATTTTATTTATTTATTAAACGATAAATATCTTTACAAATTGAAAAACTAATTAAATTACAGGGAACTGAGTATACTTAAAGATAATTTTACAAATGTCAATACTACAAACAAACAAAAAAAAATACTTTCCGATAAAGAATTTAAACTATATGAATGAAAAACATAATATTATACATAAAAAATATATATTATATAAGCTACCAAACAGGAGACTTAAACTAAATGAATAATGAATCCAGATCAATGACCAAGACCGCTCTGCAAAAGCTTGAGTAATTACTAACAAATAAATCAAAGTTTAATGATGGCAGTAAACAATTTGCGGTGTGCATCAATCTAGATAACGGGTTATTCCTTCATAGTTTTATTAGGGTAAGAATTGAACAGGCTTATTCAAGAGTGAAAGATTTTTTTTAAATTCTTATGATTGTAAGATTTGCATAATATTCCCGAAAAAGTTATACTTATCTAAATTTAATGTAATCTTCGTGATTTTTTAAATTTATTGTGCTCGAAATGTACATAGAGTAAATTAAATAAAAATTAAACTATATTTTTTCATTAAATTAAAGATAATTACATAAAGAGACAAAAATAATTTAGATTAATTTTACTTGAAAAATTAACCTATATTTTTCAAGTAAAATTAACCTAAACATTTTTTTTCTTAATGTATTTATTTTTTAATTTAATTACACATAAAGTAGAGTTTACGTTAATTTTACTGCAACCATATTTTTCTTAAATAAAAACATCTTTATTCAGATTTAAAATTACAAAGGAGATATCCGTAAATAAATACTTTACTTTACTAAAACTGAGTTTCCTACAGACAAGTTATTTCGTCTCTGTTAATAATTCAACTCCCTAGAAAATATGAAAGAAGGCTTAAACTGAAACATTAATAAAAAAAACATTGTAATTCAATGTTCGGAGGGGGAAGTAGTTGTTTTAATGTGCATTTGTTTAAAGTACTTATATAAAGTAAGTCAAAAGTCACAGAGATAATGTGGAATTAATATATTAATTATTTTCAAATAATTTTTATTTAATTTATTAAATGACTGTGACAAATTGAATAAATACTCTTTTTTATTTGTACATGTATTATTTTAAAAATAAAAATAAAGAATTGAAGAAATATAAATATTACAATCAAGAATTTTTTCAAAATACATACAAATTTCTTCGATTTTTTTTAATTCAATGACTGAATTAAAAAACGTACCTTATGCAGTGATTACATTATGAACTACCACGTAGTTAGGGTTGCAACCATAATGATTTAATTAATACTTAAAATCGAAAGGAAAGTGAATTAATCCACGTGTTTTCCTCTAAATTGTACACCACTTTAAGGTTATGTAACGTTCGACTTATTCACAAAGGAAAGTATCGATTTATAGAGCAGTCTTATCTAAGGCAACAGAATTATAAGCTTTAAATTCACCTAATTATAACATTAACAACGGCGTAGTTTAATTAAGTCTGCACACAAGAACAGAACGACGGAGGAATAATGAGTTCTAGGCAAACAGTCTGGAATATAATACATATTAATCCGAATAGTCGTCGCGTTCCTGTTTATTATTCTGCTCGTTGCAAGCGGATTGGGCGCTTCGAAGATGGATGAGCATTAGGAGGATTGATCAGTTTCAATTGCTCCTTCCCTCCTGGCGCACATTTGTTTTAAATATAATATCGAGCCGTGGAAGTTCCGATGCGAGGGAACCGTGTTTCCAATCAATATCATTTGCATTTCCTCGGTTTCAGTTCCAGGTATTTTTTGCTTTCCTTCTCGAAAAGAGGGAAAAGGCTATTGTGTCTTCATAAAAATAAAAATGATATGAAAGGGGAATTGAATAACGTCAGGTATTCGTTACGTGGATGCGAGGGTTCATGTAATCAAATTAGAGGGTGAAAAATAACACTTGTTATCCAAATTGGATGGCTATTTTAGATGTTCTTTGAATAATACTGGTGTTATATATAATTATGCTTCTAAACTATAGAATATGTAATATAGGACTGTTTTTGTTGCTAATTTCGGATTGTTGAGAATATATAAATGGGAAAAATATTTTGATCGTGAAAACAAAATCAATTCGCAAATAGTAGGCAGAAAGAGCTTTGATCAATAGCCATTTAAGAGAAATGGGGGCAGTAACAAAATAATGAATTAAATAAAAGAATTTGAAAATAATTAATTAATAAATTATTTTCTCTTTTGCTACTGTGATATTATGACTTATGTTACATAAGTACTTTAACAAATGTCTAATAATAGGCAGCAGCAAAAGATAAAATAATTTATTAATTAATTATTTTCAAATTCTTTTATTTAATTTATTTAAATAACTGTGACCAAGTGAATAAATCCTTTTCCTAACTAACTAACCATCTTTATTCAAATGTGTATATGTACGTACAATAATATACAAAAATTAGAATTATATTTTGTAGAAGATGAATCGGCTATCGATCGGACCGGAGGTCTTTCAGCCTGTCTATGTCTCGCTCTTGTCGTTGTCTATCTAATCGTCATGATCGCTAACCTTTTCCTATTATTAACAAAATAATGTTTTAACAATTTAAATATTATACACTGTGATTGTTAATATTCTATCAATAAAGATATTCTCTCTCTCTCTCTCTCTCCCTCTCTCTCTCTCTGTCGCTCGCTCGCTCGCTCGCTAATAGTTTAAATTATAAAATCACGAAATTGAATTATATCACATTTTACAACAAAGCTGTCAATATCCACATTTCATTCATCGACATGACTCACAAGCGCGCGTTACGAATACTTCTCTTTTACTACTCCGCCTTGACTTTTCGAGTTCAAGGATAGTAATTACTGACCGAAGGTGATGAAAACGGCAAAAAATGAACGGGAAAGTGAGTCCTAAACAAGCGAACCGATTTCATTAGGTCTCTGCATTTAGCGCCGAGAAACATAATAGATCGTTCGGGATCGATATCCGGCAAAGGGAATTGCGGTTTTGAAGTCAGAATAAAAAATTAAGTAGAAGTGTGTATAGGAAAACAAGATCTTGAATTACGTAATTGGAGTGATCTGGATACGGCAATCGAGGCTTTATATAGGAATACTGGTTACATAAGAATGGATTAAGTGTAAATAAGGATATTTTTAATGGGGGGAATTGTATATGTTTGGCAATGTTTTGTTGCTTAATTTTAGTGCAAATTGTATACAAAATAATAGTGATTACTTTCATAGCAGGCTAATAATATACTTGCAACTACGTAAGAAACATCTGAGGAAAGATAGTATAGATCCATACTTTAAGGATGCGGTTTAGCAGCAAGAGATAATTATACTTTTTATTATAATCATAACCCTTCTGCGATACACTAAAGTAAAAATAATCATTTATAAAAAAGAATTGGGCTCCAGAATTAAAAACTTGATTATGTTACATGATAAGTAGAAAAAAAGGAAATATTTAATTAATCATATTACAAAATTAGAAAAAAATAATGAAACAAATACAAATAAAACATTTGTTGAAATTATTCATGAACCTAAATTAAATTATAGATTAATTAAATTATTTAAAAAATTTAACCTAATACTAGCATTTTATTCTAAAACTAAGACAAAATTTTTATTAGGAAATATATTTAACAAAATTAATGATTTAGAAAAAAGTGGCTTTTATTCAGCACAGTGCTGTAACTATGAGAAATTATATATTGGACAAACAAAAAGAAATTTAAAAACAAGATACAAAGAACACATATATTATTCAAAAATAAACAACAGAGAAAAATCCGCAATTGCTAACCACATAATAACATTTGGACATAAATTTTCGTTAAACAATTTAAATATTTTAAAAATGTCAAATTCTCCAAAACTAAATATGTTAGAAGCAATTGAAATGTATAAAAATTCTAGTAAACTTTTGAATTATGACTTTACTCCGTTAAATAACAATTTATTAAAAATAATTCATTTAATTCAATAAATTACCTTTATCTGATTTTTTAATAACACATCACATTTGTATATTCAGTTTTGTTTACATGCTTATTTATTAATTTGTCAATTTTACACAAAACTATTGAAAAAGAGCACGTTGTGCTTGAAATGTACATATAGTGATAAAAATAAAAAAAGTGAAGAAAGGAATAAAATATTACTACATTATACATTATAAAATATAGGCCTGATTAGAAAAAAAAAAAAACAGCCAATTATTACTTATTACAGAAAATCACTATTTCTTGTTAGAATAAAAAAAGGAAGATATAATGAATAATAATTATAATTATTGATAAATTCCTGCAAATCTCTTTTAATTTCGAAGATACTTGTTTGATTAGCACATGAAGGAGTTCTTGATTCAATTAACATGTATTTAGCTTTTTCAATATTGATAATTAATTCTTCCGTTGGAATATAAAGCAATTATTATTATAACTATTATTGATAGTAATATTATATAAGAAGGAATATAATATAATATAATATAATATAATATAATATAATATAATATAATATAATATAATATAATATAATATAATATAATATAATATAATATAATATAATATAATATAATATAATATAATATAATATAATATAATATAATATAATATCATATAATATTATATAATATAAAAATTACGCTTTTAATTTGTTTTAAAATTACTTTAATTAATAAAATATTTATGATTATCAACCTTTTTTTATTTAATTGTTTCGCTACGCCGTAGCTTCTTCAGGTGAAGAAAGTTAATAATATTAACTACGCTATAGCGTAGCGAAACAATTTTAGTGAAATTAAATAAAAAAAAGTGTTGAAAATCATAAATATTTTATTAATGAAAGTAACTATGGATTTTCAAAAATTAAGTGCCTCATTAATCAAAAATATTGTTTTAAAATGTTCAGGTAGTAAATACAGTAATAGTATTTTCAAAATATGTTTTCAGCAGCGCAATTAGCTCTGGAATTGTGTTATGTTTCGCCGTTGAAAACGCATAAAACACATTTGAAAGTACGTAAATATAGGTTGAAATTGCATTCTTTCAACACAAAACATACCGCGGTTACGCATTACAATTACAAATTGTGTTATCAATACAATCATGAATTAAATCCTATTTGCTATTTTTTTTTAAATACTTATCGAATATATAAATATTTAGATTGAAACATTCTGAACTATTCCGTATGGGAAATGTTAAGTTTAGTTTAATAAATGCGTTATTAATTAACTTCACATTTTATGCATGTATGTATCTATTACAAAAGCAGCTTAGACTGTAATTTATTTATTTAATTAATTATTAATTTAGGGATGACATTGCATACAGTAACATAAAAATAATATATATATATATAATTGATATCCCCTTTTACCAATTGGTGTCGGGGTTACATAAAAATAATTAAAATCAAAAATAATATACACCTTAAGAGGAGGTTCGATTTTTTTTTTACTAGATTTAATACTGTTGCAAATGTTCAGAAATTCTTGTATGGATAAAATCTTCAATTTCCCATTTCTTAATAATAATCACCATAAATTTAATTTATTATGTTAACTGTTATTTTTTTTTTTCTATTTCTGACACGTGGGGGGGGGGCGTTGTGGTTGGGGTTATGTACTGAGGGACGCCCTTGGAGACGGATGTAAAGTTATTATTTTACAAATGTAAGAAAACACAATTAGGTGTATTTAAACATATGTAGCTCATGTTCATTAAATTACTAAATAGAATACAAATAATAATAGATATAAAATTTTAATATTTTCATTTGTTTGTATTAAATATTTTCTATTTAAAAATTGTTGCATTATACAATATTTTATTGTTATGCCCATTATTTATATATTTGTTTTGGATGACTTATGTAACATAAGTTAGTCACAATAGCTAAGGAAGGAATAATTCATTAATTATTTTCAAATTCGTTTTATTTAATTCAATATTTTCCTTAATTTACAAGATTAATCAATTCCGTTTTAATAGAGGTGTTATAAATTCGTCAAATTAACACATTATATTAATTACACCCTTAACCTACCAACCTTTAATTTTTTTACGCACCCGCAAAATTTTTATATAGATATATTCAATTGTGCGCCTTCTCTGATCTGAAAGTAATTATTATCAATGGATTCAGCAATATTCAAACAAATAAAATTGGTCCAAAATGTTTGTGTTAAGTAAGAAATTAATTAAAGATATTCATGAATTTATTGGGGCTATTCCTTACGAGAAATGCTAAGTTTAACGTTTACGTTATTAATTTAATTCAGATTCTATGTATATATATATTTATATAAAAAAAAACTGTTTAGACTGATGATAAAAAATTCGAACACGTTAAACATAACATTTCCCTTAGAGAATAGCCCCGTATATCATTATAAATGACTACATGATTAACTGATATACGAGAGAAAGGACATGGACTACCAACTGAAACCAATAGACTAATATATATATAAACTTTATTAACTTAATGATTATGTATATATTAATATTATTAACGATGGGCAAAGTCGATCTTTTATTCCTGCTAAATTAATTATATTATAAGTTTATAAATATTACGTATTATTGAAAATAATAATAAATTAAAAATATCAAGAATAACTTCCCATTTATTAATAAACATAAATACGAAATCACTTTTTCGTTTTAAATACTTAAAATGACACACTTAGTAATACTCGATTACTAATATTATTCGATTTTGCCCAACACTATTAATTATATTTAGAATGAATAAAATCGAAGTATTGAATTCGAACTCCTCTAACAATGATTCGTTCTCAATACGATAAAAAACGAATTCCTCTCGCCCAGTTTTTCATTTGATAGCATCATAATGAAAGGTTGACGGACGTGATTCTAGCAACAAGTGATCGTGTCCATTAAGGCGCATCCGATGCCAAGAAGTGACAAAGAAGCGATCATTAATGCAATCACGGAACGGCTGTTCTCTTCCTTCATTTAAGGAACGCACGGAGAATTCCATACAATTCAAAAAGGAATTAATGCTGAAAAAATAACACTCACTTGGTGTTATACTCACAATAAAACACTTCGCAATTGCTTTTATTTGGTTAAAATCTAAATGTACATTTCGAACACTAAGCGTAAATTATTAATAGTTTACTGACTAATTTTACAATATCGGTGGTTCATGAATTAAACGATTAATAAGTGGTACGATTCTTTTTTACTAGGTTTAATACTGTTGCAAATGTTCAGCAATTCTTGCATGGATAAAATCTTCAATTTCCCATTTCTTAATAATAATCGTTTATTATAGGATTACTCTTGAATTAATTTCTCATCTGGCACTTGGTGAAACATATTACACTATGTAAAATAATTTAAAGAAAAGATACTTGGTATTGTTTCACAAGTTTTGACTTATTCCGACTAGTTTCGGTTTATTAGACCATTTTCAAAGGAATGTACAGAAAAAATTATTATCTAGGTATATATACAAATATTTTAATTTCAGGTAATAAGAGAAGTCAGTATTGGGGAATTCCAAATCTCTTCTTTACTTTTATGCACCTGAACAAAAAAATAATAATAAATGATTTAAAATAAATTTTGTTAATAGCCTACCATATAATATAATCAATCAGTTTAAGGGGAAAAATTTTAATATCATATGTTCAAACCTGCTAAATTTAGGCAAACTGTTAATAAATAATAAGACAAAAACAAATAATTCAAAGAAATGTGGAGTTTATGAAATTCAATGTGATGAATGCGATGCAACTTATATTGGACAAACAGGCAGATCATTTGAAACCAGGATGAAAGAACATAAAAAATCTATTTTAGATAATAAACCAACTGGTTTTTCCAAGCCTTGCATTGCATTCAATCATTTCTTTAATCCACATAATTTTAAGATTTTGCATTCAGGCAATAAGGGAAACGTATTAAATCTAAAGGAAGGATTGGAGATTAACAGGGCCATAAAAATGGGGAAAGATATCGTAAGCGACAACGAAGAGATTTGGAATTCCCCAATACTGACTTCTCTTATTACCTGAAATTAAAATATTTGTATATATACCTAGATAATAATTTTTTCTGTACATTCCTTTGAAAATGGTCTAATAAAGCGAAACTTTAAATTATTTTACATAGGATTACTCATTTTGTTACGTGAATTGCATTCATGAAACTGTTTAATATGAATTCATAAAATTAATATGAATATTTATTTATGGGAATAAATATTATTATTAATATTATTAAAATCCACACGATAGAAAAACCATTAACACGAGATAAAAATTTTATCATGTTATAAAATATATATATATATTATAAATAGAAAACAGTATTCATTCACTTGGTCACAGTTATTTAAATAATAATTCAATATCCGGCGTGGGTATTTGCCCGGGAAGTAGTTGTTTTAATGTGCATTTGTTTAACGTACTTACGTATGTAAGTCAATAGTCACAGAGCTAAATGTGAAAATAATTTATTAATTATTTTCAAATCATTTTTATTTAATATATATATATTATTATTAGTTATATCATTGTTAAATTATGGAATATTTTTAATCGGAAACGTTTCATAATTCACAAAAGCACCTTTAACCTGCGAACCGAACCAATCTGCAAAATTAGCAATAAATCATCCGCTCCACCATTAAAATCCGACCCCGTTGAATACACCGCGATTAATTCCCGTTGACTATTTTTCGTGTAATTATTTTCGGATAAGCGGCGAGTACTTGTGGATTAAATGGTAATCATGATGAATTGTGTCGTTTGGGATCAGGTAGCATCTGCACCGCGGAATTTCTAATATGCTATCAAGCTGTGATTTACGGCCGTTAAACCTGCCGAATTTGCCCAAGAAGATGGCGGAGGTATAAATATGAGGAGTCGATCGAATAACGGAGCTATTAATAATCCTCCCCCTAGAATATATTACAACATTAAGAAGACACCAACAAGTTAAATATTGTTTATTTAACAATTTTGTTAAGGTAAGATTAAAAAAAATAATTTTCTTAATATTGAGTTTTTTTTTATTTGTGAAGTTTACAATTTGTAATCTTTATTTGTATATTTTATTGTTTTCGTATCGATATTTGTACTGGCATTTATTTATATTTATTTATATTTATATTCATGTTTGTCTTGCTATTATTATAATGTAAAATTATTTTGTATTCTCCTGTAATTGGGCTATTGTTTCCTGTTGGGAAATTTATTATTATTATTATTATTATTAAATAACTTATGCTTCAACTTTAAATAAATAATATTTTATTTAAATAATTAAGGTCTCCACGACCAACAACCAACATAAAGAAGAGTAGCTTCAACTTTGTTATACATTGTTCATCAATTAAATAAAACAGTTTAAATTTTGTGCAACACTAAAATTATTTTATTTTTACAATTTACACTTGAGTTTTAAATGACAAAAGTTAATTGATAAAACTATAGTCGCAATAAATTAATTTTAGTGTTATACAACAAAATATTAAGTGTTTCATTTTTTTAAAATTATTTATGCCTATACTAATAGTCATGAATTGATCCAGAATTCAATATTAATTCTTGGATTGCGTCAAAATGTACAAAATAATTGACATAATACTGGATTTTATTGGAAACAATTCGTAAATCCACCATTAATTCTTCGATTCATGAATCCTTGATTGCTACTATTGGTACGGTCATTAGTATACTAATAAATATTACTAAATTAATTTTTCAACATTGGTAGTTCATATTATATAAAATAAATATGAATAGATTATTAAAAATCAACCAATAAAACAAATAAAATCGAGATTAGATTGCACAACTTTAAATTCTTCAGTATTTTTGGGTTATTAGCCCATTTTCAAGAGAATTTAAAGTTTAGTTCTTATTTATTTTATTACTAAATTATTAAAAAATCTACTAAAATTAATAAAAACACGTTAATTCATTTTAACTTTAAATTCTCCATTAAATTTTCGGGTTATTATCCCATTTTCAATACATATGTAATATTTGTTTCCAAACATTAAATATATTTACAATTTAATAATAATAATATTTTTTAATTTTTCCAACGGAAGAATCCAACAAGGGAAAATATACAATAAAAATCATAATATAAGAAGAGTACAAGCAAAGTTAGTTAAATTTAAACAGAAAAAAGAAAACAAAGTATAAATTAATATTAACAAACAAAATTAAACATTATGCAAAAAAATATGTCTTCATACAAATAATATAAGAAAAATACAAGCTATCAGATATTAAATTTAAACAGAAAAAAAAAACAAAGTATAAATGAATAGTAACAAACTAAATTAAACATTATGCACAAAGAATATGTCTTCATACATTTTGTTGGCATTGCGGCACATATGCGTTAAATGGGCTTTGCTCATTATATTCGTCTTAGCGATAGGTAACATAAAGGTGTTAGAATGTCTGGACGATAACCTAGGAATTAGAAAATTAATTTGGCTTAATAAATCAGGACAGTCTATGATATTTTGTAATAATTTAAATATGAATAGTCCACTGGCGTCTTCACGTCGCGAGGATAATGACGCATAATCGTACCTTAGTAACAATTCATATACTTAAAGATATATTTATTTAAATTTCTCTTGCGATGCTTTTTTTTTGTTTTAAATATATATATATATATTGATTTGTGAACAGACAAAATAGTTTCAGTTGCAGCATTCACTAACTAATACAAATAAGAAGTATATTATATTAACTTATAAAATAATAAAACTTAAGTTATAAAATAAAAAATAGAAAACAGTATTTATTCACTTGGTCATAGTTATTTGAATAAATTAATTCAAAATGATTTGAAAATAGTTTAAAAAATAAAAATAAAATTTTTATTTATATGCAGCAGCAGGTGTACATGATTTCATTTCATTTATTTACGGATTCACCATTTCTACATACAAAATATGTTTACAGATATTGAACATACAAAATACCAACTTGTAAATTAAAAGAAAACTAATTACAAGATAGAGGAAAAATAAACATTATGTAATTCAATGTCTGGCGGGGTATTTGTCAGAGGTGTAGTTGTTTTAATGTGCATTTGTTTAAAGTACTTACGAAACATAAGTCAAAAAGTCACAAAGTTGAATGTAGAAATAATTGATTAATTATTTAAAAATCATTTTTATTTAATTAGAAAATATAAAATATTGTCAGAAAGACCATAGCAGACTACTAACCCACCAATATGTATTGTAAATATAAATATTTATAAACAATTGTAATTCTGCTGTCTGAATAAAGAAGTTTGTATATATAAAATATTGAAACATATTAAATAAAAATGATTTGAAAATAATTAATAAATTATTTCCACATTTAGCTTTGTGACTTTTAATGTGCATTTGTTTAACGTACTTACGTAGCGTAAGTCAAAAGTCACAGAGCTAAATGTGGAAATAATTTATTAATTATTTGTATTTAATATATTTAAATAACTGTGACCAACTTAATAAATACTCTTTTCTATTTATATTGAAACATTTTGCTAAAATAAAAAAAAATAAATTAATTAATTATAAATATTCATTCTAATCTGTTTTTATTTGTTTTATTAGTATGTTTTTAATAATTAACTCATATTATATTAAGAACTACCAATGTTTAAATATAAAAAATCCTAATCTTTTAGTTTACGATTATAAGGTTTGCAGGAAGTGTGTGTGTGCGTGTTCAAATCGTCAGTTTACGCATTTCCTACATTACCGTAACATATTTTAGTTTAATTGGGACTATGTAACCTAATCAGAGTATAGTATTACTAATGGAATTGCTAAATTTAAACGCCACAACTCGCCTGTCACTTCCTGATGTCGAATAAACCGTTTCGAATCGATTCTAAACACGTCATTCACCAGCATTCGTTTCGTTTTACCTGTTTTCTTGTTCTGTTATCTTAAGAAACTGCATTTTCTACTTAAACATAATGGACATAGAATTTTTTTAAGCATGTTTTACATCAACGATTGGAAACTAAAAAGTATACTTTAATACTAGTATAACAAAAAATTCTTTAAAAAAAGCGTTAACACATCAAAATTATTTAAAATGAATCTATATGATTATTATTTAATACAATTGGAACCTTATTGCCTTAATGAATTTTTGAAATACAAATAATAGCCGAAAGCATCTTCACTGCATCAGAGTTTACCAATTGGTGTCGAGGTATAGGAAAATATAAATATTATATTAATAATTAAGTAAGTTAGCATAAGTACAGAAATAATTTCATTTTGTACATTTTGTAATGACACTGAAATAAAGATTATTATTATTAACTATACATCGTTTGGATTTCCGTTTAAAATTGTTAAATGTTTAATATTAACATTTAACAATTTTAAATGGAAATTATGTAATATTTTAAACCAAGAAATGTACACATTATTTATTTATTGTTTTAATTTAAAGAAATTTACTAATGGCAATAAGAAAATACTTTTATTCTGCAAATAATTGAGCAATATTTCTATTTTATGAATAACAAAATTATTTAGACAGAGACCTATAGTCTATAGCCATTGTAATAATTTATTTTTCTGTGGGGTTATGTGAAGAACAAAGTGTATCAACAATCATATCAATCCGTGGAGGATCTTAGACCAGCTGTACTTGAAACATTTTATTCTATTGACAGAAGAAAAGTAAAAAAAAACACAAATTCGATTTTAAAAAGATGTACTTTATGCCATAATAATAATGGTGCACTTTTTGAGCATATTATGTAATATTTAAAATTTTCTTCTATTATTATTTTGATAATTTCGGAATTATTTTACTTCATGTTGCTTTTGACAAATCTAAAGAAAGATAATAAATTAAATATTAATTTCGTTGCTATAAACAACCGCAATTGTTTTACTTTTGTCTTTTTCATGGCTAACTATTTTTTGGTGTATGCTAAAATTAAAAACGACTGTAACTTATTTTATTTTAAAAATAACTATGGCATATGTTATATCGGATTAAAGGGAAAAAAATAGCCCTTTTAATAAAGTCATAGCCAACTATTGTTTCCATTTAAAAAAAGGTAAGTTTGTGTCATATCTCCCAAAATATGGGCGATTTTTTTTTTATTTTTTGTTATTATCTGTGTAAAATTTTCTACAACTTTGTCCTTTACAGTTTTTTTCTATCTATAATAATAATAGAGATATATTGATTTCAAAAAATTGACACATTTTACTTTTTTCAAAATATCTAGTTATTACCCTTGACTTTTTCAAATATTTTGAAAGTGTCATTTTATTCGTCTTATAAAACTACACTTCTTTCCCCATTTAACCGTTTTTCTATCTCTTTTAGTTTTCGAGATCCCCATAGAGAACATCGAAAAAAACTCACCCTGTATATAAAAAATCACAGCCACATATGAAAACTTTAATTCCTTGTACTATTTTTTTTATTAGTGACTATAGTTTCGATATACCTGATCCCATATCAGGTTATAAATATCAATGGTTGCAAATTTTTTTTAATTTCAATCGTGGCTTCAATAATCGCAAGGATTATTTTTAAATTTCTCGCTCGGCATTTGATCAAATACTTTAGAAGCCGAATGATTTTTCTCAAACAAATAAAAAAAACATAAGTACAAGAAATGTTAGTTTTTATATGTGGTTGTTAAATATTTTTATTAGTCATTAAATAGAAATACTGCCCCATTATTTGCCGTCAAGCATTTATTTTAAGTAACATTTTAATACTCGTAACTCTCAGCGGAAGTCCACCAGCAACAGCAAATATATAGTGCGATCAAAATGAAACGGACAAATTATTTTAAACTATTAATAATTAGTGATGGGCAAAGTCTATTTTTTATTACTGCTAAATTAAGTATATTATAATTTTATAAATGATACTTATTATAAAAATACCAAGAACAACTTCCCATTTATTAGTAAACATAAATTTGAAGCCACTTTTTTGTTTTAATTACTTAAAATGACACATTTAATAATACTCGATTACTAATATTATTCGATTTTGCCCAACACTATTAATAATTATTTTCTAACAAAAAAAAAAACTCTGAGATTTTGCGTAAGTAAACTAATTTTATGTAAAGTAATCTAATTAATTATTAAGTGTATTTTCTTTAAATTACATTTCATAGTGTAATATGTTTCTCCAAGTAATTCAAGAAATTAAACTAAATTCTATAAATTCATGCAAACAATTGTTTGTCTACATATATTTATATTTACTATATTTAATGTAATTTTTTAATTAATCAGAAACATCAATGTGACGGCACATTTTTTTTCCTCAAAAAATTGTGCCATTGCTCTCATGTTTCTGATTTACCTCTCAAACTTCAAGAATATAATCCATTTTTGTTATTTTACTTTCCGAATAATCCAATAGTTTAATAATGATAAGCGATAAAATGTTGAAAATGTAACAATTTTTCACTTGTCTTATCAAACTAAAATAAATTGTTGCCAGTGATGAGTTTTAAGAAAAAGTTTGATAACTTGATTACATTTTTGTTTATACTCACTTTCCTCACTAATCCCCAGGGAGTAAATATATCACGAAAAAGAAAAGCAACCGTGTCTAAAAGTAACTCTCGAACTTTTTTTTTAATTTAATACGCGGACCCACCGCGAGGAATTTCACTTGAGCCGCGACAAACTCGTTTTGTTTTAATGAAATTTCTTCGTTGCGTTTAATTAAATAAGGAATGCGTTTCGGATTAGAGGAGAAGAATACGGCTTGATTTACGCCGGGCGCGCGAATAAATTTGTCCGGGGTAAAGAATTAGGAGTATTCTTCATATAATTTATTCGAGGCGGGCTTCAAAAAGATCTGGTTAATTGTGCGTGCGCGGATGCCTTCAAGCATCAATAATTTTCGGATGAGGTGGATTTAGCTCGAACAGGTGGAGAATGCAGACTTCCTGGAAACGCGAAGAGTGTTAAATAATTGCGTGTCTGTCTGTGGATGTACATAAATATTCTTTAAACATGAGACGATTTTTTTTATTTCAGATTTTATATTTTTCTAACATAATCCAACTTAGCGTGAAATTTTATTTTTGTCAAAAGGAAAAAATCTATTAAGGATTTCCCATTCTACATAAAAAAAAGAAACAACTAATTTTATTTCGTATTAGTAACTAAACATCTTTATTCAAATGAAACGATATGTACAATAACATATAAAATTAAAATTATGAATTGGCTATTGACGGGAGGTCTTTCAGCCTTATTTCTTATATTTTAATGTATTAATGCCCGTTTGCACCGATTTTACTTTAAGGCCTCCTTAGTTGGGGGAAAATCTAGTGGAAAGTCGGTGCCTAACTTCATGTCGTCTATTTTATTCTCGCTTGCTAACCTTGAAATCATAGAAAATTATTATTAATTTTAGAAAATCACAATTATTTGGGATAATTATTACCGTTATAAAAATTATAGTAATCAAAAGAAACTTTAAATAATATATTTATTTAAGAATGTATACATTTCACCATTTTTTTATAACATTATTCGTTCGCTTTCTCTACTTTATTCGTTATCTATAAATTTATAGGTTAGAATCAGCCGTACGTCAACGCTAAGAAAGCCTTAGTGAAGTTAAGCCGCCAACATCGGCGGCTTAAATTTAAGGAGACCTTAGACATCGTGCGCGCGCAAACCAAATGTCATAAGTTAAGGATTACTTAACACTAAGGAGTACTTAAACAAGACGGTGCAAACGGGCATAAATTAAATAATATCCTGTAGAAATTCCGCTATTGAATCATGATATTTATATATTTAAATTTATATACGTGTGTAATGTACTAAATACTTTTGTATTGTAAGAAATATTTGTCTTTTTAATAATAAAATTTGTTACAAAATGTAAAAAATAAAGCAATTTAAAGAAACTACAATATCCGCCATTTAACATACAGATAATACTTCCAACGTCATGGTGTTTTTATACAAAACTTTTCTCATAATATGCGGATGAGTCATTTTTGGCGGTAAACCGAAATTTCTTTTTCCGCGCGATTTTGGCACGCCGGTTGCGAATTCGAAAAATTGAACGTCTCTCCACACTTCATGGCGCACAAAAAGGAGGCTCGAACAGCGGATGCCAAGCAAAATGAGCGATAGTTTCGTCGAGATACCCATTTATTATGTGCTGATAGATATTATGTATATTTTAATCCGACATACACACAAAACAGATTTTGTAAATATTACTGAATTTAAAGTCTGAAAATTTGAATATATAGGGCAGGTACGTATTTTCTTTTCATATTTATTTAAATTATTGCTAAATTTTTAAATACAACTTTTAATCATAACCTTCCATTTATCATTAATCACTTTAGCTCTGGGCATTTTGACTTAAGAAAACACTTTTATTCTGCAAATAATGGAACAGTATTTCTATTTTATGAATAACAAAATAATTTAGGCAGAGACCTATTACTTATACTTATACTTTAAACAAATGTTCAATAATGGACATTTGCTGTTGCATAACAATAACATATGCAATAATTTTTGAATCGAAAATATTTAATGCAAAAGTGAATAAATCTTTTTTCCTACTATTCTTGATAGTTTAATTTAATAATTGTTTTAATACTTATAGATGTTAAGTTGCATTTTTTTATTAATATTAAGTTGTGCATCGAGAATTATATACGGATACAAAAAGTTGAAATTAACTTCGATCAATGTTACTCCACAACGGAAATAACCTAACCTAACTACGTATCAGTAGCCCGTGCATGGAATCCAGTCGAATCAACTAAATGATCCCATTGTGTTTATTCGCTATAAGTGTATACGTTTTACGGGGTGGAAATAATAGAATTTGTAGTTCTATCGCTTGTACCAATAATTCCCTATGAATAACAAGTAACTGCCTGCCTATTCATCCATGAATTTATTCAGACGAGTTGCTCGAACAACAAAGCGTCCGTTTCGAATATTCCGAATGCATATTCAAGCCCCTTGACCAACGAAAAGAGTCGGGTAATTGAAAAACGAAAACAACAAAAAAGTGGAAGAATTTTTATCGTTTACAAACTGTGAATGTGTCATGCTAAAAAAATAAATAAATTTGAATATAGACAATGTTTGCAGTTTTTTTATTTGTGATTAAACACTTCATGTAAACTCAAAAAAACTATATAGTTGAAACTAGTGATGGGTAAAATCTATTATTTCAATAATCGAATATGAAATAATCGATTATTTTTGATAATAGAATGAAAATTTTATCGTTTCTATGATTAAAAACTCATAGATTTTGATTAAAACACTTAGTTTGTTTCACTGATTTTTTATTTTTACTCAGACTAGTTTCGACCTTAGGTCATTCTCAGGGAGATATGACCTAAGGTCGAAACTAGTCGGAGTAAAAATAAATCATGGTACTTTCCCCGGTGAATACGGTCAAATAAGTTTCTGATTGAAAATTTAATAGGAAAGCAAAATGATTAATAGAAAAAATTGATTGTTGTCTTTTAAAGTTAAAACCGAGTATTTAGAAGAATATTATAATTAAGTGTGTTATTTCTTACCTTACAATGTGTTAAAATGATTTCTCCACACTCTTCTTCATTTTTTCAAACTTTGCGAATGTGCTGACGTGCTGGCACTTTGACGTTTTATTTGTCATTAAAATAATTATTAAAATCTCTAAGGGAATTTATCAGGTAAACGAAATTCTGTCGCTTATAAAATGAAAATCGGAGGTCCTACAATAAAAGTTTTATAACAGAAATTATTTATTTTCCAAGATCTAAAACTTTTATTTGAAACATTTTTCTATCCGAATTAAAAAATGAAAAATTGCTAAGAGTAAAGTTGCACTTAATGAGTTTTGATTCTAACCAAAAGCTTTTCAGATCATTCCACTGTTATATAAAGCTTAGATATAAAGTTTGGGCTTAATCCATTTAGCCGTTTTTGCGCTATCGCGGAAACATACAGACACACACACAGACATTTTTCAAAACTCGATGGAATGGACTCAGGGGACCTCAAAACGTGCATATTTGTTGAAATTGGCGGTTCGAAAATTTTCACGATCACAATACTTTCCCTTGGACAGGGGTCCGGGGAAAGTAAAAATCAGTGAAACAAACTAAGTGTCTATTAATTAAATATGTTTCACCACGATTTAAGTGAGAAATTAATTCAAAATATTAAAAACTCAACCTGAATTATTATAAATGCTGTTTCTATAACTATTTGAGATAATTTGGATTTCATCTTTCATTTTCTTTTGTATTTTTCAAATAAATCGATTCTTCAAACAATCGATTTTGCCCATCATTAGTTGAAACTATTGATTATTAGAAATAATTTTATGCTATACGTTTCAGAAAATGTATTTAAGAAACTCTGCTACAATAAATGTTCTTGGCTTATTGATTGGTGCTAAACGTAGAATGCCGAAAAATATTTATTTAGAAAGTGTTTGTTATATCCAAAGTTATCAGTGCATTCAGATAATTACTCCGTAATGATGCTTGTTTACAAAACCATTATCATATCCGAAAGGATGTTTTCCTTTCTTTTAAAAAAAAGTTTATTTAAAACGTTACAATAAACGCAGTTGTGTTTGAAGTGTATTGTTAGTAATTTTTTCAAACACCAAAGGAGGAATCCACTGCCCTTGCATGCAAGTAAATATATCTATTTAAAATTAAATATATTTTTATTTTCTGATATTTGTCTTTTATGGTATATCTGTTGGACAATAAAGATTATTATTATTAAATAAAAATAATTTTGAAAATAATTAATAAATTATTTCCTCTATAGTTGCTATGCTCTTTTTTTGATTTACTCATGCCCGTTTGTACCGCCTTGTTTTTTTTTTAATCTTTCTACCGTTAGGTGTAAGGAGACCGCCTTGTTTAAGTTATCCAAATAATTGTGATTTTCTAAAATTAATAATAATTTTCTATGATTTAAAGGTTAGAAAGTTAGAATAATAGACGATATAAAGTTAGGCACTGACATTCCACTACATTTTCCCCCAACTAAGGAGACCTTAACTACGCGGAGATTTTATATGAGCAATCCAATCTCAACTATTCCTTTCTTAACTTTTAAGGAACCCTTAACTAAAGAGGCCTTAAAGCAAAATCGTTGCAAACGGGGATTAATTGAATAATTAATTCATTTTTTTGTAAAAATTATTTGTTTTCTTTTTAGACACAAGTTAAATTGACAAAGGTATTTCATAATTTAATACTTTCCTTAAATGTTCCTTACTCTTTTTAAGCATTCCGGTTTTATAAATAAAATATAGAAAACAAAATTATCTAATGAATAGGATATTAGGGAAAAAATATTATTAATTTTAGAAAATCACATTTATTTGGAGTACTTAAACAAGGCGGTGAAAACGGGAATGAGTAAGTCAAAAATGATAATTTGTAAGAAATTAATTTTATTTAATTTATTTTAAACAACTACGACCAATAAATTAAATAAAATTAATTTCTTACAAATTATCGCTAATATCCTTAATAAATGCAAACATCTCATCACCATTTATTAATTCATTTTGTTTTTCTATATTTTATTTATAAAACCAGAATACTTTAAATAAGTAAGAAACATTTAAGGAAAGTAATAAATTATGAAATATCTTTGTCAATTAACTTATATCTAGAAAGAAAAAAATAATTAGCGGCGCTAGATATATTTATATATAAATAATATATAAAACAATTGTTTATTAAATAAAACACTTTTTCACTGTATAAATTGTTATACTATATAAAAAGTCTTTTATTTAATAAACTCAAAATGTATAACCAAGTGAAAGCCTTAACAATCAACAAATTAAAACAATTGTCTTGAGACATTAAACTATTTTTTTGAAACTATACACAATTGTGTTTTATTTTATCCAAACACTTATATATAAATGTTATTCTAATAATTGTAATGTAATTAATTGTATGTAATTATCGTCTGAATAAAGATAGGAATTCCTCCATTCATTCACAAAATACGTGTGATAGGATTTCGAAAGAATTTGGACTATTCTGTATGGATAATGTTCAGCATAATACTCTCGCCATCCGTGAAGTATCCTAGTTTAAGAGGATTTTCTATAAATTATAATAAATTCAAATCTGCTTAAATTATAATTATGAACATAACAGATACGTTAAATTTTACGTTTTCTCTTAAAGAATAGCCCCGATTATTTGATATGTATTAAAGATATATTCTGAATGAACACGCAAATTTGAAATCAGCAATCTAATTGTAGGAAAAAAAGACGATTTAATTAAATAATAATAATAATAATCTTTATTGTCTAACAATAACATAATAAACATAAAAGGACAAATATCAGAAAAAAAAAATACAAATCAATTCATTTAAAAGAAGTAAATCACTTACAGAAAATCACTCATCCAACTAGCAAACGTTAAAGAAGTTACACCAAGAGAACGTTACCGGCGTTCGGTTTTAATTAATTACGTAATATTGAGTAAGAGGGTTGGCTGTTTTAAATAGTGCGGCCAATTAATTATGTACGGGCATGAAAGAAGGTCTTGAAATATTTATCGAAAGAAGCCGCTAATTGGATCTTGCGTGTCGTTATAAATATATCAAACGTTGTCAGAAGCCGTCCTTAAAGACCGTCTCACCGCCACTGGGGTGCAATTACTAATGTTGTGACTGCGGAGGTTCCTATGGGAACACCTTTCACAAGATAACGAATCACGCTATTATTTATCGCACACATCAAACAAAAACAAGTTGTTATAAGCTGGAGAGTTGATTGATTGATTGATTAAACACCAGCCTACATGAAAATGTAAGCATTTCTGATATTGTACTTCACCTTCTAACTAACCACAGTTTCTACAGTTAATTAGATTTATTCATACTTGAATTTGTTATAATGATTGATTTTAGATAATTTCTATAAATGTTTTGATCGAAATTTTTATCGAAATAAAATAGGAATAAATATACTCCGCAGTTCTATCAATATTTTTGGTAGAATAATGATAATCACGTAACATATTTTTTTTATCTGTACATTATTCTATTATCTTTTTTGATTTCTTATTGAAGTTGGATCAAATATTTAAAAAAGATCTTTGTATCTATATGCTAGCAACCAATGGTTCTTGTATATAATTGGAATTAATTTTTTTTTTTAATATACAATGTATATTAAGGTTGCGGTTTAGTATATTGGCATATAACTAATTCGAGTTAGATTGCTGTTGTGATCAACGAACAATATTGTATTATACATTAAAGTAATCTTAAAATAAGCAGGAATTTTATCAGATAAATTAAAAATTATTTTAATGTTTAGTTTCTGTGAAAAATAATTATGAAAATCAATGAAAATTGATCAAATTTATAGCAAATTTTAAATTAACCAAGTGTTTTTTATTAAAATGCTTAATATGTACTCCTTTAATACAGTACAATCCAGTGGAAAACATTCCTGATACGTAAAATGTCGCTTTATTGAATTTATAAATTAATAGGGTTACCACCATTCATGGCTGAAAAAGTTATGGCTAACTTCTCTTCGGTTTGAATGTCCAAGTACCAAATATCTTCCTAGATAATGGACCTTCTCATTATGCAAATATTCTGAGAAATTTTCTAAATACCCATTTCTGCGACCGCTAGATTGGCAGAAGAAGCCAGCAACTTTAATCGCCTAAAACACTGGACTCCCCCCCCCCCCTAGATTTTTGCCTTTGGAGATGGATGAAGGCGTTAATTTATGCTATGAAAGTGGAAACAAAGTAATACAGAAAAACAAAATAAGGATATTAATAAAATAATCAAGGTGTGATAAAAAAAACCTCGTACTCAGGAAAGTTTTGGTAATCTTATATTCTGTTTATTTTATGCCTATCTGTGATTAGTGATAACATATTGTAATATTGATAAAAAATATATTATCAAAATGTATTTCTTTAACATCAACAATCCTGGAGAGAAATTCATTAACACTTATATTAAAATGTTTATAGTTTATTCACACGAAAAAGTCAAGCTCACAATTACACACAAGTTACAATTTTTCCAATGCGTTTGTGTTACAAAAATATATATATATATATATATATATATATATGTAGTGAAGAAGGTGAAATAGATTAAAAGATTCAGCAGTGTTTTGTTTTTGCACCTTTGTTGCGTTCCGAACTTATTCCTAGTTCGTAGGGTCCAAAACCACAATCACGAAAGGATGACTTTGCTTCTGACACAGGGTATTTTTTTAATAAGAATCCCAACCGTGAAATTATTATTATTTTTTACTGTTTCAATAATTTTTACTTTCCCCGGACCCCCTGTCCAAGGGAAAGTATTGTGATCGTGAAAATTTTCGAACCGCCAATTTCAACAAATATGCACGTTATGAGGTCCCCTGAGTCCATTCCATCGAGTTTTGAAAAATGTCTGTGTGTATGTCTGTGTGTGTGTCTGTGTGTGTGTCTGTGTGTCTGTGTGTTTCCGCGATAGCGCCTAAACGGCTAAATGGATTAAGACCAAACTTTATATCTAAGCTTTATATTACAGTGGAATGATCTGAAAAGCTTTTGGTTAGAATCAAAACTCATTAAGTGCAACTTTACTCTTGGCAATTTTTCATTTTTTAATTCGGATAGAAAAATGTTTCAAATAAAAGTTTTAGATCTTGGAAAATAAATAATTTCTGTTATAAAAGTTTTATTGTAGGACCTCCGGTTTTCATTTTATAAGCATTTATCTGATAAATTCCCTTAGAGATTTTAATTATTGAAATAATTATTTTAATGACAAATAAAACGTCAAAGTGCCGTCAAATTCAACTTATCATTCGCAAACGCCTCCAGTTTGCAAAAATGAAGAAGAGTGTGGAGGAATGATTTGAACCTATTGTAAGGTAAGAAATAACACACTTAATTACAATATTCTTCTAAATACTCGGCTTTAACTTTAAAAGATAACAATCACTTTTTTCTATTAATCATTTTGCTTTCCTATTAAATTTTCTATCAGAAACTTATTTGACCGTATTCACCGGGGAAAGTGCCATGATGGACACATCACCATTTTTATATGTTAATTTATTAATTGAATGTTTTTTTTTTAGGAAAACACGCATATTTTTAACTCATGTATTTTCTATTTAATATAATTTAATTACGAGAATTTTAAAACTAATGCGTTACATGCAAACGCGGATGACAAAACTAGACTGACTCGGGGTGTGCTGGATCCGATTTATAATAATATAAAAATACTTATTCAGCTTTGTCTTTAGAATCATAGGGGTTATTGATAAGGTGGATCCAACAATATACATATTTATTCGTGTAATTTTACATACTTAATTATTATTTACAATAAATGTATGTAAAAATATCTTTAACTCGAATTTTAATAATGCCTTGCTGGCTATTAATAATAATAGAAAAAGGGGATTTATTCACTTGATCACAGTTATTTAAATAAATTAAATAACATAAGTCAAATTGTCACAGTTGCTAAAGAGAAAATAATTTATTAATTATATTCAAATTCGTTTTTTTTTTTGTTGATTGTTAAGGCTTTCACTTGGTTATACATTTTGAGTTTATTAAATAAAACACTTTTTCACTTTGTTTGTAAAACTTGTTATTTTATTTTAGTGACTATAATTTCGAAGCATAGAGCATCATTATCAAACTAAGAGCAATTTACAAAAACAAATAAGTTTTTTATTTAATTTATTTAAATAAAATAACTGTGATCAAGTGAATAAA
The DNA here is from genome assembly GCA_963082785.1 of Philonthus spinipes. Taxonomy (NCBI): domain Eukaryota; kingdom Metazoa; phylum Arthropoda; class Insecta; order Coleoptera; family Staphylinidae; genus Philonthus; species Philonthus spinipes. The sequence goes on from OY720300.1 coordinate 4,848,059, forward strand.
TCCCCTTTTTCTATTATTAAAAGTTGGTGTTTGGTATTAGGGAGTGTGCAGATCCGCACTACACTTAGGCCTATTGCGCTACCTCACGTAGATCACTCGTCTTCAGTATTAAAAGATAGTCTAGATTTTACAATTTCTCAAAAAATCTGGAGTAAAATAATTATTTAAATAAAAATACTTGTCCTTTCTCCTACTTATTTTTTATTTTACTAGATATATTTCGGAAAATAATTAATTAACAATTGTATTAAAAGTTCTGGAAATTTATATTAATTACTAATTGTGTTTAATAAAGGAAAAAAAATGTAATAAAATGAAGGAATTTCAACAAATCACCTTTTATTTATTTAAAAAAAATATAAATTCGCATTCAGACTTTAATAACAAATAAAACCGGAAATGCGTCACTTTAATCCTTTCCAGCTTTCATCACATAAAGCACAGCCGTGTTTACATCCAGTGAATTATTGCCCAAACATCCTCTCATTTCTCCGCCACTACCGTTACAATGTCTCGCGAAATTCAGGTAAACATATAGATTTCACATTACCGATCCGGTGACATAATGACATGCGTGTAATACGGCTCCTTTTGCTCTACAAAAATAGAACGGGTGTGCAAAATCAATCGTTACGTAAATAACTAAAACTAAATAACCCGAGCCGTTACGTGCACTTGCGTGATGATGAATGCAATGTGCAGCTATTTGCTAATATTAGCGCTTTGTTAATTGGTTTCCGATAAAATTTCATTAAGAGCTGCTGGGAATTATAGATAGTTATTATACGGGATTGCGCAATAACGTTTTAGCGAGTTAATATCAAATCGATATGCAGTTTATTTTAGAGCGCCAGTTCAAGTAGAAGATACTTGACAATAAGAAATTATACTTAAAATAAATTTGATTTGTTTAATAATCATTTGTCTAATATCTTAAAGAACAACTTATCACATGTATATTTAAGACGAGAATTAACACATTATTTTGAGCGTTGAGAAAATATTTTGTAACCGACTGCAAGTTTCCAGCTATAAATCGCGCCTCCACTATTAATGCAATTATTACTATTGATAGGCAAAGTCGATCTTTTATTACTGCTAAATTAAGTATATTATAATGAATGATACTTATAATAAAAATATTAAAAATAACTTCCCATTTATTAATACTCGATTACTAATATTATTCGATTTTCCCAACACTAATTATTACTTGATTATTTAAATAAATGTAATATCTGTATAGACAACTTGTCCAGAAATATCGCTTATCATCGAAACTATTCTTCCCTTGCCTTCACGCAGCAGAGACTCCATTTTGACACACTGTATATTTGCCTATAATAAATTAAAATAATCTATTTCATAAACTGTATACACTTCTGAGATACTGCATCATTTTTAATTACTGAAGTTGAAGTATTTTTTTTTCTCAATTTGAAACCTATTAGAAATCATTTTTTATATTTATAGTTACTTCACTTTTTATGTGAAATATAATATGTTTTTAGATGTAAAAAATGTTTTAACATTTTATTGAACTGAATTAAATAAAAATAATTACTTTGACCTATTACAGCCTCTCTGTATTCCCCGAAATAAGAACATAATCTCTCATCGCAAATTTCCGTCTTCCTCAATTCATGAATTCATTACATCATTTCATAACAGTAGCATTCATAACAATTGAATCACCCCTTCATACGGACTTATAGGACAACATTATCAATCATGACCCCTTTTTTTCACATATTAAGACAAAGACAGTTTATTTAAAACTCAGACAGAAAGACCTCTGGTCGATAGCCATTTAACAATTAATTAATTTTTGTGTGATATACATAATCAATGTTTGTTACCTTATTGTAAACTTAATTGTTAATAAAGATTGTTATATATATAAAAATAATTTGAAAATAATTATATTCTCATTTTGTTTGTTGTCCCAATCAGGGTGATTGTTTCCACTTTTGTCTCTTTTTACCTGAACCACTTCGGACGAAATAATTATAATAAATGATATAAAAATCAAAATTAGTCAGAATAAGGTATTATTTTATTTTAAATGTATTGTAAAAAAAACTACGTGTTTATTTTTTTTTACTTAATTGTATTCGTTCAATTTTATAAAAGAAAACTTTATGTTTGAAGCTTTTTAGCTCCAAAATTTCCCCCCACTATTATTCAACCACTATCTTATTCACGTTATTTGTGTAATTTGATGAAATAAAATATTCGGTTAATTTCCAAAAATTAAAACTTTGTGTTTGACGCTTTTAATTTCCAAATTTATCAGCCACAATGATTAAATTATCATTGATGATCAATTTTCAATAATACCCTTTTCGCATGGATTGATTAAACAACTTTCTCGTGAGATATTGTTTTAGCGCTGAGACATTCAGATGTTTTTCTTAAATGCTGCTTTTCTCTTCATTTTTTTTTTCTTATTTAATTTTATCACTATTAAACTAATTTTAAACCACAATGAAATTAAACAAGGAAAATGTTTTGGCAATGATCAATAAAATTCGATCAATCCCTTTTTCCAATTGCGAAAAATACTTACACAGTAAGTTTTACAAACATCTATTGAAACAACTACTTCCCGAGCATTTACCCCGCCGGACATTGGATTACACAATAGTTTAATTTTACTGTAATTTAAATAGCTCATCTTTGTTTCATTTCATTTTATTTAATTTTAAACTAATAAATCTAGCGTATGGATAACTAGTGATGGTCATTTCGGTCAAGCTCGTCAGATGAGTTTTTTATTATTAAAGTTACTATTTTATAGAAAAGAAGGATTTTATAGGGCGAGGGGCATAAACCATAGAGAACTCTTAACTAAATATTGAATGTTTTGCTACCCATTGAAAATAATGTGTCTTTCTTATACAAATTATTCCACAATATGTTGACCAATTATATAGATTTGGTTTGCATGTTCCATCATTCCATAGTAGACAATCACCTGCTTTTAGTTTAGCAACTATTCGCGCAACTGTAGGCTTAAAATTACCCACCACCAATTTAAGCAGAAGTTTAAACAGGTGCGATATTTGTAATGAATCTCTTAAATTAATTTTTAAGTAAAATATCATTTTTGCTTAAATGTATTAAAACTCATTTGTTGCTATCTTAATTTTATTTACACTAATATGTTTTTTGTATTACCACACTAAGTTATGTTTCTAATTATTGTATTTGTAGTTACGTTTTTTTTTTTTGTTGTAATCCTTTTTAATATTATCTTGTAATTAGGGTAACTCCTGTTGAACAATAAAGTGTTATTATTTTTATTACCAAACACACATCCTGTGAAGGGTATACCGAGTGTCTGGGACATAGGATTTTAACATGTAAAATAAAATATGTGTAATTATTAGCTCTCCTATTAATTTAAAAAAAAAATCGTAAAGGAAACACCATTGTAAAATATTTTTATAATAAGTACCCTATCTTAATTGGAATAACTTAGATTATTATTCATAACAATTATATTATTCATTACAATTAATGAATTAATATCTGACTAACAAAATTATTTTCACTATATAAACAAACATTTATTTATGCAACGCCATGTACTTCTCACTACATGTTTTCTCCATTATATAAAATGATACGGAATTATCATGAAATCCAATGTTTTGTCGACATTTTTACACCCTGTATGAAACAATTTATGTTTGACATTAGCGAATGTGTATTCTGTATTCATTATATACCTGTACTCACACTGTACAACTATATTTAGTTTAGTTTATGCATATATATTTCTCTGTAATTAGGCTCTGCTTGTTGAGAAATAAATTATTATTATTATATGACATTTTTCAAACTCATAGTAAGGGTTTTTATTAAATGGTACATTGTTCATCTTATTTTTGAGATGGATTCTGGTACAAACGTAAATTAAGTGGATACATTTAATACAGTTTTTAATACTCAAAAAATATTTATTTATTAACGGCCAAGCCTTTTTGAATACAATATTTAACAAAAATATATAATACAATATATAGGTAAATATAATATAATACAAACACATCCCTCCAACGAATACCTTTATGAATCCACCCATATCCCAGCGTATATTATACTTAAGTAAAAAATTTGCCAATAATTCTGATAATCTACCCCTTCTTACAAAATTCTGTATTCCCCGTAACCCTAATATCCTTCCTAAATACAAACATCCTACAATCACCATTCATCAATTCATTTGCGCAAATCATTAGGACAGTTCAGCTAGCTAGCAAAGATTTTTCTTCAACTTCATCATAAATTCACGACAGGGCAGATAGCCCAGACAGACTAACACCTTCATGTATATTGATTATTTATATTGTTATATTGTTAAAATTATCTATATAGTCTGAATAAATATATATATATATATATATAAACACAATACTATTTATACTAAGAAGTACATATAAATTAACGTATTAAAATCATAATTATTCCTTTGCGATTTTTCTCTGAAATGAATAGGGAAGCAAATTACACATATTTAATTTTACATATTAAATTCCTATGTTCGCCCCTTATCCCAGACACTTGGTATATGTGTTTTTGAGTATATATATATTATTATCATCTTAATTTTTCCAAACGTTTAAAGTTCAATTAATGTGCGTATCTTTATTCGGCTTGCTCTTTTAACTAGAAAGTCGTTAACCGTGCAAAAGTTGTTCTATATACAAGGCGCAACTTTGGGGGGTATTGTGTTTAAAATTGTAAGGGAGAGCAGTCCCTCAACTCGTTAACCCTGGCCCCGAAGGGAGTCTAGTCTGTCCCTTACTCTACTCCGCTGCAAAGATCCACAAAACCGTTTCCACTGAAGGCTAAAAGAATGACCCCGCCGCCTCGCATTTAAATATTTATTCAACGCGGATGGATGGATGGCATCGATACAATGAAATCTCGTTTTATTAAATCAAAGTGTATTCATTTAATTAAATTATTAAAAATATATATATATATATATATATATGTCTATGTCATTTTTTAAAAAGTCAAGATCTCTAACATAATTGTCAATATCTGGATGATTAGATGCGATGAATTGATAGATGGTTGATTTTGTAGTTTTATATCTCCAAGTTTCGGGACATAAACATAAAATGTGTTTCTCGTGTTTTTTTAACACATCTTCGCAATAAATTAATGTTTCCTTTGTTTCCATTTCCACACCCATTTCAAATAACTTTATAACTACTTCCTGTACAACTATCCGCTCTTAAACAGCACGCGTAATTCCAACTTTTCGCTTCTGACTCGACTTCAAAAGAGCCAGGGAATTACACAATTTTCCCCCCGAGGCAGAATTTACGTTTGTCTAATTTGGATCTACTTATGAATACAAAACGCTTTCCTAAAACAATATTCCTGTCGGAAAACTGGCATCCCGCTGGTAATTATCAGAGAACTAACTGCACGCGTCTTTCAGTGAAGTTTTAGATTCTAACGCGTTCGCACTTGTGCTTGTGCTCCCGGAATCTTCTCTCATTTGTATTTTATTCGTTTTCCTCAGCTGTAATGGATCATAACGCAATTTGTAGATGTGAAATATTAAGCGTTGTGTTGCAAGTGTGCACGCGCTATTACGTGCGTTGTAAACTTGTTCGTTTTATGTATTGCAATGAAAGCGAATTGCAGGCGTTAAATTATAGTGCGAAATAAATGTATGTAGTGAAAAGAATTGTTGAATGGGACTTTAATTTTATATCATACCAGTTGCTTGTATTTTGTAATAGGTGAATTAATTACAAAGCCGTTGTTCAGTGGGTTGTTCACAGAAATTTATAATTCGATTCATAAATATAGTATTGATTAATTGTTATTATAACAAATATTCAAAAATTCATAAACCGGGCAATAAATGGAGACCAATAGTTTTAAATTTAAACTCACCTACATACAATATTGCTAAATGGTTCGTTAAAGAATTTAAACAACTCAAAATCAATAATGATTTCTCAGTAATTAATTCCTTTGATTTGTCCGATAAATTACAGAATATTTCTATGGAGTCCGACGAAATTTTGGTTTCTTTTGACGTTGAAGCATTATTCCCCAGCATCCCCATAGACGACACAATAATCATACTAAAAAACCTATTAATAAAAAATTCAATTACACCAAAAAAAAAAAAACAGAATTTTACATAAAGTTAACTAAATTAGTGATGGTGCGCATGCGCCACCCCTGACGCCCATTCGTTGTGTAGGGTGGATGAGGGGGTGTGCCGCGAGCATCAGCACTAGCTCCTCGACTACCAAGTTGAAACAGTTAAAATAAAACGTGTTATTGTTACTCTTCGGCACTTCTTGAGAACCATCCCCGTGAGCCCACCACCATCAGTGTTCACAGATGGACTGCAACGCATTTGAATTTAACAACAAAATCTATAAACAGACTTTCGGTACAGCAAAGAACTCACAATTAATAGACTAATTAAGAAACACATAAGGAACCAAACATTAAAATTGTCCACACATCTCATCCCTATTGAAGAAAATAAAAACAAAAAATTTGTTAGAATCGCATACAATCCAAAAACAAGTACACAAGTTATATATAAAGGTCTTGAATAAATTCAACATGACTCCCGCATTTTACAACAACAACAAATTAAAATCATTACTAGGCAATCAATTCACCAAAAGAAGCCATTTAGAAGAGTCTGGAATTTATTCAGTCACTTGTAATGAGTGTAATAAATGTTACATCGGCCAAACGCAGAGGAATTTATTAAAACGTTTTAAAGAACATATATATCACGTTAAGAATAAAAACGTAGACAAATCTGCTTTAGCTGACCATCACTTAAAAACAGGACATTATTTCGTTACAGATGATATGAAATTATTAAAATAATCGTCACACTTTCAATTAAATATGTTGGAGGCAATACAAATGTATGAAAATAAAGACAATTTACTTAATTTCGATTTAAGCCCATTAGAAAATAAACTTTTAAACCTTCTGTAAAAACCGCAAAATATTAATCTTCTGACCTGATCTAATCACCCCCCCCCCGCCCCTTAACTAGCGACAAAAATGTAATTACAATTAGGTTTTCCCGTTTTTACTCAATATTGTTCAGGTATATATAATTACGCATTTAGTTTGTAATTTCATTAGTTATTGATAATGAGTGCTTGGCACTCGAAATGTATATAAAAAAAATAAAAGTGAAGTAAGGAATAAAAAGTGTTTTAATTGTGAACAAATATGAATAAACTTATAAAAAAAACTACCAATAAAATAAAAAAAAACAAAAGTTTAAATTAAAAATTGGTTAATAACTCAAGACTAATCGAGAATTTAAAATAATTCAATTCAATCTATGCTATTATTTATTCAATTGATATTTTTTAATATAATAATAATAATATTTATTGAGGGCAGAAAGACCTATGATCGATAGCCCATGACAGACTACTAACACAAGTGTACATATTATTATAATAAATTTTATAAAATTTTGTTGTCATATTGTATGAATAAAGATGTTTGTATATATAATATTTATTGGTGTTAATAAATACACAAGTTACAATAATTGAAATTAGATGAAATAAATACAAATATATATAACCTAAGACATGACAATAATTAAAAACAAAACTATCACATTTATAAACAATTATTAAAGTTAACATAAAAATTTATAAAATGGAGTATTTCGTAAATAATTATTATTATTATTATTATTATAACAAAATTTAATAAGATCATAACGGCACTACAGATTAAAAATTCTAAATATTAAAAGATTTTAAAATTAAAGGATCCTCGACACCCAATACGGGTAAAACAGGATAAGATTAAGAAAGAAAAATTAAAGGATAAAAACTCGTTCCAGTTATAAAATGCATTTTTCAGCAAAAAAATAAAATATTTTTTAATTTATTTTCTTCTAAATTTTTCATAAATTGAGGTAAAGCGTTAAAAAAATTATTATGAATGTGTGAGGTAATATGTATAAAAAATAATTGGTAACGTTTCATAGTTATTTATTGTCTTTTTCCGACTAGTTTCTGTTTACAAAAGCTACATTAAAGAATTTTTACAAAATAAATGTTAACACAGGTATTTATCTTAGCGCAATGAGAAACTAATCTAAGAAATTTTATAAACCACCCGCTTATCTATGTGACGTATATGACGTCTGTATCGTCATATACATTTCAAATACTCTGTTTTTGTAATGGAAGATTTATATCAATATTTATCAACTGCCTAATAATAAATGTATGCTACTAAAAAAAATACTATAGTTAAATTGTGACAAAAAATATATTTAAAACAAATAAATATAACATAAATAATTACAATACATGTAGTTGTTAGTCTGTGATATCTTTTGATTACATCTAGTCGATATATTTAGGCAAAAGATGGCGCTTGCATCGTCTTCTATTTATTATGATTCTCTCGACCAGAGTGAAGTCTTTCTGCCCTGTCATGAATTTATGATGGTTATTATAAATCATATCATATTTTATTCCTTTCACCACTTTTCTATATATAAAAAATCTTTATTTCTGAGAGATACATTAAATTACATCACAATATTTACAACATTACACTCATAAACATCTAGTTATCTAGTTAAGCCTCAGAAAAAGACTATCGACATTTCTGCCTGTCTTTGTCCAGTTCTTGTTTTTTATTTAATCATCATGATTGCTAAGGTCACTGTCTAAGTTCTCTAAATTAATTTAAATGAATTGTCATTTTTCTATTTTTACACTAAATGTACATTTCGACCAAGGTAGATCGAGTGACACATATATATACATATGTGTAAAGGTGTGTTGAACTAGCGCCTCACATAGTTTCAACGCCCCCCTTGCTTGTTACATCCCTTTCAGTCATTCAGATCTCGTGACGTAGACGAATTCGAATATTTTCGCGCGTACACCGGCGAAAACAAGCATAACCTATTTTCATATTGCGTGCTTTCTACTTCTTTGTTTATGCCCATTCATTGTTTCATTATTTAGTTATACTTTGGTCTTTCAGCGACCATGCGAAATGGACGTCATGAGATCTCCCAATAAATTCCCCCCACTCTCAAATTTTCTATTCCATCTATCCTTTATACATATACTCAAGCGTCGTTGCATTTCGACCACAATGCGCTATAGTTTTTTTATATAAAATTGATAAAAATTTTAAAAAATGTTGTCAATTTCATATAAAAAACCATTGATAAAGAGCATATTGAGCTCGAATTGTACATCTAGTGTTAAAAATAAAAAAGTGAAGGAATGAATAAAATATTATTATATTATATCATGAAATTTCACATACTCACCAACAAATATCTTCGATTATGAATCAAGATAAATTGTTAGTTCAGAACAATAATAATCGAATTAGAAATTCCGATGAACAAGCTTTACTTAATATTAATTCATATAATTCGTAATCAATTTATTATAAGAGAAGATTTTTTTTTGTGCTTTACGAAAGAAAAAAAAATGGTATTAATAAAAAGTTGCATGTCTAATTGTAATAATTCCCTGGCGTGTACGGTTTATTTCCCGTTTGTGTGTGACTAGTGATGTATGTTATATTTGAGCTACGTACTCCCAAGATATGTTTAGAAAGATGTGTCATGTTCGGTCACGGCTGAAATATCATCAGCACCTGCCCTCCGAATTTCTCTCGTGGCTACCGTGCAGCGGTTCGCGCGCGCATCATTACCCGGGGATGATACACGTAATTGACTAAAACGTAAGTCAACCGCAAAAACAATACCACTTAAAACACAGATTTCCCATCCAGACATAAGGCCCCTATTTTTAGAGGCCTATTCTTAAACCGCATAACCGCGAAAAAATGCGGTCTTGGAACACAGACTAATCGTCTTCGCGGGCTAGACAAAACCGAAAACGCGTTCCGGGATTTAAATTGAATGTAATAATTGTTTTTTTTTTTGTTTAGTTTGAAAAGAAAAATATATATATGTCTATTACTCACAACGACAAGATTGGAGGGGGATTGTTTTTAGCTATTAATAGCTCACGCACGAAATTAAATCTATCTACATTTTGTTTTATTATTCTGTTAACACTGAAGAAACATAAACATACACATGTTATCGATGGTAAATAATCATAAAATAGACAGGGAAGTAAACACGAGGATTTTAATATAAACAGGTGCATGTGCTAATGGTTTCTTAGTTTATGCGGAGAACAAGATTGAATTTAAGAAATTGTTGTTTTAAAAAACGAGTTTTTTTTCTCCACTTTAATTCACATTTACAGTACATGATATAAATATCATGTCGATATACAGAGAGTTTTATGTAACACCGAACATACTAGAATGTACTCAATGTAAATTTTCCTATGCTCGATTTGTTCAGGAACGCGATGTGATTGGCTACGATTTCTAATGTCAACTATTATGTCAAGTGCAACATGTATAATTATGAATATTATACTTAACCGCAATGCATACCATAAAAATCTTATCCTTCTTTGTATACATTAAAAGATGTCCAACTCATCGTCTACTTCTGCTTTAAGAGCCAGAACAGTAAATATCACTTGCTTGCGATAACTGACAAGTGTAAGTCATTTTTGACGGAAAAGGGTGTAGTTTGGGTTGACTATATTATTTTTAGAAATATTAGCCAATCTCATCGCACTCAATGCTTTGATGCGTTTCTGAACAAATCGAACATAGGGAAATTTACATTGAGTACATTCTAGTATGTACACCGAACATACTAGAATGTACTCTCTGTGTGTAAGCATTCTGGACAACTTTGTCCATTTCTTCTTATCCTTCGTTTCGTCCTTCAAACTCCGCACGTGGATTCTTCAAGATATTTACGAACTATTTTTTTTTTCATTGTTTTCGATTTTCCTCTCCTTTCGGCCTGCTAATTTTCTCTCCTCAAAATAATCTAAAGTTATCTCAATAAATCTAGCTTTGGTTGTCAAGCAACCTATCCGAAAGCCATTGCAGTATAGTTTGAATAGTTAATTTTAGCAAAAAGTCAAGCTGTTGTAAATATTTGATTCAACACGCTGATTTTCGCTGGGAATTAGGCGCCACGCTAGCATTCCATTCCATCAATTGTAGTAATTCACGCGTGGGCGTCGAGCCGAGCCATAAATAAGATCTAAAATTGGTCTTTCCGAGTAGTTAATCATCGCCGCTTTTGCACCCACCCAATGAAGAACTCATTTCTTATGAATATTAATAATAACCACATAAATTCAAACGGTTGTGCGGAATGTTAATCCCCACAAATTCAATTCCAGATTTGTGACGGAAACTAGTTTTTGGGTTTTGGAGAAATGATTGTTGTGTGTGATTCATCTTTTGAAAGTTTAGTATTTTCGTGTAGAAATAGGAATGTGTGGACTTTGATATAACAGTTAGTTCAATTTCAGTCGCACCCGGCTTTATTAACCACCGGATTAAATTGTGTTTTGCGAAATAGGTAACATCCCTCGTTGAGGCGAAATTGGGGCGATTAAATTACTACCTTGAGAGACTGTAAAGGCCGTTCCGTCATCAAGGTTGGAAGTCAATCGATAAAGGACGGTTTCCAAGTTTTCGTTTTGTTTGATCCAATATATTCATGAACTTCAATTAGAACAAAAACGTGTAACGATTTATATTAATAAAAAGAATTATATAAATTATAATATATATATATATATATATATACAGAGAGGTTTTTTTTTATCAGTATACAATAGGTGAAGTGTATACCTGTAAAAAAATGCGAGTCAAACGCATTAAACCGATTAATGTGTGTATGTTTAGTTGATTATTTGGCATATGTGTGTTCAGTTGCGTGTTATAGGCAACTAAACACACATACATTAATGCGTTTGACTCGCGTATTTTACAGGTATACATAGGGGAAATGTATACTGATAAAAAAAGCTCTCTGTATATATATTCAAGCAAAAATAAGCATTTATAACATTCTCCTTTTAAGTTTTATATATACTTTATTCAGATAACATTACATAAGCTTATATATACATTTAAATTTACTTAACAAGAACAAATATTGTGTTAGTCTGTCGGGGCTATCGACCTGGGGTCTTTCTGCCTTGTCTGAATTTATGGTTATTTGCAATAAAAGTAGCTGAATTATCTTGCGTTGTTTTAATGATTTCATGAATGTTGAGGAACTAAAATATAATATTTAACAAAATTAAATTATTTCCACACAAGCGACCATTGTAAAATTCAACAAGTGTTTAACCAGGGTTTATCCCAGTTGTATAAACCAACTTCAAACATGTGTTAAATTTTACAATGGTCGCTTGTGTGGAAATAATTTAATTTTGTTAAATATTATTGTTTTATATAAGATCACCTGCCAAGCTTAAGTCAAATTATTTTTCTGTTGCTTAAAAATATTTGACAACAGTTTGAAGCAATATTTCAATATTACTATAAAATATTTTTTTTTGTAAAATACCGATAAATTGAAATTATAACTGTTATTTTTATTGTTTCCACTGTTGTTTCTTTTTACCTGAACCACTTCGGGCTTCCCTTGTTATTAATATAACTGGTATGTTATCATAATGTTAACGGTTATTAATATATTTTTATATTTTTAATTAATACTTGAATGTAATAACAAGTTACGTGATACTTTTAAATATATTGTACTTAAACATTGTGTTGTTTTTATGTGTTGTATTTTTTTTTTTCAGAGAATGTTATTCAATTTATTTATTCATATTCTACTGATAAGCTTTTTTTCTAAAAATGTACATTTATCGAAAATGAATAACACTTATATTAATTATTTGGAGTAAAATAGTAGAGATAATAAATCCAAAAATATTCAAAAATCCCGCCACTGGTTATTTGACAGTTTATAAACGAAGCTAACCTCTTAAACCTTATACAGGTTTGAAGTATATGAAATAATTGTGCGCTCGAGCACTTCATAGCTTTGCACGAGTTTCCCGCCAAATTTTGGATACGGCCCTCTAATTTCCACATCTATGGTGCGTACCCTACTGAACTTAATGCCAACAGAGAGACAAACAAAATTACTAAAGGCAGTGTATATTACCTTAGAGTATGAAGAAATATCAAAAGAATTAACAAAACACAAAAGAAAGATATAGAAAAAAATTAACACACTATCTCAGGAAATTATATTTTTTTATAACTGCGCCAAAGTTATTAATTAATAACATTATTTATTGAATTAAGGATTTAATTGTTTAATCATGTTTCACCAAGTGAGAAATTAATTTAAGAGTAGCTTAAATTAAATTAAACACGAATTATTGGCTAATTCTATTCTACTTGGTATAAAAAAAGTTGTGTTTTTTTTATATCAAAATAGAATATATACTTGATATGTATTTATTTAAATAAAAATAGAGTTATCCTTTCTCCTACTTATTTTTTATATACAGGGTGTCTCAGCGTGCTCGCCGAGTAGCTTTACGGCTAAATGGTTTATTTTTTTCAAAATCGGCTTTCACAGGCGTATGTAGGTCTATTAGGACCACATTTTAAAATTAGTTTCAAATATACAGGGTGTCCCATAAAAACATGGCGTATCATAGTTATATTTTTTCTAATGGAATGACCTATATTTTATATTATTTTCAGATTCTACATCAAAAATAAAGTTAACATTTATAATATATTCATATGCCTAAACCTAACAATTTTTGAAATATTTAAATATTTTTGGAAAAATTGACGTTTCGAAAAAAAAATCATAACTCTCAAATGGATGAATGAAAACAGATGAAATTTTGTACCAGTATATTAGACTAATGGGTAAATATTTTAGGCTATTTACAGGAATTTAAAATCTTAAGATGTTTTGATAATCTAACGTAACTCCAGAAACACATTCAAGGTAAAATTTCATGCTTATTTTAAATGGCACACCCTATATCTAATAGCCCAATCTTGTAGGAAATTATATTGTCTTTCAAAAAGTATAAAGATATTTTTTACCTAAACCTAATAGTTTTCAAGATATATGCATTTTCGTTAACTTTTGACATAATATTTATTATTCATAACATGGAAAGTCGATACAAAGCGCCATCTATTGTTCAATATAATATTTATTGTTATTATTCCATAAAGGCAAGAGTTTAGTTATTGTTTATAAATAAAGTCAGTTGACCCAACAAATGATTTTCGAGATATTTCCTAAATTAATACACTAGTTTTATTAATTGTGAATATACTAATTGCATTATTTATTTACACATGTGTAAGTTATTTGATAAAAACTTGTTAGAATTGTAAAACAAATATAACGAAATACATCAAATAAATTGACGAAATAGTATTAAAAGTAATTTATAATACATTTTCAAAAATACTACCATCGAATACATAATTCAATTTTATTTTAAATGATATTTTGACATTTCTCAGCATATTAGGTATAATTGATCTAAATGTATTATTAATTTATTAATTCTGCTTTCTATGTATTCTTCCAATTCATTGCTTATTAAACCACCTTTTTTGACAAATATTCAATGGAATTAAACTTGTAATTGTGTCTCCTCATTATTAGTTACTGTATTCAAGGTAGTTTTTTTTTTCAAATACTTCATACTGCCTACAGTTTTGAATGTATTTAAAACTTCCTCTACAGTCTTCTTATTAGGATGTCTTCCATCAGAGAACATTTTGTACACTAAGAGACAATCTTAATAACTTTACATTATTATTAGAATCATGTTAATTCTTTCATTTAAAGGAACATTATTTTTTCAATTGTTAGTAATAATACGAATGTGTTAATTAAATTTGCTTATAAACAAAAGCCTATTAGAATAACTGGCAATAATAATTATTAAATTAAGCAATAGATGGCGCTTTATGTTATATTGCCATATTAAAATAATAATGATAATGACGAAAATTTACAAAAATAGATATATCTTGAAAACTATTAGGTTTAGGTGTAGAATACCTTTATACTTTCTGAAAGACAATATAATTTCCTACAAGATAGGCCTATTAGATATAGGGTGTGCCATTTAAAATAAGCACGAAATTTAACCTTGAATGTGCTTCTGGAGATATGTTGAATTATCAAAACATCTTAAGATTTTAAATTCCTCTTAATAGTCTGAAATATTCACCCATTAGTCAGATATACCGACACAAAATTTCATTTGTTTTCATTCATCCATTTCAAAGTTATGATTTTTTTTCGAAACGTCAATTTTTCCAAAAATATTTAAATATTTCAAAAGTTATTAGGTTTAGGCATATGAACATATTATGAAAGTAAACTTTATTTTTGATGTAGAATCTGAAAAAAATATAAAATATGGGTCATTCCATTAGAAAAAATATAACTATGATACGCCATGCTTTTATGGGTCACCCTGTATATTTGATACTAATTTTAAAATGTGGTCCTAATAGACCTACATACGCCTGCGAAAGCCGATTTTGAAAAAAATAAACCATTTAGCCGTAAAGCCACTCGGCGCGCACGCTGAGACACCCTGTATATATAAATCTTTATTAGCAGATTATTTTTAACAAAGTAATAATAATAAATAAATACAATAAATAACTAACATAAAAATAAATTCTTCTGCCAATTGGCTATCGACCGTTGGTCTTTCCGCCTGATTTTGTAGGCGTCTGTCCTTGTCAGTTGCTGTGTCAAAAAGGTTTTGATCGCTAATGTCGTCCATTGTCTTATGAAATGAATTTACTCGTCGTGATCTTATTTTTTATTAAACTAGATATTTCGGAAACTATGTTTCCATCTTCACTACTGAAGATGGAAAATATATCTAGTTTAACAAAAAATAAGTAGGAGGACGACAACTATTTTTAAATAGTAAAATAATCTTTGCTTCTCATTATCGTTCTTTATTTTCTTTAGACTACTTTCGGCTTGCTAGGCCATTATTGATCAACGTTAACCTTCCCTCACACTTTAACTTTATTTTACGGAATTCTCCATTATAATTGTTTACATTATATAATAATTTACATACTTGTGTATGTTCAGGTAGGTTTTCCTAAACTATTAATAATTAATAAGTTTGAATTAATAACTATTTTTCTATAAATTGGCATAATTAAAAACAAACATTATACACACAACATAACCTCAAATGCGCCTCATAGATTTAGATTCTCAAACTTTACATAATCGGGGTTATTCCTTATCGAAAATGTTACGTTTAACGTATACGTTATTAAATAAATTCACAATCTATGAATAAATGTCTATTACAAAAGTTGCTTAGACTGTGATGATTAAAATATCGTACACGTTAAACTTAACATTTTCCTTACAGAATAGCCCCGAATTTCTATTTGATTTCACATATTCTTGTCGTTTATACTGATGATGGCCTAACAAGCCGAAACGAGTCTAAAGAAAATAAAGAACGATAATAAGAAGTACAGATTATTTTCCTATACTAAAAATGAATTCCTGCAACTTATTACAACTTACAGCAATTTTTATTTAAATAATCTCCACAACCAACAAGAAGATTACTTGATATGAAATTAGAAAAAGTTTGTATATCTGCCAATAAAGATTATTATGTTGTAAACTTGGACTATTTTTTGTCATTGCTCAATAAATTAATATTGATTAAAATTTCATTATAACTATTTGACCATAAAAAAATTCTTTATTATCAAACATAAAGTTTTCTTTTTATTTTCTGAAAAGCCATTAGTGATAGTGCAGGAGATAGAGAATTTGAAGAAAATGTTTTCAACAAGCCAACATTGACAATAATTAGTGTGCAAATAACAACACGAAACAATAATAATTTAATTTTGTATAATATAACTGCTTATATCGATCCCAAATTCAAATTCCCCACATTAACGATCCATCAATTCATCTCATCTAATCACAGTGACTCAGACAACGACGTTAGCAAACATGACGTTTAAAAAACTGACATGAACAGGACAAAGAATTTTGCTTTATTGTAACAGACAGTATTATAACATATATTAAAATGTAAACACACACCTCATTGTACAAAATTCATAAATAAAGATATTTATATATACAGGGTGTCTCAGTGTGCGCGCCGAGTAGCTTTACGGCTAAATGGTTTATTTTTTTCAAAATCGGCTTTCGCAGGCGTATGTAGGTCTATTAGGACCACATTTTAAAATTAGTTTCAAATATACAGGGTGTCCCATAAAAGCATGGCGTATCATAGTTATATTTTTTCTAATGGAGTGACCTATATTTTATATTTTTTTCAAATTCTACATCAAAAATAAAGTTAACTTTCATAATATGTTCATATGCCTAAACCTAATAACTTTTGAAATATTTAAATATTTTTGGAAAAATTGACGTTTCGAAAAAAAATCATAACTTTCAAATGGATGAATGAAAACAAATGAAATTTTGTGTCAGTATATCTGACTAATGGGTGAATATTTCAGACTATTAAGAGGAATTTAAAATCTTAAGATGTTTTGATAATTCAACATATCTCCAGAAGCACATTCAAGGTTAAATTTCGTGCTTATTTTAAATGGCACACCCTATATCTAATAGGCCTATCTTGTAGGAAATTGTATTGTCTTTCAGAAAGTATAAAAGTATTCTACACCTAAAGCTAATAGTTTTCAAGATATATCCATTTTTGTTAATTTTCGTCATTATCATTATTATTTTAATATGACAATGTAACATAAAGCGCCATCTATTTCTTAATTTAATAATCATTATTGGCATTTATTCTAATAGGCTTTGGTTTATAAGCAAATTTAATTGACACATTCGTATTATTACTAACAATTGAAAAAATAATGTTCCCTTAAATTAAAGAATTAACATGATTCTAATAATAATGTAATGTTATTAAGATTGTCTCTTAGTGTACAAAATGTTCTCTGATGGAAGACATCCTAATAAGAAGACTGTAGAGGAAGTTTTAAATACATTCAAAACTGTAGGCAGTATGAAGTATTTGAAAAAAAAAAACTACCTTGAATACAGTAACTAATAATGAGGAGACACAATTACAAGTTTAATTCCATTGAATATTCGTCAAAAAAGGTGGTTTAATAAGCAATGAATTGGAAGAATACATGGAAAGCAGTATTAATAATACATTTAGATCAATTATACCTAATATGTTGAGAACTGTCAAAATATCATTTAAAATAAAATTGAATTATGTATTCGATGGTAGTATTTCTGAAAATTTATTATAAATTACTTTTAATTCTATTTCGTAAATTTATTTGATGTATTTCGTTATATTTGTTTTACAATTCTATCAAGTTTTTATCAAATAATTTACACATGTGTAAATAAATAATGCAATTATATATTCACAATTAATAAAATTAGTGTATTAATTTAGGAAATATCTCGAAAATCATTTGTTGGGTCAACTGACTTTATTTATAAACAATAACTAAACTCTTGCCTTTATGGAATAATAATAATAATAAATATTATATTGAACAATAGATGGCGCTTTGTATCGACTTTCCATGTTATGAATAATAAATATTATGTCAAAATTTAACGAAAATGCATATATCTTGAAAACTATTAGGTTTAGGTAAAAAATATCTTTATACTTTTTGAAAGACAATACAATTTCCTACAAGACAGGGCTATTAGATATAGGGTGTGCCATTTAAAATAAGCATGAAATTTGACCTTGAATGTGTTTCTGGAGTTACGTTAAAATATCAAAACATCTTACGATTTTAAATTCCTGTAAATAGCCTAAAATATTTACCCATTAGTCTAATATACTGTTACAAAATTTCATCTGTTTTCATTCGTCTATTTGAGAGTTATGATTTTTTTTCGAAACGTCAATTTTTCCAAAAATATTTAAATATTTAAAAAAATGTTAGTTTTAGGCATATGAATATATTATAAAAGTTAACTTTATTTTTGATGTAGAATCTGAAAAAAATATAAAATATTGGTCATTCCATTAGAAAAAATATAACTATGATACGCCATGCTTTTATGGGACACCCTGTATATTTGAAACTAATTTTAAAATGTGGTCCTAATGGACCTACATAGGCCTGCGAAAGCCGATTTTGAAAAAAATAAACCATTTAGCCGTAAAGCTACTCGGCGCGCACGCTGAGACACCCTGTATATATAACTGCTTAAGTCAAATCATTTTTCTGTTGCTTAAAAATAATTGACAACAGTTTGACGCAATATTTCAATATTACAATAAAATATTTTTTGTAATATTGTTAATGTTTTAGTCAAAGTCTATTAATATTATCCAGTTTATAAATCCCGATAAATTGGAATTATAACTGTTATTTTAATTGTTTACACTTTTGTCTCTTTTTTTAAAGAAAATGTTTTCAACAAGAATATTGACAATAATTAGTGAGCAAATACAAACACGATTTGAAATAACAGCATTTGCTCATTTTCTTTTTCTAGTGTAACTTATTTTATAAATCAAAAAGATTGTAAGGGGCAGTTGTACACTTATTCAGTACAGTCAGATGTCTATATAAGAGCTGTATGATTAAAAATATGCCTAACAAAACTTAAAGTGTTTTAATTATATATTTCAATTATTTTTTTCATCGCTAGAGTCGACCAGTTGGGTTAATTTTTATTTTGCAGTTTCCGCTACTGATATTAAAATATGTTATATATGTAAAATTGCTCTATACTTTTTTCTCATTTATCACTTGGTAAAACATATTTAATAACCGTTTGTTATAATGAAATCACTTGGTTTTGTTTTAGTAAAACAAAACCAAGTGATTTCATTATAACAAACGGTTATGTAAAATTGTATTATTCTGTTTATACGTGATTTACAGTCATGCTATTTATCTAAATATTTTGAATATTGTTATTATTCTGTATAAAGGTGATTTACCGTAAATAAATGAATTGAAATGAAATTATTACACACAAGGTGTTTTGATTTCTCAATAGAAGAGATCATAATAATTGCAAGAAAAGTAAATTGAGTAGAAAGTAGCATCCCCATCATTCCGCACACAATTAAGTCATCGCTTGTAATAATCGAATAATGTAAGGTAATAAGCAAATATCAACGTGTAATTATGCTCAAAGGTTAATCGTTAATCTCGCCGCGGTGGAATTTTTATTTCCACAATCCGTCGATTTGCGAGGAACGGGAAATGTTATTATAAAGATTTCAGAGCAAATTATCCGCGCGTGCCATAAATCACGATTACGCATTGTTTTGTAGCATATTAATTCATCACGCTAATAAAAGCGGACAAGATGTAAACGTAAATAGAGTGAAAATTGTAAATTATTTTCATGAGTGAATGTCATAAAATGAGCTTTATTACGTATGCGGTTTTTTTTTGTAATTTATTTCACGAAACGCGGGTGTAGATGTTAATGGGTGATAATGTAGCAAACGTGATAGTTTTCGTATAATTTGATTGTTATAAAGTGATTTTTATGAATTATGTGGAATCCACCTGAAAGCTTGATTTATGATTTAAAATTACATGCGCTTTATTACCTTATTGCTTATGATTAATATTGATTTATGCGGGTTTAATAATAATATGCAGATTTGAAGAAATAAACCAAGTAAAAACAAGATTTTATGATTTCTCAAAACTTTTTATGTGTATTTAGTTTAGCTTATGTAATAAATTATATTCTTAAAGTTATTAATGAATCCAAATATTTAATAATATACAAGGTGTACAGAAAATGAGTGAAAACCTTCAGGTAACTCAATTCATTAATTAATTTTTAATAGAAAATCCAAATAAAAAAATGTTGTATGGTTCTTCATTGAGGCTCACGAGGTCTTCGGAATTTTAAATATGTGACTATAAATTAGTATTGTTTTTTTAATATTTTGTAAAAAATCAATAGCATTAACAATCAATTAGACACGTGTATAATTCCATTGATGTAAATGATTAATAAATCGGATATTTTTACAATTTTATAACTTCATCAGAAGCATTATTTTAGTGAAAATAGATCTGGCAACGACGCACGCTCGTTTGTAAAAGAAAAGGTGTATGCAACACCTCCAGCGGATGATGTAGCAGTTATAAACAGGATAAATGCACACTTGTTTGATCCAGCGTTGCCAAATGTATAGTTATTTTAAGTGGCCCGTGAGGCTTAAGGAAGGACTTATTTTCGTTAATATTTTTATCTAAAAATTAGTCAGAGTCACGCTACCTAAAGCTTTTCACTCAATTTCTGTACACCTTGTATAGGGTATTCCATTTGATAAAAGGTAACTTTGTTTTGATTTTATCAAATTAAAAAATGGTGATTGTCCATCATGGTACTTTCCCCGGGGAATTCGCTCAAATGAGTTTTAAAATAAACACTTAATATTAAATGAAAAGTTATTAATTGAAAATTTGAATTCAATTATTTAGAAGTTATTGTTATTTCTTACCTTACAATGAAAGTGGGGATAGTACATCACCATTTTTTTTCAAATGGGACTGTATTTTGATGTTTTATTTGACATAAAAATAATTATTTCAATAATTAAAGTCTCCACAGCCAACATAAAGAAGATTATAAAAATAATTGTTCATTTCTAAGGGAATTTCTCAGGTCGATGAAACTCTTCCGCTCATAAAATGAAAACTGAAGATCCTAAAATAAAAGTTTTATGACAAAAACTATTTATTTTTTCAAGATCTACAAATTTTATATGAAACGTTTTTCTTTTCGAATTGAAAATGAAAAATCACCAAGAGTAAAAATGCACTTAATAAGTTTTTATTCTAACCATGACTGTATTAAAAGACTTAGATATAAAGTTTGAGTTTAATCCATTTAGCCGTTTATGTGCTATAGGGGAAACAGACATTTTTCAAAACTCGATGGAATGAACTCATGGGACCTCAAAACGTGCATATCCGTTGAAATTGGCGATTCGAAAATTTTCACGATCACAATACTTTCCCTTGGACAGGGGTCCGGGGAAGGTAAAATAAGTACCAAGAAGTTATTAATAAAGAACCCACTTCGTGATATTATTTTGTTAAATTAGTAGGATTGCATTATCCTTATTTAAATTTTTGAATCTTGGGAGGCATTCATTCTTTCATTTATTTCCCGATTATTTTTTTATGTAATGCATTTGTATCCATTAACCACATGTAAAACTATCCTAATTTAAACGATGTTTTCTTTTTGCTTCTTCTTCTAAGAAACATATGTGTGAGTTACACGTCATGTTCGTTTTTGTTATTACTGGGTTACTTCAACAAAAATAATACCTAATTATATCCCGCGTTTTAGGAATCCGTGATTGACAGCAACTTTGCTTACGCAACTGCGAAACCGTGCTTGTATTTCCAACAACACACACAATCCCATAAATACTACAATAAGAAGGGGAAGCGTTTATAAATGTTAATTCTGTTTTTATTGCACACTGTTCTTCGATAAATAAATGATTTGTTTACGCGGATCACAGAGTGGGATTTCGCAGCGTGAGCGCGCATCTTGATTAATGTTGTTTAGTATTTTATTTAAATTTGGATTAAATGCCGAGTGCATAAATTGTTAACTGGCTTGTTGTGTGTGTGTCTTGGGAATTTATTAATAATAGACCGGAATAGATGGCATAGAAATTCTCAAGCACTATTAATCAGTCTGTCTGAGTTTTGTAACTGTTTGCACGCTATTATTACGCAGAGTAATTTTACACTTTTTAAAATTAACAATAAAAAAATAGACATTTTTCAGTTTGATTATACAAAAATGTTAAGTAAACGAGGAATTAACATAAATATCGATCGCTTGTTTTTAACACTTATTGGAAACAAGAATGTATAAAAAATTGTCCAATTGGACAGGGTCAGTATTGGCATAGTAAACATTTTGGAATCTCCAATTTCAACGGATATACACGGTTTGATGAACACATAACCAATTTTTCTATTCAAAATATAATGTACTTTCAGAATATATTTTTAATAATAGAAAAAAATGATTTATTCACTTGATCACAGTTATTTAAATAAATTAAATAAAAATAATTTTAAAATAATTAATTAATTAATACATTATTTTCCCTTTAACAACGTTACTTATATTACATAAATACTTTAACAAATGTTAAATAATAGACACTTGCTGTTGCATAACAATAACGTATTATATAATACAACAATTTTGGAATCGAAAATATTTAATGCAAAAATAAAAAAAATAAATAACTGTAACGTAATCTACAGACAGGTGTTTCGGGATATATACAGTGCATTTTTTATCCAGGCCTCATAGGGATTTACATAGGAAAATCTTTTCGTCGTGTTAATGGTTTTTCTATGGTATGGATTTTGATCAAATTAAACACACATTTAATTTAGAGTAATATGTACAAAATTCAGTAGTTTTTAAACTATTTTAAATGCGTTTTATGTTTTTAAAATTGATTTTAAATGATAATAATTTTGAATATTTTTTTAAATAGTAGGCTTAGTTCACTGACATCAATCGTAATTGTCAAAGTGTTCCAATTTATTGTACTCCTTTTATTGAAAGAATGTCGGTTTATACCACCCAAGAAAAGGTTAAAATGGTGATGGAATACATAAAAGGGCTATCCAGTAGACAAGCGCGTGATCATTTCTTTGACAACTTCAGTAGATGTCAGAGAACTAAGCCTATTAGTTAAGAAAATATTTAAAATTATCATTATTTTAAATCACTATTTAAAACATTAAATGCATTTAAAATAATTTAAAAACTGCTGAACTTTGCACAAATTACTCTAAATTAAATGTGTGTTTAATTTGATCAAAATCCATACCATAGAAAAATCATTAACACGACGAAAAGATTTTCCTATGTAAATCCCTATGAGGCCTGGATAAAAAAATACACTGTATATATTTAATTCAGAACTATGTGACGCACACAACTTCACATTATTTTTCAGCGTTTGATGGGAACTGAAACGATTGAAAGTCGATCACATCCAGGTTATTTACGCGATAAAACCTCGCCCTTTGATTTCGTCTCTCGAATAATTCCCTTTTGAACAGCTCGTGTTTTTTCCAATACTTTCAAAAAGTTCATTTTACCTTTGTTGCGCAAAACAAACAGTCCAGGACGTGTTCCATAATTAAACATCCATGCAGTGTCATTAGATTTTTGCGCTTTTATAATTTGAAACGCGTGTCTCTGATTGGGGAATTATTATTAATGGATAATTATGTTTAATAAAATACCAATTATTGATCGTTACAGAATTGCTTAGATTTAATTGTGGATGAATAATTATAAAATGTAATTACGCTGTAATTTATGTAATGATCAAATGTTTTGAAAATCATAAGTGACTAATAGTGTGTAGATAATTATTTTGTTATTTCCTTTAATAAGGGTGATTATTTATTTTTATAAATTTACAATCAAATAATATAATGTTTTATTCTTTTCTTCACTTTATTTTTATTTTTACTAGAGATGGGCAACGTCGATCTTTTCGATTTTTTTTTTTGTCACTGCAAAATGAAGTTTATGACAATTTTCTTAATGTTATTTATAATATTAATATTGGAAAGTTTTACCTATTGTTTAATAAACTCTATTTTATTGTTATTTAATAACTTTAGCTACTTAAAATTCGTTATTCAGAAATACTCGATTACTAAATTCACTCGATTTTGCCCAACACTAATTTTTACCACTAAATGTACATTTCGAGCTGTTCTTTATCATTAGCACGTGGTGCTTGAAATGTACATTTAGTTGTAAAAGTAAAGAAAGGAATAAAATGTTATTATTATTATGCGTGTAAATACAAACCCATCCCCTTCCTCTTTTTCTCATATCTCAAGAGTCAAATCATCGCGTCAAAGGGGGAATAAAAAAAAGAACACATCCAATCTGCATTTTCATTTTTCATTCACGCTTTTCTATTTGTTTCAGGACGTTCTACACACGATATGTCAATCCAGCGGGCAGGTCCTCAGGATCGTTATATTTAAGAAAAATGGAGTACAAGCCATGGTGGAATATCCTTTTTTTCTCATACTAACAGCCCCATTCTTGCTTGTTACGTTTTATCGCGCCCAACGCGTCGTGAAAATAATCATTTATTATGTAGGCGTTGCTGTTTGGAATTCGAGCGTGTCACACCGTGTCGATGCGTTTTTTATATGGCGATATTAATGTTATTCATTCCACGAAGAAATTTCTGTAGGAAATGGAATGAATGATTCGATTTGTCTATTTTGAATAAGTTATACGTATAATGTACTTAATTAAAATAATTATTTCTATGCACAACTACGTAGAGAGTTTTTTTTAATTGTATTTCACACTAAAAAAAACTGTTGAAATTGATTTTTACAATATTCTCTTGATGTCAATTTCTTATGAGCTTGGCCTAATTTCATTCAATCTAATTCGTTGACGATGCCACATGAAATTAGGCCAAAGATGGCGCTCGCGTTGTCTTTCATTTATTATGATTAATTTTCTCTTTGTTGACTTCTATTATTTAACACAACAACAAAAAAACAGCAAAATAATTATTATAGTACGAAATGACAGCTTGACAATAAGCATAAATCTGAAATTGTTTGATCGATCACTACAGCCATCTACCGAAAAATAACGGATTTCTTGTCCCCCAACTTAATATTTGAGATATAGTGAATTTCATTTGACGAATGGTGAAATACAATTGTAAAAACTCTTTACATCTAAGTAATTATTAAATGACTTGTTTTAGTTCGAACACATATTAAAGTTATTAAAATTTATTAGCCATTACAAAAATAAGTGAGATAAATTCTTGATTTATTTTTAATTAATGATTTCGTTGTGTATTCAATTATAAAATATAAAAATCACCAAATTGAAATAAAATCATATTACCACTGATTAATTTTACGACGCTGTAAAAATCACTCCAATTAAGTTTATTTTCCTTAATTCAAAACACGTTTGATGGTGTGGAGTCGGCGATAAGGGCCAAGGACACGCTGAACGGAGCTGATATTTATTCCGGCTGCTGCACGCTGAAGATAGATTTTGCAAAGGTGAGTGAGCTTCTTATCGTTATCTTTCAGGATTATTTTTCGCGGAAGAAACACAGCAAACACGATAAGGATAATAATTGGCTTCATGCTGCTTACTATAAATTATCGCTCTATTTATAGGATACAGGGAACGTACATTCAGAAATATTAGTGATAATGCATATCAAGAAATATTATACGATTAATAAATATATCTTACAAATGTAGTTGTAATGTTATACAAGGCTTTATCTTTTTTTTGTACATTAATTTGAGTGCAACTTTATGATATCATCCATAAAATTTATATTCATGTCAAGATAGAAAAGGTTATTTGTGCAACATTCCTTCATGAAACTATATTGGGTTGCACTGTATAACCTTGATGCATCAATCTCCAACAAAAACCTACTACAGACCTTCTAAAGCAAAGCAGGAACATGATCAGGGTTGTAGTAGGTCTACTATCAGGACACCGCAAACTCAACAAACATATAAATAAAATGGGTTTAGAAGTATAATTGCATTCAAATTTTACGTCTAGGCTCATTTTATTAATATAAATAGAAAAGAGTATTCATTCACTTGGTCACAGTTATTTAAATATATTAAATAAAAATGATAATAAATTATTTTCACATTTTGCTATGTGACTTATGACATACGTTACGTAAGTACGTTAAACAAATGCACATTAAAACAACTACTTCCCGGGCAAATACCCACGCCGGACATTGAATTTTATTAATTTCTGATTTCTGCTAAGAAGCTTCTTCTTCTTGCTTTGATCTTTACATTCTGTGCCACTGTGAGTCTATAGCAAAGATTAGACTTTTTAAACTAAGCTACACCAAACCAATCACAAAAAGCTATATCCAAGACCAGTTGCCAGGGATCGTATCATTAATCAAGGAAGCGAAGTTCTCTAACTTCGCTTCCTGAGTCTTCTGAGATATCACAATACATCTTGGAAGTTCGTATTGATAAAGGTATCAATATTTTTCCTTATTTAATTTTATGATTATTTATTTATGTATTCAGATAATATTATCAATAGATAGATTGATACCTCATATTAAAATATGAGAAATAAAATGAGCTGCTTTCTTTTCTGTATTTTGATGTGTATTATTATTATTATACAGGGTGTCTCAGCGTATGAAAACATGAAATTTGACCTTGAATGTGTCTCTGGAGTTACGTTAAATTATCAAAATATCTTAAGATTTTAAATCCCTGTAAATAGCCCAAAATATTTACCCATTAGTCTAATATACTGGTACAAAATTTCATCTGTTTTCATTCATCCATTTGAAAGTTATGATTTTTTTTCGAAACGTCAATTTTTCCAAAAATATTTAAATATTTCAAAAGTTATTAGGTTTAGGCATATGAACATATTATGAAAGTTAACTTTATTTTTAATGTAGAATCTGAAAAAAAAAATAAATATGGGTCATTCCATTAGAAAAAATATAACTATGATACGCCATGCTTTTATAGGACACCCTGTATGTTTGATACTAATTTTAAAATGTGGTCCGAATAGACCTACATAGGCCTGCGATAGCCGATTTTAAAAAAAGTAAACCATTTAGCCGTAAAGAAGTTACTCGGCGTGCACGCTGAGACACCCTGTATAATTATTATTTTTACTTTTAGTTTTAACTTTATGTATTTTATAGTTTATAATTTTGTATGAAAAATGCATGGATTGGAGTAAATGTATTTTTTGGTTAGATTTTGAAAGAGAATCAGTGTCGAAAAGCCATAATATTAAAAAATCAATTTATTTAAATCGATTTTTCGGTTTAAAGAAATTTATGTTTTTTTTTGTTCATCGTTTTCATAATTCGTTGCAGAGTTTACGTTTCCTGAAAGAGAATTAGTTGTTAAAAAAATTAAACTTTCGAAAAAAACATAATATTGACGAATCATGGGAAGGTTCTTTCCATGAGTTTGTAGGCGCTTTTATGACAATTTGATTACAAATCTTTTATCTATTAGAAATATCAATAAATTTCTTCAAACCGAATGTTTAATCGGTTATTTAAAAATAAATTTCTATAAATCGAGTCTTTAAAGAGATATTAAAAAATCAATTTCTTTAACCCAAGGATATAAATAGGTTTGAAGAAATTGATGTTTTAATAAAAAAATCAATTTCTTTTACCCAAGGGTCTATATCGGTTTAAAGAAGTTGTTTTTTAATATTTCTTTAAACCGATTTAAAGCTTAGATTTATAGAAATGTATTTTTGAATAACCGATTAAACATTCGGTTTTAAAGAAATTTATTAATTAATATTAATATTTGTTAAAATGGTATATTCCGTTAAATAAATAAATTGATATTTCTTTAAACCGATTTAAAACCTACCCATGATTCGTCAATATTATGTTTTTTTCGAAAGTTTAATTTTTTTAACAACTAATTCTCTTTCAACGAACTCTGCAACGAATTACGAAAACTTTGAACAAAAAAAAAAACATAAATTTCTTTAAACCGAAAAATCGATTTAAATAAACTGATTTTTTTAATATTATGGCTTTCCGACACATTTTTTAACAACTAATTCTCTTTCAAGATCTACCCAAAAAATACATTTACTCCAATCCTTTACGCGATCAACTTTTCTCAAGTTATTCCTTGGCTACGTGCATTACCATAAAACACCTAATAAAATATCCGGCCTGCAATTGAAATAGTTTCCCGCTAAGTTTCTTTCTCTCTTCCGAACATGCACTCCGAACAGCTTAGCACACACGAGCTAGCGTGTAGTAAATTTCCAGAAAACGGCCCGGCATTAAAAAAGTTTTTATTAACTTAATCGTACACTACTTATTGGGGCCACTTCTTAACTTTCTTCGGATTGTGTTAGCGCAAGTTTTTGTTCTTTGCGAGAATTCATTTTATTTGATGAAAATGTATGCGATTCTAATAAGTAAATAATTAACGAGATACGTGTTCTTTTAATTATTTTGTAGGTGCTTTTATGACAGTCGACTTGGAATTTAGTTACATTTTAAAACCTGATAGATATTTACACGAGTTAATAATAATAATAATACATTTATTTACGGGAGACCCCCTTTTGTACAAAAATAATACAATGAACAATATAATCACAAAAAATAAACTATAATTAATATTATTGAGTTCTGTACAAAAACTATTTTCTTAAATTTATACAGTTCATATCCCCATTCATTAGATTTTTTTTGTGTAATTTGAAGTTATTCCGGAGTTTCGATCAAATCCACTTTCCCTTGATAATATTCAAATTTCGGTGAAATTTTTCTTTTCCTAAAAAAAAATATGAAAAATAAAACACGAAGAGTCTTGGTGATGTTGGAAAGGGCCTGAGACATTAATTTTATCAACAAAAAAAATCGCTCCCTTAGGGGCTATTTTAAATATTCCCTTTGCATATAGTATCTAATAAATAAATAATAAATATACAGATTATATGTTAATGTGCATTCGAATCACGACTATTCAAATCAACATTCGGATCATAACGTTTCTAATGAGCATTCTATCCATGACAATTCGAATTAATAATGAAGAGTCAGAAAGATTTGGAAAATGCTTGTTTATGTTTTCTGTACTCTTTTACGTCATTTAAATAGCATTAAGAAAATTAAATAATTTTTCTGTAAAATAAATAGTTCACATTATTTTTATTGTCATTAAGAGTCTGGGATATTTTTAGATTTTTTCGTAATAAATAAATTCACTGAGGCTTCAACTTTTATTCAAAAAATTCCCATGAACAATTGAATGTTTTGAATGGTATATGAATAGAAAAAAGTGAATTTTGATAAAAAAATCCGAAACTATGAATGACTTTAAATTATAGCAAAATGAATGAACATTCTAATAATGTAATAATAATGGTTTATTAACGGCAAATGCCTTTTACATAAATCGTACAATAATCATTAATAATTCAATTAAGAATTAAAAATTGTATTCTCTTGAAAATGCGCTAAAAACCCGAAAGTAGTCGAGAATTTAAAGTTATTCAATCTAATCTGTGTTTAATTGTTTTCTTGGTTGATTTTTAATAATCTATTCATATTTATTTTATACAATACGAACTACCAATGTCTAAATATTAAAACCATTAATTATAATAAAATAGAATTTAAAATTAATATGAATACGCTAAAAGTAGTCAAATACCAAACCATAAATATCAGTGTTTGTTGATACAAAATTAATACTAACTTACGTCCCATAGTTACACGTCAGAGAATGTTTAAAAGAATTAACCTAGATTTAAATAAGTTGAACCAACTACAATTTTTGAATTCATTCGCTAATTTTAACAGACGCGTTAATGAGTTCATAGATCTAGCGTGAGATCTAATAATAATAATAACGATTCGGATGAGATTCGAAACATAATGATTTGAATTAATATTCGAGTCATATTTCGAAAAAAAAAATCTATCATTTAAATCATTTTGGATTATAAAAATAATCAACTTGATTGATTTTAATAAATTAAAGACGACGCAAGCGCCATCTTTTGCCTAATTTCAAGTGGCATCGTCAACGATTTGGGTCTACAAGGTGGACGACCGAGAATCATTGTTTCGTCCACTAAAGGAAGGCGAACTTGTCCTGTTTAAGCAAACAAGGAAAACGAAATTCACATTTAATGAAACGTTCAGTCACCATTGATTGATTTTTCTGAATTACGTGTAGGTAGTATTACGCTGTTATGGAAAATGAAACACTATCACTTTTTTTCACTATTTATTTTTAATTACTAGATGTATACTCGATTTTGCTCATCACTAATCTGGATTAATTGATAATAGAGAAATTAATAATTGCATTATTCGTGTAACAATATGTAATTAATTATGCACGGAAGAAAATAACTTGAATTCTCTACGTTGTTTATAATTTAAAGGGAATTGCAACAAATCTGCGCTTGATTATACAACGGTAGCCTTGTACCGGCACGAACACGGATTCCATCTTAATTACAAGACCATATATAGATTTCGTAATTAAATGTGGGCCGAAGATAATTAAATTATTTTAGCTCATCTCATGCGGAATTCAGGGATGTTTAATTTTGATATTATATTGAATTAAACTAAATTATCGTACAAATATTAAGAATTTGTGCATTGTTTCTTAATATTTGTATGATAAATTATTTTAATTCAATATAATTTGAAAACCTTTTTTTGCTGAATTAATGATTAAATTTATTAAATAAATAATAACTAACTAACTATCTTTATTCAAATGTGTATTTGTGTGTACAATAATATATAAAATTAGAATTATATTCTGTAGATGAATCGGCTTTCAACCGGAGGTCTTTCAGCCCCATAAATAATATTAAATTTAAATTACAATGAAATTAAAGAAGGAAAATTCCTGGCAATGATCAATAAAATTCGATCAATCCCTTTTCCAACTGCAAAAATTACTTACACATTTAAAATTAAAGGTTCTTGGTTTGTTTCACTACATTTTTATTTACCAATTAGTTTCGACTTATGTAAATTACAAATATTTAATTTTCTTAAGAGAACCCACAAAATACTAAACCATAATCATCAAATAATTATATGTGTTTATCCTTACATGATTTTTTTTTATAATTCCATTAGAAAACAAAAATTAATATGAAATTGAAGAAATTCCAGTGTACAGACAGACATGTGATGACAAATATTCATTCGGTGCTTCAAGTTCACTTATATTCAATTTATACAGATATTCGTGATAATTTAAAAAAGGAATATCAATTTAATTAATTAAAAATTAGTATGGTTGAATATTGATTTTTTTTCTTAATCTTAAATTGTGTTGACATCAGCGAATAAAAACCAATAAAATGTCACATGTTTCATTATATATCTAATTAAATTTATCATTTTGTTAAAATAACACAACCTACAGCGTGTGTGGTTACTTTTATAGTCAACTTCATTTTTTTTATAAAAAAAAATCAAAGTGTTTTACAGGAGAAAAGTTCTTGATCGTGTGGTATTTGTTTACAAATTTGGAATAAAAGTTGATAAATATTAATAGGTTGAAAAATACACTTGATTTGTTTCACTACTTAATGTATTTCCTCCGACTAGTTTCGACTCTCGTCATTCTCAAAAATTGTCGAAACTAGTAGCAGGAAATAATGTAGTAATATTTTATTCCTTTCTTCACTTTTTTATTTTATTGAAAAATAAATAAATTTATTTATTTGTCAATTTTACATAAAACTATTGAAAAAGAGCACGTTGTGCTTGAAATGTACATATAGTTATAAAAATAAAAAAAGTGAAGAAAGGAATAAAATATTGCTTATCAAGAAACTTCACGTACTCACCAACAAATATTTTAGCAGGAAATAAGTAACAAATTAAGTGTATTTTACAACCTATTAATATTGTGATCATTTAAGTGATTAATGAGAACCAAATAAAAGATTTAAAAAAAAATAAACCTGTAAGGGACTTTAAATTGTGATTATAGTTTCCACTACATATTATTCATTATCAAACAACCATTCATTCAAACTACACTTTTACACAAATAATAATGCACCGACATTTGTATTTCCTTATATATATATATTCTTCAATTTCCTCGGAAAGAATTCTCGGTGCGGAGTGAAGGGGGAGGAAATACGTGTGCACAGATGCCTGGAGGCAGCTTACGACCAATAAACTTTTGAAACTTCCCGGGGGTGAGTATTCTCTTGATGGGGTCGTCCAAAGTCGATTCGGCCATCGGTTGAGGTTACATCCCGTGAACGATATAAAAACATTCGACCCTCCGAAATGCCCATTTAATATAGAAATGAACGGGAAAGACTTTTCACATAAACGTTTAACAATTTTTATGAAGATTGGAAACGCGTATATTTTAAATATTTAAAAATACAATTCGTAAAATATCTGCTGTTCATATTTTACGAATATTATTTTTATTTTTGAGTTCATTATAATTATAGATGAATATCATTTTACATATAAAAAAACTATATTTTTTCGGAAAATAATGTGTATAACAATAAAAGAAAGAATTTATTGATTAGGCTTTCACTTGGTTATTTTAATCATAATAAATGAAAGACAACGCAAGCGCCACCTTTCGCCTAATTTCATGTGGCATTGTCAACGATTTGGGTCTACAAGTTAGACGACCGAGAATCATTGTTTCGTCCACTAAAAGAAGGCTAACTTGTCTTGTTTATGAGAACAGGAAACTAAATTAATTTTATAAATTTTATAAAGAAGATAACTATTTATTTTACGAGAATAAACCAAGTTTTAATTTATTGATATAAAACACTTGACGTAAACTCAAACCAATTTATAGAAATATATTTACATATTAATTGTGTTATACATAATTTATATATTCACAAATTGGCTCTCGTCTTTCAACCTACCAACAATAATATTTATTTTACGAATAGTTAAATATATATGTAACAATCTTTACTTAATTGTTAAGTTTATAAGAACATGTCAATAATGATTAATAAAGTTAATGCTTGTGGAGCTACATTCTTGATGGAACTTAATATTAATATTAGATAAAAAAAACTGACAACATAAATAAAATTTTAAAAAATGGGCAGAAAATAATTCACTTTATCGTTAAAAAATTGAAAAATATTTCTCTCTCAACCGTTAGACATTTCGTAATTTCAATTAATTAAATCCCGCATGCGGCACGTTCGAATTTCCTAAAATTTTCTCCTGCCGAAAATAAGCGTCATGCCATCATGAATATTCCGGCACTCGTGACGGAATTGCAATGAAATGTAATGGTATGCAAATTGGTGCAGACAGTTGCTGCCATTCCTTTATCGAAATGCAATTATATAAATATTCCAGCGAGCCAAATATACATCGCTAAAATTAATATCCGTTGCACAATTTCCTCCTGCCGGCCTGGGCCTTGTTTGATCTCAAAATTTGATTTTTGCAGTACGCTATTGTGCGTGGGCCAGTTGAAAATCAAAGGGCTCTCTCTCTTGTATGGTAATTGGAGGGATGGGATGCGCGCTTGTGGATGGATATCGTTCTTTTTTTTTAAGAGCGATTTTATATGAGCGCACACAAAAAAGTCCGCGATGTATTGGTTTTATTACCTCGATATACATATAAAAATAATGTATGAATTCAAATAACCCTAAAAAATGCATGTTATATTTTTTTAACAATAAACACATTTTAAAGAAGGTGGGTTAAATTAAAAAAAAAAAACAAGAACATGTAAATCAAAATTAATATTTCTCGTACGGAAATGTCCTGAATATCGGATCAAATATAGGATCAATCTTCGACTCTACACTCTATCTAACAAATCGCTACACTAATCCATACTAATGTTTCTTTAATGAATTGTTGGTTGAGTAAAAATATAACACGACGTAAGTTTTTGTTGTTATTATTGTTGGTTTAACGCACGATGTTTAAATGACAGATGACAGTATATTAAATATAAATGATTTGAAAATAATTTATTAATTATTTTCAAATCATTTTTAATTAATATATTTAAATAACTGTGACCAAGTGAATGAATACTGTTTTCTATTTATAGACAGATGACAGTTTTAAATTATTGAACATGACATTACTATAAACGTTTATATTTAAAAAGAAATATCGATCAAAGTATATCTAAGTTTTAAAGTATCCCCAATTTACGGTACTTATATTGTTTATTCCTATAAAAGGGATACTAAGTGAAATAATCTTATTGTCTTAAGAGATTAGTGAGTGGAGATTGTTAATAAAGGATAAGATAATAAGACGGAAGATAAAAAAGTGTATTGACAACAAGACCTTATTTAAAACCAATTGCTTGGTTAAATATTTGTGGCCGATAACATTTAATTTTTACAGCGCCCAACAATGACTTTTCACACTTCGAAAATTATATGAATTTCTTCGTATTCTTATTACAATAAATTACTTAAATAAAATATGTTTAAATGTTAAATGTTAATACAGTATCAAAGACGACGTGGAATAACACTTTTTTAAATAATTGTTTGAGAAAATATCAAAATTTGATTTTTAGTCAGATGATTGAGGCGCCGGTTTTGTGGCCAATTTTGAATCGGTGTATTTACAGATGTAATAATCTTGTGGAAAAAGTAAAAATCGGAGAAAAATAATCTTTACATGGCTGAAAGACCTAAGGTCGATCACCATTTATAAGTTTATAACAAATATATTGTATAATATATGTATATGTAAATACCACAATAAAGATGATTGTATGTAATCTTTGCATTTTATGCTCATTTCATTATTTTTTAATACGTATGTAGTCTCGGACGTGAATAATAAAAATCAACCGAATGTCGCACGGGTTGCTAGTCTTTTATGACCTGGGCGGATAATACAGGGTTCGAAAAAACAGACAGTGGAATTTTAAAGAGCTATTTAAAAAAGCGCAATTTAAGGAAATGGGGTTTATTTTATCTTCATCGGTACACCATGCCGTTTTGTGAATTAAGTCCTGAAGATGGAATCAGAAAGACCCCAGGTAGGTACCCCCACCACCTCGTTCCAAACAGCACTGTTTGTTTTGCTGCACCCTGTAGAACGGTTAAACGCGACATTGGGCATAATTGTTTTTTATTCGTATTATTTTTCAGTATTTATTTAATGTTTTTTAAAATGATTCGTTCTTAAAGAGAAATAATAATAAAACAGTTCGCATTACGAAAGAGCTGTACTGCACTTTTCCTGCTCGTTATTGGGATATATTGGGATATCGTAAATCATCAAAGTTACGAAGTTGGTTAAATTAGTGTCGTTAAAGGCCATAATAGCCACAGGAGCTTTCAAACTATCCTCTTTATCGTTATAGCTTTCATAACAGCTCAAAAAACATTAATTACTACTAGCATTTATATTCACCTGTGTTTAGTTAGGTGTTAAATTAATCTCTGTAGTAAATTATTTAAAATGGAATTAATTTATTTAAAGTTATGTTATGTTTCCTTATTCCAGATTATTTTTATATAGATGTTTTTTGGCAATATATACTTATTTAATATTATATATAAGTTATTATATCACACTATCTTATGTAGCGCGATTTTTTTAAATTTTAATTTATCCTGTAATTAGTTTCCTGTAAACTATTGGATAATAAGTAAATAAATAAATTTACAGTCTAAATTTTATTGCTAGAAATATTCACTATTTTTTTATGAATATTCTTCGATTTTATTTTTATTTTCAATATACAATTTTAAAATATTCTTTAAATTAATTAAATATACGGAAAAGAAACATTTCTAATAGGATCTGAACCCATGTCTGTATAAATTGAATATAAGTAGACTTGAAGCCCTGAATGAAATTTGATATCACAGGTCTCTGGTGTAGTTGGTAACGTACTTGACTAGAAATCGTGGGTCATGGGTTCAGATCCCATCAGAGATATTTCTTTTACACTTATATTTAATTAATTTAAATTATATCTCAATTTACATTGAACATTTCTTCAATTCATAGATATAAATACAATTTAAAAGGAATATCAATTTAAATAAATTAAATAAAAATGATTTGAAAATAATTAATAAATTATTTTCACATTTAGCTCTGTGACTTTTGACTAACGTAACGTACGTAAGTACATTAAACAAATGCACACTAAAACAACTACTTCCCGGGAATATCAATTTAATTAATTCTATTTTGATATTGTTTAGACTCGCAAAGTCGCTTTCGCGAACCGGATGCTTCTTTTGAACAATAACATTTATTTATTAATTGTTAAAGCTTCTACTTTGTTATACATCGATGTTAAATCAATGAAATCATTGATTGAATAAAATTTATCCTTTCCCACCCGGATGGGAGATAATAATATATAATAAGCAAAATTATCTTCCATCCGGGATGGATTTTATTGAAATCAATAAAAGCACTTCCTATTTCCAACTTTGTTTTGTAAGTTTGAAAAAGTTTTTTTAGTTTTAAGTCATTCCTTGTACAGACGTCGAAGGGAATAGATCCCTAATATATATCAAAACATTCAAAACAGTTGAGTTTCATTCTTACCTGAAGTTGCTAAACTGGACTGCTTACAACAGTCCGTGGTGTATTTATTGGAAACAACCCCAGTAATACAGATATACAGAAGACACTTAGCTTATTTTTTATACCACTTTTATTTATGTTTATTTTATGAGTATGTATAATGAGATTATATATATTTTTACAACTATAACGATAATGACTTTATTATCTGTAGCCACACACTTATAATTCCGCAGCATTCGTGTTTGTGGAAATAATTTACGAGCATCAGACAAACTTAGTGTCACGGATTCTTGGCACAACCTCCACTCTGTTATTTGTACATACATCGGAACGTGCTCCTATAATACTAATGTGTTTATGGTATTTCGTACGCACATGTGTTTACGTTTAAACACCATCAATGAATGCACTAACGGCTATGGTTTAATTCCCATGTACCTCGTGTTCATATCTGTTTTGTCGAGGGCGTTTACGTTTTAATGGGGCGTTAATGCTCGCGGCGTTGATTGTGCGATATACAATTTCGTGTATAATTAAAGCCCCGACTGAAATATCTAGTTGGTCGGATTAAGTGTACCTTTTACTACTTTGGCTGTTGCCAAGTGTTTGGGGAGATCCGTCATTGTCGCGCGATTTATTCGTGTTTTGTTTAAGATTGTCGTGTTGTCTTATTTCAAATCCACTGTTGAATTATGCTTGAAATGGAATAAAATTAAAAACTACCGTTTTTAATGATCGCTAAATTTATTAATTTATTATTTTCATGTTTAATCTCCCTTTAAGCCCCTTCCCATTGTGTAATGTATTTACGGATAATCAAAGTAAAATTTTTAGTTTGATGTTAACACTCTAATATTGTCGAAAATATAGACACTAAATAAAATATCAGTTATATAAACAAAAAAAAACCTATACCCATATGGGTGGAAAAGGGTCATTGAATATATATATATATAAACAAAGTTAAAGTGTTTTATTAATTTATTACACAATATGTACAACCAAGTAGAAGCGTTAACATTACCAATTTTAAATCTTTTCATTAAAGGAATACCAGGAGAAAATGCGTTCTGTATGTGTCATCGGCCACCCACATTATTTTAGTTCCAGTGTCAATAATTTACGCTATGCGATGCAGTCTTACGATTTATAAAGCTTAAACTGGCGCACATTTTCTTTGAAGTCCTCATGTTTAAAAATACAACCCATGCTAAGACTTCACGTTTTTATTTAGATAAGTGGGGAACATTGTTCGTTACTACCATTTCCTCCTGTGTGGTGGCTAATAACCACGATACAACCAGATGTCTTCAATAACACTTGCTGCTTCATAAAAAATATAGATACAGGAAAAGGGTTATTTTAATACATTAATCCGAGACTATTCGATTAATAATATCCTTTATTTTCTCAACTTTTCAAATATTAAATAAAATGAAACAAAGATGATTCACACATTTGCAGTTATTTAAATTACAATGAAATTAAAAAAAGGAAAATTTTTGGCAATGATTAATAAATATCTATTGTGTAATCCAATGTCCGACGGGGTAAATGCTCGGGAAGTAGTTGTTTCAATAGATGTTTGTTAAACTTACAGTGTAAGTAATTTTTTGCAGTTGGAAAAAAGGGATTGATCGAATTTTATTGATCATTGCCAAAAATTTTCCTTGTTTAATTTCATTGTAATTTTCAAATATTTTTTTTCTATTTGAACATTTGTTTTTTCTTCAGAAAATTGAAGAAAAAAAATAGCACAATAATTTTTCCTTAATACAGCGCCATTTGTAGAGATTAGAAAAAAAAGTTCAAATAAAAAATTTCATTTGACCTTCTTTAAGAAAATTGGAAATTATTGGTACAATAATTTTCCTCATTATAGCGCCATCTATAGGGGTTATGAAAAAATGTTCAGATATTTTTTTAATTTGAACATATAATTTTTCTAATCTCTGAAAAAAATGAGCATAAACTTTTATTTGAACATTTTTTGGTTAAAGCCTAGTATCACACACTCCCCCTTCAAATAACGTTTAAAAAAATCCTATAAAAGAGTGTTTTTTTATGATAACTGAGAGGCGTTTGAGTGGATTTTTAGTGGTTTTTGAGGGGTTCTCACTTATATTTTTTTCACAATTTGGCGGAAGGTTATTACTAATTTTTCATATTTCCACCACACTAAGAAGCATTATTTTAATATTTAACATACCTATTTACACTTTTCTTATACTGCTTCATACTTTTGTTGAGTTAAAACAGCAATTAATTGAGAAATTAACGAAAATTATTTTTTGCTAAAATACGCGATATGCGAGATTGTTTTCTTGTATTTTTTTTTATTTGCGAATGGTCCCATTAGTTCTCAATACTGACGACAGATGGCCAACGATAAGTACGGTCTCCTACACTTTCTTTTTTTTTTTTTCACTCATTTAATTTAAACTCTTAAGTAAATAAACGTCTTTCTATTGAGGAACTTCCTATTTTCTTTCATTTAATCTATGCAAAACCTAGCCGTCATCTAACCTAACCTAATTGTTTTTTTTAAGGGAATCACTCGTTTATATCCTTTCATCTGTGCAAAACCTAATCTAACCTAATACCCTCTTTAAGGGAATCACTCTTTTATCTTTGCAAAACTTATATAGTATTTAACATATTAACCCCTTTTCTGCGGATATATTTTGTACAGCCAATATTGTATCGCCATCTCGTGGCCGTATTTCGTATTGTACATGCTCTACAACTTTACGTAATGCGTCAAGTTTGAGTGGTGTTACGCGGCTAACTTCACGCTGGAAAGGTGAGTGCTATACTAGGCTCCTATTGTGACTTGATAGGTATGAAGTCCTTGGAAGGTTCCTTCACGTGATACATCTCGTCATCTTTGGTATATAACTTATTTTTTTCTACAGATAGCGTTTTAATGAGGAAAATTTATTGTATTATTTTTTCCAATTTAATTAAAAAAAAAATCACATGCAAGATTTTTTATTTGAACTTTTTTCTAATTTCTACAGATAGCGCTGTATTGTGGAAAAATTTCTTTTCTTCAATTTTCTAAAGAAAAAAAAAACAAATATTCATATTTTCTTGATATTTTGATATGAATCAAAAATATAAAAAAAATGGATGTTCCCATTTAAAATTATGAAGTTGGCCTTATAAGGCCAACTTCATAAAGAAGAAAAGAAAAAAGTAGAAAGAAGAACTATAGTCAATTAGCCCCTCGAAAATATGCTTAAATCATTAACTGTTGGGATATTTGAGTGTCTCAAAATAAATCCATAACTCTGTATATATGATCATTTGGCATTTTTTTCTCAGTGTAAACACAAGTTGATTGCCCAATAAATAGAAAACTAATTAAATATTCGTACATTTAATTACAAATTGATTGCTTTCGGAGAATGGTACAAAACTATAAACATATCTTTATAGTTAGCAAATGCACGTTTTGTCTGCAATTTCGCTATTAGAAATCTTCAGCGCAAATAATGTTGGCTTAGGCTGATGAAACGAGTGATTCGTCATACCGTGGAATTTCTATTGTGTTGAGCCAAGTAATTATCAAAAGTATGCTGCGTAATGATGCAGCTAGGACGACATTTTTCAAATGTTGTTAGGCGAAAATGATTTGTCTGTGAATTTCGGCACTCTGTTGCGCACTTTTGGCTTCAGTACAATCTAATCTATTATATATATTCTTCTAGCAATATTTTTGTCTACTTTTTTTGTCGTTATAATCAACAGAAATAACCTATCTGTTAATTGAAACGACTAAAATACGACCTTCTTGATTTAAAGTTAGTCGGAGAAAATAAACATATTTAAGTGAAACAAATCAAGTGTTATAATTTTTTTTACATATTTCAAAAAAAACCTGACAAATTCAAAATATAATGAAAATTCAATTTCAAAATACCTGAAATATTTATTGAAATAATAATTATAACAACTATGTTTGTGTTTTGAATTCTTGATCGCATAGACTCGATACAATCGACATTTGATTACCGAAAATAAGGGA
The DNA here is from genome assembly GCA_963082785.1 of Philonthus spinipes. NCBI lineage: Eukaryota > Metazoa > Arthropoda > Insecta > Coleoptera > Staphylinidae > Philonthus > Philonthus spinipes. The sequence goes on from OY720300.1 coordinate 4,889,189, forward strand.
TTATTTCGCATTCGATTATTGAAATAATCCATTTTTTCCGTCACTACTTTCGACTATAAGTCGAATAAGTTAAAATAAAATCAGTAGAACAATACCAAATGTTTTTAAAACAATAATTTCTATTCTTGATAAATTTCTTTGGTATTCTTTGAACCGTTTGGGAATGCACTTATTAATTATTAATAGTTTAGGAATACTTACCTGATTATATACAAATATGTAAATTATTGTATAATGTAATCAATTATAATGGAGAATTCCGTAAAATAAAGTTAAAGTTAAGTGGATCAGTTAGATATTTCTGATTTATATTTGATGATTGATGTATTAAAACAAATTATTTCTGGATAAGAATCTTTACTCAACCGTTAGGTTAATTATCGTTTTACAAATATTAGAAATATAAATATTATTCAAATGAACACATAACAATTATCATTGAATACATTAAGCACGCATTTCGTTATTATAAATTATGCGAGCGCAAATATTCATCATGATGTAATTTCGACGCTAAAAGAAGAATATAAATCATTCGGAATCTCCTTGAATTTTGAAAATCTGTTCTCCAAACTGTTATTAATTGTTTTTGTCAATTATTTACATTTACTAATTGAATTCTTGTTAGTGGATGTAAATTATTGGTTTGCCTTTAAGAATAAAACCGCGAAATGTAAATAAAAATTCATTTCATCAAAAAGTGATAAAAAAATACAAATGTAAAGTTAGCATATGATGGAAATACAATTAAGGTATGAATATGTCCGAGTAATCTATATATATATATATATATAGTTATTTAATATACAGAGAGCTTTTTTTATCCGTATACATTTCCCCTATGTATACCTGCAAAATACGCGACTCAAATGCATTAATATATGTGTGTTTAGTTGCCTATAACACGCAAATGATCACACATATGCCAAATAGTCAACTAAACATACACACATTAATCGGTTCAATGCGTTTGACTCGCGTTTTTTGCAGGAATACATAGGGGAAATGTATACTTATAAAAAAATCTCTCTGTATATATATATATATATATATATATATATCATGTATATAAATAAATCTTTATTAACGGATAAACAATTTTACAAAAAAATATATAAACTTTTTTACAAAGTAAAAATACAAAATAATAAAGAGAATCAAAAAAATCTACAAATAAATTTAATTCTAAGCAAATGTTTAAATATATATTATAAATCGATCTAAATAATAAGCATTAAATATATTAAATAACTGTGACCAAGTCTAAACGAATCACTGGAAATTAAAAAGGCCATAAAAATGTGAAACATTTCGTAAATGACAATAAGGATTTGTTGTGGATTTCCCCAATTTTGACTTCTCGTATTACATGAAATAAATATATTTTTATACATACCTACACAATATTTTTTTCTGAACATTAATTCGAAAAAGGTCTAACAAATCGAAACTAGTCGGAATAAAGTTTAATCTGTAAAACAATACCGAGTGTCTTTCCTTTAAATTACTTTCGATAGTGTAATATTTTTCTCCAAATTCCGAATGAGAAATTAATTCAAGAAATTAAATAAAAATGATAACCTCGACACCCAATACGGGTAAAAGAGGATAAGATTAAGAAAGAAAGAAATAAAAATGATTTGAAAATAATTTATTATTTCCACATTTATTTTAATTTTATTTAATTTATTAAATAACTGTGACCAAGTGAATGAATATTCTTTTCAATAAATTCAACAAATTGAAAACAACTTTCTTATTTTTTTAAAACGGACGAATTTTATTAAGAATAGAATCTTTTACCTGAAACAGATTCAACAAAAAACGTTTTATAATCTCCAATCAATTTTCGCGCCACTCGAAAATTTATTAAGTTCGCGCCACGAATTTTACATCGAACCACAATATTATCACACCCGATTCAATTAATCCCCTCCCCCCCCCTTTCTCGGCGCTAATTGTCAAAACAAAATCGGGTTAATCCGGCTTCCCCCATAATCCACTAACTGTCTTCAAAGACTTTAATATCTTACAATTACCTCCATTGTGCTCGGAACCGGCGCAACAGAAGGAATTGTTAATCAATACTGTTTTTGGGAAGAGCTTGCCTGTCTTCATTAATATTCCCTCTAGGCTGTACTCACCAACAAGTTACACGTTTATTCGGTCAATACTCTTTTATGCAAATTAAAACACGGCCATGGACTAGCACGCACAATGACACGGAGAAAAGTAAAAGTGGAATGCTGTTTCGATTGATATATATTTTCTTAAATAAAAATATTGCAAACTTTTCTTCACTGAATATTTATTTCAATTTTAATAAATGAAATACAGGCGGAAAGACATTTGTTCGTTAGCCATTTCATTTATTATATGTGAACATAACTCTACGAATACATTGTAAATAAAATAAAATGAAACAAAGATGATTCACACGTTTGCAGTTATTTAAATTACAATGAAATTAAACAAGGAAAATTTCTGGCAATGATCAATAAAATTGCGATGCAACAACAAAAATCTATTGTGTAATCCAATGTCCGGCGGGGTAAATGCTCGGGAAGTAGTTGTTTCAATAGATGTTTGTAAAACTTACAGTGTAAGTATTTTTTGCAGTTGGAAAAAGGGTTTGATCGAATTTCTGGCAATGATCAATAAGATCATTGCCAGAAATGTTCCTTGTTTAATTACATTGTAAATAATTATCTAAACTATGTATAAATATATTAAATAAAAATGATTTGAAAATAATTAATAAATTATTTTCACATTTAGCTCTGTGACTTTTGACTTACGTTACGTAAGTGAATAATACTCTTTTCTATTTATATGTATAAATGTTACATTAATAAAGATGTTTAGTTAGTTAAATGAAACACCCTTTTACTCCGTTGGTATAACTCGGATTATTTTATTGTTGACGATAAATGAAGTAAGTACGTGTCTCATTTATTAAAATTGAATTACAATGTATAACAAAGTAGAAGCCTCAACAATTAACATGTGAACATTTATTTGTTCCAAATGAACATTTCTATCACAGCGTGATCGTTATCAATGGATATACAATTACAAAAAAATAATTTTAGCACTAATAATAGTTCATTTTCTATTCCGTAATTAGTAAATTTATTTCCCAAAAAATAGAAAAAAAATACGTATTATAAAAAATGTCTTTTGGAGATATTTCAATTTGAATATTCATCATGGGAATACGATTAAGGGATGAAGATGTCCGAGTAATCCAAATTTTATATATTTATTTATTTATTTATTTATTTATTTATTAACGGTGGTTACCATAGAATATTACAATAAAATACAATAAAATAGTAATATTTATATGTTAGGTGGTGCCTTTAGGAACAAAATAATGTATTATTGAAAAAACATTTTTTGGATACATTTTTTTCTATATAATTTCGTTCTGAGGTGTCTCAATACAACAAAATGCAGTTTCTTATTTATAGTTATTTTAACGAAAATTGTTTATTCAAAAGGAATAATTATTATAATTAACCTTTTGCACTCCATTGTCGTAGTATTTGTGATATTGAAAATATCAGGACAAAAACTACTGAATTTTGTGATATTTAAGGGTAGAAAGACCTCCGGTCGATAGCCCATTACAGACAAAACATTATTTGAATGTATATACACAATGTTTGTAAAATGTATGTAATTGTCTGAATAAATATATTTGTATATTGTGATACTTGCCCCGGTAAACGTTAATTGCACATGGGCGATTGCTTCCAATAATATCACACTTTGAGAAATTTGAAGTAATATTTTTTTTCTTTTAGAATATAAGTTGGAGTACGTTTTTTTATAACAAGAAATAAATGTTTAGTTTTAATGCAGCGACCGCATTTGCACTTTCAACTAATATAGTGCTAGAGTTATTGGTAATCCACTGTTAGTTACTAGGCTGGAGTGCAAAAGGTTAAATAAGAAAACATTATTGGAAATTGAAAACATTAAAATTCGAAAAAAATGTAACGCTGCAAAAATTACATACACTATAAGTTTTTAACAGATATTTATTGAAGCAACTATTTCCCGAACATATACTCCACCAGACATTAGATTATACAATATATGTTTGTTGTGGGATTTACACATTGCAATGGTCTGAGTGGAAAATATTTAATGGAAGATACCGATAAATCATAATTACAAGGCTATGCGTAGACACGTTAAATAAAAACGCTGCAAACTTTATATTTTTGTATCCATTGATAATGATCATTTTCTAATGGAAATGTTCATTTGAAACAAATAAATATTCAGTCAAGAAAAGTTTACAATGTTTTTATTCAATTACATCATTTTCGCGTAACTCCCTTCCCTTACAACTATTAGTATGTATCATAATAAATAATGGAAGACGACGTAAGCGCCATCTTTTGTCTAATTTCATGTGGCATCGTTAACGATTTGGGTCTACAATGTAGACAATCGAGAATCATTGTTTCGTCCACTAAAAAAGGCGAACTTGTCCTGTTTATTACAACAGAAAATTCATTTAATAAAATGTTCAACTGCAATTCATCACTAGTTATCCATAAGCTGATATTTTATTAAATATTAATATGTATGAAATAAATATGAATAAATTATTTATTTCATACAATATGAACTACCAATGTCTAAATATTAAAACCATTAATTATATTAATATGTAGACACGTATTTCGGGATTCATTCCTCATCACCACAACTGTGCCTTGTGAGCCCTTAGTTGTTAAAATTTACTTATTAAATCTATTTTATATCATTAAATATATACTCACTAAACATTTAAATATATTTATTGCATTGCAGTGTAAGTCGCATTAATTTTTGCTGCTCGACTGCAGTAATTATAATTATCATGATCACATGTTTAACACCGATAAGAAATAAGTTGTTTATTTTTTTGCAGTTGCTTTCGTCTGGCCTTGAAAAATGTTTTATTAATGCTTTAAATCATCATTTTAAATATTTTTGATTTACAATTTATATTAAATGTTAACCATTTTTATCTTTTTATATACATTTCTTTTGCATTTGATAAAACGTCTTAATTCTCTTGATAATTATTTTAATAAATTAAAATAAATAATTCACCATTCATCAACGTAATATTCTCTTCCACAAAAAAAAACATACACTGCTACAAAACCGTTCAATTGACTAATAATTGCTCTACCAGATAGAATAAACATTCATATAATAATGCGACCAGGTTAACTAAGTCACATACCGGTGTAGGATATTGGAATAAAATTTTATAATTAATTACATGCTGAAGTGAGAAATTTTTGCTTGCCAAAAAATTTCAACAAGTAAAATTTACGTTAGCTGTTAATGCCTTCTTTAGCTTTGAAGATTTCAATTTTAAGTTTAATATGTGACAAATTACTTTATATGTATATATATATATATATCTAAATAAAGTAATTTTATATAATAATTATATATATATCATCTTTATTGTAGAAGTTACATTAAGTATAATACAATACCCCCCATACTTGAAAGGGTGTAAGGGTTATATGATAATATATATATGATATATAATATCATCAGAAAAAATAGAGGATTTTAAAATGATAAAAAAAAACAATATGGCGCCCATAAGAAATAAGAAAGTTGATGGTGGTCCAGAAGAAACGAAACATGCTATTAGTAAAATGATTACGCCGTCGAAGATCATAAAAAGTGCTATAAGAATATCTTCATTGTATTGAAATATTGCTTCAAATAACAAAGATATAAATAAAAAAATAGCATTTTTGATTTATTTTTTCATTTTTCTTGAAAACAAGGAAACAGCCCAGTTTTCTCAACGAGATATTAATCAGCATGAAATTCTGCAAAAGTGCCAAATTTAAACGTACCCTCTATCTTTTATAATAAGCGAGATCCTTATGGTGAGACTCGATTGTGAAACACCCTGTATAAATGTTTTGTGTTTTTTTTTTCATAATAATTTTATATTGTTTAAACATTATTGATTGCGTGGAACACATTATATCATTATGTTGTACTTAAGTGTAACTTATGACTGACAAGTGTAAAGATTATGCTATTAGCTCAATAAAGAATTATTATTATTAATTCATTTGTGATGATCAGGACAGTTCAGCAAGCCAGCATAGATTTTTTCTTTGACATCATCATAAATTCATGACAGGGCAGAAAGACAACTCTGGTCGATAGCCCAGATTCACAATCGCCCTGGAACGAGATCGGAACGGAAACGGGAAAGATGAATCATAGGATTTACGTGTATCCATTCACAATTGCCCGGGAAGAGGACTTGCGGCCTTTCTGCATACAATCCGTTTCCTTTCCCGGCCCGTTCCTGAATAATCGTGAATGGATCCTTAGTCTATTTGGGCTATCGACCAGAATTAAGTCTTTCTGTCCTGTTATGAATTTATTGTAATTATTTATGTTATATTGTTTTATATTATCTATATATATTTATATACATACAGAGAGCTTTTTTATCAGTATACATTTCCCCTATGTATACCTGCAAAATACGCGAGTCAAATGCATTAATATATGTATGTTTAGTTGTCTATAACACGCAACTGAACACATATATCCTAAATAGTCAACTTAACATACACACAACACACGCAACTAGATATTCGTGTTTCTTGTTTGGCTTCTGGTGATTCTTCTATTTTCTGATCTTGAAGACGTGTTCACCAGAAGCCAAACAAGAAACACGAATATCTAGTTGCAATGCGTAAAAACCTAACAAGTGGTTGCTAGAGCAATATAATCAAATAGTTTACTCCTGACGAAGATGACTGCGACGTCATCGAAACGTCGATCAGAAAATTCAATGGACCAGTTCCAAGAAAATACGCGGGATCAAACCCGAATAAATGCGTCAACATGTTACGCCCGCGAAAATCTACGTTATAACATATACAGAGAACTTTTTTTATCAGTATACATTTCTCATACGTTTTTGCAGATATATACTTCCCCTAATGTATATCCATAAAAAGACCTCTCTGTATATATATATATATATATATATACACAGGGCGTTTCAAATTCGAGTTTTCTATTGTAAGAGATTGAGGGTAGGTTTAAATTTGGCACTTTTGCAGAATTTTATGCTGATTAATATCCCGTTGAGAAAACTGAGCTAAGTTTCTTTGTTTTCAAGAAAAACAAAAAAAAAACTGAAAAATGCTATTTTCTTTTTTTATTAATATCTTCGTTATTTGAAGCAATATTTCAATACAATGAAGACATTCTTATGGAATTTTTTATGGTCTAATCGATAGCGTACTCAATTTACTAACGTTTCTTCTGGGCCATCATCAATTTTCTTAATTCTTATGGACGCCATATTCGTTTTTTATAAGATTAAAATCCTCTATTTTTTCCGAGGTCTCTATTGTGTAGTTCTCTTTTCCACTTAATATTTAATTAATTTAAATTATACCTCAATGTTGTACATTGAAATTCATAGGAATTACCAGGTATTATTATCCAGATTTTTTTTAAAAAACTTTCCCGTGTTACGCTCGTATTTAATAGAAGATGACGGCTCAATTAATGTGAATAGGGGCTTTTGTTAAGGGCGATTTCTTAGAATGTTTATTGAATTTCTTTGATGCTTCCGCGTTTTAATGAAATATTGATAACCATACATCAAGTAGACACGTGATGAATGGGCGGATGATAGGAGGATTACTGACGTGAACATGTAATATCATAATAGCATGTTTGTATGCATAATTAAGTGTAGCTATTAATCATACAAGTTCACTTGATCTGCAAAAAATACTTCAACAGGTGTATATAAAGAAATATTTAACAGAGTTTTTCAATTATATTATAATAAATAAGGATAAATTATTAAAAATCTACTAACAACGTGAATAAAAACACAGCGATCACGATTTTTAAAAGCAGACATTGACTGGACAAAGACAGGCTGAAAGACCACTGGTCGATAGCCAGTTTCAGAGTTGAAAATATATTGTGAACTTTAGTGTATTGTTAGATATTGTATTGTAATTGTATATTCCAATCTCTGAAATAAAGACGTTTATGTATATATGTAAAAACACAGATTAAAATGAATAACTTTAAAGTCTCTTGAAAATATGCTTATAACCTAAAACTAGTTGAGAATTTGTTTTCATTTATTTGAATCTTTTATTTATTTTATTCGTAGATAATTTATTTTTCAAGAAAATCTCTGCCTTGAAAATTAATACTAACCAAAAAAATCAAGTGTATTAATTTCAAATTATATAAAAAATGTAAATCTGTTGTGTTTAATTAATTTTTGACTTTTCTTCATAAATAAATCTTTCTCGAAGAGCGTTAATCTCTAACTTGTGAAACATTTTTGTCCTGTTGGTTTGGAATCGGATTGGACTGTATATCCATAGGTTGCTGGTTAAAAGTTCGGCTCGAGGGACCACAAAATGTTTCACTAGATTGTTAGCTTCTAATGTAGTTGACTAGGCTCTCCATCTTGAGTGGTACTAGATCCGTCAACCCAATAGGCAATAATGTATATAATTTCAAATTTTTGGATTTTGAAATCAAATCAAATAAAAGAGCAGACGGCCAGAAGCCTTTTTTATTATTTGTTTGAATTTAGATAATATTTAATGAAGTTTATTAAATATATTATTATTGTAATAAAAATGTTTACAGTACAGGCAATAAAGTTTCATAACCCCATTTTTTACATCATTACAATCATTTACAAATTGAGGTTGGGATAGCCGATAGAACGTTTGTATTTAGGAAGGATGTCAGTGATTTTTTTAAGAAGGGGGAAGGTTATCAGCATTATTGGCATTTTTTGCTTAAGGTTGCGGTTTAGTAGAAAGAGATGGCTATATAGTAAAATGAAAAAAATCGTTCGAAAAAAGAACCATTCTTTTGGATTTAATAATATGAATATGTATTTACATTTTTTATCCACCAATTATAAAGTATCAGTCGAAATAAAAAATAAATCGTGAATTTTCGTGTATTACATCAATTTACTAGTTCAAGTTAGAAAAGAAAATTGTAAGATGCAATGAAATTAATAGATCATGTCTGCTAAGTTATTTGAATGCAGAATTTAGTGAAATACTTTAAATTTTCATTGTACAAGTTTTTATTAGCAAAAATATAATTTGATATTTGCTATAAATTTGATCAATTTTTCATTGTTTTCATAATTATTTTTCACACAAACTAAACATTAAAATAATTTTAAATTCATCTGATGAAATTCCTGCTTATTTTAAGATTACTTTAATGTATAATACAATATTATTCATTCATCACAACAGCAGTCTAACTCGAATTAGTGATTGCCAATATTTATATAGCTATCTCTTTCGTTTAAACCGCAGCCTTAAGACTAATATACGCTGGGAAATAGGTGATATTTAGATGGATTCATTAAGGTATTCGTTGAAAGGACCTTTTTATTCAATCTATTAGTATTACAATTATCGAAGACTGGTCTGAGAGGGCCTAGTAGCCACGGCCATATCCTCAGTTTCTTACCTTTAACATTGTACCCTTTCTTCACCTCTCCTTTTTTTTAAGAAAAATAAAAAATACAAATCGTCAAGCCTCAAAAAATGGCTATCGACCGTTGGTCTTTCTGCCAATCAACATATATTTTTATTGAAATTATAATACATTCACTAATCCATTTCCCAGTATCCCTTTCCAGAAGCCAATCTAAATTTGTCGTTCTATTCTCAGTTTACAATAGATTTAATTCCGGCACAAATTGTATTCTTTGGAACGCCTTTTGTTTTGTGTATCGTCGCGCTTTAATGATCACTTAATATTCCATCTTTACTGTCGTCGGTGCGTACATGCGCGAATATCCTCCAGAGCGCGCGGTTGAGTACTTCTATCTAATTTTCCTCGGCTTGTTTACTAAATAATAAAGTTTTACTGCGCCCTGACGACGCACTGCGTCCTTGTAAATTGCATCGCCGACACACAAAACATTGAGAACGTTTCTAATTTAAACACATGTTTCTGGGATCTGGGAGTCGATTATTTGAAGATGTTTAAACAGAAAAGTTCAAATTTTATAATTGTTGAGATTAAGACTTGTATTACAACTACGAAAGATTAAAAATGTATAAATTAAATAAAAAGAACTCGAAAGTAATTAATAAATTATTTCCGCTTTAGCTACGGTGATTTTTTGACTTATATTACATAAGTACTTTAAAACAAAGGTTCAATAATGGACATTTGCTGTTGCATAACAATTTCTGAGATGTATGGAATTTAAATCTAGCATACAACACGTACCTAGTGACTACACCATTTTAATAAATGTACTTAATTTAAAATCATTAGAGAATCATAGGCTTGTCGCTGACCCAAGTTTGTTACATAAAATTATTAATGGATATATTGACTCGTCATATTTATTGGAAGAAGTATATATTTGTGTTCCCTGTAAAAGAACCCGTTCGCAGACTTTATTTCATATAAACACTCACAAAACAATTAGCTGTTCTATGAATTCAATGTCCGTATTTTAAAATTTGGAAATTCATTAAATAACCAATCATGGTTTAACTTATTTGATGTATCCATTAATTCTTTTGAGTTAAATTTGAAATATAACATCTAGTGTCTAATATATTTTTTTAGTTTAATATATCTTCTATTTATTATGTGGTAACTATTGGCTAATATGTATATTTCTTAATAAAATTTTAATTCATTTTTTTAAAGTGTATATTTTGTAATATGTGTATTTCATTGTAATTCTATATTCATTGTTTTGCATTGCTTATATATTGTATTTTTAATGTTTTTAATGTTAAGGCGATAGCCGTTAATAAATTTATTATTATTGTAATGCAACATTTTTTGAATTGAAAGAAAAAAATATTGCAAAAAATACGTAATATAAGATTATCTGCAACCTCGTGTTTCGGGATTTCATCCCTCATCAGTACAGCTATGACTTACATAATTACATAGTTGTTAAATTAAATCAATCAACCAAACGTTCCATCACGTCACGATCTCCTGTGGAAATGATCGTAAAAGACATGAACAGACGGATACTGTTATCATGGGCAATCTCGATAAATATTTTTTCAGCCAAAAAAAATCGACATAAGTCTTAATCTCACAGTAGCTAAAGAGGAAATAATTTTATTAATTATTTTCGTTTTTTTTAATTTAATTCTTTTTTAAAAATATTTATGAATTTATTATTTATTTAATTCATTTTTTAAATATATGTTTATCCTTCTACTTATGTAATAGATTACTCAGAAAAAAATCTAGGGTTGTTTTTATCGCTTCCTCTTTATTCTACAGAAATTTCCTCTTTTTATTTTATTTTTTCCCTTTTTGAGTTATCGACAGCCTTTGTTCGCATTTCCATCGGATGTGTTTACATCACAGAGGAAGCAATTGTGTTTTTAAGTAACTCAACGCTTCAAGTACACTCGTTACTCTGCATTGGAATCGATGCGGGTCGTTATCAACGTCCATTAATTCATTATCCTGATCAAGTTTGCAATTTGCGATCGGGCCTGTGTAATCGGTTCAATATATTTGTCAATTCCTCGGAGGTTGAACGTCGAAACCACAGCGGTTATGAGTGAATTGCTCTGAATCCGATTACCTGCATTCTAAAAGGCAGAATTAAATTTTGTAAACGCTTGTGGGATTTAAATCTGGTTGTTGTAGAAATTATTTGAATGAGTTGGGAATGGTAAAACTAAAACGTCAAGTGGATTAGCGTTATTCATGAATACAATTTTATTAAGATCGAATTAATGATGATTAAATGATGAAAAAAAAACGGCATTTATTCTTTTAAGATGTGCGCGGGATAAACATTTAAATAAGGGGAAGGAAAAACAAGCGTACCCAATGTTCTTAAACGTAACATAAGACAAAAAGTCAAAATAGCTAAAGAGAAAATAATTAATTAATTATTTAATTGAGTACATTAATTATTTTTAAATTCTTTTTATTTGATTGTATCTATATCTGATAAATAAAGCACTAATAACTAGTGTTGGGCAAAATCGAATAATATTAGTAATCGAGTATTACTAAAAGTGTCATTTTAAGTATTTAAAACAAAAATGTGGCTTCAAATTTATGTTTAATAATAAATGGGAAGTTATTTTTGATATTTTTATAATAAGTAACATTCATAAAATTATAATATATTTAATTTAGCAATAATAAAAAATCGACTTTGCCCATCACTACTAATAACCTTTCTTCACACTTTATTTGTTTTACCAAATGTACATTTCTGAAACAAAGTGATCATTATCAATGGATTTAACACTGATAATGGTCACTTTTTGTCCGAAATGTACATTTGGTAAAACAAATAAAGTGCGAAGAAAGGTTATTAGTGCTTTATTTATCAATTTAATTTGATCTTCACATAACTCAATCAATCAATGTATCAATCTGATTAAGGATTTCAAAATATTTTTAGTTTCCCTTCTTTTTTCTTTCAGCTAGTTTTTTCGTTCATGGATAATTTCAAACAGGAAAATATTAACAGAAAGATGTTGATTCAATTATGAAATTACAAAACAATCCAATTTTCGAAAGTTATTATAATACACCTCAGTAATCGTTAATTTTACGAAAGCATAACCACGGTTTTTATCGTATTAAAGAACATCCCCGGCCAGCTGGCTAACAAATTAAGATTGAAAGCAACCTAACACGTATTTACTACCCCCCGTTATAACAATGATAATAAAAGTAAAATATTACGCCGCGCTGGAACAATGCGTGTTTTCTTCTCGCTTTTCCATTTTTCCGACCGGGGCGCGCGTTCTCACTTTTCTAAATTTAAGCGCCTAATTTACGGTTTTGCTGTATAATTATAGTTCTGCATTTTCATTGCTAGAGCATCGTCTATTTCCGGCTCGCGTGGAACGCGGCGAGCCTCTTCACTTGTCACGTTACACGGAATCACGAGTTTTCGACACAATGGGTTTTCGGGGAGGGTGGATTTTGTTTAAGATGGGATAAGGAGGTTGCTTTGTTTTGACATTAAATATCAAGAAATCTTTGTTGATGAAATATTTGAATTTGAGTCACCGAATAAATTAATTGTTATACTAAGTAATAAAAATGTTTTTATTTATGATTACCCTACACCCATATGAGTAGAAAGGGTCATTGAATATATATATATATATATATATATATATGATTAACAATATATAACGAAGCAGAGGTTTCTATAGTCACTGAATTAATCTATAAAATGTTTGAATAGTGCTATTATTTAAATAAAAATGGTTGTCCATTCTCCTACTTTTTTGAAGTTTTTAGCGCGCTTCAACAAGATAGGTTATTTGACTCTTCTACTTATTTTTATTGAACTAAATATATTTTGGAAACTGTATCAATCTTCAGTAGTTGAAATTTTTATATTTAGATCAATAAAAAATAAGTGGAAGAAAGGACAACCATTTTTATTTCAATAATTAAAAGTCTCCACAACCAACTTAAAGAAGATTAATATTATAAGTGAATAAGTATCGTTCTAATGTCTCTCTTTACACAGTTGAATAATTAATTACTTTCTCTTTAGCCACTATTCGCAATAATAAACATCAATTTTCACAAACACAGTGATAAACGCCAGCTATTGTTCGATTGTAAAAACTTTAACGGTAATCTAAGTGCGAAGAAAAGAGAAAATTGTTCTCTACTCTTTTTCTATTACCACTGCTTAATCTTTGAATCAATCTAAGATTGATGAATCTCGGATTCGCGAATATTATTGGTGGAATCCTTCGATCCATCAATATTCCCGAATATACAAAGGAATCGTTCACGAAAATTAGTGGATCGAAGGATTCCACCAATAATATTCCATGAAGGGTTTGCGAATCCTTCGATCCACGAATATTCGTTAATATAGAAAGGAAGGGTTCGCGAATATTGGTAGATCGAAGGATTCCATCATCATTACATTTTGTATAATAGCATACTCTGATATATAATTTTCTACAAATTTATCAGATTTTATTTATATTACACTTATGCTTAGTACAGACAAGTTACGAGGGTTAGCTTTTAAGTTTTTTACAAATAGTGCAACAGAAACGAACAACTTGAAAACAAATAGTGTTTTCTACTTATACTTATGCCCATACTAATACGAGGGTTGTCTTTTGTGTTTTTTTACAAAGTATGAAATACCAACGAATAAGTTGGAAAAATAAATATGTATGTATTTTCTAAAATAACAATATCTAAAATATTTCAAGATAAAGCTAAACATTACGGTTTCACGAGGAGACTCGAAAGTATGCCCCCTTATATGTACCAAAATGAATGATTCGATTAGGGCGGATAAAGTCCGTGTTCGAGTATTTTCCGAGCCTACCCTTTTTATGTTCCTATTCCCAGCGCTTGCAATAAATTTTCACCAATGAACTTGTTGGCACACTTTGCAGCCTCACCCTTTTTTAATCAATGGATATAGAATAGAATACCTACGTCGCGGGAAATATTTTATTTTTTTGCGCGAGTTAATTAAACCAGCATCGAGATTACTCCACATTATAAAGATTAAATGGTTCTTTTAAAATTCTTAACTGTTTAATTAACTTAGCATATTCACGCAGTTTAACGAATGTAATGAAGGCGATTTATATTTGGGTAACTTTGATATTAGCCGCGGTGATATTTTACGAGGTATGTTTAGTTAGAGCAGGTGAAAATCGAAATATATGCAGAATGTAAATGAATTAACCAACAGGCTTTTAAGCGTAGAACAGGTTGCGTTAAAACAATTATTCCTGTAATTTACATTTTCCCACTTATAATAGGTGGATGCAATTATCTTTAAATGAATATTAGCAACTAGTTTACAATCAAAATTACAAAAAAAAGACATTATTAAAGTGATTTTTAAAATGTTTCGACATAAGTCTAAATATAACAGTTGCTAAAGAGGAAATAATTTTATTAATTATTTTCAAATTATTTTTATTTAATTCCTTTTTTTTTTCTATTATTAAAAATATATGTTTATCCTTCTACTTATGTAACGTAACGTAAGTCAAAAGTCACAGAGCTAAATGTGAAAATAATTTATTAATCAAATCATTTTTATTTAATATACATAGTTAAAGTGATTTTGAAAACTTCGTTTTCAATTTTTAATATCTATTCACCCAACTTCTTCGAATCAAAATGCAACAAGGGATAAATTAGGTATAGTTCTCAGGGAGGGGGGTTTATGGTCAATGGTCGTTTTACACACACAAGAATTGATCTGACTAGTTTACTCAAGCGCGTAGAATAAAGTTTTTACCGAAGTTTTATTTTTCCTTAAAAACCTCACTTTTAAAAATTTTGAAGTTAGTGATGATTCATAAAAACGCTGATTTCATTGAAGCATAGCAATTTCTGGACGTGAAAAAAAAACGTGATAAATATCTCTGTAGTCCTTAGTGTTTTGTTAACATAAATTTCCACTAATGAAATCATTAGTTTATTAATTTATAGCGCCTTCCTCGCGTATTATTTACAGCACCTTTACGAAAATCTGTCATCTAGGATTTAAAAATACACGAAAACACTCTCAATCAACGCCGGCCGTGTTTTAATTTATTTATTTATTTTTAAATCGCCTTAATTTATAACGCGGCGCTCACACGTCCTATAAAATCCAAATGGCGGGATAAATCCTTCATTTCATTAAAAATTCACGCCCAACTGGCGAAACTTTTTAAAAAATCCCGCGTATTGATTCCGCCGGCTCATTTATTACAATTATGCTGATAAATGCGAGTCACGGCGGGAATAACAATAGGGAGTAATAAATCATTTAAAATTGGACAATATGTTTGTAAAGTGTGGAAATGGAAAGTACGAGTCATTCATTCTGCATGACGCGGTGTTCTCCTGGAACTATTGTTAGATCGGGTTGTGAAATTATAAAATGCTGAGTTTTGAATTATTTAATTTTTAATGTTTTTTTTTACATATTTTATGATTTCAGTCATCCTCATGCTTATTATAAGAGATAGAGGGTAGGTTTAAATTTGCCACTTTTGCAGAATTTTATGTTGCTGAATATTAATCTCGTTGAGAAAACTAGGCCAAGTTTCTTTTTTTTGTTAGAAATATTGCTTCTAAAATCGAAGATATTAGAATAAAAAATATAATAAAATTGGGTTTCTTAATTTTTTTTCTTGAAAACAAAGAAACCCAGTTTTCTTAACGGTGTATTGAATTCTTCAAAAGTGCTAGATTTAATCTCTTATATTTAGCGTGTTCCTCGTTATGAGACTCGAAATTGAAACATCCTGTATATATTCCTGTAATTTTACTGGCTTACTTATTATTTACAATACATAGATGTAACAATTTTGCGAAGTGACTATTGACAAGAGGTCGTTCAATCTGCTTATTTTATTACATACAACTTTATTGCGATATTTACAGTTACATTAACTTTACAAAACATTACATTATTTATTTACAAAATGGTTATCGACCAGTGGTCTTTCAACCGGCAGTCCTTGTCCTTCGTCTCGTCATTTAATTGTGATGATATGAATTTATGAATGGAGGATTAAGGGTTTTGGAATTTTGGAGGGATATTAGGATTTCTGATAATGCAGAGAAGGTTTTAAAATTCCCGGGTGAGAGTTTTTGTCGCAAATTTTGCGACGTACACTTCGCGTCCATAATTCAGCTCGGCAAAGGCGCACCCCCGAAGAGCCGACTTGTGGACGCGAAGAGTAGATCCTTAAATTTTTGGGATAAATTTTTCGCTGGAATGAGTTGTGTAAAGGGTTGTTTGGATGTCGGAGGATTCTTGGAACTCACCATTCCGCTACCGCTATATTGTTTAGGGTAAGATTGTGTAAAAGTATTGTATGATAGTCAACCAGGGGATTATTTTTTATCAAATAATTAATTACATTTAATTATTTGATAAAAAGAATTTTAAAAAAATAATACATACTTCTTATCAAAATTGCCATTGAAAATTTTAAACAATAATAATAACAAATTTCATAAATCTTTTAATTGGCTCTCATTAATCACTTGATGAAACATGATCACAATATTAATAGGTTGAAACAAATCCAGTGTATATTTCAACCTATTAATAAATTTCATATTAAAACAATATTTTTTTATATATTATATATTTAGAAACACAGTGTTAAAATTAGCAACAGTATAATTACATTTTATAATCACCACTTCTCATTTAACTAATTTAGGTGTTGATGGTATTAATTTATTTAATTATGTGTACATTAATTTCGCTCTAATGTGGTTTCAGTGTACTTTATTTAATCCATCGCTTTTAATGGAATTTTGCTAATTGAATGAAAATGGATGTGGATATAAAATAATACAATATTCTGTGAATAATATAAACCAGCCAATCAGCAGCAAAGTATACAATATAGTTGAGTTTTGTATATTTTGATACTGATGGGCTGGTTTATATTATTTACAGAATATTGTATTGTTTAAATATAACGTATAACCATTATCATTCAATTATTTGCTTTAAATGTATTTCGTTAAATCCGCGAACTGAATATTATTGAAATTCATGTTAATTATGCTCGAAGCAATAAACAACAAATTGAACAACATAATGCGTTATTATTAATACAATTTGCATTACTCATAGAGATAGAGAATAAGAGGGCCAGATTCATGTGTTTGCCGTGCATCCAGTGCTCAAGTGGACAACTATTTCCTAAGTTTCAAACAAACCTTTATAAGGTATAAATAGAATAGAAAATAATGAATGAAAGAGAAAATAATAAAAATAATTTATGTGTACATTATGTAATTAAACGTCGCGGGATATTTGCCCAAGAAGCAGTTATTTATGCACATTAAAACAACTGCTTCTGCTTGTTTAAAATACTTACGTAATGTAAGCCAAAATGTTTGTAATTATTAATTATTTTCAAATCATTTTTATCTAAATTTCTTTACAAGGACTAAGAGGGCCATATCCATGTATGGCGCGCAACGCCATCCAGTGCTCAAGTTTACAACTATTTCTTAAATTTTCCTACCTTTATAAGGTTTTTTAGGTTAAGTTCGTGTTCAATCTACAGACAGCCAAATGGCGGGATTATTGAAAATGTATACATTCATCTAACCTACAAAACCTTATAAAGGTTTGAAACTCCTTTACAAGGACTAAGAGGACCATATTCATGTATGGCGCGCAACGCCATCCAGTGCTCAAGTTTACAACTATTCTAACCTAAAAAAACCTTATAAAGGTTGAAAGTTGTCTACTTGAGCATTGGATGGCGCTACGCGCGTTTCCCGCCAAATACATGTACCTGGCTCTTTTATCCTCTACCTCTATGCGACCACCCCGGATTTCATTAATTATGATTGTGATGTGGGCAACCAAATTTACAAATAATGACAAAGTACATGTTTCACGTTTCAAAGTATGAAGTCAAAAATCGACTGGAGTTTACATATACTAGGTGGACAATAGCTACTATTATTACTTATTGGTAATCATTGGAAGTGTATCTAATAAAAACATTTGAAAAAGGTATGTATTTCTAGTCGTTAATGGTCCGTTTGTGTTAAAGAATTTTTATTATTCTCGCCTGGTGGATGCACCGGGTTAATAATAATAATAATTTATTTATTTACGGAAAAACTCACCATTTTACAAAAATTGTAACAATTTTTACTATAAGTAGTAAATAGGCTATTACATATAAATAAACAATAACTAAAAATACAAATTACCAAATAAATTAATCAATTATTATTGATTAATATTGGGTTATTGCTATAATATGGAAATTTATTTATATTTTCGAAAAACCCAAAGGGTACTACAAAATATATGTTATATTGTTAATTAGGCATTGTTTAATATGATCTTGTGGTTATTTTGGATTTTCACAGGTCCAAACAGTCACTAATTGTGTTTAAATATACGAAATCTGTTAATTATTTATATATTTGAAAAAAATCAAAGGACACTATAAATAAATTGTTTGATATTGTTAATTATAATATTTTTATTATGACCCAAATCGTTGACGATGCCACTTGAAATTAGGCAAAAGGTGGCGCTTGTGTCGTCTTTAATTTATTATGATCCTGTAGTTAATTAGCATTTTAACAGGTCCAAACAGGCAGTTATGATTTTTTTAATATATTCCGAAGGGCCGGTTAAGTTATAAAACAACGAAAATTGTTATTTTTATTAATAATTACAAGTTATTGTGTATACTGAGATAGTAACGCTTTTATTAATGGGCAATTGAGTTAAATTATAATTCGTGTGGTGGTGGAAACGCCGGGTACCAAAAATCCGTGGTTAACTTCTCGTCGGCTTCATATACACATAATTAAGTAACGTATATTAACGTTAATAATTGCACCAAATAGAGTAATTTCGTTAACACAAATTAACAATATAGAAAAACTTATAGTCGATAGCCCTTATTTGAGAATATATTATGAAAATATTTATTTTTTTTTATATTATGTTAAATACAATGTGTTTTTTTTTTTTCTCAGAAAAAAGTATTTCTTTTTTTTTTGTTTGTAATATTGACATTTGTAAAATTATCTTTAAGTATACTCAGTTCCCTGTAATTTAATTAGTTTTTCAATTTGTAAAGATATTTATCGTTTAATAAATAAGTAAAATAAAATAAAAAAATAAAGATTTGATAGTAGTATTTTGAACAGGGTAATAAGATCAATAGCTCAAACAAACGGCTACATATATTGTAATTATTTATAATGCTTTCTATTATCTCTGTATTCTGATTAAAGATGTGTGTATATATATTTTAAACAATCATTATTATTTCATGTTAAATTAACCGAGGGTAATATTTCTGGAGCGTGATTAAACTGTAATTAGTTTCTTGGTTGTAAGGCTTAAAACAGCGTTGATTAGTCAGCCGGCAGCGGGGCTGTTAATTCAAAATAATGACTCCTGCTGGCTTCGACACGTTTTGCATTAATTTCAACAAAAACAAAAAAAATATTAAATTTAGGATGGAAACTTTGCGGATTCAGCCCATCACTCACGCGTACATGTTTATTCGATTTTTCGCCCGAGAGCGCTGAAATGTGTCGTTTTCAGCAGGGATGATCGCATATCACGAATTTACCCCCGATTTTTTAACATCGAATTCGCCGAACATTCCAGAATGATTTGGATTTATGTGTATTTGTTTGTATTTTTAGTATTTCATAAATGATTTGGTCAAGTAACACATACACAAAATAATAATAAAAAAAAAATTTAGGTTGCAGTTATTTAAAATATTTAAGGATTTTTTTACAATATACATGGTTTTGCATTTTAGTTCCCGTATTCGATAGCTCAATAACATTAATATTTAATATTAAATAGTGACAAGTAATTGTTGTAAACATTTCTTAGAATTTCATCGTATTATTCGATATTATTATATTTATCAGATAAAATTATCTATCAGTAATTCTTGTTTTGAACAATATTGAAAAGTAAATATTTTGAAGAGAAGTAATTAGATTTTTGATATCCGAGAAATATTTTCAACTGACTAATGGCTGTGTAAATATTTTCATACAAAAGGACAAAAGGACTTATTTTGTACATGTCTCATCCTCTCGTTATAATCACTGTGTTTAAGTTTTAAGTTTGTAATTGTTTTTGAAGCAGAACTTCGGGCTGATCAGATGTTTTTGCCTTTTCGTTAATAGTGAAAAAATGTAATAATTGTGTAAAGTTTGAATACAAGTATAAGTTAAAGTTTGAGCTCAGAGTTATTGTTGTTGACTTCTTGTCAATATGACCCGCAAGGTGTTATCAAAGCTCCACATAAGGAGTGATAACATAATAATAGAAATACTTCCTTCTAGTTGCTATAAATGAATGCTTCTTTAGTGAAAATTGAGAAAATTAAGTACTCGTATTAAAAATGTTAAGATTATTATTTTTTAAGATTATTATTTTTTTATAAAATAAATATGATTAGAAAGAACTCCGGTGATAGCCCAGGACACACAATTTTTTATTTTAGAGTATATACTCAATGTTTGTAAAAATATAATTGTCTGAATAAAGAGGGCTAATTTTAGTATTAATTCTTTGGAATTATATTCAGGACATTCTAATGGCAATAATGTTCAAAACAAGAATTACTGAATGATAATTTTATTTATTTATTACATCGAATAATATCATGAAATGCATATGTTTTGTAAAAAGGAGATTCCGTAAATAAAAGTATTATTATTATTATTATTATTAAATGCTAAGAAAAGTGTACAACAACTCTAGAGGAAAAAAAGTTCTTGATCATATGATACTTAATAATATTTCATTGATTTTTAAAAAATGTTGATTTTATACCATTGATAATAACAATAAATCTACTTTTAATTTCTACATATTTCTTTAAATAATCACGGAAGATGATGTATATTTCGAGTGCTAAGCACTCATTATGTAGAAATGAAAAGTGAATTTATTTTTTATTATTAATGGCATAAATTCAACATTTTTTAAAAATCAATGAAATATTACTAAATATCATATGATAGAGAACTTTTCTCCTCTAGAGTTGTTATACAAATTTCTCAGCATTTAATTAGTTATTGGTGTCTTTTCAGTTGTGATTAAAATCTCTTCACATAACTCAAATTAAACAACTAGTGATTATATTGATGTAAATATTGTGATGTAATTTAATTTAACCCTTAGAGAAAAATATTTTCTATTGGCTGAAAGACCTCCGGTCGATAGCCGATTCATCTACAGAATATAATTATATTTTTTGTATATTATTGTACATACATATACACATTTGAATAAAGAAGTTTGGTTAGTTATTTTCTATATACAATAATATTTTTTTTGGTCAAAAAAATATATATTCGATGGATATAAAATGATAAATCCCTCTCATCACAAAAATATCTTTAATACCAAAAAAAAGGCTCGTATTTCATTTCCTCCCATTCGTCCCGTACGTTTACTCCACAATATCCCGCTTCCCCCATTCCGGATTTCTATTTTAAGAGAACAACTTATGCAGAAAATGTTATTTATAAATCGCACATATTTATTGTTTGTTTGTAAACACGGCGGATATTAATATGGATCCTATGCAACCAAAATAACTGAAATATTTTCAGGAGAGCCGACTTACATCATAACACAACCACAATCCCGAGAGTTACTTTCCAAATTTATAGCGTGTTACGGTCGGCTTGAATTATGGTAAACCACTGAAGCATTTATATCTTGTGGTTATTAATAACTGGAGAGGAAAAAATGTATTAAGAGAAAATACTAAAAAAAAAAAAAATACGCGGATAATTTTTGTGCTGCTGTCGTGTTTCTATAGTTATAAAAGCTATTGTTTTCATGTATGGTTTGGAAAATTAACCCGGTTCGTTTTACATGCAACATAGAAAATGCGCGGTTTATGAAAAGCTTTCGCCGCATGTGTTTTATTTGTAAAGCGAATTTTATGCGAATAAATGTATTCATATTAATTTTTCAAATGCAACTGGTATAGAAGATATATTTTCTAACAATAGGGGAATTCACAAAATAAATAAAATAGGAATATATTCTATTGAATTTGATTTTTCAATAGATAAACCAATATTTGTTTATCTTAATAGAAGAGATCATTTATTTATTTGGTTACTGTTGTTTAAGGGGAAACAGGCATTCTATAGATTACATAATTAACAAATAAATTAATTATTTTCAAATCCATTGCAAAATTGGTATCAAAGTAGTATCAAATGTTAAGTTATATAAAAAGGAGTACTCAAGAATTCATCAAATTATTCTCAAAATTCTGAAATAATACGAAATTCAATTGTTTTTTTTTTATAGAAAAGAGTATTATTCAGTCACTTGGTCACAGTTATTTAAATATATTAAATAAAATTATTTGAAAATAATTTATTAATTATTTTCAAATCATTTTTATTTAATGTTTTTTTTATATATTAAATAAAAATGATTTGAAAACAATTAATAAATTATTTCCACATTTAGCTCTGTCACTTTTTACTTACGTTACGTAAGTACTTTAAACAAATGCACATTAAAACAACTACTTCCCGGGCAAATACCCACGCCGGACATTGAATTACATAATGTACACCTGCTGTTGCACATCAATAAAATATTGCATAATGCAACAAATTTTGATCCGAGAAAAATCTTTTTTTCTTTTTTTTAATGCGAAAACAACAAAAGAAACGCCACCCATTTTTTATTATTTTGTCGACACTCTATCCTTATTGCAATTTGTTTATATTTCGAAATACAGCCCTAGTGTGAAATGATTCTTTCTCCGTACTAAAATTATTTGATGAACAACTCCATAAGATATTAAATAAAAATGTTTTAAAAATAATTAATAAATTATTTTCACACTCCATAAGAGTGTGATTGTCCTGCAAATCCTCATGGATTAGCGTTTATTTTTAATTCATCATCCCTTATGCAAACACCAATCAACCAAACAATTCATCTAAAATTTTTATCCGAAAAATAAAACTAAAAAAATCCTACAACTATCTTTGTGTACACTTTTTCGTATTCAAAACGTGTCTTGATTTTGATTGGAATTTCAAATTCAGGGTGGATTTCCTTTCAGTGCGGGGGTGGGTTTTGCATTATCGAGCCGGCCCTCCTTGTGTACCACCCCACCCTCCCCCTTCTCTCCTCTCTGGCAGGTGCACCCGATGTCGAACAAGTGTCTGCCATCGTGTAGCACTTTAACAAACCGCCCTCTTTAACTTCGAAACATTTTAATTCCATTCGAGAAAGTGGGTTCATCGGGAATTCCTCCATAACCCGCACTATTGTAACCCAGTAAAATATTGATGTATATTTTAAAAGGTTTCCACTCTAAAAAAAATCAATGCAATTTTTTATATAGAGTAGTTTTTTTATAAATAATAGAAAGAGCTAGGATCGATAGCCATTTAACAATTTATTAATTTATGCATTAACCTCACACTGAGAAGTAGAGAGGCACATATAACGATGTTATATAAGACTAAATAAATAAAATAATTGATGTGTGATTTACTTAAATATTTCTTAATAATAGGAAAATTTAGATTTATTCACTTGGTCACAGTTATTTAAATAAATTAAATAAAATAACTTGAAAATAATTAATTAATAAATTATTTTCTCTTTTGCAAAAAAAAATGTTAATTATGTAATATATAGAATGCCTGTTTCCCCTTAAAAACAGTAACCAAGTAAATAAATGATCTCTTCTGTTATTATTAACAAATATTGGTTTATCTATTGAAAAATCAAATTCAAGAGAATATATTCATATTTTGCAAGCAAGCAAGAAAGAAACAAATGTACCATAAAATATTGTAAATATATGTAAAACAAATAACTTTGAATAAAGATATTGTAGTAGTATTCATATTTTATTTATTTTGTGAATTCCCCCTATTGTTAGAAAATATACCAGTTGCATTGAAAAATTAAAATTTTCTCCGTTGCAAAAGAGAAAATAATTTATTAATAAATTATTTTCAAGTTCTTTTATTTAATTTAATTAAATATTTTTTGTTATGCTCTTGTAAGCTATATGTTAATAAAGATTGTTATACATATAATAATTTTAAGGAAACCGGAAATTTATGTCGTTTCTGTGCATGTCAAATATTTGATTGTCATTTGCTTAGTCAAGTTATTGTTATGCGTTAGCCTGAAGCCATTTTGTAAATGAATATGTAATGTTTTATAGAGTTAGTATAACTGTAAATATCACAGTAAAGATGATTATGTATGTGGCTTGTTCACTTCTAAATAGAGGTGTTTAGGGGAAGCATAAAGTGTAGAAGTTCGCGAATGGTTGGATTTAGGGCGTTATTTTACATTTGCTGTAGTTTTGTAAATTATTTTTTTATTCATTTAATAATTTTCTTGCGTCGTGATTAGTAATTTCATTGATCTTACTGCATTTCGTTTAATGAACTAACGCGTTAGCGTGTTATATTTAGGCACAATTAGTTGGACAGAGCGGCAAATAAAAAAGAGCGTTCGAAATGCACGCGGACGCATTTGCCACCCGATGAGCTGCAGCCGCGTATTTTTCATTGGCAACCGGACAACGGTCTAATAACAGAAATAAATTTTAAATAGGTGATTTAAAATGATAGATACCGGGCCATAAAGTGTTTATTTTAGAGTGGCCACAGACGTGACGGAGATTTTTGTTTTCGAAAAGGCGAAAGCCCCCTTTTGAACGCACGCTCCGTTTGCCGTTAATTACTACAATTATTTTCAACCCACGGACAAAAGTCATTTTCAAGAACTTTGTCATCTAACATAAAATGGATCATGAAATCGTCAACTTTAATTATGTAAAACTAAGACTTGACTTCAACGCTGGTATTCCGGATTCAGACGCATCTTACCAAACCAACTTCGCTTGAAACAAGAATCATGAAAATAGCGAATGCTTTCAGAAAATTCATTTTACTGGCTCGGCAATCAAAGAGAGTAAAAAATATGTTTGAAGGATAGCAGCTTCAAACATATTTTTTTAGTCTTGAAGGATAGCAGCTTCACACATATTTTTTTAGTCTCTTCAATTGTTAAGGTACTAAAATTTGTCAACGGGAAATATGTATTGAAATATAGCGAATCTCATTTTGCGAATGGTGAAATACAATTAAAAAAAACTCTGTGTATCATTTATTATCCACGTTGGAATCGGCGATGTGGAAATGCGTAATTATCCGCAGTAGCCTCCTTGGAAAAGTTGTGAACCTGTTCTGGAATATGATTAATTTATCCAGTTTAAGATCTCGAGATCCGCGCGCGGTAATCAGAGCGGATCTAAAGATGACATTCAGGTCGACATTCTCTTCAAGTAGGCGGATTAAATGAATATCTTCATTGTTTGCGACAAGCCGTGCAAATCAACACAAAATAAATTCTTTTAAAAAATATGCAATCTTCTTTTTTTCTTGTGGCTCGAGTCACTTTTTAAGAATAATTTTAATATACATTATTAAGCATTGAATTAATCATGCTTAATAATGGATATTAAAATTGTTCTTAAAGTGTAGTTTTATTTGAACCATTTTGAAATGGTTACTGGGTACAGAATCTTAAAAAGAAATTAAACTTGTTTTTGTTTATTTTTGGAAACGAGACAGTACGGTTAGCTTTTAGTGTTTTAAGAAACATCACAATTTTATTATATACAGTGTGTTTACGGTTTGAGTGCATATAAGGTGTATGTGAACACTGATGGTGGAGGGCTCACGGGAATGGTTCTCAAGAAGTGCCGAAGAGTAACAATAACACGTTTTATTTTAACTGTTTCAACTTGGTAGTCGAGGAGCTAGTGCCGATGCTCGCGGTACACCCCCTCATCCACCCTACACAACGAATGGGCGTCAGGGGTGGCGCATGCGCTTTAACAGTGTAAATGATATTTTTTTAGAGTTGGATCTTTATGTTTGATCCCTCCTGCTTAGGCTGAAACTAAGATAATAATAATAATAACATCTATATTGTCCAACAGTTTACCCAAATTAGGACAGAAATACAAAATAAAATAATACAATAAAAAAACTTAATTATAAAACAATTAATAATTTTACAGCAGAAGCAATTTGGAAAATAACTATACAAAAAGGTATAAATTAAAGAAAAATATCTTTATATAACTAATATATCGAAAAAAAAAGAGCCAAATACAGGGTGTTTTTTGGCCAAGTTCTAAAACAAGTCTAGAATAAACTGAATTAAATAAAAAGAATTCGAAATAATCAATAATCTATTCCCTCTTTAGCCACTGCGACATATTGACAGGAGTGGCTAAGGAGGGAAAAAATTATTAATTCTTTCCGAATTCTTTTTATTTAATTTATTTAAATAACTGTGACCAAGTGAATAACATACTTTTTTCTATTATTAAGAATAAACTGTCTTTACATACATACATAAACATCTTTATTTCTGAGATTGGAATATACAATTACAATACAATATCTAACAATACACTAACGTTCACAATATATTTCAAACTCTGAAACTGGCTATCGACCACTTTCTTTATTTTAGCAGATATAACAAAAATATTAGTATTAGAAAAAGTTGTCTAGAATTAAAAGTTATGGAAGACTCAATTTTTATACTAATCAGCCTACTTTGATTTTTTTCATCAATATCCAATACTTTTAAACTCATGTTTGTAATGAAAATCAAAGCAGGCTGATTTGTATGAAAAATTAAAATCTACTACGATTTACTGATTTAACCAATGTTAACAACAGAACAACGAGTTTTTATTGTACAGTGCTACGGTTAGGGTGACCAGTATTCGTATCACGGAGTAACAAGACAATTCTGTGAACGCTTCTTTTACAAAATTGTGTCAAAATGTATGCTTACTGGTGTGAATAACGCTAAAAAGACAAAATCCTACCTAAATGAAGAAAATAATGTTGCATTTGCATAAGCAATGGATTCTGTAAGGCGCTTTACACAATTGTCATTAATAAGAAAGGCATTAAAAATTTACAATATTGGTAAATTGCAATTGCAAAAAAATATTATTAATATATTAAATAAAAATGATTTGAAAATAATTAATAAATTATTTTCACATTTAGCTCTGTGACTATTGACTTACCTACGTAAGTACGTTAAACAAATGCACATTAAAACAACTACTTCCCGGGCAAATACCCACGCCGGACATTGAATTACATAAGTGTAGTTGTTTTAATGTGCATTTGTTTAACGTACTTACGTAGGTAAGTCAATAGTCACAGAGCTAAATGTGAAAATAATTTATTAATTATTTTCAAATCATTTTTATTTATTATATTTAAATAACTGTGACCAAGTGAATGAATACTGTTTTCTATTTCATATTATTAACAATGTGAATCCATTTAAAGCATACTTTAGAAGAAAATTGTAAGGCAAAATGATTAGATTTTTGTTTGTGGTGCAGTAAAAACTATCTTCAAAATCAAAATTTTGGTGGACATATTATTTTCTCTGATTAATTCACTTTCTTTTTTTTTGAGGGGACCAGAGCAAAAGTAATAGCTAGGTCACCCGAGCACTGCGGCCATTTATAATAATAATAATAATAGTTTATTTAACGGATAATTCCTCTTTACAAAAGTAATATATATAAATTTAAACATTTGGCTTATTGTACTGTTTCGCTCTTATAGTTAATCAAAGAGTTTTGTGGTTTTTGCAAGCTCCAGAATCCTCTTGATCAATTTATCTTTTGGGAAGAGTTGATGTGGATACCCTTGATTCAGGTTTTCTTTTGTCCAGTTGGTAAGCGCTGCACATTCGAATTCACTTTCGCCACCAATGGTGTGGTAAGTTTGCAAGATATACGGAATATAATAATAATCCGAAATTTTCAGTTCACTGTAGAAGACAGTATCATAAAAAAGTAAATGTGTCGTGTGGTATCTCTTACAATGGCATATATTTTTTGAACGAAATCTGGTTCATATTTATACAGATACAGATATCTGGAAATATTAAATAGAAAGTATTCTTCATGATTATTTAGATAGCATGCCACTAAACGATTAACAGACAGCATACTTTCAACAAGACGGTCACCCATCACATGGGACATGAATCGTTCAAGAATGGTTAGATCGTCAATTTCCTGATCGGCGGATTGGGCGGTATGGTCCAATACTTTGGCCTCCCAGAAACCCTGATCTAACCATTGTGGGGCTATCTTAAAAAGAAAATCTACACTGCTCCATTAAACAAAGACCTCGATCGGTTTGATAATTGCTATCTGTTGGTGTATTAGCTTAGCGAACTGATTGTGTCTTCCTAAGTAGGCGGAATCTGGGGCATCCGGCCATTATATCTTCTATTGTCTCCGCAACCCTTCCGCATTTTATATAAATTTTACGTCCTTTACTTTCAACTTCAGACAGTGTTTCTCGTAAATTTTAGTTTTAATCACCCTGCCTTGTATAGCCATCACAAATCCCACGGTTTCTGGGTAAAGGTGTCTTCGCATTTAAATGATGTGGGTCAACTTCGTCGGCTTGAATTAGTTTATGCATGCCTTTTCCGCCCATTGTTTTATATTGTTTTGTCTTGACACTACATCTAATACATAGTTTTGCCTTTTCAGCTGTAATATACACCATTACAGCTGAAAAGGCAAAACTATGTATTAGATATAGTGTCTAGACAAGACAATATAAAACAATGAGCATTGTATTCCTGACATAATTTTCATCATTTCACTCATATATGCCATACGTTTTTTTTTATTATTATTAATATTATTCATTATACCCTACACCCATGTGGGTAGAAAGGGATCATTGAATATATATATATATTAATATTATTCTTCTTCTTCAAAGCGGACACTTTCTCAGTCGAAGCTGGAAATTTGTTCCAGCCCTACACGTGTGACTTTTGGATTCGGTTCGGTTCGGTGGATGGAGATGAAGTTTATCATTTCCCATTTATAATGATTATAAATTCTGGTATTATGTGTTTTATCCCAGAAATGTTCTTGTTATGTGGCAAGTTTGGAGAATGACACTTTTTTGTATAATATTGCACAGGTGGTAATTCAATGCGTTTTATTATTATTTATTTATTTATTTAATTAATTAATGGAGGCCATTGCATACAGTAACATACATACGTGATAAAATAGAATAGATCAAATAATATAATAATAGAATTAACAAAACACATTTTAAAAACAAACTATTTTGCACTAAGTATACGGCGCAAAGAACTTACAGACTCTATAAACATGTCAAAGCCGGGAACTTATTATTATTATTATCCTATAATAATATTAGAAAGTTTAACAATGTAAAAAGTTATTTAACTTTTAGCGTAAATCGAATTTATTGATTCGTTCAATAAGTTAAATCCTGTTAATAGCTTAAATAACATTACACTGTTAACACGTTCGCGATGAAACACGCAATTTCACATAAATTAGTTGGGAAGCCAAAATAAACAGCGAGCAAAACCAGGGTTGTAATTGAGCAACCGAGAGCATCCCGCACTCGCATGTCCACCAGTGGCGTCGAATACACGACACATCAAAGTCTGCAGCGAGCCGTTAAAAATACGAAAAGGACCGCAATCAAGGACGAGACGACCGACATCCGATGGAACTGTTTGTGTTTCATGTTCTTGTACGTGTGCGGTTTCAGTTTGCAAATTAGCAGCGTGGAAATCTCGACACGTAGGCGTGCTTAATTAACCTTAATCCGCATAAATAATGCACTCGAGCCGTTGGAACGAAGCGCAAAAATATGCGTGCGTTTTGTAGACGCCTTAATTGAGTGACAACTGGTTGTTGGCTGTTGGCAGATCAAAGGTGACGGCGATTATAATTTTCTTTTCTCGTGTGTTGAGAATAACAACATGTTTCTTAATTGAGAGGTTTAGATTACGTGTTTAGATACATAGGTGGTTATTTATTGCTAAGTTATATTAATTATTCACTACTTTATACTAATAATTAATCAGTTACTCGAAAAAAAAAAATACTTCTTGAAATTATATTGCATTAAACAGTAATGACACCCAAAAGAGCACAGCAAGAAAGTTTATAATAATAATAAACATTAATGGACTAAATCAATTATTTCAGAATACAAAATATAATTTTCCACTGGACTTTCAAGACATTGTATAGAAAATAACCATTACTTCAATAATAGTGCTACTGATATCTTTCAACCTTCATTTAAAACCTTTTGTAATGAAGTACTAGGAACGATAAAACTATAAAAACGCCCTTTATTCTTATGCTGTATTTTAATGTAGTATTAGATTATTATTAATTTAAGTATTAACTTATGTTCATTTTTTAAATATTTTTATAAAATGTAATTTTAGTTTATATCCCTGTAAGTGTGTAAATAAATAAATAAATAGTAATTTAAGGCAGAAAAATCGATGGTGGATAGCCATTTTCTGAGGCTTAACTAGAGGTTTATGATTGTCATGTAATTTAACGTATTTCTCAGAAATAAAGATTTCTGAGAAAAAAATGTGGAACAAACCAATTGTATTAATAATAATAATTCATTATTGACGGACGAGCCTTTTTACAATGTATGATATAAACGCAACAAATATAAAAAGTATAGATATAATAATAATACAAAAATATATATCACATAATAATAAATAATAACAATAATGTTTAGTTCATACAATTTATTATTTCATACATAATACATGCCCAACAAAATTACACAAGTATACAGTAACATAAGTAGAAGTCATATAAAAAAAACAATTACACCTCCTTTAGACGCCTCTTTATTAGAATAGATATATTAAGTAGATCAATGTCGCCACAGATGCTATTTGCAGTGTGCGATAGCCGTGTCACAGGACATTTTCGCCGTATGTGGTTCTGCAAAAATCAATAATCGAAGTCTGTTATCAAAATAATCGATTATTTTCGATAATTAAATGTTGTTGTTATCGTTTCTATGCGAACTCAAAAATACTATTTCTATAATCATTTGAAACATTTTTTTTAAAAAAACTTTTATTATTCTTATTCTATCGAACAATAGTTAATATTGTTTCGATTAAAAGAATAGTTATTATCGTTCGATTTAAAAAATCGATTTATCTCATAAATTCATAAGATAATGAATGTTATTTTTTTAATACCTCAATTAATTATAAAAATAGAATATTGAAATAGTGAACTGGAATTAACTATAGGTTTATTCGTTTGTTTTGCACTAAATTAAACTGAATACAAGTTTTCGATATCATCATAGGTGTAGATAGGCATTCAATTATGAAGGCATTGAGGTTAAATTAGGTTGTAGTGGCAGCAATTGGCTCACTTAGGTCATTGGAGGTGTAAATATGCATTTTTTGTATAATTTAAATTGATACTTTTGTTAAAATGAAAAATTGATTCGTTCCTTACTTCACTTTTTAAAAGTACTTTTGTACTTGATTGAAAAAAAAAACATAAATACAAATTACACGGTAAGTTTTACAAACATCTATTGAAACAACTACTTCCCGGGCATTTACCCCGCCGGACATTGGATTACACAATAGATATTTGTTGTTGCATAGCAGCCCTACTGCGAATTGCAACGGTTTGAATCGAAATTATTTAATGAAAGGAACTATTATTTGTTGCTTCCTTTCATTAAATAATTTCGACTCAAACCATTGCAATTCGCAGTAGTACTGCTATGCAACAACAAATTTCTCTTGTGTAATCCAATGACCGGCGGGGTAAATGCCCGGGAAGTAGTTGTATAAATACAAATTGTTAAATCATAGGAAATGACTCTTTTTAACCGATTATTTATATTGCAATGAAATTATAGAAATTTCTAGCAATGATAAATAAAATTAAATTGTTGTTCATAATAAATTAAAGACGACGCAAGCGCCACCTAAATTGTTGTTATTAAATCCATTGATAATGGTCACTTTGTGTCCGGAATGTACATTTTGTAAAACAAATAAAGTGTGAAGAAGGGTTATTAGTGCTTTATTTATCAATAAAATTCGACCAATCCCCTTTTCCAACTGCAAATTTACTTACACTGTAAGTTTATATATTATTTAGACTTTACTCTATATCTCTCTCTTTTTGTATTAAACCTAAAGTTACTGCTTAATAATAATAAATCGTAATAAACGGAATCGACTCAGCCGGAACCCGCTCCCTATTTTTTTTTTTTTTTTTTTCACTGATAAAATATTTTCTATTCAATTTTTAATTTGCATAGTTTCATAAATTTCTTGGAGTACGACATATTTCTGAGCCTAATTAGAGGAAATAGTAAAAATTACTATTTCAGGTAAATAAATAAATATACTATTTTCTATTATCATGGACATTTTTCATAACTTATCCAATAAAATGTTAAGTTACGCGACGATTTTTTTATATATATTAAAATTTAAAAATATGTAAATTCTTTTCAGTCCTGCAATATGTGAATCCGCCTGAAACTCCGCAACTCTCCGCATAAACAGAATAAGCAATAAACTTTACAACTGCGCGGCTCCCAAGAATAAGCGCAACACATTTTGAATTTGTATCGTAATACCAATTAACAAAATTCATGCGAGCGTGATGTAATCTGCGTGGTGTATCGCGCGAATTCAATTAATCTTTTAAATACCTCATTGTTTGAAATGAAAACTCTGTCGCCTCCGCTCGCTATATTTCATCCACCCCGTGGATGGCTCTTCATTTAAATTCCACGATGAGATTACGTATTCGAAAAATGTCCGCAATTAAACGTTAAATAGCCTTAACCTTTTACAAGGAAATACACTTATCCGCGAAGATTTCTTCTTTCACAGATATAATTATTCGATGGATCCATTATTTTTTTTTTTTAATAAGTAACTGGATAATTCTTATTAATTTACAGAAATTCTTGTTTAATTTCATTGTAATTTAGATAACTGCAAATGTGTGAATCATCTTTGTTTCATTTTATTTAATTAGTTGATATTTGGATTGAGTGAGTTACGTGAAGATGATAATAACTTGAATAAAAACACTTAGAATCCTTTCTTCACTACTTCTTTAGTAGGAGTTCTTCACTACTTTAGGAGTAGTGAAGAAAGAATTCTAAGTGTTTTTATTCAAGTTAGTTGATATTATTTTTTATGTAATATACTCTATCAATTTTTGTTATGTTCTTTAATTATTAATAAAAATTGTTATATATCTTAGGTATAGTAAAAAGAAATCCATTATTTTTGCATGAAATTGAAAATTTGATTTACTATAGTTAGAATGGTTCGGTTTAGGTCAAATATACGCCGTTTTTTCGATAATTTGTTGGCTTTTTGAAGGTAATTTCATTATGTCTCTCTTACAGAAGCCTCGTCCCAATTGTCAAAAAAAAAATAGATAATCGATTTTCTCAAACCTCTCTTGAAGATAATTTTTTTACCAGATAAAATTTTCTCCGTGGACAGAAACAGATGGTAATCACTTGATGCTATATTCGGAATGTAAGGTGGATGCATACGAACCTCCCAATCAAGCTCTCGAAGCATCTGGCGAGTCACTATTGATGTGTATAGCCTGGCGTTTTCCTTATGGAATACAACATGAACACAATTCCTTTTCTATTGACCAAAGCTGGCCGCTTCTGGGCGATTGTTTTCTTCAGACGGTCCAATTATTGACAGTACAGTTCCGAGTTAAGAGTTTTGCCATAGGGGTTAAATCATTTTGCCAATCCCACCAAACATAAGTTTACCGCGTTGTCGTGACACTTTTCATCACCATTCAACAACCGTTTCAGAAATACGTCGATTTTGTTGCGATTCGGCAGCAATTCACAGATGGAAATTCGATCCATGAGGGATCCAAAAGAATCCCGCCTTTTGCTCTTGCTTGACGTGGTTGAAGAAACAGGAGTAAAACAGACAAAACGCCAATTTAATCGGTAGAAAAGAATGCAGTAAAAGGATGAAAGAAAAGATTCAGTGCTGAAATAAAGAATGATAGGATGGACTTTAGAGGAGAGGTAACAGTAGAATTGGTAAGAGAAGTATATGAAGAAATTGTTCTGGAATTGAAAGTGATTCAGTACTGAGAGAAAGATTGAAAGACTGTTATTCCTTATTTCACAATTTATTTTATGTTAGTGCTCATTATCAATCATTGATAATGAGCACTTTATGTCTCGAAATGTACATCTAACATAAAATAAATTGTGAAGTAAGGAATAACAGTCTTTCAATTTGTGATTAAACACTTCACTTAAACTCAAAAAACCATTCAGTGACTGAGAGAAAGAATGATGGGATGTTCTGACAAGGAGAGGTAAGGTCACAAAACCAACTTCAAGAGGAAATGTAACAATGGAATTGGTAAGAGAAGTACATGAAGAAATTGTTCTGGAATTGAAAGTGGCATATGATTCAGTGCTGAGAGAGGTAGTGTAACAGTGGAATACAAAAACCCATCTTTAAATAAGTAACTGTTTCTCCATTGAGAATGAACACATCGTGTTCGAAATGTCATCTGGACTAAAATAAATTTAGTGAAGAAAAGTTTACAGTGTTCTTATTATAACCAATCACTCTTTAATAAAATGTTCAACTACCATTCATCTACC
Organism: Philonthus spinipes; assembly: GCA_963082785.1. NCBI lineage: Eukaryota > Metazoa > Arthropoda > Insecta > Coleoptera > Staphylinidae > Philonthus > Philonthus spinipes. The sequence continues at coordinate 4,924,385 of OY720300.1, forward strand.
GATCATTGACGATGCCACGTGAAATTAGGCAAAAGGTAGCACTTACGTCGTCTTCCATTTATTAAGAATCAATCTCTTGCTTTCCGACTTTTAATTCAGGGTTAAATAAATATCCTTTTTTTACTATTTTCTAACTAATTAATTTGGTTGTGCTGCAATGGTTTTTCTCCAGTTTGATGGAGCGCTGTGAAAGTACATAATTATACAAACAACTCTCAGGCTGGCCGAATTAATTTACACACTGGTTAATTCCTCGGCAAGAGAGGAATGCTACTTAATTAACCTTTTTTTGTGGGTGTCTATTTACGATGCACCGTCGGAAGGGATCTTAAAACGTAAATAGCTAATTGATGTAATTACGTCGAGGTTATTAAATAGAAAATTCTATTTCTGGAGTATTAAAAGCTGCGGTTTTTTTGATGGGTGGACTTGTTAAAGACACACGACAACTTGAAATTAATTTTTAAATGCATAAATCGATGATTTAAAATTTAATGATTTTTTTAGTGGAAAGATCACAGGTCGATAGCTAATTAACATATATACATTGTATATTTGAACATTCATTATTTATTTTGTATATTTTTTAATGAAGGACAGATGAGATGGTTCGGGCACATGAAAGGGATGGGAAAGGAGAGAATAGTAATGCGAGTTTTTGAAGCTAGAACCTCTAAAGAGAAAAAAAGGTAAACCTAGAAAACTATAGATAGAAGAGGTAAAAAAACGGCAGAAAAACGGGGCCTCAACTGGAATGATGTGGGAAAGTCAACCGTTAACAGATTCATTTCTGTTTTCTGGAAAGAAATTTCTAAACGAGAACCAATTGAAGAACACAATCAACAACCAGCCTTACACCTGAAATGGTAGAAAGCATCAAGATTAAAGAAAGAAAGAAATATGTTTTTATATATTTGTTAATATAGAACATTTAATAAAATGTTCAACCACCATTAATCTATTGCTATTAGGCAAAAGATGGCGCTTGAGTCATCTTTCATTTATTATGATTAATATAGAACATATATCACCATTGCATTGAGAATATTATAACAACGTATTATTAATTTAAACTTCACTACTGAAGATGGAAACATAGTTTCCGAAATATATTTCGTTAAATAAAAAATAAGTAGGAGATAGGACAACTATTTTTATTTAAATAATATACTATATGTTTTTTTTTAAATATTAATTCTTCTCGAATTCTACACTTTCAAGTTTCAGATGAAATATTAATTAAAAATATTTTATAACCAATATCAATTCCTTGATGGCTGATTGGAGAGAATTACATGCCAAAAAATATATATATAGCTTGAGCCGTCCAAATGCCCGTTTTCGAAATCTCTCTTGTCGATTGAAATTCAGCAAAATTTTATTAATATATTTTATATATATAAATATCTTTATGAATTTTGTATAATGAGGTGTGGGTTTACATTTTAATATATGTTATAATACTGTCTGTTACAATAAAGCAAAATTCACAAACTGGCAATCGACCAGAGGTCTTTCAGCCTGTCTTTGTCCTGTTCATGTCAGTTTTTTAAACGTCATGGTTACTAACGTCGTTGTCTGAGTCAGGGTGATTAGATGAGATTAATATATTTTATTTGTCTACTTAATGCATAATGTACAATTATTTTAGTTTATAAAGGGCATCCTGGAAATCCTGGAATTCATATCAACTTTGTTATTTTAAATAGATCACCCTAAGTATTATTTTTTTATTCGATTTCTCATTAAATCTTTCAATAATAATAAAAAAATATTATATAGGGTGTTCCATTTAAGATAACAAAATTAATATCAATTCCGGAAAAATGCGAAAATAATTAACTAATTATTCTCAAATCATTTTTATTTAATTTATGTAATTATATACCCGTAGATGATACTTTGTAAAGTCATAAGCAACACTGAATCAATTCTTTGAATTCTTTGGGAATGCACTTATCTTACTTATTAATTATTAATAGTTTAGGAATACTTACCTGATTATATATAAATATGTAAATTATTGTATAATGTTATAATGTAATCAATTATAATGGAGAATTCTGTAAAATAAAGTTAAAGTTAATTTATTTACATAACTGTGATCAAGTAAATAAATCCGTTTTCTATTATTATCCTGTATGTATTAAAATAATTGTACATTATGCTTCTTCAGTAGCTGAACAAATTTTATTAATAAATTAATGCTGTATTTCTGACAAGATCCCGAAGATAGGCATTTCGGTGACTCACCCTGTATATCAAATCCTCAAGTTGTGAACTAAATTGAGTCGTCTGTACGTTCCACTAACATGAACTGAATCAAATACGTTACGGCGGGGATCCGTTTTAGTGCCTATTGATAAGCAATTACGAATGTAATTTGTGGGGTTATGTGCGGGGGGTGGCTCTGAAATATGGAGAATATGTCATCGATTAAAATTAATGTGGGGTTGTGGTTGTGCGGTACCTCGTGGCACAGAAGGCATTTAAATGTCGTGAGCCGTATTTATAAGTACTGTAAACTGGCCGTTTAATGTCTCCTTATCTAGACTCGTGTTTCATGTCATGACTATTTTTAGGGACGAGGAATTCAATTAGCTCAGTTTAATATATCGAGGTATTTATATTTGTATAGAAAATAATGGGATTTTGTAAATAAATTAAAAAAAAAAACAAAGAAACAATCAAATTAAAAATAATGGGAATTTGTAAACAAATTAAAAAAAGAATAGACAAAAACATTCACTTGCTCACTTGGTGAAAGAATCCTTTTTTATTATTATTAATTGTTAGCGAGGCTTTATCTAAATCCGAATGAAAAGGTTTTTTTTGCCAATTTTTGTTCATTGAACATTTGTTTAAAGTACTTATGTATCATAAGTCAAAATGTCGCTGTAGCTAAAGCGGAAATAATTTGTTTCAATTTTGAATTCTTTTTAATTAATATAAATTAAAAAAAATGTGCAATCAAATTAAAAAAACACACAGTAAAGAACGGGAATACACTTAATTCAATTTAATTAATTTTATTTTATATATATCTTTATTCTGACTATATAGATAATTTTAACAATATAACAATATAAATAATAACAATACATGTAAGTGTTAGTCTGTCTGGGCTATCGACCAAAGGTCTTTCTGCCCTGTCGTGAATTTATGATGAAGTTAAAGAAAAATCTATGCTAGCTAGCTGAACTGTCCTGATGATTTGCGCAAATGAATTGATGAATGGTAATTGTAGGATGTTTGTATTTAGGAAGGATATTAGGGTTACGGGGAATACACAATTTTGTAAGAAGGGGTAGGTTATCAGAATTATTGGCATTTTTTTTACTTAAGGCTAATATACGCTGGGATATGGGTGGAATTTGGGTGGATTCATAAAGGTATTCGTTGGAGGGATTGTGAAGTGGGTTGTTGGGATGCCTGAGTTTGGTATTTTATTATATATTTTTATAATTTGTTTACAAAATCCTAAGTTTTTTTAACTTGATTGTATTTTTTTATTAATTTATTATGAAATCTGTACGATTAAAAAAAAATATTCAAATTAAAAATATTAGGATTTTTTTAAAATAAATTCAACAAAAAGACAATCAAATTAAAAAATAATAGGATTTGTTAAATTAATAAAAAAAATAATCAAATAAAAAATATGAGATTTTCTAAACAAATTACAAAAAAAATCAAATTAAAAGTTATTGGATTTTGTAAACAAATAAAAAAAGACAATAAAATTTATTAAATTGAACTAGTGTATTCCCGTTCTTCACTGTGGCAATTTTAATCGGATACATTCATCAAAAATTTATGAAACCCCTGTGCATATTTTTTCGGTGTTTTATTTCACACGCAGGTCAGATAAATCAGACAGGAATATTTTATCAGGATAGAGCGATTGTGCGGGGCAGTACATTGGTGTTTTATTACACATTTGCTCCGGCATGCAAATATCCAAAAGGGCCGAATTTACGGGGGGTTTCGGCGAAAACCCGCGCCCTGCATTTTACAAGGAAAACTATGTTGACGCAAACATCCACTTCCCGTTTCCTTCCCAACAAGAACCGGAATATTAAATCCTTCAGGATACACATGAATATTTTTATGTATATTAAATCTTGCACCTAACCACATACAAACATGTTTTCTGCTGGAATGAATATGAAAAAGAAGAAAAATCTCCGGTATGGAAATATTTTATTCCGTATATTCTAGGATGAAAATATTTTCTTTTTTTAGAAATATTTGCATTGCTTTCTACACTTGTTAGATTTAAGCGCGTCCTCGGAGAGGGTCGGCATTTCTGGATTTTTATATAAGCCCCTCGGGAATTGATCGGAGGGCCCGGTATGTGCGGTTTCGGGGGAAAATACGGATTTCGATATAAAATGCACGAGCACGCATTCGTTTTTGAGCGACCGCAATCAATTTCGGTTCGGTAATAATTAATCGGTTGCGCTGCAGCCGCATTAATTCTGGGTAATTCATGAGAGCGTTAGGTTGTATTTATTACGTGGATCAAACACTACTTTATTGCAAAATCTATAAATGCAGCGAATTCATTAATATCAACGGTTTATATTGAATTGTTTGCGCGAGTTTACAAGCTGTTGTATAATTGCAGTTATTTGTTTAATGGGGCGGTAAAAATTGTTAAATGATTACATTTTGTTATTGCGCGTAATGTATTTTTAAACCGACTATAAAAATCAATTCAAAAACATCCGTGCTTTGAATAAGTGATTGTTACATTATTTAAATCTATCGACATTTTGAACTACACTATAGTGAATAGGATCATTGGATGCCGGAATAATATTCATATTTTTTTGTTGTTGTTGAGTTAAACAACAGAGAAAACAATTAAATTCTCTAAAAATATATCTGTAATAATAATAATAATAATAGCAATTTATTTACAAAAACAAATCTTATACAGAATATATACAAATGTATGATGTAAATACGTAAGATAAATTAAGTGAAATAAACCGAGTGACCTTTGTCTACAATTATAAATTAGATGGAGTTACGTGAAGTTTTTCAATATAGAAAAATATAGACTTAGCTTACTTCAAATATTGCATATTAATTGTTACAAATTATTTTATATATATTTATTAACACCGTTAAAATTTGTGTCTTTTTATAAAAGACTATGATAATAAATTTATGATTTGTAGAATCTTCGAAATTTTAATAGAAAAAGTAAGTAATATTTATTAATAATAGAGGCTTCTACTTCGTTATATATATTGTTTTATTAAGTAATATTTAATGTAATTTTAAATTATTTATAAATTTATTTTAGTTGTTTAATTTCCTTCCAGTCTTTTTTTCCTTATTCCTGCTTCTTCTCTAATTCTGTCATTCCATGTTTTTGTCGGCCTTGCCCGGTAGTTTGTTCCTTGCATTCTTTTTTCATATGTTCTTCTTACTATTCTATCCTCTTTCATGCGGCACACAAGTCCGAAACATATCAGCTGTCCTTTTATAATGGTATTATATGTAATAATAATAATAATAATAATATATAAGGAAATAATTAATTAATTAATTAATTTCAATATATTAAATAAAAATGATTTGAAAATAATTAATAAATTATTTTCACATTTTGCTCTGTGCAGGTGTATATTACGTAATAAAATGTCCGGCGTGGGTATTTGCCCGGGAAGTAGTTGTTTTAATGTGCATTTGTTTAACGTACTTACGTAGGTAAGTCAATAGTCACAGAGCTAAATGTGGAAATAATTTATTAATTATTTTCAAATCGTTTTTATTTAATATATTTAAATAACTGTGACCAAGTGAATGAATACTCTTTTCTATTTGAATTATTTTCAAATTGTTTTTATTTAATTTAGGTATCATATATATACAAACATCTTCATTCAGACAGCAGAATTACAATTCTTTACAAATATTTATATTAACAATACATATCGATAGGCTAGTAGTCTGTCATGGGCTATCGACCAGAGATCTTTCTGCCCTTAGGTATCATATATATTATATATTTAAAAATACAAAGATAAATAAGACAATAAATTTAACGCAAACTCAAAAATATTATTACTTGTTAATAACCAAGAAACAATATTCACGCACATAAATATTAAACAGTATGATATATGCCCGCGCATAAATCCTCAACTTACACAAGCTACAGACAGATTCTCCTACCGTGCGCGCATGTAAATTTCTGAACTCTGATCACCCGCATGTATTCATGATCCCAGAAAATGTTCATTAAACGTTTGGCTCCGGGCCAACTTGACAAACACGGTTGTATGTTAGGTAAAATTGCACTCGGGAATTTTATCTTTGTGGAACAGGCCGCATAATGTGTATCATCTTAACTCATTCCACCACTTTCCAGAAGGGATTAGCGCGAAGGAAAATTGCAATACTTTTCGTGCTCGATATCTTTCCGGGTGGGTTTTAGCGAAAATAAAGGGGGATTTTGGTAGCTTCGGCGTAATTAATTGGTACCTAATTTAAAGGCTTGTTTTTTTAATATGTTTAATGTTTTAATATTGAGAGTGCCTGTTAAATTATTCGAAATCTCAAATTAAGACTAATCCACTTATGGAATATTAAAATATTTTTTTTAAACGCAAAGATCGTTTTTGTTTTGTTATTAATTACAGAGATTTTGCTGTATTTAATTAAAATTTATATTCGAAATTAATTGAATCGGCAATTATGAAAACAAACCATCTCAGAAAAATCAAATTGTTTAAGAGACTCAAAAAACTATTAATATCAAAAAATTATTAGTTACAATAATATTATATATACAGAGAGGTTTTTTAATCAGTATACATTAGGCGAACTGTATACCTGCAAAAAAACCAAGTCAAACGCAATGAGCCGATTAATGTGTGTTGCCTATAACACACAACTAAACGTCAAACGCTAAACTTCAAAATGTGTGAAATATTTGATCGAAAATGTATACAAATGAAGAAAAAGTCGAATTTCATGCGTGTATTGCAATTCCAAGAGTACTAGAGGAGGATAAGACATGTTTTAAATGAATCCAAAGTGGCCGAATACCTCAGTTAGGATAATTCTAAAAATAATTAAACTAAAACATTTTCTTTGGAAAACGCAACGAAATAAATCATGACTAACACTACATGCGTTACCGTCACCAGCAATTTCCTTTTTTATCAAAAATACGTCAATTATTATTATGAGATTTTATTAAGACAATTTGAAAGAAAAGTAACAGAGAAGAACAATAAACTTCAAATAAATAATTAGAATAAGTGCTAGAAATGACCACCAGAAACTGCAAGATATTAACTCAAACAATCGTGAAAATTCTTCCACATTGTGCATTTCGATATTGTCATAAACAGAAATAGAAAATTGTTTAATTGTTTTTATTTTTTTTTATCCTAGTTGAAGGAATTGATCGTTCGGGTTGCGTATTATAGGCAACTAAACACATTTGATGTATGTATTTAGTTGCCTATAATACGCCTATAATATGCGTTTGACTTGGGTATTTTTCATGTATACATAGGGGATATGTATACTGTTAAAAAAACCTCTCTGTATATATATATATATATATATAATCTAAAATCCCCATCTACCATAATGGTGGTGTAGGGGTTACAATAATATTAATCATATAAATAATGTACGATTGTATCTTTATATTATGAATATTATTCTTAAACCATCAAATTTAATAAAGATTTCTAAAAAAAATTGATTTCCACAATTTAAAATTTAAATAAAATACAAAATTATAATCGTACAATGTTTGTAAGTTTACAGTGGATGTTAACTAAGTTGTAGTTAACATCCACTGTTTTAAATGGATCAACAAATCAAGCTTAAATATATGGTTTTTGAGTTAACGTGTTAATCGGAGCTATTCCGTACAGAAAATGTTAAGTTTAACGTTATCAATTAACATCAATTCTATGAATATATATCTGTTACAAAAGTTGCTTAGATTGTGATAATAAAAAATAAACTTTACATTTTTCTTAAAGAATAGCCCTAAATCTACGTTGTGATCGAAATGTACATCTAACATGTTAAATAATAAGTGAAGTAAGGAAAAAACTCGGGTGTTGCTATTAAAATCAAGCTCGGTTTATTGCTTCCGTTTGTTTTACTCTTACTGGTAGCGCGTGTAACACATAAACTCGGATAATTAATAAAATAAAAAGTAATACCTTCATCACTCGCAATTTCTTGAATTCTTCTTGAGGTGAATTGTGTAGAGTTCTATCGACTTGAATGGAATTAATATTGGGGAAATTACCATCAAGCAAAATATTGTGAAAATAGCGAGCATTTAGAATATGAAATATATGCATTAGAATTGAACAGTCATAAATAATTTAGTTGTATCAGTATGAATCATTCGACTTTGATCAGTGAAACAAACCAAGTGTTTTAATCAAAGTCTATTAATGAAATATGTTTCACCACGGGTTAAACGAAAAATTAATTCAAAATGAATCATTCGTTTTTATAAAATTATTTGCCTTACTGCCAATAAAATCATCCTCATTTTGATATTAAAATCGGTCTCATTACCTGATTATGACTCTAAAGTCATCCTCATTGCCTAATTTTGACTTTAAAACTTTAAAAACTCTTTTATTGCCTGATTATCATTTTAAAGTCATCCTTATTGCCTAATTTTGACTCTAAAGTATCATTGACTAATTACCACTTTTAAGTCACCCGCATTACCTAATTTTGACTTTAAAGACCCCTTTATTGCCTAATTATTACATTAAAGTCATCCCCATTGCCAAATTTTGACTCTCTTAGTGCCTAAAGATCACTTAAATGTCATCCTCAAAGCCTAATTTTGACATTATAGTCACTCTCACTGCCCAATATTGACTTTAAAGACTACTTTATTGCCTAGTTATTACTTTACAGTCATCTTCATTATCTAATTTTTACTTTAAAACTTTAAATAATAATAATAGCACTTTATTATCCAACAGTTAAAAATACTTCTTACAGAATAATTTTAAACATACAAAAAATAATACAACGTAGATGATAACATAGTAACACAATTATTAAAGACTCTTTTATGGTATAATTATCACTTATAAAGTCGTCCTTATTGCCCAATTTTGACATTAAAATCACTGTCATTGGCTAAATTTGACTTTAAAGTATATTTTATTGCCTAATTACCACTTTAAAGTCTTCCTCATTGCCTAATTTTGGCTTTAAAACTTTACAGACTCTTTTATTGCCTAATTAGCATTTTAAAGTAATCCTTATTACCTAATTTTGGCATTAAAACTTCGCTCATTGCCTAATTTTGATTTTAAAGCATCTGTTATTGTCTAATTATCATTTTGTAGTCATCCTCATTGCCTAATTTTGACTTTACAACTTTAAAGACACTTTTATTGCCTAATTATCACTATAAAGTCATCCTTATTGCCTAATTTTGACATTAAAATCACTCTCATTGGCTAATTTTGACTTTAAAGTATCTTTTATTGTCTAATTACCAAATCATCCGCATTGCCTAATTTTTATTTTGAAGACTCCTTTGTTGCCTAATTATTACTTTAAAGTCATTCTCATTGCCCAATTGTGACTTTAAAGTCTCATTGCCTGATTTTGACTTTAAAGTCTCTTTTATTGCCTAATTATCATAATAAAGTCATCCTCATGCCTAATTTTAACATTAGAGTCACTCTTATTGCCTGATTTTGACTGTAAACTCTTTTTTATTACCTATTTATCACTTTAAAGTCATCAATATTGCCTAGTTTTAATTTTTAGTCATTCTCATTGCCTAATTTTGACTTTAAAGACTCTTTAATTGCCTAATTACCACTTTAGAGTCATTCGCATTGTCTAATTTTAACATTAAAGACTCCTTTAATGCCTAATTATTACTTTTAAGTCATTATCAATGCCTAATTTTGACATTAAGATCACTCTAACTGCCTAATTTTAACATTAAAATCACTCTCATTGCCGGATTTTGACTTTAATGACTTCCTTACTGCATAATTATCACTTTAAAGTCAACCTCACTGCCTAATTTTGACATTAAAATCACTGCTATTACCTAATTTTGACTTAAATGTCTCTTTAATTGTCTAATTTTAATTTTAAAATCATTCTTGTCAAATATTGCAGGTCAGTATTTATCTCAAAATTTTCCTGTTTGGATTCATAAGACATACTTTTACCTAATCTTGACAATAAAGTCCTTAAATAAAAATTAGGTTAATGGGGCTACTTAATTTTGATCTCCCAGTATTCTAATGTTGACTTGAAAGTTAGTATTTATCACAATGTTTGCCTAATTTTGAATATTCTCATTGATTCTTTAATTGTTTTGCTTCTACTTCGTTATACATTGTTATTTTATTCGATTAATATAGACCAGTTTTAAGTTTGTTTTGTTGTTTGACTCAAATTTATTTCATAACTATAGATTCAAAGTTATTAATAAATTCCCAGTGTGTTTGATAATGACGTCAAAACTATAGTTACGAAATAATATTCAGTTATACAATGTTAAAAGTGTTTTCATTAATCATTCTCATTGTTTATTTTTTTGTTTAAGGTCATTTTCATTGCTTGTTTTCACATTTAAGCTTGTCTAGATTCGACCCCAAAGTCTCTTTTATTGCCTGATTTCAACTGTAAAGTCTATTTTGTCGCTTAATAACTTTAAAGATACTGATAACATGATATTGCCTAATTTCAATTTTATAAAGTCTTTTCATTTTTAAAGTCCTTTTCTTTTAAAATATTGACTTTGAAGACCCTTTTGTTGTTTAATTTTGATTAAAAAAAAAAAAAGATGTCTCGCAATATATGTCTTAATTTGACTTTAAAGTCATTCTTATTGTTTGTTTTTGACATTAAAGCTAATTTATTTCCATGAAATCGATTTTATTGCCTGATTTCGTCTGTAAAAACAGTTTTGTCCCTATTAACTTTAAAGACAAAGTAAGTTATTCGATATTGCCTAATTTCTATTTTTTTGCTCAATTTTCATTAAAAAAATCGAGATCGCGCATAACAATCGCGTGACCTACCCAGAACCGTCCTCTGCATTCACTTACATCGAGTATCTCAGAGGTAACAGTGTGTTTTTGATTAATTTAATAAACAACTTTGCAATTATATAAGGCACAGCTGAACTAATGAGGGATGGAATCTCGAAACACGTGTCTGCAGATAGCCTTGTATTACGTAACTTTTATTATATTATTTTTTTGTTTTGTTTTTTGCATTAAATGTTTTCGATTCAAAAATTGTTGTATTATACAGTATGTTATTGTTATGCAACAGCAAATGTCTATTATTGGACATTTGTTAGAGTACTTCTGTAAAATAAGTGATAATTTTCAAATCTTTTTAATCAATTTAAAAAAATCTTTTAAAGTTTAATATTGACTTTAAAGCGTCCTTTCTTGCCTAATTTTGACACATCATAAAAGAATTTAGGAAAAATATATAAAATTACCTGTCTGGTTTGTCCACACAGTATTTATAAAAAAAAGAAATTCCAGCAATCAGAACACAAGTTTTGTTGATTGATAAGGCTGATAAATGTTGAAAGTTCAACTTCACTTTTATATAAATAAAACAATTTATAACTTTCAAATATATTGTTTTATTTATATAAAAGACAAGTTTTGTTGATAAGAAAATATTCTATTTATTTATTATTAGACAAAGCAAGAAATATTGGGATTAATATTTCTTGCTTTGCCTTAAAAAAAAACAACAACTGAATGATTGCTGTAGCTACTTTAACACGAACGATATATTTTCAATGAAACACCTATAAAAATACGAAACAACTTCTAAGAGGAAAACTCGCAACGTTTTCCCTTACATTTTTCCACTTCCATCAATACTTGTTGTATTTCTTGGGTCCTAAATAAACTTTCAGACTGAGTTTATCGAAATGCTCCGCTCACACGCGTTTGTTATCCTTCGCATGATATTTCCAGAAAAATCAACAATTTGATTGAATAGGGGGCCTAAATATGTTTCTTTCGCGTGGATGCAACCGCCAATTTTGTGGAATTTCTACGACGTATTTTTCGCCCCGAAAATGGGAAATTGCGTCGTCGCCGGTAATGCTAATATAATTATATTCATTGTCACGGCATATAAAACTATGTGTGAGTGTGTACACAAAGAAAACGTCAACGCGAACTGAATTACGAAATAAATTAATGTTTGTCGCGTAAATTGGGTGCCGTGAATCGTAAATCTTGTTTTTTTTTTGTTATTCGTTGGGCTTGATGGGGAAAAAATATGCGTGCTTCGCTCGAGTTTACCTTAATTTTAGAAATAATTGCAGTTATTTCATTAGAATCTTTTATAAATATGGTTATTTGAAAAACGTGATTTCTGAGAAAATTAAGATCGATTGTTTCCTCAGTTTTTTTTCTTTGTGTACCCAACACCGATGCTATTAACTACTAGAATTAACAATATCGACGTTTGTATGATTATGTTTATGTCTTTGTTAGCTCTGTTGTTGTTGTTGTTGAGTAGTTGATTGTTTGAAAGAACAGCGAGGTGGATCAACTAGTAAACCAGTGGTTTTTCAACCATTTTATTTATTTATTTTATACATATGTTTTGTAATCTTTTTAGAGCGTCACACTTTTCTTATAAAATTTTTAATATGTAATTATAATTGTAATTCCGTTAATAAAGTAAATTGAAATTTAATATTGATATTACATTAATCCATAACAATTTATTATTTTTTAAAATTAAAGCGTAGAAATTAATGTAATAATAATAATATATAAGGAATTAATTAATTAATTAATTTCAATATATTAAATAAAAATGATTTGAAAATAATTAATAAATTAGAAATTAATTTTTATTTCTTATTATAACATAAACGTTTTCAATTCGTTTTCAATTATTAAATGTATGATTTTTAGAACGAATTCTATTTTCATTCCATCCGGTAAATACTCCTAGCAATTTTCAATTTACTCGAAATGGAAGGACTTAATTAATCCTTAAATATTAAGCATTGGCATTTGAAATTAATATAGTGGGCTGAACAGACTGTTGGTTTAGGCTACCGTTAATTAAACGGAGAAATGAGTTTTTTATTGAACTCCGGAACGAGGGAACGAGCCAAGTTTGATGGTTTTTAGGTGTGTCGCTGTATCGTTAACTTTTTACTATCCATTTGATTTACACAGAATACTTAAAAAGTTTTGTTTATGAAAGCAACTCATATTTCTTTAAATATAGTTGTTATTGAAAAATCACATGATTAATTCTCCAGAATTTTTTTTCAATGTCCTAACTTAATTATTAATAGTTTAGGAATACTTGTCTGATTATGTACAAATATGTAAATTATTGTATAATGTAATCAATTATAATGGAGAATTCCGTAAAATAAAGTTAAAGTTAATTAGTAACTGAGCTGTTGAAGACGGGAGCTGAGATACAGGACCCTGTATATAAAACATGATGCTGATGAATTGACCATCGACCAGAGATCGTTCTGTCTAGTCTATATCGTATTCTATATAAACTATAGGACAGGCAGAAAGATCTCTGCGTTCGCTATGCGTTATGTCCGCTAACGTCACTGTCTCTGTCTGGCTTTTGAGATCTAATGAATTGATGAATTGTAAAGGCAAGGTATTTATATTTCAGATAGAGATTAAGGTTGCGTTTTAAAAATAGGTAATTAGGATTTCTTCATTTTTTAGGATCTTATGTAAATTTTGGAACCATACAGAGTTCAGTTGATAATACCACAGACAAACATACACATTTGTCTATGGTAATATTTACATGTATATGCACAAATATATATCAGTTATTGTTGGGATATTGCAGAGTTCATTTCAAGGGTTATGTAAAGTATTTTTAGGGAGTCGAATTTTGATTCAAGGCAAAGCTCGTCGACTTTTATGTTTGTTTTTTTTTGTGTGACAACAATATTTATTTAATCCCATATTATATTTTGAAATGCCAGTAGGTGTTATTGTCGACAAATTCAACACCGATAAAAAATATTTTCCCGCGCACAAATATTTTCGTAAACCCCGTTGAATAATAACGCCATGTACGCAGGAAAAAAAAACATTTTGGCACATTTGAGAGTTTGTCGCCCTTGCAAACGGATATTTAAAATGCATCTCCTGGCTATGATTCATTTTTTTTTTCTGGATTGGATCCAAGTATGACTATTTACGTGTGTCGCGGAAAATCATGAATGACTGAATATATGTCAACGATTGAAGTTGAAGTTTGCGAATATTTCCCCGTAATACCAACTAATAAGCTTCATGTTCCATTTTAATAAGGTATTTATATTAATAATAGAAAAAAAATTATTTATTCACTTGGTCACCGTTATTTAAATAAATTAAATAAAAAGAATAAATTATTTCCTCTTTATAATATTATACAATATATTATTATTATGCAACAGCAAATGTGCATTATTGAACATTTGATTAAAGTACTTATGTAACATAAATCAAAATGTTACAGTAGCTAAAGAAGAAATAATTTAATATTTTAAAATTATTTTTAATTAATTTATTTATACTAAAGCATCTAAAACACGTAAGCAATATGTAAAAAATATATATTCCACCACGTTAAATTTTAAAGAAGCAACAACAGATGTTGAAACTTTGTATTAATAAATAACACTACACATTCTTTGTGGTGTAGATACGAGAATTTGTAAAGTTACGAGAAAGCTAGCGCAATAGCTCATAAAAGTGATGTGTGTAAGGCGAGCGTAAAGTTATTGATCGCGGAAAGTTAATATTTTAAGTTTGTTAATAATCTGTACGCTTGAATTCCTCTAACATATTATTTACTTCCTAATTATGAGTAGTAATTATTAATGTTAATTTATTAATTCCTGAGGCTTCTATTTTGTCATACACTGTAATACAGTGTTAATAAATGAAACACTTTTTACTTTAAATTTAAATGAAATTATTACTGTGTATTTGTTTTTTAAAAAGGAATTTAGTTTATAACAACGACGTTACACGTTCTAACTCTAATACGTATTTAAATAATTACAATGGAAAATACAATTTATATTACAATAAAGTGACGAATAAGCATAAGATAATAATTAACAGGGTAAACGATTTACAGAGTATTTATAAATAAATAATTCTATTCATAATAATAAATGAAGTCCATTGTGTTGGCGTCAGGTAACTTACATATTATTGCGATTCGAATTTCGAAAGTGTGAGTCATAGATTATTTAATTTATTTTACTGAAATCTCCTTTCTACAAAATGATAAGAATTTACATAAATCATCACAAATAATAAATACATAAATAAGTCATCTTTATCCTAAGTGTTAATCATAAAAGATACCTGAATAACGAATAAAATATATATCAAGCATTTTTGTATTGCTTGATATACATTTTATTCATTTTTATATATATTATAACGTAACTCTTTTATGGAACAGCCTGTATAATCAAAAATATTTTTAAATAAAGTCTCCAACATTTCCCAACTTAATTAGTAACTGAGCTAGTGAAGACGCCTGCTGGATATATTTAAGATACAGTGAATCCCTTTCGATCAATACAGAAACACAATTGAATAACAACGTAAGTGGTTCATCAAATTCCTATAAATGCAATCTTCATTTAACATGCAAAAATCACGAATGATTGATTGTAAAACGTAAAACGCCTTTAAATTACTTTAGCAACATCCGGAAAGACGTATTAGATAGTAGCTGATTAATAGATCTGACCCATCTATCTCCGAGCACTCCTGCGACTCGCAAACGGAGAAAAAGCGCGCATTAAGGGAGAGGGGTTGTTTTTGCCTTAATCCCTTTTCTCTGGTTGAAGGATTACTGATTGAAATCTGGAAATATTTATCCGAGGATTTACTACAATTACTCTATTTGTTTGTTTCAGCCTGACAAATTGAACGTCCACAAGAACGACTCGGAAAGCTGGGACTACACAGTATCACTGAGTAAGTTTTGTTTTCTTTTTTTTCTTTATTAACTAACATCATTTGAATTCCAAAATGAATTAATTTACAAATACGAAACGCTTACAATGAATACACACAATTTTTACACAGATAATCGGGGGTATTATATATATATATATATATATGACCCCTTTCTACCCACATGGGTGTAGGGTAGGGTATTTTATAAAGGACATGTAATGTTTAATACTTTATATTTAATTACATTTAAATTATTCCTCCTGAAAATTTCTGCAACTCATAGATATAAATATAATTTAAAAGGTATAACAATTTAATTCAGATTTGAAATATTGTTTTACAAGATTTATTCAATTCAATTTAAGCAATTTATAATTTTTTTAAATTAAAGCGTAGAAATTAATGTAATAATAATAATATATAAGGAATTAATTAATTAATTAATTTCAATATATTAAATAAAAATGATTTGAAAATAATTAATAAATTAGAAATTAATTTTTATTTCTTATTATAACATAAATGTTTTCAATTTGTTTTCAATTATTAATACTTTATATTTAATTCAATTCAATTTAAGCAATTATTAATTTATTATTGATTCTCCTTTTTTTCTACAAAACATGTACTATAATTAGATATTTAATTTTGTTTAAATAAATGAATTCTAAATTGTTAAAACGCTATGGTTTGCCGTAACATTTTAATACATTCCGCATTGTAAATCAAATCCCAACAGGAAATAAATACGCCCACTGTAATTTTGGGAATAAATGTCTTTTTAATGTTTCGCTGTAAATTACACGAAGCGTTCCTTTAAATTACAATGTGTTTTTTTTTGTTTTATTTGTAGCATATACATTTTGCATCCTTTTTTATGCGATTATGATGGATGCATTAAGCTCGAAAATGCATAAAAATTGATGGACGCTTTCCATTTATCCTCTGAATGTTTTATGAGGATTATCCGTCGTGAATTTTGTATATGTGTGATAACAATTTTCATTCGGCAAATGATGTGGATTTTCTTCAATGGAAATATTTCATATTTTTAAAGTGGGACTTTCCATAAAAATTAAACTTAAATATAGCCACAATTATATAGTAATAATTTAATTACTTTATTTATGGAAATTCACATTTTTATAATTAATTAGAAAATACATAAATAATGTGAGATGTCAATATGCAAAATACCTTACAAATGATGTTTACTTCCAAAGCAGCTGATAATTGTCGAATTAAATTGTGAATAAAAACAACTTACTTACTGCCAAATTTTTGCGAGAATTCTTGTGTGTATAAAATGGCCCTAATATATATATATATACCATTTTAGTAAAATTATTAATTTATTTTAAATATTAAATACAGGAGCATTGGGAGTCTTTCTATTGGAGATATTAAATTAGAGACAGTAAACAATATCACTAATGTTTTGTATTTTGTCGTAATTTGTGATTGGTAATTTGCCTTTTTATACATATGTTTTGTAATGTTTTTAGAGAGCGTCACACTTTTCTTATAAAATTTTTAATATGTAATTATAATTGTAATGTGGAAATGGAGATTCCGTTAATAAAGTAAATTGAAATTGATAATAAACATTTCCACTGGGATACTAATCCTCACAATAATTACAAGGACTGCAGCTTCTATATAGTTGGATATCATTGATAGTATCACAATAATTTAACTGCAATGTAATTAATACAGGAGTAAAATAATTTATTCATTAATGAAGTGTGAACTTATTTCAATCTGCAACTATTTTATCAATAAATTAAAAAAAAACTTATTTTATCTATAAATTAGATTAAATACTGAAACTATTTGATCTAAACACTTATGAAACAAAACACAATTAGTTTTAATAAGTTTGAAAACTTATTCTCATCCGCCTGATGATGATACTGTGTACCGAAACAATTGTAGCGGTGTTTCTACAACAACGTTGTAAAACTTATTAAAACTAATTGTGTTTTATTTCATAAGTGATTAGATCAAATAGTTTCAGTATTGAATCTAATTTATAGATAAAATCTTTTTTTTTTTAATTTATTGATAAAATAAAGTGTTTGAAAATGGAATTTTGCGAAATAACATCCTCCTCAGTCGAACTATTTGAACTAATTTAGAAATAAAATAGGCTGGAAGTAAATAATGTCATGTCTAATACGCATTCTCTTTTTTTTTACTTAGCGTTGTAATTAACCCATAATACTTTAAAGTTTGTGTCGAAAGCATCAATCCATTTCGACGCGTAGATACCGAAATAATCCCCACACGCACGCACAAACGCGTTGATTTAAACCGGAAACAGGAATGCGTACACCCCATTGTTTCGGTTGCCGTTTCCCCCCACGCGTGGCATCGAGAGAGAATGGAATGCCTTTGTCTAATAGAAATGCTAATGCAAACCGATGTATCATAAACGCTCCAAGGACGTCGTTTCGAGCCCTAGTCAATCCTGTCAGGTATTAGGGCTAAAAGGGCGTCGTCTTCATGATGCTCCCGATGCGGCTGTTTACGACCGGGGCAGGTGACTTAATGGATGCCTTCCTTGGTACACATAATAAAATCCCTGTTTACTGTTTGCTACGGTGTATTATATTATAGATTACGAGGAAGCGTCTAGGGGGTTTGTTAAAGATAAATATTTAATTACAGAAGGAAATTACTTGAGGATGTTTGGTAATTATATTTTTTTGTCATCAGCATAAAATAGCAATCATATTTTATGAAAACGTACTGAAAAAAAATGTTTATATATTAATTTACTTGGTCAAAGTTATGTAAAATAAAATCAAATTTCTTTGTATTTTATTTATTAATATATTCAGTGACAAAAAAACGCAACACCAAGGAGCGGTAGGAATTTTTGAACCACACTTGGCAGAAATGTTTAACAAGTGAATTTCATTCAAAATAATCTAATAGCCATCAAAAATTTGACGTTCTACTTGTTGCAATTGAAATTATCGGATGTATTTCCTGCGTGATTAAGGCCCAATTTTACAATCCGCAAATAAGGCGTAAGTAACGTCATTATTCGCGGAATAAAAGTTGATGTATATAATTCTCTCCATTTGCCAACCGAATGAATAAATCAAGAGTAACGTTTCTTGCGGTTTGTACAATTGGGGCTAAGTCAATATCGATATTGTTTTTGGTTGCAATTTTTTTCAGTTTGAAATCTTCTTAGCGTTTTGAGATCGTGATTAAACCTAGAGTACGGCAACGTGCAAATTATCAATAACTAAGTGAATTCGACAGAGGTAGCACTATTGGCTTATGTAAAGGTTGTTTTTCATTCAGAGAAATTGCTAATCTTCTTAACTGTAACAGTGTTATCAAGCATGATCCATAGAAGGTCAAGAACGTCGTAGAAGAAGAAGTGGACGACCAAGACAGGAAAACTTTTATTGGAACCCTTTGGAAATGTTAACGACAAATTCGAGCTTTTGGCTTGCAGTCCTATCGGCAAAATACTCTTTGTATTTTGCCGATAGGAATTAATTATTTAACTAACAATAGTTTGATAACTACTTATAACTGTTAGTTTGATAATGACGTGTTAATGACAACATATCAACAAAATTACAAAGTATTTTCATTAATTGATTCTGTTTTTTAAATGTCGTCGCCATTAATTAGTTTGAGTGGAAAATCTATTTCCCAATTTCATTTCCCTCCCCCTACTAGCTTTTTTACTTGCGAAATCTCATTTACCAACATCTATTACTTCTACAGTTTCGTTCCATCTGTTGTTTTCCCTGTTCGGTCAATGCAATACACTCATTTATTATCCAATGTTTCCACAGATCAACAACACAAATATCTTTTTGTCTTCTGTTTCTTCACATAAAGCATGCTTTCTTTAAGTTTAATATTTAAAAAAAAATAGCGTGTAATTCAAATTGAATTAATTGAATTGTTATATTATTGTTAAATTTCTCTTCACATTACCAAAAAATTAAGAGCACGATTTACAAGATAAAAAAAGAAAAATCTTGCCTTTACCGAAAACACAGGTGTAATTAAAATTACGAATTACAAAATAATACTGGAATAATCTAGCCCTAACATAAAACGCAGATTTAATTAAAAAACACGATTCGCAAGATAAAACAAGAATTCTTCTAATCTAAAATGCAGGTTAAGGGCAACATTATTCTTGCTTTATCTTCTAATTCGTGTTTTTAATTTGTCAATAAAGTGAAGAGAAATTTAAGAAAAATACAACAATTGAATTAATTCATTCATATGTATGGTTATTTTTTAATTTATTTACTTATGTAAAATAAGTAAAAGTAAAAGATCGGCTTTTATGCGTGTATATTATATTTAATAAAATGTTCAACAACGTTTCAGCATGATTGTCAAAACTAGTCAAATAAGTTATATACACGCATAATAATTGGGAGATAGCACAAGCGCCATCTATTGCCTAATTTTATGTGGCATCGTCAACGACTAGGGTCTAAAACTGGGAATCGCTATTTCGTCTGTTAAAGAAAGAAGAACTTGTCTTGTTTATGAGAACCGGAAACGAATTTCATTTAATAAAATGTTCAACCAAAATTCATATAGCATATGAATAACTAGTTTCGGTTTTTCGAACCTCACCAGACCAGTGTGTTCCATGTGGAATACTTTGAAAAACTGAAATGGCCTTCACCAATTATCCCTACGCTAGATGAATACTGTTTCAATATTTCATTAAATGAAATTCGTTTCCTGTTCTCATAAAGAAGACAAGTTTTCCTTCCTTTAATAGACAAAATAGTGATTCCCAGTTGTAGACCCAAATTATTGACGATGCCACATAAAATTAGGCAATAGATGGCGCTTGAGTTATCTGCCAATTATTATGCCTGTATATAACTTATTTGAAAAGTTATGACAGTCATGCTGAAACGTTGTTGAAACCAAGGTCTGAAAAAATGAATGATAAAAATTCCTTACTGTTGAAATATGCATAAACTATTGGCGGTATACATATCCTAAAATTGGTTATATTAATTAAATAAAGCGTACTTTAGATAGGAAAAAATACTGTTCTTTTAAATCACACTGTTATCAACTTACTGAAATAATGTTATAAATATGATTAAACTATTAAAAATCAACCAATAAAACACAGATTAGATTGAATAACTTTAAATTCTCGACTAGTTTCGGGTTATTAGCCCATTTTCAAGAGAATTTTAAATAATAAATAATAACCCGAAACTGGTCGAGAATTTAAAGTTATTCAATCTAATCTGTGTTTTATTGGTTGATTTTTAATAATTTATTCATATTTATTTCATAAAATAAATTCATATTTAGTTTCATGCAAACATTTTTTTCTTATAAAAATAGGAGTTATTTTTTTACAACAGAAACACATCTAATACAAACACAACTCCATTCTACATCATGCACATCGCTGCACACAACCGGAAACAGCAACCATTTCCGCTCCGATTCTCCGTCACCGCTCCGTAAAAAATACCCGAATGTCTGATTAGGTTGCAATCATTTAAATTGGAAGTCCGAATTAGGTGCCATCTATCTCCCTGTTCGAAACAAATTCCATTACCGGGTAATTGTCTATTACGTACTGGACCGTTGGATTTGGTGCGTTTTTTCCTTTGTTTTACGACCGTGCATTCCATCAGGAATTAAAGATGCATCACCCTATCACTTGGGAAATCTGCCAGAGGTGTGAATTTACTCGAATTTACTCGTTTATTTGTCTTTTTTTTGTAATGGACAATTACCGTGTAACTCCTGTATTGTGTTTATTGGTTTGTGTAAAAATAACTCAAGGTTGACTCTGATTAATAAAAATTAATAGCGATTTATTGTTTATAACGTACATAATTTTACTAGACGTAGTATAATATGCAAATAGGATCCCATTCACATGTTGGTTTCTTCTGTAATCCACACGGATTATTTATTTTTACATTATATGATTTTGTTATTACAATATTATACAAATATTTAATGAAATGTTCAGCCAGCATTAATCTAGCGTATGGATAACTAGTGATGGCCATTTTGGTTTTTCGAACCGACTCATCAGCTTACCTTTCGTGGACAAAACTAAGATTCTCGGTTGTATACCTTGTAGACTCAAATCGTTGACGATGCAAAATGAAATTAGGCGGAAGATGGGGCTTGCGTTGTTTTTCATTTATATTATACTAGATTTTTTTTCCTTTCTGTCGTTAGATGTAAGGAAATCTGTTAATGTTCAATATCTGTTTCTAAATTGATCTCTTCTTAAAAATAATAAATAAATCATTTCCACATTTAGCTCTGTGGCATTTTGAGTTACGTTACGTAAGTAATTTAAACGTGTATTTGTTTAAATTACTCAAAATGCCACAGAGCTAAATGTAGTTAAAACAACTACTGCTCAACAAATAACTCGCCAGTTATTGAATTACATAATGTAATAATGATGTATATTTTGTTCTGGAATTGGCTATCGACCGAAGGTCTTTCCACCACAATGTGATATATTATTTAATAATGACAAAAAAACGAATCGTTCAAATATACACGTCACTCTTTTTTTTCCATATCTACAAATCATTAATCAACTTATTGTTCCCAATTGTAAAAGGACACCTCTGGGGAATCAATCAATAGTTCATTCCTTATACAGCGGCAGCACTTATCATTATTTCCACCTGAAAGCCTTTTAACGCGTAATTGAAAAATATCTCTAACGACACATCAGCGGCGTTGATTAATTAACTTCGTTCCCAGTCATAATGAAATCATCTCCCCGTGCGAATCAATACATCGGAAACGTGTTCATTTTTTTGCTCGTGTTCACTTAGCGCCCGTATTAGTAATTAATTTGCTTGTCAGTTTCATTTTCATCCATTCATCCCTGGAGTTTTCGCGTCCTTGTGCAGGTGCAAGGACGTGGAAGCTCTGGGAATAAACGAATTGATGGAATGTATTGATATTAATGTTTTCCTCGTGGATTACAAAAAAATGATATATTTTGAATTCAGAGGTATAATTTATAATGGTTATACAGATTATATATACACGGTGTTTCTAAATTGATGGGAAAGTTTTTCTTCTTCAAAACTCTTTTTTCTTCAAAAAAGTCATGAAAAAAATTATTTCATATATCTACTATGGAACAATTTAGAAGAATAAAATTTAATAACTGTTTTTTTATAAAATGGCACTTTTGACGATTTTTTTAATCTTAAAATATTACAAGGGCTGGCAGAAAGACCTCTGGTCGATAGCCAATGACAGACAAACATTTATTTTAGTGTACTTAATGTTTGTAAAAATGTAATTGTCTTAATAAAGATATTTTTATATTACAAAGGGGTGAACTAAATCAACTCCATAATAGTTTGTATCAAAACTTTTTAATGCGTTTCTATTTCAAAAATTCACTTAAATGAAGGCTTTTTTGCAACTTTTTTGTTTCTTGAAAATTTCTCCTAAAATTGTTAGTTTAACCACAAACGCATGTATTTCTGAGCATATTCAAAGTAACTGACCTGGATACACTTTTCAACATGTAAACTTATTTACATAGCTAACTCTGTCATTTTAAGCCATTGAATGACAAGAAATTTAGTTGATGTGTATAATTGTTTTACTTTTGTCTTTTTCATGGCTAACTATTTTTTGGTGTATGATAAAATTAAAAACGACTGTAACTTATTTTATTTTAAGAATAACTATGGCATATGTTATATCGGATTAAAGGAAAAAAATAGCCCTTTTAATAAAGTCATAGCCAACTATTGTTTCCATTTAAAAAAGGTAAGTTTGTGTCATATCTCCCAAAATATGGGTGATTTTTTTTTATTTTTTGTTATTAATCTGTGTAAAATTTTCTACAACTTTGTCCTTTACAGTTTTTTCTATCTATGATAATAATAGAGATATATTGATTTAAAAAATTGACACATTTTACTTTTTTCAAAATATCTAGTTACCCTTGACTTTTTCAAATACTTTGAAAGTGTCATTTTATTCGTCTTATAAAACTACACTTCTTTCCCCATTTAACCGTTTTTCTATCTCTTATAGTTTCCGAGATCCCCATAGAGAACATCGAAAAAAACTCACCCTGTATATTATACAATACATTTAATATAAACTTATAAATGGCTATCGACCTTAAGTCTTTCAACCATATTTATTTTATTTATTATATATTTATTTTATTCTTTAGTTTGAAAGGTTTTTCAAATAGTAAGCGAGAAAATTATTTAATGAAAATAACTATATCTTTTAATTTGTTAGTTTATGTAAGTGACATTAGAAGTTGATTAAAGATGGTGTTATGTATTAATTTATATTTTAATCAAAGATTCATGTCCGCGCGTATCTACTCGAGATGAATGATTAAAGGCGCTTCAACGTAGCATTAATCTATAATTCAAGGAGATACAATACGCTGAGGTGTTGGGGGGGGGGGGGGACTTAATCGGCTCCCCCTCATTAATACCGAAGCAACACTCAAACTTCCTATTAACTACTTCAATATGCACACAACAAACCTTACACATCCGAAAGCTTCGCCTTTTGAGAGTTAAAACTGGAGCAGAGAAAATGTTTCTTAATAACCTAAATATTTTTGAGGAAATTTTATACATTTTTGTATAAGTAAGTTTTTAAATTTTAAATAGTTTTATTAATGGGTGTTTTCACCACTGTTCATTAATTGCTTGACAATGAGACAGTGATAGCAATTCAAGTTGTATAATAAAGTTAAAAAAGAGTGGTAAAAACAAAATAAATATAATATAAAGGTAAAAAATAAATAATAATAATAATTTATTTCTCAACAAGCAGAGCCTAATTACAGAGAAATATACTAAACTAAATATAGTTGTACAGTGTGAGTATAGGTATATAATGAATTCACAATACTAATATAATAATGAATAATAAACATGTATCACAAAGTAATGACTTCAACAATTGATTATATAAATATAATAATAAATATGAAAAAAATATAAAAAATCTACGAATAAAATAAATAAAACACAGGTCATTTAAATTTATTCAATTTAATCTGTGTTTTATTTATTTTATTTGTAGATTTTTTAATAATCTATTAATATATAATATTATATGTTTAGATTTTTTTGTTTTTTTCATGTGTTTCGGTAATTTTAACTAACTGTGTATATATATTGTATATTACAAGATGTCTTAATAAAATTTACATGTTATCTATTTGGCTCCCAATAGGAAATTCCTTCAGAAGTGTGGCTTTTGAAATAAAATAACATTACAAGTGGCGAAGGCTTCGTGTCCTGAATACAGATCTTGTCCGGCTGTTCAGTATTCCGGGCGGTGGATTTTTTTCGGAAAGAGTTCGTCAGAGAAGGAACGTCTGTGCCGGTTGAAGGATCGATGTAATAAGGGCACAAAATAAATAAAACGAAATAAAAGGGGGAAACACGGGGTAAAGGAAGGATTCCTCTTATCAAATTTATCGAGACGTGCTCGCAATGCCTGCGTTATCATAGTTTTATGACCGACTTTTGTTTTCTCCGCTGCGGGTCGAGCGAAATTGAAAATTGATCGCTTACGTGGAATTCGTGCACATACTGTTGGTTCATTTGATACCTGGGGTTGCGTATTTTATACATAAAATACATACATACCGCGAATTTCCCACAATGCTTTTTTTATGCATACAACAAAGTCGATATTTGTTAATAAAATAATGCATTTTGTTTTGAGTTCCACAAAAAATATTGTTATGAAAACGAAAACGACTCCAATATTTACAAATGATTTAAATATTATAAATATTCCTAAATTTGAAGAATGTATTCCGCGTATATTTACAACTTATAACATTATTTCGTCTCGCCTTGTGTTGTTGTCCTTCTTTTATCAAATTGATTAATTGATGTCAATATTTTCACGCCGCACAAAATATTTATTTTGGCAGGGTCCACTTGTTTACTCGCAAAAATCCAAATACGTATACTCTTGCGATTTATGCTGTCCTTATTATTGGAATTGTATATGATGATAACACATCTCCTGAAAATATCCGTCACTTGCAGCGTCCTCCGGATTTAGCCGGATCAAATTTCAAGATTGACGAAGTAAACAGCACGTTTTCAAGCTCGAGAGAGACGGATTGATATCAAAGCTCTTCCCTGCCCACTTCGGTTCAAATATATTTATAAAGTCTTTCTGAAAATTTATGAGAACATATTTAAACGTTTAAATATTTGAATCATAATAAATATTTAAAAAAAATTCCTTGATAATAAAAAAAAATTTCTACCCAAAATTCATTAATGCGAATAATTAATGCGGTTCAGCTAGCAAGAACAGAAATTTTTATTGTACATCGCCATAAATTCAAGACAAGATAGATAGAGTTAAATCAATTTTGGTCGATAGCCTAGACAGACTAACGCATAAATGTATTATATATGAATATTATTGTAATCGTACTATATAATTGTCTAAATAAAGATGTTTGTATATATATATATATATATATATATATATATATATATATATATCAACTTAAATATCTAAGTTGATAAAAAAATATGTTGGATGTACATTTCGAGACACAAGGAGCTCATTATCAATAACAGTCTTTCTATTTTAGATCCTTGATTTGGTTCGCGTTCATTTTGTGGTACATCTTTATAAAATAAATTAAAACACTTACTTTTGTTTTAAAATGTTATTTACATTTTACAGCAACTATAATCAATTTTAAAAATCTATTAAGATATAATTTAAATCTCTGATTTGTGGTAACACAATCGACTTGAAACCTAGGGGCCATGGGTTTAAATCCCATCATAGATGTTTCTTTACCACTTATATTTAGTTAATTCAAATTATACCTCAGTGTTCAACAGTTTCTTCAATTTCATATAAATAATATTTCGTATATAATTATATTATACAGATATTTTCTCTAAAAAAAATGTATTTACTATACCGAAAATAGGATTTTTTAAATTTAATACTAACAACTACTAGTATTACTTGAATTTAACCTCTGACCCAACCACACACGTACACACCATTTCACCTGAGGAAACCTTAATTTATAGCCAATAATCCAGCGAGATAAATCCAAACAGATAATAAATATTCCCGGCGCAAATGTTCAGCGTCCCCTTAAAGGACAAATCAAAGCCGTAAATCGTTATTTACGGGCGTGTGCCTCCGCATAAAAGCTAACGAGCTTCGAAATCGCCAGAAAAAAATGTATCATCCAGCGTGATAAACGACAAACATCCGAAAAAAAAAAAACGAATCATCGTTAAACGTGTGCGCACACACACAAAATATATCAGCGGGGAACAAAAGGATCGAGAGTAAAAAGATCAGCATCTTTAATCTGATTACAAAGAGTTGTAACGGGATTATCGGGGAGGGCATTCATTAATTTCCAGAAATTGCGTTTGGAAGGTTGGAATCGTTAATTGAATTTTTCGCGGGTGATTTTTGTGTGCGCCTGCCAATTAGAACGGGTTTCCTGGTTTTGGGGTTTAATTAGATTTTCGAACGTGTTTTGAAAGTTGATTTTACTTGCAGGTCGATACATTTTTTTCGGAAGTTTATTGACTTGAATAAATTATTATAATTAGGCGTTATCTCAGAGATGGCTCACTTACCATACTGATTCAGGAATTTAAATTCAAAAAAATCATTTAGAAAAAAGTATGCTTAATTAATTTCTTACTTAACCGGTGGTGAAACATTTTTGATCCAAATCAGGATATAATTAAAAATAAAACAATTAAATTTACCAAGTGATTAATGAGACTCATATTGAAAATAATATTTCATAAATTCATCCATTCATTTGACCGAAATAAATGTTATAAATCCATTCATTGAACTGAAAATATACACATATTTTTTTTTTAATTTTAAAATTGAATGAACGCTTACTACGAATACTTTTAACTTTTATATATAATTAAATTTGAGGGAATTATTAAAATAAACAACTGGTGGAATTTTAATGATTAGAACCGATTGGATTTTTTCGCGGGTAATTTAAATTTGGCACCGCTTCAAACGAACGGTTTCCTAGGAACATTATTTTTTTCCTGATGGATATTTCACGGTGGCGCGCATCGAGGTCGGAATTTCGTTGAAAAACAATAAATCAATTAAACTAATTGGCGCATATCGACGAGTACGGGTGCACATGGACTAATGAAGCATTAATAACATCCGATAACTAATAATTTATTACGCTCTTCATTAAGTAATCACCAATTAATCGGACAACTTTCCCCCGGTATTTAGCAAGCGATTGGTTTTTCAATTAGGGCTGGTTTAGTTTTATAATCGCACTGCTTTCTATTTCTGAAATTAAATAAATTAATCCAATTGTTGTAATTGATATCAGAAGAAATCTATTCTGCTTCAATATATCTTTCGAATTATATAAATAATTGAAAATATAGCATAAAACACCATATTTTGCCTAATTGTAAATATTCCATGGTTGAGGCTGTTACTTGATGAATAAATATTTATAAAAATTCGTTATTATTTTTAGGTGTAAATTCGAATATTATTGCAAAAAAAAAACTCTCAAATATAACCTAAAAATAAATAAAATAATTTCAAAATAATTAATAAATTATTCCCTCTTTAGCTATAATGACATATTTGACTACTTATATATTTAAGTACTTTAAAACAAATACACAATAATGAACAATTATTATTTTTATTTAAATAACTGTGACCATGTGAATAAATATTTTGTTTCTATATTTTGCCTAATTGTAAATATTCCATGGTTGAGGCTGTTACTTGATGAAATTGCATATTAACAATCAGATAAAAACACAAAAATATTTTAGTTTCACTATTATTTATTGTAGAAACACTGCAACAATTGTTTACATTAATCATCTGCCTGATGATGCCACTGTGTTGACGAAACAATTGTAGCAGTGTTTCTACAATAAATAATAGTGAAACTAAAATATTTTTGTGTTTTTTATCTAATTGCAATTGTAAATATATGACAAAACATATTTTGCCTAATTGAAAAGATAGCATAAAACGACATATTTAGCCTAATTGCAAAGATAGCATCTTTTACCTAATTACAAAATTACGTGATTTATAGTCAAAAGATATTTTTTCTGTGCCCTCGTGGCTTTTCTTCCACCTTCCAAGAGTCTTCTGCGTACTGTAGAGTCATGGATTTTCACTCCAACCCATCTCAAATTTTTCTGAAGATCGTGGCTTATTTTTTTTGATATAATTTGTTGTCTTGTAGAAGGCCGGCTTTATCTGGAGGAATGATCTTCCCTCTTTCTTCCATATTCTTGACATTGTTACAGAATTGGAAAGATAGCACAAAATGCCGTCTATTGCCTAATTACAAAGATAGCATAAAACGCCATATTTTGCCTAATTGTAAATATATCACAAAACGCCATATTTTACCTAATTGCTAAGATAGCATAAAACGCCTTATTTTGTCAAAATGGAAAGATAGCACAAAGCGCCATCTTTTGCGTAATTACAAAATTACGTGATTTATAGTCAAAAGTTGCTTTTTTTCTGTGCCCTCGTGGCTTTTTTCCCACATTTCAAAAGTCTTCTGTGTACTGTAGTGTCATATGGATTTTCACTCCAACCCGTCTCAAATCTTTCTGAAGATCGTGGCTTTTTTTTATATAATTTGCTGTTTTGCAGAAGGCCGGCTTTATCTGGAGAAGTGATCTTCCTCTTTCTTCCATATTCTTCACATTGTCCCAGAATTGGAAAGATAGCCTAATTACAAAGCATAAAACGCCATCTTTTGCCTAATTGTAAAAATATCACAAAACGCCTTATTTTATCAAAATGGAAAGATAGCACAAAGCGCCATCTTTTGCGTAATTACAAAATTACTTGATTTATAGTCGAAAGTTTTTTTTTCTATTGCCTCGTGGTTTTTTTCTACCTTCCAAAAGTCTTCTGCGTAGTGTAGAGTCATGGATTTTCACTCCAACCCGTCTGAAATCTTGCTGAAGATCAAGGCTTATTTTTCTTCGATGTAATTTGCTGTTTTGCAAAAGGTTGACTTTATCTCGAGGAGTGGTCTTCCTCTTTTTTCCAAATTTTCTTTTTCACTGCACTTCGGTAGATCCCGTCTCCCTCTTCTGCTTTAATAGTTTATTTACAGCACCCAAAATCGCACCACATTCTGTTGTAATGCTTCTCTGTAAATAATCATAAAAACTTTGAAAATATTGAATATTATTGCAAAATATCAAAAACTCTCAAACGTAACATAAAAATAATTAAATAAAAATTATTTGAAAATAATTATTTTTTTTTCTTTTTGCGTTTATATTTGCGTTCAAAGTGTTTACTATTGTATTTAAAATTAATTAGTAATACATATAATTTTATTGCATTTTACATGTATGTCTTATACTTGTAAAAATGGTATATTCCGTTAAATAAATAAATTAATAAATTATTTCCACATTATTTAACCACATTTTGACTTACGTAACTATTTTCTATTTATAAAAATAATTCGTTATTATTTTCAGGTG
Organism: Philonthus spinipes; assembly: GCA_963082785.1. NCBI lineage: Eukaryota > Metazoa > Arthropoda > Insecta > Coleoptera > Staphylinidae > Philonthus > Philonthus spinipes. The sequence goes on from OY720300.1 coordinate 4,954,956, forward strand.
TAAATTCGAATATTATTGCAAAAAAACTCTCAAACATAACCTAAAAATAAATAAAATAATTTCAAAATAATTAATAAATTATTCCCTCTTTATGACATATTTGACTTACGGTTCGTAAGTACTTTAAAACAAATACACAATAATAAACAATTATTATTTTTATTTAAATAACTGTGACCACGTGAATAAATATTTGTTTCTATTATTAATTCGTCATTATTTGTAGGTTATGTTTGAGAGTTGTTGATATTTTGCAATAATATTCAATAATCTCTTAAGTTTTTTTATGATTGTTCGGCATTATCGAAATCGAGGTTAAATATTTCACCATTCACTAACAACTGACAGAATGGGCATAACAGTTTTGCCATAACTAAAATACTCATTTATTTTTGCCCATGTTTATATTAATTAGCATAATACTGTAACATTGTGTTACGTTCAAATATTTTCTCAATTCATATTGTTATAGAACATTAGTTAAGTATTCCCGGCGCATTCACCATTTCTCTGCACAAAGCGTGTATTTATTAATTGTTATATTTCAAGTTATTCCGTGCAGGAAATATTAAGTTTATACTGTAATACCCCCCTACAGTTCCAAGGATTATAAAAAAAAAATTTTTAAATTTCGCATTTTTCGATACTTTATCGTGTGCAGTTTAAAACCCCTAAGATGTTTGTAAACATGCTGAAGAAACTGCAAAGTCCCAAGTCTTTTAGTTTTTCCAAAATAAATCACGAAAAAAAAAAACTCTTACAAAAGGCCGTCGGAACTGTAATACCCCCTAAACGTATTTGTTATTAATTAACTTCATATAATAAGGTGAACATCCCCTCCTAGGATCTCATCATCTTCATTAATTTTCATTATCTGTATTTCTTTAATTGGCTTATGTAAACATTTTTGTATGTACTTGCATCAATAAACTACTACTACTACTACATCTTTCGAGAAGAATCTGTGGCGGATATTCATCTCAGAGGGTGAATTTGCGGTGGATGAACCGCTGGACCACTCCGGAGTAGTCGATTAAAACTCTACTTTTAAGATTCAATTTTCGTGACTCTCTTTTTATATTTAATCTATTTCAATTTCATGCATACTTTTTTTTTGATCATTGATCCTGACATAAGTTTGCACCACAGCCAAAATTCATTATCCTTATCCTTATGTTTATGATTCTAACTCGCGGAAAATTCTGACTGTTTTTATATGCATCCACGGGTTACATTTTTTTCATTTTTCTAACTGCCACAGTATAGTACTTTTTGAGTATTAGGGACGCATTGCATTCTGGTCGAATTTGACAACGATAAGTATTTAAAAAAAATCGAAACTTCGTTTGGAAAACGGTTACCGACTGCTAGTTATCATATATATTGACAAACGTGGATAGAAAGGTTCACTATCCAGTGAGAGCTGCCACAGCATTTAAGGATAGATGTACATGAGTAGACCCATGGATGCGTACTTTTAATAACATGTAATTATGCAGGAATGGAATGAATTAAAATTTAACGGAAATCTATTCAAATAATCCATTATTAAACGCAATTAAAATTCACGAAGGGCATTAACAATTTTACACTAAACCGGCCTAAAATGCTCACCATCTGGAAATAAATTCGCAATTCCCGTAAACGTTCATTTATATTTCCCCTAATATTATAACAGCACGCGGAAAATTGGAAATATTTATAAACGCGTAAACTCGCAAATTAATTTCACCGTCTGTTGAATATTTTATACCTACCCCCATGCTGCACAATTGAGGTCATCATTTTTTATTAAACTTATATATTGCACAGCGCCTGCCATTGTTAATTTATTACAAATATTTACAGTGCGCAGAATGTAAATTCGTTCGATATATTTTCCTCGCTGTTTAATAATGACACAAGCTTTATTGACAGGTTTATGTATATAAAAAAATTCAGGATAATCGATAGGTTGTTAAATATTAATCCGATTAACTAAAAAAAAAAGAATTTTATATATTGATACTTGAATATTAATGGTTATTATATAATGCATTATTATACGTAATAAATTATGCAGTTTATTGTAATAATGTGTAAACTTGTGTAATGGAAATTGATAAATATTTGAATGATAATATCAATATAGTAATAATGCGATGGATTTTATTTATTTATAAAATATATACGTTTCACGTCCCTTTTTGTAGATCAGATTATTCTAAAAATTCTACAATAATACGAATGCTGCGTCATGCAAATTCAATTTATTTTGATTATTTTAGCGACACATTATCTGGCTTGCAAAAACCCCCTTTTCATAAAAGGCAGCATTTTATAGTAGAGATTTAACTTTTATTTTAAAAGGTCTCGTTGGTAGAGCTCATATTGATTTTGTCTACAATTGTTTTATGTTATAAAAAAATAGTTATTGCAGAATGTCACATTACATTTGGCGCAAAATAAAGTTCGTTTTGGTACACAGTTTTGTGCTTGACACCTTCACAGTTCCCTCTATTTTTCATAACATGTCTGAATATATTTGTTTTTAACTTGTTGTATTTTGTGCTTTGTAAGAGCACTTAGTTGTTACGACTTTGGAAAATAACAAGATGGACAGTTTTTTGGTTAGAGCTTCTTTATTTTTCCATGGCTGTACAAGTCATCATAATTTTAAGGTTATGATAAACCACGTGGAAAATACAAACGAAGGCCTCGTTGTCCGGCCGCATTTCCACGAAGATCGTTCCGATGGGCTGCGAACCAACCGTTAAAATTTCCCCAAACGAGGAATCGGCACGTAGGCAGTAATTTTTGTAAAATTACATGCCAAACCCGAACAATGTCCTTCCTAAAAAAAGGTTATAGCATAAAAATAACAAGCATACGCTAAAAGTTTAAGTTGGTTAAATAAATTATTTTAAAAATAAATAAATTCCGTAAGAAAAAAAAAACAATCCATTCAACCAAGAAATCTTCAATCAGTTGTATACCCCACGGATTCTTAAATACAAATTCCCTAGCAATAGACTACACGAATTCGTTTCATTATTTTAATCGGACAATAGTGATTTTGACATAAAAAAGACAGTAAAAATAATTAATATAGACAGAAAAAAATATAAAACCAGGTAAAAAGACTGCAGGTATATATTTGTAATTTGTAAATATTGTAAATACGTAAAGATTATTCCTCTCTCCCCAAAAAATTGTAATAATAGAAAATAATAACAACTTTACATTTATATAAGCCACAACTGTACTGATGAGGGATGAAATCCCGAAACACGTGTCTACAGATTACGTATTTTTTTTGTTTGTTTTTGCTAAATATTTTTAATTCAAAAATTGTTGCATTATACAATGTGTTATTGTTATGCAACAGCATATGTCCATTATTGAACATTTGTTTAAAGTGTTTATTTAGCTAAAGAGAAAGTAATTTATTATCATAATTATTTTTAATTTCTTTTTTTTATTTAATATATTTTGTAATGTCCCATAAATAGCACGCTTGACTATAATGGCTTAATAGAAGAAATATGAAGACATTTTCTTTTTTTTAATATATTTTACAAAAAAATTGCCCATATATTTTCAATATCTTTTTTAAAAAAGCAACCGAAACTCCTATACTTTTTAATTTACGCACCGTTCGTTTATCGACAAACGAGCATAGACCGTGCATGCGTTATCGCGAATTTTTCCCTACTTAGATCATATCGCCCGCACGAAAGAAGAAAAAAAAAACATACACGAGAAATTGAATTCCGATAATCAAATATTTGCTGGGAAATAGTTTTCGTTTTCAATTTTTCCATCCCGGCGGATTCGTGCGACTATCTGAGGGGGCGAATTTCGATCGGCGTTCGGTATTTACGTGCGGACATGAATTACATATTTTATAGAATCTTATCGATTCGGACGTTCCCTACAAACACGGCAACCCCATTTAGAGTAATCCGGGTTTGAGGGTCTTCCAGAATTGGAATATCGGCGTATTAAATACGCGATACCTGTTGGCTGGTTTATTTTATAACGAACACACCAATGCGATAAATTCTATTTATTCAGATATTTTCTTTATAAAAAAATCTCTTACGTATGCATGGATATTAAATTCGATACAATTTTTGTTTTCAACTCTTATGATAATAAATTAAATATTTTTGGAAAAATAACACAAATTTTACATTACCATTTCCTATATGTTCAATATTTGATCTAACATAATTAGGCACAAAACGTAAAATCCTACTCCTAAAATATTTACATCAGATTATTCATAACGAAATAAATTGACTTATGTTACATACGTATTGTTATGCAACAGTAAATATCCATTATTGAGTATTTGTTGTAAAGTAACATTGAAGAATCGCATTTTCTGAATAAAAAAAGAATATAAAATTTATAAGTTGCTATTATTCTAAACACACAATATAAAACGATGATATATTTATAATTCATTACAACAGTTATTTTTTACTTAATATAATATAGCATTACGGCTAAAAAATAATAAATCCATATTCTTAGCATTAAATACATAAAATAGTATTTAATGAATATTTAATTTGAAATTAAATGCACTTGGTTTGTTCCACTTATTTCTTTTTAATTTTCCAACTAGTTTCGACTTATCAAAGAAAAAATAATTTCCTTGATAATGACGATAAGTCGAAACTAGTTGAAAAAAAAGTGAAACAAACAATTCAATATTAGTTAAAACGTTTCATCAAATGTTTCAAGTGATCAATGAGAACCAAATTAAAGTTATAGTATGTAAAGGTTTGTAGTGTTAGTGTAAATTAACCATGAAGTCAAAATGTCACAGTAGCTAACGAGAGAATAATTTATTATTTTTTTAAATGTTTTTTTATATATAACATCTTTATTTAGAAAAAAATTGATACAATTTAAATTATTTACAAGGCCTATTAATATTTTGTGTTAGTCTGTCTGGGCTATCGACCGATGGTCTTTCTGCCCTGCTTTTTATTTAATTAATTTTCTTTTATTTTATAAACTCTAAATGTATAACCAAGTAAAATACTTAATAGTCAACAAATGAATAATTTTCCCTTAATTTATACAAATTAACTGCTAGAATTAAACAGAGACGCTGATAATACCCACCACTTCATTCAATTCCAACATCTAAATCGCTTATGCATGTTGTTACAGGCAACAACCACCAATTATAAAACCCGGCATCGCATTTGATCGATATTTCATCATCGCTAATTTGATTACCTACGCGTTCCCACCGCCGTTTATCAAATCCCCCGTTTATTAAAAAAGCAACAAATCGCACTGGAAGTGCTGGAAGATGATTAACACTTACCGTTTAATTAAAACGGCGATGTTACATTTTCATTAATACTGGTGGGGATCGAACAGGTTGTCAATGGATTTATTTGTTTGCTTTACGTTGACTCTTCGACAATAGACTTTTCTGAATTTTCACATAGGAAAAAAAAAAGACTCATTATTTTTTTTATAAAATATAATAAACTTGGCAGTTTTACGATTCAATGGAAATGTTAAAAGTAAAAGCTTGAAATATTGATTTTTTTGTTAGTTTAGTTATTTATTTACGGAATCTCACCAACATTTGATAAAATCATAATCGTTAAACACAGTCCTGATTATGTAGGATGTCATGCCAAACGTCTAAGAAGGGTTGTTAACATATACTGCATGTTGTATAAGCGCGTCAGTTCAAGTGTATAATTCATATATCAAAATACCGTAATTATTCCTGCAATAAAATAAAAATAAAAAAAAAATGGAGGGATAAATTCATTGTGGTGCTGAATCAATTTCGTTCCTCCCCATTGCATTATTCAGTTATCTTTATCTAGTTAAATGGATACAGTTGAATATTCTCCTATGGCTAATGGAAAAGTGTTCGGATTAAACAAGCTAATTAATCCGCTGCTCATTAGCCATTCATAACGATAACACAACAACAATTATATTCATTTATGCACTTTACAAATTCGATAAACCGCTCTGAATAACACGGCCCGATAAAAACCGGTAGCGCGTTAATTAAAACCGCAATTTCCATTGGGAAAGTTTCCATTTCGTTTGTTTGATATTTTTCTTTCGTCCTTTTTTTTTCGTAAATCGATTACGCAAAGAGCGAACTTTCTCCTTTCCAATCTGAACGAAAGGCATTTCTCGTTTAAACCCTTTTGTACCGATCGAGTAATTAAGAATATTGTAAATGTTGTTTTTTGCTTCTGCAATTAATTTTAAGGATATAAACTTTTCTAAACAAATATTTTAGCTTGGTTTATTTATACATCTTTATTAACATTATACATTAATCTAAAAATCTAATAATAGAAAATATAACACAGGACAAAACGACTTCTTAACTTTTTTATACCACTTTTAACTAACTAAATATCTTTATTCGTGAAATTTTATATACAATTTATTTACATTTAATTAATAAAAATAATAATACGTTGTATTAAAAAATAAACACAAAAATTCACAAAATGGCTATCGACCAGGGGTCTTTCAGCCTGTCTTTGTCAAGTACATGTCGGTTTTTCAAAAGTCATGAACGCCACGCTTTACTTTTACTTTAATGACTAGTTCTAATTACTAAGTGAAACAGTGGACTTCTTATGCTATATAATACGTTATCGTTCGTTTGTTTTTCTGCCTAAGTGAAATTTCAATTACATACATTAGATTAATGTATTGTAATTTTTTATTAATGATTTTGTTAGTAAAATTCTTGAAATAAATGAATAATTTTCTAATTTCGATACTTCTATAACATAAAGAAAAGTAATGTGAGCTGAGTTTTAATATTTCGACAGGGCATGATAAAATAATAATCATAAAAAATTAACAATTCCAGAACGGGTTTTCTATTTTTTTATAAACTTTTCAAAATATTACTCAGTTCGACCTAATATTGAATAAATGAAAATAAGTCTCTTGCAGTTGATTTCAAACTGTTTTGATGATAGTTATAATATAATTCTATCATTTTCAGTCAACTTTAGATATAGTTCAGGCATTTTTAAAAAGTGAAAACTGCTGTGGTGATAAAAAACACAAAGTTAGCACTATAGATATATATTTGAAAAAAAAAATAGAAATAGTATAAAATATTCAGAACTACTTTTGCTTTTAAACAAGAATTATAGAATTATGCTATAATTACTAATTATACTTTCTTTTTATTAAAAACAAATTTTTATGGAGATTATATTCTTTCTGTGGAATCTACGTTATTATTTTACTACGTTATTATTTTATTAAATTTATCATAATAAGGAGTAATGGAAGATCAGAGTGTACCTCGGTACGCATCTGAATTGCATATTTTTTTTCAGTATCAGAACTATTATTTTTAGGAATCGTTTATAATTGTCATAAATATTTTCGTTTCTGTATTTTTGTTCTATTATGGAAAAATAAAAATATTATTATTATTATATATTTTGTTGTAGTAAAATATCGCCAATAATTCTGAAAAATTGAGTGACTAAAAGAAAGTAGGGGAATAAATTATTTGTTTATGATTTTCAACTTTTTATTAATTTCACTACAATTATTTCTCTATGCTGTAGCATCTTCAGGTGAAGAATTTAACAAAAGGTAATTATGGATTTTCAAAAATTAAATGCCTCAGTAATCAACGATGAGATAAAATAGTGCAAACTTCACGATTTCATTCGATATTATGTAGTAGTAAAATATCGCACAAAGCCAATAATTCTGAAAAATTCATTAACTAAGTGAAACTCGAGGACTAAGCTTTGAGATCTGTGAAGTATAGACTTCTATCATTTCAATTTTTCATTCGAAAATAAATCACTTGGACACACATTTTTTTACGTCACTGGTAATATTTCAGCGGCTTCCATGTCAGCATCCACTTAAATTGACTATAACATTGGTGTGCATTTACATTAAAGTTGTCTTGAATGCTTCAACAATTTAACCCGGGTAGGAGAGGACACGCTAGCGGAAATGAATCGGTTTACCTGTTATCTATCTAAAGCAACCCGTATTACAGTATTCAGAACTAGCACAATCATTTGCATAATTCATAGCGTAACTTTACTTATTCAACAATTTTTATTTAAGTAATATTTAACTATTTTTGTTTAAGTAATATTCAACTATACGTAATTACCTATAATTTTAATAAAAATACTTCTTGCCTCCTACATAATACTCGCTCATTTAAATTATGCATGAATTTTAATAAACTTGTTGTGTGTATTGCGTGCCGAAACGCGGACAGGAAAAGGTGTATTAGGGGTGGTTTACCGGAAAATTATAGTGTCGCGAGTAATTTCCAAAAGTCGGGGTGAATAATTTTCATTTTCGTGCTCGATAAAAATTAAGGCGGAAATTAGTATGGATGTAATATTTGTGTGTTTATTTTTTTCTATTCTGCGAGATTAACCCAATCCGGGTATCATGGAATGCAAATGGTAACTGTAATAATGGTAATGGCGCTAGGTGTGCACATCAGATGCGATAAAATCAGATTTGTTGTGTATTTATGGGGTTCGTTATCGGCACTTGCTTTATGGGTTTTGTGTTTGTGTGGAATTTCGTATGTGCAGGAAGTGCGTTTATGATCGAGCCATTAAGTATGGATTGAAATTTTAAATTCATATTAAAATCTCTTTCGAAATAAATAGAAAAGAGTATTCATTCACTTGGTCACAGTTATTTAAATATATTAAATAAAAATGATTTGAAAATAATTAATTTCGATAGATTATTATCATTGTGATTTACGATTAATAACACTAATTTACATGGTTTATATAGCTTAGTTCGAGAGTTATAATTTCTTATAGATTTTGAACCACTCACAGGAAACATGTGGTATCCTTTTTTAATCAATTACAACTTCTTTCCTCCCCTCGTGATGTCTAGATAGCGTCCAACCCAGACATCACGAGGCGAGGAAAGAAGGAAGGAGCACACATAGGAGAAATAAAAGAAATATTAACAACAAATAATATATTAAATCAAACAATGTGTACAACCTTGTAATTTCAACAAAATAAATACATTTATAAAAAAAATAATGCTATTTTCAGCGCTTCTGATATGTTTTATTTTTTTGCAAATATCAATTGTCCATAAACATAACAAAAACGATCACAATCTGTTTTACATAGATATTTAAAAGATTTACAATACCGTAGGATTCAATACACTAAACTTTAAATCACAGGGATTTCATACAAATAAGCAAAAAAATATATAAATAGAAAAGAATATTCATTCCCTTGGTCACAGTTATTTAATTTAAAAAATATATCAATAGACAAGAGTTATTTTCGCATTCTTTTTATTTAATTTATTAAAAATTTCAAATAAAAAAGTTTCACGTGGTAAAAAAATATTCTAATTTTATCAAAGCCTACTAAACATTAAAATAATAGAAGAAGAGTATTATTCATTCACTTGGTCACAGCCATTTAAATATATTAAATAAAAATGATTTGAAAATAATTAATAAATTATTTTCACATTTATGATGGGTATTTGCCCGGGAAGTAGTTGTTTTAATGTGCATTTGTTTAACGTACTTACGTAACGTAAGTCAAAGGTCACACAGCTAAATGTGAAAATAATTTATTAATTATTTTCAAATCATTTTCATTTAATATATTAAAATAATAGTTTGAGTAAAAGTATATAAAAAAATCACTATCTGGTTTTGAGTTATGTGAAGTTATAAAACTTAAATTAAAACCCTTGTCTAGTCCTCTCTTCACTGTTCTATTTTTAAATGTCAGATGTACTCGAAATGTACATCTCACATTTTCGATTCCTCAAAGTACGCGTTTACAATATGTTTATTCAGCCATCCACACCCCAACAAGGTGTCCCACAAGGTTCCTTCTTCTCCTCTCTCCTGTTTCGCAAATATCAACTGTCACTTACTCTACTTTAATGATAACTTTATTTCCTCAAAATACGCATTTACAATACTGTTTCTGCTATTGGCACCTCAACAAGGTGTCCCACAAGGTTCCCCCCTCACCCCTCTCTTGTTTCACAAAAAAAAAAAAATAGTGAAGAAAGGAGTAAATTAGTGTTTTAATATTAAAAATGATTATTTGTAAATTATCGCAATAGATTATTTTTTATTAATAAATTAATTGTTAATAATTAACAATAAATTTAATATAAAAACATAATTATTTGTAAATTAATGAAAAATAATCTATTACACTAGAATAGATTATTTTTCATTAATAATATATATAATATATATTTATATTAAAACACTTGTGTACTCTTTTCATCACTATTTTATTTTATTTTTAAACAAGAGAGAGGAACCTTGTGGGATACCTTGTTTCTAAACTGTGTTTTGTGTTACATTTTGTTTTACTCGTGACTGCAGTTCCGGTAAATTCAGCTTGCCATTATCAAAAACATGAAAAAGTGTTGTATTCTTAAAATAATTAAATGAAATAAGAGGGGGGTTAAATTGTGTATTCAAAGAGGGATTTATGAAACTACATTAATTACAAATTGAATTCCATGGTTGAGACTACTACAGATTAAATTCCATTTTAAATATATTTAAAAGCTTCTCAACCGTAGAATTTAATTTGTAATTAATGTATTTCTATTAATCCCTCATTCCCACACAGCCCTGTTATTCCATTTAATTATTTTAGCTATAATAGTGGCGTTGTAAAATTGGAAATTTAAAACCGCGCATTGACCGTGTAGTTAAATCATTAATTGCAAGTTGATTAAATGCGTTGGTGGTTTTACACAACTATATTCACGGAATCATGACATTGTTTACTAAAAACAACACCGATTCTTCTCAAAACATTTATATTGAGTTAATAATAATTAATGAATTATTGGCGGTTATAATATTTTGCCCAAACCACATTGCAAAATACACTTCATTATTTCATTAGGATTGTTTGAATTAAATTCGCATTATTTTCAATTTCCTATTTAATTATCGTAAAACACTAATAGATCATTAAAATGTTATAAATTTCATTAGTTAATGTTTTCATAAAAAACAATTATTGATTATACAAAATTTAGTCCCTTATAATATAAGGGATTTACTTGTATTTAAACAACTTTTTTATACCAAGTTTTATTCAAGTGGTAAAAAAGTTACCATTCTTTATATCCAATGTTGAAAATGTTCCACCAAGTTAAAGCCAAGAAAAGAAGTACCAAATAATTTATATATTTTTTTTAAATCTTTTTCCTTTCTACCGTTAGGTGTAAGGAGTTTTTGTGTTTGTAATTTATATAATAAGGGGCTAAATTTTGTATAATCAATAATATTTATGAAAATAGTAAAACTAATGAAAATTATAATATTTTAAAGATCTATTAGAGTTTTGCGATAATTAAAGACGTAAATAATGCGAATTTAATTCTACTTATTTATTTATTTTTTGGTGGGGGAAGTAATTTGCCTTTTTCGGTAGATCTTATTCGAAACGGGAAGAATTTATTCTTAATCACTTATATTATGGTTTCATTAGAATAACAGGCTTTATAGTATAAAATTGCATCGCGTGAACGCGCGAAAATAAATGCAAGCAGTTATGGAAATGTACAACTAACTAAGCATCCCAATGAGATGGAAAAAGAACAAACAAAAAAAAAACATCCCGATTTACACCCTCGTAAATAAAGGGGGGTCTGTTCTGGAAAAGGGGTTAATGTGATACCGGTGTAGCAACAAATTGCTAATGCATTTCAGCAGGGGCAGAGTGTGTTCAGTTTCCCACGATTATACCGAGACTTTGGGGTTAATTGTTTTCCCTCAATCAATAATTCATCCGAATATCTAAAGTACAGACTTTATTTATTACATCCATCTCTTTTCTCTTATTTATTAATTTTGAATTATATATATTTATTACGACGATAATTACGCAGATTTTGCGTTTGTATTATTAATTACAAAAATTGTTATCTACGTATTCAAGTAACAAATTATACATAAAGATTCCTGGGGGTGTAATTTAAATAATTAATCATGAGCATTTTTCTTGAAACGCGCAATTAAAATTCTTGAAAAATTCAGAGAGATAACTTTTTTCCTCCCCCTCGTTCCCATTTAGTTTCTATAAAAAAATGAGCTCTCGTTGTTCTCATCGCAGCAATTACAAGTGGCAATAATAAAGCACGTCCTTATTTACGCCACTTACAAGCCGCGTAAACTCTTTCTGCATTATCTGATTACGGAAATGAGGGAGAGAAAACAGTTTTGTATTCAAATATTTATATGCTTTAAGTAATAGACTGTTTGAAGTGAAATCAATCTTGAAATATATGCTACTCTAAGTAGTAGACTGTTAACTTTAGTGATTGTAAAAATACATCTACCTCATTATAGACTTTGATTAAAACACTTGGTTTGTTTCCCTGATTTTTTTTATTTTTATTCCGACTAGTTTCGACCTTAGGTCATTCTCAGGGAGATATGTACAAAATTTACATTTGTGTCGATATTTATACAAATTTTACAGATAATTTCAGGTAATAAGGACCATCGCGATGGGGGAGTGCCAAATGTCTTCGACATTATTGAGCGTGGTTTTTCCATTTTTTATCGCTCTGTTTATTTCTAATCCTTCTCGGAGATTTAAGTCAAGTGAGAAATTAATTCAAAATACATCTACCTCGATACCCAATACGGGTAAAAGAGAATAAGATTAAGAAAGAAAGAAAAATACATCTAATAAATCTTGATAATACTTTTAAGTAATAAACTGTTAATTTTAGTTATTGTAAATTGTCTAAAATTATGAGATGGTTAATTGTAACCCAAAATAGACAGTTTTTATGTTTAAAAATTATTTTTTATTTAAAATTAATTACAAGATAATGGATTTAACTTGAACAAGCACGCTGATGTTTATGCCTATTTTGCTAAACTGTTATCTACGTAATCATGTAATTAGGGTACGTGCGAGGCGCATTAATCTAATTGTAAAACTTAAATTCCGCCTTTTGATTGCCCCATCAGACCACATCCTCTCTGCATGGAGCCCTAAAGGGTGTCACCATAATCACCGCCCCCCCGGGGCGATTTCCGCTTTAGCAACCCACATTCCCGACTTATCTCCACGGAAGATAAGCCAGCAGTAACACAGAACATTACGGAAATTCGAAAATTTTATGCTCGCGTTTCTTTCTCTCTCTTTTTTTTTGATAACCAGAACGGAAGTGGAGAACGCGGAGTATTTTTATTTGCGCTCGCCGGCCGTCCCCCGGCAATTGTATATATTAAATAAATGAAACGGCGGCGGGGTAGTTCCGGGCGGTCATTTTTTATATGGATAAAGCCTGGGAATCCCGTTTTAATTGCGCCCAAAATGCGTGGTTTGGAGTAAATTGCTGGGGTTGCGGATACGAGTTCCATTTTCGGTGGGTGGACAGGATGCAAAACGGACTGATAAATGACAGTATTACAATTTAACGCTAAATTGTGGGATTTTGATATAATAAATGCTTTCCAGACGAAGCGACTTTTATGTAAAAAAAAGAAATTCCAGTTCATTTTGAGCTGTAAATCACAATTTAAAATGAACTTGGATTCTCTGAAAAATAAATTAGGGAAAAAAATATTTTTTTATGATACGAGGTGTTATCACTCGCAAATACATAGGTTGATACTTTAATATTGCGTAGTCATTCTTATTCAAGGCTAATCCGTACGGGAAATGTTAAGTATAAAGTGTATTTTTAACATCACAGTCTAAGCAACCTCATCAGACAAACATTAATCTAACATTACTTTATATTTTTCACTATTCATCATTCCTTTTATTGGAATAAATTTCTCAGGTCGCGAGTGCGAAAAGCAGCCCCAAAACATCTTCTTAGTCGGATGTTTGGGGGATTGAACAATTTTCATCCATAATTTTCAGTTGCGCCTAATAAAAGCACATAAATATTTTAAAATTAAATCCTATAGATTTGCATTTAAATCGGCAGTATTTGGAAATAAAAATCTTCGAATATCATAAATATATCCATCCATCCATTTGTAGAACTTCCGTTGGATACACCCTCCGGTAAAACGACATAAGTTTCCTCCCTTCCTCTCACGCATATATATCCACATGGAAATAAACTTTTGCCGCCGATGGGGATGTTCCCTGTGTATGTGCGCGCGGAGATAAGTGAAAAAAAAAGCGGGCGAAAAAACGCATTAAAGTGATGATCTCGCGTCCTGGATTCTGCTAGTTCGTATGTGATGATCTATTATGCACGTGTGCTGATTTATTGGATATTAGCGGCGGTAATCTATTTTAAATACGCAGAAGATTGACGTGGAAATCCGCCCTTTGGGGTTAAGGATGGCCTAATTTTATCCCGATCCTGACATTTTTTCACCTAGCTGAAAAAAAATTCGGCTATATTTAACGCTTAATGTATAATGTAAATTCTCTTGAAAGGGAAATTATGTAAAATATATTTGTTTTGATAATTTAATAAATTAAATGTTAAAACTTTTATTCTTGCGAAGTCTTTTGCAAATATTAAATTAAACTTGTAAAGAGTAACTTGACTTATTTGTGTATTTATATAAATCCTTATTCACATTTAATGAAACGTTTTCCTTGTTTCCTTAAACAAGACAAGTTCGCCTTCCTTTAGTGGATGAAACAATGATTATCGGTCGTCTACCTTATAGACCCAAATCTTTGACGATTAAAAATTAGGCAAAAGGTGGCGCTTGCGTCGTCTTTAATTTATTATAAATCCTTATCATTTTGTAGAAAGGAGATTTCCGTAAAATAAATTAAATATTAAATTAAACTTTTAAATTAAACTAAACCAAGTGAATTTATACTTTATTTTTTTAATTCATTTATTTACGGAAATCTCCTTTCTACAAAAACTGTAAACATTTACATAAATCTCATAAATAATAATACACAAATAAGTCAACTATTCAACATAAACTTTGAACATCTTTATCCCAAGTTATTTTACAATTCAAAATTAAGAGTGGTCAGGTAATCTCAGGGGTACATTACAAAATAGAAAATAAATAAATATTGAATAAATAAACATATATATATATATATATGTGTATACTTGGTTTAGTTTTACTTAAAAGTTTAATTCAATATTAACAATGTTTTACCAAGTGATTACTATAATAATTTATATTAAACGTTGTTATAAATTTGTAAAATTTGTGAAATTTCAGTAAAAATAAATAATTGAAAAAAATGTTTTAATTGAAATTTAACAAATTTCAATTGGAAGATAACCCAAGCGCCATCTATCGCCTAATGAGATTCGTAGACCCGAAATAGCCATCACTAGTTATTCATACGCTAGATGAATGGTGGTTGAACATTTTATTAAATAATAAATTTCACATTTCATTTACCCAGCACGGAAATGAAAGTACTTTCTGCATCCCACTTTCGTCTCGTAAATTAATCAACTCATGTTAGGGCATAATTAATGCAAAATCAACTGGTTTACCGAAAAGTACTGGTTAATTAAACCAGCAAAAAGCTGGATACATATTTCAAACGTTAGCGTTAATCGAAATACGTGCGTTGAATTAATTACGTATCAGCATTAAATTATTGATAGGTTAATTAGATCATTTAACATCGGTTAAATTATTCATGGGAATGACTGCCCGCTAATTACAGCCCTTAGTTGACGTCTGGAATTGTTATTAATTAATTACAATTATATATATATATATATATATATATATATATATATAGCCATTTAACAATTAAATATTTTTTTTCTGATTTACTTAATCAATTATCGTTATGTTCTTGTAAACTTAATTGTTAATAAAGATTGTTATATATATATTTATATATATATACAATTACATCATACAGACTTTCTCAAATGAGTAGAGTAATTTTCTTTAAGATTCGTTTTGATTTAAAAAGTGTAATTCATCTCCGTTTTTATTTTCGATTTGAATCATTCTCAATAATATAATTGATTGTTGAAGTTATTATTTTGTGATACATGTTTATTATTAATATGAAGGTGCCATTAATAAAAACACTTTGCTTGTATCACGCACTTTATTTTTATATGTAACCGCAGCTATACTAACGTATATTATAATTCTCCGTTGAACACTATGATGCGAAATTATAACAATAGTATCCTAGGTTGCATAGACATTTATAACTGCAGTTACAAATGCTTTATTAAGCAAATCGCGAATCTCCACTAAGTTCAAATTTATTTCAATTATATTGTGGATTTATTTTGTACCTCGTAACTTATTCGAAAACATTTTTGTTTTGTTTTTATTTTATTTGTTTTTGTTTTATTTTATTTATATCTTAAGTACACACGCTTTTGTTAATTTGTTAGTTCGATTTTTTTTTTGTATATTTTTCCCTGTAATAGGATTACTGTATGTCTGTTGGGAAATAAATGAATTATTATTATTATTATTCCCTAACTAGTTTTGACTTATTACAGTCATTTTGATAATTTTAATGAATTAATTAATGAGATTGTTGTGGGGACTTTTTAAAAAAATAAATGATGATGATAAATGATAATAAAAAAACTTCTTAATTTTGTTTTGTATAACACTTTATGTTATGTAATATACAAAACAAAGTTTGGAAGTGTTTTTTTTATTATCATATTTAAACAAGTATAACGAAGTAGAAGCTTTTACGATTGAAAATATCTGAAAATTATTAATATTTGTAAATAGATTAATATTTAGTTAAATAATTCAAAGGTTTATGTGGAGATGGTGTATGTTAGATGTATTTTATGCGAGGACACATGGAGGCACCTGGGCAGGTATGTGCAAGGAGCAACGAAATGGATGCTGAAGTAAAAAATCTTATTGATGTTGTTGCGAGAACGGGAGGCAAGTAGAAAAGAGGGAGGATTGGGTTAAACTGATATGTTTTTTTTTCTTTTACTTGTTGGTATTTATTTATTATGAGAAAAAAAATCAAACAGTTTATTGCATCATTATTCTGACACTGTTTTTATTTTGCAACATATAAAATGACATTCGACTATTTCATTTACATCGTCGTTTATTTTTAATGAAATATCATAAGATCAAGATTTTTTCTCTTTTGGAGTGCTTTGATTTTTTCTTTTTTACATTTTGTCGGCACCCGTGAGTGAAAACAAATAAAACGTCACACGTATCATTATTTATCAAATCAAATTCTTCAATTTGTTAAAATAACATAACCTATATCCTGTGCTTAATTTTATTGCCAACATCATTTTTTTAAATAAAAAAATCAATGCACTCTAGAGGAGAACAGTTCTCGATCATATGGCACTTTACTAACAACGTCGTGCCCACACTAAAAAATAAATTAGTTTCCATACGCAAATTTCGGAACATGAACATATCAATTATTAATAGCTTGAAAACAGTAATGATTTAACTCGGTATATACTTTCTTCACTGCACTCTTGATGAAACGAAATTATAATATTAGGTAGGATTGCGTGAGAATCATCGATTATTATACAAAATATATCACTATTCTCATTTGAAAAAAAAAGTGAATGATGTAAATATATTAAAAATAATAAAAAAAACATATATTTAAGAATTATGTACTATTAATATCAAATTAAAATACTTTTTTAGTTTCATGTTGTTATATTCAGTTTCCTAATACGTTTAATAAAATATTCAACCACGATACCACATGAAATTATCCAAAAGATGGCGCTTGCGTCGTCTTCTATTTATTACGATTCCTAACACATGTTTCGGCCAATGACGACCATTCTCAACGGAATTATAAAAATAACTAAGCATGAAACTAAAGATTTTTAATTTGAAATTACCTAGTATAATGATTTAACTGTTTTCAAGCACATTTTAAATCATACAAACTAAATAAATTGAAATTCATTGAAGGTTCTATAAAATTCCGAATATCCTCTCTCGTATTCATTGGGGGGTATTTTTTATTTGCAGGAAAATGTTGGTTTCAAGGATTGCAGGATAGAAAGGTGGCTTTGTAAGAAATTTATTTCAGTGCTTTCCGCGTATCCGCTCGGTTAGATTGCTATAGGAACAGGCGATTTGGGTTTTATTCGAAAGATGTTAAGTGCGTTGGTAATTTGCTGAAGTAGTATACATGAAAGAAAACGCAATGTATTTAGCATATTATAATTGAAATTTCTATTTAAATAAATATACTTATTTGTATTATGAATTCTAATGATTCTCACTCATTCAATGCAATTAAAAGGTATACATACCACTTGTAATTAGAAAAAAGTTAAGTATTTTCTTTAGTGTTGGGTAAAATCGAATAATATTAGTAATCGAGTATTTCTAAATCAGCAATTTTAAATAAATAAAGTCAATAAGTAACAATAATTTGATGTTTTTCAATAAATAATAATACATGTATTTACGGAATCACTTTTTTTACAAAAAAATGCTACAAAAATAAATATTACGAATAATAGGATTGATCGAATTTTATTGATCATTGCCAAAAAAATTTCCTTGTTTAATTTCATTGTTATTACGAATATAACAGCATGAAACTAAACAAGTATTTTAATTTGATATTAATAGTACATAATTATTAGATATATGTTTTTTTTATTATTTTTAATATATTTACATGATTCACTTTTTTTCAAATGAGAATAGTGATATATTTTGTATAATAATCGATGATTCTATATATATAAATATAGATATATACATAACAATGTTTATTAACAATTAAGTTTACAAGAACATAAGGATAATTGGTTAAGGAAATCACAAAAAATATAATTTATTAAATATATATAAATGATATTCTAACTATAATTATAAAATAAATAGAGAACAGTTACTGATAGTAATAAAATATCTTGCATTAATAAAATTGTAAGGCGGAAAGACCAACGGTCGATAGCCAATTGGCAGAAGAATTTATTTTTATGTTAGTTATTTATTGTATTTATTTATTATTATTACTTTGTTAAAAATAATCTGCCAATAAAGATTTATATATATAAAATTGTAATATACTTAATATTGCAGTAACAAAAAAATATTAAAAAGATCGACTCTGCCCATCTTTAGTTTTATTTATATCAACATTGAAAATATACGATGAATTGAAATCCTCAATAATAATAATCTTTATTTTCAATTCATTCATTCTCAAACAGTGGTATATAAATATTTACTATTGTTTGAGGATGATTATGTAATCGAAACCAGTCACGATTAATAAAAATCCAAGTGGTATAAAAAATGTATTTTGTTTTAAATGTAAGAATCAATTAAAAGCCACCAATCGATCGGTGATTTAAATTTTCGGGCTCAAGCAGGTCCCACCAATCGATTGAATATTTGGAGTTTCGCGCTCAAGCGGATCCCGTTTTTAACGATATGCACAATTACAGCAAAACGCGCTTTTATTAAATTTTAAAATAACTTTCTCGAGAGTATCCGCAGTTGGAAAGTATGCAGATGTCACCCGGCTCGGCTCTCGTAGGCGACTTCCAATAATCTCGAGCGGAATTAATTGGATGAAGCCCAGGTATACCAGCTGGCTCGCTTCTGCTGATGAAAAGTAACTAGGCGAAAAGGTTAATATTCGAATCTACCCGCAAACTTTCAGCATAGTGTTAATGATTTTGATAAAGTTAACACTAAATTATATTTAAAAGAAGAAGAAAAATAACTTATGTTTGTATTTGGTTATTTTTTTGTTATTGTTTTGTTAAGTGTATGCCAATAAAGGTTTTTTTTTATAAAAAAAATAAAAGGTTTTTGAAAACCATACAGAAATAAATTAAAACTAACAATTTAATTATTTCTGTGTGGTTTTCCAAATCCTTTTTTTATTGTTAATTTTTCATATGAATATTTTGTTAAGTTACTCTCTAATTGGACTTTTTGTGTTTTGGGTAACACAAAATTATATTAGTTATAATTTTACTTTTACAGAATTTTTCAATTGCAATTCATATTATATCAAATAAGTCCATCTTTGTCTCTAATTTTCCATTTAAATCTTTTGGCAACGTGAATTTTATTTAATCAATAAGGGTATTTTGGGTAATTGAAAAACATTTTATATTTAATTATTAGTTATAACTGTTGTTTTGTTTTATTATAGTATAAATGCATTCGTTCATTTTTGCTTATTTTTACATAAAACAAATCTGCAACTCGTGAAACGAGCTATGGATTTTCAAAATTGTTCGCTAGTTTGTTAAAGTCATTTCCCAACCCAATTTTCATTTTGGCATATTCCTACAGAGATTGTTAAAATTGTTAGTGTTTTTATTTATTATCTCGGTATACATCCCGAGATATAAAATATAAAAAAGTATCCTATTTTAACGCAGTGTTTAATGGATGCTGCGGATTCGTGTGTGCAATTAAATTTTGAATATGTTAGAAAGAAAACAACCGAAAATATTATTATACAAAACAAAAATACACGGCCACAATGTGAATCAATACTTATCTTTTTTTAAAATTTTAATATATTTTTTTATTGAAGTATTAGTGTTTCTAAATTGCGGTTTAAAATTAAAATTTTTGTAAATAATAACACGTTTTTTAAGTTTCACAAAATTTATTATGAAGACATATCTACAATTGTTTCGCCAACACAATGACATCTCAGATGATTAAAAATATTCGATTACTAATATTACTCGATTTTTCCCAACACTAGGTTGGGTAAAATCGAGTAATATTAGTAATCGAATATTTTTAAATAAGCAATTTTAAATAAATAAAGTCTTTGAGGGACAATATGTTGATCTTTTTCAATAAATAAGGAACAATTACTTATAGTAATAGAATATGTTGCATTAATAAAATTGTCATATACTTAATTTTAAAGTAACGAAAAAGATTGAGAAGATCAACTTTGTCCATCTCTAATTAAAACTTTTAATGAAATGTTCAGCCACCATTCATCTATATAAAAAAAATCGTTGTTTTATTTACTTTGTGTAATGTATTTGTATTATTATGTATTTATGTGTGTATCACAGAATTTTATTAAATAAAAACCTTAACCATCGATTGACTATATAATAATATAATTCTAATTTTATATAATATTCTACATAAATATGCACATTTAAATAAATATGTTTTTATTTAAATATGTATATTTATGTAGAATAATATATAAAATTAGAATTATATTCTACATATGAATCGGCTAGCGACCGCAGGTCTTTCAGCCTGTCTATGTCTCGTCCTTGTCGTTGTCTATCTAATCATCATGATCGTTAACGATTTTGTCAAAGTCCGCATTGTTAAATTTGATGAAATGATAAATGGTAGATTTTGGGGAAATGTTGTGATTGCGTGGATCGATTATTATACAAAAAATATCACTATTCTCATTTGAAAAAAAATGATCTAAATATATTAAAAATAATAAAAGAAAAGATATATCTAAGAATTATGTATTATTCATAGACATTTTTTTTGTGGAAATGAGGAAAAAATGAATGAATGCGTTTTTCTATAAATAACTTTGTGGGGTTTACTTTAGCTGCTAGGCGCCTGTATAAATTTTGAAAACTATGCGCCCACGTAGACAATGTTTGTAATTCTATTGGGAAAAGCCGTTCTATTTTTAAAGGCATTTTAATCTAAAGTTCACCGCTTAAATAGATACATTTTTATTTCCGAAATAGAAACACATGCGTAATAATCAAAATCAACTAAAATTACTTCACTGATTATAGAGGCTTGGAAAGTAAAAAATAATAATAAATTTACAAATGTAATACTGACTAGAAAAAGGCTTGTCTGCGAATAATTATTTTTAATTATTTATTCTTATAATATTTAAAAATATTTAATGAATTTAAATATATATTTAAATAAATAATTTAATTAATTAGGCAAAAGGTGGCGCTTGCGTCGTTTTTAATTTATTATATTTAAAAATATTTTTAATTAATTTGTCACTTACCCTGTGGTGAAATAGTTTTATGCAATAATTGCGATATTTTAATTAATAATAATAAATCATATTTATTTCTTGTAGGTGTACTGTAAAATTACATAGACACAAAATTACGCATATAAACAAGAAAATTGTCAAAGAAAAAAAAAGAACAATACAAATAATAGCAATTTCTATATTCACTGACCCTATACGATTCCATTTCAATAAGATAATTTTTTGAAATTATTTTTTTTTTTAATTAAACACTTTGCAATTTGTTTTTGTAACTAGTTTCGACCTATACGGTCATTTTAAAACAAATAATACAAAAATTACAAACTATTTTTCTTAAATATACAAATCAGGTAAAAAAAGCTGTGGGGTGAATTACAATACGGCATTAAAAATGGGTGAAGAGATTCGGTCGGTCTGGTCGTTTAAGAGAGGGTTTTTCAAATGATTTTGTGCTTTCTGGATTTCCAATGACTCCAGGAGGTCCAATTTTCGGCCATTATCGGCTCGATGTAAAATCGACAGGGGATTAGTTGGATGTACATGGTTATTCTCTATGAGATAAGTCGCGTAATTTGATGTTGTCCTATTATTTTTATATGCTCTTTTAACCTGATATCAAAACTCCTACCAGACTGACCTATGTAGATAGATGGACAAGATCCACATGTAAGTTTGTATACTCCAGAGTTTTTCATGGGATCGCGTTCCATTTCAATTAGTTTATTTTTTTTAAATAAATATGAATAAATTATTAAAAATCAACCAATAAAACACAGATTAGATTGTATAACTTTAAATTCTCGACGAGAATTTTTATTGCTTGATTTTTAATAATTTATTCATATTTATTTCATACAATATAAACTACGAATGTCTAAATATTAAAACCATTAATTATATTATAGTTTATTTTTTATTCCACATTTCAATGCATTTATTTGATTTATATTTCGATACTGCAGAGGGAGTGTATTATATCATCATATATTGTGGTGCTTTTTCTAAGAGTGTCAGTGCGTATTTTGAATAATTACAGGCCGATTTCTTGTATTATATACATTCACATTTAGATTTTGACTGAAAACGTCTTTGTTATTATAAATAAAAATTAAGCATTGTTGTCAATAAAAAAATATAATATATCATTGATTTATATGTTAAATAGGACTGGTCCTAAAATACTTCCCTGCGGCATTCCTCTACTAACTTCCAGAATATTGGATTCTACCATTTCGTGTCACTTGGTTGTTCGTTTTACTAAAAAATAAATGTGAAATGAACAACACTTGGTTGTTCATTAATTAAAATATCCTAATTATTATGTAAAAAATGCAATATTAAATTGCATACATTTTGATAAAGATGATTTTTTATGCGTTAAAATAATACTGAAAATGGCTGAAAGATCACTGTAAGACAGCCAGTTTCAGAGTTTTTCCAACTCTGAAACTGGCTATATTGTGAACGTTAGTGTATTGTTAAATATTATATTGTAATTGTATATTCCAATCTCAGAAATAAAGATGTTTATGTATGTAATACTGAAAAATATACAGGGATCAATCCTTCGTTTTTTTTGCATAATTTTTTAATAAAATAAACCCCTCTTAAATTACAGGTGTTAATCAGAGTTTCCTTGTAAACCCTGGAACGCCGAATTCCCCGATTGCGTGACTGGAATGTTCTGCCCAAACATTTTACTTAATTTGCTTATGGACGGGCAACAGCTTGTTAAGTCGCCTTTATCGTACGACCAGCGTGAAATTTAATAATTCCATATTTACATCACGTTTAATCTCGATCGTGTCGAGAAAAAAAAAAAAACGCGCTTATCTAATTAAATCTCGGGTTGTGTTTGCTCCGCCTTATTAAATATTTGCGGCGGGGGCGGGTGTCCGGTTTTAATTCAGATAGAATCTGTTACGGCATTAAGGGTGTGTGATTTGCTTCCGTTCCATCAATTGCGGGGAGGTTTTCTAATGTCACCCGATACATCCACTCGATCCATCTTTGCGGGAAATCCTTTAAGCGGCTGTCTTCTGAAGTTTTAGGATTGGTTTTTTTTATTGGTTGAAATGAATTTCTTAGAAAGTAGTAAGAAGTTTATTTAAAATATTGTGCATTTATTTAATCACCAGTGAATAGTCAATAATTTTCTTTCCTTTTATATAAATTGTATATAATAATTGTTATATATTTGAGGGGTTCATTTTGTAGTATATTTTTAATTTTAAGTATAAAGAAAACACTTAACTTTGTTATAAAAGTGGTATAAAAAGTGAACTGTTTTCTCCACATCTATATGATATAAATATAAAGCAATAAGTATCTAAAGCTAATGATAGCATGTTTGGTTTCATGTGGACCCTCGTTAACTTTCTTTTTTCTTATGGATACCATATTCGTTTTTTTTATTAGATTAATATATATATATATATATATATATATATATATTAAATAAAAATGATTTGAAAATAATTAATAAATTATTTTCACATTTAGCTCTGTGACTTTTGACTTACTTTAAACAAATGCACATTAAAACAACTACTTCCCGGGCAAATACTCACGCCGGACATTGAATTACATAATGTACACCTGCTGTTGCGTATCAATAAAATATTGCATAATGCAACAAATTTTTGATCCGAGAAAAAGTTAATGTAAAAACAACATTAATGTGCATTTGTTTAACGTACTTACGTAACGTAAGTCAAAAGTCACAGAGTTAAATGTGAAAATAATTTATTAATTAATTTCAAATCATTTTTATTTAATATATTTAAATAACTGTGATCAAGTGAATAAATACTCTTTTCTATTTATAAAATATATATATTGAAAATCTTTATTTCTGAGTATTACATTATATAAAATTAAAATATATTATTTTCGTAAATATCATTTTAATAATTTTTCACTAAGTGATAAGTGAGAAAGTAATTCAAGAACCAATTTATGCAAATTCATGCCTCCCTCACCATTTTTGAGGAAAACAATAAGAATTGAAATATAAATATGAAGTATTTTAATTAATACACTTGGTTGTTCGTTTCACTAAACTTTTATATTCCTGTTCCGATCACGGGATAAGGGAGAATTTAATTCAAAAAAAGAATTGAAATATGTTTAGAATTTTACCCTACACCTGAAAAGGTAGAAAAGGTGACTGAATATATATATATAGAATTTGAAAATCAATGAAAAACAATCCTTCATTAACTTTTGAAATTAATTTATAATTTATGAATATTTAATAAATATTTTTATTTTCTTTAAAGTGATAAATTTGGACTAGATTTACTTAACGTGTTGTATCTCCAGTGGAAATATCGGGATCTACATATATTTTCATTAATTAAACTCAAATTAAAAACACGCAACACATGAATATATCAAACCCGCTTAACTTTCATCAAAATTTCATACGGAACACATGTTCTCTCCAGTTCTCCCCATTGGGGGAACAATGCGGTTTCCACAACTTCCATGATTTATTTACCGAAGTGGGGGTAATCGCGCAATCAATTTACTTCTGTGAAACTGAAGTAGGTGTAATAAATGTTTCCCGTAATTTGCGAAAAATTATGTAAATTGTTTAGAGGGCTTCGCTTTGATCCCAGCGCGATGCGAAAAAAGTGTAATTCTCAGATTTAACGAACTTATCTCCCTTTGAGAACGTTCGTTTTTAATGAATGAGAGGAGCTCGGTTTGAAATTGCGACACGCAAATGTTTCGCGTAGATGAAAAAAGTTTGCTATTTGCTTGTTTTGATTTGCTAAAAATAATAATGCACATAATTAAGTGAGAAAAATACAGTGAGTTAAAAAGTGTTTTTATTTACAAGTGTATTTAAAATGTACAACAAAGCGAACGCATACAACACAAAACAGTTAAAAAATAATAATATGTGTTTTTTTATAAGCGGGTCGTGTGATTTATATTTTAATCATATGTGTAAGGATATTAATTTATATATATTTTTTATATTATTGTATAATACAATATTTTCCTTTGACCAGATTTGTCGTCCTTTGCTTGAATACGCTTCAATCCTTCTTTATAATCTCCACCTTAAAACCGTAACTAATCTACAAATAGCAGAAAGATCGGTTTTTAGAGTGCTATCTAAATATCTTATTATATCACCTCACTTTTTTTTATATCTTTAAAATAAAATCTTTTCTCTAAAAAAAAAATAATTAATATAAAAAGACAAAATTAATAAAAAGAGAAAAAAGTGGAAACAATCAACCTGATTGGGACAACAAACAAAATGAGAATATCTTTCGGGATAGGAGTAAAATAAATATAATAATTGATAATCCATTGAATAATTGTTTACAACAAAATCATTTCAATCACAATAGCTTTCTAAATATGTGATGTAAAAGAATAGAAGTGACAATCCCGGCGACAATTTGCATGCAAAAAGGAAACGAGTGCGAAATGCAGCATTGCTTGTAAAATATGAAAGTGCGTGATAATGGCGATTAAAAGTAGGCCAGCTGCCCCGTTATTTGTCGGTACGATTTTAATTTGGTAATTTGCGCTGATATCTCTCTGATATTTATGCTTTCCAAAGTGAAATTACGTCACATGCCCAAATGAAATTTGCCTAATTGATTCGCCACATCGAAAAAAAATAGTGCATTTAAAATTTATTAGTTCTTTCCGAAATTTCAATTTATTGGTGTAAAAAACAATGTTTTACACAAGTAAGATAATACAGATTTAAATAAGGTATATTAAAATATTTGTTATGTTCCATAATTTTATTTCCAATTGACTGACATATGTTTCATCACTATCAAAGTTATCAATTTTGATAATGATCATAACGGATCGAAACATATGTCAGTCAACTGCAAATAAAATTATGAAACATAACAAGTGTTTTAATTTACCTAATTTGAATATCTGGTTCCATTAAGAAAGTAGCAAAACACGTATGGAATAGATTTAAATAGTTATTATAATTAATATGACATTTGTGGATTGAATAAGATATAAATTAATTGGTTAAAAACGATAATAAAATAGGAAAGATAACGCGATTGAAAACCCAGAAAAATATTCATCGTCTCTATAAAATGAGTTGTCAATTAAAAATTATCGTACTGTTTTTTTTTAAATGATGTGTAATTTAGTAAATGGAAGACGGCGCAAGCGCCATCTTTTGTTTAATTTCATGATTTGGGATTTGTGGAACATAATAGTCTGAAGGTTCGAAAAAACTAAATGGCCATCACTAGTTATCCATACGCTACATAAATGGCGGTTGAACATTTTATTAAAGTATAGTTTAGTGTTGGGAATAATCGATTCTTTTAGTATAAATAGAAAAAGTGTTTATTCACTTGGTCACAGTTATTTAAATAAATTAAATTAAAAGAAAAATGAAAATAATTAATAATTATTAAATAAAAATGATTTGAAAATAATTAATAAGTTATTTTCACATTTAGCTCTGTGACTTTTGACTTACGTTACGTAAGTACGTTAAACAAATGCACATTACAACAACTACTTCTTCTTTTAGTAATTCAATAAGAAATAATCGATTATTTTTTTATAAGAAATTTTAAAACAGAAGAAAAAGACGGAATTCTCTTCTGTTTTAAAATTTTATATACATCACCCAAGCTCATAATACGTAATAACAATAACCAAAACTATTATTTAAAGAATGACGAATAAAATTAAAATAAATTAACTCTATATTAATGATGCCAAAAAAATTGTAATTAAGAAATCATCGAATATTATTGTAAAATATCAAAAACTCCTAAATACTCTAAAGCGTGTAAATTAATTGATTAATTTGTAATTGTTTTCTTGTTTAAACGTTAAACAAGAGCAAGCGAGAAAAATAATTTCCATTAAAACTGTTTGAACAGTCTAGAGTTTATGTAATACACAGAAATAATATAAACTCCATACTGCTCAAATAGTTTTAATGGAAATTATTTTGCTGCTATTTTCATAAACAAAAACACGCTTTCATTAAAAGTGAAATATTACGTCCATTTACTATTTATTAAACTCACTGAATTTTCATTCGCATTACACATCGATTCAATCCTCAATTAAAAACTGTTTAATTAACCAAGTTCATTGCAGTTGCGACATTACCAGTATTCCACGTGTGCAAATGTCAGCTTTGAACTAAGCCAAAAATCCCGACATATCCAGACATTACAATGCACGGGATGTACGTTTGGATATTTCGCTTGCACGAGCGCGAGGATTCTATTCGTTATTAATTAAAGGGTCGTCCCTTACGTCCCTGCTCCATACAACGGGCTACGTGCTCAAGTGTAATAAATAGGACACGTGCTGACATGTTTCCATATCATAATGTTGGAGCAGCAGCTACGCAAATTGCGGAACGTCACTGAAAAGATGGATCCGTGAAAGCATGCACCGGGAAATTATATGTATTTAAATGATTATATTAAATTAATTTTTGACTTCAATGATGATCACGTTTACCTTTGTGGGATTTGATGCTAAATATTTAATAATAGAAAAAGGATTTATTCCCTTAGTCACAGTTATTTAAATAAATTATATAAATAGAATTTAAAAATAATTAATAAGGTATTTTTTTTATTAAATTAAACACTTTGCACTGAAATGATTTAAACATGTATCACAAAGTAATAGCTTCAACCATTCAATATAAATATATATATATATATATATATATATATATATATATATATTTATATACAGAGAGGTTTTTTAATCAGTATACATTAGGCGAACTGTATACCTGCAAAAAAACCAAGTCAAACGCATTGAGCCGAATAATGTGTGTTGCCTATACACACAACTAAACGTCAAACGCTAAACTTCAAAATGTGTGAAATGTTTGATCGAAAATGTATACAAATGAAGAAAAAGTCGAATTTCAAGCGTGTATTACAATTCCAACAGTACTAGAGGTGGATAAGACATGTTTTAAATGAATCCAAAGTGGCCGAATACATCAGTTAGGATAATTTTAAAAATAATTAAACTAAAACATTTTCTCTGGAAAACGCAACGAAATAAATCATGACTAACACTGCATGCGTTACCGTCACAAGCAATTTCCTTTTTTATCAAAAATACGTCACTTATTATTATGGAGAAATTACAGGTAAAAAATATCAAGAGATTTTATTAAGACAATTTGAAAGAAAAGTAACAGTGAAGAACAATAAACTTGAAATAAATAATTAGAATAAATACTATAAATGACCACCACAAACTGCAAGATATTAACTCAAACGATAGTGAAAATTCTTCCACATTGTGCATTTCGATATTGTCATAAACAAAATAGAAAATTGTTAAATTGTTTTTTTAATTATCCTAGTTGAAGGAATCGATTGTTCGGGTTGCGTATTATAGGCAACGCAACTATATGTATACTGTTAAAAAAACCTCTCTGTATATATATTCAATGACCCCTTTCTACCCACATGGGTGTAGGGTAATATAAAAATAATTAATTCATAAATTATTTCTTCTAACCCCGACATCAATTGGTAAAAGGGGACATCGATTATACATATATATATATATTTCTTCCTTCTTTAGCTACTGTGACATGAGTCAAAATATCACAGTAGCTAGAGAGGAGATAATTTATTAATTAATTATTTTAAAATTCTTTTTATTTAATTTAGCTAATATTTATATTAACCAGAAAAGTAATTACAAATAATTGTGTAAATAAAAAAAAATGATGAATTGATACATTTGTGCATGATATGAAAACTCGTGTGTATGCTCTCGTTTTCTACCCCCTCCGTGGAAATGAAATTGAAAGGGACTATTTTTACCTGCCATTCCCATAAATCAAATATACTCTGCGATGAGCCGGCTTGGAGGAAAGTCTCGCATCACTCCCAATTTCTCCCTCTTTGTGTTCCCGCTTTATCTTTGGGGATACATAAAGCAAGCCAGAATTTATTGTAAACATAAAGTGCGGAAACGCTTTCCTTGGGTGATTTTACCTTAATGTGTGTTACCTGTGAAAAGTTAAAGAATTCGACAATTTTGATACTTGGTGTAAATTTGTAAGTTACACATTTTATTAAAAAAAATGCATTATTTAAATAACTACATAGAGAAATAAATGTTATCCTTACAATTTGTAATAATAAAATATATTATTTAAATAAAAATACTTGTCCTTTCTCATACATTAAAATAATAATAATAATAATAAATTATTATTTTTATTTCACTAGATATATATATTTCGGATCCATCTTCAATAGTAGTTGAACTACTGAAGATGGAAACATAGTTTCCGAAATATATCTAGTGAAATAAAAAAAAAATAATACGTAGGAGAAATGACAAATATTTTTATTTAAATAATTAAGGTCTCCACAACCAAGAACCAACATAAAGAAGATTAATAAAATATATTATCGAAAAATCTTTTCATATTTTCTAAATTCAGTTTAGTTTAAATAAAAAAAAAAATAATTTACTCGGTCACAGTTATTTAAATAAATTAAATAAAAATGATTTGAAAATGATTAATAAATTATTTTCACATTTAGCTCTGTGACATTTTGACTTACGTTACGTAAGTACGTTTAGTTTTTTTTCTAGAAAACATGCTATAATTCTGATTTTAAATTTGTATTTTCTGATTAACATATGATTAAATTAATGAGAACATTTTAAGAAATTTAAAAATAATAATTAATCATAATAATAAATCTATAATTAATTGCTAAAAGAAAGAAAAAAAATACTTTTATTGGCTTCTTAAAAGTAATGTTTTTTTTTGATGCCAAAAGATGTTTTTTTTTTTTTTTTCTTGTTCGAAATACGACTTAGCTATTGTTTTCCTTTGTAGATAAACCACAAAGGGGAACGCATTATTATTGTTTATATTGCTTCTAGAAGCATTGTTTAAAACATTTCTAAATGAATTTTTGAAAAAAGTGCACCGTTTATGAAATATGATTACAAAAAAATATGTTATTTTTATTTTTTTTTAAAGTCTATGTAGTACGAAGATTTATGAATTACTAATAACAGTAAATTTTATTCTGTTGTGTTTAATTGTCCTTACAATTACTTATAATTATGAATAAATAATCAAATAAGTCTTGTTTTTCTAGAAATAGTTTTTAAAAAATTCTCAATGTGGAGGCGCCGGGTTCATTGCTGGATTCATTGTCAGCTTTACATACATTTGTCTAACTAATTAGTGTTATATAAACAAAGGGTAAAGTAATAAATAAAAGACGACGCAAGCGTCATCTTTCGTTCAATTTCATGTGGTAACGATTCTAGTCTACAAGGTAGACAACAGGGAATCGCTGTTTCGTCCACTAAAGGTTAAAGTGTTTTATTTAAGTATAATCAATTTATTGACAACCAAGGAAGTGCATTATAATTAGAGATGGTCAAAATCGATTTTTTTTAAGGTCGATCAATCTGTGATTGATCACTCGAAAGATTAACCAGTCAATGATCAGATCGATCCGCAAAGGTTGGATCGAAAATATTGATCCTTAAAGATCAGACCAAAAAAATCATGCTGAAAAGATAGGATTGTAAAATCGAGCTGAAAAGATCGTTCTTTAATATGATATGATTGTAAAAGCGAGCTGAACGATATCTAAATATCGAGCTGCAGATTTTTTCGGATCGTTTTTTTTTTGTCATGATCGATTCAGCTTGAAATATTTAAATTAAATATAAATAACCATTTATCTTTAATTATTTAAATAAGGATAATTCTTATTATAAAATTAAATTTGTACAATAAAATGTACATTTTATTAGTTTAGTATCATAATCAAGGTAAATGGAAAGATCCAACCTCATCTGCGAAGCGATTGAAGATCAGATCGAGCCGAAAGGATCGATCATGAAAGATCGTACAGTAACAACCGATCACAAACAAATATCGAGCGGATCGATGTTTTTGATCGATCTTTTCCAACACTAGTTATAATTTCAATTTCAATTTACTTTATTAACGGAATCTCCATTTCCAAATTACAATTATAATTACATATTAAAAATTTTATAAGAAAAGTGCGACGCTCTAAAAAGATTACAAAACATATGTATAAAAAAAGGCAATCGATTCAATCTTTCAGTGAGATCGAACCGATCGATCACAGGCAAAGACCGAGCAGCACAATCTTTTTAATCTTTCCCATCACTAATTATTATATTAATATTATTTATTTTTTTAGGTTTAATATTTATAAATTTTGTAAGATAAGTATTTTACAAAATGTAATTTATTTCTATAATTTATCGATACTTCATGGAATATATACAATTTATTTTTAAATAAAATACTAGAAGCATTGTTTTATATATACAAATACATTTTAATCCAAATGAAAATAAACGAACGATCCCATAAATCAATGCTTGCGGATTTTATTTATGGGCGCGAATAAATTCCGTTCGGACGCATAGATTATGTTATCGTTCGCGTGCAGTTTTGTGTCGTGAAATCTGTTTGATTTTATTTTCCGCTTTCGAATATTAATTTCTCCATTATGCGCACTGGAGTAGGGACGTGCTAAGGGGATTATCAACGCGAGCGTGGATTTAAATTTCATTTTCGGTCAAATTTCCACGGACCGAACAATGTTTTGCTAATTAGCGTCCCGGGCACTCACTTTCATAGTCATTACCGCCCATCCGGCTAATTAACAAATCGGTCCGGCAGAACGCAAAAAAATAATAATCGCAAGTCGGCCTGTGTAATTTTAATTAAATTTTCGGATTTAGTTAATTAACAATTTTAGTAAACGCACACACACACACATATATATAATTTATATATTTACATTTATTATTTAATTTCTAAATTTTCGCCTTTCAAAATAATTAATTTTGAATTGAAAATCGTCGACATATTAATACAAAGCCCTCATTGTTATAAATATTGGGAATGCAGAATATTTACATACATTATTTGGTTGTATGGTTTTCAATTCATTAAATCCTGTATTATAATTCTATTGTTTTAATATAATCCCATTATTTTTAAAGGGCTGAAAATCTTTGTTATAATAATAATAATAATAGTATTTATTCACACTTTGCAAACATACATGAAAGTATTTGTACATGGAAACGTCATGAAAGATGCATTAATTCATATGTAATGTTTATAATATAAATAGAAAAGGATAAAGAAAAGATTTAATAACTTTTTTATACCCCTTAAGGATTTATTTCACTGTGACTAGTTGACTAGTTTCGACTACACGATAATCATTCTCAAACTCAGTTTGTGTAGTCGAAATTAGTCACAGTTAAATAAATCCTTAAATGGTATAAAAAGTTATATTATTATTATTATTATTTGAAATTAATTAATAAATTATTACCACATTTAGCTCTGTGAAAATTAGAATTACGTTACGTATAAGTACTTTAAACAAACGCACATTAAAACAACTACTTCCCGGGCTAATATAATAATTCAATATCCGGAGGGGTATGTGCCCGGGAAGTAGTTGCTTTAATGTGCATTTGTTTAAAGAGTTTACTTGACGTAAATCAAAATGTCACAGAGCTAAATGTGGGAATAATTTATTAATTACTTTTAAATCATTTTTATTTAATATTATATATATCTTATTTTTATTAATTGAAGAAATTTCAATGTACAATATTGAGATATAATTTAAATTAAATCAATATAAGTGGAAAAGAAACATCTCTGATGGAATTTGAACCCATGTCCTCCAGGTTTCTAGCCGAGTGTGTTACCAATTACTCCACAGAGACATGTGACATGTGCTATTACTTAGTAGTTTGTTGACGCATTAAATGTTTTGTTTCTTAAGACAGTTTTTCTTTAATCTCACATTTTTATCTCAATTTCTTGTTATTGTTACTCCTCCTAGATATTTGATTTTATTTATTACTTCAAAATGATGCTTTCCGATTTTAGTATATTCTTACTTGTCATGAATTTTGTTTTATCCCCAATAATTATCAGGTCAATATTGTCTGCTTCCTTCGTTGTTTTCCCCAACATTACTTCTATTATTTGCCTGTTTTTTTAATTATCATTATGTCAACATATGCCATAATCTGTCGTTCTTTAGATTTTAGGGTTAGGAATATTTCGGTACTCCCTTTAGGTGTTTTTATATTGGTTGTTGTCTTTGTCATTTTTCCTAAGTTTTTCAATTTCGGTGTTATAATTAATTCCTTTAGTACATTCATAAATTTGTTTCTTTTTGGTGATGTTTTTTGTGGTTAAAGAAGTAAAATATTCCAAAAATGCTGTTTTTTTACTTTCCATATTTAAAACGGTATCAACCAAAAACTGCTGTGAAGCATCAATCCATTTTTTTTTTCACAAACAAGCCTCGCTATGTAAACTGTCAAAATAGTTGTGTAAAACTGCAATCAAGTCCACTGTTAAAAAAACAAACTTTTCTAACAATCCAATATTTATATTTACCTTCCATTATTATATATTTTAGCATTCATTTTTACTTTCCCCGGACCCCTGTCCAAGGGAAAGTATTGTGATCGTGAAAATTTTCGAACCGCCAATTTCAACAAATATGCACGTTTTGAGGTCCCCTGAGTCCATTCCATCGAGTTTTGAAAAATGTCTGTGTGTGTGTCTGTGTGTTTTCGCGAATGATTAAACCCAAATTTTATATCTAAGCTTTTTATAACAGTGGAATGATCTAAAAAGCTTTTTGTTAGAATCAAAACTTATTAAGTGCAACTTTACTCTTAGCAATTTTTCATTTTTTAATTCGGATAGAAAAATGTTTCAAATAAAAGTTTTAGATCTTGGAAAATAAATAATTTCTGTTATAAAACTTTTATTGTAGGACCTCCGGTTTTCATTTTATAAGCGAAAGAATTTCGTTTTCCTGATAAATTCCCTTAGAGATTTTAATAATTATTTTAATGACAAATAAAACGTCAAAGTGCCAGGCCGTCAGCACATGCTCAAAGTTTGAAAAAATGAAGAAGAGTGTGGATAAATAATTTCAACATATTGTAAGGTAAGAAATAACACACTTAATTATAATATTCTTCTAAATACTCCGTTTTAACTTTGAAAGACAACAATCATTTTTTTCTATTAATCATTTTGCTTTCCTATTAAATTTTCAATCAGAAACTTATTTGACCGTATTCACCGGGGAAAGTACCATGATGGACACATCACCATTTTTTTATATATATTTATGACAATTATATTGGATATGAATAAATATAATATTAATTAAAAAAATGTTGTATGTACAAACGTGTAATATACAATCCCACACGAACAATAAATTAATTGAAGATGCGCTCGGATTGTAGTAATAATGCAACAATTATATTTTCAGCGCAATCCAATTTTAGATTTTTAATTATTCAATAGTGGTCAATGCGCGAATGTTCTGCATAACATTTATTTAAAATGTAATTACATAAATATAATATTTATTTAAAATATAATTGTATAATACTAATCATTCATTTTCTCAACAGATTATGGTTCAATTACAGAGCATATATCGAGTGTTCATAGTCGTAAATAACGATAAAATATAAAGTATTTTAATTGTTTCTTCGTAATTAATTCGACCGACAGCGCTTTTATTAGACGTACCCAAACACATTTCCATGCGACATCCTCTAATGAGCGAATTAATTGTTAAAACGTAAACGAAATTAAATACCCTCGAGGAGGATATACGTGGACCAACAATAGCTGTTGATGTACGCGTGTAATTCCGGCTGGTAGCTCATTAACATCCATCAACAAGTTTCCGTCGGGAACGAATAAAAATCACGGGACACGTGATTTCGTCTTTACAAAAAAACTGTGCGAATGCAATCGCGGTTATTTCTGGTAATTATAATGCTCACGTTAGATGCAGCCAATGCTATGACGAGCCAAAATGGGATGTGATAAATTTATTGGATGGGATGTTATTACATTGGATAATTTGTGGGATTTATACGCGGATCATAAATTTTGGACGATTTTGCTATAATAAACTTATGCGGCGATTGCATAAAATAAAACACTTTGAAGTTCAATGTTTATTTTTAAAGCTACGGGTATTAATAATCGCGTTTACTGAATTTTTAACATGCAACCGAAAGGATGATTAACATTCCTTATAATGTAATAATTTTAGACATTTTATTTTTGTTTAAATTATTATTTATTAAGAGAAGAATAAGAGCTGTAGAAATGAAATAGTTAAGAAAAACATATGAGTAAGATTTCTGATCAATTGTTAATTTTTGGATCTTGGAGGCGTTCACTTCGTGGTACATTTTCAATTTTGATACAAAGAAAACACTTAACTTTTTTTATACCACTTTTATTATTTTATTTTATGAATAAAAGTGGTATAAAAAAGTTAATTGTTTTCTTTATATCAAAATTGTTAATTTATGTTTTTTCCCTAATATCTAATTAGGGAAAAAAAAACATAAATTAAAATATCTAATCTTTGCTCCCACCACCCGTTATTGTAATACTTTTAAGTATATATTGTTTTGAACTTTAGTGTTATAGTTAGTATTAATCCATTGATAATGGACACATTGTGTCCGAAATGTACATATGGAGTAAAAATAAAAGTTAAATAAAAATGATTAATAAATTATTCCCACATTTAGCTCTGTGACATTTTGAATAAGGTTACGTAAGTACGTTAAACAAATGCACATTAAAACAGCTACTTCCCGGGCAAATACCTCGCCGGACATTGAATTACATAATGCACACCTGCTGTTGCATATCAATAAAATATTGCATAATGCATAATTCAAATCATTTTATTTAATATATTTAAATAACTGTGACCAAGTGAATGAATACTGTTTTCTATTTATAAAAAAATAAAAGTATGAAGAAAGGATATTAATATTTTGAATTAAATTCTCACTTATCCCGTGGTGAAACAAGATTCAAGATTTAAATCTAAGAGAAGGCCTAGAAAGAAGCTATTAAAGAAGGACAAACAATTCTTAATAACATCGAAGAAATTTGAAGCTCCCCATCGCGACTGACCTGACAATTGATTGTCAATCTTCTCAATTTTATATCGACATGTTTGTACTTGTCATTTCATTAGTTCCTTGAAAATGACCACTGGTCGAAACTAGTCGGAACACAAATATAAAACAACCATGTGTATTAATTAAAATTCTTCATAAGGACATTCGTTTTTTTCATTTGGAGTAAGATTGTTAAACAAAATAAGAAGCAGGAATTATCATAAAATTCCTATAAATACCAGGTCGTGTCAAATTTAAAGTAATTCCTTTATTAAGCATTTAAAACACTTCTGTTGATAAATACTTAAAGTTAACAACTTTAATATTCATGTGTAAATATGAATTCCCGTAATCTGCTTAAATTACACACGCCGCCGCTAATACACGTTTTAATTAATAGTTGCATATGTATGCCTTTCGGGGTAATTATGTGGCCTGGCTGAACCGACGCGATCCTCTCGACCCCGCCATCCCCCCTCTCCCCTCCTCCCATTGCTATAATTTATAACCAGCGCCGTCTTTCCCCAAAATTGAAATTACGAAATTTCGGGGTTGTTACTCCTCTCTATCTACCGATCTTCGCGGGGTGGGCAAATAAGTAAATTACTCGAACCGATTCCCGCAAACTTCCTCACCTCCCGCAGCCCCTCACCTCCCCCTCCAAGAAGTTCGCTATAGTCTATGATGGAAGATAAGAACGGATGGCACGTTTAATTACACTCGAATTAGTTAATTTGTAACGAGAAACGCGAACAAATGTGCTCACGCAATTTTTATAAAAACAAATATTCACCTCACAATATCGTATATCGTGTGCTACATCTGAACATAGGGAAATAGCATGGGAAATCACCTTTTTGGAAATTCCTGCTCACCAAATTTACAATCAAGCATAAAAGTGATATCATCGACAGCTCCTATTAGTGGGATTTTGATGATGCTAAATTCTTGCACATTGATTCATTTTTTTGAGGATAAAAATATTATTTTAATTAATAAAAATAAAATTAAAAGTGTACTCGTAAAAATAAATATAAGCTATAAAACGTCAATGTTAATAGCCACAATGAATATAAACTGTAAAAAATATTTTTTTTAATAAAAGATGATCTAGTTTAGATTTTTTACATGCAATCAATACCATCAAATTGTAGGGAAAATGTGACCCCGTAAACTGTTCACAGCATAAAACATTTTAATAATGAAACTTTTTTCGATCTTATAAATTGAATTCATTTTGTAATATTATTTACATAATTGACAACTCTGACATATTTGTATGAGTAGAATTTTAATTAATAAATCCCCATTAATATTATCTTTTGATTGATTTCACTTTTATGCTTGTACAGGGTAGTCCATTTTGGTGGTGGCGCCACATATGGAAAACTTTTTTTACTACAACTACAATATATTTATTCGAAGTTATTTGTTTCACATATATTTATAATACATAATGGTATCTTTGTTTCTTTCTTGCTTGCTTGAACAGGCTATCGACTTATAGTCTTTCCGCCAAACTTTTTTATTTTAAGGGATATCGAAGAACCGTTCTCCCTCGAAAAATGACTCGTCATTTTTGAAATACATTAAAGTAATTTGAAAATATTTAAAAAAATATGTTTACGGAAGTTGACCCGTAAACATATTTTTTTAATTATTTTCAAATTACTTTAATGTATTTCAATAACTGTAATAAAGTGAATGAATACTTATTTCTCATATAATTATTATTTATTTACAATACATATATGTAGCATATTACGAAATAGCTGTCGACCTTAGGTTTTTCACTCTAAATATTATATTATTTATTTTAAATAATTTGAATTAGATCGTAATTTCCCGTATTGCGAAATTTTAATCTTTCAGCATTTGACCCTTTTTGTGTATTCAATTAACTCTATTGCAGATTGGTGAATGCGCCGGGAACGACACGTTACAAGCGGATTCCATTAATTAAATTCCAACTGTTGTTGGAACTGCAATTAAAAAAAAAATGATTGCGTTTTCCTCGCTATTTACAAAACTGCAATAATATATATTTTTAATTTAGACTGGGAGTTTGAGTTTAACACAATTGTAGTTTGTATTGTAATTTTTTTTTTCAATACAAACAGAAATTTAAATCATAACAATCCGAAACAAATTGTTTTATAATCGATTTTAAGAGCGGGGTTAGGCCATGTTCCAAGTTTCATTTCAGCATTGTTGTAAAATGATATGTATTTAGTTTCTTATTCATTATATAGTAATCATATGATTGATGTTAATTACTTAATTTAATTTATTTTACGGAAATCTCATTCCTGCAAAATGATTA
This sequence comes from Philonthus spinipes, assembly GCA_963082785.1. NCBI lineage: Eukaryota > Metazoa > Arthropoda > Insecta > Coleoptera > Staphylinidae > Philonthus > Philonthus spinipes. The sequence continues at coordinate 4,994,268 of OY720300.1, forward strand.
GCATTTACATAAATCATCACAAATAATAAATACACGAATAAGTCAACTTTATCCCAAGTGGTTCGACAGTTCAAAATTAAGAGCGGTACGGTAATCTCAGTGGTACTTACAATAATAAATTAATGTGAAATTTGGAGCATTTGACTAATTAATTTCTATGTATGGTGAAAAATCGGTTGATGAATAACGAAAATATTGACCAAAATACATTCTATACACGAAATTGAAAAAATAACAGAGCACTGTATATATGAACGCATTTAAGAACAGAACTAAAATAAACGTATTAGGGGGGAATGGGTTTGAGGGGGGTTGGATTTCCAGGGTTCGTTGAGATTAGTCCCGAGAAGAATCTATCGGAATTCGGTGCCGATCAGACGCACTGTTTGAAAAAGAAAATAATTTATTTTTTTGCATAAATAATACACCCCCCGGGCAGAAAAAATTATGGTCGATAGCTTTTGTGGAAAGGAAAAATTTTTATGTTAAAAAGGTATTAAGTTTATTTATTTATTATTGCATATTTTCAATAAAGATATTATTATAGTAATACACCCCTTTCTTTCAAAGTAAAATATTTTATAATAAATGAAAGACAACGCAAGCGCCATCTTTTATTAAATAATTTAAAGGATCTTCTTTATGTTGGTTGTTGGTCGTGGAGACTTTATTTATTTAAATAAAACAGAGTGTTATACAAACAAAGTTATTTATTTGTTTAAATATCCTTTAAATTATTTAAATAAAAATACTTGTCCTTTCTCCTACTTTTTTTTATTTTACTAGATATATTTCGGAAATATATCTAGTAAAATAAAATAAGTAATATATCTAGTAAAATAAAAAATAGGTAGGAGAAAGGACAAGTATTTTTATTTAAATAATTTAAAGGATATTTAAACAAATAAATAACTTTGTTTGTATAACACTCTGTATATTTATAAATATAACTGCAGTTTCGGCAAATCAGCTTGCCATTATCAAGTAAATATCCTTTAAATTACATTAACATGTATAACGAAGAAGAAGCCTCAACTATTAAGAATTTTATTAACCCTTTGGGTACATTTGACGACTCACGCTCGTCATGCGCAAATTTTGGCGTAATAACATTTGACGTGTCCGACTCGTCATTTCAAATAACGCAAGCTAAACGGGTGCCGGGGAGCAAAATTAAAAGTGAAACTACCTGGCAGTGCAAACAATGCCAAGTACCTCTGCATTTACCAACATGTTTCGAAAAATATCACACTTTGCAAAATTATTAGTAATTTTCTTTTTGATATATTTAGTTGTTAGTTGAAAACTACTTGTTATTATTTTTGTTTATTTTATTTATCATTATTATTCTGTAATTATTATAAACTTATATCTTATTTAAACTATGTATTAAATTAAAATAAACAATTTGTTACATACAAAATATTGCATTATCATACTACTTCAGATAGCAACAAATTAAATACGTTTCAGATGTATGATACTCTTTAAATAATTCAGTACCCAAAGGGTTAAATAAAATATTTTAATAATTTAATCACATAATTTACGCCCACATAAAAAGTAACGAAAAAAAAATCAGCATTATATACGATATATAAAATATTTACTAAACTATAACTTACGAGTAGCATCACTTTTAGAAAATACACACTCGAGTGTCTTCGCTTTCCCATAAATTTCATCTGGTGTCTGCATAAAACTACCATATTTACAGTGACGTGCGTATAATATTATTCGTCCGTGACGTCGCCGTAAATTTTACAATTTAAATATTTGGGGGGCGGAAGCACACAATATAATCTGTATGCATGAATAAAATCTAACCGACATGAATTCGATTAAATATCCCCGTTGGAATGAAACATGTGCTTGTATTGAAATAAAAATAAAATTTTATGTATATGTTCTAAAATAAAACATTTCTCTTTGAAATTAAGCTATTTTCATAAATTTCAATAAAGCATCAATTATAGTTTAATGTTGTGTTTAATGAATAAATTGTTTTTAATTTTGAAAAAAAAACTTTTATTCTTAATTTTTAAAAGTTGGGCGCTAATGGGTTAAATAAATACTTGCATTATGTCTGTCCATCTGCTCATACATGTGTTTGTATTTTTAGAAAATTCTAAATTTATTTGACAAATTATGATTTATACATCACGTTGACAAATCGATTGCCAAAAATTCGATGATAAAAACCCCCTGCTGTTGAAACAACCTCAACGTCTTATTGTCAGATTATCTAGCGTCCTATTACAACGTTGAAAGAAGCCTACAACTGTTCGTAAAAAAAAACACTATAAATTTGGTCATATTAAAATAAAATAGACTTTAGTAAGTATGACAATAAATTAAAAGAACACATATAACTAACAGATATACAAAGTTTACACATATCAAAAAGTTACACGTACTAATATAACATCATAGATGTACCCAACGTAATATCTATGTATCAAAAAAAAAATCAATCAGTTGCATGCCACCCACATTATCCAATTACATCCAAATCCTTCCTTAAAAAAAATCAGAATATCTAGCCTCTCTACCAAACACTCTCAGACAGACGAAGCGGAGCACCACCACACAGCAGTGACCTCACTGAACACCACCAATCAATCAACCAACCAACCAACCAACCATCAAATCACCGTATCCGGCGGTACCTGCATACAGACAAACTACATGCACATCACCACTGACTTTACAACAATGAGAGACCAGCAGGTGTCAAGTGTGGCTGTTCTGTCTGTGTGCAGGTCGCCGCAGAGGGTAGGCCCTTCTAGTTACTACTACTTCTACCAACACCAACCCTGCCCGTTTATCTCAGTCCCTCCAAATCAACTCAATCCGATGATGATGATGATGGTGATGATGATAAGGTCAAGTTCTTCCGAGGTGATTGGTGAGGTCGACAAAAGGCTGTTGTTGTGGTGGACCTGCTCTCTGGTAAGTCTTAAATTATATTAAATAAATCTATTTTTTGTAATAAATTATTGATAATAGAATTATTATTAATTAATTATTTTATTTAATTTATAAATAATTGATTTTCGAGGCAATTCCGTACGTAAAATGATATTAAATAAATCTAATTTTTGTAATAAATTATTGATAATAGAATTATTATTAATTAATTATTTTATTTAATTTATAAATAATTGATTTTCGAGGCAATTCCGTATGTAAAATGATAAATTTGAAGTATACGTTATTCTTTATTGGCACAGTATAAGCAGCTTTTATAATTCATATGTTATACATCAAATTTTCGGCCACTTCGCTCGCAAAATTAAGCGGCTCGCAAATTGACCCAATAATTGCGGTTTTTTTCCAGCGCTCTCAGTTAATATAAAAAATGATTTTGAGTGAAAATTCACCTTTATTCATAATCAAATACTAAATTATTATTAATTATTTATTAATTTTTATTTTTATTTATTTATTTGTCTATTTTACATAAAACTATTGAAAAAGAGCACGTTGTGCTTGAAATGTACATTTAGTGATAAAAATAAAAAAGTGAAGAAAGGAATAAAAAATTATTACATTATACTAAATTAATTACTTATTTTATTTATAATTTATAATCAAATACTAAATAGCTCGTTTCTATAAGTTATCCGTGAATTTAGTAATTTTGGTCTAATCACAGACTCATCTAAAATAGAGGTTAGGGAAACTGGTTTAGAAGATGTTATTTACAATTTGTAAAAAATACAACGGCTTCTTAAGTTTCACATAAATATTGATAGTAAAAATGAACTAAACATATTTAAACCACCTGTTAAAAGAAGGCCACATGTTCAACGAAGATTTCCAAATACTACATATCCAGAGAAAGAAAGAAAACTGAACTCCTTAGAAAAATTTGAAATAAATAAAAGGAAATTCAGCGGCGAACTATTAAAAAACCAGACAAATTTAAATAACTTCCCATTATTTATGAAATAAATATGAATAAATTATTAAAAATCAACCAATAAAACACAGATTAGATTGAATAATTTATTAATTTAATAATTTATTCATATTTATTTGATACAATATGAACTACCAATATCTAAATATTAAAACCATTAATCCCATTATTTAATTTAAAACTTACCACTACCAGGGTTGGCCGACATTTTTTACAGGATCGGATTAACCATTAAACTTTTGTCCAAAACATTTTTTTTGTGCGATGCATATTTTATACCATAGAAATGTCATCTATTTGGATTTAACATTGCGAATACCGCGCCATCTATCAAGATTTACAAAAAATCCTCAGATCAAACTTTTCTTATTGTTAACGTATAATCCGAATTTGCAATAAAAATATGGTTTCCTATTTAAGATTTCAAAGTTAACCGTCAGGTTGTTAACTTTGAATTTCTGGGGGGTGGCAGTGAACATTTTTTTAGTCATCCGTCCCCCTCGTAACCATTAAACTTTTGTCCGATATATTTTTTGATAGAATACATATTTGTTGAGATCCACTGGATGAATTAAAATTAGTCACCCTGTATATACAACTTCTGTCAGTACAATTATTTCTCTTCGATCGATTCAGTGGGCTTACTTTATTGAGCTGTCTATTGCGTTTAACGTATGCGTAGTTTTTTAACTTCATAATGTATACATATGAAGTATAAAACATGCTTAGACTGTGATAATAAGAATAATGTATACGCAATTCGAATTTTTTTGTAGCATATGTTTTGTAAAAAGGTGATTCCGTAAATAAATAAATGTATTATTTAAAAAAATAACATCTCTCGTGCGAATTTTCACCAATTGATGCAGTTTACTAGGGAAAAAAATGGAACCTCTTTTCTTTGTAAGTTTAAATCAGTAAATTATATTATTTTCTAGTATTTATCATATGTATTGAATATTCCATTAGAAATACCAACATTTAACGTGACATCCATCATACATTCCAATGTCATTATTACAATAACATTACCATGGAATTAGAGTAAACATGTTTTGAGTTCTGAGGGAAGAGGGAATTAAATTCGTTTTCCGTCCGTCCCCCCAGCATTTTCCACATACTCGCCACAACACGTTATCAATCAATATCGCATGCACGGCAAAACGACATACTTTCGTAACAAGTCGTAATTAATCACCCTTGTGTCTATTGATTCGTGAAACGCGCTGTTTGAAGGTGAGCTTTTCCGGGAATAATCATCAGTGATTTTCCGGTTCATACGTACGTGCATCAGGCAATTCTAAGAGGGCATTTATTGTGCATTATTGACAATTTCTTGTGAAATCGATTCTGAATACTTGCAACGGTTTAATTTGTTATGATTCTAGATGGATAAGTGGAGAGAAACTTGAAATAAACGAAAAAAAAAGAAGTAATAATAAATTAAATATTATTTACTTCATTATTATTATGTATATTTCAACCAATAATTATTTATTAACCTATTAATCGAGGTGACTGATAGTTGTTGAAAGTTCATATTTATCACTTTAAGGTTGCGGTTTAGTGGAAAGAGATAGCTATATAATAAAATGGAAATAATCGTTTGGAAATAGAGCTATTCTTTTGGATTTCATAATATGAATGTGTATTTACATTTTTTATCTACCAAGTATAAAGTATCAGTCTAAATAAAAATTAAATCGTTAATTTTCGTGTATTACGTCAATTTACTAGTTCAAGTTAGAAAAGAAAATTTTAAGATATAATGAAATTAATAGGTCATGTCTGCTAAGTTATTTGAATGCAGAATTTAGTGAAATCCTTTAAATTTTCATTGCACAAGTTTTTATTAGCAAAAATTTAATTTAAAATTTGCTATAAATTTGATCAATTTTCATTGTTTTTCATAATTATTTTTCACAGAAACTAAACATTAAAATAATTTTTAATTTATCTGATGAAATTCCTGCTTATTTTAAGATTATTTTAATGAACAATATTGTATTATAATATTGTTCATTGATCACAACAACAATCTAACTCAAATTAGTGATTGCCCATATTAGTATAGCTATCTCTTTCTTCTAAACCGCACCCTTAAAGTAAACACATTTGTTATAACTTTCAAAATTTGTTTATTTTGTATTTCACTACAATTGTTTCGCCACCTTGTGGCTTCTTCAGGTGAAGAACTAATTATTTTTTTGTTAATTGTTGAGGTTTTACTTTGTCACACATTGTAGTACAATTTTTAAAAATATAACAATTTTTACTTTATTTTGAATTAAATTCTCACTTATCCCGTGGTGAAACATTTTTTTTAACGTACTTACGTAACGTAAGTCAAAAGTTACAGAGCTAAATGTGGATATAATTTATTAATTATTTTCAAGTTATTTTTATTTAATTTATTAGTATATAATTTTAATCGTAGTTTATCGTCAATTTTTAAACCCAAAATGCAAAATTCAGACAATTTATGTAATTTTTACAAACATTAACATAAAATTTACGTAATACAATGAAAGTGTTTGTCTATCCTGGGCTATATATATAATTCCAGAAATAATCGCACGTTTCGGTTGTACGAAATGTAATTTAAATAGGAAATTACATGTGAATTTTATAGTAGTGTACGTTAGAAATATGCGAATCGATTTCAGGAATAAGGTCTTTCTGTTCTGTAATTGATATTTTGTAAAATTTAATTTGTTTCCTTTATAATTTGTATTTTTATTAATAATCATGAGTATTTTTTGTTTGTTAAATTTATGTATCTGTATTTCAAATTTATTATCATTTCCAGAACATATACATTAATGCAATTAAACTCCGAATAAAAAATGATGATTTTCGTACTAAAAACAAATGGCTCGAGTTGAATTTATTATCCAGCAATACATATATTAATAATAATTAAAAAAACGAAATAACGCAATTTCATAAGAGTTTAATCAAGCGTGTGTAAATAAAATATTCATATGTGTACGCGTGGGATGGCCGACAAACAATAACTCGGGGTTTATTGTCAGAGCTCCTGATTATGAAAACAATTCCGCCGTTTCCATCGCGTCCGTTCCCCCGAAATAAAATTAAATTCGCCTCGGTCACGCTGCGATCGCCGTTCACTCGTAACGTTTTCGTTATTGCGCGTCCTGGAAGTAAGCTCGCAATTATAGAACGATGAACAGCATCACGAGATATTGCTGGACGTGAAAATTCATAAGAATGGCCGAGAGATGAAAATACAAATCGATACAGATAGGCGCACCATATTGAATGTAGAGCTTTTAGCAACAGTAATGGTTTCATCTTTGAAATATAAAGTTATTTAAATTAAATAAAAAGAATTTGAAGATAATTAATAACTTATTTCCTCTATTGTAACATTTTGACTTATGTAATTAAAGAGGAAATAATATTAATTATCTTCAAATTCTTTTTGTTTAATTTATTTAAATAGCTGTGACCAAGTGAATAAATCATTTTCTCTCTCTCTCTCTCTCTATATATATATATATATATATATATATATATATATATACAGAGAGCTTTTTTCAGTATACATTTCCCCTATGTATACCTGCAAAATACGCAAGTCAAATGCATTAGTGTATGTGTGTTTAGTTGCCTATAACGCAACTGAACACACATATGCCAAATAGTCAACTAAACATACACACATTAATCGGTTTAATGCGTTTGACTGGGGTTTTGTGCAGGTATACACTTCCCATAATGTATATCTGCAAAAAACGCGAGTCAATTGCATTGAATCGATTAATGTGTGTGTGTTTTGTTGATTATTTGGCATATGTGTGTTTAGTTGTCTGTTATAGGCAACTAAACATACACACATTAATCGGTTCAATGCGTTTGACTCACGTTTTTTTTGCAGGTATACATAGGGATATGTATACTGATAAAAAAAGCTCTCTGTATATATATATATGCACACAATCATCATTATCGTGGTATTTACATGTACATATATTATACAATACATTTAATATAAACTTATAAACACATAAATGGCTGTCGATCTTGGGTCTTTCAGCCATCCTTCTTTCTATTATTATTCATCATTTTTCGTAATTTACGATTTTCACCATTCCTATTATTATAAAGTTATTATTTTAAAAGTGTAACATAAATGTACTTATAAATTGAATTCATTATAAAATGAACTGTAGTCCGTATTATTTGATCAAATGAAAAATAGTAGAAGTCGGTAATTTATATTTTGGAGGAATATGTAGATCAATATTAGTATTTCACATTTTTTTTAGTAATTAAAAGAATTGTAATCAATAACTAATTTTAACCCCCCCCCCCCCCCCCATTCTTGCATTACCAAAGGCTACGATTATCCGGCAATTATATTTTTTCTTTCTAAATTCTAGCGTATTTACATTCTCACGTCCTGAACCCGATATTGACAGTCCTTGGAATTTAATTTCCTTTATCCGGCGAACTCTGAAGCAGCGCTCGCTCCACTTAATCGGAAACCGATTAATTTGAAGGGTTGGCCAAAGGACGAGTAGCAAGAGTTTTTTGTTACTGCATCCTACAGATAAATTACTCGCTAATTCACACACACATGCTGGAAATCGATAAAAGGGGTTGTGGAATATTTATTAGATTTTCTTTTTTTTTTCTGATGGTGAGAGTTACACCACATCTGATGATATAGATAGAAAACAAAAAAAAAATATTCGACGGTTGAGGAAAAGTAAATGAAACTCTATAATACATTATTTCTAAATAAAACAACAGTTTTTTTAAGTTTTACAAAATTTATTGTACAGGCTGGTCCATTTTGGTGGATGCACTCTCGAAAAATGTCTCGGCGTCAACTTTCGGTTATAACCCGGAAATGATTTTGGCATTGTTTTTATCATTAAAAATTGGCCTAGAGACGTGAAAACGGTTTTTCAATATTCTCTTAAAATAAAAAAAAAGGTTTTCATATTTTTATTTTAAGAGAATATTGAAAAACCGTTTTCACGTCTCTAGGCCAATTTTTAATGATAAAAACAATAGCAAAGATAAAAATGATCTATCTTTAACCATTTCCGGGTTATAATCGAAAGTTGACGCCGAGTAATTTTTCGAGAGTGCCTGTAACTTCGTAGAATATCGCAGAATTTTATAAAAAAATATATCATTTATTCATTGAAATAATATATTCATTGGAATTGACGATTCGAACATTTTTACGATTACAATACTCACAATTTACTTGAAGTAATCAAAAATGTAAATAGAAAAGAGTATTCATTCACTTGGGTCACAGTTATTTAATATAATATAATCAAAAATGTTTTATTGAATTTTATAAATTCGTTTATTAAGTAGTGAAACAAAAATAAACGCGTGAATTAATACAAAATTTAATTAAGAAAAATATACAATAAAATATAATTTAGAGCCAGTTGTATTTGTCATAATATTAGCTCCAATTTCACATAAACATATTTATAGCTCTTCCCCAAAATCACCGTTAAAAAAAATATAAAGACCAGTAATAAAACCAATAAAAAAACTTTTATTTTTAATCACCAACGAAACGCGCTAACACGAGCACCTACACTCGTAAAACACATCGTTATAAATTTCCCGCCTTCCTTCAGTAGATTCCCGACCGCTAATAACGATCGCAGTCCCGCGTTTTTAAATTTACGACAGTCGAAAGGCGACACATTGTTTCGGGAGTTTTCAACTTTTATGACACAGTTACTTTCCGTGACAAAGATGAGTTTTAGATGTACAGAACTGCACGGGCAAAAAAGACGGGGGGGCATTCATGAAAATAAGAGCGAGGACGTACTTCTGCAAACTCCGTTCATTACCAAAATGTCAGTTGTTTAACGCGAATGGAAACGGGCCTGCATAATTGATGCGCGAATTAAAAATTCTATTCATAACTTTAAGCTGAGAAAAATAAGAGCTGGGACAGATTAATTAACAAAATCATATTTAAATTAAGTAAAAAGAATCTGAAAATAACGATTTTATTTAATTTATATAAATAAATGTGACCAAGATAGTAAATTCATTTTTCTATTAAAATCATTTAATAAAATGTTGAACCACCATTCATCTAGCGTATGGATAATTGGTGATGGCCATTTCGATCGTTCGGACTTCGTCAGACGCCTTGATGAAGGCGGTTGAACGGTTCTTGTGTTGTAATTATATATACATAATCTTTATTGACAAACGTACTACAACACCTACATATAATATAAAATATTACAATACATGCTGTAAGAGTTTGCCAATTGGCTATCGACCGGTGGTCTTTCCACCTGGATTTTGTATTTTCGTCATTGTCAAAATAAACGGATAAAATGTGATGATCGTTAACAGTCTAAGTCAAAAGTCTCTGTTGGATATGTAAGTCACTTAATTGTGTTGTAATTAAATAACCCAAATTGTGGACGATGTCACTTAAAATTAGACAATAGATGGTGCTTGTCCTATCTTTCCCATTAAAAATAATGTTTGTATCTAATATTTCTAATTAATGACTATTTGTTTTATTTATTTATTTACTGAATCTCAATTTTACAATATACATTTCATTTACAAAAAACTAATAATTGCATGACTAATTAAATATAACAAGTCTTAATTTATATATCTAAGTATTTCTCTTCAATGTAACTTGAAATGTAAAATGTCTGATTGCGCAAAGTATAAAATTAAAAAATATATCCATTTAAATTTTAATGGGGACAGAACATCGTTTCAAGGTGAAATACATCTCTCTTTCATCTTACATTGTACGCTTAGCACTTCAAACTTATTTCAGTTTGCAATAACTCAAAGGAGAGACATTAATTAAAACTTCCTATTAAACTTTTAATTAAAGCACACTCTGACCTACGATGGGATCCGAGAGGGGGAGGGGCCATCCTGTGTAAAAATAATGTAATTTCAAAGACGTTTTAATCGATTTTATAATTTAAAACAACAAACGGGCAAAGGCTCGTTATTGTTGAAAGAATACTTTTCCCGATATAATTCACGCAAAATATTCGGGGCTATTCCGTACGGGAAATATAAAGTTTAACATGTACGTTATTAATTAACTTCACAATCTATAAATATATATATATATCTATTACAAAAGCTGCTTAGACTGTGATGATAAAAATAAAATACACGTTAAACTTAATATTTATCTTACAAATTTAATAGCAAATAATTCAACTTGAGTACGTTGTGTTTAACAGTTAATTTCTTTTTGTTTTAGGTAAGTGTCGACATCTTTCCCGTTTCTAATAAGTAGAAATTATATTTCTATGAGGGTAAGTCGCTCGTTTCATTGCATACAAACCCAATGTTTTAATTAAATATCCAATATGGATAATTAATATTTCATATTTTATTCATCTTTTCACTTCTTTATTTTATGCTATATTTATATAGTTTTTTTTTAATATATAAAAAAAATGGTTCCAGGATATGATTAAGTAAGCAGAAATATTAAAAATTTAAAATTATAATTAATATATAATTTTGAACTGAAGAAATTTTCAATGAGATATAATTTAAATTATTTAAATACAAGTAGAAAAGGCTGAAAGACCTCCGGTCAATAGCCGATTCATCATCTAGAGAATATAATTCTAATTTTTGTATATTATTGTACATACATATACACATTTGAATAAAGATGGTTAGTTAGTTAGTTAGTTACAAGTAGAAAAGAAACATCTCCAATGGGATTTGAACCCGTGTCCCTCGATTTTTAGCTGAGTGCGTTACCAATTACACCATAGAGACAAGTGATATCAAATCTCCATTCAGTACTTCTAGTTAGTTCACTTATATTCAATTCATACAGACATTCGTGATGAGCCCGATATATAACTAATATATCAAAAAATAGTATTTAATCAACACACGAAATTCCTTTCTATCCATTATATTGGAAATTACAAAAGTGGACTCACTAAAACAAGTGCAACCTCTTAATTAATTCTGACGCTTAGTTAAGAGGTAACAGTACCTTTAGTGACCACAATACTATGGATTTTTGACACATACTGCTTGAAGGATAATACTACCCGGAAATCACGTGGGTCTGACAACAACGTTGCCATATATGTGTCAGACTGTGGACTTATTCATTGGCCTGCTAAAAGTATTGGATATATCGCATATATGCTATGAAATGATTAATTTTAACTGCACGAATAAACTTTACATATACATTCGGGACATTTATTATAATTTCGCTATAATGTTTCACAATTAAGTCGTTGCGTAATAGCATAATTGCCTGGGATATTAATTACACAGCTTCGAGTGAATAATTACAGAAATTAATTTGTCCCATACGAAGATAAGCCACCTCTAAGTACACCATTCCTTGTAATTACAGGCGTTATTGGTGACTAGGCTTTCTCTAAGTGTGATAAACAATATTTGTACACATTACATTTACATTAATTAAAGCTTACTAAAATAGAAATGTATATTTCTATACACAGTATAGAAATAATATATATACACTTCTATACTTTGTTTTGTATAACTGCAGTCACAAGTAAAAATATTACTTGTGACTGCAGTTACGGCAAATTCAGCTTGCCATTATCAAACATAAAGTGTTTCATGTTTGAAGTATTTCATGTTTGATAATGACAAACTGAATTTGCCGAAACTGCAGTCACAATTAAAAATAAAGTGTTATACAAAACAAAGTTTAAAAGTGTTTTTCATTATCATATTTAAACATGTATAATGAAGTAGTAGCCTCCACAATAGAATATATATATACACATTCCTAGTAAATATACCAAATTAATAATATATAAATGAACGTATTACAAGAAATATCCTTATCCTAAAATTATCAGCAAATAACTATCGACCTAACGTTTTTCGGCCTGTGGAAATAATATCATTTAGAATTTTAATAAAATATAATTACATGATTAAAAAATCTTTATATTTCGATTTCAGAATATAAAATCTTTAATTTGGCTCTCATTGATCACATGATGAAACATGATTGAAATAAAATGAATAAAACACTTTAAACTTTGTTTGTATAACAAAAAACTTGTATTTATTGTGACCATAGTTTCAACAATTTACACTTAACACAATAAATAAATATAATTGATATTTATTATTAATATGAAGGTGAAAATTTAATAACCGTTTGATAATGACTGCACTAAGTCGAAACTAATTACGGAATAAAAAATCAAGTGCGTGATACAAGCAAAGTGTTTTTATTAAATTTTCACCTTCATATTAACAATAAATAAAATTTATATGTTATACAAACAAAATTTAAAGTGTTTTATTCATTTGATAAACAATGTATAACAAAGTTGAAGCCTCAATTATTAACAATATAGTTAAAATATATAAAAAATATTTTTTTAATTAAGTGAAACAAACCAAGTGACATATTTTCTATTAATTTTTACAAATTAATTTATATATATTAAGAATATAATTTTATAAATAATTGTATATATGCTTATTTATATGAATAAATATAATTTGTGTGTCTGTGGAAGGGGAAAATACATTTATGGACGTTGTATTGGACTCCTCCCAGATTATTTAAGAGTGTTCGTCACAGATTGGCCTTGAAGCTTTCTTATGGGATTTGTTAACAACTGCTCGATGCTCTACGGAGTTTATTAAAAAATGAAAATGACATGCGGTTTTTTATGCATAATCTTGTTTTACTTAACTATGGGTCGTATATCCTAAAAATTTGATATTTTTTTAGTTTTTTTCTACAAAAAAATATTACAGAACGTTCAACTAATTTTCCCAATTTTGATGACATTTTTAACATTACAATTGTATTTTTCGATGAATTTTATTATTTTATAATCCGCATCACGATTCTCCTAAAATACAACCAACAACTCACACGAATAATATTTTCCCAGCGGAATCAAAACAAATATTATTCATTCTCTGGGAAAATGACCGCAACAAAATAATCCCGTGGCAACTTTCCAAGCTCACTTCCACTCTCGAAATCCATGAAATAGTAATTTCTGAAAAGGCAAACAAAAGCTGCAGAAAAAGTACTATGCCACACTTAACGAGCCAAGTAATGGCTGGTGAACTCGTAAAGTGAATGTGTCGTAAAATAAATCTGAAATGAAACCGCAAAATCGATACGGATTGATTATGATGTACGAATGAATGAATGTTGAATCATTCACACGGTGTAAAAATAAGTCAAGGTTATTGTCTAAGTCTTCTTACTAGTATTTCTTAATTTTAATTCGTGAATAATTGATAAATTAATTAGCTGTTATGTATTAAATTTAATCTTAATTTTTAAACATTTAATATATTTAAAATTCCATACGATCGGGAACTTTTTTCGTTTTTGATTTTGTTAGTACCAATGAATAAATTCAAACGCAAAATTAAGTGTTTAATTTAGATATTACCTTCTTAAAAAAATGTTGGCAATAAAAAATAAACACATGCTATATGTTACGTTATTCTTAACAAATTGAAGAATTTGATTTGATAAATAATAACACAGGTGACGTTTAAACAAATAAAATGTCACCCGTGTCATTATTTATCAAAGAATTTGACATTTTATTTGTTTAAACGTCACCTGTGTTATTATTTATCAAATCAAATTCTTCAATTTGTTAAGAATAGCGTAACCTCTAGCCTGTAGTTATTTTTTATTGTAAACATTTTTTAAGAAGGTAATATCTAAATTAAACACTTGGTTTTACGTGTGAATTTGACAGTCGCGTACGATCGAAACGAGCGTTCAATTTCAGGAATAAGGGTCCAGATGCGAGATTTTACATGTAAAAACAATTTTATGCAAATTTCTGCTTCTCTGTTAATTTTAGAGAAAAAATCTAAGGAATTAAAAGTCGCCAACACCCAATAAGTAGTATAATCAATAATTATCATGGACAAGCAGTGGTGGCCATTCGATTTTTCGAACCTCATCAGATTAGTGTGTTCCATGTGCAATGCCTTGATGAAGGCGGCTGAACGGAAATTGTGTTGGGGTTATATACCCGATATTAATTATAATAACTTAAAGACCCTAATTTTTGACGATGCCACTTGAAATTATGCCAAAGATGGCGCTTGCGTTGTCTTTCATTTATTATAATTATAATAAATTTATTTTTAATCAAAATTCAATTTTATGAATAATTCATTTTTATCAATAAATCCTTGACGTTTCTACAATGAAAACTATAGAGAGTAGAGATGTTAAATGGAGCTTGTTGATTCCCCTGGTTCCCAGTTTAACGAATGTTATCTCGTAACTCATTTCTGGCATCTTCGGACACTATCCCGCCTGCTGCGGGTTGTCCATATTTACGTGGCGTCCGGGTTTTCCGTTTTCCCATTTTCCGGGGAAAATGTATGTGAGAAGGGTGCGTGCGATTTCCCTTTCCCCTCCCGAGGGTCGCCAAAGTGTGCGCAACCTGTGGGGCTGTTTTCAACAGAAGATGAATCTTTGGTTGGGGTATTTAGAGAGGAAGTGTATGAAAGAGAGAGAGAAAAATAAAACGGAGATGATGTATATGTGCGTGTGTTTGGGAGAAAGAGTGTATCATTTTCAGGTAATATTTATGCTGAAGAGTGTGATATATTTATGAGAGTGCATAAAATGTGTATTAGTTTGGTAATGTATTATTTTTGTTTATTTAGAACAGCATCGCAAAACCCTAGAGGGTATTGTAGGGTTTATTTATTTATTCAATTATTTACGGACTTCTACGATGTACAATGAGAAATACATGGATATTATATGTACAATTATTCTATTTTCGAACGATATTCCTGTATGTCCAACATAAGTTTGCGGTATTTGCAAGTTAGCAAATAAATACCACTTTGTTGAGCTTTTATCTTTATTATTGTTACGAAATCTGTTTTAATCAGATTCGGAAATAAGTAAATAAATTTCAGTTATACAAAGTTTAAAAAAGTGTTTTCATTAATCGAATAACTATGTATAACAAAGTAGAAGCCTTAACAGTTAATAAATTAAGTAGAACAATGTTTATTCATTTATTTAGAGTACACTTAACACATTTACTTAAAACCATATGTTGAGCACTCAGACGTTCGTGATAGACTGACTGCAGCGCCACTGGCGCACGCTTACATAGCGTGCTTGTTTCTCGAACTTTTCGGAACTTTCGATGACACCGCGTTTACCGTCGCGCGCTCTGTGGAACATTCCAGAGTGATCTTTCCAGTTTCTTCTTTTACTTTCGTTACATTATTTTAAATAATTTTACATAATGAATTATTGGTTTTAAATTAAGTTTTAAATATTATATTATTAATTATATTATATTAATATTGATGTTTTTTTAACATTTTTACTACTTAATTGTTTAAATTTGAGTTATGTGAAGTTAGTTAATCACAATTAAAACACTTTTTATTCCTTACATCACTTTTATCACTTTTAATAAAAGTGAAGTAAGGAATAAAAAGTGTTTTAATTGTGTTTTTACTACTTTCTCGATAGTTCTATGTGTACATGTCATTACTTCATATTCGTGTAAAGATTTATTTTTGATAACCGGATAAATTGAATTAATAATTACATTTCTTTGCTTTTATGATATTATTTTTTCAATTGTGGATTTCTTGAAACCATTGTTAGCAAATTGAAATATAATTTTTAATTCTTTATAATAGTGTAAGGTTTGGGGTTCTTTACGGATTCTTTTTGATGTCGTGGTTGTGTATTTAAATTCAGAGACTATTCGTCTAATTTAATTTTATATTTTTTTGAATTCACAAATTCATCTCTCAACCTTGCTATCGAGAGTCACTGAAAAATGACACATTTAAAATTCTAATAATCTAGTGTACGTTGGTTTAAACAAATGATTAATCAATACACGCACAAGCTCTACTTAGTGATAATTGATATTTAATTTGTGTTCCTTCCAGACTTATCTATGCATTATTTGTCACACAAAATAAACACAATTCTGCTAATGATATTTTCTTAAACTATAATCAACTAATACAAATAATAATACATGGCTGAAAGACCTCCGGTCGATAGCCGATTCATCATCTACAGAATATAATTCTAATTTTTGTATATTATTGTACATACATATACACATTTGAATAAAGATGGTTAGTTAGTTAATAATACATAAATGTGAATTCGGAAATAATCATCGTAACAATACATACATTACAATAGTTATTTTATTCAAAGGACAGCAAAAATATGATTTGATTAAATTAAACACTGTAAACTTTTCTTCACTGAATTATACCAGATGTACATTTCGATCAATCAACATACTTATTATTTTTTAACAGTAAGATCATTGCTTACTGCTCGAAATGTACATCTAACGAATAAATATAAATGTGAAGTAAGGAATAAAAAGTATTTTATAAGTTCACTCGTGATTTTATATTCGTATGAATTAATACACGCCTTACGATCATATTTTAATTTCATAAAAGAAATAAAGCGATAAGATTATTGATTAATATAAATATAAACATCTTAACATCAAATCAGAACACGCCTTAAAAAAGCACGCCCGTCATAACGCATTATAAAACTATAATTCACCTCGCCTTTTGTCATCCTTGAATGATTTTCCGGATATTGCGGATGAACTATCTGGCGAATGCCGCTCACAATATTTATTAACGATCGCCCTCGAAGGAATTTACGGACGAAACAAAACAAACCCGCGGCCGTGGGAGCGAGCTTTACGGCCTCGCCTCATTTCATCGTTATCAGAGAGCTTTATTTATTATTTTACTGTCTGCCGTCAAAATTTAATTTGCGCGCCTGTTTAACCGGAAGTAAAAGTTTACGCTCAATTAAATGTCATCGCTGTAGGTGTATTTACCGGGTGGGATTAACTGATTAAATACGGGTGGCATTGTTGTAAAGGCTCGAGTTAATTAAATAATCACGTTCGTGTCTTTTAATATTTAAATATGTGCCTCTTTATGTATTTTGTAAAAAAATATTTACGTTTTAAATTAAATATTTATTTAAACGATTCTTATAAATACTACATAACACAATATAATCAGGGCTATTCTGTACAGAAAATTTTAAGAATAACGTTTATGTTACTAATTATCTTCACATTCGATGTATATATATCTATTTCTTATTTATTTTACGGCAATGCCATTTTACAAAATTCATAATAAAAAAATTAAAGTAAATAACATACAAATTATAGTAACTAATTCTACAATTCCACACTAATTCATATACATTTATGAACAAAAACAAAAGAGAAAGTATACAATTCTAAGGATCTACACGATATAGAAGATACGCTTATGAAATATCAGAAATAACTGCTGACAAATCAATTAATTTTAAATGGTACTTAAATTTTCGAAATGATGAATCATAAATTAAAATATTACAAAAGCTATGACGTTACATTCGTCGATAAGTCGATCTGCGGTATATACATTGTTATACCGACTGCGAAGTTGCTCACAAAAAAAAATTACCAACGAGACAGCCTACGATAAAAGGCTTTATGGCATTAAACTACATACACACTGTCAAATATCGAAAAATGCTAAATTTAAAAAATCGACATTTTTTAGACCCGGGAACTGTAATACCCCCTTAATTGCTCTAATTGATTTTTAAGTTAAAGTAAAATTAATGATATAATACTGTCTTAAATAACTTATTATATTTCTGGTATGGTGGCATATACAAAGTACAATTGTTTTATTTAGTTATTTGCAAATTTTAATATAATTAATAGTTTTAATATTTAGACATTGGTAGTTCATATTGTATGAAATAAATATGAATAAATTATTAAAAATCAACGAATGAAACACAGATTAGATTGAATAACTTTAAATTCTCGACTAGTTTCGGGTTATTAGCCCATTTTCAAGAGAATTTAAAATTTGTTTTATTGGTTGATTTTTAATAATTTATTCATATTTATTTCTTACAAATTTTATTTTAGATGTAAATTATGAACTAATTAATTGCTCTTATTGATTTTAAGTTAAAGTTTAATTAAGAATATAATACTGTCTTAACTATCTTAGTTATTTTTTTAGAATATATTACCAGTATAAAATTCTTACAACTTTCGCAATCGTAATAAATTTAATTACAACCACATAAAGTTTCTCCTGTTTAATGCGTCCGTGGGTAATTATTCTAATTAAAACAAATTCAAACATATATATTTATGTGACAATTATCTAGCTAATTAAGGGGAAAATATACAACCAGATCCCATTTATCTAGCGCCCGCGCGCGCAATTTAACAGCTGACCCCATAACGATTCTAGGTTGCCCGGAAAGAAAGGGTCCTTTATTTTTCACAATTTTTACTTCTGTCCGTACATAGACGTCGAGTTTTTATTCTCTGAAGGTGTTTACACAAAAATCCATATTCAAATTAGGAATTCCATTTGGGTCCCTAAAATGTAATTACGGCAAAAATTGCCTTGAACACTCGAAACGAGATAGTTTAACCTTTTCCCCGAAGTTCTTTTAAGGGTTAAAATATTCAGTTTTAACCCTCGGGGACTTTGGGACTGCGATGTTGGCGTTGTGTTAATTTATGTTTCCATTGTGGATATCTGTTATTTTAATATAACAAAAGTTACATTAAAATTATAGGACAATTTTTACAAAGTAATATTTGCTTCTTCTCATTTAATTTATTCCTTCATTTACGCCTCATAATTCTTCTAGCAATGATTTGTTCTGAAGAAGACAAATCATTGCTAAAGTAATATTTATTAAATAAAAATGATTTGAAAATAAATAATAAATTATTTTCACATTTAGCTCTAATAATACTCTTTTCTATTTATATTTAAAGTAATATTTAGTATAAAACTTTTAAGCATTATGAATTTAATACATAATGTGGAAATTAAGTAACGAATAAATTGAGTAACTCGGTCAACTTAATAGATGACGCTGGTGTTGGTGATGGTGATTCATATCAGGTATTTAACTCTGTTATTATTTACGATAGAGCAAAAAATCTGGCAGTGTGTTTTAATTAGTGGCAAAATCGTGTGTATTTAGTAGTCGAGTATTTCTAAATATCCAATTTAAGTCGCTAAAGTTAATACATAACAATAAATTTGAGTTTATTAATAAATAGGTTACACTTCTCAATATTAATATTATAAATAACATTAATAAAATTGTCACATTCTTCATTTTGCAGTGACAAAAAAGATCGAAAAGAGAGACTTTGCCCATCTCTAGTTTTAATAACTGCGAATATAAAAACATTTTTTTTTAAATCTTTAACAAATATAAAGTTATCAATTAAACAAATAACAATTGGCTTAATTATTACCAAAAAATAGAATTGTGATTAAAGCTTATGTCATAATTAATTAATCCCTTAAAAAAATATGAATTTAAAAAAAATGATTTGTTACATAACTCGCTTTTTCGTTTTTCGTCGAGTTACAGCTTGTTTAGAAAAAAATCATAATTTCAATTTTTTACTTTCGCTGGACCCCTCCCCATGGGAAGGTATTGTGATCGTACAAATTTTAGAATCGCCATTTTCAACGGATACGCTTGTTTTGAGGACCCCTGAGTTTTGAAAAATGCAGTGTCAAATAAAACGTCAAAATGCTTTCATATTTTAATAACATAGAATGTATTGCGCGAAAGAGTAAAAATGGTCAAGCAATTAAATATAGTGTATGGAAATTGTATAAAGCCATTGTAAGGTAAGAAATAATAAAACTAATTGTTACATTTTTCTAAATACTTGGCTTTAAATTAAAAAAACAACAATCTATTTTTTCATTTAATAATTTTTCATTTACTATTGCATTATGAAATTGAAAGAATGTTTTATTAATGTCAAGTTTAATATTGATATTAAAGGTGAAAAATTTTAGAAATAAAAAACGATGCAATTTTAATAAATGAAACACTTTTTTACTTTGTATAACTCGGATTGAACAATTAACAAGTTAAAAAATGATGTGTCCAACATGGTACCTTCCCCGCGACTTCGGTGAATTAAGTTTTTATTTTTCATGGAAAGTACCATGATGGACACATCACCATTTTTATAATCTTAAAATTCGCGCATTAACAACAAAATTAACATTAGATATAAATAAAACATACTTTTAATTGCATAATATTTACTTAAACTAAAATACTGAACAACACATTAATTATTAAATATTTATAGTGAATACAATTGAAGTTGTTAGGTAATACAATTATTACCATAAAACAATTGAACTTTGTTTCGATAAATATAAATCTTCATTATCTAACCCTCGTGCGAGATATTTAACCTATAAATAATTTACATTGCATTTACATAAGTAAATCGAATTTAAAAGTCTAATCGAATACGGAATCCGAAACCGAAGCATCTCACGAGTCACTTAAATCCTCATTTCTGTACCGTTTCTTTGAACGGAGTCAGGAATAACTATAAATAAGATTTGATTATTTTTGTATTTAGTTACCGTTTACTGGGGATGGTAATTATAAAATGATTTTTATATTTATTTATATATAAATAAGCTTTATTTGACAAAAGTAATTAACATATATAATATAATATAATATAATATAATATAATATAATATAATATAATATAATATAATATAATATAATATAATATAATATAATATAATATAATATAATATAATATAATATAATATAATATAATATAATATAATATAATATAATATAATATAATATAACATAATATAATATAACATATTATTGTAAAAGTCTGCCATTTGACTATAGACCGATGGTCTTTTCACATATGTTCATTTATTATTCAGGAATATCAAGGTTAAAACATAGATTATACAGGGTGCTCAATGAAGTAAGTATACAAAAATACAAATAACTTCTAATTTAATTAAAGTGCAATGTGAAACATTATCACCATCTTCTGTTTCCTAGTTGGCCTAGGCGAAAAATGACCCTGGTTTCACTTATTCTCTCTCGTCACTATAACTGTAACCTTTGTTTTTTGTATTAAGTGACAGGAAAGTTAAAACTTGAATTCTAAGTAATTAATTAATAGTGAAATATAAATAAACTATTTAAAGAAAGAAAAAAAAGATTTTATTCAATTTCATTTATTTATTTTCTCAGTAGATTTAGGAGAGGGAGGCGCTATCTATCAAATCTTTCAAGACAGCTCTAACTTTATTTTTTTAATGGTACGTGTGTTCAAAATTATGCTTATTTGAAAGTTTATTGTTTTAAAGGATATTTAAATAACACCATGTGTTAAACAAATTTATTTTATTTAAATATCCCTTAAATGAACATGCATAACGAAATAGTAGCCTCAACTATCAAGAGTTTATTGTTTTGTCAATTTAACAGTATAACTAGTTGTATCAATATATTGCTCTATGATAGCTAAAAAATACTTAAATATACCATATGACCCTCTAGAGTGCTTTGATTTCTTTTCTTTATTTTACATTTTGTTGACACCAGTGAATAAAAACAAATAAAACGTCACATATGTCATTATTTATCAATTCACTTTGTTAGAATAACATAATCTATTGCGCGTTGATATTTTTATTGCCAACATCAGAGCAGAGAATCGCTGTTTCGTCCACTAAAGGAAGGAACTTACTGTCATGTTTATGAGAACAGAAATCGAAATTCATTTAATAAAATGTTCAACCACCATTCATCTACCCTTCATCAAGGTATTGACTTACATTAAACACACTGGTCTGGTGAGGCCCGGAAGAGATGAATAATACTCTTTTCTATTTATATTAAACACGCTAGTCTGGTGAGGCCCGGAAGACCGAAATGGTCATTACCATGTATTCTTACGTTAGATGAATTGTAGTTGAACATTTTCGTAAATTGTTAAACCTTTTTGACACAGTCGAAGATCATAATTTTAAATTCATTTTATTATTTTATTTATTCTAATATAAGAAGTAAATAAATAAAATACTTCTTATATTAGAATAAATAAAATAATAAAATGAATTTAAAATTATGATCTTCGATGTTTTTTTAGTCAAATCTCAAATAATAGTGGAATCTTAAAGAGAGAAAATCACGCGCTAGTTTTCCTTCGTCTGTGAAATGGGCTATTCGTTTGTGGACCAGGCAATAAACTTTATGGGGTCCTCGAAAGATACGAAAAAATTCAGAATTCTTGAGACATAAAAAGAAACCATAAAAAATGTGAAGATGTTTCAAGATCTATTGCGCAGATTGACGACAATATTTACATAAACTATGTGTAATAAAATAAAATGCGTGTATTAAAGATAGTGATTGTATACGTTCTCTGCAACTAAAATATATTATGATAGAATTAGAGGTAATTTATAGTATTCAGCAAATGCAATTCGTTAATTACATCATTAATAATTTCATCCGTAATGAGCTTCTTCGAGTCGGCAGTATATAAAGAGAAAGAGATTTATACGCCGTAATCACTCCATCTATTTAATGGTAAGCATTATTTAAAGGTGCTATGCATTTTTTTCCTGTAATTCCCGGACTCGGATTTATATTACGACTAATTTACTCATTTTTTTTAAAATTAACCCGCTCCGCACTAAATTCAGGAAAATGCTTCTCTAGACTTCTCTTATTTATAAAAAAAATTGAATCTGATTAATAGTTGGGAATTAAATTTAATTTATTTAAATTATTAATTATATTGTAGAATTTTTTCGTTGTAAAATTTGTAAAACGGTAAAACCATTAAATAAATAAATAAAACATTTTTTAAATCAACTCTAGCGTATAATAGAATTTATTGGTGCAATTGTGAAGTGATTACATAAGTCAATAATAAATACAACAAATAAGGAATAGTTCTAAATTATATTAATTCTATAATTTTGAATCCTCCTCGGATTCCAATGCATACAAAATAAATTAAACATCAATTATTATATATTGAGATATAAACAAAACCTCGAATCTGGAGTTAAATTACATTAAAATAAATTATTAAATAAAACTATCATAAGACAATAAAAAGATAAAACAAGTTAAATAAAAAAACTAATGTTAAAAACTA
Source organism: Philonthus spinipes (assembly GCA_963082785.1). Taxonomy (NCBI): domain Eukaryota; kingdom Metazoa; phylum Arthropoda; class Insecta; order Coleoptera; family Staphylinidae; genus Philonthus; species Philonthus spinipes. The sequence goes on from OY720300.1 coordinate 5,018,274, forward strand.
ATACATAAATTAACACATTAAAAAAAAATATCAAAGACTTTGTTCATATTAACACTTTACTTCTCAAGTGAGCTTTGTTTATTAGGCTTTATTTTACATTTACACTTTTATTGGCACCAGTGAAAAAAATAAATAAATAAAAAACAAATAAAACGTCACATACGTCATTATTTAAAAAATATAAAAGTCTTTGTTTATATTAATATATTTATTCTTCACAGATTCAAGAAATAAACTAATCTATATGATTTTAAAAAATCTGTTAATTATAGTAATAATAATTTATTTCTCAGCAGAAATTGTAGGCGTAACAATTACTCAGTTAAATTATATAATACATAAACAGATAGTTCAATAAAGATATTTATCATTATTTTATTTCTCAATTTAAGAATTAACGGTATTATTACAAGTTAACCTTAATTATTTTAAAAATCTTCTCACTGTAGATAGTGTTGCAAGAATTGTGGCTTTTTGTATTGTGTTGTGTATTTGAGCGGGCAAATTTAATAGATTAAATTTTCGTGAAATGTTTACCGAAATGATGAAAGGTACTATTATAACTTTCTCTTGTTTCCATATACGTTTAATTTCAAATGCAAGGGGTTGGTATTTGTCAAATTTTTCTTTATATTTTTTTGAAGTATAGTTATTACTATTATTATTATTACAAAATTCTAGCGGAAAATACATTAAGTATATATAAAATTGGAATAGGTAACTTAGTAATAAAATATTTAATAAAGTGATATTACTTATCGTTGATTACTACGATATTTAATTTTTGAAAATCCATAATTACTTTTTATTTAAAAAAAAAACAAATCCAATACGGGTAAAAGAGGATAAAATTAAGAAAGAAGAAAAAAAAACAAATTTGTTGAATTTGTGAAGAATTTAAATTCTTCACCTGAAGAAGTTACAGCGTAGCGAAACAATTGTAGTGAAATTAATAAAAAATTGAAAATCATAGACAAATTTGCTTTTAATATAGAATTATATATATTAAGATAGATATTAAATAATTGCATTGTAATAAATAATGTCGTCATTTAAATTTACAAATGGACATTTAAAATTATCAACGCCTTAATAAAGCGTTGACACTTTGCAAATATTTGAGGGTGTTAGTATTAATAATTAATAGGTTCCCGGATTAATTACCCGGATTGCGAGGCATAATTAACGCGGGGAAAGAAATCTAAACAGAAAATAAGGGTAGGGTTCTAATGGTTTAATTAAATAATGATTTAATTAGGAGTTGGTGATTGTTGGGCGAGAGTAATTGATGTCTCGAGTAGAAAATTGGGACCGCTCAAGTGAAAAATCTACCTGCGCCCAAACGGAAATTCGCACCCGCGTTTAATTAATGTTCAAAGGAGCACGTCAAAAAGAATTATCGAGGAATTGCTCAAATAAGAAGATTTGTAGATTATACTTTAATGATAATAATTATTATTATAACTATATTATAATAATAATAATACATTTTGGCAAATAGAAAAGAGTATTCATTCACTTGGTCACAGTTATTTAAATATATTAAATAAAAATTATTTGAAAATAATTAATAAATTATTTTCAAATCATTTTTAATTAATATACATTTTGGCAGAAAGACCGTTGGTCGATATTCGAGAAGGAAGGACTCTCACTAAATAATAATAATGTTTTGTTTAAATTTTTAATAATTAAATCATATTTTTATTACTTTATATTTCATAATAATCGAAATATATTTTGGAGTGTAAATTTCCATTCTAAATTCACTCGAAAATATATTTCCATTATTATGAAATATAATGTAATAATAAATATTAATAAAATATTAAAAATCCAGAAATACAATAAATAAAAACATGGAATGAAATAAATAACTTTAAATCCTTGATTAGTTTCGGGTTATCAGCCCATTTTCAAGAGAATTAAAAATTTGAATTATTTGATTTCTACGGTAATGCAAAAAAAATGTAATGGAAAAGAGTTTTATTGATTTGTTGGCAGGCTAAATAATTTCAGACCCAGCATTGGCTAACAAGGTGGATAAAACCCACTAAAAAATTAAAATGCTACCAACAATACATACGATGCTGCGCAGCTTTCCTAGAGACGCAATCTTGAACAATTTTTTATCATTAATTATTTTTATGAATAAAGAAAATATAATTTAATATTATTTTTCCAAAAAATCCACATTACAAGAATCAGGATAATGTCCTGATCCTTCACCTTAGAGATTTTTTTTATGAATTTAAATCTATAGTAATAATTAAATATTAGTAAATAAAATATCATTTGGTCAAAAAAAATGGCGCTTGCGTCGTCTTCCAATTATTATGAAAAATATGTTTCATTACTGATTTTATAAATTCCTGAATGTAACAGATATTTATTTTAAATTTAATAATTACTGTATAATGAATTTTGTTAAAAGCCCGAAACGTGTATGTATTTTGCCTGACATTTGCTTTTCAAAATAGCGTACATCAAAATGTATTATACTAACTAACAATGTGAAATATTGCGCAATCACCGCACACATTTATATATATATATATATTAAAATTTCAATATACAGAGGCATTACTATTTTAATTATTACTTTAATGAAAAATATAATATTTGTCAATAATTACACTCATTTTTTGTTACTTAACTAAATATATACCGTGCTTTTATTGGGTTAGAAGTTAGTTTGTTATTGATAATGACCACATTGTTGTCGAAATGTATATATATATCTTGTTAAATAAAAAGTGAAGTAAGAATAAAAAAAATCTCGGCTGTTGTTATAGATTTTAACACTTTACGTTAACTCAAACATCCTATCACTTGAAGATATGAATAAGCCGGTTGCATTTTGTTTTCACAATGAACTGTTTGGGATTGATAAATAAATATTTTGATGCGTATTATTTTTATTTTGTATTTTGTCGTAATTTGTGATTGGTAATTTGCCTTTTTTTATACATATGTTTTGTAATCTTTTTAGAGCGTCACACTGTTCTTATAAAATTTTTAATATGTAATTATAATTGTAATTTGGAAATGGAGATTCCGTTAATAAAGTAAATTGAAATTGAAATATTAAAAATATTTGTGATTTTCAACTTTTTTATAACGCGAATGCTACGCGCATTCTTAATTATTCTCAAGAAAGAACATTTTCGATTTAGATTTAAATAAAGCCTCGCTAGCTGTTAATAATAATACTAAAAAGGATTTATTCACATTTTAATCAAAAATATTTTTTAATTTATTTTCCATACATCAATCGACTGAGCTGACATTTATTCGAGTTGTATTTCGACTAATTAAACACATCTATCTCTATTAATCAGTAATATCATTGCGAATTACTGTTAGCAACATTATACCGAAAACCGAAGGATTCCCGGGGGGCTTCCTGCGGCCGATGCATCGATTTCACCCACAAATCACCTGCAGATGGCCCTTAATATTATTACCCCATCCCTTACATAATTTAATCCGTGCGTTCCGCCAAACTAATACCAGGTCCGTGACCACAGAGCATAAATCCCCCAAACAATGACTCGAACGTAAAAGCTGGGCTAAAGCAAATGTTAGAATGTTAAAATTTGATTTACCATACGATCACAACGTTTAATTTAAACATTTATGTATATATGTATTTAAATTAAAATAATTTTAAAATTATCGATTCAATTAAGTAATCCTATAAAATCCTATAAATGTGATATGTAATGTATTCAATGGATAAATTCAACCTGCGATTTATTTTATTAAGACTTTTCGTTAATTATCGCTTTATGCTATTTTTTGTGTATTATATATATATTGAAAATCTTTATTTCTGAGTATTACATTATATAATTTTATAATACAATCATTTACACATTGTTAGACCTCAGAAAATCGACCGTCGGTCTTTCTGCCTTATGTATTATATTTTTTATTACTATTGTTTATTTATTTCTTGGATCTTGGAGGCGTTCACTTTATGGTATATTTCCAATTTTAATGTAAAGAAAACACTTAACTTTTTTATACCACTTATATTAATAAGTGGTATAAAAAAGCTAAGTGTTTTCTTTACATCAATATTGTTTATTCATGTTTTATATTTATATTGTGCTATAATTGCGTCTTTTGTTTATTTATTGGACAATAAAATTTATTTATTTATTTGTGTTGCATTTAGAAGAAAACAGAGAAGTTGTTCTAAATAATAAACAATCGACGGGTATGTTCAAGCATTGCATCACGGCCGGTCACCCTTTTAAGAATAATGATTTCAAAATTTTATTTACAAGCAATAAGAATCGTATATTGAATCACCGATGTGAAGTTATCCACGGTTTTCCAGTCACGGTTTTTTGACCCGGCGCCTCTGCCATTGTGGACGCGCTATGGTGGACGCGCCGGGTAAATCGTGGTTCATCCTCCGATTTTAATTTCCATTTTTTTATATTGGTCTATTAGTAGAAGTCCTAAAACATGCTTTGAATAACACTATTATTATTTTCACTGCAGTTTTTAAATTTTATTTCTGTCATCCACGAATTTTAACATCAAGCAAATTTCAATGTCCAAAAATATTGATTTAAAATCTATTTTTTGTCCTAGATTGTTTTTTAGATGTTTTAAGAACTATTTGAGCCAATTAAATTGTTTAATTTTTTTATTATAACTATTTAAAAAATTGTATTTCACGGTTTTCAACACGCAATCGATCAAGCTTCAAAATGCAAAATGGCTAACTTTGGCGCACTTTACATTCGAAGAACTATTTGAGCTAATAAAAAAGTTTATTTTATATATATATATGTATATATATATATATATATATATAAAATCTTTATTTTTGAGAGATACATTAAATTACATTGCAATATTTTCAAAATTACAATCATAAATATCTAGTTAAGCTTCAGAAAATGGCAATCGACCAACGGTCTTTCTGCCATTATTTTTTTTATTTTAACTATTTATTAAAATTTAATTAACGATCAAATTTAAAAGTATATATTTAAATATAGACTTAAAATGTAAGTATATACATATTTTTAATTCTAAGTTTGATTCTCAGAACTCTTTTTAAAAAATAATTTACCATTTAAGCCAAAGTCAGCCGTTTTTGACTTTGAAATTTTATCGATTTTGGTTTGAAAACCGTGGATGACAAAAAAAAATTTAAAAAAATAGTTATAAGAAAAAATAACCTGTTTATGGGCTCGAATAGTTCTTAAGACATCTAAAAACAGTCATAGTCATTGATCCAAAATTGAGTATTAATTCTTGGATTGCATCAAAATGTATAAAATAGTCGACATAATCCTGGATTATATTGAAAAAAATCAGATCCACTAACAATATTCGCGATTCCGCGATTCATGAATCCTAGATTGATTTCAGGATTAAGCTGCGGCTATTGGTACGGCCATAAGACAAATAAATCGAATTTAAAATGCGTCAAAGTCAGTTGTTTTCGACTTTGTAGGTTGATCGATTTTGTTTTGAAAACTGTGGATGACAGAAATAAAATTTAAAAATTGTAATGAAAATAATAACAGTTTTATTTAAAGTAAATTTTAGAACTTCTACATCGGGCTAATTTACATTAATTCGGTGCATCCACCATGGCGGAGGCCCCGAAAAAAAAAACATTTCTATAAAACCATGGATAACTTCACATCGATTATTGAATCTTAGAGAAGGTTTCAAATTACAAAAAGCAATAAAATCAGACATTAATGAGAATATAGTTAAAGATTTTTTATTTATGTATTTCAATTAGATTCCAAATAAAATCGCCTTTTTATGTTGTTTTTTTTATATATACCCTTCGCGAAAGCTGTAATTGGTTTACGAATAAAATTAAGAACACGTTCGATGCGATGGGATGCCCCCGGAGTTCAGAGATTTTCGAAAGGGTCCACAACTTGTTGGTATATCGCCGGGACGTGATCCGTTTTTATTGCGGAATTACGCTTTAATACCTAACCTTTATGACAAGGCTGGAAATGGGGAAGAGCGGAGAGGCTGAACCAATGCAAATTTTAAAAGCCCTCGCAAACAAGAGTACTTCAGCAAATGAAACGTGATGTACTAATTGCATAAATAATTACATCACATAAAGCATATTGTCGTTTTTTTTTCTGCTCTTTCCTCTTTATAAAATCACTTTATAAGGTTTTTTTAATTAATTTCATGCAGAAACTATTTTTTAATACACTTTCTTGTTCTTTTATGATAAAAAAAAACAATTGAGATTTTTTTCCATCTACAAATTATTATCAAGTTAAACATAAAACAAAATATATGAAAATAAATAAATAATAACAAATGTATTTATTACGAAAAATGTGGTTCAATATATTTTATTACGCAATTAATTATCAGTTAATTGAAAAAAAATGTTTGTATTTTCTAGCATAATAATTACAAATTACATACAGAAAGAATTTGAAAATAATTAATTTTAAAATTATTAATTATTTTCAGATTCTGTTTATTTATTTAAATAACTGTGACCAAGTGAATAAATCCTTTTTCTATTATAATTATATACAGGGTTTTCCAATTGTATTTCATTATTCGTCAAATTAGATTAAATATAATGAAATAGGCTGAAAAACTTCCGGTCGATAGCCGATTCATTTACAGAATATAATTCTAATTTTATATATTATTGTATATATATATATATATATACGCACATTTGAATAAATATGGTTAGTTAGTTATAATGAAATATTTTTCCTTTAATATTTTTCTACCATTTATGCCAGAATTCTTTCTTTTATAATAATTCATCTTAGTTTATTACTAAAATATTTCTTTTTATTAACCGCATTCTTTCCAATTAAATATGAAATATGATTGATCAATCGTCTTGATAAATGGCGACATCTATTGACATATAGGGAAATATAATTAAAGAATGGAAAATATAATTCAGATGAAGGGAGGAACATATTTGAAATATAGTAAAATACATTTCAGTTACTATTTTCTCATTTATCACTTGGTAAGACATTATAATAATAATTTATTACGGAGTCGGCTTTTTACAAAAATAATACAAACAATTTTTTTAGTATTTATTCTAGCATCCACAGTTTTTTCTTAGTTTTAATATTGAAACATTGGTAGTTCATATTATAATAATAAATATGCATATATTATTAAGAATCTACCAATAAAATAAATATATCACAGACTCAATTGAATAACTTCAAATTCTCGACTAGTTTCGGGCTATCAACCCATTATCAAGAGAATTCAAAATTGTTTTAATTCTCTTCATAATGGCCTGACAACCCGAAACTATTCGAGAATTTAAAGTTATTAAATTTAATCTGTGTTTTATTCATTTTATTGGTAGATTTTTAATAATTTTTCATATATTTTCTTAATTAAAAAAAATCGCCGTGGGCGTTAATGGTTTAAAAACCTTGTAATTATAATTTCCTCCTACCAATTATCATTGAAATCTTTGTCTAAATGTGTGTGGAACGTTTATGAAATAACGATTATTTGATGGCAAACGAAGAAACCCTTTTTTAATATGAATATTCCAACACATCTTTCATATTTCATATTCCACAGTGTCCAACTGTTTGGACACGACATCACGATACCCTAATTTTCCACCCGGGCGATTTCCATTTTCCGTAGGGACGGGAAACATTTGGCTTCGACGGCGTCCATTCTGTTTCTAATATAACTTCAGACGTCATTATCCTTGATCGCCCTTATATAGTTTAGCATGTTTCATAGACAGCTATATAAAATATGCAGTGAGGACATTGCCTTTTTTTCGTATATTTAAATAATCAATGAAATATTGTCAATGTCAGAAAATGTCATAAACATTTTGAATAAAATAAAAATCCTCACCGTATATGTACTATGTAGAAATTAAGTAGCGGATAAATTCACGTTAATAAGTATAATTGATGCATTAAAACGGGCGACCCGACTTATTTAATTTGTGTGTAAAATGGCATTAGAAAATTGAAAATAATAATTGCAAACAAACAAAAAAAAAAAAAAAAACAATCGCCCATCCAGTGATAATCTTTGATGTAATCAATTGCATAGAATGTTTTCTTCAACAGTTGCTGTAGACCCTCGTGCATCTCGCGGATCAGCTTCTCCTTCCGCCAAGAGCTTTGGATCAAATAGTAAGATATTAATAACGTTAGAGAAACACAGGCTCACATTATTATTTTTTAATTTTATTTTGCCATTACACACACAAAACGATACACAGAATGTTTCAATGTTCGACACCTATCTATGTAATGATAATGTAGACGGCCGCGAGAGGCTACTTTGGTTCTTCCTCATACATTGACTTACTCTACTTTCTTTTCACTGTGTTTTTTTTTGGTTTGTTTTTTGTATTTTAGAATAGATTCTTTTAACTAGATACTGTTTGTCTTATTAATTGATGTTAGTAGAAATTATGATTGCAGATCTTTTTTCTCTGATTACAAATAGTTTTGAAGTACTGGATGTTACATCAAAGTTAATTAATCTACAATTAACTTAAGTGAGGCAGTAGCGTATCCAGTAAGTTATTCTGAAAAGTGGGTTGCGATGAAATGATACTGAAATTTTGAAATTAGATACCAATCAAGCAAATTTGATTCTATAGTAGATTAAAAGAACATAAATTAAAAATATTTAATGAATTAATTATTCTCTTTCGAGTAAGTATTAAGAAAAAAATATCTATTGAAACAACTAATTCCCGGACAAATACCCACGCCGGATATTGAATTATATAATTGTTGTAATTCGTTACTTATTGAATAAAACCTCAGATTGCACCAACAAGTACAATACACACGCCTTGACTGCATCAGCCAAACTGGCGATTCATCCCGCGAATGAACGCCAGATGTGCGCGACTATAAAAGAACGATCGCGAATACAATAGAAATAAATTAAATATAAATTCACAAAACCTAACAATAATAAATACTTGTCGTTGCATCACAGTGATACTGATAAAATGAAATTTTCAAGAAAATCTAAATTTCAAGGCTATACTGAGTCTTGAAAGTTGTTTTTTTATGACTAGTCCTTCAAAATATTTTCCTAACTCCCATTAAAGTCTCAATCAATCGAATTTAGTAATTGAGTATTTCTGAATAATCAATTTTAAGTAGCTAAAAATAAATAATAATAAATTGGAGTTTATTAATAAATAGACGACATTTCCCAATATTAATATTATAAACAACATTAAGAAAATTGTCATATACTTCATTTTGTAGTGACAAAAAAGATCGACTTTACCTATCTTTAGTCTAAACAATGAAGTATACAAAAAAGTATCGAAATATAATCACTCGTTCTTTGCATTTACATTTCTATTACACTTAGGACCAATTTTACAACCCGCAAGTCGCCTTACTTGCGGGTTGTAACGTAAGTAAGTAAGTTGTAAGTAACGTAATCGTGGAATAAAAGTTCGGTTGGCAGCACTGTCTCATTGATAATCAAATGGAGAGAATCATAGACATTAACTTTTATTCGACGAATACATTACTTACGCCTTACTTGTTGATTGTAAAATTGGGCCTTAGTATATTATGCTAAATTTAGTTATTTCAGTATATTATGTAGAATTATTCAACAAGTAAAAATTGATTTTCGGTACAAATTATTGTCAATTAAAGTAATCAATTCCGAAATGGAACTAAATTCCGAACCATGTGTTTCAGCTTAAATAATCTAAAAATACCACCCACTGAATAATTAGCGAGTCACGACATCCAAATTTAGCTCCCGGTTGCATTCGGATTGTCCATTCCCATTCCCGCTCCCGAAAATGTTAATTAATATTCGATCACGATCCACAACAAACATTTGGCTCGCGGCCAGGATTTCCATTCATCGGGGATTTTAGGCCCGACCTTAGTTGACCCGTTCGAATAATCCCTTATGATGTTGAATTTGAAATAAAATTTGAGTAATAAAATGTAGACAGATCGCTTTATTGAATACAAATTTAAAGTTTCAAGAAATTAATTCTGTATGTAGTAAAGGTTTGCTTTACTGGAGTCTTTCCAACACTACACGTGCTTAGAATAAAGATACATAGATGTCGCTACTATGTTTTTATATACAAACATCTTTATTCCCAAAGAATACATACATATTAGATTTAATATACAATACATGAAACAATTTAAAACAAAAATATATTCTTAATTAATTTCTCACTTAACCCGAGGTGAAATATTTTTGAATGAAATAAATATGAATAAATTTTTAAAAATCAACCAATAAAACACAAATTAGATTGAATAACTAACTAATAATCTAATCTGTGTTTTATTGGTTGATTTTTAATAATTTATTCATATTTATTTCATACAATATGAACTACCAATGTCTAAATATTAAAACCATTAAATATTTTTGAATTAATTATAATATATTTTAATTAAAACCCTTGGTTGGTTTCACTATTTTTAATATTTGCTCCGACTAGTTTCGACCTTTAGTCATCTCCTTGACCTCATCTTTCATCTTCAAGGGGATGACTAAAGTCCGAAACTAGAAAAATAGAAATAGAAGGGCAGAAGGACCGCAGGTCGATAGCCCGGGCAGACTAACACAATATTTATTCTCGTTAAGTAAATATAACTCGACACCCAAAACGGGTAAAAGAGGATAAGATTAAGAAAGAAAGTAAATATAAATGTTTGTATAAACTTATGTAATGTTGTTGTCTGAATAAAAATGTTTGTATATATAGAAATAGAAAAAAGAGAAAATATAAATAAGTGAAACAAACCAAAGTGTTTTAATTTTAATTAAATATTCTGAATCAAATATATATTCTTAAGCTATTGAACGAAGGTTTTTGGTCCTACAATGTTTAATTTTATGAGAATTAAGTATTGTTTTGTTCCTCTTGCAATCTGTGAGCTATGAGTAATTTGATTTTGGTGGATCCGGAGAATAATGAGGTTCTGCCGATTTATTTATTTCTGGAGTCGAGAAGTGTAATTGGTACTTCCTTTCGCTGCTTATGCCCGTTTGATCGTCTGGGGCGTAATTTCCGCCGATCTTGGCAATTTCATGCTCGTAGTAACTAAGAATTGTGTAAGCATTGCTTTTTATCATTTCTTTAATCAACTACTGATTAAAAAACGCTTGACAATGTTTTAATTTCCCGATTAGTTTTGACTATAAGTTATAATAAATGAATACAAAAATTTTCAAAGGTACCGAACTATACATACAAACAGTTTTAAGTAAATTTCGGTAATAAGGGGTGTTATTATGGGAGAAATCCAAAGCTCTTAAATATTATTTACGATGGGTTTTCCACTATTTAACGCTTTCCTTACTTCTAATCCCTCTTTTTAATTCAAAATATTACCCGTGTACAAAATTTTGAAATCATTAAAATTAAAGGTTTAGCTGGTTAGCTATGGCTGATTTTAATAGGCGGATCCGGTGTGTTTGGTTTATACCGGATTTATGGCTTCTGTTCACTTTGAATCGGTTTATGGGATCGTGCCGCTATTACTTTCCCCTTTCACCAATTTTGGCAATTTTTTACTATTCCTCGTGGTTTCTTGGCAATGGCCCACTACATTACCAAGAAACCAGGTTATTTTCTGTTGTAGTTACGTATTCTCCATATCAATTTCCGCTATAACCACGACAGCCCCCGTTCTACTTCCAGCAGTTAACTGTAGGTAGCATTGCTTAATAAATAAGATTGCTAAGTTTATCAATTATACAATCTATTGCCTATTTTTTTAAGTGAAATTAACAAATTGATTTTACATGGTAGACACTACAAATTGCTTTTGCTCCATTAAAAGGAAGGCGAACTTATCCTGTTTATCAAAAGCAGAACAACCAATTAATAATCTTCTTTATATTGGTTGTTGGTTGTAGAGACTTTAATTATTTAAATAAAAATACTTGTCCTTTCTCCTACAAGTATTTTTTTATTTAAATAACCAATTAATAATTGATTATTTTAGTTCAAACACTATTCATCTAGCATTTGCATAATTTATGGATAGTTATCCGAACGGTAGATGAATGACGGTTGAACTAAATTAATCAAATAAAACTGTGTTCCTATGTGTAATTGGAGCACAGCATAATAATTAAGTACAGATAGCTATCTTTTATGGTCGTTTTTGTATGTATTAGTTAAACAAACCGATGCATTCTAATCAATCTTCCTCTAATTCTATTTATTGCAGGAGAGATTCAATATAAAAATTATATATACTGTTGCTTTATTAGCATTATTAAAATAATAATTCAAATGTAACCCCGACACCAATTGGTAAAAGGGGACATCGATTATATATATATACATATATATATATATATATATATAATTCAAATGTGAAATAATAATAATATACATGTGAAAGGAACAAATTCATTTAAACAGCTGGTGTTTCGTGCCCGTCATTGTGAACGCACTGTATACTAATTACTAACCTATTACTTTTTTTTAAATTTGAATGCCCAGTTATATTTACAAAGCATTTTCTGAAACACACTATTTAATCGACGGAATATTACTTTCTTATTTCCAGAAAAAAAAGGATAAAACCGTGCACCTCGCAATGGAAGAAATTCCGTGCGCGTTCCATTCGAGGATTTTAATTTCGAGACCACTTCTCGGGGCCTCGGTATTTGCTGCTACATTCGGAAAGACTCCGGCTTATCCCGGCGTTTTCGAAGCTTTTGAACCCTTCATTTTAATATTCCTCGCGTGGGTGTCGTATAGAAGTGGAACTGCCATCTGTAATTTTATAAGGATTTATTGTACGTGACTTGCAACGTAAATTCCGCCGGACTAAGATTCCGGGGCATGATGTTACTCGTGCTAAAAGCTGCACTTCCTCCAGATTCCTAGGGCACAATACACATCTCACACACAGCATCTGAAAGTTTCATGATGGATTAACTGCCTGAGGGGGGCGAGGGAGTGGGAAACGGCGGTTATTGAGGTTTCATTTTTTTATTTAAGAGTTTGATAGCTTGTACATGATATGAAATATATATTTAAAGCATAATTATATCTTAAAAAAAATCACTAATTAAAAAGAATTTGAAAATAATAAATTAATCAATTTAGATGGAGATGGAGTTACGTAAAGTTTTCAATATAGAAAATTCAAAACAGTTGTATTCACTTTTCTTCACAGGTTGTATTATACACTAAATGTACATCTCGGATACTAAGTATCATAGTGCAACTTTTATACAATTGATAATGGATAGTTTAAAAATATTGTAACTTCTGTACTATTGATAATGAATACTAGTGTATAATAAAACCTGTGAACAACAATTTTTAATTTTCTATAATAAATTATTCTCTGTTTAGCTTCTGTGACACTTAATCTTACATTACGTAAGTACTTCAAAAATATACATTAAAACAACTACTTCTCGGATAAATACCCCTTCAGACATTGGATTATATAATGGACACTTGCTCTTGCATATCAATAACATATTTCATAATGCCAACATATTTTTTATTATTGGCGGTAGCGGTGGATTTTTTCCCCTTTCGATAACCATGTTGCATATTATGGATTATGTTATATGTACAAACATCTTTATTCAGACAATATGACAACAAAATTTTACAAAATTTATTATAATAATATGTACAATTGTGTGAGTAGTCTGTCATGGGCTATCGACCCATTCTGCCCAATTATGTTATATTTTGTGAAGAAATTGTTTAATTTGTCGATCATAATATTTTCGAAAATTTTTGAAAATACCGGCATTAGACTTATTGGCCTGTAGTTTTCAATTAATGAACTGTTCCCTTTCTTGTAGACATGTTTTATGGTTTAGATATATCTTCCAATAAATTAAATAGTGCAGAATCGAGTACATTTAAGAACAACGTTAAAGAAATGTTTACAAAGGAAAGAAAGGAAAAAATTAGCGAATTGAGGACGAGGCCAAATTAATAAGAAGTCTAAAGGAAAATAATGTTTTACCTTAAAGCGGAAATTCCATCGTGATACTGGAAAAATCCGAATATTTTAAACAAATTATTAAAAAATACAAATAGTACATCATCTGCATAATGAATAATTTAATAAATGAAGCAGTAGGATTTTGTAGAAACTCCATTACATTTAGAAATAAAACATTTTGTTGTCCCCGCAACCTATCAATTAAATGTCTATATCTAATAACTACAGCCATTCCTGCAGAATTATGATTTGTCTTCATTATGCATTTAACTGGATAGCTTCTGTTCGATTAAGCTCAAACAATGGACTGACGCGTTAGGGGAGAGGAGTTATCGTTGCAAGCATTACGGTTTTATATGATAGGCATTATGGATTTTTCATGGCTCCGTTCCATGAACACACATGCACACGCAGCTCTCGTACAAACACCTTGGAAATCTATAGCCGTTTTGGCGCTTCTATAGCTTTCTCTCATTATTAATAAATTTCCAACACACGGGGGGTGTTGTGTAAATAATTTGGTTTACAACAGGCCGTAAAGTTTTAGTGGGTGTGCTGTGCATTGTGTGTTTTATTCACGATTAAGTTTTAGGGCCCCGCGAGAGAAGGATTTTCGAGCCGCTCCGAGTTGAATGTGTGATTATTGTTTGCTGTTCGGAGATTTACATTTTTTTTTTCCTTCTTTTGTTAAACGAAGGTGAATGATTGATTAAAATGTTTTATTTCAAAATTGGCTTCTTGAATAGAAATACTGTACATTAACGGCTTAATCGTGAAATTATATTCTATCAACTCAAATTTGAAATATATTAGGTTTGAGTATACCTGAAGTGTTGGAAATCAATAAATCAAACCCTTGGTTGATTGTGTGAAGTAAGGAATTAACAAAGTACAATAAAGTAAACAAATTCAGTTCTTACTTCACTTATTAAAGTAAAAAGTGTATTTTATTAAAACAACTTCACATAACTCAAATTAAAACCTAATTAACCTAGTGTTTGATTTATTGATCAAATTTGTAAAGCAATCTAAGTGTTTTTGTTTATCTTAAATATATAGAAGTAATTCCTCGTATTAAAAAAATGTGAAAAGTAGTTAATGTAGAAAGCAAAAGCTATTTTTTATCTTAATGAACCAATTTATCTGAAGATTATAACCCATTTATTTCAAATTTATGTCATATGTTAAATAAATATAACAAATTTTAAATGGGCTAATAACCCGAAACTAGTCGAGAATTTAAAGTTATTCGTTATTCGTTATTAAAAATCAACCAATAAAACACAGATTAGATTGAATAACTTTAAATTCTCGACTAGTTTCAATCTAATCTGTGTTTTATTAGTTGATTTTTAATAATTTATTCATATTTATTTCATACAATATGAACTAACAATGTCTAAATATTAAAACCATTAATTATATTAAAGTTATTCAATGTAATCTGTGTTTTATTGGTTGATTTTTAATTTATTCACATTTATTTAAATAAAATATAATTTATTTCAAATTCATGTCATATGGTATATCAGATTAAACAAAACAAAACTTCGCTGGATATTTAGGGCAATAAAAAACACACTTTGTTTTTGTTTCACTTTCTGTGAAAAAAGTTAATTTATAATTCCCTCATTTAATTATTAAATAGCAATTCCTACAGCGAAATGTATTTCAAACCAATTTGTTGTTCTCTTAATCTGATTGATTTCCCCTAAACAGAAATCAATCTCTAAATCCGTCCAACCTAACCACTAATACACTAAAAGCGCCTTCACACGAGACTCCAAACCTCCAGACACCGCAAACTACTCACCTGACACGAATCATCACGAGTCTGTGTCTTCTAATGCATTCTTAGAATATACCATTCCCAGCCGCTCATTGAACGTCCCGCTCTTGTTTTTACTTGCGATCTGCATTCGCAAAACGTAAATTCATTAACTCAAAGCAAACACAATTACAATTAATCACCGACCAACTGAAACGTTTACGAAAAAACGTAAATATTTACCTTCTCTACATTAAAAACATTCTTCCGCGGCCACAAAATCAATACGGAAAGTAATTACCGCGAAGCACTTTATTTTTACGACTTCCTAATTTTTCTGTATTAATTATTCACGAACAACCTGAATTCAAATCAATACTCTCCATCCACCTGTCTTTCCTGTCTCGTGTTTATAATATTTAACGTTGCTTTTCTTCTTGTTTCAGGTAAGTGTCCGAAGTTTTAAAACTTTTATAAATTGATCGAATTAATGGTTGGTGAACGTTTTGGGTGAGTTACAAATTTGTTTTAATAGTTTATAATTTAAATTAAAAAAATAATAAGAATAAAATCTTTATTTTTGAAATTATTTTGAATTAGCAATTAAGAAATTTAAATTGTAATTAATAAACTATTTTTGGTAAATTACTTGAAAACAAAAAAATAATAAATATGATAAGTATGATTTTTTATATTTATTATTTTTTCTAGTAATTTTTCAAAAATATTTTATTTATTACAAATTCAATAATTCAATAATTGCTAACTAAAAATTAATTATATTAAAAATACCTTTTATATTTATTTATTTATTTAACGGATTTACCTTCTATCTACAATATAATTAATAATATTTGTGTATTGTGGATTGAAGAACAAAAATAAAGAAATTACATATTTTTTTTTCTCAAGTAATTTGATAAAACTACTTTATTTTGTTATAATAAAAATTTCTTCATTTCTCATTCAAAAACAGAAAATAAAGTTATTTCATATTTAATTATTTTTTAGTGAGAAATGAAGAAATTTTAATTATAAGAAAATTCAATTTTAAAAATTAAAATTATTAAGTTTTCTTTTTTAAGTAATTTGTCAAAAAATTATTTATTACAATTTAACTTTCTTAAAGCTAACTCGAAAGTAATTGAATATCAAAAATTCTTACTTTTCATATTTATTTATTTTTTTAAACATTGTTTTATTTATTTTTTCCGAATAATTTAGAATAAAAATAAAAAAAATATTTTATTTGAATTTCAATTTCTTCATTGTTAAATTAAAAATAATTCAGTATGAATAAAACCTTACTTTTGAAGTTTATAAAAAAATGTTCGAGTAGCCAATAATATTTCATTTCTAACAATTTTTTTTATATATATACTGAAAATCTTTATTTCTGATATTTAAATAACTAAATATTTATTTAAATATGCTTTAAATTAAATTGATTGGGTGAGTTACGTGAAGATCAAATGTAATTGATAAATAAGCTTTCTTCACATATGGAATTAAAAATAAAAGTGTGAAGAAAGGTTATTAGTGCTTTTTTATCAATCCTTTAAATTAACATGTATAACGAAGTAGAAACTTATATATTTATTTACTTTGTTTTTTTTTTAAGTAGAATATAAAATCTTATTTAAATAAAAATACTTGTCCTTTCTCCTACTTATAATAATAATTAATTAAGTAGGAGAAAGGACAAGTATTTTTATTTAAATAATTAAAGTCTCCACGACCAACAACCAACATAAAGAAGATTAATACAAAATCTTATTTATTTCCATTTTTACGATTGTCAAACGTGTGAATCGGTAATAT
This sequence comes from Philonthus spinipes, assembly GCA_963082785.1. Classification (NCBI taxonomy): domain Eukaryota; kingdom Metazoa; phylum Arthropoda; class Insecta; order Coleoptera; family Staphylinidae; genus Philonthus; species Philonthus spinipes. The sequence goes on from OY720300.1 coordinate 5,035,854, forward strand.
TTCAGGAGGATTCGTCGCGTAATTTTAAGCGCCGACCGTCCTTCTTATAGTCTCGAAAGCTGATACGCTGAAAGTTATATGAGTGGCGTGAGATAAACTCGGGATAAAAACGCGAATTTAACTTTATTGCTGAATATGATAGCCCCACAAACTTTCACAAATCCTTCCCGAATGTTCCTTCAAGAGGAAACGCCAATATTTAAGATGTCAGTGATTCCCTCTGACAAGATTGATGCGCTTGAACTTCACGACCTCTTTACCCTCAAATGAGGGATGTTTAGTAAAGTGTTTAACTTGATATTCGAGAAATTTAATAAATAATTAGATTTATGTATTTAATTTAAATATTGTAGTATTAAAACATCCTTATTTAGGCAATTAAATAAATTTTTACAAACAATAATATTATATATTCACTCTTAAAATTGGCATCTAGCCGAAACTAGTCGAAAATATAACAAAAATTTTAGTAAAACAAAATCAAGTGATTTCATTATAACAAACGGTTAATAACATTAAGTTTATACAATAAAATGAAAAAAAAAAATTGTCTGTACTAAAAGGACTCGAAAGGAATTTACCAGCTTTCGGTAGCTGGTGTAAAAACAACAACCTTACACTTAACATATACAGGATATCCTAAATAGAGTAGGATTGCATGGGTATCTTTCTATTTAGGACACCCTGTATAAATATTGTATTATCACATTTTCAAGGCGAGCTTCTCATTTGTTTTATAAGTAGGATTTATGTAAATTATTGTATAATGTAATCAATTATAATGGAGAATTCCGTAAAATAAAGTTAAAGTAAAGTACACTATCTTAAGTAATCCTTTGGCTAGGGTAACTTCCATTAGAGTCTTAGGAGTTACTATTACCACCAATCTCTCGTTTAGTTTGCATGTGTCCATTATAGCATCTAAAGCCTTCTAGATGCTAGGGCTCGTAAAAAGAAACACAAACGAACAATTTAGTTTGTCCGCACATTGTATATTTTTCGAGTGTATGGTCCTTTTATACAGCGGTAGACTTGCTCGATCTATTATTTGCTCGATCAAATAATAGATCGAGCAAGTCTACCGCAGGCAAATACCCCTACAAACAATTTTATTAACTCTAAAATTGTTTGTAGGGGTATTTGCCCGAAAAGTAAGACACAATTTCACAGTAAATAAAGAGGAAATAATTTATTAATTATTTTAAAATTATTTTTATTTAATTTATAATTTCATTAAATTTTAAATTTGAAATATTGCGATTTTGTTTCATAAAGTGATTAATAAAAATCAATTTGTTCTTGTTGCAATATGCTATAATAGACCGTTAAATAAATCTTAACTATGTTTCACAAAGTGTGAGATGAGACAGAATTGAACAGTTTATCATTTATAAAAATCCATATTTTAAAACGTAAAAATATCCTCTTTGCGAATATCTCAAAATCAATCGAAGATTATGTCTACTACCCACTATCTAAATCCGCGATTTTTCCGTCAGCTTTTCTCACGCGCTTGCATTTCGCTTTATTTTAACATTCCTCCTCAGTCGGGGGAAATACTCTCCATATAAATATCGCACTCTCCTTTTCCGTCCAACGAAAATCGAAGCGCTCCCCCTCCCTCGCCGCTCCTCGGCTCGTTTCACTCTGGGGCATGCAATTCCGAATTGGATGGGAAATATTAAAAACTTTTCAGTCTTAGACGAAACTGTATTGGGAAATAAATCCAGACCTTCAAAATATACTGATATACTATAACGCGATGGCTATTCACGTACAATATAAACAGCGTGATTTAATAATAATAATATTATCTTTATTGTTCAATAGGTTAACCCAATTACTGAATAAATTAAATTAGGATATAAATTGATATATACAAAGGTATATTTATAAAAATATAATACTGGAGATTATTAAATTTTATTTAAATAAAAAGAAATTTGAACATACTCAATTTAGGGTAGGATTTTGTCCCTAATAAATACTACAACTAGGTTGTACTATTGAACAAGTTGCATATGTTAAATTGGCAATTGTAAAAAATAATATGAGAAGCGAACCAACCCCTCTTAGCGCGTTTTATATCCTAGTTGCTTTTTACTTAGGGGAAAATACGACGTTATATTTTCAACATATTTAAGAATATATTTAAGGAGGAAGATCTTCCAGATGCAGCTTACATATTTTTAATTAAATAAATATAATTTTCTAAATTAAATTAATTTTTGAAAAATATATTTAAAAAAAAAGTTGACGATAGTCATAATAAAATAAAAATAACGTCCATATTGTTTTTTTTTTAATTTTTTAATAATCTGTTGAAGCGTTACAGTTACTGCTAAGGACTAGTACTTTTTGATGTTTGCTTAAAAACAAACATTGAAACAATTACTGTTCGAGCAAATATCCCTCCAGGCTACCTAGTGGGCATTCGTTGCATCAGAAATAATTGTATAATGCAACAAATTTTTATTCGAGAATATTTAATTCAAACAACAATAATCGTTACATAACATAAGATCATCTACAGACAGGTGTTTCAGAAATTATCCCTCGTCAGTACAATTAATATTCAGTGTTTCGAATGAAACTTAATTTAAAATTAATTACTTATTAATAACGCAAACTACGCCTTGAGTTAATTATAAATACAATTATTAATGCAGTACCAAACACTTCACACACACACTGCGCATCCTACAAGTTGCTAAATTGTTGAACATAATTAAACTCCCGACTGCACTTAGCCTCAATTACCAATTGAGGAGTGTATCCAAATTTAAAATAACTCACCCTTTATTTCACATTATCAATGTTTGCAACTTACAAACTAGGTTACCCGAAACCTACACCTTGATGGAAGTAATTAACGCGACAGAAATAGAAATTCCGAAATCAAACTGTGTGTCACAGCCGCATTTGTTTACTCTCGCGTTTGATTTTCATTTCATTAAAACCGTACATCAAAGGAAACCGTATATATAATGAAATAGCGGGTTAATTGCATATATTTTGGCGTGATTGAGTGTGCGTATGTTCGATTACTAACTACAACGCGCTTTGTTTAATTATTCCGATATATTGTTTTCGGTTACTTTGTGTTTCCATGGGATGCATATTTCGAATAATGGTGTGGAAAAATGATTGTTTCTGTATTATTGCTGCTGAATATTCCAATTAGATTTAGTTTAATTCACAAAATTTTAACTATATTTCATATGCGTTGCGTTTTATTAAATTTAAATAGAATTTTTCACCTCAATTATTATAAAAAATAATATTTATTAAAAATAGTGTAAAAATCATGCATTTTAATTCACAATACATTGAACATCATAAAGCGGAAATTCCGTGCCAATATATAATTTTTATTGCAATGAAATTAAAGAAGGAAAATTTCTCGCAATGATCAATAAGAATTGTAATTTGGAAATGGAGATTCCGTTAATAAAGTAAATTGAAATTGATTCGGCCAATCCCTTTTTTCAACTGAAAAAAATATAATTTTTAATAAATTTGCTTTATTTTATTTCTTCAATAATTTTACCACTTATCAATTGGTGAAACATTTTTAACTATTACTGTTGAAGGTTTTAAATTAATTATACATAAGATTGTCAGTTGTCAGCTTGTCAGTTTCTTTTGTAACTTACTCTTGATAGTGCCTTAAAAAGCGAAACTAGTAGAGTATATAGACAAAATTTGTGAAACAAGCCAAGTGTAATTTAATTTTAAATCTTCAACAGTAATACTTTATCTTATATTCAAATAATCAAATTAATACTAGCTAAAGGGAAAATAATTAATTAATTAATTAATTATTTAAAAACCCCGACACCCATTGGTAAAAGGGGACATCGATTATATATATATATATATACATATTATTTAAAAATTCTTTTTATTTAATTTATAATCAATTTAACTATAAACATATTTTTGTTAAGGATGCCGTTTATTAGAAAGGGGTAGCTATACAATTATTTACAGCCCCTAATTCGTGTTACATGTACGTCCTGATTAATGGACAGTAACCGATGTGGAGATTGCCATGGATTTTCCAGCAACAGATTTTCCCGGCGCATCCACCACATTCAACGGAATTTTGATTACTATTTGTAATCCATTGTCAGTAGCAAAGATTTAGTGAATTAATTTATTTTTTATAAAGATAGTTGAAATGTTTCACATTGTAGTTTTAATTGAAATAAAAGAATATAAAAAATAATTTATGTTCATTCTAATTGCTCTACAATTAACGACTTACGAAGTAAGTACACATAAAATACAAACATCCATTGAAACAACTACTTCCCGGGCAAATTGGACATTGAATTACACAAGAGATATTTGTCATTGCATCTCAGCAAAGCTGATAAAACAACGTTTTTTTTATTTGAATCAAGAATATTTTACACAAACACAACTTAAATTAAATAGAAAAGAATATTTACTCACTTGGTCACAGTTATTTAAATAAATTAAATAAAAATTATTTAAAAACAATTAATAAATTATTTGTTGCATTATGCAATATTTTATTGATATGTAGCAGCTGGTGTATATTATGTAATTCAATGTCCGGCGTGGGTATTTGCCCGGGAAGTAGTTGTTTTAATGTGCATTTTGTTTAACGAACTTACGTAATATAAGTCAAAAGTCACAGAGCTAAATGTGACAATAATTTATTAATTATTTTCAAATAATTTTTATTTAAAACTTAATTTAAACAAATTGAATCAACAATTTTTTTCATTGATTGAAGTACAATGGTAAATATTTCTTGTGTAATTGATTGTGTATTATCGATGATGTATTATTAAATTTTGTTACTTAAGATTGTTTTATTAAATTGTAAAAAAGAGTAATTCCGCAAAAAAATTGAACTATTAATTTTTTTGCGGAATTACTATTTTTTTACAATTTAATAAAACAATCTTAAGTAACAAAATTCAATGTAATTTAATTTAATTCAATGAAATTAAACAAGGAAAATTTCTGGCAATGATCAATAAAATTCGATCAATCCCTTTTTCCAACTGCAAAAAAATACTTACACTGTAAGTTTTACAAACATTTATTGAAACAACTACTTCCCGAGCATTTACCCCAGAAATTTTTCTTGTTTAATTTCATTGTAATTTAAATAACTTTAAATAACTGCAAATCATCTTTGTTTCATTTTATTTAATTTAATTCATATTATTAAATCTAATTCTATTTTAACCGATTAATTCCACTTCACTATATAACTATTACTTTCTAATAAACCGCAATCTTGAATAAATTGTATTGCAAAATATGTTCTTTTTTACCTAATATAAAAAGAAAGAAAGGATTTTAAAATTATAAGGATAGGTTCAGGAATTATCTGTACGTTTATTTCACCGTTGTATATAATTTCAAAACAACCCGCACTTATGCAAATTATTGACTACTGCCACTCATGATTACAACGATTTAAATATCCGTTTCGAAATTTTACGGGATTGTCCGCTACAAAATCTCCCATGGTGATTGCATGCGTTGTTTTGTAAATTATCGTTGCATTCATGACCCGCTTCGAACTTAACACGTTGAAGACAATTAAAATTGCAAATTGTTTATTGGCTTTTCCAAGTTGTATATTTAAAAAAAATGCAAAAAGAATTGTTTTCACGTAACGTTTTTCTAACCAATGAGACCCGGTTTAGTTGTTCCTCTTTTTTCAAAGCCAGAAATTGTTGGCTGCGTTTCAAACTAATCAAAAGCCAACACCTGAAATTGTTCCGCGCCCATTTGCGTTTTGGTTGGCTTGTCGGAATTTGTTAGAAATAGATAATGGCGTGCTTTTCATATGTGAGTTGTAATATTTTTTTTTCACTTAAAAAACAAAGCAAATGTAACTCACGTACGGCAACTTTATGTATGGAGGGAGGTCGTGGTTCAAATTACAAAAAAAAAATAAATAAATAAAAAAATGTTGAGCTCCACTTGATTTTTTTTAAAACTTATTATTTATCTTAATATTTCCTTCCACCTAAATCAAGAAAAAATAGTAAGTTAAATAAAACTTCGATTAGTCATTATAAATGAAAGACGACGCCAAGCGCTTTCTTTTGTCACATGGAATTAGTATGATTATAAAAAAATAAGGGCGGAAAGACCATAGGTCGATAGCCTGTTCAAACAAGCAAGAATAATTTCGACTCAAACCGTTGCAATTCGCAGTAATACTGCTATGCAACAACAAATATCTATTGTGTAATCCAATGTCCGGCGGGATAAATGCTCGGGAAGTAGTTGTTTCAATAGATTTTTATAAAGCTTACAGTGTAAGTATTTTTTTTGCAGTTAGAAAAAGGGATTGATCGAATTTTATTGATCATTGCCAGCAATTTTCCTTGTTTAATTTCATTGTAATTTAAATAAATGCAAACGTGTGAATCATCTTTGTTTCATTTTATTTAAGCAAGAAAGAAATAAATATACCATAATATATTGTAAATATATGTAAAACCAATAACTTTGAATAAAGATATTGTAGTAGTAGAAAAATAATATTTAATAAAACCAAGAATATTAAATTAGATAGTGCGAATAATTTAAATTCAGCATATATATTGTCACTAAAATAAATGTTAATAATTCTTTATACCTTCACACACCCATATCGTTGCACACGAATCGCTCAGCCAGGAATCGAAGTCTATCATAGATTGGTAATATTTTTGTTGTTGGAAGGAGAATAAAATCCCTTGAGGGATTATGAAGAGGATTTTGTGAATGAGTTTTGTTAGAGTACGAAAATTGACAATTAATTTGGCCTATTCTGTATGTGAAATGATAAATTTAACATTTTTTGATTAATAAATTAGTACGTATTAAGTATTACATAGATTTTCAATTGCATTTAATTAATCGTTACATTAAGTCCTCTCTTATTTTATTAATAATATTAATATTTTTACTGAGAGATTAATATTATTAATAAACTAAGAGAGGACTTAATATGACGATTAGTGAAATGCATTTGAAAATCTATTACAGAGATTTTCAATTGTATTTCTTAATAAATTAATACGTAAATTTATTAATTAAACAATTTCAATTTTAACGGAATTAACTGTTATTATTTTTCGATAAAATTTCTAATACCATATTTAAAAGCACGTAAACTTTACCTGAACACGTAGTGTATCATATGCTGGTAATTCAAATGCAAAATCGATTCGCAATTTATCCATCCTATTATCCAAGAAAGTTCATGCCAGACATGCACTTCCTCCCGCTGATCAGCCCTCGTGATAACCCGGCTATCAGGTAATAAGAGGAGGGCATTACGATAAGGGATGAACCTAAACTAAACTCCATCCACGACGGTCACGAAGTACTAGCCAGCAAGAAACGACGGTTGTGCTGAGTTTACTGAACTGGAGTGAAGTGAAGTAAGCGCACGTCATTTGGGATAATTCCTTGTTCGAGGGTGTTTTTACATAGGATATCCTCTTTCCGTATGAATAAAATATTCGTGTGTATACGGGGAATATAAAATGCTTCGCATAAAATGTTAGTAGTGTTCATTTTAGATTTAAAACAAAAAATAAGTTCGTGTTAATGTGTAGCGACGAGCTTTTATATTCATTCATTAATTAGTACATGTACACTCGTTTATAAAATAATCTTAACAGAGCAATAAAACAAAAAGTTGCAGCAATTAAATGGAAAATGAATGATTAATAATTAATTATTTTGTGTAGCTAATTTCACCCCTATTCATTATTTAGAATTTCTATGCAGTCTAAGCCATTTCTAACCTAAATTAAAAGGCGTTTATTTACTCGCATTTACTTTTTTGGATGGTGCGGATTTTAAGTAGATGGTGTATTAGATAACCATAAACAATTGAAACAGAATGGAATTCGATATATGTGTACGTCCACATCAACTAGCATTTTAATAAAATTATTATAGAGTCTTGCAATTGCATGTGATGCTCTATGTACCACCCTACATACTGTTGACACATGTGTTCCAAAAAAATCTAATATACTTAATCCCGTTGCAAAAAGTTTTAAAACGATGAACAGTTGCTTTAGAGGTGACATAAAATTACGTTACGGTGCAAACGGACATAAATTATATATTTTTAAATGGACGTCATAGTTGGCTGTGCTATTAATATTAGTTATTTTCCTTTTCATTGATACAAGTTTAAATAACAAGTTTAAATAATTTTAGTGGGACAATAAAACTTGGGCGCTTATTGTTTACTAACTATTTTGAATCATCGACTATTTTAATGCATAAATGGTGAATGCGCCGGGATATTTCCATAAAATCTTAATTTTGCAAGATTAACACCACCTTATCTTGATTCGAATTGTAAGTAATAACTCGTTTAATTATCTTCTTGTTAGTGCGATGCAATTAAAAACCGTTGTATATGCTAAACCAATAATTACAACCTATATTTAAAAACAAACTTATTTATGTACGCACACTGTATTGAGGTTAATTGGAAAACGCAAAATTAGCCCGGCGTAATGGCATTTTGGCGAATTCACGGAAGTTCTGGGCACTTCCCCCCATTGTATATCACCATAGCCGGTTGCAAAATTTACGAACAAAGATTGCGCGTACATAATGGAAGAGCATATAAAGAGAGGAGGCGGTATTTGCGCGCCGAATTCTCTGAATTGTACATGGTCTGAACAGCGTTTGTTCAAAATTGAATTATAAAAAAATAAAGCGGGTCGCTAACATTCCCTGAAATTTTACGCTCATGGAACGGGTCGCGAAATGAAGGAGATGGAAACATGTAAAATTCAAACCGAAAGCCTTAAATGGGCGAAATAACGCAGGGATTGTTCGAAGAAATGAATTGTGAAACTACGGAAATGAATGAAATAATATATACTTAAAATTTAATTTTTTAATAGTTTTCTGTTGACATTAAATATTCGATTCTCTAACATTATGTTTTCTTTAATCTCAACTTGTTTTTTCTCCATTTTTTTTGTTAATGTTACTCTTAGATATTTTATTTTATATATTACTGCAAAAACGTGTCTACCAAATTTAGGAGAGTGGTGAGTATTGTTGCTTGTCATGATTTTTGTTTTTTCATTATTTATTTTTAGGCCGATTTTGCTTCCTTCTTTGATTATTCTTCCAACATTTCTTCCATTATTTTCCTGTTTTTTGAGATGATCTGTGAATATAAAGAAAAATGTAATTTTTTCATGGAATTCTTAAAATTTAATATCTACATAAACATATTTTTTTATTACAATAAAAGTACCTATATATATATATATTCATTGCGGATAATAAAATAATATATATATATATAAGGTATATTCTACACATATTATTTTTCGTCATATAATTGCAAATTGTGAAATTCCAACTTTTACGATAAAAAAATCCCATCCTTTCACATTCTCTCCCCCATTCGGTTTTAAACTTTATAATAAGCCTTATTACGGCCTCCCCGGCAGCCAAGCATAACCAAAACGTCGTTACGCTGATTCCATTTTCATCGAGGTTTATGTTTATGACTCGCGGATAATAAAAGAAAATGCGCAAAAAAGAAAAGCACCGGCCGCGGAATATTTTCATAATTCACTAACGGCCACAATTTTATAAATTTTCCTGAATTGTCGATACACAAAACGGCGACGTCGTTACCGTTTATTAGATTACTTTCACTTGAAATAAACGATGCAAAAGACCGAGTGACTGAAATAAACGATCGAAAAGAGTGAGCGAGTGAGAGTTCTCGTTTGCTTAATGATGTCTCTTCAAAACAGATAAAGAAAATAAATTGGGAAGAGGGTGTTTTGCGTGGATGGAATTTAGTGTGATAACTTTGAAGAATTCTAATGATTTTGATAATGAAAGGGGGAAATATTTATAAACACTTTCATTCGAGTGTATATAAAATAAACTTCAATATTAAATTGGACTTGTAAATTAAATTCACTTCGTTTAGTTTCACTTATTTTTATAATAATAATAATCGTTTATTTTCTCAACAGACTACAGTCCAATTACAGAGAAAATATCTTGTTTACATAGTCATAGTTTTTTTTCTGTTTAAATTTATTATCTGATAGCTTGTATTTTCTTATATTATTTGTATTGAAGACATATTTTTTTGCATAATGTTTAATTTTGTTTGCTAATATTAATTTATACTTTGTTCTCTTTTTTTCTGTTTAAATTTAACTAACTTTGCTTGTACTCTTCTTATATTATGATTTTGATTGTATATTTTCCCTTGTTGGATTCTTCCGTTGGAAAAAAATAAAAATTATTATTATTATTATTATTATAGTCGTAAATAATTTTTATTTAAATTTCAATTAGTTTCGGCTTGATGCCATTATCAAGAATAATTTCTTGATAATGGCATTTGGTGAAACATATTACACTATGTAAAGTAATTTAAAATAATTAGACTTATTCCGACTAGTATCGTTTTTTTTTTCGGCCAAAACAATTTATCATTTATTTTTATACAATCTTCAATTTACAATACTTAAAATGGAAACATAGTTTCCGAAACGACAAATCAAAATAACTCGAAAAATACGCATTGTGCAAAAAACGCCACGAGACCAGTAATTATTGTTTCGGTAAGGGACATCATCCTGTTTTAAATTCAGCTCGCTGTTGCACCCTCAGTGAGTGGGTTGGTTGCCAATTTTAAAATATCAATTCGGAACCCCCATTTTTTATTCAAGAATCGGATTCTAGTGAAAAAATATGCACTATTTATTTTATTTAACGACTTATTTCGTATATAAAAATACAAACATAACAAAATGAGTCAAAAAATAATTTAAAGATAGGCATACATTTTTACAATCAATTTATTTAATAACCTTGTTAATTTAAAAATGTTCCTTCTAGAATTGAATCCTATAGAAAGTAAAACATTTAACTTTCTATTAAAAATAAATTCTAGAATTGAATTCTATAGAAAGTAAAACATTTAACTTTCTATAGGATTCAATTCTAGATCCATAACGATAATTTAATATTCATGAAAATTAATTATAAATCTCAAACTTTAAATAATTAATACTAATCGTAATTAAATTCCTGTGATATCTGAATTAAATTAGTTTTAAATCCATTGTCCACACATCTTGTGTTTGTTTAAATATTTGCCGATAGATTAAATTCTGTGGGTAACCACGGATCGGATAGTGGTAGATCTCCAGTAAACTCGATGGCTGAAACGGAATCTGTTATGAAGTGATTATTAATACCCGCTGTCATCTATTCTCTGAAGATCCAATATAATCCCAGCTTCTGTGGGCCTCATGATATATAAGAGGGATTAAGTTCAACGATTGAATTTCACGGAACGCAACTTAATTACAAACCACCATCCCCTTTTTCACCGATGGATAATAATAAATTTTTCCTAATCGATTCACATCACACCCGAGAGCTTATAATTTAAACGCAATCTATTATTTTTATGTATGTAATAATAACTGCGATAATATTGATATATTAATGTATCATTAGTCCATTTTTACGGCTTTTAAAATTAATGGAAAACAGTGTTCATTCACTTTGTCACAGTTATTTAAATAAATTAAATAAAAAATGATTTGAAAATAATTAATAAATTATTTCAACATGGTTGAAAAACCAATGGTCGATAGCCATTTAGTAAGAAGATTATATAAAATGTATTGTATTGTATTATACTTAATGCTACAATAAAGATGATATTTCCACATTTAGCTCTGTTAAATTTTGACTTACGTTACGTATGCAACAGTAAGTGTACATTATGTAATTCAATGTCTGGCGGGGTATTTGCCTGAGAAGTAGTTGTGTTAAAGTACGTACGTAACGTAAGTTAAAATGTCACAGAGCTAAATGTCGAAATTATTTATTATTTTCAAAGTATTTCCACATATAACTCTGTGACAATTTGACTTACGTTTGTTTCTTTAACTTAAAACATTGTTTTTACTTATTTATTATTTACTCTTAAGGAATAAAAAAAATATCGGTTACATGTGAATTTATTAGATGTTTAAATTTTAAATAAATATGACTGGTTTAATTATTAATTAAATACAAATAATGTGCATTTGTCTAAAGTACTTGCGTAACTTGGCCTTATATTAAGTAACGTTAATTTTTGTTGTTTTTACATAAAATTTTTCTCGGATCAAAATTTTGTTGCATTATGCAATATTTTATTGATATGCAGCAGCAAGTGTACATTATGTAATTCAATGTCCGGCGTGGGTATTTGCCCGGGAAGTAGTTGTTTTAATGTGCATTTGTTTAACCTAACGTAAGTCAAAAATCACAGAGCTAAATGTGGAAATAATTTATTAATTATTTTCAAATCATTTTTATTTAATGTAAGTCAAATTATCACGGATCGATAGCCCTATGCTATATTAAATGAAATAAAAACCTCACTATAATTATTGAAAAAAAATTACCTACTTTTTTTTAATTAATGATTAATTTGATTTATCAATAAACGTATAAATACTTAAAATACGTATAATTAATGAAACTCAGTTCCCTGTGTTTAGTCCTAATTGGGGTGGGTATTTTAATTTATAATGCAGGAGGTGCGTGATATGCTTTGCTTTAATTTTAATGTTCCGCTTTTGTAATTCCGCAGGAATTGTGCTGAAGTCGGGGTTTTCATGCCGGGGCAATTACAGGTGAAATATTAAAGCAATTATTGTAAATTTTAATTCAGCCTTCGGGTTGAATATAGAGTTATTTCGATTCATTTAATAATTAACATGTAATATATACCGTATTGTAATTAAGGAAAGGGGGTGAGCTCTGAAGGTGTTTTATTTGCTTCATTTATGAGGATTTCATGTGAAATATATTTTATATAAAAAGATTTAATTCGATTATTTTTTTTTTCAAATACTCACTCAATACTGAATTTATTTTTTACAATAATAAAACAAAATTTAAATTTATATTAAACTACTACTATGTTAATAATATAGATGAAATGAACATTTCTTACTTCACTTTATTTAAAGTTAAGGCAAGAGCAGCAAAGGAAGCGCTAAGAAATAATGACTTAGTACTATAAAGATTTAAAAAATTATAAAAATTTAAGTAAGGATTTTTTGTTATTTTCAATTCCAGACTTAAACACTAAATCGGAAACATCGTGCTCTGATTAAAATCTATAATTTTTCCTTTTGAATCATTGCGCTATTTTATTTCGTTCAAAAGTTATGAGAATTATAAAAAAGTGTATTTAGTTTGGTTGGAATACTAGTCATAATAAGCCTTGATTTTTAGGTCGATGTTGTTGATTTTATAGAAAAACCAACCAACTTATGAAAATTTATTTCAAGCGAAATTTGCTCAGAATTAAATTTTATATAAATTTCATATTTCATTCATTTTATGTTTAATAATAATTAATAAAGCCGAAAGACCTCCGGTCGATAGTCGTTTCTCTTAAGAATTTATATTTGTTTTAAATTATTTCATTTATTATATATTGAATTAAATATGTATGTATTCTTTGGGAATAAAGATGTTTGTATATATAATAATTAATAATTTTATTTTTAATAATAAATAAATCATTTTGATAAATATTCCACATCACACATCAGAAATTGCAGTTCGTTTATTTCAAACCAGCAATTTTTGTATTTTTACAAACGCGCATTATTTTATTCTTCACTTTTACTTACAGAAAGAGAATTCAAACAATATTATCTCCCCTCGAAATAGCGAAGAGAAAAAAAAAATATTCTCCAGATTCTTATGTTTTCTCCCTTTCCATTCAACTGGTGCAATATTAGCCACTCAGGCAAGATTCTCGAGTCGAAGTAGCAATAACTTCCCCAACTAACACAGAGGGGATAAGGTTTTTTTCTTTCTCGCTCTCTCCGTTCCCTTTCTCTCCAGGAACGGCTACATTATTCCATCGAGAATAAAGTAATAAAGTCGATTCTCACTTCGCAGATATCTGCACCTCGGTTGAATGGAATTAGATCATTGATTTTTTGGGCCGGTTTTAGAGATACAAGATTGGTTGTTGGTGTTTATAATTTTCAGAAAAATTAAAGATTTTTTTCTTTAGCAAGATTTTTGTGTAACTTGCAGTTTTTTTTCAAATGAGTGTCGCTTTATATTAAATTTGTTTCTTTAAATGAAATTATTTTGTTTTTTAATTTTTTCTATTCGCTGTGCGTATCATTATTGTTATAGTTTATATGGATTCTGATTGAAAAACTCAATGGTTATATTTGTTCAAGGAACTATTAGTTATGTATTATTGTATTTTATAATTACAGATATTAATTATATTTTTTAATTACAGATATTAATTGTAAAAAAGGTGAATTTCCGTAAATAAAGAAATTAAACAAAGAAATTAAATTTAAAGTGAAAATCAAAAACTTACTAGTTTCATTTAAAAAGTCATGGATTTTCAAACAATTAAATTAGATTATTAATAACTGAGGCTTCAACTTTGTTATACATTGTTTATCAATTAAATAAAACACTTTTAAGTTTAATAAATTAAAGACGACGCGAGCGCCATCTTTTGCCTAATTTCAAGTGGCATCGTTAACGATTTGGGTCTACAAGGTAGACGACCGAGAATCATTGTTTCGTCCTCTAAAGGAAGGTGAACTTGTCCTGTTTAAGCAAACAAGGAAAACGAAATTCACATTTAATGAAACGTCCAACTTTGTTTGTATAAACACAAAAAAATAATTTATTGTGACTATAGTTTCAACAATTTACACTTGTCATTGTCAAACTAAAAGTAAGTTTTAGTTTGATAATGACAATTAATTTATTGTGTTATAAAAACAAGTTTAAAAGTGTTTTATTTAATTAAAATAGATCCCTTGATTTAATGAATAGAATTAAGGTTGCGGTTTAGTGGAAAGAGATAGCTATATAGTAAAATGGAAATAATCGTTTGAAAATAGAGCTATTCTTTTGGATTTCATAATAAACCAAGTATAAAGTATCAGTCTAAATAAAAAATAAATCGTTAATTTTCGTATATTACGTCAATTTACTAGTTCAAGTTAGAAAAGAAAATTGTAAGATATAATGAAATTAATAGGTCATGTCTGCTAAGTTATTTGAATGCAGAATTTAGTGAAATCCTTTAAATTTTCATTGCACAAGTTTTTATTAGCAAAAATTTAATTTAAAATTTCCTATAAATTTTATCAATTTTCATTATTTTTCATAATTATTTTTCACAGAAACTAAACATTAAAATAATTTTTAATTTATCTGATGAAATTCCTGCTTATTTTAAGATTATTTTAATGTATAACACAATATTGTTCATTGATCACAACAACAATCTAACTCAAATTAGTGATTGCCCATATTTGTATAGCTATCTCTTTCTTCTAAACCGCACTCTTAAGGAATTTTTGTACTATACGTATTTTTTTTATCCATTATTTAATTCTGCCTTCACAACAGTTTCCACGACACTATTTAAAAATTATTCGTCTCGTTTTTCTAAATTACATCCCTTGATTTCGAATGGTGAGTGTATAATTTTAGAAATTTCATGCGTTCAACTGACGCTGATATTAATTCAGAATATGGCGGTGAGGTTTTGAAGTGGCCATCAATTTTACGCCACTGTGCTTACACTTCCGCACAGTAACTGCTGGGGTTGCAAAGCCAAAGCTTAATGGCTGTACACATCTTGCACGTTTACGGCGCTTTCCGCCATCTTAAGTGTACATACCTCCAGGTGAAACGATCCATTCCTCCTAATTGCTAAAATTTTCACTATTTAATAGCAACACATTAACTATAATTCTTTTTTTTTTTAGACAAGAAAATACAATGCAAGTTTTTATTTGTTTTGATATAATTTATAAATTGTATCCAATGTAATGACCCTTTTAGATTCATCAACTTTTCATTCCAAATTGTATGATGATGATATTTATACAATATGTTTAATTGACCAATGGTCGAAACTAGTTGGAGAAAATATAAATAAGTGAAACAAACCAAGTGTTTTAATTTCAATTAAATCATCCTGAATTTATACAATATTTCTAATTATATGACAGATAACATTGGAAATAGCGAATACTTTTTAAATAAATCTTTTTCTGCATTACAAGTGTAGCACTCAACATTCTTTTACTCCAAATTATCAGTGCATACATTCCATTTATTATTATTTTAGACGTTAGACAGTACAATTCTTTAAATGTTGTAGCAACAACAACCTAATTTTTATGAAGTACTTACTTTCCATAATAAATAATCGTTGTCACTTGCTTTGGTTAAAAATTGAGTTATTTGTTCTGCAGTAATTTCGCTCAATACCAGATTTTTTTTAATACGAGCACTAACTTCGAAAATTTTGAAATATCAATACCATCTTTAATGTTTATTGTACATTTAGGCATGGAGTAAATACTCCATAAACTTGATGATTTTATTTTTTTTTTTTTTTTGATTTTTCTTCCAAGTATCTCATCAACATATTTTCCTATAATTTTATTATCTTTTTTTACGACACCACGCTTTCAATTCTTCATATGCCGTTTGCATTTTTGAGGTATTAAATTTCGTGTTGAAGCATCTGCAATTACTTTCTGGTAAAGTACAAGCGCAATCACTATCGGTAGTCTTTTTGTAAATTGGAATTAATAAACACGTAATATTTGCATATATTGACGTACTGATCGCTAGACCTCGAATTGTTGCTTTTTTTTAAGAACCATATTAAATAATAATGTAATGGCTGAAAGACCTCCGGCCGATAGCCGATTCATCATCTACAGAATATAATTCTAATTTTTCTATATTATTGTACGTACATATACACATTTGAATAAAGATGGTTAGTTAGTTAGTTAATAATGTAAGAATATAAATCTTGATGAAACATTATTTAAAATATGTACAAATTATATGTATGTAGAAAATCTTTATTTTTGAGAATTATATTAAATTGCATCACAATATTTACAACATTAGTCATTTACAACTAGTTAAGCTTCAGAAAATGGCTATCGACCATAGGTCTTTCTGCTTGTACACATTAATTTCCATTAAAATCCTGACTAAAACACACAAAAACCTTTCTACACCACTTTATCCTATTGGTTACAAATAAAGTAGTACGGAAAGGTTTCTAAGTGTTTTAATCAATTTATTATAATCTTCACGTAACTCACTCAATTCAAATATCCATTCAAAACACTTGATTTTTTTGTTCACTACCTATATTAAATTGAGCGAATTCCGTTTAATATTATGTTTCACAATCAAATATATCTGGATATCAATCTTTTATATATCAAAACGTGTAAAGGGATTCTCGCACTTTAAAGGGATCAATTTGCCTTCCCCTTGGTTTTTTTATATTCTTTTTCTCGCGCGTCCTTTTTCCGCGTCATTAAATTTTCACTCGGCCGAATTAAACGAGAAAACGCCGCTGCCGAATTTCATTCGCGAATATATTCCCTCGATTTTACTCCCAAGGCGAATGAAAGGATAATTTAATCTGGCCCGCTCAGCATTGAATTTCGGAATAGGTGTACAAGCGAACAATTTGATCCACTGGAATTATTTTTAATACGATAATTTTTATCAGATTCTCTCTCGATTATATTTTATATGGCGGTGTATTTATTCAATGAACGTTCAATAAAACTTTTTCTATAAAACTTCCAACTACAATATAACACCCGCTTCATTCTTAAAATTGGAATTGTTCTTTAAAGTTTGTATCTGATTCCGAGATGTATCTCTTGTAACTTTCGCTTCCGAACAACATTCACTTGAAAAGCTTTCCTTATTTTAATTCAGAAACTCGCGCCTGTTATTAACCGATTTAGAAGGAAAATCAATACAATTGTAATGAACGAGAAAATTAATATAATTTAATATTACAGTAAAATGGAAATAATCCATTAAAAATAAAAATCTGTACAGTTACACAAAAATGTTTTGGACTTCTTTTGCTAAAAAAAGTTTTTCTTCCCGATTGAGCTGAAAATTGGTGGAAATGTAGTATTCAATGTGGTGAATAAGAATCCGAAACCGGAAGTTTTTTCTAAGCAAAATAACCCGACGCCTCCACCATTTATGCACTCGAATTTCAAAAAATAAAAAAAATATTTCTAGGCGGAATTCAAACAATCTGTTGGCGGATTCTTATTCGACATACTTTAAACTATCCCTACAGAAAGTTTCAGCTCATTTTATCCGTAAATAAAAATATACTTATATTTGTTATCTAGCAATAATAATAATATAATGAAAAGATTTCTAAATATTGACTAAATATAAATAGACACGTACCTGTACATTGGATAAAATCCTGTCAGGTATTTAAACCACCGCGAAAAGCGAGACAAAATCACATTATAATAATTTTATTAACGGTGTCCTTTCATAGGCTATCGACCCGAGGTCTTTCTGCCAAAGTTTATATTTTAAAATGTGTGTCGGTCGAGTTGTCGCGAAAAATGTGATTAGAGTATGTTATGAATAGATAGTTAGTAATAAATTAAAGACGACACAAGCGCCACCTTAAATGTGAATATCTAGTTAGGATGATGATATGTCAGAGGATATTTCTGAGATAAATTCAGCGATGGTGGAATGGAGAAATATTAAATTTGGGGAACATATATAAAAGATAGTTTATAGGTTCATGGTTAGTGGATCTTAATGTAAATTTATGGGCTAGATGGATAATTCTAGTTTCTCTGGGAGTAATTTATGTTTTTTTGCCGCCATTTAACTATATTCATTTATTTCGATTTAAATTTGTTGCGATCGTTTATTTTAATAAGACGAACAATACAAATCGTCGAAAAAATCTCGCCCCCCACTCATTAAGATAATTACAAAGTTCATTGCGGAGCCAGAAGAAGGCCATTTGCAAAATTGGATCGTTAATCATAAAATTAGAAAAATAAGAGAATAAAAAAGCTGTGTCTAATAAATCACCCGCAAAACTTTTAAATATATTAGGCCTTCGCAAAGAAACACGCACAAAAAAAAAGATTAAATTTAACTTTATTAGATAGCGGTAGCGAATGTAATTAATTTTTCAATTGTGCAAATTAATTATTTTAAAATTTATTTTTGTTTATATTGTTAATGTTTATTAATGCTATACATATAATTCACTTGGTTTGTTTCACTTATTTATATTTTCTCCAAGTTTCGACCATTGGTCACCTTTATGGAGGAATGTACAATTTTGATTTTGTTTTGTTTAATTTATTAGATTTTTACTTAAAAAAGGTAAATACGGAAATACGGCATACGGAATTGAAATTAATGAAAGTAATTTCAATTCCATATGCGCAATTATTTCAAATAATATTTACACTTCATCAATCGTAGTCATTCTGTAATGCGTATTGGATGCCTCCTTTTATTTCAATAAACAATTTGCTCTGAATGTGAAGCCAGTACATTATCTATGGTGAATGCGCCGGGCAAGAACTAGTAAATGTGTCCATGAAGTGTACCTAAGCGACGCTTGCTGAGATAGTGGTTCATTGTTTGTTTGCTAAATGGACATTAATTTCAGGATGTGATTACAATGGGGATTACTTCTTGCTTTGTTGAATTAATATATTCATAATTCGATCTGAATTAACAATAAAACATAAAGCCGGTGGATACAGTTAAAGCGCAATTTAGGAATAATAATAATAATGCAGAATCAAAATTTGCATTTTTTCTTATTATTTCATTAGCAGTTTATTTTATATGACTTAATACTGTGCAAAAAAATTATAGTAATAAAAGTAAATTAAAATAAAACAATAATATTACTAATTAAAACATTTTGTTTAAATAAATTAAATAAAAAGAATTTGAAAATAATTAATAATTTCTTTCCTCATTAACTACTGTAACATTTCGGCTTATGTTACGTAAGTAATTTTAAACAAATGTTCAATAATGGACATTCTCATATTATTAATTAATTAATTTCATTTTTTTTATTTAATTTATTTAAATAACTGTGACCAAGTAATAAATCCTTTTTTCTATTACTTTGTATAAAGTTTGTTTCCTTTTAATGTGACCTTTTAATTTATTATCTAATCCTAACCTAAAACACACATCTTTTATTACACACACTAAATAATACTATATAAAAGTAATTATGCAGAATACAAAACAATATAACGTAAATATTTACAATCCATAATACGTATCAGGCTATCTGGGCTATTGTGTAAAAATAATAACATAAAATTTTTAGTGTTTTTAACTTAAAAGATAAATATATGGAACTAAAGCCATATTTAAAACAGTAATAGTTTAGCGATTACGTAAAATATTATGTTATTTTTACGCTAGTTTTTATGGTTACTCGCTTTACTCCGCCAAAGTTTTTGTTGTAATTAATTAATTATTAAACAAATACTAGTTAAGAAACAATTTTTCCGTATTCATTGTTCTACTGAAGTAGAACTGATGCCAGAACAGGGCTATCGGCTAAAGTTAAGTCTAGTGATGGGCAAAATCGAATAATATTAGTAATAGAGTGTTTCTAAATGAGCAATTTTAAATAAAGTCAAAATAAATGGAAGATGACGTAAGCGCCATCTTTTGCCTTGGCATCGAAATTCATATAACACGCTATATGAATGGTATTTGAATATTTTATTAAATAAAGTCAATAAGTAAAAATAAATTTAATAATAAATAAGGAACTGTTACTTATTATGATATAATATGTTGCATGTCATATATTCAATTTTAAAGTAAGAAAAAAGATCGACTTTGCCCATCACTAGTTAATATTTCCTACCATTATTCCTTATTTTTTTAAGTTTATGAAATAATATATTTTAAATCTTTTGTCTGACTAAAATTAAAATTTATTTCGCGTGGGCTTAACTCGGGTGTTTATACAAAGGTGTTAATAATACAAATTGTTTTCGCAGCAGATTCTGGAAATTATTAATCATGCCGTTCCCGCGAAAACGTAAATAAAATATACTTAAATCCTTATCATCTGCTTGCTCTCCGCGAGCCGTTTCCAAGAAAGGCCTGTTGAGTTAAGATAAAGATAATCCCAACCAGAACACACAAACTCATCGCGTCTTATATATTTCGCACCCCTAAAAAAAATGCGATAACAAGACATTTTAAAAGTATGATAAATGATGGAATTGATCCACAAAAGCTATTATGTGCTTAAAACAACGCTCGTTTTATAAGGCTTAGAAATTCTAGGGAATTCATAAATATAAAATTATTAGTTGTTCGTGTGCGACAATATTTGCCATATGAATCACAGTACACTAATACTTTAGTAATGAAAGTTTCAATTTTCCTACATTTCTATTTATTATCGTATCCTCGATTATAGATGTCGAAGTAAACGCGTGAATTCCATGATTTCGCACATTTTTTTAAATGGCACCCTATACTTTTCTATATTTTTTTAATTATCATAAATATTTCGTTAAGCATACTATATGCCTGTCTTCTGTACTTCTTGAAATATATCACATTTTATAATAATAATAATAACAATAATAATAATAAGTCTTTATTGCCCAACAGGAAATATACATCCTAATTACAAGACAATATACATAAATCCATAGCCGTGTGTGTATATTTTATAGTAATTATATGACACTTTATCAATGAATTGAATAGTTGGCCTTGAAAAACAGCAGAAATGACAGTAATCGAGCATCAAAAATAAAGAAAATTGAAAACCAACTTCCAAATAAATACTATTTTCTATTTAAATTATGGAAAATATGCATGTACGTACGAAATACGTGATGAGCTTTGAATTTACAAAACCAATTCGGGATTATTGATGACGAAATATGTTTCTACCTTATTTCACATGTTGCAATTATATTTAAGTTTCATTATTCGTAGTTTAAGTGGTAGATCAGTAACAGTTTAAGCTGACTGAACTTCGCCTGCACTCATAATATTTCATTTTGTATTTTTTTTCTGTGATAAATAAAAGTATTATTATTAAATAATGGTTGATCTTATAATTGAGCCAAAATCATGCGAAATTTTAATTGTCACAATAATATAAAACATTATTAATATAATTAATGGTTTTAATATTTAGACATTGGTAGTTCATGTTGTATGAAATAAATATGAATAAATTATTAAAAATCAACCAATAAAACAAATTTTAAATTCTCTCGAAAATGGGCTAATAACCCGAAACTAGTCGAGAATTTAAAGTTATTCAATCTAATCTGTGTTTTATTGGTTGATTTTTAATAATTTATTCATATTTCTCTGTTTCCATGGCCAAAAAATAATTAATTCTTAAAATATGTAGAAATGTGAAATATTTTGAAAACTACGAAACATAATGATATAGCTATATAAAAAATGTTCCTCTTTTTATGACAAAATCAGAAAAAATGTAAAGTGAAAATATTATACCGGTTTTAAAAGTCACACTTTAAACAATATTTTTCAAACACCCTGTATAAAAATATTTCACATTTAAGATTACCATTGCATATAATTTTAGTATGCATACAAAATTTCATTTCTCTATCTCGAAAAATAAAGTAATGATTTTTTTGGTTCACCTCTGCAACTGTCAAAATTTTTAGAAAATATTTTTTCTGCAGTAACGGCTGGTCAAAACTACTAATTATATATTTATTTATATTGAAGTAAAGACAATTTAAAGAGGAATCGAATAAAAATATAATATATATATATACTGTGTTCCATTTAAACTAAAAAAGTACATATCAATTTCGTAAAATGGATCACCCTGTGTATATGAAACTATTTTTTTTATTATGCGTCTTCAGAAGTCGAGCAAATTTTGTTAATAACGTAATGCTGAATTTCTAACGACAAGGGAGATATCGAAGACGGGCCCTTCGGTGACTCACCCTGTATTTATTTACATTCAGTCCAATTTTAAAATAGTTTTATCCTCGATCGCACAGGTTCTCAAAAAAGTAGTATGCTTTTACTTTTTTGAGAACCTGTGCGATTATATATGCCCCGTCTATTGTTGTCTGTGATATGAACTTCCAATTAAATTACCCAACTATTTCCAACCCCGTCACCGCTCTTTTTTTTTATATACTCCTTCAGAATTGAATAATTAACAGTAATTACTCGAAAATTCCCCCGCCGAGCTCTTTATAAATATGGATCGTCCTGAAAAAACGGGCGCGCAAGAAACGAAAGGGTCCCGTGGAACGTTAATAAAAGCCGTTGCATAATAAATTGATTCGAGTTTTATGCCCCCTCGCGAATTCATAAACACGAAATTTATTAATGACCGCCAGCCGCGTGAAGATGGTTTGTTTTAATTAACGTCACTCAACGAATAATATAACGCTATCGTAAAACCCGGTAAAAATGGCGGAAAAGCCGATCCTGATGCTCTTTGATAAATTGTGTTCCGTTGACGGGGATGTGACGGAATGAAAATAAATAGGGTGCAGGTAATGATTTTATATAATTTTATATATTGCATAAGCTATAGAATGTGAAAATATTTTTCTGCAATATACGATTTCCTTTATTTAATTATTTCTTAATAAATCGTTTTAACGAAACCGTAAATAAATAAATTAATTGTGTGAAATATACAATATGCAGCAGTTTGTCCCAAAATTAATAAATTCAATAGAAACAGTTATTTAAATAATTCAAACAAAAATGACACATTTAGCTTTGTGATAGCTAATTTATGTAGATGGTTACTTTTTTCATTGAATCATAAAGTACATTGGATAGGGTTATTAACGGAAAAATACATCGGGCGAATGATCTTCGCAGCTTTAAAAGCACATACGCACTATTTTGTCGAATATTGTCATGACTTTTCTGAATAATTGTGGCTGAATTTCGTTGATGCAGCGTTTAATTTCCTCTTATAATGCACTGATGGTTGTGGTCTTATGGACATAGACATTTGACGTCAAATAATTCGATATGAAGAAATCTAATGGTGTAGCAATAATACCTTACTATAGAATTTTTATTTTTATCAATATAATAATTAATTGAAAAAAAAAATATAATTATTTTCTGAAAGTTCAAACCCATAAAGTTTATTTAAAAATCATAAAGACTTAAAGTCGGAGGCGGTCTGTATATTTCAATTTAAAGTTTTATTAGGTCGACGGTATTTCATCGTGAAAGAAGTATGAAGATGCACGGCCTAATCCCGTTATTTGTCATGACGGTGGAGAGTCTGCATAGTTTCCGTCTGCGGGGATGAAGGGTTCGAGGGATAGGGCTTTCTTCCATCAGTCTCCCTTATTTGTATTGATTAAAGTTGCGAACTTTGCCTTCGCACGAAACTAAGGGTCTTACATGTGATCCTCTTAGTCCGCGAATGAGGAAATATCCTGACATGGTGAGTTATACGGTATACAGGGACGCGACCCTTTCGGATTATAATCATGTTGATCATTATTAATGAGAATTATTTATGTATGCTATTAAATAATACTACATAATTTTGTCGAAAATATATTATTTTTAAGGCGGTCGATTGTTAATTCTGTGTTCCATCGGATTCAATATAGAGATGAGAATGATCATATGGACATATTAAAAATACTTATCAAGATCAGAATGCGACGCGGCCCTAGGCCTCAAAAATACTATACTCTGGCTGTAAGAAAAATGAAAAAAAGATGTAAACCGCGGGCGTCTATAAAAACAGACAGATAATTCTAGCTTACTTGGATTTTTACGCAAGTTACGATTATATATACAGGGTGTTACAAATTCGGGTCTCACCATGAAAATCTCATTTATTATAAGAGAGTAGGTTTAAATTTGGCACTTTTGCAGAATTTCATGCTGATTAATAACCCTCTATCTCTTATAATAAACGAGACTCGAATTTGAATTTGAAACACACTGTATAAGGATAAGTCTTCGAGATGCCACGTCATCTTTTGCACATCTTAATCACTTCCAGAGGCTATACAATATATCGGAATATTTAAATTCACATTGGATACATAGAAAACTACAATTCCAGGAAATGACGAAAACACTACTATTAATTTAATTAACACAAAAAAATGCAATAAAATGCACCAAAATCAGTCGTTTTTGTATCCTCTAAAGTACTTAGCATAGAACGAAAACGATAAATTATTTCGATAACATTGATCGAGAGCGGTTGCAGATCACTTATTTACACTGTATGATTTTCCGATAGTAACAGCTGTCGACTAAAGTAAACAAATTTCTAGTGTTGTGAATAAATGTTAACATTAGATCTACGGCTGAACTGGATTTATGAGCGATCTTTTAGAAGTTAGGCGAGTTATCTAGAGGAGGTTTAATTACTTGTTTAAATAATCAAATTTAAATTATTTCTAGGTTAAGTAAAAATATTTTTAAAAATCTGTATGTGTATTGAATATAATATTCACATTATAACAATGCTGAAATGAAAGTCCTAACATATAAAATTTACATGGCCTAACCCGCCTCTTAATCGAAAGAGTATTCACTTGCTGGCAGTTATTTAAATTGAATGAAATATAAATTGAAAGAACTTAACTAATTGAATAATTAATTAATTATTTTCTCTTAAGCTACTGTGACTTTTTGACTTTACGTAAGTGAGAATAATTTATTAATTATTTTCAAATCATTTTTATTTAATATATTTACGTAAGTACTTAAAAAAATCAAAATCTGTGGAAACAACTATTTCTCGGGAAAACATCTTATTTTTATTCCTCAGAAATATATAAATTATAAAATTTATGTAGTTCTGTGGAAATGTATTGTTGCAATATACAAATATTTCCTTCGTAAATTCACAGGGACGATTTTATCGAAACGCATTTACATTTTATGTTTCCTCCTAGTGGTTTACTTTTTATAGTCGAGATCGCAATGGTCACATATGGCTGCGTCTTCAGTGGGGGTGTGAACATATTGGATGTCTTTTTTCTTTGAAGCATTATCACTTGCTCATGTGCATTTCGCTCATGTACGCATTTCCCTTTTATTCGCCTTTTAGATAATATCCAGTTGCTTGCGTGATTTGGGATACTTAGGGTGAAAGCTTTTATAGAACATTTTATGAGATGTTTTTTATTTATTTACAGGTAATTTATATTATGTTATAATTTATATTAATCATGATAAATTGTAATAGCTTTCAGTTGAAACTACTCTTCCATATAAATCTTATTATTTACTCTTTAGTTTTTCTTTTGTTTTGAGAGTTAAGTAATTAAATAATGTTATAATTTACTTTTATAGAACATTTTATGATATGTTTTTTATTTATTTACAGGTAATTTATATTATATTATAATTTATATTAATCATGATAAATTGTAATAGCTTTCAGTTGAAACTACTCTTCCATATAAATCTTATTATTTACTCTTTAGTTTTTTTTTCTTTTGAGAGTTAAGTATTTAAATAATGTTATAATTTATATTAATCATGATAAATTATAATAGCTTTCAGTTAAAACTACTCTTCCATATAAATCTTATTATTTGCTCTTTAGTTTTTTTTATTTTTGAGAGTTAAGTAATTAAATAATAATAATAATAATAAATTACAAGTATGATATTGAAAGTTCATTTCATCATATTTTATATATAATAACAAAATATTAAAATGTAAATAATTAAGGAAATTAATGGAAGACGACGCAAGCACCATCTGTTGCCCAATTTCATGTGGCATTGTCAACTCTTCGAGTCACAATATTGACAACCGAAAATAGTTGTTTAAATTTCAATTAAAGGTTTTTTCGCTGAAAAGAAGGCTACTTTTACTTTTTTTTTTTTCATAATCTGTTAAAGATACATTCGGGTTTTCTTTGTTCAATTAAACATTCGTTTGTCTATATTTTAATAATTTATTTGTTTACGAAATGGCTATCACTGAATGAATTGTTTAATACACAAATATGTATATATCAAATCAGAAATATATCAAGACAATATTGTACTTGATATTCCTGTAATTTTTATGTCATGTTTTTAATAATATTTGCAAAGTAATAGTTGAACTCGTTGGCCATTTCAAAAAGACAGTATTTTTTATCTGTATCTTTAAACAATTAGGTATAGTTTTAGTTTCAGTTATGTTAATGGACATTTGACAAGTCATCCTTTATTGTAATAAAATTTTCTACATTCTAATAACATTTTCTAACATTCAATTCCAATAGAATCGATACTGAATTTTCGCTACTCCTTCACGTATCAATACAATGCGATTTATAAATTCAAATGAATTTTTCTCCGGCCTTGCATTTCCCCCCTTGCTCTGTCTCCTTTTCTTTCCACGTCTCCACCCCAGTTGCAAAAACACAAATGGAAATGCTCAGAAGGGCGCAGTTCACGCCTTCCCGATTCAATTATGAAAGTTCGTGGCAGTCACCTAATTTTTTTGACGTTTAATAAATTCCCTTATACAATTTCATTTACAATTGAAAGCTCCGCGACGGAATTTTTATAAGGTTTGTAATTTCTCTGTCTCTCTTATTCACTCTGAATTTTCTCATTTTGGTAGTTTTCTTTTAAAAGTTAACAAACTTGGATTTTTTTTATAAATAAGTAAAAATTCAAATGAATTACAGTGTTGGATGAAAGTTTTAATTAATGGCAACTTCTTAATTTATTTTCAATAACAAAATAAATGGCTTGATCTGTCTAATATTGGTTAATATTAATATACAGGGTAGGTCACGACTAACGGCCATTAAAAGTTTTCGGGGTTCCTGACCGCGGAAAAGTTTGAAAAAAATCTACATTGCACAATTTATTTATTTAACGGATTTACCTTTTTACAAATCTACAATATAATTAATAATATTTATGTATAGTAGATTGTAGAACAAAAATAAAGAAATAATAACAACAAAAAAAGAAGAAAAAAAAAACTAATTGGCGCCGCCAATTCAATACGACCACCCCATGGAAAATATTTTGACTTTCTTTCACTTCCGGTTATATTAGAAATGGCTACCAACTTTGTTATTTTAAATGGAACACCCTATATTTTTTAAAGGATTCGTTATTATTTCAACAATTCCTTTAAGAGTGTCGCCTGTTATGTCGTTAAAACCTAAACTTTTATTTTTCTTCATTTGTTTCATTGCCGTAATTATATCCATTTCTAGTATGATATTCAAAATAAAGATGTCACTTGCGTTCTCTGTCACTACGTGATGACCTTTGAATTTACAAAATCAATTTGAGATTATTGACGTCGAAATATATTTGTACCTTATCTCACATGTTGCAATTATATTTAAGTTTCATTATTCGTGGGTTAAGTGGAAGATCAGTAACAGTTTAAGCTGACTGAACTTCGCCTACACTCATGACATTTCATTTTGTATTTTTTTCTGTGATAAATAAAGGCATTATTATTATTATTAGGGACAATGTTGTGCTACATTTCTATTTAGTTTTTATGTCATATTTTTACCAATATTTGTAAAGTAATTATTAAACTCGTTGGCCATTTCAAAAAGACAGTATTTTTTTTTATCTGTAGCATTCTTTAAACAATCAGGTATAGTTTTAGATTCAGTTATGTTAATGGACTGTATTAATTTTCCATACTTGACTTGTTATGGCAATTTAATTTATTTCCGTAGCATATGTTTTTTGCTTCTCGAATTGAACTTGTAACAGAATTTCTTATATACACACACATCTTTATGCAGACTCTACAGATGATACAAAACAATATAACATAAATAATTACAATACGTATTAGTCTATCTGGGTAATCGAGCAAAGGTCTTTGTGCCCTGACATGGATTAATGATGAAGTTAAAGAAAAATCTATGCTAGCTCGGAGTTTCTTATTTTTTATAAATAATATATTGGTGACCATCATTATTGCTTTTTAGATAGATTTTATATAAGTAGCCTCATTGTTTTATTCGTTCGATATTTTTTTTGTAATCCATGACTTACGTTGTTTCACTTTTTAATTATTTTTATTGGTGTTGCCGTTGTAATATTTGTTAATTAATTTGTTATTAATATTAATTCGCAACAAGCCTCATCTATTCTTGTTGTTATTATAAAGTCACTATTTCTTTCTTTCTTAATCTTATCCTTTTTTACCCGTATTGGATGTCGAGGTTTAGTCACTATTTACAAAATATAAATTTGTTTTTTTTTTGTTATTTTTAAAAATAAATTATTTTTAGTTCCGTAGTATTGTGTTCATTATTATTTGAAATATTGTTATTAGTTTTATTCAGGTTTATACTTAAAGTGATTGGACAGTGATCTGTAATTTTGGTGTGTAGTATAAATGAAAGCACATTGTTATTACTTAATTTGGATTTTTTAATAAGTCATGGTTAATGAAATTTAAACGCGTGTTCTTTTGCAAATATAATCAATATTTATTAATTATTCATAAATTAAACATCGAAAGTTAATGTAGAATCGTTTTTTTATTTAAAATTCTGAACTCATTTCAATTCTTGTATCTTGCATAATTTTTTTTTGCATGTAAACGCGGTAATATTGATATTTATAGTATATAAAATGTAAAATGGAGATTCCGCAATAAATGAATTATTAAATAAAAATGATTTGAAAATAATTAATAAATTATTTCCACATTTAGCTCTGTGACTTTTGACTTACGCTACGTAAGTTTCTATTTAAATGAATTATTATTAAATAATTTATTTTATTAATTTAGTTCAGCCATCATTCATTCCGCTTTTGGATAACTAAGTTATTCTATTCCTGCTTTTGATAAATAGAATAAGTTTCCATTCCTTTTAGTGGACGAAAAGCAATTTGTTGTATCCATTTTGTAGAAATTGTTGACGATTTCGCTTAAAAAATAGGCAATAGATGACGCTTTGCGAGATTTATTAAATTTATTTTAAAAAAATATTCTTGTTTCGAAATTTGCTATCCGTAGAAATACATTGCCGCACTATGTGCGGGGATGAACGATTTAGTTTTTACTTAACTAAAACACTAAAACCCGAATAGGATAACCCTGGCGAAACGCACCTTCGTTAGCCGGCGAAAGGTTAACTAATTATGCCCTTTAAAGGCGATTTTTTTTATGTGATGAATGCAAAAAAAAAGGAATTTGCTATGTATTTTTAATGATTATTATTGAACATCGTTATTACTGTTTTGATACAGTATTTTTAAATTAATATAAAACGTTTCAAACTGATGGATTTTGAAATCAAATAAAACGGCAATCGGCTAATGGAATGAAGCTTTTCTGCGATATTTTCATATATATTTAAATTGCACAGCGAAATTTTATTTCATGTTTTAAACAAACGTTTGGCGTTGAAGAAACAAATTACTATTTTTGTGAGTACCATTTATGGTTGAGTAATTATTATGTTTATTTATATCTTTTGCTAAACGTTATTGTAATGCAAAGAATATGTTAAGGTTAATTTATCGTTAAATATGATAACAATTAAAAGTAAGATCCCCCTCGTAAAAGAGAGAAAAAAAGCGACGATAAAAGCAGGAGGTGAAATTGCGTGCAGTAAATTTTAATTACCGTAAATCTTCGTTTTCTGTTCCAGTGAAAGAAAACACAAACGGACGTCCACAGCCGCTGCTGCAGGAACCCCATTACGGATCCAGGCCTCAGCCATACAGTAAGTCCACTCTCCTTTACTTATTTACGGCAGCCGAGGCCCACAGAATCGCGGGAATCTGTTGCATACCACTGAGAGCCGGGTGAAACTTTTCCCCGATCGATTCTTACCATACCCTCTCGAAAATTGCCACTTTAAATCAGCCGGAAAAAGCTTCTTGTCGGTTTTAGAGCCTCATCCCTTTCCCGAATAATACATGGACGCTATTATTGACAATTATTTCTTGCAAGGCTATTCCCTATCGTTGATTTGCATCGTTGGTTCCATTGTCTATAATACGTGTGGCTATAATTTAAAGCCATTCAATTTACCAATAAATTATGGCTAGACTATGTAATTATTATGCACATCACATTATGGAAAATAAACCAGTTAATGTGATTTAATTGATAATTAATAGATTATTTTTAATTAATAAAAAAATATACGAGGAAATCATTTATATTCTTAATGGTTGAGGCTTCTACTTCGTTATACATGTTTAATTTAAAGGATACTTAAATAAATAACTTTGTTTGTATAACACACTGTATATTTACAAATACAAGTACAGTTTCGGCAAATCAACTTGCCATTATCAAGAATAATAATATAAATAATGGCAAGGTGATTTGTCGAAACTGCAAAATACAGTGCGTTATACAAACAAAGTTATTTATTTAAGTATCCTTTAAAATGATTTATATTATTTTAATTAAATTGATATTCCTTTTAAATTATATATGAAATGACAAAATTGACAAAAAACTCTCAAACATTTAAAAAATAATACCTATCAAGATTAAGTGATTTATCATCAAATAACAATTATCAGAGTGGGCATAATAGTGTTGCCATAACCAAAATACGCAATTTTGTTCTATGAAGATAGTCAAAATATGGATTTTATTCACACAGTACTGTATTTTATGAATATTTATTTATTTAAAATATATTTATTATATGAATGAATTATAAATTAAATAAAAAATTATAAAATAATGACAGAAAGGCCGATAGCCATTTATCAAAATAAAAATTAACTACTTATTGTATTTTTTTAAACTATTGTATAAATGTATGTATAAAATAAATATGAATAGATTATTAAAAATCAACCAATAAAATAATTAAACACAGATTAGAGTTAAATTAAGAGTAAATTAAATTATGACATTCTGAGAATTTAAAGTTATTCAATCTAATCTGTGTTTGATTATTTTATTGATTGATTTTTTAATAATATATTCATATTTATTTTATACAATATGAACTACCAGTATTAAAACAATTAATTAAATAAAATTAATAAATTAATAAATTATTTCCATTAAATAAAATGAAACAAAGATGATTCACACGTTTGCTCGTTGAAGACGGTACGTAAAAATTAATTAAAAATTGTTTAACAACTAAGGGCTTACAGGGCATAGCTGTACTGATGAGGGATGAAATCCCGAAACACGTGTCTACAGATAGCCCTGTAACTATTATTTGTTGTTTCCTTTCATTAAATAATTTCGACTCAAACCGTTGCAATTTCTCAGCAGTGCTGCTATGCAACAACAAATATCTATTGTGTAATCCAATGTCCGGCGGGGTAAATGCTCGGGAAGTAGTTGTTTCAATAGATGTTTGTAAAACTTACAGTGTAAGTATTTTTTTGCAGTGGGAAAAAGGGTTTGATCGAATTTTATTGATCATTGCCAGAAATTTTCCTTGTTTAATTTCATTGTAAATTATTTCCACATTTAGCTTTGTGACATTTTGACTTACGCCACTGCAATTAATAGTTTCGAATTGTATGTATAGTATTAATAAAGATTAATAATATAAACAAAAATAAATTTAAAAAAATGATAACTTACGTTACGTAAGTACTTTAAATAAGTTCACATTATTTTTAAATAATTTTTATTTAATTTATTTAAATAACTGACCAATTGAATGAATACTCATTTCTATAAATTATAAAAAATTAAAGTTAATTAATGGAGCAAAAATGCAGTTTTACTATTGAAAATTCGCTGTTCTCGTGGAAACGTCACGAAATCCTATTAAACCAAATTACGCACAAACATTTCCCCCACGACTCGAGTTCTCGGCAATTACCTTATCATAACACTCAGCGGAAAACGTCACCAGGTAAATGAAATTACAAATTAGTCTGCTGGAAAAGTGAAAATTCGCACAGGTAGCCTAAAGATAAACTATGCTAATTCAACAGAATTGCACGTAATTATTAATACCAACAGTCACCACCGTTACCTTTTAATTACCCCCCGCCCCATTCCCTCCGCCACAATACTTTCCTGACAGTTGAAATTAATTAATTTCCACGCGTATAAATATGAATTAATTGCGCAAACAAAGGTAATTATTGTTGTATTTATCCCGCTCTTAAATTAAATACGCCAACTGGAAAAATATCCACATTGTCATTTCCTAAACGAGAAAATGCAACCCTTATATATTTAAATAAATAAATTTATTTGTACAACACATATATATTTTGTTTTTATGAAAATTAATCCCCTTTCACGCAAAGTTAAAGGAAAACGTATACAATAAATCCTGATTAAATCCGCACCTCTGGAGATTTCATTAAAAAAAATCGGTAAATAAATGCTCGGAACGGAACGCAGGCGTAATTAAGGCCGTATTTTCTGAAAATTTGATAATGGTCCCGCGTAACATTTTAAACGTATGCATCCCTTGAAATTAGAAAATTTTCAACGCGAGAGACAATCGGCAGGGAGATACAGTTTTGCGCGAGCTGTGTATTAAAGTTTTAATTGCTGTGTGATTTAATTATTTTAAGTAATTTAGCAGCGTCTCTCCACTCGTAAGTTTTTCGGGTGTATCTCGAGGATACTCGCAGAATGTTTCAATTTATATCTAGCCCAGTTTCGGATAGGATTCAATGTAATTTTCAACGCGCGCACTTCTGAATTCGTTAGCGTTTACTGTTCATAGTCGGAAGTTTAAACAGTGTATTTAATTTCGAAAGGTTTTTATTGACGAAAAATATTATTTCGTGAAACGAAATAATCAACTAAATTGTTCATTTTAAATATTGTTACACATAAATTTCCATCCAATATTGGAAAATTCGAATGTAATATTTTATTTCATTATTCAAAACATAGAAATAATAATTATATTTATTGTGTATGCAATATTTTATTTTAATACGCATAAAATTGAATGTAAAATTGCAATGATGATTGCAAAAACTACCATTAAATAAATATTTTATTAAATTAAATATAAAGAAATTTGATTAATTAATTAATTTTCACAATCGAACAATGTAATTATTTTCTCTTTGGCTACTCTTTTTATTTTGCAAATACCGCAATAATTTAATTAACTTTGACCAAATGAATAAATACTCTTTTTATATATACAAACATCTTTATACCGCACTATTATAATATTTCTATACAATACATTTATTACTTTCCCCGGACCCCTGTCCAAGGGATCATAAAAATTTTCGAATTGCCAATTTTAACGGATATATTTTGAGGTCCTCTGAGTCCATTCCATCGAGTTTTGAAAAATGTCTGTGTGTGTCAGTGCGTGTGTGTTTCTACGATAGTGTAAAAACGGATAAACTGATTGAATCCAAATATAGTATATAAGCTTTTTATATCAATTATGAAAACTGAAAAGCTTTTGATTAGAAATTTGAAACTTATGATTTTTTTCGATACGTCATTTTTATTCAAAAATATTTAAATATTTCTAAAATCATTAGATTTGGGCATAATAACATATTATGAAAGTTAACTTTATTGTATAAAATAAATATGAATAAAATATTAAAAATCAACAAAGATTAGATTGAATAACTTTAAATTCTCGACTAATTTCGGGTTATTAGCCCATTTTCAAGAGAATTTTTTTTAAGTTAACTTTATTTTTGATGTAGAATCTGAAAAAAAAACATATGGGATATTCCATTATAAAAAATATAATTATGACACACCATGCTTTTATTGGACACTCTGTATATGGTACAATGTAATATATTTATGGTTAATTAATGGTTAAATGGCTATCAATCGTAGATTTTTCAGTCATCCTTTTTTCTATTATTAAACATTTTTTATTCAAATTTGTATATATATTGTTATAATAATGTATATAATGATGTTTCGTAATTTTAATACGAATACGAATAATGATGTTTAGTAATTTTAATACGAAACATCATTTCCTCAAGGGATACCTTATTTACAATTCAACCCAGCATTATACCATTCTGTTTGCAACACAACAAATTACGAAACTTCCGGCTCGAAAATTTTGAATTTCGCGCGGGGATAAATTCTTCGCTAAACTCAGCGCTGAAATAAGGAATTACACCTGGAATGAGTCCTGCAGGACGGTGATCTTCATCGACTCGACACACATTTCCCCGGTTGGCAAAAACAGACAATTGGATTCTCGTCCTCGATTTCGAGGATAATGCTTCGCCAAGCAGGAAAATATTGAAAGG
Source organism: Philonthus spinipes (assembly GCA_963082785.1). Lineage (NCBI taxonomy): Eukaryota > Metazoa > Arthropoda > Insecta > Coleoptera > Staphylinidae > Philonthus > Philonthus spinipes. Next base: position 5,070,992 of record OY720300.1, read on the forward strand.
AAATACATTCCGACGTTATTTTGTTATAGTGGAACATTTTCGCTTAAATAAAAATATTGGAAATGAAATAAGAGGGAAGGCATGAACATGCTTTTACAATTTTATTATTGTCTGTGTTGTGTCAGGCATTTCTAATATTTTCTTCTGATATTTAAGATATTTTGAGTAGAACAGAAAAACTTATAATAATAATTGTTAAATCTTGACAACAGGTTGGCTGATAATTAAAATATGTTTATGATAATAATAGCTTTTATTGTTCAATATGTTAACCTTATTTAATAAAATGCTCAATCTAGCGTATGGATAACTGGTGATGGGCATTTCGATTGTCCACTAAATAAAATTATATAATCTAGTATTGTGGTGGTTATTTATTTGTTCCATATGTTTAAATCAATTTAAAAAAAATTAAACTCAATCACGTTTTACTAACGTTTATTTTTAGTAAATTTTCCCTCGCTACAAAGAAATTGTTTCAATCGGTGAAATAGAAGATGTCACGCTCGGAACTGACTGCCTTCCGCCAATAAACACTACCTATGGGATTCCAACGAAATCCTGGAATACGGAAAATAAGGGAAAACCCGATCAGGGAATAAACCACCCACCTTTTCTCTTCCACGTTTTTCCCCCTTCTTTATTTACCCCGGGTGGTAGTTAACCGGGGCCCGGTGCAATTTGATAAATTATCCAGAGGAGGTGATTAATACTAGCCGGAGAATTGTAATTAGAAAACTTCCTCATGGTTTTATAGGATTAATTCCTGAAATGCCTTCAATATTCAGTTAGATCGAATGTTTCAATGATAAAATAACTTCGCTCTTTCAGTATTATTCCTGAAATGCCAATATTCAGTTAAATCATTTTTTTATGATAAAATAACTTCGACTAACTGTTTCGATATTATTCTTTTTTGTACAATGTTTTAATGATCAAATAACTAAACTTACTAAATTGTTGCATTATACAATTATTTGTTATGCAACAGGAATTTTTTATTGTGTAATTCAATGTTTGACGAGATATTTGCCTAAGAAGTAGATGTTTCTGTAAATGTTTGTCTTTTTCAAAGTACTTACGTAACGTAAGTCAAAATGTCCCAGACGTAAATGTGGAAATAATTAATTAATTATTCAATTGATTAAATTAATTATTTCCGAATTTCTTTTATTTGATTGTTTATTATTGCGGCTTCTACTAATCGTAATTCACAATAATTAAACACATTTACTTTGTTTCTTTGTAACTGATTCTGTTTGCTGGTGACTATAATTTTGACATTAACTAACAGTTAATGTCGTCGAAACTATAGTCACTGCTGTATTCTTATTTAACACATTTATTGTATGATTGAAAGGGGAGATGGATATAAATCAATGGGCGCGTTCAGGAAACTGTAGCGCTACAGCGCTTTAAAAAGCGGTGTCGCCGAACAGTACCGCTTTATGTGTGGCGCTGCAGCGCTTTATCAAGCGGTAAAGCATATATTTTTTCGCTGGATCGCTTTTCAAGCCATGCAGCTGTAAACAAAACCGCCATAGTTTTATTTAGCATAGACAACTACAATTTGTCCGTTCAGGGAATATCAACCGCTTTGCGCTGCAGCGCTACATATCTAAAATTTCCCTGAACGCTATTCCTGGCTATTCCTGTAAGGAAAATGTTAAGTGTTACGTGTACGTCATATATTTTATCATCACTGTTTAAACAGCTTTTGTAATAGATGATAGATTTTGAACAGGATGTGAAGATAATTATTAATATACACGTTAAACTTAAAATTTTCTGTACGGAATAGCTTGGAATGGCTTCTAATAACTAAAATTGTATTCCTTTCACTACACTAGATGGATTCACACTGTTCTCTGCATTCCACAAATGCAGAAATGGATATATGTTAAAAAAACATTTGACGCCTCAAAAAAAATGAAATAAATTGCCCTAAAAGAACCAAACACTAGTCACTAATAAAAATTTTCAGTTACACGAACAAAGCAAAAATGTTTTATTTTTGTCTTTTTATTTCATTTAAAATAACTGTTTCGATATTACTAGTTTGAAAAGACACAATTAAAAATAAACGTGTATACAACGCAATCAAAATACCAGCAATTTTTATCAGCTGTTGAATACGATTACAACGCTGGTGGTTTAGTGACCAATACAAAATTAAAACGGATATTGCGCTACAACAACCCTTTTATCCACTAAACCTCAATTGCCATCTGTTTTTAATTTTCCTCGTATAATTTTTACGACTTTTTCCTAATGGAAATACTCTTCCCTCTTTTTTTTCTCTCTTCTTTGAATATTTCAATTAGAACTGTAATAATAATAATCCTTGTCATAACATCAGGGGGAATTAGAGTGATCATGAAGATTTACAAGGAAATGCTGCTCATTGCCTACAGTTAATGATAACGGTTGAGATCCGATCTAAAGCAATAACCTTAGAGCGGAATTGCCAGGGTAGTTACAGTTTGTAATGTACTTCCAGATATAGGTGGTATGTCACGGTTTAATTGGATCGTAGATATACATTTTGTGAACGTGTTGTAGGAAAGTATATTTAATTCTTTTAAAACTTATAATTAATAATATTTAAACATTGGTAGCTCATATTTTTAATTAACGTCTCACGTAAACCGCCGTGAAATATTTTTGAACTAATTATGGTAATTATTTTTTTGAAAATCCTTAATATTCTTCATCTGAAAAAGCTATAGCGTAGCGAAACAATTGCAGTGAAATAAATAAAAAATAATTGAAAAAGACAGAGGGGCGGAATCAATACTATTTGCATTTAAATTATATTAAATGTAATATGTAATATTTTGAATACAGAAATAAAAAGTATGTTTAAAATCAGAAATAGTGTTTATTTAAAAATGTGTATTTAATTATATGAATTTCAAAGTATTATTTTAATTAAATTAAAAAGCTGCAAATGTATGCACGCGCGTAATAGAATCCCGCATACGAAAACACGAAAAGCCACCTGCAATTTTAAAACATTCATATCAGCAGTTTACTGCAAGCATCCAATTTGTTACATTCAACTTTTACAGCATTTTTACCTCGATCCCGCCAGATAACTGATGCAGGCTCAAGCTCCTTTGCTCTGCGGTGCCACGGGATATATTTAGGACCCCCGTCGTATACAATCATGTCCTTTAAAGGCTTAAAGTGTCCCCGGCTCGGGCACCAAGAATTACTATCGGTATTTACTTATCTCCAGATCTTATCGCACTGAAAGCTCATCTAAAGTCTGACGTCTAGACAAAGGAAACTCGGTGTGTGTGTATCGAACTGTGAGTTTAGAAACTTAATGCAATGGGGTTTGAGTTTACAACAAAGATGTGTAACTATATATAAAAAATAAATTTCTAACTAGAAAACATCTTTATTTCTATTTAATAAATAAAATATATGACTTATAATTATTATAATTTACAATAATTAAATTAGTAGAAAATTGGCCACCAACCAGTGGGGTTTCAGTCTAATTTTATTTTAATTCATATAAAAAATATAATGGTAACTTGACACAAAAAATATATATCTTACATTTATTTTTTTTATATAAAAAAAAATGATGTTGATAATAAAAGTAACCACACGCTATAGGTTATTCTAACAAATTGAAGAATTTAATTAGATAAATAATAACACATATACATGATGAAACTACTACAATTTATGCCATATTATTTCTTTTTTCTTATTTTTTTTTTCAATTTTTTGTCATAGGTTGGGCAATTATCTTGCAGTTAATGATGAACATTTTGAAAACCATTTTATTAATAATTTAATTTATTTTTTATCGAAAATAACATATTTAACATTTTTTATTTAGAATATTTTTTTCACCCAATACTCGAAAGGGTATAAGGGTTATATGATTATATATATATATATATATATATATCTATATATATATATATATATATATTTATTTATATTTACAAAATTGATATATACGAGATGCATTCTACCATATTATCAAGAACTCTTCTCCTCTAGAGTGCTTTACATTTGTTTATTAAAAAATGATATGGACAATAAAAGTGAGCACATGCTATAGGTTTTTATTCTAATAAATTAAAGAATGTTATTTGTTAAATAATGACACATGTAACGTTTGATTTGTTTTTATTCACCGATGCCAACAAAATGTAAAATAATAATAAGAAAAAATCAAAGCACTCAAGAGGAGAAAAGTTCTCGTTTTCTCGTTCATATGGTATAATCCATTCATTATGGGCATCCTGTATGTATATATATATATATATATATATATATATATATATATTTAATAATAAAATTAATATATTATTATTCCACACAAGTAACAGAATTATTTACATTCTATGATTTTCTTATTATACATAAAACATTATTATTTTGTGCTGGAAGTGGCCATCGACTAATATATATTTAATTTTGTTTTAAATTACAAAAAAAATATATTAATTTTTTCTATATGTGTAAATGGCTCCCGAAAACAACTGTTGTCACATAATTTTATATTATAAACACTTATGCAAATAATCGCGTTCAACTTTGTGGAAGCGAGTCGCCTCCGCAATTATACAACTGAAACCTGAAACGAGAAAAAAAATATGGCGGAAGTGCCGGGACGAGTCTTGCAAATGTGCGCTGATTTATACATGCGAACATTCTAAAAACGAACAAGAACTTATGCAAATGCCGCCCGGCACATTTGCGCAATTAATTTTCAAGTCTGGTATTTTGTTTTCGGCGATAAGTAATTAATCTCCGTTTTTATATAAAAATTAATATAAAAAAAGCCTTGCCACTCGAACGTGCTCGTGATACATGAAAAATCTGTACGATATATCGCGCATTGTGTGGTTTTGCTCGATGTTATCAATCACGTTGTCATAAATTCTTGCACATAATATTCGATAAATCAATGAAGGGGAGAATAGAATGGGTTTAAAATAAAAACATAAAAAATAATGATAAAGGGGCTACATTGATAGATATGCAATACATACAAAAGTAAACCATTTAGTTACCATCTAATTAATCTCTATTGCTTCTAAAATGTTTAATTGTGGGGAAATTGACTCTTTTAGAATTTTTAAAGAAAATTGTGAAAATAAAAAAAATAATGAGGCTTTTATTTGATAAAACTCACTTCATACTTCTTAAATAACTTTCTCACAAAACTATAGGTGAAATATATTGAACTCTTAATAATTAAGGATTTTAAAAAGCCATTTAGAATAATTTGCGCTCATATTGTTTGTATTTTTGCGTCTACTGTCTTTTTTATTATTGTTTAGTGTTAATTTTTATTTTGCAATGTTTCATATCTTGTAATCAATCTGTAACTGGACTCGTCCGTTGATTGAAATAAATAAATAAATAAATTTAGTTTCAATTTCAGAATTTAAATAATCATAATTTAAAATATAAAGGAAACCCAAAATATTAAATGAATAAATTAAAAAAAAAGAATAAATAAATAAATTAAATAATCTAATAATCAGATTACATTTAAATTGAAAATGTAACCTGATTATTTAATCTTTTTGGTTTCCTTTGTAATTTCGTTCTTGATAATGCTGCAAAAGGTAAACAAAACTGGTTAAGTAAATGAAACAAAATTGAGAATCAAATCAAATGTAATTAACCAAACCTTAAACACTGGTTTCACATTTTTTTTTTAAATCGTAATTAGCAACCCAAATTATTTGATGATGTAAAAATATAAAAAACCCAATTCGATTTGTTTTCGATTAATTTTCACATATAAAGTTACGACACTTCTTTGATATCCTTAGACGCAAGTTTGATGGTGTGTCATGAGGTTTGCTTTTACAAAGGGGGCACCGAAGTACAAACTTAAGTGAAACTATGTACGTTTAAAGAAAGTGCCGGATGTTGTAGAAATTTGCCAAAGGCCGTTTATAGTTTAACGGCCAGGGTGCTGACAGTTGATTGTTATGTGCTTGCGTTAATGTTACAGAGTGAAATTAATGTATTAAAATCATTAACTGGATATCATGACATGCACAGAACATAGACTGAATATTTAATTTCATTATACATAACCCTGTGAAATGTTTTATTTATTTTTGTTATAAATTTGCTGCTCTTTTTCCTATTTGTATGAGCTCATTGAGTCCTGAAAAAGGGCCAGTAAGTTTCTTAAAAAAAAACATAGCTCGGGCTTATCCTTTAAAGTACATTGAAAAACTAAATAATTCAAAAAATTTGGAGAAAACAGAGGAAAAACCAGCCACACATTTTGAGTCCGACCGTATGAAACAAATATAAATAATCAAGGAGGGAATCTGCAGGGAATATCAAATTGAAAGCCATGACTCGATTTACAATTCAAACATTCCTAATATCACAAAAGCTGTCATATCAAAATCACGTTTATAAAAACACTTTATAATTTTATCCAAAGAAGCGGAAATCCGGTACGAAGGACCAAAATATTTCACTAGTTTTCTTCGAGAAAGAGTATATAAAAAAGTCAAAAAATAATTGAACACAACAGAATGACATTTTTTTTTAAATAGAAAGCTAAATGTGGAAATAATTTATTAAATATTTTCAAATCATTTTTATTTAAGACATTTTTTTATATGACTTGAAATTCAATCAATTGATTTTTAGGCAGTATAATTTTCAAAGTAGTCAAATATGTTGTTATACAACATTAAATGTCCATTATTGGACATTTGTTAAAGTACTTATGCAACATAAGTTATTATTAAGCCTATTCTCTAAGGAAAATGTTAAGTTTAGCGTGTACATTATTTTTTTATCTTCACAGTCTAAGCAGTTTATGTAATAAATATTTAATAACTAACGTACACGTTAAATTTAACATTTACCGTACGGAATAACCCTGAATGTCACAGTGGCTAAAGGGAAAATAATTCATTAATTATTTTCAAATTCTTTTTATTTACTTTTTCTCATAATATTTCATACAGTGAGAAAGTTATTCAAGAAATTTTAATTTTATGTTGAATCAACTGTCTTTTGATATTATAACTTTTAAGTATTTTATAACACCATTGTATTTTGCTTTATATTGTGTTTTTTGGTCATTATCAAAATCACGAACATTAAACAGTACTTCTCTTCCTGTTCCCGTTTTAAAAGTTTCCATCTCACTAATGATGTCAGTGCGGGGCGGCCGGGCTTCGACCCTTCGGAAATATTACTTTTTCAATGAGCCTTTTGAACTCTCGGCCCCCATAAATCACCGGGGCTTTCATGATTTTTTAAATAATAACCAAATGAAATCAACTGCCCTCTCCCACTTTTGTGCGCGCCATTCACACGTAGGGCGCAGGCAAAATTTCACCCCTTTGTATTGTTTATTAAAATGATATAAAAGTGTGATGGTTGTCTGAGTTTTATTTGAAAGGATTGCCGTGAAGTGTAAAAAAAATGTCCTAAATATTCGGATATTTAAAATTGTAAGGCTCATATTTGCAAATATAAACAATTTTGTTTATGAAATAACAACTTGTAGATATTTTTATTATTTATTATATAATCAGGGCTATTCCGTAAGAAAAATATTTAATTTAACTTATACTTTATCAATTGATTTTTTAAATTAAATAAATATGAATAAATTATTCAAAATCAACCAATGAAACAAATAAAACTAAATTTTCTTGAAAATGGGCTAATAACTCGAAAATAGTCGAGAATTTAAAGTTATTCAGTCAAATCTGTGTTTTATTTGTTTTATTATAATATATTATATTTATTTACGGTATCTCCTTTTTATTGGTTGATTTTTAATAATCTATTTATATTAATTTTATACAATATGAACTACCAATGTTTAAATATTAAAACTACTAATTTATTTTTTGATTGTCTTTGTTTGTATAACTTTGAATAATTTTACGCAAATTGTTTCGAAACTATGCATAAGTAAGTAGTGAGTAGAATAAAATTGTCTAACGATAGAGAATTAGCATATCTCATTATCCGGTTGAAAGGATTGTACATACCATATTAAGAGGCATGAAAGTACGAATATAGTGTTCTGTGCTTTAAATGAATATTCCAAGGTGTGTTAAAACGTAATTCTCCCACTAATTCACTACTGTTCATAAAATGGTTGACCAGTCTGTAAATAAATGACAAGTCTGGGAAAATTCTTCTATCTGATATAATCTTTCTTTCTATCTGACTAATATTTCCAACTAACGGGGAGTTTCAATTCAGAGTAAGTGTAACATAAGTTATTTGAATATCAGCCATTGTGCAGTATTTCAGTGGTTTAAAAATCAGCCATTCTGAGATACTGCAAAAGGGCTGAAATTCACTTACTAACCAAAATTTAATCGAAACTCCCCAATAGTTGGCAATATTAATTTACATCCACTTTTGAAAATTTTTACAGTGCAACTAATTTTCCATATAATAGAAAAAATCGCGGTCCTTTTTTGAAACATAAATGGTTCGGGTCATATTCTTGAGCTACTTCAACCAGCTTCGATTTGTGTGTTTAATGTCTTTCGAAACAATATATGTATATATTAAATAAAAATGATTTGAAGATAATTAATAAATTATTTTCACATTTAGCTCTGTGACTTTTGACTTACGTTACGTAATTTGACTCACAATCTAAATATATGTTATATATCAAATACAAAACTCACTTATATTGCAATGATAACGTGTACATTAACTTCAACATTTCTTGCCCCAAATAAAATGAGTTTTTATTGCCAATACCAAAATAATCACAATTCAAAAAATCTGAAGCTTTCTCGATAATAAAAATACGGCCATACAATTGCACAATAAATTTTCTGTGGAACATCATTGGAGCATAACCTGATACATCATTATTGATGTCAAAATTGATGGTGGATCAATTATTAAAGAGGACATTGAAGAAATAAATAAAATGAAAAATAAATAATACAAAATAGAATTCTAGTGGATGTTAAAATTTCCTGGACGGCTTGACTATATCCAAACTTGTTTTGTGTATTTATGGTAATTGGAATTTAGGTAGGAATGGGAGGGTAACAAAATTAATAACTAACTAACCATCTTTATTCAAATGTGTATATGTATGTACAATAATATACAAAAATTAGAATTATATTCTGTAGATGAATCGGCTATCGACCGGAGGTCTTTCAGCCCAAAATTAATATTTAATTAAAATTTTAAAAAATGTAAAGCACTCTCGAGAATAAAAATTCAGCCACACATATTTGCACAATATTTTTTCTGAGGAATAATATTGGAGCAATAACCTGATACATCATTACTGATGTCAAAATTGATAGTGGATCAATTATCAAAGAGGACACAGGAAATTGGCATGCCAATCATGAATGCATATATCACTCGAGCGTCGAATTAATTTAACGTAGGTTATTGATTACGATGGACGACTAGTAATGTTCATTCCACTTTTATAAAACGCAATGCGCGCAACACTAATTATAATTTAACTATATTCACATTTCTAGCAAATTTAAGTAATTCGGGTGGGCGAGAGGGACTTTATTTAAATTTAATTAAAATGTAGAGCAGGCCTTCCAAATTTATTTGGGGAGTTTTCTTCTGCACCAAATTTCCTTGCTTAATTCTGGCCGAAATTATTCATACAGCGTTCCGCACCAGATGCGATTTTTTCTAATTTACAGAAACAGGTGGTTCGGAAATGGATCCTTGTATAATTTTTATAAACTTACTGGAAAACATCACTACACTATTTTAAATAGAATTGTGGGAAATATTCAGAGCTTTCTGTAGATCCAATACTAAGTTTAATATGCACGTTATTTTTTATTGTTATAATTTTAGCAAGTTTTATGATTTATCAGTGTATTAAGATTGTGCGGCTAAACAATAACGTTAAATTTAACATTTCACATATAGAATAGTCTCGATTATATTCATTTCAACACACATAATATGAAATTTAGATTAATAATTTGAAATTCAGAAAAGGTTAATTGAATTTTAAGGTTACACACATAATAATTACATCAGAATAGAACAAGTGACTAGTTATTAACATTATTAAATTTACTTTATTTTTCTGATAAGTGTAAAAATCGTATACAAAAAAAAAACGAGATAAAACAGTAAAGATGTAATGCTTCTTCTTTTCTTTCTAAGATGAATAAAACGTGCGTATGTGTTGCTGGATTAAATCACATATAAGGGGGGTTGCATTACTTTTCAGCTCTAGTAGATATTAATTCTCATGTCTTATTCAATCATTTTTTCATTACAATATGAAAATATTAATTCAGGTCAAACGGGGGTAATAAGGTTAGGGCATAAGACGGAAATTTCCGCGTCTGTCATTAAATTCTTTATGATTTAATCATGCTTAAAAAGTTATTAGGAATCCTCGTAATGGCCGCCTGATGAGGTCGAAGCCCTCGATGGATATCTGTGGTGCTTCACTTTATTAAATCCATTTCGACTCCGGCATTGAATTAAATTTAATTGTGTTTTTACGAAGGAAGCGTGAACCGCAGACGCTAGAAATTCATTTACGATGTATATTGCGGTAATTATTTTGTATTTTGTCGTAATTTGTGATTGGTAATTTGCCTTTTTTTATACATATGTTTTGTAATCTTTTTAGAGCGTCACACTTTTCTTATAAAATTTTTAATATGTAATTATAATTGTAATTTGGAAATGGAGATTCCGTTAATAAAGTAAATTGAAATTGAAATTAATAATAAAAACAGCAAAACAGATTTTAATAATTATAAATTTGTCCTGAGTATTAATATTAACCCTACACTCTTATGGGTATAAAGATTTTTTTATAATATATATATATATATATTAATATTGCTTAAAATTGATTATTTAAGTTTGCGTTAAATTAATTTGAGAAAAAACCAAAGTGTTCCACACCAAAGTATTTTAACAAGGTGTACCAAGTATTAACTGAAAAAGCTATTTATTAATTATTTTCAAATTATTTTTATTTAATTTATTTAAATAACTGTAACCAAGTGAATGAATACTCTTTTCTATCTATCATAAACCTTTATTTGGCATAGACTTGTACAAGTTATTATTTTATGTACAGGAAACATAACTCTTTTCTATGTAATCTATGGAAGATATATAAAAAAAGTAATTTAGTGCTCCTTTATCTTAATAATTGCTTACATTTCAGTTGAAGTGTTTATGGAATAATTTGGGTAAAGGGTCGGAATCACCAATGTATTTCCTCTGGATTACAGGATTCTAAGTAATCACGATAAATTATGTCCCATTACTGATCCGGGATCCGTTTGGTTAATTCCGGTGAAAAGAGTGAATTTCAGTGCAGAATTATCCCGTACCTATTTCGCTATTTCCATTCAAATTAATACAAAGCTTTACCCTGCCTAACTGCCTAAATAAAACGTTTTAATTATTCATACAACCCACATACACACACATTACCCGAAATGCTCTTCCGAGATGCGATAGCAGCAACAGTCAACAGTGCTCGCAATAAAATTTAAAATGGAATTAATGAAACATTGTTATGATTCTAATACGTATAGAATTTTAAAAAAATGAATTTACTGTGGAAAGAGTATTTATTTTATTTGGTCAATATTATTTAAAATAAATAAAACGGAATTTGAAAAATTTACAACAATTTTATATTTAAACACACTTTCATATGAAGTACGCACCCATTAAGAATTAGACTACAATTTTAAATAAAAAGTAAAATAATGTTTTATTATCAACTAAAAACGATGAAAGTTTAATTGAAAATTGATATTTTTTATATATTAAATTAAATAAAAAGAAATTTGAAAATAATTATTGCACAATTAAATGATTAATTATTTTCTCTTTAGTTTTCAATGGATGTTTGGCTTGTTTTAAGCTCTTACGTAATGTAAGTCAAAAGTTTAACATTTTTTTTTTTTTTCAAAAAAAAGTAATGGTTTGCATCCCCACGCATATTAAAAGTTAGAGATAACAATGGTACAGGAAACATAACAGTTGAGTTTTTTTCGGCGGAAACTTTCGTCGTTTCTTATTTCATGATAAAACATTATTATACCGAAGTTTTAATATTGTAGTTTGAATTTTAGTAGGTGGTGGATTTCATATGAAAGTGAGTGTATATTGTAGAGACAGAGAATAAGAAGACCATATCCATGTATTTAGTGGGAAACGCGCGCAGCGCCATTCAGTGCTCAAGTGGAAAACTATTTCCACCACCCCCCGGTTTGTATATACAAATTTCTTTATTGATACAAATATATTTTTAAACGTTGAGTTTATACACTAAAATGAAAGTTTGTCTGTTATGGACTATCGACTGGAGATCTTTCTGCCCTAAATAATTAATGATTTTTCTCTTTTGCAACTTTTGACTTACATAACGTAAGGACTTAAAAGGAGGACAAACATCCATTGAAAGCTAAAAAGAAATTAATTAATAATTTAAATGTTGTGCAATAATTATTTTCAAACTTCTTTTTATTTGATTAATAATAATAATAACTTTTTTCCTTCCAGTACATAAATTTTACATTTATATAATAAGTAACAATAATTATTTAGTTCTCTGTGCAGACAAGGAAAACAAGATACGATATAATTTAATATATAAAAAATATCTTCAAATTTCTACGAGCCTTAACAATTATATATTGAGATAAAATTATTCAGGTATTTAATAGTTTATTTATTTTTTGTAAAATTAACAACAATTGCGGTAAATCAGCAACACAAAGAACAAAATCCTTTTCTATCATTTCGAATTAACAAGGAGAACATTTGAAAAGATCGAAATAATTAGTAATAATGATGTTTTTTTAGAGATTGTATTTAATATAATTATCCATTTTATTTGATTCTTCTTTATTTATTTATTTGTATTTTTCCTCATATTCTGTCTTCAAATTTTTGTTTTCTATTTGGGTCATCCTAGGGCAAATAAAGATATTATATATATGCAATCATCTTTATTGAGGTTTTTTATATATACATTGTTAAATACAATATAGTTTATTATATTATTTCTAAAATGGCTATCGACCATCGGTCTTTCAGCCATAAAGATATTATTATTTTAAAAAATGTTCATTAAGTGATCAATGAGAACCGAATTAAAATTTTATTTGAACTGTTTTTATTTGTTATTTTAATTGTAACTTGTAATTCAATCTTTAATCCACATTTATGAATCCACTAGCTACCGTATTCCCTTCACAAATTTAATTTTAAATTTTTTTAAATAAAATTTCACGAGGTCAAATTGTTTACAGTAAATATTTTTCAAGAGCACAACTTTTAAGTATCCCGAAGAAATTAATAATTTCAAATTCGCCCGAACTTTATTAATTAAACCGAAAACTTTCCATTTTCTGCTAAAACTAACGCAATCCTCACAATAACTCCTGACTGTACAGTGTGCCAATTGCGCCCCGGAAAATTATTTGATTAAATGGAAACGTTGCAGTTCTGGCCGTACTGCATTAAATATCCTGCCGCTAAGAGAGCTTTAAGGAAGCGGCCACGTCCTCCTCCGCTTCCTCCTCTTGGGGAAAATTGGATTTTCTCTCCTCGATTTTCCGGCTTTCCACCGAACGTACCGCATGTTTTTATCGATACCACCGTACATTTAATTAATTCGCCGTCCTACAAAGTCAATAACGGGCTTGGTTGTTTTTCCACAACTAGATTACGTCAAATACAAACTTTAATGTACATGAGTATATCTTACATATACACTGTATTTTTTTTTAGTTAGCCATATAGTATAGTCTATTCGCGATAATTATATACACACATCTTTATTCAGACTATACATATATTATAAAAGAATGTATTATGTAAAGTATTTAATTGTGGTAAAGAAAAAGTTTTTAGTGGAACAAATCAAGTGTTCAATTTAGATATTACCTACGTAATTATATCTAAATTGAACACTTGGTTTGTTTCACTAAAAACTTTTTCTTTGTCACTATTAAATACTACGCTCATTCTTATTCCATAATAAATTGTATAATAAGATAAATTCTTCACACCGTTATTTTTTACATAGAATTCATGCTAGATCAGCCAATCGTATCCTTTGATTTTCAGAATTCGTGCTAATATAAACCAATCACATTGCATTGAAAATAAGCAATCCATATTATCCCAATAAGACGCCATTTGAAACATAAAACATCACCGATTTATATCTAGTTTTAAATTTATTTATTGTTGTTTGGGGATAGAATTACGTAAAGTTTTTCAATATATAATAAAATTTTACTAAATAGTGAAGTAAATGTGTAAAATATAAACTAAATAATTAAATATAATATTGTTAAATTAATCATTAGAACCTTTCAACTAGAGCGATTTCAACTGTTTTCATTCATCAAAAGTGTCTAACATATTTGTTTCGTTAATATTTAAACCCGCCTTCGAATCAATATTCACATTCATCTGCATCAAGAGATAGCGGTAAATATTTAAAACAACTATACAGTTGCGCCCCTGGGCAATTTAATGAAGATCTAATTCCGAGATGTCCCCCAGTTCCTCATAATTGAATACATTATTCATAACGAGATATTGCGCTCTGGACCCTTGCAAATTGTGTTAGTGTGTGAGGAATGTATGTAGCGTTGATGGTTTTGTTTGTTGTTAGGATTAAGGATTAGAGGACGTACCATGTCATAATAACATGTGTACGATTTTTATCAATATAAAAAAAACAGAGAAAATATTAAATGGAATTTTTTATTGATTAAAGCCCAATTTTACAAACCTCAAGTAACGTTACTCTTATTTTTTTTTTTCATTCATTTGGCAGCACTGTCTCATTGATAATCAAATGAAAAGAATCATAGACATTAACTTTTATTCCGCGAATACGTTACTTACTTTGTGGATTGTAAAATTGGGCCTAAAACAAATATTTCGAAAATAATTTAAATATTTTCGTTAACAACAATAATTTATTTTTTATATTTCACATGGGAAAGTAAAAATAATTATTGCCCGCTCTATTCATGCAGCAAATGTAATTGTGCATTTTTTAACCCTTTAAAATTCATACAACGCGTGGATTTTACCAGCGTGTGTATTCACTTTCAGCGTAAAAAAAAGCGTAAATGCACGCTGTTATTCTGAACGGAGAACCGGCTCTGAATTTAGATTGCGTGATTTGATGAAATCAACTTTACACAATTCACAAGCGTGAAATTAATGAGAATTGGAGGTATTTAGTGAGGTGATTTATACGCACCAGGCAAATATTTATTCAGAACACATTCAATTGTGTAGATCGCAATCTGTTTGTGTGTTTATGTGTATTTTGATAATAAAAAAATTGTTATCACTATTATTATGATTATTTTATCACTACCTGGGAAATTAAATATTGAAATTTTATTTAAAAATTAATTTATTACATGCATTGAATATTCAATTGATTAAAATTTATATTAATTTTATGTAAAATTTTATTACAATTTTTGTTCTGATGTGGCATAGGAAAATCCATTTACGCATCCGTAAATGGCTTTTGCATGGCTTTGGAATATATCTAGCCAAAATAAATTTTATTTTATAAATTATTCAATATTTAAAAATAGCGAAATCACTAATGCCCGTTTACACCGTCTTGTTTAAGTACTCCTTAGTGCTAAGTAAAACATAGAAATGTGATGTTTTAATTGAAGTGTAGTTATATTTTGTATTTGAATGTGATGTTCATTTTAAGCAGGGACATTTTTATTAACACACAACTGCTTATCATGCATACCAAAACCTCATTTTTTAATTACTTTATAATTGTTAAGCATAAAGAAGATATCACAACATGAATTTTTTACAATATGTTGAATAAAGTTGTTGAAATATAAGTAATCCTTAATTCATGACATTTGGTTTGCATCGTGCGAATACGAATAAGGAGACCTTAGACTCCTTAAATTTAAGTCGCCGATGTTGGCGGCTTAAATTCACTAAGGATTCCTTATCGATGACGTATGACTGATTCTTACCTATACATTAAAAATTTATAGATAACGATTAATGTAGAGAAAGCGAACCAATAATGATATAAAGAAAATTGTGAAATTTATACATTCTTAAATAAATATATTGTTAAAATTTCTTTTGATTACTATAATATTTATAACGATAATAATTACTCCAAATTATTGTGATTTTCTAAAATTAATAATAATATATTAATTTTAATTATGATTTCAAGGTTAGAAATTGGGAATAATACGCTTTTGTAAACGACATGAAGTTAGGCACTGACATTCAACCAGATTTTCCCCCAACTAAGGAGGCCTTAACTAAGTGGAGATTTTATATGAGCGGTGCAATTCTTTAACCTTTAAGGAATCCTTAACTAAGGAGGCCTTAAAGTAAAATCGCTGCAAACAGGCATATCTCTTTTTTTTTTTTCATTCACTAAAACAAATATTTCTAATAAAATTTAAATATTTTCATTGACAACAATATTTTTATTACAATGAAATTAAACAAGGAAAATTTCTGGCAATGATCAATAAAATTCGATCAATCGCTTTTTTTGTTTCATTTTATTTAATATTTTTATATTTTTTTATCACATGGGAAAGTAATAAAATTCGATCAATCCCTTTTTTTGTTTCATTTTATTTAATATTTTTATCTTTTTTATTACATGAGAAAGTAATAATAATTATTGTCGGCTCTATTAGTGCAGCTACATGCATTTACGCGTCCGTAAATGGATTTTTCCCTGTGTCGGACTCCCTCCTGTCTAAAACTGGAGGACTACCGACTAAAAACTCAACCGGCGTCGATTGCTATTATCATTGGCCGGTGTACAAATTTTATTTTAAAATGTTGTTTTGATCACAACCCAATATTACAATTCACAAGCGTGAATTAAGGAGAATTGGAGATATTTAGTGAGGTAATGTATACGCACGAGACAAATATTTATTCAGAATATATTCAATTGTGTAATTGGCAGACTGGATTTTGTCTCTGTGTGTGTATATATTTTGATAATACAAATTGATTATTTTATCTCTACCTGGAAAAGCATCATCATGCTTTGTAATTTTATTTCAAAATAATATAATACATACACTGAATTTTAATTAATTAAAATTCATATTCATTTTATTTGAAATGTTATTATTCATTTTTATATACAATATATTTTAATACAATATATATATATATATATAGATAATCTAAAATCCCCATCTACCATAATGGTGGTGTAGGGGTTTAATACAAAATAAATAATACAAATTACAAAACCAAAATAAAGCTTATATCTCTTAATTAGTTATTTACGACCAGTGATCTTTCCTTCTAAATTAATTTATTGTTAAATATTATTATAAATAATATGTATATGACAATTTATTTACCCGGCGCATTCAACAAAGTATCTTATTACATATGCACACGAAAGACTCTGAGTCTGTGATGGTTCGCAATAAAATTTTAAATGGGATTAACGAAATAAAAATAATTATTGCTGGCTCTATTCATTCAGTATTGATATGTTATGGATTAGGGATTATAGAAAGTACCATGTTATATCTTTATGATTTTTATAAATATAAAAAATATATATAATATAAAAAATGGTAAATGGTCCATCATGGTACTTTCCCCGGTGAATTCGATCAAATGAGTTTTTGCATAAACATTTAATAGTAAATGAAAAGTTATTTAAATGAATTGGAAAATTTTTACGATCACAATACTTTCCCGAGTACTTCTGCGAGAAACGAGAACTATTAGAGCCTTACTCAGGTTGACGCTGAGACTTTCCGTGGAAAACCAGTTACAAGTAGAGTCCAGCGCTTCCTACATTTTTTTTTTAGATATCCTGGTCATCGTTGCCTCTGACCAATAAGACAATATCGTCAGCGTATGCCTGCACTTCAACATCCAGGGAATCAATTATCAATCAATCCACTAACAGTGGCCACAGAAGGGGCGCTAGAACTCCACATTGGACATCCCCTAGTAGATTTTAGTTGAAGCAAATCACCAGAGAGGGTCATTCTTCTTAGAATTCAGCATAGTTCTAATCCACCCAGACAGGGTTGACGAGAGCCCTCTGCTGGTGGCAGCTCCGTTAGTACAGCATTAAAAGTGCCCACAATGTCCAGGAATGTCAATGTTGCCATTCCCTTATATCCAAGAGTATCGGCAATCTTCCCAGCGAGGTTATTCATTGCCAATTCCGTTGATTTCCCCTTTTGTTAAGGGATAATCATCAGAGTTGTGAAACATTAATATAATAAGATACGTTAAATTTATTATAAAATTTACATAACTATGACTAAGTGAATAAAATAATCATTTCTACTATTCATGTCACAATGAAATTTTAAATTGACAATAACGAAATAATAGTAGAAAAGAGTATTTTATTCACTTGGTCATAGTTATATAAATTATATAATAATTTTAACGTATCTTATTATATTAATGTTTATAAATTGAAACACATTTATCAAAATTCGAAATATATATAATTTTGCTAAACTTTCCTTCAAAATCCACTCCCATTTAATGAAAACCAAAGTCCAGAATTAATAAAAGTTAATAATTTGAAGTGTCGTGCCCTGAGATTCAGACATTTTGGCTGATCATTGGTCTGGCCTATAGCTATTTTGTTATTAATAAAATTTAAAAAATATAGGTGGATTTGAAGCACTGTATGGAGATTTGATATCACAGGTCTCTGTGATGTAGTTGGTAGCGCACCCGACCGGCAATCGTAGGACGTGGTTTAAATCCCATCAGAGATGTTTCTTTTCCACTTTATATTTAATTAAATTTAAATTATACCACAATGCTGTACATTGAAAATTTCTACAATATATAATTTAAAAAGGAATAACAATTTAATTTAATTTAAAAAATATTGTGTTTTATGCTAGAAATTAAAAAAAAATGGATTAAATTGTTTCTACATGTAAAAATCACTATGTGTTCCTAAAAAGCGTCAAGTATAGTATGTTTATACATACTTGACGCTTTTTACATGTAGAAACAATTTAATCCATTTTTTTTTTAATTCCTCAACAATTTTAATGTATACAGCTTCAGTTTAGTTTTATAAATATAAAGTAACAATGTTTAGTATAAAATATGATTTGTTTTCATTCGTGTCCTCTGTTCCACCGCCTTCAGATAAATATTTAAAAATGTTGTTTTACTTACATTATTTACACAGAATATTGTACTCCAGTTTCCGTTCACGAGTTTTTTGCGTAATGCGAAGAATTAAAGTACAATAAATACATCAAAAATAACGTAAGCTACAAAAATTATTCGTAATTAAAAAGAAAAATTCCTTTTTGATTTTTCCTGCTTCCCTGTTTATTTTTTAGAGAAACACTACAATAATTAAAATGTGCCCAGTACGCCTAATGGTAGAAAGGAAAAAGATTAAAAAAATAAATATTGATAATTTTTGCAAAATTGCAAAATATTGCATGTTTTGATTACATTAGCCATGATTTATGAAAAAAATCAATCAATCAAATAAAAGTCAAGCTCCAAAAAATATTGATTTTTATTTGGAAAATTATGTTTTAAAATGTATTGCTGCATCTATTGCTAACTTCACAGCCGTGATTTAATTACATCTAATTTATTATTTATTAATTATAAACCGATTATAGAATTGAACAAAGCATCATTTTAGAGAGCTATTTATATTCTGAGCAAATTTTAATTCTTTCAGTTCTTTTTTTTTCTAAAATGAATAGGGAAGCTGGATTTTGTAAAATAGCATATTTTATAACTAGTATCGTAAGCGGCGTTTTACATACGAGTGAAGTTTAGGCAATGAGCCGTTTGGCGAATGGCCTAAATAACGAATGTGTAAAACGCCCCTTACGAATCGCTGAAAATAGAAATATAATTTATCAATAAACAATAATAATAACACAATGACTACAAAATATTTACTTAATTCTTGTATAATTTATAAAAGGAACTTCCCAAAACAAATTCACGTTGATATTTTGTATCTTTTTATTTAATATATATATACAAATATCTTTATTTATGAACTTACAGTAAAATATTTATTGTATAATATAATACATACAATTCACAAATTGGCTATCGAGCAAAGGTCTTTCAGCCATTGTATTTAATATTTTAATTATAAATGAATTTCCAGTACCTTCAAAATCCGTAACTTTTATGTTTTTTAATTCCTATGACATGCACTTGCACCACTAAGGATAAACAAATTGAAAATATTTAGTTGTATATTTTTTTTAAACTCACCTTAATTAACAAATAGCATTCGATACATTTTCGATAAATTGATTTATTTCTACCTGGCTCAAAAATTTGGATTTTTGGCTTTTGAAGCCATCAGACTGACATTTCAACGTTGAGTATTTTGCAATATCTACATTGTTTTTCATACTTAAATTACTCTTCAGCATGAAATAAAGTCAAAAGTTGACTAATGACGACATGACTAATTGAATAATTGATTTATACATACGAATAATGATCTAATGAAAATTATTCATTTGCCGGAAATAGAATGTCGCGAGTTTTACGCACGCTTCCGGCTGTTACGGCACAATGTGTGTTAAAGCCAACTTTCGTTCGTAAAAAAACTTTTGCAAAACGCATTTTATATAGTGGGCGTAGAAAAAAATGTTTTTACTTATAAAATAGAATTGTTTGATGTGAATGAAAATTAGTTTGAAAGATAATCTGTAAGGTAAAAATTAAGTTAACGTGTATGTTATTTTTTATCATCACAGTCTAAGCAGCTTTTGTAATAAATATATAATACATAGAATGTGAATTTAATTAATAACGTGAACATTAAACTTAGCATTTTCCGTACGGAATAGCCCCGATTATGAATGAAGAACCTTTTTTTTTATAATACCAACTGAAATATTTACCAAGCTGTGAATTAATATACTTTCTTTTGTTTTAGGTAAGTGTCACGCTTGTAGAGCAAATAACGTTCCCAATAGGGCGGTAAGTCTTTCAAAACATTCCCCGTGTATTTATTTTTCTACGTGATCTTCCCGGAATTATCTTTTTCC
Organism: Philonthus spinipes; assembly: GCA_963082785.1. NCBI lineage: Eukaryota > Metazoa > Arthropoda > Insecta > Coleoptera > Staphylinidae > Philonthus > Philonthus spinipes. Next base: position 5,092,084 of record OY720300.1, read on the forward strand.
ATTTCATTTCCGCCAGCGAAATGCCACGTCAATTTTTTTATGAATGGGGGGAAGCGCGTTTTCTCGCGATTCGCTCATTAAAAATTTCCATGTTTGCCCTCCTGGAATATTCATAGTCGCAAATACACCGACCTTTCTCCCATTGTGAAGAGGATGACACGGGAATAACCGGCGATATTTCACAGCGGTGATTTTTGAGTGGCTGCATCAGAATAAAATTACCCCGTACGTGTTTTCTTGTTCATTTGGAACTTAAAAAAAATACGTTGTTATGCGCAGCACGACGGAGGTTTTTGAGTGATGCTGTTACTAGTAAGTGGAAGTATGTAAGTTATGTGGAAGTTTCCAAACTGTGAAGTTAAGTGATAGTCGGGTGTATTTGGAATATTCATTACGTGTTTTAGGGGCATCATATTTCGGAAAATGTGCGAGCATTAGTTAAGTGAGGGATGCTTTAATAAATAATTTGCTCGGGTTTTGACCATAACTTTTGATTAAGAAGTATGTTCTCCTAAAATATTAATTAATTATTTATAATAATATATGAAATAAATATGAATAAATATTAAAACCATTAATTATATTTATAATAATATTAATAATAATAGAAAAATGTATTTATACACTTGATTACAGTTATTTTAATTAAATCAAAAATAATTTTGATAGCAGTTTTCTAAAGACAACATGTAATATAGTATAATCACCATTTTTATTATATACATTATTCGGGCAGTTTTCTTTGGGACTCAAATTTGATTTTTATGTATTGAGTGTTCTAAATTAAGTTATAAAAAAATAAAAATATTAAGTTTAAGTGAAAAATAAATATAAAACAATAAGAAGAGAACAACTGTGATCTATTACACTTGTATTGATTAAGTGAAAATAAAAAAAAAATTCATATATTTTTTGATGTGCGTAATGCTTTACATTTTAAACGTGTTTGTAATAAATATATAATTCAAAATGTATATTATTTATCAAAGTGTAAATTAATTGGATACTTCTCTTGTAATTTATGACAAAATGGTAAGAGCTACTTTCCTCATTAATAATTCTATTTAAGAAGTAATACCACTTAGGTGCGTATTAATTTGTCTAAATTAGACCGCGTTCCTGTTTACAGCAATAAAATTAGAAATCCTGGCCATCGTTACAGTCGCACCGACCGGCAGCCACCGTGATTGATGTCGGGTAGGATCGATGCCAATAAATATTTCCACACTTAATCATTAACTTTCCAACTTGAGGAAACTTACATTGTTTCCGTGTAATTAGTCTTAATGATTAGAAGGGGCGGGTAATTAAATTAAAACAAAAATAAGTCATCAACTATTTGGTAACAAAATGCTTCAACAAAAAGAAGTGATTTTGTGTAGATTTAGTAGAGGAAATAAAAAGAATAGATTAAGCCATTTGTACATTTCACTCGCATTTAATCCGTGGAAATTAATTGACACAAACGAAATAAATCCTTCGGTGTAAAAGCTTACGAGTTAACACCCGAACTACAATAAAACCCAAATGCCGGCGCAACAACGCAAATTTAATGTTGCTTCAGTGTAGTTACTAAAGGATCACTTTTCCAATTGCGATGTCCAACGCAAGGATAATCCTCTTTTACCATACACCCGGAGTAATCTTTTGACGGGAGAGCCGCTCTACTTTTCCACAAACAGGGCTTTCCACTTTTCTCATTCAGATTTTCAGGGGGACCGGTTTAATATGCCTCGGTGAGGATATGAGAAGCATTCACTCTGATTGCGCATTGTGTGGGCATTTTCGGCAAAGGAATGAATGGAAGGGAGGAAGAGCCGGAAAAAGTGGTGCATACGGGTTTATTTTTTGCGACTAATTAAAACTGGAGAATGTGCGCATTTTTAAGTGTTGGCGCTTAAAAGGAAATTAGTTATGAAAATAACCCGGAGCTACTGTCTGTTCATAAGGAAATTTGTTAATTTTAGTAAGGCCTCAGGCTAATTTTCCTTCATAAACTTTAATACAAGGGAATTTTAGAAACAAAAATATTGTGTTGAATTGCTTAACAATATTTTTTTAAGTATACATTTTTATATAAAAGCCGTATCTTATTGAAGGTGAAACATAACCTTAATTAAAAAAATATATGAGATTATTTAAGTAAAAATGATTTGTAAATAATTTATAAATTATTTTCACATTTATCTCTGATGACTGACTTTTGACTTACGTTACGCAAAGACGTTGAACAAATGCACATTAAAACAACTACTTCTCAGGCAAATACTCCGCCAGACATTGAATTATGTTGTACATTACATATATGCTGTTGCATATCAATAACATATTGCATCATACAAAAATTTTTGAACCCAGAAAAAATCAATCTAAAAAACAATATTGAATTTTTCTCGGATCAAAATTTGTTGCATGATATAATATTTTATTGATATGCAACAGCAGATGTACATTATGAAATTGAATATTTGGCGGGGTATTTGCTTGTTGTTTTAATGTGCATTTGTTACGTAACGTAAGTCAAAATATTTTTTTTTTAATCTTTTTCCTTTCTACCGTTAGGTGTAAAGAGAAGTCAAAATATCACAGAGCTAAATGTGAAAGTAATTTATTAATTATTATCAAATCATTTTAATTTAATTTATTTAAATATCTGTGAGCAAGTGAATAAATACTCTTTTCTATTTTGAGAGTATTTATTACACTGAATATCACTGATGAGTTATGTGAAGTTTTGTATACACATTTAGCTCCTCAAGGACTAAATGCTTTTGTATTGAAAAATAAACAGTGAAAGAATATAATAATCCAACAAAAGTAATTAATTTAAATAACGTATATAACTACATTTAATTTAAATACGAATTAAAAAAACTGGTGAAAAATGTTAATTCGGAAGAAATGTCTTACTATTTTGGGACGAAATTAATAAAATCATTTACATCTTTTTTTATACACATTAGTTTGAATAAATTTAATGATTTTTTTGTTAAACTTTTTCATTAAATATGTGTAATTAATATATGCATAATTTTATTAAATAAAGCATTCAAGTTTTAATCTTCATTATATTGGTTGTTGGTTGTGGAGACTTTAATTATTTAAATAAAATCCTTGGCAGAAAGACATTGATAGCTCATGACAGACTACTAACACAATTTTACAAATTGTTATAATAAATTTTGTATTTTTTTGATATCATATTGTCTGAATAAAGATGTTTGTATATAGTTATCCTTTCTCCTACTTATTTTTTATTAAACTAGATATATTTCGGAAACTATTTCTTCTTCAGTAGTTGAACTTTTATTAAAATATAGTTTCAGAAATATATCTATTTTAATAAAAAAAATAAGTAAAAGAAAGGAAAACTATTTTTATTTAAGCATTTAATGTTTATTTAAATAGTTTACATATTTCTTGAAACATTTTAAATTAATTACATTAAAATTCTCCCGAGTGAATAATTTAAGGCACTGATATCCATTTATCATCGTAAAGATCAACTGTTAATCTTTAGCGTACAAAACATGCCCAGATTAATTTTGACTGAATGAATTATGAGCGCAAGCTTATTTATGGAGACAGACGCAAAATAGACTCTACATTCTCGCGGATAATGGAAAATGAACGCTAATTAATGCAAGACATAACATCGAGTATATTTAGGGTGTTTTGCAAGGAATCTTTGACAATGTTGCAATTTATGAGCGGAATAATCTTTCGAGTTTGCTTTTAAACTCGAAAGATTATTCCGCTATATATATATATATATATATATATTTTAAACGAATATTTATAATAATCGATGATTGAGTATTTTACTCTATAATACACTTTTTTTCTCATTAATCATTTGCTAAAACATTATTAAAAATATAATTTATCAAATAACGTAGGTATAGTAGATTGTATTGATATACTTTGATAGTTTAAAATAATATCCCTTTTATCAGACTTGAATAGCGGTCTTAGCTTTTCTTCCAAACTACAGGAAAAATATCCTGCTTAACAGATGCGTTAAAGAGAATGAATAATGGTGATTAAATGAAAAAAAAAATACTATTCTTAAAAAAATGGCGGGATTCCGTCAGAACTCGCACAATTATTAATTTCCGAATTTTTATTTTATAAAACACCCCTACACCACCATTATGGTAGATGGGGATTTTAGATTATATATATATTTTATTATAAAATATTTCACTTTTAGAAATTTTAATTACATTCGCCTACGAATTATCGTGATGGAAACTTCTCCTTTACACATTCATTTCTATACCTAATTAGGAGTTTTATTTTCATATAAATAAAATAATTAGTACTTTTAATATCCATTATTTATAGTCGTTCATTTTATTAATGGACATTTTTAATATTTATTATGATTAGCGTGATTCATTGTGTGTAGATCACGCGTCGACACCATTATAAATCGCTACACACAATTATAGAATAATAAACATTATGTTTTGGATTATACGGTGTATAAATTACAGATTAAATTGTTTAGAATCACACTAATTATGCACCAATAATGCATTTATTAATCGATAATTGTGTATACCGATTATAATGGTAAGTGAGTTTCCTTTTAACTATAATTTCGGTTGTTAATTTTACGTGCATGCGGACGTAAATTTTCTTACCTGTCTTCGCTCTTCTTATATCTTTTCAATCAAATCAAACAGAAATAATTAGAAAAATCACTCAACTGTATAATAAAATAATTCTCTTTAGATAGTACGACTTATTGACTTACGTTACTTAACTATTTTAACACAAGCATCCATTGAAACAACTACTTCTCTGGTAAATACCCCGACAGATATTGAACTAAATAGAAAAGAGTATTTATTCATTCACTTGGTCACAGTTATTTAATTATATTAAATAAAAATGATTTGAAAATAATTAATAAAATGTGGAAATAATTTTATTAATTATTTTCAAATCATTTTTATTTAAGGTATTGAACTGTTGCAATTTTTTGATCCGAGTAAAATGCAATGTAAAGAGCAAAAACGAACGTTACTTAGTATAAGCCCATCTGCAGACACGAGTTTCGGGATCTATCCCTCGTCAGTATAGCTTTTTCTTACACAATTTAATGATGTTAAATTATTTCTTGGATAAAAAAATTATTGTTGCATGATACCCCCGCCAATGTCTGGTGGGGCATTTGCCCGAGAAGTAGATGTTTCTGTGCAATAAAATTAAGCACAAGTTTCATAACAATTTTTCACAATATTTTAGTTGTGTAATTCGGGTCTGTTTATTTGCCTAGCAGCAGTTTCAATAAATGATAAAATACCAAATTAGAATTCGAATTTTTTAATTGCTGTCTAAATGACGCGGCATTTTGACATTAAAGAAATTGACACATTTACATATTTTTTCGTAACTAGGAATCTTATTATGTCCTCCTTAAACTATTACATATTTTTGTGTGCATAATTTTATTGCACAGAAGTGTACATTTGCCTAAAATACTTACCTAACGTAAGTTAAAATGTCACAGAATTAAATGTGAAAATAATCTATTAATTAATTATTTCCAAATTATTTTTATTTAATTTATTTAAATAACCGTGACCAAGTGAATGAATACTCTATTTTAATTTTAATTTTTTTTTCTATTTACTATTTTAATTTTAAGTAATATAGTTAATTTATTAATCATTTATTATTAATTAGTGGATCAAAAAGAAAACACTAAAATGTTTCTATTAATACCATCCCTTTTGCTTTTATTACATTTTCTTCTATCTAACGTTATTATAGTCGTATCGAGCTTATAATATCAACTTTTTTATTGTTATAATATTATTTTATCATCCACGAGGAAATTAAATTATATTGCAGATACCACCGCTATATATTTTTATTACAAGATTTTTTTTATATACGTAACATAAAATTGTTCTCCACTGTCTTCATTCAGAACATTTTTACTAAAGTGGCGTCGCCGTCCGGGCCTTTTGCCCCAGCTTTGTATAGTTGTCGGCGTGATTGATTTACATCGAAATGTCATTGTGTTGTTTATTTATAAGCCCGGTTTTGCCATTATCGAGTTTTGGAGACAATAAATTTTCGCGTATTGTGCGTCTACGGGGGGATTTTCATAAACGGAAAATAGGTTTTCTTGTAATGGACGGCGGGGTTATTTATATTCGCCGCCCGTGTCAAATGGAATATATCAAGTGAAATTTATTAATGCTTGCCGTTTTTCTATCAAAGAAAGTTATTGTTATTTTATTCATCATCGTCAAAGTTAGAACGAGATGAAATGTGTGGAGGGTGAATGATTAACACTCAGATTTTTAATTAAAACGTTGTTGCAATTTCGTTCATAATGCGAAGTATGAAGGCAATTGCAACAACGTTTTAATTAAAAATATAAAAAAATATTTTTAATATTATCAATTAGGTTGAAAGACCTTCGGTCGATAGCCGATTCATTTACAGAATATAATTCTAATTTTATATATTATTGTACATACATATACACATTTGAATAAAGATGGTTAGTTAGTTATTAACATTTCATTTTAATTTAATAATTGCATTTCACAGCCTCTCTATTTACTCCGAAATAAGAAAATAATTTCGTTTCATAATAGTAGGAATTATAACAATTCAATCACCCTTTCATACGAACTTATAAGACGACATTAGCAATCATGGACCGTTTTTATTCATATTAAGACAAAGACAGTTTATTTAAAGCTTAGGCATAAAGACATATGATCGATAGCCATTTAACAATTAACTAATTTTTGTGTGATATACTTGATTATGTATATGTTTGTTGGGTTATTGTAAACTTAACTAATTGCATCCTACGAAGAATATATGGGCCAGCACAGGAAGGAGTATGGAGAATAAGGAGGAACAGAGAACTAGATGCTCTAATTGAAGGAAAAGATAGTGTTAAAGCACAGAGGTTAAGGTGGTTCGGCCTTTTCATAGCGTAAATAGAGCAAAAGGAAGATGTCATTGAAGACCTGAAACCACTAAATGTGCGCGACTGGCTCTGTAAAGTTAAGGACAGGGAGGAATGTTGTGTATCAGGCCAGGGGCTGACGTGCCAAGGAAGAAGAAGAAGAAGAAGAATTGCAATTGCCTTCATTTGTGTTCTATTTAGTAATGAGCATGCGTTACATATATATATATGTATAGTTAATTGTGGTTTATTACATTTGTCTATTTTTACAAATGTAAGAAAACACTGTAAATAAATATAATAATAAATGTGAATCATACCTTTTCCATCAAAGCGCTTCTTTATAATTATATACAATAGTTCGTACAATAAGTGATTGATTAACAAATATTGAAATCACGATTGATCCCATCCACTGAACCACGTTCAGTAATCACAATCATTAGTTGCTTGTTCCTGATTACACGACAGGTCACGGTTCAACGAGCGAGATCAATAATATATTATATGTTAATCGGCCGCGAGGTGCGCAATTCACATTTACAGAAGGCGGCATGTTCCATCCTAAATGATGCATATCGAAACTCTATATTCTTGCGTCGTTACCGCTCGAAATGATTTGCAGCTCCCCGAGATTCCCAGACGTCGGCCAATTGAATTAATGCAGACTGTGGCTAATTAATGCCCGGATATCGAGATATCCCAGAGTGTTGCTCTCGCGCACTAAATCATAAACTAACCGACAGTTTGCTGACGGGCGTTAGTCAAGTTGAATTTGTAAGGATGAGGAGAGAAATGATGTTCAGTGCATGGTTCGCAAGCAAATTGTTGCTTTAAATAAAATTGGCAAATTAAGCTTAATTTCAGTTTTTACAATTTACCTTGTTAATAATTGTAATGACTTATAATCCAACAAGATTACCTTCATAATATTAATAACTTATAACAGACGCACAAAATAGATATAAATAAAATTATTTAAAGTCAAAATATCACAGTAACTAAAGAGGAAATAATTTATTAATTATTTCCATATTCTTTTTATTTAAAAAATATGTCTGTTTGTTATGAAAGGTTCAATACGCATATCAGTAAAAGTAAATCTGATTTTTTCAACTTATAATATTGTTGAAATGAAAGTCGTTATAATATTGTGTAACAATTAGCAAGCGAGCTAATATGGTTGCCTACGATATTATGTACAAGACCTGACATGCAATAAAAATTAGTTTTCATCTAACTCTTGTTTTGCCTCACACACACATAGTGGTAGTAATATACAAAATATACGCAGCCTAACCCCTTCCTTATCACTCTAATTGCAAAAATACTTCAAATTCAATTTCTGAGTAACAGACACTCAAGTATCTACTCAACAATAAGAAGAAAGCTCTATATGGTAAATTTAAAATCCATATCAATTGTCCATTATTGACCAGATCCCACGAAAATGAAGTTAAAACATTGACAATTAAAACACTTTTTATTCCTTACTTCACCTTTATTTTTTATATACGTTAGATGTACAAATAAAAAAAAATAAAAGTGAAGTAAGGAATAAAAAAAAGTGTTTTAATTGTGATTAACTAACTTCACGTAACTCAAATTTAAACAATTAATGCTTAAAACATTGATTCCGCTATCATTATATTCATTATATTATAATAATATTTATATATATTATAATCATTTATTCCCATATTTTAAATACAATATGTACATTTCGAGCATAAAAACTATTGATAAAGAGCAATATCAATAATGTTTTTTACAGAATTAAAAATTTAAATAAATTTTATTTATTTGTCAATTTATAAAAAAAAACCTTTTGATAAACATTGTGCTCGAAATGTACGTATAATATTAAAAACTAAAAAAAATTAAGTAAGGAATATAATATAAATATTACTATCAAGAAAAATTCAGGTACTCACAAACAAATCTCTTCGATTATATTCATTATTCTGTATTTATTGCTATTGTTATTTTTCATGTTGAGTTGACCAACATTGGAGTCTCGTGTTTATAACGAGACTATTCGCTGATAGGAAAAGCGATCGTTAGCGAAACAATGTGCGCCGCAAATCAATGTGGATTGTCATTTCTAGGAAATATATTGACTGATTGTACTAATTACACCTATACATATGGGTCGGGTACGTATCGATTATTAATTAAAATCGCGTGTTACTAATTACTCATAGCAATTATAAATTACTTTACCACATTAATTACACAATATTTGAAGATGCTAAAAATAATAATTGTGTAATTTGACTCGTATAATAAACAAATTGAAGCAAACATAAATTATTTATATTAAATAAAAATGATTTGAAAATAATTAATAAATTATTTTCAGATCATTTTTATTTAATATATTTAAATAACTATGACCAAGTAAATGAATAATACTCTTTTCTATTTATCAGTAAATTATTATTGAAATTAATTATAAAATTAAGAAAGCATGCTAATGAATTTATAAAAGTATCTGGATTTAATATGTTTATAGAGTCTGTAAGTTCTTTACGTGCGCCGTATACTTAGTGCAAAATAGTTTGTTTTAAAATATAATATAATATAATATAATATAAGATAATATAATATAATATAATATAATATAATATAATATAATATAATATAATATAATATAATATAATATAATATAATATAATATAATATAATATAATATAATATAATATAATATAATATAATATAATATAATATAATATAATATAATATAATATAATATAATATAATATAATATAATATAATATAATATAATATTAATATGTTTTGACAATTGTAATATATATATATATATATATACAAACATCTTTATTTATGAAATTCAAACGATATACAAACAATACATCAGAAAACCATTACATTACTACATTATACATAATAAATTAGCCATCAATGTATTATTGTAACTATTCTCATTTTATTATTTAAGTATATTACTGTATGAAATGACCTCCGTTAAGTAAATAAATAAATAAATTAGAAAGAGGTGGGTATTTAAGAATTGGCAGCCACTAATTCGTGTTACATTAATACAATTTTAAAATAATGGCCAAATGATGCATATTACGCGAATTCACTAGTTCTTATTAGAAAAGAAAATTGTTAGATATCACGAAATTTATAGGTAATGAATGTTAAGATATTTTAACGTAGAATTCAAAGAAATCTTAGAAATGTTCATTTCACACATTTTTATTACCAAAAATATGGATTAAAATGGACATAAAAATGATTTATATATACAAATATTTGTATTTATGAATTTACAGTAATATATATTTATTTATTTTATATATGCAAACATCTTTATTCAGACAGCACAATTACAATCCTTTACAAATATTTATATTTACAATACATATAGATTAGTTAGTAGTCTTTCATGGACTATCGACTAGAGGTCTTTCTGCCCTTATTTATTTTATTTAACGAGATTTCCCATATATAGGAAATTAAATACAATTAGCAATAATAACCGCACTTAACAACTAAATTATACCATATTTAATTTTATAACAAACTGAGTGAGATTACAAAAAAATAACCTTTTCCCCTGGGTTTTCCAGTGATGTTAAATCTCGTTCCGAAAAAAATTGTAATGCTTCCTACACCTCTCCCAGTAATATTAAACTCGATCCACCAACAGATCCCCGACATAATTAGATTTAGGTATTTCTATTAATCCCTATACCGTATATAAACAGCTGTAATTAGTTTTTAAATATCCAATGAGTTATTTTTTATCAGGCAGAAAGACCGACGGTCGATAGCCTTTTTCTGAGGTCTAACAATGTGTAACTGATTGTATTTATATTATGTATTATAAAATTATATAATGTAAGACTCAGAAATAAAGATTTTCAATATATATATATATATTATCATCGCAATCTAAGCAGCTTAGATACATATTACTTAGAATGTAATACGTTAAACTAATACGATTAATTCTATAATACTTAATTAAAGTACAATTCACAAATTGGATATCAAACAAAGGTCTTGTAGGTTAAGTGGAAGAGCAGTGAGTTGCAAAATTAACTGAACTTCGCCTACGTTTGCGCCATAATTTTTATGTAAATATCTAAAAAGTAAATAAAGACATTTATTATTATTATTATATAATCTATTTTCACTGTTGTTTTTATACTTGTTGCGCAGAAAAAACTATTACCAATCTTAGTCAATTTAGTCAATTAACAATACTGTATTATACAACAAAATAATCTAAAAATGTACAGGTATTTCATCAGATAAATTATAAATCATTTTAATAAAGGCTTTTTCTGTTCAGCAAATATGAAAAACCCTGAAAATAGATCTTATTTATGCCGACTTTTAATCCATATTTTTGATAACAAAAATATGTGCAATGAACATTTTAAAGATTTTACTAAGAATTTACGTTAAAATATTTTGCTATTCATTATCAATTTCATGATATATTGCAATTTTCTTTTCTAATAAGAACTATCGTGAACGGGCGTAATATGTAATAATTGGCGATTATTTTAAAATCTTCATTGAAATTTATCTACTTAACAGATAAAAAATGCAAGTGCAGTACATACAATCCATATACAAATACGCATGTTGGTAAAATTGATCATACGAAAAGAAAATTCCCCAGGTTGTCATTGGTCTAGCAACCTTTTCATAATTTTATAATTTTCTTTTTTTATATAAAATAAACTTATTTAGATTCTTTCTTATTACAAACATCTTTATTTGTGAAATTAAAACAGCATTTACACAATACGTTAGGAAACCATTACATTACTATATTATACGTAATAAATTTCACAAATTGGCTATCGACCAGTGGTCTTTCAGCCTGTCTCTGTCCAGTCTTTGTCATTTCTTTAAATGTTTTGATCTCAAATGTCATTGTCAATGTCCGGGTGATTGGATGCAATGAATTGATAGATGGTTGATTCTGGAGTTTTATATCTGGAAGGGGTCGCCAGGTTGCGGGGCATAAAAAGACACTTAATGATATCATGAATGAAGGGGTTGGTGGCAAATTTTAGGGAAAGGATTTCAATACGTTCTTTAATGGGTGGGATTTCTTATTGTATTCATTTTTTTCTTGTTAGCTAAGAGTACAGTTGTGATGGATATTCGGGCGCAGGAAAGTGTCCCCTATCCGAATTGAACAAAAAATAGACATGGTGTCATTAGCAAAAAAAAAGACTATCGCTACCTTCACAGTTGTCATTTTATTGTCAATTTGGTGGCACTATTAAAAAGAGAATTTCTCGCCGTTTACAAATAGATTTTTTTGTTATAGTTTACTGTCAAAATAAAAAAAAAATGTTAGAAGGGCGTGGAACACCAAACTAAATCACCCTGTATAATTAGTAGTAATAAAGATATTCACTGCTACCACTCAATATTTTATAATCATCTCAAATTGATTTATCTCATTTGTCTATTTGACCTATTTAGGAGAGTGTACTGTAATGTATAGTAGAGGTTGGATTTTGTTGTGTAACAGTTAAATTGATGGCCCACCAACGGCATCATCCGTTAATTAAATTTTGACAACCAGGGAAGGGTTGGTTTAGAAATCGGTTTTATTAAGAAATCTCTCTGATAATCCGGCTTAATAATTAACTTATCGCTTTGATTAAATTAATTATACAAGTTTATTTCATCCTTGTCATGTCTGTTTTAATGAAATTTATTGTATATTTTAATAATCTTATTATTTAATAAAGAAATAATTTGTTTATGTTTTTACATAATTTTAATTATTAGTTAATTTTTTAATATATTTTTTTTATATTATATATTTTTTCATATAAATATGACAATACCACATGGAATTAGGCAAAATATGGCACTTGAGTCGTCTTTCATTTATTATGATTAATATTTTTTTAATCATTTCCTATTACCGTTAGGTATAAGAAGATATATAATATATACAGGGTGTTGACGAGATTTTACATGAAAAAAATATTTTTTTTTTCAAATTCCAGATTTCTTAGATTGTGATGATATATATATATATATATATATATATATAAAATCTTTATTTAAATCTGAATCTTACATTATATAATTTTATAATACATATAAATACAATCATTTACACATTGTTAGACCTCAGAAAATTTCTTGTTCATTATAGAGAAGAGTTGAAAGAAATAAAATGTATTCAGAATTTAAAAATCATTCTGAAATGATGCGTTGCTTAATTTTAATATCGGTGTATAATTAATAAATCAAATATGATTAAACATAATAAATGAAATAATATAATAACATTTTATTCCTTTCTTCACTTTTTTATTTTTATCACTATATGTACATTTCAAGCACAACGTGCGTAAAATTGTCAATTTTACATAAAAGCTATTGATAAAGAGCACGTTGTGTTTGAAATGTACATATAGTGATAAAAATAAAAAAGTGAAGAAAGGAATAAAATATTATTATATTGTATCAAGAAACTTCATGTACTCACCAACAAATTTCTTCGATAATAAATGAAAGACAATGCAAGCGCCATCTTTCGCCTAATTTCATATGGCATCGTCAATGACGTAATATGATTAAATTTGAAAATTATAGCATAATTAAATTGCATTATCCATGACATTGACATAAAAGATTCAATACACATATTTCTGTGATTGCAATTTAACAATGATTTTTTTTTCATGGTTAATGCAATTTAAACAATTTTAATATTTTGAAAATATAATCAAAATTTATTAATTATTTATAAATTATACGCTGATTTTAAAAGTTAATCGTTTTTCGAAGATTTTCAAATTCTGAACTTATTTTAATTCTTTTTTTTAAATGAACAAGGAGCAGAAATTTGCATAACATTGTTTTTACATGTAAAATCCACATATATATCTGATCGCGAAAATACCCGGTGTAATAATCTTTATTAACAGATATTTACAAAAAATATATAAAATAAATAATAACACAAAATTAAATATGTGGTCTTTCCGCCTTTTTGCTTTTAATTTATTACATATTTGTGATATATACAACAATTATTTCATAATTTAAATCTTACAAAAACACCACCACTAAATTCCCCTAGTTTATAAATGAGAAAGAAGCCCATTTTATCCGTTCCTTTCAGTGCAAAACACCGTCTCAATTATTCAGCCTCATTCAAATTCAGCCCACGTCCGAATACCACCTTTGTACCCCGAGCCATTACAAAATGCCCACCTGGAAAAGAAGAAGAAGAATGTCCTCATCTCGTGGCCCTTTATCCGGATTCTCCAGGACGTTTTATCCCCGGCCTTTTTACTTGCATCTCTAAATCTGTGGGCCCCCATTGTTCCTAGATACACGTGTATGCGCGGGGGTTGGAAATGAATACTTAATGCGATGGTTGGCTCCACGTTTTCAACACACACACACATGCATACCCTAGTTGTGCAGAGCATTGTCTCACAGCGTGTGTATACACTAAACAACTGATGTGGATCATTGTTCTACTATGTCGCTCGTGATTAATACTGATTTACTGCACTGGCTCGATTAATTACGCCATCGTGTTGCGTTGGGTTATTTTTGTTATTTCTGAACTTGATTTATACAATTACTCTAGTTGAACTAAATTGTTTTTACTAATAGAAAAGAGTATTTATTCACTTGGTAACAGTTATTTAAATTACATTAATTAGAAAGTATTTAAAAATAATTAATTACAACGTAACATACACTTTTTTAAAGTTGCAGTAACTAAAGAGGAAATTATGTTAAAAGAAAAAATGATTTATTCATACAGTCACAGTTATTTAAATAAATTAAATAAAAATGATTTCAAAATAATTAATAGATTATTTCGACATTCAGCTCTTTGGCATTTTGACTTACGCTACGTAAGTACGTTAAACAAATGCACATTAAAACAACTACTTCCGGGACAAATACCCCGCCGAAGATTGATTTACATAATGTACACCTGCTATTGCATATTAATAAAATATTGCATAAATAATTATTTTATTATTTAAATAACTGTGACCAAGTGAATAATTATTTTTTCTATTTATAAATAAAAATATTTTGAAAATAATAATTAAAAATTGAAAAAGGATTTATTTATTCACTTGGTCACAGCTATTTAAATAATTAATTTATTTAAATAACTGTGACCAAGTGAATAAATAAAAAGAATTTGAAATTAATTAAATTAACAAAAGAGGAAATAATTTATTAATTAATTTTTAATTCTTAGTATTTAATTTACTCAATTGAATAATTAACAAATTAACAATGATTCTCGGTTGTCTACCTTGTAGACCCAAATCGTTGACGATGCCACTTGAAATCAGGCAAAAGGTGGCGCTTGCGTCGTCTTTAATTGATTATAAATTATTTGTTATTCAATTGATTAAATTAATTATTTTCAAATTCGTTTTATTTAATTTAAATTGTTTTTGTTTTCCGATTCTATTTAATCTTAAAAATTGCTCGCTCGTGTTTCTCTAGGGACTCGATAGTACTAATCCCACATTTCAAACGAAAATTCAAACTTATAAACCCAAAACACCCTATAATCAACAATTACACGGTTCCTTACACAAATCCCACTCGACAATCCTTGTTATCTCCTCAAGGGCTAATCATTTCGTATTAAACTAAAACCGGAGAGTCGAAAGTTAGACGTCGTCCCAGTTCCTAATCCCGGTTAGTTTGAGGCCATCAATTTCCTCGGCTGCGTCTTAAATATTTAAACCGGGATCTTTACCCTCTTGTGTTTGGACGCCGTTGCCGTTGCCGCCGCCGCCGCCGCCATATCTTTTTCGTCTGGTGAATTTATGCCGCTGCGTGAAATTATTTCTTGTAGATTGTACGTGAAATATGCAGGCCCGTGTAATTTATAAAGGGCCTCCTTAGTTGGGTTTAAAATGATATTCCCTCGCGAGGATTTATTGCGCGTAGTTTATTACGTGCTAGATGGAGTGTAGTTTTAGGAATAGGGGACTTGATAAAGTCGTGAAAAATTTAAGGGAGGAAATTAGTGTCGACGTGAAGGAAATATTTTATTTTCGTCTAAATTATGCGACTTATGCAAATTAAACAGCAAAACAAGATATCCTGTAAATAATAGTGATTTTACAAATCTACTAGTTCTAATTCGAGAGGCGTTTTCGTGAGCTCAGTAAGAGTTAATGGGCCGGAAAATACCGGTCGCATCCCGGTGACTGGGTTTTTATTTTTTTCATTTATTTATTTTTGCAAAATTCCAACAGATGACTAATATCTCGTAGCCTGTGCTGTTCCCAACTTGAATCTCGTTTGCCGAGAGAAAACGCCATTTATTTCATGCTAAAACTGCACCTGACACTAAATGATCTGTGGGCCTTTGCCAACTGTGGTTACTCTTGAAAAGATTCACTTTTCAAAAAAAAGTATAGCACATTTCCAAACAACATGTGAAAGTAAATAATTCACATAACAAATTAATTAATATAAACAATAAAAAAAACTATTCGATCTATTGTACTTCTAATTATCATTTAATTGGAACGATAGCACAAAGCGCCATCTGTATTAGTCATATTATTTTCATAATACATTTTTATATGCAGATGTGTAAATTATTGTATAATGTAATCAATTATAATGGAGAATTCCGAATAAAGTTAAAGTTAATGTTTATGTTTTAATATAATTTTAATAATTAGTTTTTTTGAGGGGGGGGGGGGGGCTGGTCGTTGCATATGACTGATAAATAACAATTATTTCTTAATTTACATCTTTCGAAAATACTACTAAATATCCAGTCGTCCAATTGAAATATTCGATAAGCGAACATTTCATTATTTTAGTTTAGTTTTTGTATTTTCCATAAAAAAACCAACGACTGACAGAATCCAGTAGTCCCAACAGACATATAAGAACATTTCATTATTTTTACAATGCGCCAGATTTTGCCTAATTCAAAAAATAGTTCAAAGCCCCATCTCTAAATATCTTATTATATAATTTGCTTATGTTTTTACATAATTTTAATTATTACTTTTATTTAATTTAAATCTTACAAAAGCAGCACCACTAAATTTTCGATTTTCGTATAACGATAGTACATAGAGCCATTTTTTGTCTAAAAAAAGCACAATGCACCATCTCTAATATTAGTATTATTTATTAATTTGCTCAAGTTTTTACGTAATTTTAATTATTATTTTATTTATTTATTTATTTATTGTTTCATTGGTGTCAAATGAGTGATAAATAACAATTTATTGATTTAAATCTTACAAAATCAACACAATCAATTTCCCTTATAAAGGTAGCATAGAGGGTCATTTTTGGGTTAATTGAAAGATAGCATAAAGCACCATATATATATATATATATATATATATACACCTCTTTATTCAATAACAATATAACATCAATAATTACAATACATGTAGGTGTTAGTCTATATGGGCTATCGACCAGAGGTCTTTCTGCCCAAAGCACTATATTTTGCCTAATTAAATGAATCTTCGAATTATAATCATTGCTATTAAATTAAAAACTTTTATTCAATATTGTGGATGCTTCTATTTCGTTTATAACACATTATTTCCACTTGTAATAATAATAAGAAAATAAAAATATCACGTATGTGGGAACGATAAGAAATGACTTTGAAATGTAATTAGCAAAATACTAGGCACTACGCATATAATTAGGAAAATACTTTCAATTGGAGACTAGAACAATAAAATCTAAGGAATTCAGGTAGAGCGCCGATTATTTCAGGACCCAACTAACGACTGAGAAAATAAAACATAATAATAATTAATTTATTACGGAAGCTCCTTTTTACAAAACATTGTGACTACAGTTTCAGCTATTATCAAACATGTACTACATAATAAATTTGCTGAAATTGCAGTCATAAGTGAGAGTAAAGTCTTATACAAAACGAAGTATAGTAGTGTTTATCATTAATATATCTTATTCAACACTTAATTTTTAATCAAATCTTCTTTCCAGTTCCAAATTCTTAAGTATTAATTATAAAAATATTAATAATACAAAAAATAATACTTCAATAATTAAAAAAGGAAGAACCATTCTTATTTTCGATTTATTCAATTTCAATTCTTCATTTTTTAGTCAAATCTGCCTTCAAGTTACAAATTCTTAACAATAATTAATTGTTAAGAATTTGTAAAAATGTTAATAATCTAATTAAATAATACCTCAATAGGCGGAAAGATCATTGGTCGATAACAGATATAAATTATACATTTGATTTTGTAATTTTTAATATTTATTTTCTATTTTTTGCTGTATATATCTGTTATATAAGTAAATTAAATAACTGACCAAGTATAAACTAAATAAATAAATAATAAATTATTTCCACATTAAGCTCTGTGACATTTCGACTTACATTACGTAAGTAACAGGTGTACATTATATAATTCAATGTCTGGCGGGGTATTAGTCCGAGACGTAGTTGTTTTAATATATATTTGCCTAAAGTACTTGCGTAACGTAAGTCAAAATGTCACAGAGTTAAATGTAAAAATAATTTATTAATTATTTTCAAATCTTTTTTATTTAATTTATTTAAATAATTAATTAATCACTTTCTCGTTAGCGTTATTATTTTTTTTATTTTCGATTTTTTACGCAGTGTAATTGCAAACAGACGTCGACTTTTCAACGCTGCTTTACTCATCCCTCACATTTTCTTCAGGAATTTCAGCTTATTTGGGAACATGCAAGTTGACGACTGGTGCTGAAATAAGGATGTAAATGTCTCCATATGTGAGCCTGTAAACAAGTATAAATATAGAACTACAGCAGTTACACCAAATTATCACATCTTTAAGTCAGATAAATATCGCCTTGGTAAACATCCAATTAAAGAAGATTTAATTTCTATATAAAATAATGGGAATACATAAATAATGAAATATTTAATTTTGTTTTTGTTATTGAGAAGTAAAAAATAGATTTAATTAATAAAAAAACGAAGGTATAAGGAAAATATTTGTGTAACTCCGATCGATAGCCCAGGACAGACAAACATTTATTTTAGTGTATATACTCAATGTTTATAAAAGTAATGATGTTTGTATACTAATAGTATTAGTTTATTGACGGAATTTCCTTTTATTATAATATTATTACAAAAAGTCACTGGTTAATGCCAGTAAATGAGTGTTGATTATGAATGAATATTACAAAAAGTATTGCAAATTAAAGATACAAGTATATTACAAGAAAAAATAAGAAATTATTCAGAAGAAAAGTACAGACTTATATAATTAATAATAATAATAATCCTTTATTTGCGCAATAGTAATATTCAACAAAGATATATAAATATACATATTAAAAAGAGGAAGAGAACAATTGAATGAAACAAAATGCGCAACATAAGATGGGATTTGGTGTTTCGGAAGCCCCCAAACTGTTCTACCATGCAAACATTAAATTAAATACAAAGTTTGCTTCACATGTGTAAAATACTGTGTAGCTAATTAATTAATTAAAAAATTGAAAAAATCACTAGTTTATTGAATGATATTAATGACATTGATATTAATAGAAAAATGATTTAAAGCGAAAATAATTTATTAATTAATTATTTTCAAATTCTTTTTATTTAATTTATGAACATTGATGTTCTAGCTATCACCATTGTTATTAGCGTTTCTGTAAATGTATTTTAACTGCCACCATAAACTTGCTCAAATTGTGATTTTTTAATTGATTCGGAATCGCACATAGTGAGGTGCGATGTTTAGAGTGAGATAGGCGATCTTTATTTCGTGAGAATTAAATATTAGCATTCAAAAAAATACATTGGCTGGCTGTCTGTTGTAGTCTGTGTGAAGGACCATCAAAATATTTGTGTAATAATAATAGAAAGAAAGGATTTATTCATATGGAGACAGTTACTTCAAATAAATTAAATAAAATTTGTGTAATTGAATAATTACACAAATTTAATGTATTGCGAATGCAATACATTTTTTTTTTATTCGACAACTATAATAAATTTACTAATTATAACTTCAAAAGATTATGCATACACTTCAATTGTTATTAATCCGCATAAGCTGGGTGGTTTAGCATCCCCAGTTCGGTTATTAGTTTTGCGAAGATATTAATTTAATCCCAGACAATAATATAAATAACTGATCTCGCTGTTACAGCTTCCACTAACCATACACTCTAATCCTCTTGATTAAAGTCTGATCGTTTAAACAAACGTTATTACTAATGCCATATAAATCCCGCAACAGTTATGATAGAGTGTACGGATCCGGAACGTAATACACTCATATTAAATTAGTATCTCCGCAAAACTATGCTTTGAAAATGCTTTGTTTAATTGCCTGGATAACCATCAGATTTATAGCTCTGTTGATAAATAACGAAAATTTGTGTGTGTGTTCTATGAAAATTAATTGAATCAATTAAATTAATACAATTAAATAATTTTCATAGAATATACACAAATTCCATATTTAACAACAAAGCATCGATATAATTTTAACAAAATATTTAAATAAAAGGCAGAACGAATTCCGATCATTTTTCTGCTATGTTGATAAGTACGGAAAATGAATGAGTTTTTTTTTTTATAAATATTAATTAATTGTATAAACTAAATTAATACAATTAAATAATTTACTTCTTTGTGAATTAATTTTATACAAAATCAAATTAAATTGTTATTTCTTTTAAATAATATGTATGTCCATAGATTTTTTTTTAATTAAATATAAAGTGGAAAAGATTGTCAAATCACAATTTTGAAAATCAAATAATTTTATATTTGGGATTTGAACCCATAAAAGATGTTTCTTTTTCACTTTATATTTAATTAAGTTTAAATTATACCTCAATGTTGTACATTGAACATTTCTATAATTCATATCTAATCAGATGCAAAAAAACATCAGTGTGTTTATTTTTTTTATTATTATTTTTAAGTTCTGGTAGTACTTAGAGAAAACTTTTAGTGTTCTACAATTAAATAGACCATCAGTATGTAGAAAATACAATGTTTGGTACTTCTTCTTGAGGTGCAACACGAAGATCATTTATTGTGGTTGGTACAACTGATAAGTACCATATGTTGGATTTTCTACACCCTGAATAAATTTACACAGTGACCCGTTTTTTTGTTTTATATCTGAGTGTAGAATTATTTGATTTTCAAAATTGTGTTTATTTTTACACAATAATTGTTCCGCAAGATTTTTTTTTAATTTAAATGTAAATCTTGCAAAACTATTGTAGTGTAAAAATAAACACAATTTTGAAAATGAAATAATTTTATTTAAGATTAATTTATAAAAAATAAATTATTTAATTGTATTAATATTCATAGACAAGACACACATTTTTCGTAATTATCAAAAATAATTTATAAAAAAGTGAATATTGATTTTCAACAACTGAATGCCACGTCTATCAATCAATGAAATATTTTTCATAGAATTTACACAAACACTTTCATTTTATTGTGTATACTTAATGTTAGTAAAAATGTATGTAATTGTTTCAATAAACACATTTTTAATTTAAATTTACAGAAATATATTTATATATTAATTGTACAATACATAATGAATACAAAATTCACAAATTGGCTATTGACCACAGGTCTTTCAGACTGTCTTTGTCTAATCCGAGTCGTTTTTTGTTTAATTTATTTATTTAAAGGGCGTGATCGTCGAGGTCCTTGTCTAAAAAAAATTTGCATATATTGAAATAAAATTATTTTTGCTACTATTGACTCATACAATAAATATATAAGGTTGAGACAACTATTTCCCAAACTGTTATTACAAGTATTTATATTAAAATACATTACAAATTTCATGACTCGCAAATTATGAAACACCTCAAATAACTCACTTTTTTTTCTGAATCACTTTGGAATATAAATTGTGTTTTGTGTGCTTGTAAAAATCTAAAAAAAATACATTATTCTGTATTTCGAAATAAATTTCTTATTATTGCTGGCACCGTAATAATTATTTATATACACAACTTATTAGATCCAGAAAAACAAACTGACAAAAATTTAGCACGAGACCCAATTAACGTGACAGATGTAGCGTTAAGTTAGACCAGCGCACACGTAGGCACAATTGAAATTAACAATGGTAGGAAATTAATTTATCTCCGACTAATAATAATTACAGCGGGTGTACGCAAATAGCCGCTCTAACTTGAAAGCATTTATCATGTGAAGATACTCGTTTTGTGTTTTTTTTTTTTGTATTGTTTTTTTTTATTATTTCGGGATGCAAATTAAATATGCAAACGCTGGTAGCTATTGTTCCGGATAGAAATGGCGGCAGCGCGCGCCCGAGATCCTATTTATTAAATTTATTACATTTGGCTACATGGACCGTAACGTGAGTGATGGTTACCAGACAGTGAAATAGCTAATTGTGTAATGTACAACGCACGGCTTTCTAAATTTATCTAAAGTAAAATTGTGCGTTACGTTAAGGTAATTAAATGTTATTCGTTTGAATTTTGCCGGTTGATAGTTAGTAATTAAAATAATTCAAATTCTGTTTTACAAAAGAAAACCTTTAAATAAATTATATTTTGTAGGGGTAATGTTATCTTTAACATGAACGTTATTTTTATCATCACAGTCTAAGCAGCTTATAAAATAGATATATATTTATATAGAATGTGAAATGTTAAGTTTAACGTTATTAAATAACTATTTAATAACGTTAAACTTAACATTTCCCGTATGGAATAGTCCGTATGAATTAAGGCTGCGATTCCCAATACGTTTCCGTTTTAAGGGATTAACAATGTTATACAGTCATAAAAAAATAAACATTAAATACAGGCAGATAGCTTATTTACTGATGAATAACATCAGATAGTTTTTATTTTTTTTTTGAAAACAAAAAAGTGAAAAAAATATTTTTTAAAAATTAATATTTAGTTATATTAAATTTAATGTATGAAAAAGTAACCGCCTTTACCACAAAATTATTCGATCTAATTTAAAGAAATTACTGGCAACTTACATTTGCAAAAGTTTGAACGAATCAATTAAAAAGACAGTGCATAATAAATTTGTTGAGGATATATTATTCTCCTTTACGTTAATAATTGTCGTAAGTAATGTTGACTCAAGAATAATAAATTGGTGTTTGGCAAGAACTTCAAGGCAGATGTGGAATGCAGAAAGTTCGTCGTTAATTATAAATAAATACATAGTTAGTTCATCCACGTTAGTTACTTTTAATCTTATTTTAAATTCAGTATGTACCCACTTTATGTATGTGCGCAAGGTAGTCCATTAAACACGAAAGGAAACGCCTCTAAAGTTAAGTGGAAAATATATTTCCAGAATAGTTGTTTAACAACCGATTCTTTATCTCTGACACTTGTTTAAATTAGTGACATGAAAGAAGTTTAAAGTATAAAATATATTAGTAATCAATAAAAAAAAGAGTATTAATTCACCAGATGAAACTGCATATTCATAATTAATTATCCGCCTGATGATGGCACTGTGTTGGCGAAACAATTGTAGCAGTGTTTCTACTATAAATAATAATAAAACTAAAATACTATTGTGTTTTTATTTAATTGTAAATTTTCTATAAATTATAATAAAACCAAATCTGCTTAGACAGTGATTATGAAAACAATAGATACGTTAAATTTTACGTTTTCTCTTACAGAAAAGTCACCTTTCTTATATGTGTCAACTTGTTGTAATTTTGTATTTTATCTTGTTTTAATCATTATTATTTTGCTAATTCATCTCTTTACGTCATATTTTTATACTTATTTTTCATTCAATTTCAATAAAATTTACGTTAGCGTTTAGATTTTTTATATACACACATATTTTGTTTAATATACACACATAGTTTAAGGAAAAAAAATTAATAAGATGTAAATAAAAACAAAAAATCGCATTTTTTCAGTTTTCTTGAAAACTGAAAAACTTAGGCCAGTTTTCTCAACGGGATATTAATACCAGATTTAAACTTTGCTTTAGTTTTGTTGCTCTTTACATTAAATATTCTCGAATCAAAAAAAATGTTGCATTATGTAATATGTATATTGATATTTAACAGCAAATGTTCATTACGTAATTCAATATCAGCCCGAGAAGTAGTTGTTTTAATGTACATTTATTTTAAAGTACGTAACGTAAATCAAAAATGTCGCAGATGCAAAAGAGGAAATAATTTGTTAATTATTTTCAAATTCTTTTTATTTAATACATCAGTAAATTAAGCTATAAATAAAGAACATTTTATTTCATCCTCCACATGCAGTGTAGTTATAAATTTTAAACCACATCGCTGGGAAAATTGGATTTCTGCAATTCCCGAAATTTGGAATTACTGCGAAGGTAACCGGGAGTTGATTAATAGCCCTCCCTCCCCCGGAACATTCGATGTCCTCAATGTTTTTCGATCACAACCATCCAGCTTCCGTCCCCTTTTATCCTCGAATCATTTACAGACGCAGACATATGCGGTTGTTGGAGCTGTCCTCAGGACGAATCCAGACCTTTGAAACTCGACCTTCGTGTAACTGATAGCGATGTGTGAGTGTGCTACAGATTTAATGCCTTTCTCTTGTCGCCACGATCCATCATACAGTTAAAAATATCACGACTGACACAATTCGATTGCTGCTTCGATTACTCTCTCGCGAATGACTAAAAAGATGTGAAAATTATATAGTAATACTAATAATTTTCATGATAATAATATTAATTTTTATTAATATATAGGAAAATATACAAAATAAATAAGAATTACAAAATCAAATTAATTAAATTGATATTCCTTTCAAATTATATTTTATATCTATGAATTAAAAAAAATTCAATGTACAACATAGAGATATAATTTAAATTAATTAAATATAAGTGGAAAAGAAACATCTCTGATGGGATTTGTATCTGTGTGTATCATCGTCCTCGGGCTCATCACGAATGTGACTTACTTAAAGGATTTATCTTTCTACAAATCTACAATATAATTAGTAATATTTAAGTATAGTATAGAACATTAATAAGAAATAATAACAACAACAAAAACAAATAATTGGCGCCGCTAAATAATAATAATGTACCTTGCTTAGATTAATGAAGTTTGAAAAATAAAAATGGCTTTATTTTAAATCCGAATCGAAAATATTTTTTGTCGAAGACTATTAATTGAGATTGCACGTGGCAATCGCGTCCGTCAACGTCTTCTCGATCATTTCCACCGGAGATCGCAACGTGGACGGTACGTTTTTTGCATTAAAAATTTTCGAATAAAAAAATGTTGAATTATACAATGTGTTATTGTTATGCAACAGAAATTTCCATTATTGAACATTTGTTTTAAAATATTTATGTAACAAAATATCAGAGTATTTAGAGAATAATTTATTAATTATTTTCAAATTATTTTTATTTAATTTATAAAAATGTTTTTTTTTTCCTATGTTATAATATTAAATCTTCTAGCCGTTGTAAACTTGTTTGTTTTAAAGCCGTCTTGAACTGCCCCTTAACGTGAAGAGTATCCTATTTCAGATTTAGTTAAATTATATTATGCTGTAACTAAAAAAAAAGAACTAAATCACTTTTACCATAGAGAAAGGAAGAATACTTTGAACTTAAATAGAATTCTATTTAAGTTCAAGTATAATACTTGAACTTAAATAGAATTACATTATTTAATTAAACTTACTTATTAAAAAGTAACTTTCAGTTAAATTAATTTAATAATCTTAACTATTATTAAGTTATATCCGATTGATTTAATTTACGATAAATCTGAAGACATAAACTGCGTGCCATCTCTGGAAAACTCGAACGATTCGCCTTTTCAATTACAATTACGCATCTGCCTCCGCCCCGTCCATCCATAAATTAGCATAATTCTCGCAATATCGCGGGGTTTAATGAGTTCGTCTCGCAGTTCGGACATAAAGTTGTCTGTTGTAATGAGATCTGCTTTATGATTATATTTGAATTTTTAATGCCCCCGCGGATCGGGCCATTATCCTTCCAGATTCTTTTGTGCGGAGTGTCTTGAATTCGAATTTGGTGGGATAATTGGCCCTCTGTTTAACTTAACTTTTTACTCGGCGATCCCTTTGATATTACCCTTGGATATACCCGGAGTTTGGGATAATGTCTTTTGTAAATCAACTAATTTCAGGAGTGAAATTCGGTAATGTTGAATGGAAACTCGGTTCGTTGGAAACATTGTTCTCTGTTGGAACTAATTGAATATGTAAATATTTGTTTTACGAATTAAATTACGTTTTAATAATGCGTTTTAATTTTTGTAAAGATACTTTTTGTATACATTTAAAATGCCTCCCTAAAGATATCTAATGGTAGAAACTAGTTGTAATTAAAAAATATTAAACAAAAAGAACAAAGTGTTTTTTTTTAAATATAATGTATGTAAATCTAAATAAAAATATGATTGAAATTCACGAAGAAAATAAAATCTTTTTGAAAATTTTTAATGGGTATATAAGGTAATACCGTACTGACGAGAGATAAATTGCGGAACCCGTGTATATGTGGGGCCTTTTATGCATAGTTAATTTTAAATAAAAATAATTTGATAATAATTAATAAATTATTCTTACTCTAACAACTGTAAAATTCTGACTTACGTTCCGTAAGTACTTTAAAACAAATGTCCATTAGTGGATACTTGCTGTTGCATAACAATAACATATTGTATAGTGCAACAATTTTTTATTTAAAAATATTTAGTAAAAAAAAAATACAAAAATACAACAGCAAGTGCCCATTATTGTACATTTGTTTTAAAGTACTTACGTAACCTAAGTCAGAATGTCAGAATAGCTAAAACAGGACTATTTTTTTTAATTATTCTCAAATTATTTTTATTTAATTTATTTAAATAATTGTGACAATGCGGATGAATCCATTTTCTATTATTAAAGATTAATTATTTATGTAAAATATTTTTATTCAAAAAACGTTGCTTTATTAGTATTGCTGAGATGCAACGGCATCTGGCGTCGGTATTTGTCCGGGAAGTAGTTTTTTTTAAATTGATATTTGTATTTTTACTGTACTTACCTCGTAAGTCTTTAATTGCAGAGCAATTAGAAAAAGAATAATTAAGTTTTTACAAATTCTTTATTTATTAATCAACGGAAATCTTTATACAAAATATATAATATACAAAAGTAACCTAAAATAATTATAATATAAACTAAATGAATAGAGTGTCAAAAATACTTTGCTTTTAATTCTTTTAATTAAATTTAAATGTTTACTGTTTGTATAATGTAAATTTTTAATATTTAATTTGTTCAATATAATTCTAATATTTTAAATATAATTTATTTTAAATTTCAAATATCTTTGAGTAAAAATGTCCTTTGAAGGCAGACAGGAAATTTCGCCTGTAAATTGCGAATAAACGTTATCGCCAACCGTGCGCGCATTAATTGAGTGTTTGAGTTGAAAAGTGCCCAAAAGACGCGCGAGAATTTACATTATCTCTCTCTGGGGAGAGGAAATTCGCCTCCGCATTGACAAAGGGGTGGGAAAAACGGTGTTAAATGATATTCACGTCCGCGTCCAAAATACGCCAGGAGCTCTTGTCGGGACTGAGGAGTCACGCCTCGCAATTTTCCACTAATCCCGGGGCCATTTCCACCGCGGGGGGAAATTCCGTGTCAGCTCGTTTTTGTAATGGTGGGGTTAATATTTTCCAGTTCCTCCAGAGGAGATAATAAATTGCCGGGCATGTGTCAATTTCAGGAGGAAAAAAATAATCGCGGGGGAGAAAGTTACTGACGCAAACAATTTCTTGAATTAGAATTAATCTAAATATAAATGTGAAATGTTATTTTTGTTCAGGAAATCTTTATAACCTCAAACCAGCAACAGTAACGTTTATAAAGCAAAATCCATTATGGTTTTAGTTATTCATAATCGGGGCTATTCTATATGAGAAATGTTAAGTTTAAGAAGTATGATATTAATTAAATTCATATTCTATAGATACATATCTATTATAAAAGCTGTTTACACTGTCATGATAAAAATAACGTACAATGACGTCTTACGGAATAGCCCCGAATATACGAAATGTTATCATATATGTATTAAATATTTAGTTTTCAATAAAATTAACACATTAACAACTCTTAACAATGTTTTAAAATAAAAACGGAGATAATTCATACTTTTGCAGTTATTTAAATTAAACAAGAAAAAAAAGTTCATTACTTCGTGAGTCAATTAATTGCATAGCACTAGAAATAGAATAAATAATTAATTATTTTCAAATTATTTTCTTTTAATTCAAGGAAAAAATTACCAGCAATGATCACTAAAATTGGAAGATTCCCATTTTCAGGCTACAGATAGCCTTGTAATTATGATTTATGGATGCCTTTCATTAAATATTTTGGACTCAAATCGTTACAATAAAACACGTGCCTAAGGCTAAATTTTGGAATAAGAAAATTTCAACATATAACTGAAAAATTTAAAGAAATTGGATGGCGTAAAATGGAAAATCGTCTTGCAATCTTTTGTCACACAATAATAACTTGCGTTCTTATAGGTTATTATTTTGTGACAAAAGATAGTAAAATTCGCAGTACCTAAAGTGAAAAGGAATTAATTAATTTTCCATTTGAGTAAATTAATTATTTTCATTTTCATTAATTCTTTTTTTTTTTTCATTTAAGTCAAGTGAATATTCTTTTCTGTTGTTATTTAAATTATATAAAAAAATATAAATATATAATAAAATTAAAATCCAAATTATTTCGCATTAACATTACAATTAAAATAACACCTATTATACAATTTATATATTTCCATTTTCCCGCTAAGAACGTCGAGATAAAGCCTTCCTTCTCTTGTATAAAATAAAAGCGCTTTATCTCGATTGAAACTTCTGTCGACAATTGCCCTTCGGATTCTGCTTCTCTCCCTCTTCTGCGCTTTTGTATTGTGTATTTCGCGAATTTTCCCTTTTCATAATCGCTCATAAATTTCCCGGGAAACCGCGCGACGCTGGGAAAATTTTAATATTCCATCCACGAAGAAATTTCGTAATGCTCTTAACTGGTTTGCATAAAACCCCTATCAGCATTTAGAAAACCAGTTTATATATTATGAGAAGTGGAAACTCTGAAATTTCTTGTTTGTATACAACTGGAAATGTTGATTAAACCTAATTTAATTAAATGCGTGTAGTTTTAGTGATGTTTCCTAAATACATTATTTTTAATAATAATGATAATAATAATGAAAAAATTATACAACGATAGCGAAAGTAATAAATATTCATACAATATAGAAAAAAAAATATATTATTAATAATAATAGGGTCTGCTCAATAATCCTTTTACAATACTTGAGCATTTAGGTTAGGTGTTTTTAGGTTCCTGCATCGGGGTCCATTTACAACCTCGATGTCGTCGTTCTGTGATAGTAAGATTAGCAGTGACTACAATATTTTTATTATCTTAAAATATATATTATTTTAAAATTTGCGTGAAACTTAAAAAAAACCTTTATTTTATTTACAAATAATGTATTTATGGATAATTTTTATGATTGTAAGCAATTCCTTATGTCTTAAAAAATAAACAAATAATACTTTTTAGATAAAATATCAACAAGGTAAAGTTACAAACTATTGAGTAAACTCATTTTAAATAATCTTTAAATTTAATCATTCATCGCAGTTTATTTAAAATGATATTCCCGGCGCATCCACCATTATAAAATGTCCTCGGAAATATTTTACTCTAACACTCCCCGAGTAGCTTTAAAGTTAGGTGCGCGAAGTTAATCACAGCTCTGCTAGCATATTTACGTTTATTCGAAACTCATAAAAAATAATATCTCAAAATGTCGGTTTGATTATTAAAAAAATATTTCTTTCCGAAAAATAAAAAAATTGTGGCTATGTTTTGGTGTGAGCAAGTCATCGGCCCTATTTAAACTGTGCTTTTGCGAATCTCGCAAAATTCTTGTTTTAAAATTAAATAATTTTTAATTCATAAACTATTCCACAGATTAAAGCGTTTTTTTTTTCAGAATTGGAAGTGCACAACTTTTAATTTACATAGAAAAAAAAAATGCAAACATATTTTTCAAGCGGTTACAAAAATATGATTTTTTTAATGTATTGGTTTTTATTAGAATTTAACTTCTAAAATTTGCCTATGTTTATGAATTAATTACTCAATAGCTATTAACGTTATAATGTCGAGATTTCGTTTTTCTGGGTTTTGAAGTATGGAGAAGATAATGGTGTACTTAGTTTAATCAATATTGAAAGTTGAAAAATACCCCCGTGCATACACGTACCCGCGAGTGCGTCATTCGGCAACACAGTGCGCCCTTAATTCAATTATCCCAACTGCGAAACAGGGGTGTTATACATCGCTAAAACAAATAAAACAATTAAAGCCAAAACTCGATTAAAATACGTCGGTATTTTTAAATAAATTGAAAAATCCTCAATTTCAAATAAATTCAATTACGCATAATTTAATCTTCTTTATGTTGGATTGTGGAGAATTTAATTATTTAAATTTAAATAGTATTTTTATTTAAATACACATAATTTGATAAATAAAATAATCATTTACATTTAATTAAATTTAATTTTCCTGAATTTTTAATGAATACTATTTTCTATAATAATTATAATAAATATATATATATATATATTAATATAGTTAGTTAAAATATTCAAGTTTTTATATTATTTATTGATTTAAATATATTAAAGATGAACTAATGATTAATTAATCTATTGTTATTCATTATATATAAAAATATTTATTCAGGCAAATATAAAGCACATTTACAACGTTTATATTTACAGACAGTCGATAGCCCAGACTAATTAAACTCAAATTGTATCAATATTAGTCTAAGCTATCAACCAACAGTAATTCATATCGAGGATATTCTGTATATGAAACATTAAATTTAACCTTCACAATCTAAAGCCCAATTTTACAATCCGCAAATAAGGGGTAAGTATAACGTATTCGCGGAATAAAAGTTAATGTCTATGATTCTCTCCATTTCATTATCACTAAGACAGTGCTGCCAACCGAATGAAATATCAATATTAACGTTACTTGAGATTTGTAAAATTGGTCTAAAGTGAGTTTTATAAATAATATGTATACGTAGATTGTAGAGTTTAAATATCCGGGGCTACTCCGTTCGGGAAAAGGTTAACCTGTACGTTATGAATTAATTTCACACTTTATGTATATGTATCTACTACAAACGTTGCTTAAACTGCGATGATAAAAAATAACGTACACGTTAAATTTAACTTCTACCTCACAGAATAGCCCCGAATATATTAAATTTATAGCTGTGGATAAATAAGGATAAGCAATTATTTTTAAGTAGCTTCATTTATAAGAATAATGTAAACATTTATTAATTCATCTATTAAACTTTTAAATAAATTAAATTGCTTAAGCAAAAAAAATATTACATGTAAAGTGCTTCATTAAGGAATTATTGAAGAAAGCTGGCTCCCGTTTGTAGGATACTTGCCATAGTTTTGCTACTATAATTATTGTGCCTCGTTGAAATTACATTTATGAGAATTCATAGCCTCATTTACATCCTGATAGTTTCCTTTATGCTCCACAAGTTAAATGAAATGTTTAATACATAGTGACCTAATATATTTAAAATTTATTACTTTTAAAGAAAGTTTTACGTAGATTTGGATTTTAATCCCTGTGAATCGGGAATCCGGTAAATGGCCAGCCATTAATTTGTAGCTGTGAAGAACGTCTCTATTTATTTCAGGTCTCGATTTTTCAACGGTTTTTCATGCACTCGTGAAATAGTTGTGATGAAAGGATAATAATAATAATAATCTTTAATAATTGAGAGATAACGCAAAAGTCATCTATTGCCTAATTTAAAGGAATTGCGCACGGAACACACTCGTCTTAAGAGGTTCTAAAAACCGAAATGAACATCACCAGTTATCCATATACTAGATGAATGCTGGTTGAACATTTTATTAAATAATAATCTTTATCATCTGTCAGCAAAGTCATGCATTACTATAATAATTTTTAGAGGTAAAGAAATTCTGTCAAATCAATAATGTTATCAGTAAGAGTTTTGGCGCAAATTATGAAAATAAAACGTATAAATTCAATAATGAACGAACATTTTCCGTGCACACCGCCAGAAATACAGAAGAAATCGTTAGAAACATCGTATGAAATTCTCCCACAAAATTTGATCAAAAAATACAATCGACAGTATAACATATTCATGGAATGGTGTAAAAAACATGAAGTCAAAAGGTATAGTGAAATCACAAAGACAATTTTTGAAAACGCTGAAGCTTACAATATAGTTGTTCAGGAACGTACAAATGATAAATCCACTAAAGATGTAATAGATGTTATTTTACTATTTATGTTTAACTGGTTATAGTATTTTGTTTCCACAGTTATTATAATATATATAATAAAAGTAAAAAATAAAATACTTAATTTTCATAATCATTTATATTGGCTATAAAATTGTGTATGCACCACTTCAGTAAAATGTCTTTATCGAACTCGTCTTTATTCGCCTTCTCGCTCGTGTCATAATCTCAGACTCGCTCGATAAAGAGTAATTTTACTGATTTGGTATAAATAATTATTACTTTCAAAATGTCATTTATGTTACAGAATGAAAATAGTGTCAGAATAATGACACAATAAACTCTTTAAATTATTTAAAGAATGTATATAAAGATTCGAAAAGAAGAATATTTAAAGAATGAACAAAAAAAGCCACTTTTTCATTCTTGCGAAGAGTGCATAAAAAATGAATTTAATAACATTTCCTCATTTATTTACGTTTATATAAATTGAAATTATAATTCATTTATAAATTGAAATACATTTTTTTTTGTTGAAAAATACTCTTCATGAGGAAAGACAAAAACAGAGAAACACTGACATTTTATTGTGAATATTTTATGTTAAAGTTTGTAAAAATGTATGTAATTGTTTGAATATTTGTCTCGATATATTTTTACTGAAATTGGTTGAACTAATTTCTTTTTTTTTTGTAGGTAACATGCCAACACTTGTTATATTAATAGTAGCTAAACAACTAATATTTTCATTTCAGAAAAAAACATCTAATTATAAAACCACAAATTTAGTTTGTAAACAAATTACGTATTAAGTCTCAGTGGAATTTCTTCAATTTCAAAAATTACGTATTTTCTTCTCTCTGTTGAAATAAATAAATGTTGCCAAAAAAACGCCCTCACCTTTTCCAATCTTGTCAAATCAATAAAACATTATTTGTTCCGTTCTCTTCGGGCTACACGACTCACTTCAGTTCCAGAGTTTAGTTCTCTCATTAATTTATTCAATCAAACCCTGCCAACGAGTGATGGAAAAAACTAAATAAAATGAGGGGAGAGAGAATCCACTAACTGGATCGGTCCGAGTTTTTGTTGTTTTTCTTCGCGCCATGGAGAATTCAATTATATCGCAATAAAATAGAAATTGGTTTTCTCGTGATTGCGCGTTGTAAACAAATGCCTAGCTGCTGGGGTTAATTGCGATTTTTCTTAATTGAATACGTCGAGTGTAAGGCTTGATTGCTTTATTTTCAATTGATTTTGTCGTTTCAGATCCATATCCCAGCGAGCAACAGCGTTATGAAGACTTGTGCACTGCTGGAACTCCAGGGCCTGGATACGGGGAGCCTTTCGGGGGTGAAACCTATCGCAAGACCGGATCAGCAGTCGTTGCTCCAGTCACTACAGAATACCGTGATCAAAGAAATTTCCAGCAACCGGGAGCAGTTCTCATGGTATACGGACTTGATCCACTACGAACCAATGCTGATAAACTCTTCAATTTGATGTGTTTATATGGAAACGTCGCGAGGGTCAGTATTTTTACAAAATTAAAATATTTTAAATTAAAAAGACTTAACTAGTATTAAATGATTGTAATCTTGTAAATATTGTGATATACTTTAATGCAATATCTGTATACACAATGAAAGGAAAAAAAATGATTTAAATTGCTGGTGATTATTTTCGGAAAAAAAACGTTCGAACAGGTCGGTTAGTATTTTTAACTGCGCATCTTTTTAACTAAAAATTCTATATACAGGGATTCCCATAAACAAATGCAGATATAAAGTTATATTTTTTTTTTAATGAAACACCCTATATATTATTACATATTAGACTCCTCGGAAAATATACTATTGGAGTATTAATTTTATTTGCTGTAATAACAACAGCTTTTTTAGGTTATGTACTCCCTTGAGGTCAAATATTATTTTGAGGAGCTACTGTTATTACTAATCTCGTATCTGCTATCCCCTACCTAGGAACCAATATTGTTCAATGTTGGTAAATTTAATATCAAAATTCTTTTACGGTATGGGAAAAATCCTCAAATTGTAAATAAAAGTAAGAAAATTCGTGTATAACATCCTATTCCTCTTCTTCAACTGTTTACGAAATAATGCTATTATTCCATAATTCTATATCAACCATTACAAAAAAATGAAGAAAACTGTTGTAAGGGAGTGCAATTAACTTAACTTTTAGTGAAAGGATCCGTAATTGAAAATACTAATAGACCTGTTCAGGCATTTTTGTTAAAAATTATCACGAGCAAATTAAATGTATTTGTTCCTGTCATGAACGTACTGTAGATATATTTTAAAAATTATTCGTATAAACAAATTGATATTTTAATACATACTTTATTTATTGTTTAGATAAAATTCTTGAAGTCCAAAGAGGGTACAGCCATGGTGCAGATGGGTGACGGAGTCGCAGTTGAACGATGCGTACAATACTTGAACAACGTTAACGTGGGTCTAACGGGCGCCGCTCCCGTAGCCCCGAACAACACAACGACCAACCACGAGGAAAACCCAACGCCCCAAGAGCACAAGCTCCAACTGGCGTTCAGCAAACAACCCTACCTCAGTGAAGTCACAAATCCCTATCCGTTGCCGGACAAATCACCGTCATACAAAGAATACATAACAAATAAAAATAACCGCTTCATGAATCCTGCCATGGCTAGTAAGAACCGTATACAACCACCAAGTAAAGTAAGTATTTTAATAATTATATTATTACACAATGTAAATTATACACAACATTAAATCATTTTTTTCAGATCCTTCACTTTTTCAACACACCCCCGCAAGTGACAGAAGAAGAATTAGTCCAGGTATTCAGGGACTACGACGTTGTTCCTCCAAAGGCGGTGAAGCTGTTCCCGATGAAGTCTGAGCGCTCCAGTTCGGGACTGCTGGAATTCGAAAATACCACGGAAGCCGTGGCGGCGGTCATGGCGTGCAATCACGCGGCCATTGAAAGTCCAGGTACCTTTTATTCGAATCTTTTCCACTCTAATTGAGTTCGCACATTCATCAATTTTATTCGCCATTGAATGATGAAAAGAGACCACCTCTTTTCACCATTCAATGGCGAGAAATATAACAATAAAAGTCCGTTTACTTTCCTTGCATTCATTGGTCCACATCTTGAAAGCTTATTCATACCACTAATAATGACATTTTAACTAAAAAAATCGATTTCCACTGCTTTGTGGATTATATAATTTCACATACTGGCCCAATTAATATAGATTAAGAGATCTATATAAATTATATTTGTATTTATAATTACAATATGTTAATAACTAAGGCTTCAACTTTTTATCAATTAAATAATACAACTAAAGTATTATACAAACAAAGTTTAAAATGTTTTATTTTAGCTACTGTGACATTTTAACTTATGTTACATAAGTACTTAATTAAATGTTCAATAATGGACATTTGCTGTTGCACATTTGTTTTAAGTAAGTCAAAATGTCACAGTAACTAAAGAAGGAATGGTTTATTAATTATTTTCAAATTATTTTTATTTAAATAACTATGATCATGTGAATAAATATTTTTTTTCTATTATTAATTAATTCTTTTAATTGATTTTTAATATTGTTTTATTATTAATAATATTTTTTTACAGGAACGAAATTCCCATTCATAATGAAATTATGCTTCTCGTCGTCGCGCAGTATGTCCATACGCAACGGCGAAAACAATTCCAACGGGGCGACAACGGACAGACGCATGGAGCAGGACCAGTAAAAATGAGACCACTTTTTATTAATAATTTATGATAAATTTTTGCGTTGGAAATTCAATACATATCTTTTCTCACATACCACATCTATCACGAAAACAAACATAACACACATGTAACTACGACAACACATCTTCCGTTCAGTTTGATAAGTTTCTACCGGCACACACACAGAGAGACACAACCAAGAAAATGTACCTATCACGTGCTGTGTCCCAACTTCTCTTGTTTTCGTTTCGTTTTGTAGTTGTTTAGTAAATGAAAGATAATGAATCTTTTTATTTTAAAATAGAAAGAAGTGATCTTTAAAAGATGAAAGAAAGATAAAATTATTTAAAGCTGGACTTTTAATTGAATGAATATGAGTAGAATGGAACAACAAATACATTCCGTATTATTTTTTATATAAAAGACAATTTATTTCCTTCATCTCACAAATTTTATTACAAAAATTGAATCAAAGCTTATTTTAAAATTAGATTTGAAAACTATAAAAAAAATAAAGCAAATACTTGTTGCACTTCACTCTTGATAGAACCGGATGTTCAAATTTAGTGAAGAATAACTCTTGTTTTTTTGTGTCTGTGGAAGGGAAAATCCATTTACTCTTTTTATGTTCCATTATTTTGTTTTCTGTTTCCTGACACATGTTTCAGTCGTTACTCTGTAATGTTCTGTAAAGACCGAAACACGTATCAAGAAACTGAAAATATGATATGTTCCATTATTTTATTTTTAGTTTCCTGATAATATGGAGTATTGACCAAAACACGGTCTTTACTCTGTAATGATCTGAAAGATAGTAATTACTCTGTAAAGCTCGAAACACATGTCAAGAAACTTAAAGTAAAATAATGGAATATAATAAGAATTTAACCGATACAGAAAGATATTAAGGTATTTGGAATTAAAAAAAAATAAGAATTTTTTTTCACAAAAAACCATAAAAAAATGTCCACTCTTATCTTGAAAATATTCATTATTATTAGTTTTTCCTTTACTTCGTCAAGAAAGTAAAAAGAATAATAATAATCTTTATTGACAGATATATACAGCAAAAAAATTTGCAGGATAAATAATAAAAATTATCGACGAGTGGTCTTTCCACTCAAAAGTAAAAATAAATGTCACTGATTTTTAAGAAAACATGTTTTTGTATTGAAAGTTATGAATTATAATAAACTTAATTATCCTTAGATAATCTTTAACTAAACAATAATTTTCATTATAATCTCGGTTGTAATGTACAAGCGATGAAATTTAAGGTGTTTGAAATAAATAATCTTTTACATATAACATAAAGGAATGTATGGAAGTAGAAAACATGAACACGCTTGATTAAAGCCAGGTCTGGTGTGTATTTTTATAACATGTAAAAAAAAAGAAAACTTTTTTGGATGGGCGGTGGAATTTTTGAAACCCCCTCTCTTTGAATATATTTACGGACGAAGAAAAAAAAAATTAGCATTGTACATTAGTGAGTAACATATCGAATAATTTTCAGATTACTACATAAAATAAAACACTTTTAATATTGCAACGAGTGTAGGATTATTCAATTAAATTGGTAGACTTAGTTTTACTCGTTTGTTTGGAAAAGAACAAAGAAGTAAAAGTAGAATGTGCTATTTCTTCATTGAAGTAATCAAATTACATGTTTCCCGTGCTTAGATTTATGCGCGTTACTGTCAGATTATGCGCCGGTTATGTGCGTTAAATTCAGTTGTTATTGTATTTTTTTCTAGTTTGGCCATAACTCGCCGCATATAAATTTCACTTGTTTCATCAAGTAATTAAGATCATGAGCTCTAGCCATTCAGTAAACAAAGTATGCTATAAATTAAGTTAAATGCAATTTATCTTTCAAAATAATTACAAATGATATTTGTTTTATGTTTTATAAAAATTATGAGAAACGAATTAAAATTTTAAATAAGATAGAAAAAAGTGCTGATTTAATGGTTATAATGTAACCACAAAAAAAAACAGAATTAAAAATTAAAATTGATGTTAATAAAAATTCATTCTCTTGTTAACGAAAAAAATAATAATATATAAAACATTACTTTAATATAAAATTCAAGTAGCATACTTTGCTTGAATTTGTGTGGTTCTAGCGTTAGCAGTTCCATTTTTCCGAGCTGTGACTTTTGCTTGTAATATTTTTATATACATACTTAATTAAGTAAATAAGAAATACATACGTGCAACTTGCTGCTTAACTTAGATTTAAAAAAACAAAGAGAGCTAATTAAATTTAAACAATTACACATTTCAAGTACCAATTAAATAAACTAAATTGAAAAAGAAGTAAGAATACAGTCAATGTCAATATTTAATCTTAGGTGTTTAAATTGATAAAGAAATATAAGAAAATTTAAAAAAAGAAATTTTGAGAAAAATAAAAATACAGCGGACATGGGATCCAAATAAATAAAAATATATTTATTTATTCATCATACATATATATATTATATACATATACAGCTAAAAGTGAAAAAAAGCATTCAGTTCTTTTCTTATTAATGTAATCGAATGTATTTTTATAGGCACTGTGTTTTTTCGATTGATTGTACATATGCCAAACAATTGGTACAAAATTAAAGGAAAAAAAAACTAAAGAAATTTTAAAGTAAATGTAATTGTATGTGTCAAATTAGTGCAATAATAATCCAATTGAATGAAATATCCTGTAAATATTAATCCTATTCTTTTTGATTTTAAAAGAAAAGAAGGAAAAATTAAGAAAATACGAGCAAATACAACTGACATTTTAAACATATTCTAAAAACATATCACAACTTAATCTTATTGTATGTACACTCCTAAATATGTAAATAAGGATTGCATTTATTAAATTATTAAACATTTCAAATGGAGGATAATTATAAGCAAGATATTTAATTGAATTCATTTAAGTTTTGAAAAACAATGTGCTGTACATAGCATTATGATTTTGAAGCTGTATTTTAAAGAAGAAGAAAAAACATCGATGTATAAATTTCCCTTTAACATCAATAGCTTTTCTGTGATTTTTTTAATTTAAAATATAGAAGAATTACAGAATTAATGAAATATCAATAAAATTTAAATAAATGATGGTACAATATTATTGATTTATTCAACATTTGACAATTATAAAATAGACATTTCCCATTCAGAGAAAATGGATTTTTGTTTCGTTTTAAATTAACAGAAAAAAAAATGGTGTTCAAATAAATTTATAATTAAAATTTCATTAGGTATTGGATATTCTTGTTTTTAAAAATAAAACATATCTTTAATCTATAAAAGGTGCACTTATGCTACATTTTCAATATTACTTGTAAGTAATGTAAAAATGTTTTTTTGTCATAATAAAATATATCTTTTCAAATCCAATTAAATTTTAAAATTTCTACATCAGAGAAATGTTTTTTATCCTAATTAAATATAACTTTTTCTAATCATTTTTTTTTAATTTAATTGGATGGGAAAACTTATATTTAATTAGGATAAAAAACATTTCTTTGGTGTAAAAAATGGAAAACTTAAATTTTTTTCTTTTGTAGAAAAAATGTATGAAATTATTCAAAATGAAATGTTGAAAAATGCTTTCTTGTGCATATTTCAGCATTTTATTTCAAATAATTTCATTCACCCTGTGTTTAATTAATTCCAACTTTAAAAAAATCAATTATTTGAACACCATACCTTTCCCTCAATGCTTTTTTTTTAATTTTTAAATCACACGTCCAGTCTAATAATCTTAGAAAAGATCGAAACACTGTGTCTCTTTTGTTTGAATGTCTTCCTGGCGCTTGCGTCTTAATTTAGTAGAAATCTACTGTGTACCTAATAAAAACAAAGAAAAAAAATAATTAAATAAATAAAAAAAAAGTTAGAAATATTTTAATTTGATCGCAAATGAAATTATTAGATTGAGACGCAAGTTGTAACTTGATGTCAATATTACTAAACTTAAACAAAGGATAAAGAAAGTAGCGTTTCTCTATTTATGTGTGTGAAACAAAAAGAATGTGACGCCATTAAGAACCACTAACATAAAAATATCAAACGAAGGAGGAACGAGTGGAAAAGAGTATGAGATTTGTATTGATATTCTTATGTGGTGTTTTATATTCATAAATGGATTTATAAGAAATAAAAAGACAGTTAGTTAGGATATAATCATATCACATAGTATTAAAGAAAACAAAAAAAAAAGGAAAATATCTCGTAATTTTAGAAACTAGACGAATTTACTTTATTTGTTAGTGCAGTGATTAATAATCTATATAAAAAAAAGAAATTTATTTATTAAATATATATAAAAACGATCATATTGAAAGGATATAAATTTCGGCAGCTTAATTATACAGGGTTTAATAAAGATTTTCCTCCCATACTGATTATGTTGAAATTTCTGAAGCTGACTTAAAAACAAATATTATTACTTACATAATTAACTATTGTTACTATTAATTAAGTCGTGTTTAGTTATTTTCATAAGCAATTAATTTCGTTTTTAAAACATCAATTATTAATAGGCTTTCTGATTATTTATTTTTGAAATTAGCATTAAAATTTTATTAATTTTGACCAGATAAAAATTTAATAATACAAATTAATTAAAATTGGAGGAATCTTTATTACACCCTGTGCTTTCTAAAACATTTGTTTTTGGAAAGTTTTTATTAATAGTTTTAGAAACACTAAGAGTGGACCAAATGTATCAGAAAAAATATCAAAAAAAATAAGAGTATTTAATTATTTAAGATGATTTTTAATTACTGCACAGTCGTTTATTTTTAGCTGTAGTCACTGAATTTTTTCATTTCTTTTTTTTTAGGAAAAAATTCATAAAACTAGTTATGGTGATTTTTCTAGGTGATATTTGACGTTTTTTAAATGAATTGAATTTGTTGGTTATTTAATATTCACGCATTGTTATCTCTTGTTTATTTAATTTTTAACGGAGGAAAAACAAATTAGTGCAATAATTATCCGCGCACTCGCAAAAAAAAAAATAGAATTATATGCGGAATTTAATTCAAAGATATTACCAACGAGTTTTTTAAAAATTAGCAGGGGTAATAAATTTGTCCCTTTTATCAATAATACAAATTTTATGTAAGTGTTGGTATTTAAAATGGATTAAATTAATTTCTACCATCGTATACAAAATTAGTAGTGGTATGAATTGATTTTTACCAATAAAATAAGGTGGTAATTTTTAATGAATATGGTTAAAATTAAACATATTTTTTATGTTATATAGAAAAATCCGTACAAGTCAAATGTCAGCGTTCCTGTGTGTTTTTATTTGTAGTGTTCTTGCAGTATCTGCATATTCTATATAATAATATAAATAATAATTATATACTTGTCGTAAATGATTAGTTGAGTCAATTATCTGTGCCTCTAGCCAGTGGTAGTCTATCACATTCTCTCTCTCACTTTCTCACTTCTAATGTCCAGACCTCACTTTTGTCCTGTTAGTTTCTGTGACCCTTACCTTTCCCAGCAAACAAACAAATAATATACGAAATCCTTTTTTTTATATTTATTTAAATTATACGTACTTAATCTCGTTAAAACAAATTGAAAGACATATTTATTATTAATTAAATTAATTAAGGTTAAGTTTTTTTTTTGTATATTTTGTATATATTATATGTGCGTGTGTATAGAAAGATATTTATATATTATATATATGTACATTTTTCACAGAGACAAAACAGGAAAAACAAAGTCACACCCACAAACAACATACTTTTCCACTATAAGGAGGAGTAATAAATTTCTCAAAAAAATAATACATGTTTTTTTTTAAGTAAAAAAAAATTAAGTATTATATGTTTATTAAATACTTAATATATTTTACTTTAAAAAAAAATGTAAATAATACCATCCTTTACACGTTTATTTACAGCCATGTATGTTAATAAACACCTTAGGAGTGGTATAATTGAAACAACACAACTTATGTTTACATTAGGAGAATAAAATAACATTACTTCCCCCCATGCGGGTTATTCCACATGGGGATCTACATTTTCTATTATGTGTTTTAATAATTAACAACACATATAGAAAGCATATAAACTCATTTCAACTCAACATTGCTTACACGTTCAAAAATACCTAAACATACTTATACAAAAAAAGACATTAATACACATTTACATTAAAAGTAAAACAACAAAAAAAAATGTATGTATTTTCCGAGCTATGTGTATATATAACTATATATATATATGAATATATACATAAATAAATATATATCTATGTATATATTTATGTATTTATATATATGTTTATATAAATATATATATAATATTTAAAGAAATACATTCAAAGTATTATATACGCGTAACTGTATGCCAAATATATAAATTATATGTGCTTGGTGGCCCGCACGTGTACTTTCTTCACAACCCGTGTTTTTTTTTATTAATTTTATTTTCTTTGTTCGATGAAGAGTACCTACCTTCTTGTTGTTTTCGGCAGTGGAACTTACACGTGCGCGCTCACCAAGTTTCAGTATTACTGAAGTCAATTCGTTTTTTTTTCCGATATTGTAAATAAGTTATATTTCATTGCTGAAATAAGTAAAAGAAATAATTAAAGAAAATATGAGTTATGTGTTTTTGAACTGTGAGAACCCGTCCTGTTTTTTACAAGGCAGATACTCCGAAATTTATGAATTTGATTTCAGTTAGAGACGGGCAAAGTCAATCTTTTCTATTACTCCAAAATTTGATAAAGAATTTTTTTTTGCTCTTTTCTTTCTACCATTAAGTGTAAGGAGAAATAAATAATAATTTTCTTAATATTATTTATACTATAAATACCAGTAGTTTCTCCATGTTTATTAATACAACTCAAGTATTGTTATTTATTAACTTTAGCTATATAAAATCGCTTATTTTGTAATATTCTATTATTATTTTAAATATCTCGATTTTGCCCAGTATTAGTTTAAAAATTGTCGTGAACAAACTTCATGCTAATATTGATTATTCTCAATTTACTTTGTAAGTCTTGCGATATTAAAGATTACATGTAGATAATTTCGTGTAGTGATAAATGTCTTGTAAAATCATCCACTTTATCATTCACAATCCTATTCCATTAAGAATACTAAATGTTTCTAAACTATTCATTATAATTAATTTGAATGAGTTTGTGGTTGTGTATTTTAAAAATGTACATATAAGAAAGAACGATTCAATTTTAAAAGGATTAATTTAGTTCAACCAGTTATAATATTCTTTAACGATTAGTCCCGCGGTTGAAATCGTTTAGTTATCATAACTTTCATACAGACGTAAGATTTTATTAAAATGATAATCTATGACATCATTGATCTATGGTTCAATACGTCATCGAAACTTATCAATGTTTAAAGTAGATTGGCGTCACTGATACGTATCTATGTTTAAAGTAAGTTGGCTACCGTGATAATTATCTATGTTTCAAATAAGTTGGCGACATTTATAATTATCTATGGTTTAAATACGTTGGCTACGCTGATAATTATCTATGGTTTAAATACGTTGGCGACACTGATAATTATCTATGGTTTAAATGGATTGGCAACA
Source organism: Philonthus spinipes (assembly GCA_963082785.1). Lineage (NCBI taxonomy): Eukaryota > Metazoa > Arthropoda > Insecta > Coleoptera > Staphylinidae > Philonthus > Philonthus spinipes. Next base: position 5,135,820 of record OY720300.1, read on the forward strand.
TTGATAGTTATCTATGGTTTAAACATATTGACAACCCTGTTTTTCGATGACGTCATTATGATCCAAGGTAAGTAATATTTAATAAGGTTTACTAAAACGGTGCACGAAAAAAAAAACATCGTATTTATTCAAAATATATTCATAATAAATTATTTGCGGGCTATTCGGTAAGGTAATGTTAAGATTAACAGTCTATTCAGAATGTGAACTTAGTAAATAACGTACACGTTAAATTTAACATTTCACATACGGAATAGCCCCGATTAAATAGAAGAATCCTCTATGGATAATTAATAAAACAAATTTATACATCACAAATTAGGTACATTTATTTTCAAAGTAGAAAATTAAATCTTTTGTCTGATTTTGTTATATTAAAACGCTGATTTAATTAATGCATATTTTAATCTTATCAACAATGAAAGAGAGATAAGCTTTGTTGATATCGACCCACACTTTCCACCCACGAAAGTTGAAAATGAACAACGAAAGTTTTAATAATAATCGCAGTGGTAAGATTGTTGAAGAGGCAAAATTATCTAAAATGAAAAATTCATATTTTCTAAATAGAAATCACAGCAACGACTGTCGCTGCATCAACCAGGGAAATAAGAAATTTGCCAGTTAAATTGGAACAAAAAAAAAAGTTATTATCTACTTATGGAGTAAGTAAAAATAATTGATTAATACAATAAGGATTGTTTTAAAAGAAATTTAATATTTAATCATGGAATAAAGTTTTTTTCTTTACATGAACTTTTCTGTTAGTATTCGACTAATCAAGTTATCTAGTAATTGCATATTACTTAATGAGTTATTTTAAATAGCTAAACAATTAAAAATTAGTATTTATCAGAAAATAAGGAAAACAATACTATAGAATAAATAACACGAAAAATATTGATATTTTCTTAATTTAGCAATAATAAAAAATCGATTTTATCCATCACCACTTTCTGCACTGATAGAAATGTAATGTAACAGGGATGAATTTACAAACTTACACTCAGTTTAACTTGAAACAAATGATCAAAATTATATTCCTTAATTATTAATTCATTTGTTTTATTTTGCTTCCCATGCAAGAACATTTCCAAAATTAAAACCCATTTTATTTTTTTAATTTCAGGGCCAAAGTTCTAATGTTCAAAAAAACAATGACAAAAACTTCCTACGAAAAATTCAATTCGCCAAATTCTTCACCAGATTAAGGAAATCATTGAAACTATGGAGACATACCTTGAAAGACATAGAAATACATTTCGGCACGAACTTCATGCTGTATTTCACCTTCATAAAACTACTATTCCTTTTGAATCTGTTAAAATCCATTGCGATTATTGCTTTTATTATAACCCCGAATATTTTACACACATCTTTATTTGCATTAGAAACAAACAACTATACAATTGATTACACTGTAATCCTTGATATTTTTCAAGGTACTGGGATTTTTGAAAGTAGCTTTATGTTTTATGGTTATTACACAGATACATTTATTAATTACATGAATTTGAATTATAATTTTCCACTGGCTTATTTATTAGTAGAGTTGATTTGTTTTTTATTCATAGCTATTGTTATTGTAAAATTGTCTACGAAAAATAGAGAATTTCATGGGGAATCGATTTATGCCAGTATGGTTTTCACAAGTTGGGTATTTCAAACACAAAATAAATCAACTGTTGAAAAAAAGCATGTTAATATTTCAAGAGAAATTGTTAGTACTTTTAAAATTAATACCGAGGAGGAGAATAGAAAAAAGAATTACCGGGAGGAAAAGAATAAAATTGTTGCTATGAGAATTTTTATAAACGGATTTTTTTTAATATCACTCGGCTTAAGCTCTTATTTTATTTATTATATATTCAAAATTTCTGAGGAGAATTTAACAAAATTTGAAAACAACGTTTTAATAACTTTATGCTTTCAATTCCTCCCTTCAGTCAGCCTTACTTTCATAAATAAAATCATCCCCCTTATTTTTAATTCCTTAATTAAATACGAGGTCTACAGTTCAGTTTTCGATCTAAAAACAACATTACTCCGAATGGTTCTCGTTAGAATGTTCACTTTGTTGTTTGTTTACATTAGTTTATACAATCAGTTACAGAATAGCGATTGTTGGGAAAATCGTGTCGGGCAGCAAATGTATAAAATGATCATTACAGAATTTCTCCTTCAAATAATTTCAATATTCATAATAAATATACTCGTTACAAGCTTGATTAGACTCTGTAAAAAAACCTATTCTCCAGTATTCGATCTTCCTAAAAGTGTTCTGGACGCCATTTACATGCAAACCCTAACTTGGTTCGGAATGTTTTTCTCCCCAATCTTACCGATTTTATACTTTGTATTCACATTCGTTTTAATCTACGCGAAACGCTTTGAATTGTTCCGTACGGCCGCAGCAAGCGGTTTCAAAAATCGCTTCCAAACAAACTCGACTTACACCGGCGTTTTATTCATTTCCTTCAATTTCGCTTTCATCCCGTTCATTTTCTGCATCTCAACATTGAAATCCTCTTTGAAATGTGGGCCTTTTAAAAACTACGAAATCTCATGGGATGCAATACCTCTTGAAGTAACTACATGGCCGGAAAAATTACAAATTGCAATCGACGAAATCCAATCTGCTCCAGTCGTGATGGCAATTTTCTTAATTCTCATCTTAACACTTTACACTTACATCGCAAAGATTTCGACTAATAAATCGTTAATCATTGAAATGCGGAAGCATTTGAGTCATTTGGGCTCAACTAAACAACACCTGAGGAATATTTATCATAAATATAATAATTTTGATTAGTTTAAAATGAAATCGATTTGAATGCGTTTAGGAAGGATTATAAATTATTTTTCTTTTAGTAACAATGTAATTTATTAAAATAGTAATTAAGGCACTAATAATTTATAATTATAACTGTTATCATTCTTCTAGGATTGGTGAATGTAACTGAAAAAAAAAATGTTCATAGTAATGTAAAAAATAATAATCCACTAACATTTGTTTATATTTTAAAAATTGATTATTTTATTAGAATTTTATTTAATCGTTTATTTTAATTAATACATGACCCAAATTATTAGGAGCCGATTTAAAATCGCCGGGGAATGAAAAGGGAACATATACAGAAAATCCGTAAGACCCCTTTCCGGGTGATTATGAATTAATACATGCAAATCCTCACCTCACACTGAGAAGTAGAGAGGAACATATAACGATGTTATATAAGACTAAATAAAACATGCAAATCCTACGATGTATCTTTCTGGTTTCTGTCTAATTTTCGTTCCCAGGCGATTGTAAATCAGCCCTTAATGTTAAAGAGAAATAAAAAGAATACGTATGTTCAAAATCTACAGCCCTTTGAACTTTTAAAACATTAAATAATAAATCTGAATAACTGGAAGAGGACACAAGCATCACCATCGAAACATTGCACATGGAACACATTAGTCTGATAAGGTTCGAAAAACCGAAATAACCATCACTAGTAACCATACGCTAGTTGAATGATCGCTGAACATTTCATTAACGAATATATTTGATAACCTAAACACCCAATACGGGAGGATAAGATTAAGAGATTTGATTCGGTTTGAAATGTTTACTTACAACTTCAGCGATGTCTATCCAATCCATAGCGAGTGATAAAGCATCATTATTATCGGGTACCTTATCCCAATTCCAAAGGGTGATTGAATCAAAGGAATGCACAATGTGCACTTTCCGTTCTTCCTTATCTGTGGCGGCACTTATACTCTCGTGTAAAACCAAGCCTTTGTAACCCTCTGGCACTTCGACCTTTTGTCCCATCAATGGATAACCCCGAAAGGATGCTTTGTAATCTGTACACAATAACAGTTTTTAAAAGATATTTGTGTTTATAGATATACGAAATAAAATAGATTTCAATTCCTACTTACGCCCAGATTTTTCCTTCACATATTTGTTGAAGTATTCGGAGACTTTCGCATCGCAATCTGCGTGGATGTTAAAGGGAACGGACTGTACTTTTGCTTTCAAATTCTTTGCCAGCGCGTTTTTGGTTTGTATATGAATTGTAGACATTTTTTGGAAATTTTAGCGCGAACTTTTCAAGCGATAAAATTTTAATGGCAATTAGAGGTTATGCACTTGAAAACAATTGCTGCCAACATAAAAGAATTAAATGTTTTTTATATATTCATAGATATAGTACACCTCTGGGTATATATTAGGGTCAATTCTTTAAATAATCTGTAAAGTTTAACGGGAACGAGAATAGATTTATTGCAGAAAATCCGTAAGGCCCCTTCCCGGGCGATTGTGAATTGATACACGTAAATCCTATGATTTATCTTTCTCGTTTCCATTCCGTTCTCGTTTCCGAAGATTTGTGGATCAGCCCTAAATATATATATCCAATATATCTTAATTAATTATAATTTATATTTTTTATTATTAATTATTTATTATTTATATTTTATTATTTTTTTATTATTATTATTTTTTTTCATTCATACTCTCTGATTATATTGAATTAGATTAGTAACAAACAGATGGCGCGAGTGTTCCATAAATAATAGATGGGTATTTATTTAAAAATCGATATAATTTAAATTTAGAAAACAAATTGCCCTACTTTTTTAGAATAAGAGAATTATTGTAAAAATTAACGCATTTATAAATTTTGAAAAATACAACAATCCACAATTACAAAATTCGTATATAGGCAACGAAACATTCACTGAATTTTATTTAAAAACAGTTGTCAAAAATGACGTACCCGTGTTTAACCTAGAAACATATCTAGGTAAATCAACCCCCCGGTAAAATTGAATGGACACAAGGGGGTGCATAGCAATAAGAAAGAAACCATGGCGTTTTTTGAGGATACCATGGTGATTTTAATTTCGCAGGTATGTATAGGTGTGCATTAAGGGGGTTTTCAATTAACAGCACTTTCATTCTAGGTGATTTTCTTCATGGGGGCGAGGATGTTCTTCATGAAGCAGCTTTTTAAGGATTACGAAGTGCGGCACGTTTTAGTCTATTTGATTTTCTCGATCACACTTATGCTGTCCTGTACTATGTTTGAGTTGATTATTTTTGAAATTTTAAGTTGGTTGGAAGCGAGGTAAGTCTGTTTATAATTGTGAAATTTAGTAACGAGAAATTATCTGCATTAAAAAGGAATAATAAAAGCAATTAAATGATTATTGATCACTGAGACATTACATTATGTATAATTAAGTGTGTTATTTAATCGTACACAATATTTAATGAATTAAGAGCCTCAGTGATCAATAATCATTTAATTGCTTTATTCTATTATAGAATTCTATATTTAGTGACTACAATTTTAACAATTAACACTTGTCATCATGAAACTAAAACAATTAAATTGGTATCGTATTTTGATAATGACAAGAAACTTTTAAATTGAGAAAACTATAATCACTAATTATAAAATGTTGTCACTTTTGGGGCTATTATGCATGTGAAATGTTACGTTTTACTTATAAATTATTTTTTAATTAATAATAAAACTCGCTTAGATTGTAACAATAGGAATAATACTGAAATTAATTTAACATTCTAAATATCTAAGTATAGATAAAATTAGACTGTAAAAATAGAAATAACATTAATGTTAATTCTGACATTCTAACACACAGGAGAAAATGCTTAAATATTATTTACTCAACGATAACGATAATTTTAACATTTCACAAATTGCTCCGATTATTATAATAATTAATAATGATCTTTCAGTTTTGTAATGCAATAAAATAGGATGATTATGGTGTAATGTTTATTTTTTTCTAGTTCTAGATTATTCTTTTGGTCAATAATCCTTTACTCGCTGCTGTTCGTCGTGATAGTCTTGAATCCACTTTATATATCATACAGTTGCATAAGCAATATAACATTCGGTGAGTCTGTAGTGTTAAAATTAAGTATAACATGAGTGCATATTGATATTTATTATTATTTTTTTTCAGTTAGAGAATACATAAAACATCTGACAATATTGGTATGGATATGTTTTATATTTGTCTTTTGGAAACTGGGCGATCCTTTTCCGATTCTAAGTCCCAAACAGGGTATTCTGTCAATGGAACAATTGGTATCTAGGATAGGAGTGATTGGAGTAACAGTCATGGCTTTGTTATCCGGTTTTGGTGCTGTTAATTATCCATATACCTCAATGGCATATTTCATTAGGTAACATTTCACTATGCTATTTTACATTTTTTTTTTAATTATTCAATGACTTAATTAATTACAGTAATAAAAGCAATGAGAATTCCTTACTTCGGTTGTTTATTGAGTACTACGTGTACATTTCTAACACTATATATTCATTATCAATTATTGTAACATTTATATTTTATTCCTTTCTTCACTTCTGAAGAAAACTTCAAGTGCTCACCAACAAATATCATCGGTATCAATTAATTTATTACATTTCTGAAACAATCTTTAAGGGAAGTCTCATTATCCGATGTGCAAACAATTGAAAAAAGACTGATGCAGACGATGGATATGATTGTGATAAAGAAGAAAAGAGTCGCTATTTTGAAGCGGCAAGCTATGGAAAAGAGCTCGGATGCCCCAAATAAGAAGGGCATATGGAGTATGTTATCGTCAGTTGGTCCCAAAAGAGACAAGGAAAGTAAGTGTAAATAGGTCTATTTGTTACATGAATTTTTTGTGCAAATTCAATTTTTAATTCAAAACACAAAATCAAACGAAACGTGTGTGTTTTAGACATTTCCCAATTGAAATTAGAAATATTGGGCTTGGAAGAATTAAGTAGGCAACTGTTTTTGGAGGCCCACGAGAACCACAACATGCTGGAGAGGATCGAGTGGTCGAAGACTTGGAAGGGGAAATATTTCAACTTCTTGGGGTACTTTTTTTCACTCTACTGTCTTTGGAAGATTTTCATTGTATGTACTCTTCTCTTCATTGTAAATTTTTTCATAATCTTTATTTATGTTGTTTTTAGTGTACAATAAATATTGTGTTTGACCGGGTGGGGAAAAAAGATATAGTAACCCGTGGTTTGGAAATAGCCGTCCATTGGATGGGCTTGAACATCGACGTGAACTTTTGGTCGCAGCATGTCTCTTTTATTTTAGTCGGATGCATTGTAGTGACATCAATTCGAGGCCTTCTTCTCACATTGACCAAAGTAAGTAATAAGTCAACTTTTATTAATGGAAAAAAAGAGTTATTCACATGGTTACAGTTATTTAAAATAAATTAAGAATTGGGTAAGTATTTATGTAACGTAAGTCAAAAAGTCACAGTAGCTAAATATTATTAATTTTTTCATTTCGTTTAACATTTATTAATATTAATAAATGAAGGACGACGCAAGCGCCATCTTTCGCCTAATGAGGTTCGAAAAACAAGTTATCCATATGATAGATGAATGGTGGCTGGACATTTTATTATATTTATTAATAGATTTAAAAATTCTTGGTTTGGACGTATTGCGCTGTAATAGTGATATAGATGAAAATAGAAAAAAATATATGTTTGAGGTGATTTTTGATTGATTTTTAATATTTTATTCATATTTATTTCATACAATTTGAATTACCAATGTCCAAATATTAAAACCATTAATTATATTAAAGTTGCAAGAATAATTTTGCATATCGAAACATATTTCAAACAGTGTTTGATTTATAATAAAAATTATCTTTTACAGTTTTTTAATAAAATATCATCAAGCAAAAGTTCAAACATAATAGTATTACTCCTGGCACAAATAATGGGCATGTACTTCCTGTCGTCCGTTCTACTTCTGCGAATGAGCATGCCTCCTGAATACAGAACAATAATAACGCAAGTATTGGGAGATCTGCAGTTCAACTTCTACCACCGTTGGTTCGATGTGATATTCTTGGTCAGCGCGCTGACCAGCATCCTGACACTGTATTTAGCCCACAAGCAACCCACTCAGGATTTACAAGATCACATGTGATTAAGTAGGTTACGTTTTAAGACACGTGATGCATTTATTTCATCGAATAGACTGAAGATATATATATTAAAAACGCCATTTTTGAGTAATCTTTTTTTTTAATTGAGAGCAAACATGAGGCTTGTGTCCTGTACAAAGTTTTAAATCACACATTTTGATGATATGATGTCGCTTTAATATAAAAGTTATGTAAATTAAATATTATTGAATAAATATTCATTAATATAATAATTTATTATGTTTCATTTATCAATATTTCATTAGAACTCAAAAGAAGAGAAAACTGTTGAATTTATATCAGAAACACTGTTTACCCATATAGATTGTGGGGTGAAATTTATTATTAAATAAACATTAATAAACAAAAAATTCACCTTCGCAAAATCAATTCTTCTATTTTTTTAAAATAAATATTAATAAATAATGAATTCCTTTTTGCAAAATCAAGTTTTCTCTTTTTTAAATAAATAAAATTTGTCTGAAATTATGAGTGATTTATTTAAAATTATTCCTCAATATTCAACCTCATTTTGAGATTGATTCACTCTATGCTGTTAAATCCCATCGAATGGAAATTATAAACATAATTTAGCAATGTTAGTTTTATTCTATGTAATGGCTTATTCAATAATAAACGCAGATTACTTTATTGCTGTACATATCACTACCTTTAAATCTGTGTATTGTGCTGCTGTCTATAAATTAGTGCAGAACTTTTCAAAATTTTGTTTGACGTCACTAATTGCACTCTGTTTAGAAGAACAAACCTTATATATAGAATATCTTGATCCTCATGATAATAGACTACGAATAATAACCATAACTTATTATGTGTAAATTGGGTTGCGAACCTTTGTAAATATTCATTCTATGTAATTTAAGTTTGGCAACATAGCATTTTCCAATTACCATGAAGTTGGTGATCATAGATTATGTATTTATATGTCAGTCGTAGATAGTGATTAATTTGTAAACATTGCGTATTATTTTATAATTCGATTCTTCTTATTATAATAAATAATTAAAAATGGCACAAGGGAAGATGAAGGTAAAAGCCAAGGTGCCAGAGAAGAAAGGAAAGGCTAAAAAGAAAGGAGCCCCCGTAACGCAACGTGCTAGTAAGTAAACATAACCTAACTCTTTATTATGGATTCAAAAGATTCAGAGTTTAAGGGCCGATTAAAAATGCCCTGGGAATGAGAACGGAAAGGAAATAGGGTATATAAATCATAGGACTTACATGTATCCATTAAAAATCACCCAGGAAGGGGCCTTACGGGCTTTCTGAATATGATCTGTTCTCTTTCCCGGACTATTGTGAATAGGCCCCTTCCCGAGCGATTGTGAATAGATACACGTAAATCCTGTGGTTGTTCCCCATTTCCAATCTGTTCTCTGACGTTTGAGAATTACACTTACCAATAACATTTTTTTATTGCATCCTCGATAATTCTAATTTATTTCTCTGAAATGATTATCAAAACTGTGGGGATTGATCAAATCCTACTAAATGTACAGGGTGGAATATTGGAGTATGGAGAACTCCGAAATGTGTAAAATGCCTGCTTGTCACACACACTGGCAAGCTTGTTTAATTATAACAATTATTTTCGCATGTAGTTATAATGATGAATATTTAAATAACTTCTAGTCATTAAATAAAATTATTTTATATAGAAAAAATAAAATTCCCAATTAATTAAAGAAATGTATGCAAACGGGAGATGTTTTCATCATGATGATTCGTAGGTGAATGAATTCTCCCTTTTGGCCTCCTAGATTTCGAACTCTTCACTCCAACATTCCCACCTGTACATTTAGTAGGCTGTGGATTAATCTAATCTGCTTACTAATTGTTTAATATATTTCAGATAAACCGATTCAATCGAAGAAACACAGGTTCGAGGATTCGGCAAAACTAAAGAAAGCGATTACGAAATCTTTGAATAAAGCCGTCGAACAGGAAATTAGGGAACGGGCAATCGGGAAAGCGAAGACACTGTCTAAAGCGCAAGAAGCCGTCGCCGCTCACCATCAAAACATGGCTACATCATCAAAAACATAGATGGTGGTTTTTAAAATTTTTAATTAAATAATATGTACATATATTGTTACAAATATACACAGTAAGTATTGATTAAGAAATATAAAATATCTACAAAAGAATGTGCAGTTTTAATTTAACTAATATTTTTCCTTTTATAAAATCTTAAATATCTATGTATACGTAAAAAAAGACAAATAATTTTTTTAAGGATCAGCTAGATGATTTCAAAACACTAATCCCCCTATAAAATGAATTGTAAGGTCTTTTTCATAAAACAGTGGAACTCCATGCAGAATGTAGTGCTTTAAATATATAAGGAATTCTGAATTGCAACTGCTGTAGTTGGAGTTCTCTCTATTAACCATGCTATGGTCTCACTCCAACTTCATTGGTAGTCATAATAGAGGAGATAGACTTATTCAGAATCCAGCCCCACTTTTTTTATAATTAATTCTATTTTAAAATGATACATTTTAGAGTTATTTAAAATCCATATTTAAAATTCATTATTAAAACCAATTTAAACATCAAGTTTCTAAAATCATTCAAATTTTAGAGGTCTGATGTTGATAAATCAAGACCAATTTGCAATGATGAAATGTATTAAGTTCCAAACAATCATACCACTGATCCTAGTTTCGGTTAAGAGAAAATAAAACAGGTAAGTTAATAAATGGCACTTCCATATCAAACTGCGTAATAATTAAAAGTATCAAGCCTCATTTATGAAGGGGTGCATGAAATTTGGGATTAATTTAAATTGATCGTCATTGATTAATTTAATTAAATAACTTATTTTGGAGAAGGGGCAGCTCATACACAGCACCAAACTCGTATACAGGCCAAACTTTAGGCCAAAATTAAATAACTTAAATATGAATTTTTACATGGCATTCAGTTGTTGAAAATTCGTAAATATTAAATGATATGAATATGATTTCTGTTGGATACACGTAAATCCTATGAATTCATGATTTTCATTTCCTTTCTCGTTCTCAGGCGATTGTGAAGAGGCCTTTAATTTACTAAATTGAATAATTAATTAATTATTCTATTGGATATTAATTACTGGAAAATTCAATTAAGTGAATTAATAATTATTTAATTTTTCAATCCATTAAATTAACGGCCAATTCACAATCGCCTGGGAATGAGAAAGAAAATGAAAAAGAAAGAACATGAATAATCTATTTTGCCAATCACTAAGCTAGAGTAGTAAACCTATTTGACAGTTGATTTTAGAAGACTTTGTCATTTATATAAAAAATCTCGATATTATCTTAAAATTTAAGATTTTGTAATTTAATTTTTTAAGCAGTGTTGCTGGTTGGAGAGTTGTTGGTCACAGTTGAAAAAAATATGAAAACAAATTAAACAATTTGTTTTCAATAAGATTTTCATATGTCCATGTTGTTAAGGTGATGCAGTCTTGAATGAAAAAAAAGAAAAATTAGAATATTTTTTTTTTATAAAATATAAGGACTACTTACAATAAGTAAATGGCCGGTCTTGTCTTTCTGGAATCCCTCCGGGTTTCCTAATCTTACATCGATTATGCCTTGTTTGCCAATCATGTTATGCTCGATTCTAAAAAGAAATATTTTTTTATGATTAATTATTAAGGGAATTAAATATGAACACTCCAATTATGTTTCCATAAAAAAATCATACTGTTTACGATCAGCAGACTCTACAGGTGCGATCTTTCGAACTAATCGATCATTTAAATTTAGCAATATTTTTTAGTTAGTTGCAATTAATATCATTCAGTTTATACAATCAGTTAAATTGCTGAAGATTTTATGGAAAAAAAAACTGAGTTATTATGACCGGTTAGGTCTGCTTAACGCAACCAATATGTTTAATTCTACAAACAATTATTTAAATTAATTGTTAAGGGAATTAAATACAATTAACTTTTATAATAATTTACTTCAATTCCATGAAAACGTCATATGCTCATTTTTTTTAATGTAATTATTATTTTTTAAGATAATTAAATACTATTCATTTTTAAATAATTTACTTTAACTTCATAAAAAATAATAATAATAAAATAACATAAATTATTCAGGGCTATTCTGTAAGAGAAAACGTAAAATTTAACGTATCTGCTATATTCATAATCACAGTCCAAGCAGATTTGGATTTATTATAATTTACAGAAAATCCACTTCACGGATAACGATAATGTTATGTTGAACGATATCCATACAGAATCTTTATATGTATTATGAAGATGGTTGAAATGTCTCACATTGCAGTTTTAATTGAATAAAAAATGAAGAATTTGAAAATAATTAATTATTCTCTTTCTAACTGTTCTGAAATTAATTAAATCCCTACTAAGTAAGTACAAAGAAAATACAAATATTCATAGAAACAACTACTTCCGGGGCAAATACTCATTCCGGACATTAATGTATTAATTCGTTATTTTAATTCCGTAAAGTTTCTTGGACATTAATGTATTAATGACATTAATGTATTAATTCGTTATTTTAATTATGTAAAGTTTCTTGAGTTAAAACAGCGATTTTTAATAAAGTTGATACTGGTTAAGTCCATTCACAGATGCGGAAAAAGGTTATCGATAATAAAATTATTGTATTAGTAAAACACATTTCATGACACAAACAGAAAATATCAACATTTTTCAACTTACGTTTTCTTATCGACGACTTTCAACATTTCCGGGTTTTTCTTGATGTTGACGATCTTCGTGACGCACTCAATCACGTGAGGAATTTGCAGGATTAAATCTCCCTGAAACACAACAGTTGAAACAACCCTATACACACGTTTATTCGGGATTGTACCTTGTCTTTTTTTATTAGTATCTCAGGCAACACGATCATCAACATCTTATCCTTCTCGCTGGTGACCAATAAACTGACGTTCTCCAGTGGAAGCTTGTGTTTCGCGTTGGCGGAAGATCCTTTGGCCTCAAGGATGTAGATGTGTGCGTTCGTTGCGATCACCAGGCGGTCCCTGGGTTTGTAGCCGTGTCGGTCGTATTTCACTGTCGTCGTCGCATACTAAAATAGTTTGAGATTTAATAATCGATTGATTATTACAGAGGTCAAAAAAAAACGGCCTAATCTCAACATCCAAAGTAAAAGTTTCCTTTTAACTGCAAATTATTCTATACTATTCACATATCGTTTAATACAAATTTTGAGCGTCGGATTTAATGGGAGAAGTTGGTAAATTAGTAGCTTTTATCAGATTTTCTTTAATATTTCGAAAACTAAGCGGTTTAGCGCAAAACGTACTTTTTCTTAGTGATAAAGTTATATTTGTAGTGCCGGCCGCGCTTGTATCAATATTATTCTTGTTCATAGAATTTTATACTTCTTCTGTGGAGCCTCTTAGCCTCTTTCGAACTACAATTCGATTGTACAATATTTACTTTTTTAATAAAATTCGTTAGTTATTTCTGTTTACATAGTAGTTATAATTTAATTTTTCCAAAAAAAATCAACAAAATACGAAAAATTGCTACTTTTACACCATCTATAACTCTAGAACCGTTCATTTTAGCATGATTATGCACAAGACCATTTTTGTGTAATGTAAATTATTTTTTCACTAAACCGCATAGTTTTCGAATTATTTAAGAAAAACTCATAAAAGCTGCTAATTTACCAACTTGGCACCCCCTCCATCCCAAACCCCACGATCAAATTGGTGTAACTTTTTACCAAACAATATGTGCATTGTATAGAACAATTTGGAGCTGGAGGTAAACTTTTACTTTGAATGTTGAGGTTTGAGTCTAATTACACCGTACTATATATTTCATCAAAGACGGCGAGCCGAATCACGAATGAATTAGAATTAATCAGCTTCTAAAAATCATGAAAATATGATAAAAAGTTCATGTAAAGTTCGATTTCGGCACTATTTTCTACTTGTACTATGTTTCGACACGTGATTGAGTCATTGTTCATAAACTGAACTTTAACTACTGTCAAATAAAAATTACGAAGCAATACTACTTAATTTGCTGAAAGAGTGCAAACTTGTTATCGATAATTCTCAATGCATTTGTGCAATTACTGTTGAAAAATACCTGCATTCTTTATCTGTTTAAGTTTTTCAGGAAGTTTTAATCGATTGATGTAAAAGAAAACTTACCTGGACTTTTTCTCCGTTCAACGTTTTCACGAAGTTTTGATACATCAATTCAATCTCTTGCGGAATGCGCTCGTTTTTGAATAATTGCGGAATACTCATTTTGTAACTCTTCTTTTGGCCTAAAAAAACAATTTATCATAATTTAATTAAATTCATTTAAACTTTGCATAAACTTATAAACAGCGTCATGTTACTAGGTCCAAAAACTCGAAATGGCCATCAGTAGTTATACAAATTATAAACTCAGATGCAAAAAAAGGTGACTGTGTTTTTTTTTGTTTGTTTAATTTTTAAGTTGTGGTAGTACTTTGAAGAAAACTTTTAGTGTTTTACAATTAAACAGATGATTTTTTGGAAATGCATTTTCTTTAGTGTATACGTTTTCTTTATCATTTTCGCTTGTTAATGTTCATTAAATAAACTGATAAGTACCATACATTGTATTTTCTACACCCTATCGATTTAATTATAGAACACTAATAGTTTTCTCTAAGTACTACCACAACTTAAAAAAAACGCAGTGATCCGTTTTTTGCATCTGAGAGTAGATAAATGATTAAGTGATTTTTTTAATTAAAAAAAATAAAGAAAAAATCGTTAAAATTTATTTGTTTTAAACAGGGTTAGTTAAATAATTCTGAAACAGTAACGAACAATTAATTTAAAAATTAAGTGATTTTTTTAATAAAAAAAAAAATAATAAAGATAAAATCGTTAAAATTTATTTCTTTTAAACAGGGTTAGTTAAATAATTCTGAAACAGTAACGAAGAATTAATTTAAAAATTAAGTGATTTTTTTAATTAAAAAAAAAATAAAGAAAAAATCGTTAAAATTTATTTGCTTTAAACAGGCTTAGTTAAATAATTCTGAAACTAACGAATTTAAAAGTTTCTTAGATATAAACAAGCTAACTTCATATAATTGAAACTATAGCACAAAGCGCCATATTTTACCTAATTACAAGTGGCATTGTCAAAAAATTAGGAGATTCATTATTTCGTCCTGTTTATGACATAACTGGTGATAACCATTTCGGACAAGGTTGAACACATTATTATTAAAAGCTAACTTCAAAATAATTCATTTTATAGATTCCTACAAAAATGCATACAATTAATTAGTGCTAAATTAAAAAAAAAGAAACGAGTGTTCCAAATTGTACCAAATTATCTTATTAAATTGAACACGCGAAAAACTTTTATTTGAAACTTTCTTTTTAATTGTATACTATTTTTTTTGTGTGGTGGGAGAGGAAAATCCATTTACGGACTGAGTGTCAGACTCATGGGTTTTGACTTCCAACCAAAAAAAGTGTGAACTAATAAAGAATTATTTAGGTATTCTGATAAATTTATGTAACCCACTATAAAAATATAATAAACGAAATTAAACTGACCGTTGATGTGGAAAAGTTTCTCCGCCAACACTTTGAGTTCGAATTGTTGCTTCATCTCCGGCGTCAGTTGCTTCCTGTAAACTTTGGATAAATGCAATTTGTAGTAGTGTCTGAGAAAGTCCGAAGCCTCTTTGCAAGTGTACGGATGCGGAGGCCATTTCGGATCCAGCAAGCTCTTCGGCAGCGATTTGGCCAGCCTTAAGAGCCATTGCTTTTTCGCCAATTCCACGAATGATTTGTTGATATCGGTCTGTGGGCCGTTGCGCGTTATGAATCCTTCGATGAATCTAAAAAAAAGAAAATATCAAATATTAGTTAATAAGCAGAAAGACCTTTGGTCGATGGCAATTTTGCAATATCCTATATGCTAAGGATTTTGCGAAATTGCCATATTGTAAATTGTATTGTAAATAATAATTAAGAATGTTACCTTACACGAATATTATTGTATATTTATGCAGGGTTAGTTAAAAGTACCGGAATACCTTCGATTTAAACAAACATTTCACTGTAAAAGTTAAAAATAAAAGTGGTAAAACAAAGTTAAGTGTTTTAATATTATTTTATCAAGATGTACCACAAAGTTAACGCCAACCAAATCAAAGATTTATTTAAATATATTTAAGTAAATTGAGTAAATTTCCAAGAGAAAGTGTTCTTAAAAAATATTCTTATAATTAAACTGTTGATAGTTGACTCACTTAGTGAAACATTATTTAATGTTGGAAGCTATAGAAATGAGTAAAAACAGCAATGAATTACTTAATTTCGATTGAAGCCCACTAACAAATCCACTATTAAATCTGTTACCTGTTTAAATTCATTGTAACCGTATTCTTAACCCTCAGACAAATGCAGAATAATATAAATCATCAAGTTCACAGATAATGCTTGTTAATTACTTATCGGTTTTTACGCATAATCCATATTTTACACATTTTTGGTTTATATTCAGTTAGCTATTGATAATGGGTACATAGTATCCAAAATGTACATATAGCAAGAAAAAATAAATAATGAAGAAAGGAATGTAACTGTGTTTTTAATTAGAAACATTATTTTAATCACAGTTGATGGGTTACTCTTAATGGTCGTCTAACCGAAACTGGTCTCAAAATAAAGAAAATAAGTGAAACAAACACCCATCAACTTCGATTCTTAGAATTAATCTCAGAATTAAAGAAAATTAAAGAAAAGAAAAAAGAAATATTAATGTGTTTCATTTAAAAAAAAAAAGGAATTTACTCAATAATTCAAGTAAAATGAACACTGAATATTCAAAATATATTTAAATGATAGTTTGTTTATATTCAAACAACTCTTATTTGGAACATTTTTTTAAATTTGTTACTGTTTAATAATTATGCAGGTGTTCCGGTAATTTTGACTAACCTTTATGTATTAGTTAATATTATATCATTATGTAAAATAAATATGAAATAAATCCGAAACACTTTTAGAGTCTACTTGTTATTTTTTCTATTCAGTGAATCGCAAAGTTGGCATACAATACAAAAACATCAAGCTTAAAGAAATTTGAAGAAATCGAAGTTCAATTTCTTAAGATTTCTTTAAGTTGAGAATCTGGGAATTTTGTGAATAGTTTATTAATTTTATTGTAAATTAAATAACTGTGATCAATTGAATAAATACTTTTTTTCTATTTATAATTTTATCGTTAGTAAATGTACCTTCTAATGGTTTGTACAGCCTCCTTTCTCCTTCTCAAATGTTTCATCGCCCTCCATCTCCTAGCGCACTTCTGGACCATGATTACACTCCATCTCAATCTCAAATACTGCCTTCTTTGGAGCATTCCCTTGAAGTTCGCTTGGATGATACTCGCGAGCTCGTGCTTCTTCGCCTGGAAGGCGTCCTCGGTCTCGAACAAGGTTTTCGGGAAGCGGATAAATATTTTCGTCCTGGAAAATTACTTTTAGTCAAATACAAATATATTGAAAAATGTGCTAAAATTTGAAAGAAAAATAATTTCCTTTAATAAAAAAATACAATTAAAATAAAATCGCAGATGACTCACACTTTTGCACTTATTTAAAAGAAAATTAAGCAAGGAGTCGTCAGGAGACATTAGATTACACAATTTTCCTTGTTTAATTTCATTGTAATTTAAATAACTGCAAATGTCTGGCAATGATCAACTTTTAGTGATCATTGCCAGACATTTTTCTATGTTTAATTTTAAATAGAATGAAACAAAGATGATTCACACATTTGCAGTTATTTAAATTACAATGAAATTAAACAAGGAACATTGTGTAATCTAATGTCCGGCGGGGTAAATGCTCGGGAAGTAGTTGTTCCAATAGATGTTTGTAAAACTTACAGTGTAAGTAATTTTTGCAGTTGGAAAAAGGGATCGATCGAATTTTTTTGATCATTGCAAGAATTTTTCTTCTGCAACTTCATTGTAATTTAATTTTAAATATACAATGTATATGCACATTTTTTTTCCTAAATTAAATAAAAAAGAACAAAAAAAAAATACGCACTTTCCCATTCTGTAATCCTCTTTATCGTAACCCAGACTGTTGATCAAAGCTTGAACACCGTCCTTCGGCATTCCATTGTAGTTGGGCCAAGTCTCCTTGCATAAGCACTTGTATCGTTGCAGGAATGTTTCGTAAGTACGTCTGTAGGCAAATCCGGCCCTTCTGACTCTCAAATTTTCCATTAGGCCCAAATAAGTTACTTGATGGTTTACCAATTCAGTATCAAAATTTCCTATAAAATTGAACAGTTACATTGATGTTAATTCAGGTTGATTTAATTGAAATTAAAAAAAACTTGGTTTGTTTCACTTATTTATATTTTCTAGTTCGACCATTGGTCATCTTCCTGAATTAATTCAAAAATGTTTCACCACGAGTTAAGTGAGAAATTAATTAAATTTAATGTTATTAAAATAATTATTTAAACTGAGTTTCAGATGAATCGATTTTCTTTAGGTATACAAACATCTTTATTCAGACAGCAGAATTACAATTCTTTACAAATATTTATATTTATAATACATATTGATTTGACGATAGCCCATGACAAACTACTAGTTTGTCATGGGCTATCGTCCGGAGGTCTTTCTGCCTCCTTAGGTATTTTCTTAGAACTTGAGAGGAATTGAAATAATGCTTAAATTTAAGATTAGTTTTTTTTTTTCAGTACATATTTCACATATTGCAAAAAATGTCACTAAAGTATTTTTAAATAATTATGGGAAAAGCATACATATTTGTTATGATAATTAACATTATCATTTCAGCGTTTAAATTTTCTTTGTTCCGAGGAAAATCCTAAGTTTGACGACAGAAATGAGAAGATCTTAGAAACTGATTAAGTGAGGCAGTCTATTGAAATGGAGAAGAGGCTGTGTACCAAATAGATGTTTTCTATATTTTGTGTACGAAGTGCCACAGTAAATATAATTTATAATAAGGGCTAATGACAACCATTAGCTTATCTTTATATATATATGTATATATATATAATCGATGTCCCTTTTTACCAATTGGTGTCGGGGTTTAGCTTATCTTTGACAATAATAATTGGTCATTACACCAGTAGTACCTGTTAAGTCAGATAATTAAACTATATTTTGAATTAATTTCTCACTTAGCCCGTGGTGAAACATTTAATTAATAGACTTTGATTAAACTATTATTTCAAGATTTGGATTTTTTCGTTTCAAAAAAATCCTAAGTTTAATGACAGAAATAAGAAACGTTTAGAATGTAACTAAGCGAGGCAGTCTCTCTAATGAAACAGAGAAGAAGTCATAGCAAAAAAAAATCTATGGGTCGTCAGATAGATTTTTATGTATTTAAACGGAGTGCTACAGTAAATATAATTTAAAATAAGGGCTAATGGCAATCATTACCTCATCTTTGAAGATAATAATTCGCCATTAAACCAGTAGTACCTGTTATGTCTGATAAAATATCTATTCAAGATTTGGATTTTCTTTGTTTAAAACAAAATCCAAAGTTCAATGATTGAATTCATAATAAATTAAAGACGACGCAAGCGCCACCTTTTGCCTAATTTCAAGTGGCATCGTCAGCGATTTGGGAATCATTGTTTCGTCCACTAAAGGACATTAAATGTGAATTTCAATGATAGAAATGAGAAACTTTTACAATAGAACTAAGCGAGGCAGTCTCCATTGAAACAGAGAAGTCAGAGCAATAAAAGGACTCAGATAGATTTTTATATTTTTATGTCCTTAAGAGGAGTGCTACAGTAAACATAATTTATAAGGGCTAATGACACTCATAATCTCATCTTCGACGATAATAATTCTAAGTTTAATGACAGAAATGAGAAACGTTTAGAATATAACTAAGCGAGACAGTTTCTATTGAAACAGAGAAGAAGTCATAGCAACAAAAAAATCTATGGGTCGTCAGATTTTTATGTACTTAAGCGGAGTGCTATCATTAAATATAATTTATAAGGGCTAATGACAATCACAATCTTATCTTCGACGACAATAATTGGTTATTAAATCTGTAGTACCTGTTAAGTCCATCTTTAAACAATGCAATGTAGTGAATCTATTTGCTATTCTTTATCGTTTTAGAATAAATTCACTACTTAATTCCTCATAAAACCTCTTAAAGAAGATCAACAATGTATTTTTTTCGGAAGTAATAATTCGAATTAATGTACTTTACCGGATTGTTTCTTGTCGTTGGGTTTGATGCACCTGATATAATTGGGCTCCTTCGTCATTAGAATCTTCATCAAGTCGTTGAGGGAATTCTTAAATTGCGTAATCGCCGTGTCGGGTCTCTTCTTGCTGACTTGCTCATCAATGGGGAAAATCGATTTGACGATGCTGTTCGTCGAGTTGGCCATGGTTTCCCTTAAATCTCTGAAGAGGAGATCGTTGTTTTTCTCTATGAAGGTCTTCACGCAGTAAGTTACGGGACCGGCGTAATGGACCAATTGGAATTGCTTTAAAATAAAAGTAAGAAATAATTTATTAATTATTTTCAAATCATTTTTATTTAATATAAAAAGAGAGAGTTTATAACGACCACCAACAAATTTTACAATTCGATTCTCATAAATAGAAACAATGCGTAAAAACTATTTAAGTTCGGAGGGGTTACAGTTGGGCAATTATCTATCCCAAAAATAATGCCACAAATCCTCTCACCCGGGAACTTTAAAACCTTCTCTGCGTTACCAGAAATCCCAACATCTCTTCAAAATTCAATACATCCTCAATCCACAATTCATGAATTCCATCATCACACCTAAATGACTATACTATATACGATACGAAGGACTGCAGGCTGAAAGACCAATGGTCAAAAGCCATCTTGTAAATAAATAGGTAATGTTTTGTAAGCTTAATGCAATTCTAAATATCATTCTTACAAAATTCTGTATTTCA
Organism: Philonthus spinipes; assembly: GCA_963082785.1. Lineage (NCBI taxonomy): Eukaryota > Metazoa > Arthropoda > Insecta > Coleoptera > Staphylinidae > Philonthus > Philonthus spinipes. The sequence continues at coordinate 5,156,812 of OY720300.1, forward strand.
GTAACCCTAATATCCTTCTTAAATAGAAATATCCTCCCGTCACCATTCATTTGCGCGAATTATTTCAGTTCAGCTTGCTAGCATAGATTTTCTTTAATTTCATCATAAATTCTTGATAGGACAGAAAGATCTCTAGTCGATAGCCCAGACAGACAAACACCTACATGTATTGTAATTATGTATATTAACTTTAACTTTATTTTACGGAATTCTCCATTATAATTGATTACATTATACAATAATTTACATATTTGTATATAATCAGGTAAGTATTCCTAAACCATTAATCATTAGTAAGTTGAAAAAAAGTTGTTGAAATTATTATGGAATTCTGCAAAAAGTTAAATTTAAATCTACCCTCTATCTCTTATAATAAGCGAGATCCCCATGGTGAGACTCGAATTTGAAACACCCTGTATAATTATCCCCAGTAATATACAGAGAGGTTTTTTTATCAGTATACATTGCAGGTATACACTATCCTTTAGTGTATACCTGCAAAAAACGCGAGTCAAACGCATTGGACCGATTAATGTGTGTATGTTTAGTTGCCTATTTGGCATATGTGTATTCGGTTGCGTGTTATAGGCAACTAAACACACATACATTAATGCATTTGACTCGCGTATTTTGCAGGGAAATGTATACTGATAAAAAAAGCTCTCTGTATATAATATCCCAATACAAAATACTTAAGGTGAATATTTTGTTACTTACATCTCGTCCCATTTTCTTCTGTACACTCCTTTCGACCTGCGCGTGTCCGTTGTAGTGCTTGTGTTCCTTCAAGTTGGCGTTCATTTTCTGCAAAAGCGTGGCGTCGGTCGCGTCGCCCGGACGGAGACACTCCTCGTCCATCAGGGCGATGATGCCCTTGTGCTTTTCCTCGATCAAGTCGCAAATGACTCTGTTATCGAAATATTCGATGTTCTTCCACTCGATGCCCTCCTTCAGGTATTCCTCCTGTTCGGATTTGAGGGTCAGCTCGATGAACAGTTGTTGCAGCTTCTCGTTGCAGAAATTTATGCAGAGTTGTTCGAAGCTATATAAAAAAATATAATAATATAAATAATGTCTTTTTAATCATAATAAATTAAAGACGACGCAAGCGCCACCTTTTGCCTAATTTCAAGTGGCATCGTCAATGTCTTTTTAGTTCATGTGAAATAGAAGAAAATAGATTCATGAAAGTAAACATTTGAAGGATTGTGAAATGAATTATTGGCATGCCTTAACCTAGTAAGGATTCTAAAGGAAGGTGTTTTAGGAACTTAAGGGTTATTTGGGCGGATTCATAGAAGTTATCATTTGAAGGATAGTGAAATGTGATGCCTTATCTTAGTAAAACTTCTGATGGATAATCTTTCAACAACTTGGTGAAGCGTTTATCTAAATATTCTTTCTTAATCTTATCCTCTTTTACCTGTATTCAGTGTCGAGGTTTTATCTAAATATTAAGAAATTATTCGATTTATTCTTTGAATTTTTAAGTAAATAATGAAGCAACAATACTTTCTTGTTTTGTGAAAATATTATTCTGTAAGTTTTAAAAGAAAAGAAAAATAAACGTCGGAAAGACCACAGATCGATGGCCATTTACCTGTATTCAGTGTCGAGGTTTTATCTAAATAATAACATCATGAAATTATGTATTTACGTACCTATTCGTTTCGAAAATTTCAAATCCGTAAATATCCAAAATGCCAATAACCGGATTTTGACGAACTTCATGCGATTGAATGGATTTGTTGATTCTCTTCACCAACCACGTGAAGAGGCGATTGTAAATGGCTTTTGCTAGAGCATCCCTAGCGTATATAGCTGTCTCTCTGTTCAACGGGGAGACTACAACGTCTCCTTTGGCCATCCTTGTCCTATTCGTCAAGGCGTTCTTCATGTCTTCCAAATTACAACCCAATAGCTAAAATAATAAACAAGAAGTTAATTTAAATATTAACATTTGAAAAACACACACAAATTAATTCGAATACTAATACTTGAAAAACACACTCAGTTTGTTTCACTAATATAAGTTTATTACATCTGTAATGTATTACTTAAATAATTAATATTTTTATTAATAGTATGCACTATTACGTCATCTCTTATTATTATTATTATTATTAATGATTATAAGTGTTTCTTTGTTATCGCCTTTTTTTTATAAATGTTTTTTGAGACGCAATGCGCTCTTACGCGAGAAATGTTTTGCGCAGTATTAAGTTGTCAGTCCGATGGAATAGTTGTAATTTTATTAAATAAGTGAATTTGGAAATAAATGTGTGCATAATTAAAACACCCTTTTATTAATTACGAAAAGACATAACATATCCAACTACAATTCAATGAAACGTTCAGTCACCTTTCATCTAGCGTATGGATAACTAGTGATGGCCAAAAGGTGGCTTGCGACGTCTTTAATTTAATATCCAACTAGTTTCGACTTACAGGATTATCAAGAAGTGTTAATTATAATAGAAAAAAAGATTTATTCTCTCGATCACAATTATTTAAATAAATTAAATAAAAAGAATTTGAAAATAATTAACAACTGTTAATTAATATGCAACAAACGTTTTTTTTTTTTTGATATTGTGTTTTTAAGAATCCATGATTTTAATAATAAAAACATTCAATTTTCTTACCTCGCAAGTATTCTCGATAGCATCTGCTTTGTTAATACTAGCCTTCCCTTCCTCCTCGACAAAACCGATGTTTCCCAAATGCAAAACACTAGCGACGATTTTAAAAATGTCCGCCTTCTCGTCATCTCCAATTTCGATGGTGGTGAGCGCTTTGGTCACATCTTGGAAGCAGCGCCTGTCATCGATCTCGGACGTATTCGATTTATCCTGTATATGTTAAAGTAAAAAAAATGAAACGACAAACAAAACAAGAAATGTCTTGCGTGGTGTATGCTCGGCAGTGTAATTTTTGCAGTTTGAAAAAGGGATTGATCAAAACTTTGTGGATCAATTATAGAAATTTTCCTTGTATAATTTCATTGTAAAATATAAAAATTATTCGATTTATTTATTATTTGAATTTTTAAGTAAATAATGAAGCAACAAGCAAAACAAGAAAATATTCGTTTTATTTTCAAAGTTTTAAAAGAAAAGAAAAATAAACGTTGGAAAGACCACAGGTTTAAACGGCCAATTAAGAGATATTAATTATATTTCGTGGCTGAAAGGCTTCCGGACGATAGCCAATTCCTACAAGAATATTGTTTAAAGTTTAAATAAATTGTCAAAAATGTAAAAAAAACCATGTTAAACCACACTTGTAAGGAATAAATTAAATAAAATGAAATGAAACAAAGATGATTCACACATTTGCAGCTATTTAAATTACAATGAAAAAGGGATTGATCGAATTTGATTAATCATTGCCAAAAAAATGTCCTTGATTGATTTCATTGTAAGGAATAAATATGATGAATATATATTATATTTCATAAACTTTTTAACTTTCATTATATTTGCATATTTTACTGTATATATCTGTTAATAAATATATATATTATCAAAAAGCCCATAAGAGTGTAGGGTTATCTGTTAATAAAGATTATTTTTATTATTATTAAAAGTAAACAAAGAAGCGACAAACAAAACAAGAAGTTGTTAGATTAATTCTCTGATTTTTTAAGTAAATAAAGAAGCGACATACAAAACAAGAAATTATTAGATCTATTCTTTAAATAAGTAGGAGAAAGGACAACTATTTTCATTTAAATAATTAAAGTCTCTACAACCAACATAAAGAAGATTATTCTCTAAATGTTTAACTAAATAAAGAAGCGATAAATAAAACAAGAAATTATTCTATTTATTCTTCAAATTTTAAAGAAAATAAAGATGTGACAAACAAAACAAGAAATTATTTTATTTATTATCTAAATTTTAAAGTAATCAAAGAATCCATAATTAAATTAAAAAATAATAGATTTATTCTGTAAATTTTAAAATAATCAAAGAAGCCATAATTAAATTAAAAAATAATAGATTTATTCTGTAAATTTTAAAGTAATCAAAGAAGCAATAATTAAATTAAAAAATAATAGATTTATTCTGTAAATTTTAAAGTAATCAAAGAATCCATAATTAAATTAAAAAATAATAGATTTATTCTTTAAATTTTAAAGTAATCAAAGAAGCCATAATTAAATTAAAAAATAATAGATTTATTCTGTAAATTTTAAAGTAATCAAAGAAGCCATAATTAAATTAAAAAATAATAGATTTATTCTGTAAATTTTAAAGTAATTAAAGAAGCCATAATTAAATTAAAAAAATTATAGATTTATTCTGTAAATTTTAAAGTAATCAAAGAATCCATAATTAAATTAAAAAATAATAGATTTATTCTGTAAATTTTAAAGTAATCAAAGAAGCCATAATTAAATTAAAAAATATTAGATTTATTCTGTAAATTTTAAAGTAATCAAAGAAGCCATAATTAAATTAAAAAATAATAGATTTATTCTGTAAATTTTAAAGTAATCAAAGAAGCCATAATTAAATTAAAAAATAATAGATTTATTCTGTAAATTTTGAAGTAAACAAAGAAGTAACGAATAAAATAAGGCAGTTTCGGAGACTTACACCGTGCGATAAATAGTAATAAGCGTCGAGGTCTTTCTTCAGGTGGAGCTTCTCCAGGCAGGCATCCTCGGAGCCGGCGATGAGCTGGTAGAAAATGTGGAAATTCCTCTCGCCCGAAATTTGGTTTATCACACGGGATTTTTCTAGCAGGTAGTTCAGTATGTTGCCGCCAATCGGATTTCCCTGAAAAGTTATGACTTACTGAAATCTGAAATCTGTTGTACTAGCAAAATGAAAATTTATTGGAATTGTATAGATTAGAAGTGATTAGAATGGATTAAAATTAAATAGAATGGAATAAAATTAAATATTATTGAGTAAAATCGAATAGAATAAAATTGTTAATAACTAAGACTTCAATTTTGTTATACATTGTTTATCAATTGAATAAAACACTTTAAACTTTGTTAGTATAACACTAAAATTCTATTTATTGTGATTATAGTTTCAACAATTTACAGTTGTAAATGTGTTTTTTTTTTCAATTTGATAATGTGTGTGTTTTATTCAAAGATTCTATTCTCTATAAATAAAAATAGAAAAAAAATATAATATATAATAAAGTAAAATAGAATTTTAATGGTTTTAATATTTAGACATTGGTAGTTCATATTGTATGAAATAAATATGAATAAATTATTAAAAATCAACCTATAAAACACAGATTAGATTGAATAACTTTAAATTCTCGACTAGTTTCGGGTTATTAGCCCATTTTCAAGAGAATTTAAAATTTGTTTTATTAAATTTCTATGGATATTTACATTAATGGATATATTGATTTTTTAATTTTTATTTTAATTTTATTGCTGGGACCGAAATTATTTTGCCTGCCCCACAATAAAATTAAAATAAAAATTAAAAAATCAATATATCCATCAATGTAAATATCCATAGAAATTTAATAAAACAAATTTTAAATTCTCTTGAAAATGGGCTGATAACCCGAAACTAGTTGAGAATTTAAAGTTATTCAATCTAATCTGTGTTTTATTGGTTGATTTTTAATAATTTATTCATATTTATTTCATACAAATAGAATTTTGACAACGAAATTTGGCGACACTGCAGTCGCATGAAATAAGCTAGTGTTATACAAACTAATAAGTGTTTTGTTGTGAAATTACCATATATAACGAAGTAGAAGCCTCCAAAATACAGAATTTGAAATATAATTGAATAGAAGTCAATAGAATGGAATATAATCGAATAGAATATAATAGAAATTAACGCAACTGAATATAATTGAACAGAATTAAACAGAATCGAATATAATAGAATAGCATTAAATAGAATTGAATATAATATAATAATAATCGAATAAAATAATAATAATTTATTAACCCTTAAATTCAGTAATTTATTTATTCTCTAATAGTTTAAAATTAAATAGGGAATAAATAAATGATTACTTTTTTGAATCCGCCAGGTTAAGGCATACTGAAATTTAAATTTATTTGTATTTAAATTAATAACACTGAAGTTTAAACTTAAACAGGGAATAAATAAATGATTACTTTTTTAAATTTCAAACTTCAGTGTCATTAATTTAAATACAAATAAATTAACTTAAATAGGAAATAAATAAATGACTACTTTTACTTTTTTTTAATTTTAAATTTCAGTGTCAATAATTTAAATACAAATAGATTTCACTTCCATCAATAATAACACAAACACTGTAAGTGAAATAAGTAATTTGCCGTAAACGATTTGTTTTCGGAATCACATTTGTTCCTCTCAAACGATCGATAAGACGACTCAATGGATTTATTAGTAGTCATTCCTCTGCTGACGTAATTGTAATATTATTTCCATTAAATATACATTAATGTCAGGTCCCAACCTAGACCCACATTACCGAAGTCTACGGAAAAATTGCTGTCTGTTTGTGTGCGAGCAATACGACATTCACCCACTTATCTGTCTTTCAATACTGTTCGAAATAAATCGGCAATCAATGGATATATACACTCGTGTTGTTTACGATGGTTTCAATAAAAAAAAATACTTTTTTATTGTGAAAATAAAGATATATCGATTGCGAAATGAATCCAAGGGAATTTATGTATTTTTATTATAAACTACTGCTATTATAACAATAGACTTTGATTAAATATGTTTCACCACGGGTTAAGTGAGAATTTAATTCAAAATATACTACTATTATGACTTTATCATTTTATTTTCTATTTAAGTTATTGTGTTTAATATAAATATATTTAAATTATAAATAAAATAATAATTTAGAGTGTTTTTCACTTGCATTTCACTAGTTATCAAATGAGATTCATAATATCTCTGATTTAATTTAAAAAAAATGTTTTGTTCTTTAGAAAAGATTTATTATTTTTTAAAAAATTCAATTTTTTTTAAAATAATCTTTTCTAAAGAACAAAACACCGAATGAATTTGACGTTTTTAGGGCACTTCGACAACATTGGTCATTTGCGATTATATCTCTAATATTTATTTATTTATTTACGGACATCGCCTATTTAACAAAATCTTCTGTTATAAAATAATAACAAAAAATATCTAAATGAAACTACAAATAAATTTTATAAACACAATACAGGAAAAAACAAATTAACTCAAATGATTGCTATAAAAAAAGTATACAACTAAATAATACAGCTTGATAAGTCAATAACCCTTAGACCACGCTTAAATAAAAGAAAAGATGAACAAAAAATATGGAAATTGGAATTATTTAAAATATTGCAATATTTCATTATCCTGACAATGGGATTGTGAATTCCATAGTTAGATGAATGAAATGGTATTCAAAATAATACTTTAGCTTTATATAAAGTGTTTTTTTATATTGTTATTTTTTACATTATATTTCTGTGAAATGAGATTTTCTACACTTATAAATATTAAAAAAAGGAAAGACCATTGAGTCTTTAAAAAAAAACACAGTCTTTTTAATTAAAATACTGACTCACTTTCTTTGTACACCTTAAATTTTATTTTAGTGACTAACTAAAGTTTCAACAATTTAAACTAAGAGTTTGAAAGCTATTGATAAAGAGCACGTTGTGCTTGAAATGTACATATAGTAATAAAAATATAAAAAAGGGAAGAAAGGAATAAAATAGTATTATATTATATAAGAGTTCTTCACTGACTAGGGATGTCTTGAGTTTTTCTTTTAATAATTTCAGGGTGTCATCTTAAAAAAAAAGTTTGAGAACCACTGTTGTAGAGAGTGCACAAGGATTTGTTTTTAAGAAATAACCTTTTCTGATGCAGTTTGGTTAAAAACGGAGATGATAGATTTTGGAAATTTTCATTTTATTTTCATTTCTAAACATTTTTAATATTGTTATTATTCTGTATAAAGGTGATTTACCGTAAATGAATTAGTTGAATTGAAAAATTTTGACTAGACATCACTTCGCAAATTAATCTAATAAATTGCACAATATCCCGATAAAAATCAAACGCGTATTATTATTTTCATCCTTTAAATCCTACTGAATTATTGAAATACATTACTTCGAAATTGAACTCAATGTCCATGTATTTTCCGAAACGGCTGGAATTGTCGTTCTTGTTGGTCTTGGCATTGCCGAACGCTTCCAGTACGGGATTCGACTGGACCAATTTATTCTTGACGATTTCCACCTGGCCTCTTTTGTCCGTCACTTCGGATATGTATTGCAGAACCTTCTTTGAACACTCGGTTTTCCCAGCACCTGACTCACCTGGTCGAAACAATCAAAGGAAAATTATACACTATTTAAATAAAGTGATAAGATTTTTTTCATATCTAGATATAATTATATATTTCATCATGTTGAAATTTCACCAAATTAAAATCTTGAACAAAATTAATTAATGTAATTATATTCACGTTAGTTCAATATGGAAATTCTGTGTTTAACACTAATTAAACGTACTGATTTATATACAGTGCGTTCACAATGAAAGGGACAAATTTATTTAATGTAAATAGAAAAGAGTATTCAATCACTTGGTCAGAGTTATTTAATTTATTAATAATATTATTTATATTAAAATATCAAAATACCAATATCAAATAATTTTTATTTATTTTATATAAAATGATTTAAAAATAATTAATAAATTATTCTCACATTTAGCTCTGTATTTTTTGACTTACTTAAGTACGTTAAACAAATGCATATTTGTTCTGGAAATAGTTGTTTTAATGCGCGTTTGTTTAACGTACTTACGTAACGTAAGTCAAAAGTCAGTCATCAGAGCTAAATGTGAGAATAAGTTATTAATTATTTTCAAATCATTTTTATTTAATAAATTTATTTAAACTCCTTGTGATTATGTTTTGAGAAAAAAACTCGATTAGTATTTTCAATTGCCCATCTTTGCCACTAAAAATATATATACAGGGTATCCCAGAAACAAATGGTGATGCAAAGTTATATTTTAAAAAAATGTATATACATTTTTTAGTTAAAAAGATGCACCGTTAAAAATACTAATCGGCCTGTCCGAGCGTTTTTCTCGAAAATAATCTCCAACAGTTTACATGAATTTATTCCTTTCATTATGAACGCACTGTGTAATAAATAAAATAAATGATTAAACATATTGAAAATAATAAATTAAAGACACCTTTTGCCTAACTTCAAGTGGCATCGTGAACGATTTGGGTCTACAAGGTAGACGACCGAGAATCATTGTTTCGTCCACTAAAGGAAGGCGAATTTGTCCTTTTTAAGCAAACAAGGAAATCGAAATTCGCATTTAATGAAACGTTCATTAAATATTTATAATAGAATTATAATCGAGCAGACGTGGGGAAGCGCCTTCTCGAACGAACGACTGTTATAAATAATAATAATAATATATTATATAGGCTATCTACCGGAGAGATTTCAGCCTTCTGTGTTTATAAATTTTAGTGGCAAATAAATATTTAAAGTTTCTTTTTGAATAAATAAGAATATTTGATTTGTTTTACTTACTCGTCTTGTATTTTACTCGACTAGTTTCGCTTTTTATAGCATTATCATGAGAAAAATAGAATAATAAGTGACTTTTGATAAATATTTATTGTTATTGTTTGAACTTATAACACAATAATTTAATTGTTCATATTTTTTTTTATAATAATGTGATATTATTTTGAAATTTAATTGTGATATATGTAAGAATATAATTATGTAAGAATATTTTTATTTTCTAATGTTCCGTAGAAAATAACAACTATAACTTTAAATAAAATAAAGATTACCTTGTACCTTTTCATTAATATTGTAGTTTATTATAATGTATGTTAACAATTGCAAATATAATTCTTTTACAAAAATAATGTAAAAGTATTATAGAAAATTATGATTATTATGATTATTCTATATTTTTACATCTCATAATCTCGTTTCTTTAATACCCGTATTTTTCACTATTGCTCAGTTTTATTGCTTATTAGATTATTGTCGCAGAGGATTAAGGAAAACCTTGTAAAACGTTTGCCTACGAACGTGCCTGAATTTAATTCCCCCACCATTTTTTGTAAATATTTTTTAGAGTGCGTTCTTATTCTGCTGTCAAAGAGAATAGATGTACAGATTTTTGTAAATATTCAATGTATCAACAACATTTTTCGTTGTTTTTACTAACACAAAAATAAACAGGATGAGTCCACCATCCACTAACAGTTATTTCAATTTTACAGAGATTAAATTTTGCATTTGATATAAACACAGATTTATTTATTTAAATAACTGTGACCAAGTGAGTAAATACTCGTTTCTATTTATAAACACAGAAGGCTGTTGAAAGATCTCTGCTCGATAGTCATAATTAGTTTTGAGTATATAATTTTATAAATTAAATATATTTATAATGTATTAAATAAAAATGATTTGAAAATAATTAATAAATTATTTCCACATTTAGCTCTGTGACTCCTGACTTACGTCACGTAAGTACGTTAAACAAATGCACATTAAAACATCTACTTCCCGGGCAAATACCCACGCCGGATATTGAATTACATAATGTACACCTGCTGTTGCACATCAATAAACACAGCTAAATGTGAAAATAATTTATTAATTATTTTCAAATCATTTTTATTTAATTTATTTAAATAACTGTGACCATGTGAATGAATAATACTCTTTTCTATTTATATTTATAATGTTTCACCAAGTGATAAGTGAGAAAGTTATCCAACAATTAACAAATAAATACCTGAAATTAAAATACACTGCTCCCTTTTCTCGGCCATTAAAGACCTATACGCAGTATCGGTGAGAGCAAATCTGAAAAAAAAAACAATTTATTAAAAATATTTCAATTGTAATTCGCAAACAGATTTAGAAATAATCTATCGTATGAGGAGAGACAATAATTTTATTTAAAGATTTAATAGCGCTCAAATGTTCAAATTCATAATTTTTTGTCACTTATAAGAGCGCTTCAGCGTTACATGTAAAAAAGTACAGTTCTATTCCGGTATAAGCATAAATTAAGAACACTTGATTTGTTACAAAAATTAAATACGTAATTTTTTAATTAATTAAATATTTAACTGACGTGTTGTTGTGAGTTATGTGAAGAGATTCGAATAATTAAAAATAAAACACTTTGTATATTAAATAAAAATGATTTGAAAATAACTAATAAATTATTTCCACATTTAGCTCTGTGACTTTTGACTTACGTTTCGTAAGTACGTTAAACAAATGCACAATATTTGCCCGGAAAGTAGTTGTTTTAATTTGCATTTGTTTAACGGCTAAATGTGAAAATAATTTACTAATTATTATCAAATTATTTTTATTTAATTTATTTAAATAACTGTGACCAAGTGAATAAATACTGTTTTCTATTTATGTTAAAACACTTTGTGTTCCTTTCTTCACTTGTTTATGAAGAAAGGAATACAAAGTGTTTTATTTTTAATTAAATATTTGTAATTAATGCCTCATGCGTTAGTAAAATCATTAAATTAATTTCGAATTACATTACTTTATTTCTTTCTTAATCTTATCTTCCTTTACCCGTATTGGGTGTCGAGGATTACTTTATTTATAAGAGCGTTATTTGTATACTTTTACAAAAATATTTTTACATATTTTTCTAAGTGTTAAAGATGCGGTTTAGTAGAAAGATATCCAAGATGTCCATAACTATACAGCTATAGTTACGGACTAATTCATGTTACATTGATGTCCTGGTCAGTGGAAAATATTCAGGGCTATTCTGAAAGGGAAATGTTAAGTTTAACATGTACGCTATTAATTAACTTCACGTATTAAATATATATTACAAAAGTTGCTCAGACACTGATGATAAAAAATCCTTCATGTTAAACTTAATATTTCCAATGCATAATAGCCCCCATTTGTATCATATTTTAAAATAATCCTAAAAAGTGAAGGAATTTCTTGTGATTAATTTAAAAATAATTTTAGTAAATTTTTCTGAAAACAATTATTAAAATAATGGAAATGTGTTATATTTATGTCAATTTTTAATATATTTGTTACATAATTAAACGTTTGCAATGAAAATTTCAAGGATTTCACTAAATTCAACATTGAAATAAATTCACATTTTTTGCTTATTACTTTGTTAGATAAGAAAATTATAAGATATAATTAAATCTATTGATTTACGTAAAATACAATATATTTTTTTTAAATAATACAAAAAAAAACAACATATTTTCTACTTGATAGATAAAAATGGAAGCCAATATTCATATTTGGGGCTATTCTGTAAGGGAAATATTAAATTTAACATGTATGCTATTTGATATCATCACAGTCTATGCAGCTATTGTAATAGATAAATATTCATAGAATGTGAAAGATATTTGGATACAGTAACAAACTGAGCGTATACAAAAAGTACAAAATTCTTGTATAAGACTCATTATGGGTATTAGAAAATATTATCATATTTCAGGAAAATGTAGAGCATTATTAAATAAAAATGATTTGAAAATAATTAATAAAATATTTCCACATTTAGCTCTGTGACATTTTGACTTACGTTACTTAAGTAATTTAAACAAATGTGCATAAAAACTACACAGAACTACTGCAGAATTAAATTGGTTGAATATGGCTAATAGACGTACCCTACATAGCTACATTCTTTACTATAAGATTATAAACTACCGTACACCCTCCTATTTATATCAAAGAATAATGACTGGTTCTAATTATTCTTGATTCTCATTATTTTTTGATATAAATATCAAAGAATAATGACTGGTTCTCATTATTCTTTGATATAAATAATTAAAAATTTAAAGAATTATGTTTCGAACACACGTACGTAATTTAAACATAAGGTTCCGGCGATTAATATCTCCACCAAAACATAAAACTGCTACCTTTGCAAGATGCTTTACATTTAACATCTACAAGTTGTATAACAAACTTCCCATAACTCTTAAATCGATGAATTTATTATGTTTTAAAAGAAATGTGCGTGTTGTTTTATTGTTTGTAGAGCTTTGAGACTGATAAATTGATGAAACTGACAGAACTTCTCATATTGTTTATGTTTTATGAATAACTATTTCGCATTGTATTTTGTTTTTCTAATATATCAAGTTTCAATTTGACCCTACACCCTATATGGGTAGAAAGGGTCATTGAATATATATACATATATATATATATATATATATATATATATATATATATAAGTTTCAATTTGTAGGTTGAAAGAGCAGGTTGGAAGAGCAGTAACAGGTACTACCTGACTGAACTTCGCCTACACTAATAAATTGTAAGTGTATATTTTCATTTTACTAATTAAAGGCATTTATTATTATTATTATTAAATTAATAACGTACACGTTAAAATTTATCATTTCCCGTACGGAACAGCTCAGATTATTAAATCCTAAGGACTGATTAGTTTTTTCAATCGAGTATTTTCACTTAATTGTATAGCTATCTTTTTCATCAAAAACGCAACCGTAAGTCAAAAAGCTATTCAAGATAAATTTACCACCGTTTCTTGCAAAGTGCTGCCGTATTTTCGTTATTTTTTGTAATAATACAATAGATGTGGATGTTATTAAAAATGTTTAATGCACTTACACATGTGGTGGCGCTTCGAAGAAATGCTTCTTCTGATATTCATCCACTTCCTTCTTCGTGTAAATATTGATGTCTTTGTATGGATTCACTGATACCAATACGGGGCCAATGTAAGTCTGTGCACAGAAAAAAATATGTGTATAAAATATCAATTTGGTTAATTAAAATAAAAATAACGGAATGCTTGATTGATAAATCTATAATTCATAATCAAAATAAATTAATATAAATAATCAAATTAATTTATTTTATAAAATAAATATGAATAGATTATTAAAAATCAATTAATAAAACAATTAAAATAGATTAGATTGAATAACTTTAAATTCTCGATTAGTTATTAACCCATTTTCAAGAATGTTAAAATTTAGTTAATTAAAAAAAATATCAAACTAAATGTTAATTTTTTTAATAAACTAAATTTTAATTTCTCTTGAAAATGGGCTAATAACACGAAAATAACGTTTAGTTTATTATTTTTTTAATAAACTAAATTTTATTAATAACTAAAATTGAATGTGAGGAATTCTCAGGACGGTGATACGGAATTAGGAGTTTTGTTTTATTGGGGATAATGGAAATTCCCCACTTTGCGTATGTATTTATATATTTAGCTATAAAGATGAAATGTATTACTATCAATACATTTTGCTTTTTATTAATTAATTCAATTTTTGTATCAAATTGTTTTGTCCAACAACAGTACGTTAAATTATTTTATATCAGAAATATATTTCATATATATATATATATATATATATATAATATATATAATAAAAAAAAGACATTTATACCCATAACAAATTTCATAAACTTTGTAAAAAATTTAATTTAACTTCAGCATATTCAATACATTCCGCTTTATATTAATCAATTCAATTTTTGTATCAGATAATTAATAACTCCCCTTGCGTCAACGTCGTGATCATAAAATTAATTTCGAATTAAATTATTTATACAACAGTTTCGTAATTATTATCAACGCAGATAACGAGATCTTAATTCGGAACGGCGATAAATCCAAGTAATTGAACTTTACATCCCACACGAACGTGTCCGATTGTAATTCACAAAAAAAAAATAACACCTTTTACATAAATTACGCACGCTCGATTAATTTCATCGTGCTTTTATTGTAATCGTTTACACTTACGTAAATTATGTTCCCTGTGAATCTCTTCTCCAAGTTCTCCACGAACACGTCCTTGTTCGTGAAGTCCTCCAAGAGGACGGCATCCGGCACCCCCACTCTTTCTCGGTCTTGCAGTGAACGTTCCATTCCGCTTTAAAATAGCCTGAAATGAGAATTTGTTTTGAGAGGAATTAAGATGATGTTGAGAAAATTGTAGATTGTTAATCATAATAAATGAAAGACAACGCAAGCGCCATCTTTGGTCTAATTTCATGCGGCAACGTCAACGATTTGGATCTTTCATTTATTATGATTAATATCAGGCATATAACCACAATACAAAATCCGTTCAGCCGCATTCATCAAGGCATTGCACATGGAACATTCTAATCTGATGAGGTTCGAAAAAAACGAAATGGCCATCACTAGTTATCCATACGAATAGTGGTTGAACATTTTATTAAATTGAAAATTGTTGTTTATAGGATAGTATTGATAACATAGGCCGAAAGACCGATGGTTGAAAGCCAATTTGCAGAATATTGTTAATTATCATTTATGTTTTTTTATATACACATGGTGATCCAGTTTGGTGTTCCACTCCTTTCTATTTTTTTTTATTTTGACAGTAAACTATAACAAACCATATATATATATATATATATTTGTAAACGGCAAGAAATCCAAATTGATAATAAGATGACAACTGTTAAGGTTTTTTTTTTCAAATGACACCATATCTATTTTTTGTTCAGTTCGGATAAGGGGCACTTTCCTGCCCCCGAATGTCCATCACAACTATATGCTTAGCTAATAAAAACAATGAATAAAATAAGAAGATATTAAATAGATAATTGCATGTCGTTTACAAATATATATATAGTTTGTTATAGTTTACTATATTTAAATAAATAAATAAATTAAATTAAATTGATATTTATAATTAAATTTGTATCTATGATTTGTAAAAAAATATAATATACCCTTCTGTGGAACAAAATTAAGAACAAGTCTCATAACAATTTTTCACAATATCAAGTAGAATATTGTGAAAAATTGTTATGAGACTTGTTCTTAATTTTGTCGTAATTCGGATGTTTAATTGGCTAGCAGCAGTTTCAATAAATGATCAAATTAAATTAAAAAAATTGACATATTTTTTCGTAACTAGGAAACTTATCATGTCCTCCCCAAACTATAACATATTTTGTGTGCTTAAATTTATTGCACAAAAGTGTACAACATTGAGGTATAATTTATTGAATTAAATTGATAAATAAATAACTAAAAAAGTTTGATTTCAATTATTATTTTCGTTGTAAATCCGATTTTATAATTAAAGTTTGAATTATCTCCGTTTTTTATTTGAATATTTCTTTTCCTTGTAAAACCGATTTTATCATTAATTAACCAAACTTTTCGACACTCTCACCTTTATATGCAATAAAACAGATCTCGTTTAATTAATCAATTTCACCATTCAAATATTTATAAATCGCATTCACTTAATTAAAACTCTCCACAAAATTCTGCTTTTCCCTTACGACATAAACTCACCGATTGACACTGACTTTCACAGTACGACACCGATCTGAATAATAATTTCAATTGTGCACGAGTTCTTTTTTTTTTTTCGTGAATAATTGAAATTAATAAATAATCCTGAAGTGAATCGGCGCACAGTTGATGTTGCACTGATGTGTCATTTAACACAATCGAGATAAGGCTATCTTATCGCGAGATTTCTAATCTGTGGAACGTTCTCAATTGTTGATGTTATCTTTGTTTAATATGAATTTAATCAATAAATACCTGCGAGGGATTAGTCGAATATATATATATATATATATATATATATATATATATATATATATATATATATATATATAAAAATGTGTTTCGTTAAATCGAGTGAACTTTTTTTATTCTTCGATTTTATTAAAATGTAATTGTTATTATTTAAAGCATGGATTAAGCTTTAAATAATAACAATTACATTTTAATAAAATCGAAGAATTGTGATTAACTAATCGCCACAATAGATTTTACTTTTAAGTAGTAATAATAATAATAAATAAACTTTATTTCAAATGATTAAAATAATAACAATTCAAAATATAAAAAAAATTGTGTCAAAGATAACAAGAAAAAAAAAATACAACTAAACAAAATTATTAAAGCAATTTTATATATAAAAAGTGACAAAATACATTTTTTTCTACAAGTTTCGTAGCAATCATTAGTAAAGTACGATTCAGCTTCAATAAAAAGATTGGAAACAGCTGATTTAAGTAACAACAATTACTCTGTTTTATACTTAGAGGGAGTGCATTATAACATTTTATACATCAATGGAATGCATTTTGTTCAAACAACGTTAACCTATATATATATATAACTATTTAACTTTAAAAGACTTTATTTTTTTTTTCAATTAATATATTTTTTTACTATTAAATATTCACTTATATTAAATAACACTATTTAGTCTTTCAAAGTCTATTGTAATATCGCTACAATTGTTTCACCACACTGTAGCTTCTTCAGTCGAAGAAATGATACACTACACTATTCTTCTTTCTTTCGCCTGAAGAAGCCACAGTGTGGTGAAACAATTGTAGCGATATTACAATAGACTTTGAAAGACTAAACAGTGTTATTTAATATAAGTAATTATGAACTTTCAACAATGAATAGAAACGACTGGATACAATTTTATAAGCGATAGAACCAAACCTCGACACCCAATACGGGTAAAAGAGGATAAGATTAAGAAAGAAAGATGAACTTTCAGCAATTATCAGCCTCATTAATTAATTATATTAAATATTCATTCAAAAACGAATTTGATCGAATTCACCGGAAAAAATACTATGATCAATATACATCACCATTTTTCTATTTAGTATAAAAAACGAGAAAGACCTCTGGTCGATAGCCGTTTCTCTTAAGAATATATATTTGTTTTAAATTGTTTCATGTATTGTATATTGAATTAAATATGTATGTATTCTTTGGGAATAAAGATGTTTGTATATATATAAAAAAACGAAATTGTATTATTTTGTTTCTTTAATAAATCAGCAACAAAGCAAACAAATTAAAACTCTCTTTCGTAACAGTCTCGCATTCCGCCAGTTTTAATAGTTGGAGCAAATATTAATCTAGAAATTGTGAACATTAATTCAATCAATTAATTACCGACGCATTCAAGCTTTTGCTGGTTTAATTAACGTTTTCCATTTTTCTTCCGTGAAAATAAAAAAAAATACCACATCGTTAACTTCGCCTGTATACGCCAGAAATTTCAATAAGAGTTACGTAAAGCGGGAGGTCACATCATTTAAATTGTTAATCTAGAACTTTTATGACTTCATTAAGATTAATTACGGATTTTTAAAATTCCTTTTTGAAAGAAGAAAAAAAAAGAGGTGCAGGAATCGCGCGAGATTACATTAAACGCAAACACCGTATTGATCTATTAATGTAAAGGAGATTGTAGTGGATTGGGTTTGAGGCAAATTTATCATCTAAATAAAATAGGTGGGTTTCGATAGGGAAGACTTTTGTTAGTTCGTAAAAGTTGTTCTTTTTTATTTAATTTTAAATATACATTTCCATCAAGACAGTGACTTTTAGTCCTCGATGAAAGATGAGATGAATGTATGCATAGTGGATTCGGAATGGCGAAATTTTGGAAGGATATTTAGGTTTCGTTTGGTTTAGAATGTCTTGGTTTACGGCATTTGTGGCAAATTTTTGAGATAGTTGGGATAATTTTTGGGATATTCTTGCCTTTATTATTCTCCTTTTACTTTTTTAGACAAGCCATCCTTTTAATTAACTAAACGTCTTTAAAAAAACAAATATTAATTCAGATTTTAAGGCAAACTAAGCTACTCATTTCTGAATAATTGCAAAGAAAAAAGCCCACTCAAATAATAATTCAAGTTTTTACGCACTAAACTGTATTGATTGTAATAAGGTGTATGTTGGACAAGCTGGACGTAGCTTTGCAAATTGAATCAAAGAATATAAAAAAATGCTTTGCAAATTGAATCAAAAAATATAAAATATGCTTCTTAGAAAATAATAAATATTTGGAGAAGTATTTTTTTTTTAATTTTGAAACTTTTTTAGGCAAGCCATCTTTTTAATTAACTAAACATTTTTAAAAAAGAAATATTAATTGAGATTTTAAGGCAAACTAAGCCACAAATTTCTCAATAATTGCAAAGAAAAAAGCCTACTTAAATAATAATTCAAGTTTTTACTCACAAAACTGCATTGATTTTAATAAGGTGTACGTTGGACAAACTGGATGTAGCTTTGCAAATTGAATCAAAGAATATAAAAAATGGTTCTTAGAAAATAATAAATATTTGAAGAAGTATTTTTTTTAATTTTGAAACTTTTTTAGGCAAGCCATCTTTTTAATTATCTAAACATCTTTAAAAAACAAATATTAATTCAGATTTTAAGGCAAACTAAGCCAAAAGTTTGTCAATAATTGCAAAGAAAAAAGCATACTCAAATAATAAATAATTCAAGTTTTTACGCACTAAACTGCATTGATTGTAATAACGTGTATGTTGGACAAGCTGGACGTAGTTTTGCAAATCGAATTAAAGAATATAAAAAATGCTTCTTAGAAAATAATAAATATTTGGAGAAGAATTTTTTTTTAATTTTGAAGAAGAAATATTTGCTCGATATTTTCATTAAAACAATTTCAACGTTAAATGTGATTATTTAATTAATAATAGAAAAACGTATTTTTTATATAGCCACAGTGATTTTAATAAATAAAATTAAAAAATGAAAATAATAAATTAATCACAGTTGCTAAAGAGGCAATAATTTATTAATTATTTTTATTTGTCAAACATATTTTCCTCGAATAATCTTTGCCCATCACTAACGATTATATATATAAGGATTATGAATGTATGTGAGAATTCTTGTGTGTGTAAAACGGCCCTTACACACATAAGAATTCTCACATACATTCATAATCCTTATATATATATATAATCGTTAGTGATGGGCAAAGTTGATTTTTTATTATTGCTAAATTAAGTATATTATAATTTTATGAATGTTACTTATCATAAAAATATCAAGAATAACTTCCTATTTATTAATAAACATAAATTTGAAATCACTTTTTCGTTTTAAATACTTAAAACGACACATTTAGTAATACTCGATTACTAATATTAATCGATTTTGCCCAACACTAATAATCGTAACTCGCGTAGACTGGAAAATTCTGTCTATTTTTATAAACATTGAAGGGTTAATTTTTTTAAAAATTTTTCTAATTGTTCTTTTTGAGTACTAGGGTTGCATTTTAGACAACTATTTAAAAAAAATAAATTTCGTCTGGAAAACGGTTAACGGCTGCTGGTATAATTATATATAGAAAAATATAAGTTTGCGTAAGTGTAATACAGTGATTTTTATAATATATTTCTTGCGAGAATTCTCGCGAGAAATATATCGAACATGTTCAAAATAATCTAGAAAATAATTATATAAAACAGTCTCCCAATAAAGTTAAATAGCATACTACACAATGTCGCGTCTGTTTGTATTGGACGATTGTAAAAACAATCTGCTCTGCTTATTTTCACAATAATTCTAATAATTCAATAAAACATGAAAATATATTTTTATATATATAGAATCATAGCGTTTTTTTATATATAATTCTCGCACAACTTTCTGTGAAATTTCTTGTGTTTGTAAAACTAATTTCTGGATTTCCCCTTGACATTCATGATTCACAAAATGTATTTTAAAATTTTAGCCGCAAAATTAGAAAAGCATTTTCATTTGAAGTATGGTGCACGTAAATTCTTGCAGGCGCGAGTATTTTTAGTGCTCGTAATTAAGAATTCTATAAATAACCTTTGTATTACTTGTAAAATGGAAATAGATTTACTCCAGAATATTGAATCCCTCTCAATTGTAAAGTGCATATTCTTCCAATTCCATTTATTTATAATATACATATAGATTTATTCTTCCTTCTTTCTCCACGATAAGCAATTCATACATTCTACAGGATTTCCTTGATACAAACAAGCCATAATTTGTACACACGTTTTTTTTTTTGTGTGTGCAAAACAATCACACAAATAGCCCGCTTGTGAAAACAATCCAGCGTGAACGCGCACAGGTTTTTCTTTTATTACAAATAAAAAAAAAAAAGGAATCGACAGTGAAATCTATCCAGCGTGAAATTTATCAAGTGGTATCAGCTGCAACAATGCACGGAGAAGAGAAAGAACGCGTTATCCGAAAGGTGATCCGCATACATCGAAACATCAGATTCGTTTTTTTTTTCCTAACTTGTTTCGTGCAGCTTTCTTGGCTCTCTGTTAGGAAAAAATCGAGTAATATTAGTAATCGAGTGTATCTGAATGAGCAATTTGAAATTAATAAAGTCAATAAGTAACAATAAATTGATGTTTTTTTATTAAATAGGGACCATAAATAGAAAAGAATATTTATTCACTTGGTCACAGTTATTTTAATAAATTAAATAAAAATTATTTGAAAATAATTAATAAATTATTCTCACATTTAGCTGTGTGACTTTTTGACTTACGTCATGCATGACTTTTGATATGCAACAGCAGGTGTACATTATGTAATTCAATGTCCAGAGTGGGTAATTGCCCAGGATGTAGTTGTTTTAATGTGCATTTGTTTAATATAACGTAAGTCACAGAGCTAAATGTGAGAATATATATATATATATATATATATATATATATATATATATAATTTTAACAATATAACAATATAAATAATTACAATACATGTAGGTGTTAGTATGTCTGAGCAGAGGTCTTTCTGCACAATTATTAATCATTTTTATTTAATTAATTTAAATAGGGAACAGTTGATAACCTTCATTATGTTGGTTGTTGGTTGTGGAGACTTTAATTATTTAAATGAAAATAGTTGTCCTTTCTCCTACTTATTTTTTATTAAACTAAATATATTTCGGAAAGTATGTTTCCATCTTCAGTAGTTGAAGTTTATATTTATTAAAACTGTAACTACTGAAGATGGAAACGTAGTTTCCGAAATATATCTAGTTTAACACGTTGACTGCTTTGTCACTCACTAGTGACACTAGTGGGGCCACGTCAATCACCGATAACTCACAGTGAGTGCCTATTTTAAACTTATTTTTCGTCTAAAAATACATTAAAATGAATTAAATAAGCATATTCTTGAAGGAAAAAGTCAATTGTTATTATTGATATTGAAAATTTCCCCAAACAGTTTTTTTACAAAATCCGAAGGAGGAAGCTTTGTTTAAAATCCTGACACAGTTTCAAAAAGATTTCGAATAAAAATTATTTATTATGAATTTTTTAAATATCATTATTGATACAAAAAACGCATGAAAAATTGTCGCTTCTGGTATAAAATTGAAATTATAACAAAAACTGTGAATGGAGTATTTTTTGTTTTTTTACATATTCTGAAATAGCAAGCTTTGTTTTATATCCTGGTGCAGTTTTAGAAAGATTTTTAATGAAAATTATTTTTTATGATTTTTTGAAATTCAATTATTGCGAAAAAGTCAAGAGAAATCGTCGATTCTGGCTAAAATTCAACATAACTCAAAAACTGTGGATGGGGTATTTTTTGTTTTTTACATATTCTGAAAGAGCAAGCTTTGTTTTATATCCTGGTGCATTTTTAGAAAGATTTCCAATAAAAAATATTTTTCATGATTTTTTGAAATTCAATTATAGCGGAAAAGTCAAGAGAAATCGTCTATTCTGGCTAAAATTGAAAATAATTCAAAAACTGTGAATGGGGTATTTTTTGTTTTTTACATATTCTGAAAGAGCAAGCTTTGTTTTATTTCCTGGTGCATTTTTAGAAAGATTTCGAATAAAAATTATTTTTTATGATTTTTTGAAATTCAATTATAGCGAAAAAGTGAAGAGAAATCGTCGATTCTGGCAAAAATTCAAAATAACTCAAAAACTGTGAATGGGATATTTTTTGTTTTTTACATATTCTGAAAGAGCAAGCTTTGTTTAATATCCTGGTGCATTTTTAAAAAGATTTCCAATAAAAATTATTTTTTATGATTTTTTGAAATTCAATTATAGCGGAAAAGATCAAAAGAAATCGCCGATTCTGGTTAAAATTCAAAATAACTCAAAAACTGTGGATGGGGTATTTTTTGTTTTTTACATATTCTGAAAGAGCAAGCTTTGTTAAATATCCTGGTGCATTTTTAGAAAGATTTCCAGTAAAAAATATTTTTTATGATTTTTTGAAATTCAATTATAGCGAAAAAGTGAAGAGAAATCGTCGATTCTGGCTAAAATTTAAAATAACTGAAAAACTGTGAACGGGGTATTTTTTATTTTTTGCATATTCTGAAAGAGCAAGATTTGTTTAATATCCTGGTGCATTTTTTAGAAAGATTTCCAATAAAAATTATTTTTTATGATTTTTTGAAATTCAATTATAGCGAAAAAGTGAAGAGAAATCGCCGATTCTGGCTTAAATTCAAAATAACTCAAAAACTGTGAATGGGGTATTTTTTGTTTTTTACATATTCTGAAAGAGCAAGCTTTGTTTAATATCCTGGTGCATTTTTTAGAAAGATTTCCTATAAAAAATATTTTTTATGATTTTTTGAAATTCAATTATAACGAAAAAATCAAGAGAAATTGTCGATTCTGGCTTAAATTGAGAATATCTCAAAATAATCTCTATAATAAGCGGTCAAATTTTCTTCTGTACACTCTTGAAAGTGCCGTAAAAAGCGAAGCTAGTTGAATAAATTAATCTTAAAATATTTTATGTTTTACCAAGTGATAAATGAAAAAGTAATTCAAGAAATATTCTTAATGATTTTATAAAATAAAACTTCAAAACAAATTGATTGAGTGAGTTAGGTGAAGATCAAATGTAATTGATAAAAAGCACAATTACTTAAAAACAAAGACAACTTTTTTGACATTTTACAAAAACAACTCGTTGGCAGCCAATGTGTTAATAAAAAAATAAGTAGGAGAAAGGACAATTATTTTTATATAAATAAATTGTTACTGATAATAATAGAATATGTTGGAATTAATAAAATTTACATATACTTAATTTTACAGTAACAAAATAGATCGAAAATATCGGTTTTGCCCATCTCTAATTTATTTCCGATGGAAAGAGAATCTCGTGCGCGCGTAAAATTGAATTGGGGACAGCATCTTTGATTTATTGGACTTGTCATCGGTTTCGGGTGTGTTAATGAGAAGAAAGTATGTCGTTGATAGTTTTACCGATTAATGTAAAACAACCTAATGTATTGGTTGTTTATAGGAATAAGCTATTTGAAATTTGTTTCGATTTAATTAATTCAAAATGACGATTTCGATTTTTTTTGTAACATTTATGATGAAACCTAATCTCATCTGATCATTAAATTAGTATTAGTATTAGTTTGTTATTATTAATATTAATAATTAAATTTGTATAGCATCTTGCTTTCTGATAACATAGAATATTTATTTATAAAAAAAATAAAACATTTTATCTTACGTAACTTATAAATATAATATTATAAGATATAATATATCTGTAAATATATCTGTATATGTATAATAACTCTCTAAATTAATGAAAAGGTGGCGCTTGCGTCATCTTTAATTTATTATCTCTAATATAATGATACTAAATATTAACGTAATCTCCTTTTTTTATAAAAAAATTATTACAAACAGTCGCGAAGAATGTAGTGCAGAATTTTTGTTTAAATTAATTAATAACAACATCGACTGTCCTTACATGCTAAGTAAAGTAAATTTTTACGCTGCAACAGTAGCTTTTAGAAACAAGTAACTTTAAAAGTAACTTTAAAAAAATAATCATTAATCGAATAACGATGCATAACGAAATAGAAGCTTTAACAATAAGAAAATTGTTATTTTCCTTTGCATATGTATTACTTTTTATCTTATTTCAAAACAAGTGCTTTATAATGGAACCTGCATAAAAGCAAAACTGTCCCCATTTAACAAAAAATAACACATTTTCATTACACCTTATCAATTATGTAACTACCGATTGATAAAAGCAAATACGGGCATAATTGACAAATCCACTTAATTCCCACTCGAACAATTACATTTATGATAACACGTATTTTTTTTTTAGTATCACCACATTTTTTTTAATGATTGTTTTTTTTTCCGTGGTAAATCATTTTAAGATGACTTTAAAGCGCGACGATGAAAATTACTCACTGGTGATTAATGCAAACCGAGGAACAATAAATAAAGCCGAATTAACATTCAGTTTTCACTGCACGACCGTTTGTCATCCCGTGTGAGCCGGTGAGTCATTTCGGGAACGAGGCGCGTCATTTCTGCACGACTTCGGAAGAATCAACTTTCCACCTGGGTCACGGCCGCAATCGCGATCTGATGCTTATCCATATTTTGCTCTTTTGAATTTTTGAATTAATCAAGGTGTGGGCCTCACGTGGGCTGCACGAGTGCTGTTAGTTATCGTTGCGATGGACGTTAATCAGATTTTAAATAGAATTATGAAGAGATTACTGATCATAATTGTGATGGTGTTGCAATTGGCGACGGTTGTTTCAAGAAAAAAATGTCGATAATTATGATACATAAAAATGTTGACACAGTTTCAAATAGACTTCGAATAAAAATTATTTGTTAAGATTTTTTTAAATTTTGTTATTGCCGAAAAGGCAAGAGAAATCCTCGACTCTGGCTTAAATTGAAAATAATATAACTGTGGATGGGGTATTTTTTGTTTTTTTACATATTCTAAAAGAGCAAGCTTTGTTTAATATCCTTGTGCATTTTTAGAAAGATTTCCAGTAAAAATTATTTTTTATGATTTTTTGAAATTCAATTATAGCGGAAAAGGTCAAGAGAAATCGCCGATTCTGGCTAAAAATCAAAATATCTCGAAAACTGTAGATGGGTTATTTTTTGTTTTTTACATATTTTGAAAGAGCAAGCTTTGTTTAATACCCTGGTGCATTTTTAGAAAGATTTATAATTAAAGTTATTTTTTATGATTTTTTGAAATTCAATTATAGCAGAAGAGTCAAGAGAAATCGTCGATTCTGGCTAAAATTCAAAATAACTCAAAAACTGTGAATGGTTTTTTTTTTGTTTTTTTAATATTCTGAAAGAGCAAGCTTCGTTTCATATCCTGGTGCAGTTTTAGAAAGATTTTTAATGAAAATTATTTTTTATGATTTTTTGAAATTCGATTATAGCGGAAAAGGACAAGAGAAATCGTCGATTCTGGCTGAGATTCAAAATAACTCAAAAACTATGGATGGGGTATTTTTGTTTTTTACATATTCTGAAAGAGCAAGCTTTGTTTTATATTCTGAAGCATTTTTAGAAAGATTTCTAATAAAAATTATTTTTTATGATTTTTTGAAATTCAATTATAGCGGAAAAGTCAAGAGAAATTGTCGATTCTGGCTAAAATTCAAAATAACTCAAAAACTGTGAATGTTTTTTTTTTGTTTTTTTAATATTCTGAAAGAGCAAGCTTCGTTTCATATCCTGGTGCAGTTTTAGAAAGATTTTTAATGAAAATTATTTTTTATGATTTTTTGAAATGCAATTATAGTGGAAAAGGTCAAAAGAAATCGTCGATTCTGGCTTAAATTGAGAATATCTCAAAAACTGTGGATGGGGTATTTTTTGTTTTTTACATATTCTGAAAGAGCAAGCTTTGTTTAATATCCTGGAGCATTTTTAGAAAGATTTCTAATAAAAATTATTTTTTATGATTTTTTGAAATTCAATTATAGCGGAAAAGTCAAGAGAAATTGTCGATTCTGGCTAAAATTGAAAATATCTCAAAAACTGTGGATGGTGTATTTTTTGTTTTTTACATATTCTGAAAGAGCAAGCTTTGTTTAATATCCTGGTGCATTTTTAGAAAGATTTCGAATAAAAATTAATTTTTATGTTTAGAAATTCAATTATTGCCGAAAAGCCAAGAGAAATCGTTGATTCTGGCTAAAATTAAAAATAACTCAAAAATTGTGGATGGGGTATTTTTTGTTTTTTACATATTCTGAAAAAGCAAGCTTTATTTTATATCCTGGTGCAGTTTTAGAAAGATTTCCAATAAAAATGATTTTTTATGATTTTTTTAAATTCAATTATAGCGGAAAAGGTCAAGAGAAATCATCGACTCTGCCTAAAATTTAAAGTAACTCAAAAACTGTGGATGGGGTATTTTTTGTTCTTTACATATTATGAAAGAGCAAGCTTTGTTTTATATCCTGGTGCATTTTTAGAAAGATTTCCAATAAAAAATATTTTTTATGAATTTTTGAAATTGAATTATAGCGGAAAAGTCAAGACAAATCGTCGATTCTGCCTTAAATTGTAAATATCTCAAAAACTGTAGTTGGGGTATCTTTTGTTTTTTACATATTTTGAAAGAGCAAGCTTTGTTTTATATCCTGGTGCATTTTTAGAAAGATTTCCAATAAAAATTATTTTTTATGATTTTTTTAAATTCAATTATTGCGGAAAAGTCAAGAGAAATTGTCAATTCTGGTTTAAATTGAAAATATCTCAAAAACTGTGCATGGGGAACTTTTTGTTTTTTACATATTCTTAAAGAGCAAGCTTTGTTTTATATTCTCATGCATTTTTAGAAAGATTTCCAGTAAAAATATTTTTTTATGATTTTTTGAAATTCAATTATTGCGCAAAAGCCAAGAGAAATCGATTCTGGCTAAAATTCAAAATATCTCAAAAACTGTGGATGGTGTATTTTTTGTTTTTTACATTTTCTGAAAGAGCAAGCTTTGTTTTATATCCTGGTGCTGTTTTAGAAAGATTTCCAGTAAAAATTATTTTTTATGATTTTTTGAAATTCAATTATAGCGGAAAAGCCAAGAGAAATCGTCGATTCTGGCTAAAATTGAAAATATCTCAAAAACTGTGAATGGGGTATCTTTTTCTTTTACATATTCTGAAAGAGCAAGCTTTGTTTAATAACTTGGTGCAGTTTTAGAAAGATTTCTAACAAAACTTATTTTTTATGATTTTTTGAAATTCAATTATAGCGGAAAAGCCAAGAGAAATCGTCGATTCTGGCTAAAATTGAAAATATCTCAAAAACTGTGGATGGGGTGTTTTTTGTTTTTTACATATTCTGAAAGAGCAAGATTTATTTTATATCCTGGTGCAGTTTTAGAAAGATTTCTAATGAAAATTATTTTTTATGATTTTTTGAAATTCAATTATAGCGGAAAAGTCAAGAGAAATCGTCGATTCTGGGTTAAATTGAAAATATCTCAAAAACTGTGGATGGGGTATTTTTTGTTTTTTACATATTCTGAAAGAGCAACCTTTATTTAATATCCTGGTGCATTTTTGGAAAGATTTCTAATGAACATTATTTTTTATGATTTTTTGAAATTCGATTATAGCGGAAAAGGACAAGAGAAATCGTCGATTCTGGCTGAGATTCAAAATAACTCAAAAACTATGGATGGGGTATTTTTGTTTTTTACATATTCTGAAAGAGCAAGCTTTGTTTTATATTCTGAAGCATTTTTAGAAAGATTTCTAATAAAAATTATTTTTTATGATTTTTTGAATTTCAATTATAGCGGAAAAGCCAAGATAAATCGTCGATTTTTGCTAAAATTGAATATATCTCAAATACAGTTTTTGAGATATATGGGGTATTTTTTTTACTTATTTTGAAAGAGCATTGCTTAATAATCAAGCCTAATTTAATGAAAATCTCTTAATAATTATGATATTTTTAAGTATTATCATTGAGAGAAATCCAGAAAAGAATTTGTAATTAAATAAAATTCCACTCCATCTTAAAAAATGAGAGAAAAAAAAAACACCGGAATCCACCGTTCAGGAAATTCCCATTTCTGTGGAAACGTGAAACTGTTTATCTGGTACTTGACTCGATTTGCATGTTTAGCTTGTAA
Source organism: Philonthus spinipes (assembly GCA_963082785.1). Classification (NCBI taxonomy): domain Eukaryota; kingdom Metazoa; phylum Arthropoda; class Insecta; order Coleoptera; family Staphylinidae; genus Philonthus; species Philonthus spinipes. The sequence continues at coordinate 5,185,621 of OY720300.1, forward strand.
ACAGCGGCGGCGTAGAAAGTGTCCAAGATTGTCGGCGCAATTATCGGAGAAAATCTTTTGATTGTTATGTGTCGGGTGCGTTCAACTCCGCCATAAAACGTGTTATTAAATAATACGGGTGTATTATTTCGTGTAATTGTTATTGTATTACGGGACTTTCCTTTTGCTAGTGTTTTTATAGAAATCCGATAATAGGGAAATTCAAACAGCGAAATGATAAGTATTTAAACTATATAGTTACATGAGAGGATAAGAAGGTTAAGGAAATGAATTGAGGATAATAGCCTTGGCTACTAGACCCTTTCGACCAGTCGCTGGTATTTAATATTAATTTTAAGACATCACAATATTAACGAAAAATAATTCTAAACTTAATGAAATAAAACACTTCTTTTTTTTAACTTTTTTTGTATAACTTAACGAAAAATAATTCTAAACTTAATGAAATAAAACACTTTTTTTTAACTTTTTTTGTATAACTTAACGAAAAATAATTCTAAACTTAATGAAATAAAACACTTTTTTTTAACTTTTTTTGTATAACTGTAATATACAGGTTGTTTCATTTAACTTGAGACTGCTAAATATCTGGAGAATAAAGCACTATATCAAAAAATGTTTCAAAAATGACACCGGTCGATGATTCTTTTGGATTTTTTTTATTTATGTTTTTTTAAAATGTTATACAAAACAAAGTTTAGAAATATTTAACAGTTGAGGCTTCCACTTCGTTATACAATTATATACAGGGTGTTTCAGTTAACATGAGACTGCTAAATATCTGGAGAATAAAGCACTATATCAAAAAATGTTTCAATAAACCCGCAATAATTTCGAGGGGCAAATTATCCGGTTATAATAATTTTTGCCCAAGCCTCCCTGGTGGGGCTGGGTAGCAGTCAACTTTAAAATTTTAAATAGGAACCCCTACTTTTTATTATCTAATTGGATAAAAGATCAGAAAATAAATAACTTTTGTCCGAAAAACTTTTTTTGAATCGTGTCAGATGGCGTTGTAATTAAATATCAGTTTTTCAGACAAAAGTTATTTATTTTCTTATGTACAATCACAATCGAAAATAAAAAGAAGGGGTTTCTATTTAAAATTTCAAAGTTGACTCCTACCCAGCCCCTCAAGGGGCGCGCGGGGCAAAAATTATTATAAGAGGATAATTTGCCCCTCGAAAATATTGTGGGTTTATTTGAAACAATTTTGATATAATGCTTTATTCTCCAGATAGTTAACAGTCTCAAGTTAAATGAAACACCCTGTATATAATTGTATAACTAAGGGAAGTCCGAAGTGGTTTAGGTAAAAAGAGACAAAAGTGGAAACAATCAACCTGATTGGGACAACAAAAAAATGAGAATATCTTTCGGGATAGGAGTAAAAATAATTGTATAACGAAGTGGAAGCCTCAACTATTAAATATTTCTAAACTTAGTTTTGTATAACATATGCAAAAAAACATAAACCAAAAAAATCCAAAAGAATCATCGACCTAGGTCTTTCAGTCGCTGAAATTATTATTAATAAAATAATTAATTTATTTGTAGGAAATATCAATTTTAATATACTCGTTGGAATTATTAAATAAAAGTGTTTCAGTCTAATAAACGCATTTTCATTAAAATACGTGAGTTTTAAAGTAATTAAACACATAAAATGATTATTCAATTAAATCACGCGCGTTATTAATTAATCCATTTGTGGGAAATATTATAAATTTCTCAATTTTAATATTCTCGTCGGAATTATTAACTGAAAAAAAATGCACACCTCTTCTTCCCCAACGCGTAACAATAATTAGAATGCATATTTACGCTCTCTAGTATTACATGATTGGGTATTGTTTAATTATTGCCTTCTTCTTTTAAAGTGAGAACTTTCCATTTCAACAAAAATATATAGAATAACAACGTTACCCAATCGCACCACTTGTGCAACGGCCGCGCGATTTGGTAATTAATGTGTGTTTTATGAATACGCAAATGAGTGAATGAGTTTCACAGGAAAATAAAAAATATAAACATGGTTTGAATTTTAAATTGGGTGAAGATTTTTTTTAAAACCAGGGAGCCAGTAGTTTTTAATAAAATTAAATAAAAAGATTTTGAAAATAATTAATTAATAATTTTGTTCAGGCAGAAAGACCTCTGGTCGATAGCCCAGACAGACTAACACCTACATGTATTGTAATTATTTATATTTTTATGTTGCTGAAATTATCTATATAGTCCGAATAAAGATGTATATAATTTAATTTAATTTAATTTATTAACGGAATCTCCTTTTTTACAAAAATATTACAAACAGTATTATAAATTATAGATACAAGTATATAAGAAAAAAAAGTAAATTATTTAGTAGAAAAGTACAGAGTCATATCGTTATACATATTAGTAAATTAATAATGATTCATGAGAATTAAATTAAAACTTAGCTGAATGACATATATATATATATATATATAAATTATTTTCATTTTAGCTACTGTGATATTTTAATTATTTAAATAATAACACCTCAATGTCAGAGTATATATTCCGAGACCGGCCAATGACCCTGGCAGTCGACGCCGGTAAAGTGGGAGGGGTTTTTAGTAGGTAGTCTCCCGGACAAAATCTGGGGGGAGTCCGACACTTCGTCCGTAAATGGATTTTCCCCTTCCACAGCCACAAAAAAAATTAATAATATTTTTATTATCCAACAGATTAACTCCATATTAAGGATAATATACAAATTCATAATTATTCTTATACATAACTTCCTCTTCAACAAATCCTGTCAAGTAAGAATACGTCAAACTCTCTGCCATTCATTTCCAATCTTACAAGGTGTCCCTCAGGGTTCTCCTTTATCCCCACTCCTATATAACATATTTTGCCATGATATATACAATCGAGACCACACATATTTTAACCCATCCCAGTATTCCTTACTTTTCGCTGTTAATGACAGCCCTCATCACCCATGCCCACACTCTTCAAGCTGCTCAACTATCACTACAAACTTCCTTCGACTCGGTAGAAGCCTGGTGCTCAAAATGGCGGATTCAAATTAGGCCTACTAAATCGAAACTCTTTATCCCATTCTACAAAATTACACCACAGTCCCCCACAATTTCCATCAATAATACCCTAGTCTCTCCTATATTTCCTACTTTTTTGTTTTGTTTTATTGAACTAAATATACGTTGGTGTTGAATTGTAAAGCGGGCCATAGGCATGTAAAATTTGAAATGTGTTAATATTGGCTCCCCTAATTATTTTACAGTAGATTATTTTTAAAGCTTATTAAACTGAATGATTTGGTATATTACTTGATAATTTTTGAAAAGTATTTACCAAGAAAATTGAAAAAAACTTTATAATTATTTTGAATTAAAACAAAGGTTTGCCATGAAATCATGATGACAGATATTCCGTTTTTTTTAAAGTGACAGGTAACTGTTAAGTTTAAATTTACAACGAAATCATGTATTCTACACAAAACAAGTGTTTATAGTTAAATCGTTTTACTCACATAGTGGTTTAAGAAGAGTACGTGATTTGTTCAGTGTTGAATTTCCGGAAAAGATAATACCCAGAAAGAATACCATTCAAAGAATTGTAGAAAAATTCGAAAATAAAGGTACAGTATTTAACCACTGCAGATATTTTGAATGTTCATCAGTACATCTGCAGTGATTTAACGAAGGTGATCAAAGAATGCACAGATTAGAAAATGAAAATGTTTTCAATGAATATCTAGGAAGCTATGTTTCCTTCTTCAGTTGAAGTTTTTATAAATAATGAGTTGTTATGATGTTGTAAACGCCATAGTGATAAAAATTAAAATATTTACAAATCATGTTAACTGTAAAATTGATTGGGTGAGTTACGTGAAGATCAAATGTAATTCAAGAAATAATAACAAACTTGAATTTAACATCTTCAGAAAATCCACACATACGTTCAATTACTTACACGCTAATTCTCATGCTCCAATGAAATATAAGTTGATAGCTTTTAACAGCCTCATTCACGGAGCCTTCGGCTTACCTTTATCTACCAAAAATAGGGAAAATGAATTCAAAATCATGGATAACATCGCAAGAAACCTACAGTACAATAGTCATACAATTCAAAAATTAATCAATAAACATGCCTTCAAAAATAAACTCAATAATTCCTCCCGCTTAATACCTATTAATTCCAACAAAGACAAAAAATTCGTTAGACTTATTTATTCCCCCACATCAGAAACACAATTTAATAAATTATATAAAAGATACAATCTAACACCAGCTTACTATTCTAATTGCAAACTGAGTCAATTACTTGGGAATACTTTTGACAAGATAGATCTTGATCAATCGGGAATTTATTCAATCAGTTGTTGCAACTGTGATAAAGTGTACATTGGTCAAACACAACGTAACTTAAGAATCAGATATAAAGAACATATAACACTTGCTAGGAATTTAAATCAAGAAAAATCAGCGGTAGCTAACCATATAATCGAAACTGGTCATAAAATCAACGAAAATATAAAATTATTAAAACAATCGTCTGATTATCAATTAAACATGTTGGAAGCGATCCAAATGAAAAAATACGAAAATAAATTAATGAATTTTGATCTCGGCCCACTTCAAAATACGCTGCTAGATTTAATTACCTACCTTTGCTTCCCACCGCCAGATATTGTAATCCTTCAAGTATATATTGTTGTGAACTTTAGTTTTATAGTTAGTATTAATCTATTGATAATGGTCACTTGGTGTCCGAAATGTGCATATGGAATTAAAAATAAAAGTGTGAAGAAAGGTTATTAGTGCTTTTTTTATCAATTATGTTAGCTGTAAACTATTAAAATAAATCATACAAAAATTTACGAATTAATAAGATCTAAAACTGGGTTATTTAAGAAACTCTAATCAAAATGTTTTAAAAAAAATATCAATTTAAATAACAAAGTTCCAGTGTAATGTGCTTTTATATTTCATGTTTACTTCCATTGCAGCAGTTCACATTCATATAATTTGTATTTCAATGAAATTATATGTTACATTATGGAATTACAGAGGAGGATTTCACTAACTCATGGGACGAGTATTAATTTAAAATAATTGTTTAATTTCGTAACTAAATAAACACCTTAATTAATTTAAATAAAAATACAGCGTCTTCATTAAAAAAATCACCTTAAAACGAAAGTCAATGGTTTTATGGAAAACATACGTCATTTCTTATATTCATGGCGAGCTTTAAAAATATCATTTTTTGAATATTTTACTTCCTACCTCAGTCACTTGGTGTAAGGTGAGGAAGTAAAAAATTTAAAATCGTAATTTTAATCTGGACAGCCGGTTAAAATCTTGTTTATTTTTTTTATTTATTTATTTAACGGATTCACCTATTTATACAACAACATAAAATGTAAATACAGAAAAATATAAAATTATACTTAAAATTAAACAAATCATTGATACATTATTTGGTAAAAGGTAATAAAGAATACTATTCAGCAAACAAAATTGTATTGTATAGAAATGTTATTGTAATTGTACTATGTAATTATCTGCATAAAGATATTTGTATATGAAATAATAGGGTAGGAGGATAAGGTAGGTAACCTTGGTAAGAGCTAGTTCTAGATCCGGTGAGAGAGCATGGAAGGTATGGATGGGAGAAAGGTATGGTGGAGGCATTTGGGCGAGGAGTGTGAAGGAGTACCCAAGAATAGTTATTGAGAAGAAAGAGGGTTGATGAGTGGATGAGAGAGGATGGAGCTGGCGTAAAAATACTGAAAGAGGGTTGATGAGTGGATGATGAGTGGATGATAGAGGATGGAGCTGGCGTAAAAATACTGAAGAGCCTGGAATGAGAAAGGAAAGCGAAAATAATGATGTTTGAGTTGAAATATAAGTTATTATGCCAACATTTCGTAGAATGTGGAAAAAAGGAAGCTTTTAGTACTCTAGGAAAAAATTATTCCATAATAGCAATTAATTGGGGAGAGGAGTTTAAATATAATTTAGTGTTATACAAACAAAGTTTAAAGCGTTTTATTAAATTGATAAACGATGTATAACAAAGTTTAAGCCTCAGTTATTAATAATATAATAGCAATTGCATTTTTAGGATTGTTTGAGTCCATCACATATTTACTGTAATAATAGATGCTTAGAAACTTATTTTACTTACTATTGCTATCCCTACAGGAATTAAAATATTCAGATGACTAGCTACTCTTCATGTAAAGTAAATCTTTATTCGTGCTAGTAACATAATTGTTTTACATATGTCAATACATATAAACATAATACTATTAATTAATATAAAATTTGATGATCATATTAACACAATCCCCAAAAATTATCATTCAAAATAGCACAATCCTCTCATCACACAATTGTAAATGCTTAGGCTTTTTTGATACGAAACTCTCCTTCTAACTACGTTAAATCTAAAATCCTAAACAGAGCCAAACATTTCAGATCCCTTACATTAATAAATTCATTTTTATTAAATACAATAACTCACCGCCTTAAAAATGTTTAAATCCCAAAAAAATCCTACTTCATAACTTTTTTAATCCCTCGACACACACTTAACGCACGCATAAATTCTTGTACACACTGATGCCAATAGAAGAGGAGAAGCGGTTCGCACTGCGAGGGGTGAAAAACCCGATTTGGCGTGTTTCGCGGGGGCGGTGATATTTAAAACGCTCGCGGTTCAAATGTCACTTTCGACGTGCACGTTTTGATCGTCGCTGAAGCCGTTCTTGCGGTCTCATCCTCGCATAGGAAAGAAATGCCCGTGCACATACCGGCGATCCGACTTTCCGCCGCTGCCACCTCCATTCCGTTCACTGTTGAAATTATCCCGCGGTGCATATTCCTCTACATCACTTTCGATCTTCAAACAATTCATTGAAGGATTCGTGTTTGTTTGTATTATGTTTTGTCTAATTAATGAATTGTAACAACGAAACCCATTAAGAGTTTATCGGATTTTTTTTTTTTTCAATTTTAAGCCAGAATAGATGACTAATTGTTTAATTTTGAGTTATTTGGAGTATTTAATCACATTAAAAAATACTTTTTTATTCCTTACTTCACTTTTAAATGGTTTTTACTTTTTTTTTTCACAATAATGAAATTTAAAAAAATCATAAAAAATATTTTTTAGAATTTTTTCTGAAACTGTATTAGGATGTTAAACAAAGCCTGCTCTTTCAGAATTTATAAAAAAAAAACAAAAAATACCCCACCCACAGTTTTTGAGATATATATACTACCCATATGGGTAGAAAGGGTCATTGAATATATATATATATATATATATATATATATAAGTTTACAAGAACATAACGATAATTAATTAAGTATATTACACAAAAATTAATTAATTGTAAAATGGCTATCGATCATAAATATTATTAATATTTTATCGGTAACAAATGTAACACAAAAAATAAATTGATGCATTAGTTAATTTTATAAAAATTATCAAAGAACATTTTCGATAAATTAAACCGGATAGGCAGATTCGGAATAGCTTAAAATAAATATTAGAAAGTGGTGTAATTAAATTTCAACAAGCTTGTTAAAAATAATTTAAAAAATATATTGAAAACAATTTAATTACAGTAAACTATTTCTGGATTATGTTTTAAATGAATAAATTATACAATCATCTTATTAATATATTAATTTTACAATATATTAATTTACAATTTAAATGGCTATCAATCATCGGTCTTTCATTCACAATAAATTCACGTTAAACTTTTTATTATAAAGTGAAGTAAGGACTGAATCTGTTTACTTTATTGTATATTACACAAAATTAAATATAAATATATATTTTTTAATTGTTTTACACAAACACATTCAAGTTCCTTACTAAATGACTGTAATATTAATTATAATTACTATAACTGTTTTTGTAATTGCTTGTAAATTTATGTCATTTAAATATAATCGATACAACCATTTCATTAATTATTCTCTGGCTATTCATTTTAAACTGAATTCAAAAGTGTGCATACATACATAATTATCTTTTATCGAAATATCTACAGTTACATTAAGTTTACAAAACATTACATATTTATTTACAAGATGACTATAGACAATTAGTTTTTCAGTGGCAGGTTATTTATTTCGTAAGTCAGTTACCCATTTATGTGTGAATTTATGAATGGTGGATTGAATTTTGAAGGGATCTAGAGATTTCTTGTAAAAAAAGTTCTAGGGTGAGGGGTTTTCTGGAATTTTTTTGGGATAGATGAGTAATTCTTTACTCCTTATTTTATTTAACTAAATATATATATATTTCGAAAACTAAGATTTCATCCGCAGTAATTTTCATAGATAGTTAGCTAAATAAAAGAAGTATGAAAGAGGATAAGAATTGTATTTAATTTATTTTTATTTCCTTGGTCAAATATAATGCCTTATAAATAATTTCTTTCAGCACTTTAAAGGATAAAGGGCTAACATCGTTTTTTTTTTTTTCATAAAGGAGTAAATTAGATTTTTTAGGATTCTTGGAGCTGACCTAAAAAATATATTAATATTAAAACACGACTAGTGGTAAAGTTAACCAAATTTTCATTATTTTTTATTATTTCATCACTTCCAGGGGCTAATATGTAAGTAATAGTGTGTATGAAAAATGGTGATGTGTCCATCATGGTACTTTCCCCGGTGAATACGGTCAAATAAGTTTCTGATTGAAAATTTAATAGGAAAGCAAAATGATTAATAGAAAAAATTGATTGTTGTCTTTCAAAGTTAAAGGCGAGTATTTAGAAGAATATTATAATTAAGTGTGTTATTTCTTACCTTACAATGGGTTACAATCAATTCTCCACACTCTTCTTATTTTTTTCAAACTTTGCGAATGTGCTGACGTGCTGGCACTTTGACGTTTTATTTGTCATTAAAATAATAATTAAAATCTCTAAGGGAATTTATCAGGAAAACGAAATTCTTTCGCTTATAAAATGAAAACCGGAGGTCCTACAATAAAAGTTTTATAAGAGAAATTATTTATTTTCCAAGATCTAAAACTTTTATTTGAAACATTTTTCTATCCGAATTAAAAAATGAAAAATTGCTAAGAGTAAAGTTGCACTTAATGAGTTTTGATTCTAACCAAAATCTTTTCAGATCATTCCACTGTTATATAAAGCTTAGATATAAAGTTTGGGCTTAATCCATTTAGCCGTTTATGCGCTATCGCGGAAACACACGGACACACAGACATACACACAGACATTTTTCAAAACTCGATGGAATGGACTCAGGGGACCTCAAAACGTGCATATTTGTTGAAATTGGCGGTTCGAAAATTTTCACCATCACAATACTTTCCCTTGGACAGGGGTCCGGGGAAAGTAAAAATTTATAATGAAAGATTAAGCTTTTGACTAATAAAGTTGACATTTAACAATGTTAGTTAAAATCATCAATATCGATCCTCAAAGGATTATGGCTAAAAGGGAAAGTAATTATTATTTATTAATTATTTTCAAAATCTCAGTTAATTATTTAAATAATTACAATCGAGTGAGCGAATTCTCTTACGTTGTGTGTTACAAAGTGAACACTGTGATACATTTCTCTGAACACTTTTTATTATAGTATAAAGTTATTAATTTAAAATAAATACTAATGTTATCACAAAACTTTATAAATGTAAAACTAGAAGAACACTTTTTAATGTTAAAATACGCTATATTGTTGTTATCTTGTATATTGTCTTGTAATTGGGAAACTTTTGTTTCCTGTTGGGCAATAATTATTATTATTATTAAGACAAACGCAAAATGCTTCATTTTTGAAAGAAGAAAAAAAAATAGCGGTATTTGAAAAGTTTGGTTTGAAACATATGCAACTTTATATTCTCAATTAGTATACATAAATAATTGTAATCCGAATGTGTGTACTTTTGGTAATAAAAAAAAAAAACGCAAACTATTTTAATGAAATATAATTATTGTCCTTCCTCCTAATTATTTTATGTAACTAAATATATATTTCGAAAACTAAGTTTTCGACTTCAGTATATTTTTTCCGAAAAATATATTTAGCTAAATAAAAAAAAGTATGAAAGAGGACAAGAATTTATGTTTATTTGCTTATCAAATATATATATATATATATATATATATATAAAATCTTTATTTCTGAGAAATACGTAAAATTACATTACAATATTTACATTACAATTAAATCTCAAAATTATTAGTATATATAGAAAATCTTTATTTCTGAGAGATACATACAATCATAAACATCTAGTTAAGCCTCAGAAAATGGCTATCGACCATCGGTCTTTCTGCCTCTTATCAAATATAATGCCTTATAAATAATTTATTTCAGCTGAAAGACGTTTGGACGATAGCCAGTTTGTGAATCTTACATTGATTATGTATTAAGAATTAATATGTAAAAATATTTCTGTTCTCTAGTATTAGAAAATATATTATTGCACATAAATTAAAAACCTGTTGGGACTGTATTTTAAACAAAGACATTTTTTTTGGCCCAAATAACAGAACTAATAATAAAGAAGTCTATTAGTGCCGTTAAATTATTTTGAACAAATGTATTTGTTTAAAATAGGCCAGGATTGTATTTCAAACAAATACATTTTTTTTTTAATTTAGGTAATGGCATTAATATTTCTTTACTATAATTCTGTTATTTGGGTTTTTAATATATATATTTTTTAATTCTGTGACTAGTTTCGACTACATGGTAATCATTACCAAACTTACTATACAAATACTTTAAAATACAATTAAATAAAATTTTAATACAAATCTATATTATATTTCGAGTATATTGTTTCGTAATACACTTTAAACTAATTATAAGTGAACCACAATTAAAATATCATTTGAATACATCATTTAACAAAAATTCACGAGTTAATATCATCAATAATTGGAATTACCCGCAAAAAATATGTAGCAAATATTTTAACACTCCTGAAACAATTTATTAGTCATTGAAATATTTGAAAAGACTACATAATCGCATCGTGATAATAGCTTCATGTGGAAATGTCCTTGCAGTTAGTTCTACGTAACTGAACGAACAATATTGGTTGATAATTATTTATTTCGTGCACAAAACATACGAATATGTTTTTGAATTGGATATTAATTGTTTTGTCTTTAAATGGTATGTAAATATATAAAACAGATTTATCGTTAATTATTTAGGCGCTCTTTTTTTGAAAATCCATAATTACTTTGTGACGTAATATTGGAATTTGTAGAATTGCGTCACATTTTCTTTTATTTGAATATAATAATAATAATCTTTATTAATTGATTTAAATAATAAAAAATACAAAATGTAATATAAAATTTACATAAATTAATTGGCTATCGACCTATGCTTCTCCGCCTGTTTTTTTCTTAAAGCCCTCTCTAGAGATATTAAATAAAAATGATTTGAAAATAATTAATAAATTATTTCCACATTTAGCTCTGTGACTTTTCACTTACGTTAAACAAATGCTCTAAAGGCTGATCTACCCTCTACAATCAAATTTATATCACTTAAAAATAATCAATAAAACTATTTCATTAATAATAATAATAGAAAAAATGATTTAGTCTCTTGGTCACATTTATTTAAATAAATTAAATAAAAATAATTTGAAAATAATTAATAATTTTTTTCTTCTTTAGCTGCTGTGATATTATGACTTATGTTACATAAGTTATTTAAAACCAATGTTCAATAATGGACATTTGTTGTTGCATAATAACAACATATTGTATAGTGCAACAATTTTTTAATCGAAAATATTTCGCATTAAATATTTTCGTTTTAAACTACTGTAATCAATGAAGCATTTCAATTAAGCCCCACAAATTACAACTTTTAATTCCAACATATTTATCACTCATTCAGTTGTAAATACTTAGCCATCATTTTTTGCCTCCTTCAAAGATCTTTCATTCTATTCAATTAGATTATTACAATGGAGACTCTTCTTCCATTCTGTACAGTTACAACTGACATATTCTGGCATAAATTCCTAACTTAGCCCGTGGTGAAACATTTTTAATTTTATATCATTATTAATAACTGACATATTTTGAAATTTGAATTTAATAAAAATAATTTGATTTTCTTTAATAACTCTTTTCTATTATTTCGCAATTTATTAGCGAAATATTTCAGTTGTTACAGACTTTTCTCCCATTCTGTATAGTTACTTAATACCAAACAAAATAAAAGAAAAATCTGCAGCAACTGAAGTATTCCTCAAATTATTATTACCGAAGACCGATCGATTTTAACAGCAGCATCGTGAAATCGAAAACGTTTGGAAGTAATAATTAATTATTTGATAAATTCACGTCTTCGCGTACGATAACTATTAAATTTAACGAACACTTTTTTGCCCGACAATCTAACTGCGCATATAAATTACAAATCTCACTTTAATTCAGATAATAAAATAATAATAATTCACTGTCAGTTTATAATTATATTTCAGTTTGATTATCATTTACATACATTTATATATTTAGTTGTAATATTGATTTTTGTTGCATATGTTTTCTAAAAAGGAGATACCGTAAATAAATATATTATTATTAAGTGTGGCTTAAATTTCTCATTTCTCGTACGGAATATCCTCGATTTTCTTCACAACTTCATATATTGTAGCAATTTTCTTAATCGCTTATGTTTTCAGATATTTTAGCAATCTCCTTGCATCGCCAAAATAGAATCATAAATGGAAGCCCGGCAAGTGAAGGCCAATTTCCGTTTATTGTTTCAATACTCAGGACAGTAAACGAGATAGAGTTTAAATTATGCGGAGGAACGATTATCGAAGAGCGGTGGATTTTAACAGCAGCACATTGCATCGTGAAAGCCAAGTAATAAGAAGAGTAAAACTTTATCTAAAAGAAAAATATGCGTTAGAGATATCATGTCGTGTATTCCATCAAGAAATTTTCTTGATTTGAAACAGACGTTGTTTTTTCGGTTTTACTGAGATGCAACAGCAAATATCTATTGTATAATTCAATGTTCGGCATGAGTATTTGCCCGAGAAGTAGTTGTTTCACTAGATATTTGTATTTTTTGTATACTTACTTTGTAAGTACTTAATTGCAAAGCAAATGGAAAGAAAGTGATTAAGTAATTAATTATTTTATTTTTTATTGTTTTAATTTAAGGTTGAGGTTTAGTGGAAAGAGTAAAATGGAAATAATCGTTTGAAAATATAGCTATTCTTTTGGATTTCATAATATGAATGTGTATTTACATTTTTTATCTACCAACTATAAAGTATCAGTCTAAATAAAAAATAAATCGTTAATTTTCGTGTATTACGTCAATTTACTAGTTCAAGTTAGAAAAGAAAATTGTAAGATATAATGAAATTAATAGGCCATGTCTGCTAAGTTATTTGAATGCAGAATTTAGTGAAATACTTTAAATTTTCATTGCACAAGTTTTTATTAGCAAAAATTTAATTTAAAATTTGCTATAAATTTGATCAATTTTCATTGTTTTTCATAATTATTTTTCACAGAAACTAAACATTAAAATAATTTCCTGCTTATTTTAAGATTATTTTAATGTATAATACAATATTGTTCATTGGTCACAACAACAATCTAACTCAAATTAGTGATTGCCCATATTTATATAGCTATCTCTTTCTTCTAAACCGCACCCTTAAACTGCAATCTAAAACATTACGACCATCAGAATAATTATTTTATTGATTAATTTTAGAGTATCTAAATTAAAAGTCTACGCAGGGAGTCTAACATTTGGAAGTGGAATAAAATACGACGTCGAAGCCGGATACTTCCACCACAACTACAAAGACGGTGTCGACGACATAGCTTTACTAAAACTAACAGAACCAATCAAATACACATCCAAAATCAAAAAAATCGAACTGAATAAAAAACGCAACGTCCCTCTCAACAAAGAAGCAACTTTAATCGGCTGGGGTTTAACCACGAAACCGCGCACTTCGACCAAGCTGCACTACACTAATGTAAAAACCACTCAGTGTTTATCGTCGAATTTAATAGAGCATTTCTTGAATATAAAGGATGACACGAAAGAGATAATTTGCACTTCGACAGATGAAGGAAGGGGTGCTTGTTCCGGGGATTCGGGCGGGCCTTTGGTGATGGACGGGCGGCAGATTGGGATCGTTTCGAGGGGGGAACCTTGCGCGACGGGTTATCCCGATATTTATACGAATGTTGCTTATTATTTGGATTGGATTAAGAATGCTACTGATTTTAAATAAATTATGATCTGGGAAATATTAATTTCCACAATTATTGGATATAATTGTTTTTTTTTTAAATAAATCTTATCATTTTTTTGCGGTATTTGTTCGAGGAGCCAATTTTTGTATACCCCGTTAAATATCGATACTCAGTGTTTTGATGAAATTTTAAATGTTTTGTAATGAAATTTGATACTTAAAAAAAACAGAAAATGATGAAATTATCACATATTTTGAAAACAAATGGGTTTTACCAGATCATAAAAAAATACGAAATAACATAATAAACAAACTGTATAATTTGAAATAAACATTCAGATGTTTTACATCTTTCATTTTTAATAGATAATAAGAACTGATTGAAAATTCATTCAAAATATATAGATTAATTATCTCGATGATATTTATTTCACTTCTCCATTTCGAAACATTATCCAAGAGAATAATTTCTTCTGTTGTTTTTAATTATATACAATATATTCGAAAAAAAAAATAATAAAGATTGTTAGTAGTGTATTTTTAATTAACGTACAATTAACTGCTACAGATAAGTTGGAAAACATAAAACTACTCTTTGTAGTTCGAATATAAACATTATAGAAATTTTAAGGATTTTTTTAAGGATTTGTCAACAGACTAAAATAATTGATAACGTGCTTGAATAATTTCATATATCAATGAATAATTTACACTTGTTTCCCTTTATCTCGAATATTTTTCCTTATACTTACGGAAAAGTTGCTTAGATTATGATGATAAAAATAACTTACACGTTAAACTTAACTTTTCCCTTACTGAATAGCCCCGATTATCTCTAATTGTTACTTCAGATACATGTTCAATTGTAAATTTGTTATGGACGTTGATGTCTGTCGGATATAACATTCAGCCTGGGTTGGATCATTCTGTAAATTGCAAAACGAGTTTCTCAGTAATCGAGCAGAGATATTCGGTAAATTTTATTGGATCAATATCAATTCCAATCCAATAATTTACCAAAAACTATGTGGAGCATTGTTAGTTCCAAATTTAAAACCTTGGTCTTGGTTTTAAATTTGGAACTAACAATGCTTCATATAGCTTTTGGTAAATAATTGGATTGGAGTCAGTCTCGACCAGATCGCAGAGCTCTTTCCACTTCCTTCTCTTACTCTTCTCTATTTCTCTTCTTAGGGCTGCAACCTTCGTGCTCCTTTCCAGCAGGAGCTCCACCATATCTCCCGCCATCCTAGCTCGGCATACTCTCCGTCTAGATTGTACAGCTTCCTTCCTTGCCAGCGCCACCTCCTCGCACCACCAATATACCCCCTTTTTCATCCTCGATCCCTTTATCTATGCAGTATCGTAGGCTTCCCTCATTAGCTCTATCAGTTCGGATGCGAGTATTTCATCATAAAAATGATTTGAAAATAATTAATAAATTATTTTCAAATCATTTTATTTAATATATTTAAATAACTTTGACCAAGTGAATGAATAATATTCTTTTCTATTTATAGTACTATTAGTAGTTTATCGCTTGTGAACCATTTGAATTACCCAAAACAATTCTTTCACAACACTTCCAGCACCTGATTGCAGTTCTTGCGGCGAGTCTAATGATCGGGTGAGCGTATTGTAGATCCTTGGATGTCGCTGGTAAATTGCGTAGAATGGTCCCGCGTCCCGTTGATTAAATGATTAAAAGCGGAATGGACAATTATGCGGCGTAAAGGTTGACAATTTGGCGTCATTAAGGCAATCGAGACGTAATCATCGGGTACGAGCGGGCACGCGAAGATGGTGGACTTCCTCCTGTTTCCTCCTAACCTTGTACGACATGCCTGATGGACGGTGAATTCGGCGCTCGCCAGCTGATAAGTGTTTCGGATTGTTTTGATGTGATGGGAGGGTGTGCGATTATTTGTTATAAATATTGACGTCGGATCGTCGAAAGGCATCATTCGGCGTGTGCACTTTGGAAGCAACAGTTTTCGGGGAATACCCAGTGCTCTGTGCGTGGATTCAATTATTGTTGAAATCATGAAATTCCTGGTAAGTTGTTTAATTTTTTTGCATTATTTGAAATTGAATAATGGGTGTTGTTAATTTACACAACGTAGCATTTTTTAAAATAAAAATATTTCCTTTTTCATCTTTATAAAATATAAAATAACATTAAATATTACTTATTAATACATATATTCATATATATATATTATCAAAAACCCTTACGGGTGCTGGGCTAATATAGATATATACACATGTTAATTATTGAGGCTTCTACTTTGTTATATATTCAATTTTAATAAATGAAATACTTTTTTTTTACTTTATTTGCATAACACGGATTGTTTTATTGTTGACTATAGTTTCGACAACTTTTGTTTTGATAAACGACACGTTAAGGTTGTCGAAACTATAGACAACAATAAAACAATCCGAGTTATACAAACAAAATAAAAAAGTGTTTCACTTATTAAAATATATACGTCTTTATTCAGACTATACAAATAATTCAAAACAATTTAACATAAACATTTACAATACATATGAGTGTTATATTATTCTATTAATGTGAAAAAAATATTTTCAATTCATTTTTATTTAATCCGTTTGTTTAATTTATTTTAAAATTTCTATTGCAAGGTTGTTATTTTATGAAACTCCATATCACTTGAGAAATTTAAAAATGAATTAATATATGTAATTGCCTGATATTAAAATATGTTATATATGTAAAATTGTATTATTCTGTTTATATGTGATTTACAGTCATGCTATTTATCTAAACATTTTGAATATTGTTATTATTCTGTATAAAGGTGATTTACCGTAAATAAATGAATTGAATTGAATTATATATTGTTAAATATTCATATAAAAATCCTCTAAATGTGTTACCATAATTAGTTATTTTTATATACTTATGTGTTTTTGACGATTCCTATACTACTGTAATATTTTTAGTCATTGGAAAATAAAGAGTTTATTTATTTATAAAATAAAATCCAACGCATTTTTATAATAAATTCCTTTTATATAAAAAAAAAACAAATCAATAATCACACACATATAGAGAGAAAAACAACTATATACGTTTTTTAGTCACAAGAACTTACACATTTTTTTAACATGAATTAATAAGAACGTTGATAGAAAAAAAAAAAACCTATAATGAAACACATTTTTTATGCACATACATTACACTAAGCATACGCCGTCACATCATGCTAAGTATCTCTGTTAAAATTCTATAAATTAATTCATAATGACTTTTTTTATTGGCGTGTAATTAACCGGTAGGCTGTATAAACAGGTAGCCAATAATAGAATCGCCTTAAAAAGCGGAATAATTATGTGTAATCATTAAATTAAACGTATTATTGATTTATGTGTATTGAAACACGTAAGTTGTTCAATTGTAGAAGAGAACAGAAATTTATTCATTTCATTTTGTTTAGTTTAATTGCAGCGGATTTGCAATGTTAATTAATAATAATATTTTTATATTGTTTTTCAACAGCCTCAACGATTGAATTTTTAAAATAAAAGTAAAGTTATTTTTTAATATTTTTATTTTAAAAATTCAATCGTTGAGGCTGCCAATTGTAATTTTTTTATTTTTGTTATTGTAAATTTTTCATATGGATATTTTTTTATGCTACTCTGTAATTGGGCTTTTGTCTGTTAGGTAATAAAGTTCATTATCATCATAGTTATTAATATTTATTTATTTGCGGAAAACTCCTTTATACAAAGCAGATAACAACGCAAGATTAAAAATAAATACACAATTATTAAATATAATGTAAACTATAATATAATAATAAGTGGTATAAACTGACAAAAAAGATATAAAGATAATATAAAGATATAGAAATATCACAAAAAATGCAATCAAGTCCTCTATCCATACAGAGTGTTTCGCTGAGAAATCACATTAAAAGTATGAGGAATTTCAATTGTTGGATTGTAATGAAAATTTTATAATTCATGTAAAAAAGTATGTTCTTCTTAATGAAAATATCTTTAAGATTCTATCACTTCCGATTATACCGAAAGTTGATTCAAATTTCGTTATTTTAAATGAAAACTTATACTTTTGTTTTTGAAATTTGGATTATATGTTTAATTTTATTAGAAAATTCATAAGGAGAGACCTTACCTAAACTTAACCGTTCATGAGATTTTTTATTATATATGAAAATTATTATTTTTAGGGCAGAAAGACCTCTGGTCGATAGCCCATCACAGACTAATATCACAATTGTACATATTGTTATAATACATTTTGTAATTTTTGTTGTAATATTGTATGAATAAATTTGTATATTATTATTTTTTTAGACATAATTTTAAAATATGATGCCACAAAGTAGAATGAAGTTCCAGGAATCCTTGCAGTACTATTCCTGGATAAAGTATTCATGTACAAAAATATAGAAAATTGGATACCTAAAACAAGCACCCCCTTGGTGATTTCAAGCACCCCCGATGTTATAGCAGTTTGAAATTTGTTCGATTTGAAATTTACGATTTGAAAAGTTATCCCCCCCCCCCGCTCTCTATCAGTAGATAAGATTCTTAAAAACACCATCACTTTTTTTTGATCCCTTGGTGCAATTTCACCAAAATTGCGAATATTTGTATTTTATGTTTCAAACAAAATCTATGCATTTATTGCGGAGAATAAGAATCCGCTATAAAAAATAGGGGTTCCCATTTGAAATTCGCAACTTGACCCACCTACCACCCCCAGGGGGTGGGGGTGGCAGGTCGATATTGATATCATCCAATAGGCCCCTCTGAGACAAACAAATTTTATTCGAAACATTTCTTGATAAGATTCTTAGTTTTCAATATATTAAGTTGTCTCAAGATAAAAAAAATCACCCTGTATAGTATGTTTCAAATTAAGTGTGAAATCCAGTAAAATTATCATGGTAAAAACTTGATTTTTTTTAATAGAACATCCGATATATATTTACATATTCTAACATAGAATTAATTTCTGCATTGATCAATAATAGTATTCCCTATACCTATTTCTTCTGCTTTTCAAGATATCAACATATTTGTAAATATAATCGCCAGTTTTTGATTTTTTTAAGTGGAAAACCGTGTATATTTTGACATAATTTAAAGTAGAAATCATCTGTGTATTGATCTATATGAGCATTTAAAGTAGAAATTATTTGTGTATTGATCTATATCAGCATTCCCTATAGTTAAATAATTTGTATTTATGGCGAATGCAGAAGAAATTTCGACGATGCTGTCAATTTTTATACTGAGCTTTTTCATGAAAAGTAAGATCACGTTCTTCATTCGTCAGAGTTGTTCATCAGTTTTCTACTGACGGAAGTGTACAATCGAGGAAAATAATGCGTAAAAAGCTGGTAACCTTAATTTACTTTGCGATTGTAGCGCTTTCAGCAATTAATAAAAATAATGTTTTAATAAAATCTTATGCACTATTATTCCTAGAATCCGAATCTTGAATCAAAAAAATGGGGGATTTGAAGTTACCCCTCGCCCCACTCCATAATTCCAACCATATAATAAATTTAAACTTTATTGAAATTCATGACCGATTTCGGCTTACATTAAATTTATGAATGATTTTTTTTATATATACACACAAATTCATAATTTTATATAGAATGCAACAATATACAAGGTGTACAGAAAATGAGTGAAAAGCTTTAGGTAGCGTGACTCTTTGACTAATTTGTAGATAAAAATATTAACGAAAATAAGTCACACGGTCCTTCTTAAGCCTCACGGGCCACTTAAAAGAACTATACATTTGGCAACGCTGGATCAAACAAGTGTGCATTTATCCTGTTTATAACTGCTACATCATCCGCTGGAGGTGTTGCATACACCTTTTCTTTTACAAACGAGCGTGCGTCGTTGCCAGATATATTTTCATTAAAAGAATGCTTCTGATGAAGTTATAAAATTGTAAAAATATCCGATTTATTAATGATTTACATCAATGGAATTATACACGTGTCTAATTGATTGTTAATGCTATTGATTTTTTACAAAATATTTAAAAAACAATACTAATTTATAGTCACATATTTAAAATTTCTACTACCTCGTGAGCCTCAATGAAGAACCATATAACATTTTTTTATTTGGATTTTCTATTAAAAATTAATTAATGAATTGAGTTACCTGAAGGTTTTCACTAATTTTCTGTACACCTTGTATATATATATTTCAAAGTTAGAAAACAACAATATATAGATATTTCAAAGTTAGCGAGGGGCTCCACTCACAGAGGGGGGCAGCAGGGGGCTGAATTATAACCAGGATTATGTCCCCCTAGGAAACATTAATTTTTGATCTCTAAACGTTTTTTTTTTGTACAATACTTTTTCTTGAATTATTTTGATTTATCAATAGATAGTATTTTGGTCATAACAAAAATGTTACTATATTTAAATTAATTCACAATTTTTTTATATTTTCAGGGAGTATTTTTCGTAACCCTCGCTCTAGTCGTGTTGGTCCAATCAGAAGAAGCCCCACCAGCAGATGTGGAAATCATAGAACCGAAATCTTCGTCCGAAGATGCAAAACCGATAGAAGAGGATAAGAGAACAGCAAAAAGAGGGGCTTATTACGGAATTGGTTACGGATACGGTTATGGGGGATATTACGGGGGATATTACCCTTATTATAGTGGTTATTATCATTACTATCCTCATTACAGCTACGGATACGGATACGGACATCCATGGGGCAGTTACTACTACTGGTAACCAATTATTATCAGTAAGAACATCACTTGACCACACATCCAAATTTGGATAGAGTGGTTTTTCTTTCCAATCATATATATATATATATATATATATATAGAGAGAGGTTTTTTTATTAGTATACATTGGGAGAAGTGTAAACCTGCGAAAAACGCGAGTCAAGCGCATTGAACCGATCAATGTGTGTATGTTTAGTAGCCTATCACACGCAACTAAACATACATATCAAACGCTAAACTTCAAAATATATGAAATATTTGATTGAAAATGTATAGAAATGAAGAACAAGTTGAATTTCAAGCGTGTATTACAATTCCAACAGTACCAGAAGATGATAAGACATTTTTCAATGAATCTAGAGGGCCCGAATACATAAAAGTCACATAAATTGAAATCTAGAATGATGAGTTGCGTGTTATAGGCAACTAAACACACATACATCAAGGCGTTTGACTCGCGTATTTTCCAGGTATACATAGGAGAAAATGTATACTGTTAAGGAAACCTCTCTGTATATATATATATATATATATATATATATATATATATATACATAAGAACAACAATTTTAATGTAAAATCCTTGTCTTCGAAAAAAAATGTATCCATTGGATTTGTTCAGAACATTTCTTTTATTTTCTAATACGCAATTAAAAATTGCGTTTTTTTGTAATTGAAATCAACGCACATATTTTTAATCCGCTTAATTTTTCTTGCTATTCTCACAAATGTACTTACCCCTCACTAGTCTTACTGTTCAAGACTGCATTTTTATAAAGTAGGATTTTGTACTTAACGCAATTTAACACAATCATTTGTAAAAATATATATATATCTTTCATTGACTTATTGTAAAATATGTAAAAAAATAATAAATAATAGAAAATAATTCTCAATTGTATTTTTAATATTATCCGCCACCTCAAATGCAACAAAATCGCGTTAATTTTCTTAGATGTTCAAAAAGCCTACGACTTCGTATGGCACCGAGAGCTTATTTTTAAATGCAATCAACTTGAAATTCCCCATTTTATCGTTAAAAATTTAGATAACATCCTTTCTAACAGACTCCTATTAAGAATCCATAACTCACGTCCTTTCTTCCCACAAGAAGGCCTTCCTCAAGGATAATTTTGCCTCTCTCCTCTACTACATAATATTTTTGTAATCGGTCTTTATCTAAACATTCCGAATATCCTCTCCTACAAGCAGATGACACCCACCCTTCAGAAAGCTTAAATTACTCCACAGGGGCTGATACAGACATGGTATGCAAAATGGACCGAGGTATTTACATCTTAAAGCTGAGTGTATGTTGATATTATTGATTTTGATGGTATAAGGGGAGTTATGAGTGCGATGGTGAGAAATGACGAGTTGTGTTTTTCACCATCGCACTCACAACTTCCATTATACCATCAAAATCAATAATATCAGCTAGTGTTGGGCAAAATCGAGTGAATTTAGTAATCGAGTATTTCTGAATAACCAATTTTAAATAGCTAAAGTTAATAAATAACAATAAATTGGAGTTGTTAGGTTGAAAATGAGAACAAAATAAAAGATTTAATAAATTGGAGTACAATTATAAGTTTGTATGAAGGTGTTAGTCTGTCCTGAGCTATCGACCCGGGGTCTTTCTGCCCTTATTGGAGATATTAGTCCTGAATAAAGATTTCTGTATATATATTTTTCCCAAATTAAAAAATGAAGAAACAAATAAATATTTCAGAAAAAATTTAAAATTAAAAATTGTTTTATTATATACACAAACATCTTTATACAGACAATATAATAACAAATATTTACAAAATTTATAATAGCAATATATACAGTTGTATTAGTAGTCTGTCATGGGCTATCGACCAGAGGTCTTTTTGCCCTTGTTTTATTATTAACAGTAATTTATAATTGGATTTTTTCATTATTTTTATCTCTTTGAACATTTAACAACTACATTTTCACCCGGCGCATTCACCATAATTTCAACTCTAATGAAATTCATGACCGATTTCGGGTTACATTAAATTTATAGAAGTGATTATTTATTTATGTAAATAATAGAAATGAGGGATTTTTATTTTTTGTGTAAATAAAATGTTCGCGCCAAAAGCGCGAATATTTTCTTTTATATATATTTTTTATTTTTTACTTTGAGGATTTCTCTGATAGTTTAGAATTTCTTGTTTCAATTTTACTGGCTTTTTTGTAAATATTTTTCGTTTCAATGTCTGTATTTTATTACTCGATTTTTGTTTGGTACCGAACGGCGATTTTTAATAATAATAAGGTTGAAAGACCACTGGTCGATAGCCAATTAACTGATATAAATTATACTTTTGAGTTTGTTAATGTTTATTACTTATTTTGTATACTTTCTGTATATATCTGTTAATAAAGATTATTATTATTAATAATAATAAGTCTTTATTGCCCAACAGGAAATATACATCCCAATTACAAGACAATATAAATAAATCCAGAGCCGTGTGTGTTTAATATAATATATAAACTAACTTAATGCTAAAATATAAATGAATACAATATTAAGCTGCTCTTTGGTATAATTGTCATAACAGAGATTTAATTGTATCATAGAATATATCGCAAGAGGAAGGTAAAGAATTAAAAACAATACACATAATAAGTATTGGCGATTTCAGTATATAATTGGTTCTATGTCTTGGAATATTAAATGTAACTTTTTATCTGCTGAAAAAAGTTGGTATATGTAATCGTACCAATGATAAAAGTTTGGGAGAATCAAGATTTTACGATCGAGCGAGGACTAATCCTCTATAAACGAATCCTTATTTACAAGTTTGCTCGGTGAACAAAGGATTAAATAAAGTGAAATGAAACAAAGATGATTCACGCATTTGCAGCTATTTAAATTACAATGAAATTAAACAAGGAAAACCTTTTGGCAATGATCAACAAAACTCGATCAATTCCTTTTTCCAACTGCAAAAAATACTTACACTGTAAGTTTTACAAACATCTGTTGAAACAACTACTTCCCGAGTTTCAATGTAAGTATTTTTTTGCAGTTGGAAAAAGGGATTGATCGAGTTTTGTTGATCATTGCCAAAAGGTTTTCCTTGTTTAATTTCATTGGAACAAAGGATTATTACAACGAAGAACGATACCAGACATGTAATCGGTGTCATATATATTCGGTTATAAATCTAGATATTCAAAATTCCAATGTTTTAGATATTGAAACCAGATGTTGCATAGATGAAGAATATACTCCTTATTTTAGTTCCTTGTCAATTTTCCTCCCCAAAATATCCCTCCACCGATTTATCATGCTCCTGAGAATAATTTCTGAATTCCTCAATCAGTTCTCCCATCGTCTCGAGTAAGTTCAATTCTATAACCACTTATGAAACTTTTAACTAAACTTAATCATTCATAATAAATTAAAGACGACGCAAGCGCCATCATTTGCATAATTTCTAGTGGCCATCACTAGTTATCCATACGCTAGATGAATGGTGGCTAAACGTTTCATTAAATGTCAATCATTCAATTTATTTTCTTGTTCTATTTTTTTATATCAATCCTTTTTCATTTTGTTGTTTTCATTTATATTGTTATGAAATCGGGTTTAATCAGACTCGGAAATAAGTAAAAAATGTTTATTTATTTATTTATTTAGAGTGGACTTAACACATTTATTTACGCCATACTATCACTATTTATTTGATGTTGAGCACTCGGACGTTCGTGATAGACTGACTGATTGCAGCGCCGCTAGCGCGTGCTTGTTTCTCGAACTTTCCGTAACTTTCGATGACGCCGCGTTTACCATCGCGCGCTCTGTAGAACATTCTGGAGTGATCTTTCCAGTTTATTCTTTCACTTTCGTTACAATATGTATATATTTAAGATAAATAGTTAAATAAATTACAATGAAATTAAACAAGGAACATTTCTGGCAATGATCAATAAAATTCGATCAATTTTCCTTGTTTAATTTAAGGAAAATTTCTGGCAATGATCAATAAAATACGATAAATTTTCCTTGTTTAATTTCATTGTAATTTAAATAACTGCAAATGTGTGAATCATCTTTGTTTCATTTTATTTAAGTTAAATAAATGTTTGTTTAATTTATTTGCATTTTTAATTATTAAAACAAATCGACTAGGTTCGTAAACATGAATAAAATAAATTTAAAAATTTCTTCTAATTAACCCATTCTCAAGATAAATTCAACGAAATCCCGTTCCTGCTGCGGTGTTAATTAATGACAATATAGAAAATATAAAATTTAATTTATTCATGTTTATTATTACATTTACTTTTTATTTACAACAGTTTTAAAAATCTTTCTTTTTCTATAATTTAAATAAATAATTATCCCCGATAAATTCATACACGTGCGCAAAAGTGGGTCAAGGAAGTAATTCTTTTTATTTCACTTCGATAATTTCTTGAATGCTGTTTACTCGCTCGGCTCATTTGTCTTGTAAAATTGAGCATTTTTCCCCCATAACAAACAATTATATAAAACAACCGGGGCAAACATTTCAAAAATATAATTGTAGCAATCAATTTATTTGCCTTTGTGACGCCTCCCATACAAACGCGAACGCACACACAATTTCATAAAATAAGGACTGAATAATTTATAAGGTGTTTTGATGTAATATGGTGTGGTTGTTTTCGATGAATTTATTTAAATTATTCATCAAAATTAATTTCGGTAGAGATGTAGAAGATTTTTCTTGCAGTTCTCTAGCAGATTGCCGATATGGTTTATATCTTTTGAAAACGGGATTAAAGCAAACCGCTTTAATCCCGTTTATAAATTATTATTAATAATAAAACAAGGGCAAAAATACTTCTGGTCAATAGCCCATGACAGACTACTAATACAACTGTATATATTCGTGATAAAATTTGTTTTATCAATTTTATATAGAAAAAAAATACAAGTTTATACGTTGAATTTATACTTCAATTTTTTTTTTGACTACATATAATACATATAAATAATTTATGCCAGATTGTAAACTATATTTTAGTTGAATCGAGGTATCGAAATATCGTTGTATACAATTGGAGATTTTTTCTGTCCAACAGATTGATTTAAGTTCTTAGCCGATAAATTTAGTTATAAGTTACATTCATTCTAGAAGTGAAAATATTTGAGTAATAAATTCATTAAACTTGCATTTTTTTTTGCAAAAATGTAATTTTAACTTTTATTTTAAATTGTAAATAAATGGCACAGGATTCGCCATTAACATTAATATATTTATTTACAATTTAAAATAAAAGTTCAAATTACATTTTTGCAAAAAAATGCAATTTTAATTAATTTAATACTCAAATATTTTCACTTCTAGAATGAATGCGTCTCCTCAATGAACGTTTTCCCCCCTGCAAAAGAAAATCGCGCACGCCCACGTTCGGGGCAAGTTTATGTTTGTATTAATTGTAAACACATAGCGACGGTCAGCGTCGTGACGTCCCGAAGCCGACCACTCGCACCTTTTCAGTTTGCGTGTCACCTTCAGCCCTTCTTCATCACACGACCGTACAAAAAAAAAAAACAAATTGAAATAACTGTTGTATACGCGCGTTGTGTTGTCGGAGAAGTGTCAATCCGAGAAAATTTGTAAGAGTAAGTATGATTTTGCGGTTTCAATAAAATAATAATAAATAGCACAACGCTTTTATAAAATGGGATAATTTCTTTGTTTAGAATTCCTTAGGTTTTATTTATAGAATGACTGACATGTTTTCAGTACATCAGTATTTTAATAATAATAATAATAATAAATAGCACATAATACGTGAAGTGATTGATCACAATGTGAAATAAATAGCACAATGTTTTTGTCAAATGGGATAATTTCTTTGTTTAGAATTCCTTAGGTTTTATTTATAGAATGACTGACATGTTTTCAGTACATCAGTATTTTATTATTATTATTGATTTGTATTGATATTTTGGATATATATGATTTTGAATTATTATTTTTGTATTTTGTAATTGTGAAATTTGTAATTTATGTAATCCTTAATCTAGCCTTAGGGCTGTTGGATTATTAAATAAATAAATAAATAAATAAATAATAATAAATAGCACCATACTTTTGTCAAATGGAATGTTTAGAATTTCTTAGACTTTTTTATGAAATGATGTTCAGTACATCAGTATTTTAATAATTTTGTTTAAAATTAATTAAGAACAGAATTTTGCCGATTTAAATTAAAAAAAATGTTTATTCTTCACAATTTTATTTTTAAATATTAAAAGTACATTTCAAGTACTGCGTACTCATTTTCAACAACAAATTCTGTTATTGTAATGTACATTTAAAAATAAACCTGCGAAGAAAGGAATAAACAAGTGTATTAATTTAAGTTTTATAATTTCACTCTAAAACAAAATAGTGAATTAAATTCTGTTATGAATTAATTTAAAAAAATGCACATTTTTAGATTTAATGTTTCAATTGGCAAATAATGCGAATTTTTATTTTTTTTAATTAATTAAATTAAAAAAATGCACATTAAAAAAAAATAGATAATGAAAATAGTTTAATTTTTTTGTACCACTTAACTTTATTCACTTCTGGGTATTTATTTATTTACGGAAGTCCATTTACAACTATATAATGCAGATTAGACTTAAGGCTAGTTAATCTAAAACTAAACTTTAAGTAAATTACATGTAACAAATAAAAAAAACGCAACACAATTTACATACGTATTTTTCAATACGCTGTGAATGAACAAGTTTGGGAATAATTACTGTTTAATACACCTTTTCGACTGAAATCATTTAGCAATTAAATTGGTAAATAATGCGCATTTTAACTCTAAAATTCAGTTATTAATTGCTTTACAAAAATGCACAATTTTTAGAAACAAATATTTAGATAATGTAAACAGTCTGAGTTTGTTTAGTACCATTCAACTTTATTTACTTCTGGGTGGATTTGAATACACTGTGAATGAACAAGTTTGGGAATAATTACTGCTTAATTTCGACTAAAATCAAAATACCGTCTCGATTTTTAGTAAAAAAAAACGTATATGTAAGAATATTAATTTAAATAAAAATCACTTGTGAAACAAACCAAGATTTTTAGTAAAAAAACACATATATGTAAGAATATTAATTTAAATAAAAATTACTTGTGAAACAAACCAAGTGATTTTTTTTCTTGTGAAACAAACCAAGTGATTTTTATTTAAATTAATATTCTTACATATATGTTTTTTTTTTTCAAAAATTGGGACAGTATTTCGATTTTAGTCGCCGGTCATTACTATCACAGCGCGCGGCAGGTGAGGATCGCTCTTTTTAATTAATTTGATTTAATTCTTTTCGTTTAATTTTATTCGGTTTTGATTTAAATTGAATTAATTTGGTTTAATTTAATTTAAATTGATTTAGTTTAATTTGATTTAATATAACTGATTTAATTTTGCTGATTGTATTTGAATTAATTTAATTGATTTTTTAACATCTTTAAATTGTGTAAGGCATAGCTGTACTGACGAGGGATAGATCCCGAAACACGTGTCTGCAGATGGCCTTATATTAAGTAACGTTAATTTTTTTTGTTTTTACGTAAGTAAGTCAATAGTCACAGAGCTAAATGTGGAAATAATTTATTAATTATTTTCAAATCATTTTTATTTAATATATTTAAATAACTGTGACCACGTGGAATGAATACTGTTTTCTATTTATAGAAAAATATAGATTAAGCAGTAATTAGTATTCCCAAACTTGATAAAAAAAGGTTTTAATAAACAAATCACAGTGTATTCGAATCTACTCACAAATAAAAAAACTTGAGAGTTACAAAAAATCAATCTATTTTCATTGCCTACATACTAAAAATGTGTAATAAAGGCGTTCGGTGAACAATTATAATTATTATTAATTATGTTATTTTTTTTAATATATTTCCTTTCTACCGTTAGGTGAAATTATGTTATACACACACAAAATTCAATATTTGTACAAACGTTAAGTATACACAATAAAATGAAAGTGTTTGGTTTGTACTGGGCTGTCGACCACAGGTCCTTCTGCCATGCCTTCAATTCATGGTGATGTGCAATAAAAATGTCCGGCAGTTCAGCTAATTAGGCTGAATTGTCTTGAAACGTATTTATTTATAGCACAACTAGAGAAATAAAACAAACTAAGGTGCAGAACAGGGCACGACATTTTCTATCACTAACGTACGCCAATAAAGGAATATCGATCAAAACCGCGACTCACATTTATAAAATTATCTGTCGTCTCCTTCTGGAATATGGTGCAATCTTTCTCCACCTCCAACGCCCCCTACAAACAACATTGCGGTGGCTAAGCGATTAGTCCTTACCAAAATCCGCAACCCAAACAACCCTTAAATGAGCCATTCAACACTCTCCTATATGACAAAACTGGCTTGGTCCCAATTTCCCAAAGATTATCCCAACTATCCCAAAAAATTGCTACAAATCCTCTAAACCAACTCTGTCTAAAACGAGTTTCTCATCCTGAATCCACTATTCGTACTTTTATCTCATGTTTCATCGAGGATTAGAAGACGGACGAAACACATAAGACAGTGACTTTTGCCATTTTGGAAATAATTAAATAGATTGTATTGTATTTTACCATGCACAAATACCTCAATAAAGATGATTGTATATATATAAAACATATACATTTCTAAATATTTAATTGTATACTATTAATCTAATAGAAAAAAAGTAAATTACAATATAGCACAAATTCTAGAAAATATTAGATTTATGAATTAAATGAAAATGATTTGAAAATAATTAATAAATTATTTCCACATTTAACTCTGTGACTTTGATGTAAGTACGTTAAAAAATGCACATTAAAACAACTACTTCCCGGGTAAATACCCACGCCGGACATTGAATTACATAATGTACACCTGCTGTTGCACATCAATAAAATATTGCATAATGCAACAAAGTTTTGATCCGAGAAAAATTTAATGTAAAAAAACAAACAAAAGGAACGTTACTTAATATAAGGCCATCTGCAGACACGTGTTTCGGGATCTATCCCTCGTCAGTACAGCTGAGCCTTACATAATTTAAAGTTGTTAAAATAAATCAATTCAACTATACTCAGTGAAATTAAATCAATTATATTAAACAAAATTAAACTAAATCGATTTAAATTGAATTAAATTAAACCAAATTAATTCAATCTAAATCAAAACGAATACAATTAAACGAAACAAATTGAATTAAATTAATTAAAAAGAACGACCCTCACCTGCCGCGCGTTGTGATAGTAATGACGGGCAAACGAAGGACGTGCATTCCTGCATTCTTGTCATCGTAAATTCACAAAATATTAATGAATTTTTGAATAGCGAGAGTGCGATGTATCTATTTTGGAGGGATGTTTGGATTTCGGATTCAGAATTAATAATTAATTCATATATTTATATATATATATAAATCTTTATTGGCAGATTATTTTTAACAAAGTAATAATAATAAATAAATACAATAAATAACTAACATAAAAATAAATCATGAATGGTGATGGTGAAACGTTTACGTTTGGGAGTGATATTTTGGTTTCGGGGAATGCACAAAGGGTATTAATTCATATTTATTCTAATATAACAAAAAGATTATTCCCTGAAATTCAATTTTCCAACTTCGCACAATTTCTCACCCCCTTATTTATCCATTCCCTTTTTTTACCAACAATAAGTACGTATCATGATTAATTACGAATCGATTGAACGAATAACAATAAATCTTTAATAATGACAAGTGAAATTATTTAGAGGTCGACAACAACAAACTCTGAAAATTCCATGAGGCGCGCTTAAGAATCGATTGATTGTAAAAAGAAATGCTAACTGAATTATTCCAGACACTCTTTTTTTTTCATTGACGCTCTGCTTTAACGTTTCTGATAATGTACAATAATATTATTTACATGCACCCACAATACAAATGATTTTTATCTGGGATTGAGATCTAATGGAGGTTTTATTTATAGGTGTTTCCAGGTTAATTTTATGGAATGTAGTTAGTTTTTCAGGGATTATTTGGGTTTATGTGTAATATAAAAATAATACTTGTTAATTGTTGAGGCTTCTACTTTGTTATACATTGTGATTCAATTTTAATAAATGAAACACTTTTTTACTTTGTTTGTATAACTCGGATTGATTTTATTGTTGACTATAGTCAACAAGATAAAACTATAGTCAACAATAAAATCAATCCGAGTTATACAAACAAAGTAAAAAAGTGTTTCATTTATTAAAATTAAAAAATAATACTGTCTCTAAAAACAACACAGAAAAAAATTAGAATATTAAATATTCTTTAGATTACGGTTTAGTGAAGAGATGATATATAATAAAGTGAAAATTGAAAACAAAAGTCAGGCTATGGAATTAATAATTCATATATATGAAACAAAAATGATTTCAATAAAATATTGCATAATGCAATAAATTTTGATCCGAGAAATTTTTTTTATGCAAAAACAACAAAAGGAACGTTACTTAATATAAGCCCATCTGCAGACACGTGTTTCGGGATCTATACTATTTTTAATTATTTTAATTCAATTCGTTTCGTTTAATTTTATTCGGTTTTGATTTAAGTTGAATTAATTTGGTTTAATTTAATTTAAATTGATTTAGTTTAATTTGATTTAATATAATTGATTTAATTTCGCTGAGGGTATTTGAATCAATTTAATTGATTTATTTTAACATCTTTAAATTATGTAAGTATAGCTGTACTGACGAGGGATAGATCCCGAAACACGTGTCTGCAGATGGCCTTATATTTAAGTAACTTTTTGTTGTTTTTACATAAAACAGATTTCTTCCTGCCGAAAACTTGTACAGAAGATGAAGAAGGAACCTATCCTTCTTCATCTTCTGCATTTTGCTGTCTATGTGAAAAAGAATAAAGCGGCTTTCATCAGTTTTACAATGATTGATCAATTTTGCGATTTCAATCGTGTATAAGATGAAAAGTAGGGGTCCAAGAATTGATTCCGACGGTTAAGGTGTACCACGGGAATCAAATGATTGATGATAATAAACGATGACCTTAAATTTCCTACTTATACACATTGCCTTCTTCTTAATGTAAGACCTAAGTGTTATCGAGCCCCATTTCACTAAGGGTGATCTCTAAAATAACAAAATTTATTGCAAAAAGGGTTGCACTTTACGACATCCCATCACGATTTTGTTATTTTTTCTGATGAAATTAGGTGTAAACGTGTATGAAATGTACGAATCTGCAATTCGTTTTTGATGGAAACTTACCGTTCTGCAATAAAAAAACATAGAAATCGTGATGGGAAATTCTAAAGTTGAGCCCAAAAAAGCTTTACTATTGCCAGAAACACCAGTATTGGAATCGTAATTAAAATATGTTCAGTTGTTTATTGTTTACTGTTCAATAATACACAGTATACAAAACTTAAAGCGAATACAAATTCGATTTATTCCGTAATTTCCAGTACGATGGATACAAAAAAGAGAGGGATTTACCTGTCCGGTATCTGCTTATATTAGACTGTTATGTTCAACACCTAGACATCGCACGCAGTGTGGAGATTGTCTAATTATTATTAAAATGATAATATCGATGATACTTTCAGTTGTTGTTCAATTCGATTTGTTAACCCATACATCTAAATAATAAATTATCGCTCGAACCACTAATTAATAATTCAATTTCATAAACACGGTATTCACTGAATAAATTATGCAAATTGGTTATTGGGCGATCGTTATCTTCCGACACACAACAATCCGGAAGCTTAGTGATTTTGCTGGTTTCTTTAAATATATCTGCATCGCGTGAGCGCACGCCATTTTTTTTATTCAGCAACTCTTCGGGTTCAAGGGTCAGTGATTACTTATACTTGACCCTTTATTTTGCAACAAATATAAAAATAAACTTAAAAAAAAAACTCATAATAGTGGGGTTTTTATTTAGCTATAATCGGGGCTATTCCCTATGGGAAATGTAACGTTTGACATAACATACATGTTAAACGTAATATTTTTCATAAGGATTATAGCTAAATAAAAACCCAATTAATTAAATTCACGTACTATAAATATTACAAAAGTTGCTTAGACTGTGATGATTAAAATAACGTACATATTAAACTAAACATGTTTCTTACAGAATAGCTCCGAAAATGTTGTTGTTGTTGTTGAAACTGGATATTATAATGCTGAGGGCTTCTTGTGTACTGACGTAGAATTCTTTTACTTCTTTGAAGTTAATTATTAAGACAAATAACTCAGAATATATATTTTCTACACAGAAAAATCTATTATTTAGTTTTATTTACATTTTCTATCGTTACCAACACAGCCTACCTAAATTATATAAACATTACAAATATTTAATAAAAATGTTTAGCCACCATTTATCTAGCGTATGGATAACTAGTGATGGCCATTTCAGTTTTTCGAACCTCATCAGACTAGTGTGTTCCATGTGCAATGTTTTAATGAATGCAGCTGAACGGATTTTGTGTTGTGGTTATATACCTGATATTAATCATAATAAATGAAAGACAACGCAAGCGCCATCTTTGGCTTAATTCATTTAATAAAATAAAAATGAATTCCGTTTCCTGTTCTTCATAAACAGGACAAGTGTTCTCGGATTCCAAGGTAGACGACCGAGAATCTTTGTTTCGTCCACTAAAGGAATACGAGAACACTTGTTCTGTTTATGAAGAACAGGAAACGGAATTCATTTTTATTTTATTAAATGAATTAGGCGAAAGATGGCGCTTGCGTTGTCTTCCATTTGTTATGATTAATTACAAATATTTTAACTAAGTAATTATTTTCTCTTAACCCATTATTTCATGCTTTACCACAGAAAGCATAGAAATAATTGTTATTTGGTATTTTTGTTAAAAAAAAACTAGTTATTGTGGTGCTTATTATGAAATATTGTACTAAAAATTGTTTATAATAAAATTTGAATGGTGAGTCTACGTAAAATTCAAACATGATATCGGCTGAAACGTTCTGATTGCAAATGCACATTACATTTTATACATAAATAAATTGTATTGGATTTGCAGATGGCGCTTGCGTTGTCTTCCATTTGTTATGATTAATTATAAATATTTATTTATAGCATCTGCTACACTACCCCCACCTCAAAATCGGCGTGTAGTCAATTAAAGACGAAAACGGACTTTTTTTTTACTGTTTTTGAAGTACCCACGGGAAAAATGTGTTTCAGAGTCGATTGGAACTCTAATATATTTACATTTAATCTTTTAAAATATTCAGAGCAGCGCGCACTTTCTTCTTGAATGTGTGTAAAAAAATATTTGTAAATAATGTACGAATTTTATCAATAACAGAGGGATCAAACGAAGATGTATGAACTTGTCCTGGTACATCGCATTCATTCAATTCCTTTTCGAACTAGAAAAAGCTACACCAATTTCGTTGCTACTCCTTCCTTGCATTGATTGTGTTGATCATTTACTACTGCAGATTCAGTAATAGAAATGTAAGAATTGTATCAATAACAGAGAGATCAAACGAAGATATATGAACTTGTCCTGGTACATCGCATTCATTCAATTCCTTTTCGAACTAGAAAAATCTAGACCAATTTCGTTGCTACTCCTTCCTTGCAATGATTAATATATTGGCTTTTCTATTACTGAATCTGCAATAGTAAATGGTCAACGCCATTTACTATTGCAGATTCAGTAATAGAAAAGACAATATCCTGCACAGATAGATCATCTAGGCGATCCAATTAAATTATTTCCTAAGCATTTTCACGTAAAATTTTGTAATATTTGTCTTGGCGATCCAAAACTTTAAATGGAGCGGAATAAGTAGGTTGAAGTGGCTTTATGGTTTGATATTTTTTTACGAAAACGAATTCACTAGTATTCAGGTTTTTTGGGAACAAAAAAAGGCTCGTTTGATAACCGACTTTGAACAGTAGTTAATTGGTTCGTTTTATTTTGATTTTCTGTGAGAAAACGTCGGAATTCAACTTTGCTTGCATGTTTCTCTCTTAATAATTATATAAACATTAAAAATATATAATTATATGTAGCAGCCGCTACTATACGATTATAAGATTGGCCGGACTTACATATATACAGTTTTTTTTAATTATCCTCTTTTACCCGTATTGGGTGTCGAGAAGCTTGTATATTCGATTGTTTAAAAAATATCACCGTGATGTTTTAGCGTTGTGCCAAAAATATTCACGACAAGTACTATTATAAAGCATAATAAATGGAAGAAAACGTAAGCGCCATCTATTGCTTAATTTCATGTGGCATCGTCAACTATTTGGTGGTTGAACATTTTATTAAACAAATACTATTATTTGATTTTTTTCACGATTACCAACACAGACTACCTAAATAACAAAATTACATAAACATTACAAATATATAATTATAGGAGCCGCTAGCTATTATACGATTATAAGATTGAAAATTTGCACTAGTAATAAATAAATTATACTCCACAAAATAAATGCGCCATTTAATGCATGAGCTACTTTCACGGTTGGCTGGACTTACATATATACAGTTTTTTTTAATTATCGTTTCCTGATGATAACATGTACATAATGGTACAAGCTGTAGATAAAAGGTTTTTTCTTTAATTATTGCAGTTTAACACAAATAATAATTTTTAATAATTTATAGAATTTTTACTTTAATCAAGTTATTATTTGTCTGGTGTTTATCTTTTCAATCTAACTAGGAATGTTTTCATTTATTAATATAATTTTAATTCCATATTTATATTACATTCATTTATACATTCATTTTCATTTTAAATTCTAGCCGTTTTGTATATTAAGTTTATCTATCCGTTTTACTATCAAGCTATGCTTATAAGATTTAGGTTGTTCTTTTAATTCATTGTATATTTTATTATATTTATATGTGTAATTAATCTTTGTAGATCTGTGTAAAAGGAGATTCCGTCAATAAATAAATAAATATTAAATATCTAATAATATAATGAATTTAACGGAAATAAATATTTAACAAAATATAGTTATAAATATTACACTAAAAATAACAATAAATAATTTTGTTACGTGAATATAAACAATAGTAAAATGGATCACATACTACGTCTAACAAAAAATATGTAATAAGGAGGTGAATTATTCAATTCAAAAATGCGATTTTGTTTTTAATTTTGTATTTATTATAGGAACATCAACAATATAACATAACATCTGTGATACATTATAGAACATATTTTATACATATTTTATATTTTATGCTAAATAAATATTTAATAAATAAAAATATAAATAAATAAATAATGAAACTGTATATCATTATTTATTTATTTATGTTTTTATTTATTAAATATTTATTTAGCATAAAATATAAAATATGTATAAAATATGTTCTATAATGTATCACAGATGTTATGTTATATTGTTGATGTTCCTATAAATAAATAAATAATGAAACTGTATATCATTATTTATTTATTTATGTTTTTATTTATTAAATATTTATTTAGCACGTCTTTAATATTTTAAGTACCACTGAGATTACCGTACCAATCTTAATATTGAACAGTCGAACCACTTAGGATGAAGTTGACTTATTTGTGTAGTTGTTATTTGTGATGATTAATGTAAATGATTATCATTTGGTAGAAAGGAGATTTCCGTAAAATAAATTAAATTAAATATTAATTATTGTATGAAAATAAATTTTTCATCCGTTTTTCTGTTGTGGTCTTTCGGATGTAAATTTTATTTTAAAAAATCAATACAAATAATCTACTATTTTTTTTGCAATTTGTATTTATCATATTTTGGACGAAGTGATGTAAAACGTTAAAGCTTATTTTACACACAAAAATTTCGATGAAATTGAACAAAGAAATTCTAAATTCTACAACACTTTTGCTTTACTTTTTTTTGCATTCACTTCCCTTTTATACCTGTAAAGTTTAAAGTTTTTCTTTAGAGATTCTTTCTGGTGAGGTGATGTGTAATTAAATTAATTAAATGGAATTGTAATTATTTAATTGTACGACTCCAAGTTTATAAAACAATTCAACCACAATACTGCACGAGGGTTAGGGGGAGAGTGACACATTTAAAATCTCTAAACTAAAATGTAAAATCTGTTTAAACAAAATACGTTTTATCAATGCATGCACAAGCCGGGGAGTACTTTGAAATAATTGATATTTAATGTGTATTCTTCCCAGGCTTATCTATGCATTCTTTGTCATCCAAAATAAACACAATTCTGCCAATGATATTTTCGTGAACTTTAATCACATTAATACAAATATTTAATATCATTAACAGAAATGTGAACTCGGGAATTGAAATTAAATTATGAAATAATACATACATTACATACCATTATCAAAGAATATTTCTTGTTATCCCCATTTTTTTGTTTGTTTAAGAATTGAACGTCTTTCAAAATGATAAGATGATGGTGACGCGTCCGAAAACTCTGTACAAAACCCCGACGAATTCGAGGGGCAACAGCCCCCAAAGGCCCGCCGCACAGAAGAAGACGCCCACGGGACAGTCGCCCGTGAAGAAAGTGGGAAGGAGCCCGGCGAGGAGTCCGGCCAGGAGCCCGCTCAAGACCCCGCCCAACTCGAAGAACCTTTGGAATGGAAAAAGACTGGAAAGGACACCCTCGGAGCCCAGGAATCTGGGGTCGCGGGGTAGCAGTCCCGCGAGGACTCCTCAATCCAGAGGCAGCGAGTGAGTATAAAACTAAAGATAATTGTAATATATAATATTTGTTTTTTTTTATATACTATACTGAAAATGTACCATCAAGTTAACACCGACGAAATTAAAGAAGTAATATATAAACTTTTGCAATATTTAGAATTTGTTGAACGATTTTATTCATTCCATACAAAATAGCAAATTGAATCAATTTTTTTCCACTCCGATTGAGGTACCTCCAAAATATGCATTTTGAACGGATCAACCGCTTCTTTGAGCGTCGAAACTTTGACCTTGTGATATATTTTTGATTTGTGGAAATAAAAATAAATCATTGACTGCACAAAAGCAGGAAGTCGTCACTAAATACGAAATAGGGCACAAAAAACGGTATATTCTTGCACCTCAATTAGCTCTTTCATTGATCCATTCTAGCCTGCATAGACGTGATGCAAGAAAAGACTTAAAAATAGACGTGAATGCAGCCCATAAAGATCTTATCCGGCGATAAACATTCGACTTTGACATCTCATACAATCAATTAATAATAATAATAATAAATTGTTTATTTGTATGCTCAAATTCAATACAGAATAAATACAAAATAAAATATAATAGAGCATCAAAAACGAAACTAGATCAGCTTGTATATCAGGATATTGCTGTTACTTCCTCTAGTTCGCATATTTTTTTTTAATCTTTTTCCTTTCTACCGTTAGGTGTAAGGAGTTTTTGTTTAGTGTCTGTTTCTATATTTTTCTCTCCATGTCTTTCTGTCCTTGGTTAATTGTTTAATGTCCTTCCAGACTATGTCCTTTTTTTTCTGCTTCTTCTCTAATTATGTCATTCCATGTTTTTCTCGGTCTTCCCTGGTAATTTCTTCCTTGCGCTCTTGTTTCATATATTCTTCTTGCTGTTCTATCTTCTTTTATGCGGCACACATGTCCGAACCATCTCAGCTGTCCTTTAACAATGGTATCATTAATAGGTCCTCTCTGTAAGTTTTGTCTGTATGTCTCATTCCTTATTCTATCTCGTCTGGTCTTATTTTCAATTTTCCTTAAGAATCTCATGTCTATTGCATTAATTTTCGTTTTGTGTTTTTCTGTCATGGTCCATGTTTCACTGCTATATATTATTGTAGGTCTTATAATCTTTTTTACTATTTCCGCTTTTATGTTTTTAGTTATTTATTTCCTTCCACAGAACGTTGTCTTCATCATATTAAATATTTTCCCGCTCTTCCCAGTCTATCATTTATCTCTTTGTCTATCTTCCCGTTATTTTCTATTATTGTTCCTAAATACTTGTAATTTTCTACCTGTTCGATCTGCTTTCCGTGCAATTTTATTGTATGTGATTTGTTTTCTCTAGCTATTATCATTGTTTTGGTCTTGTCTATATTTATCTATCATTTATCATCTTCATTTCCTTCTTTGCTTCCTTTATAGCTTCATCTAGTATCAATGTAAATAGTAGCGGACTCAACATAATAATAATGTAAATTAAAAATAATTGAAAAGATATTCTACGTTTGCCGAACATTTACTTGATCACAATCATGGCTTTAACGATAAGTTTAAGATTCTCCATATATGCAATGAAGGCCTAAAACTTAACTTCCTTGAGCAACTAGAGATAAATAAATTATAAATCTAAAGGTGTGCTCCTGAATGACCAATTAGATATATATAAATCCCCTCTACTTAGTTTATAATTTCACTCGCTAAATATTATTTTTATCTATGTTATAATTAAGCATAATTTTATAATTATTT
Source organism: Philonthus spinipes (assembly GCA_963082785.1). Classification (NCBI taxonomy): domain Eukaryota; kingdom Metazoa; phylum Arthropoda; class Insecta; order Coleoptera; family Staphylinidae; genus Philonthus; species Philonthus spinipes. The sequence continues at coordinate 5,225,209 of OY720300.1, forward strand.
TCTATTTATTTTTGTATTAACTATACTGTTTTCAACTAAGCCCCCCCACCCTTCTTTTCTTCTACCTGTGTTTGTTTTTGTAAAAACCATTAATCATCTGCACTGTGTTGGCGAAACAATTGTAGCAGTGTTTCTACAATAAATAATAGTGAAACTAAAATACATTTGTGTTTTTATTTAATTGCCAATCAATTATAATTGAATATTATTTAAATAAAATTGTTGACTCGTTGAAAATCTGTTTCTTATGGCGAAAAGCTTTACGCGACCCAAACTTTCGAGTTTTGATTATGCCTATTGTACTGTAAACAAATAATTTTAAAATTTTCACTCATTCAAATCGATATAAGGAGTATTCGCTGATACGAAACAGATAATTTCCATGCACGGTACAATTTTTCTAGGTGCATGTGCGATGCATCGATTTCCGTTTTCCACGTAGTCGCACATACCCACACACAAATTGGGTTAATACACGTTCCAGTTACACTGGTCAACACAATTTATTATGGAAATGGGCATTTGTTGCCACGCTTCCAATATATTCTAAGTTGACCACCTTAATGCCCACCAGATTTTTATTTAATGGCGCTCCCTTTTTTGTGTTAACGGTAATTAGATCGAGAGACGTCAATTGTAATGGATTGTAATTTGTCAGTATAATTTTAGCAAGAGTTTCCTTGAATTATCAATTTTATTAAGTTAATCTGCTTTTGAAGATAATTGTTAAGGTTGCTGTTTAGTAGAAAGAGATAGCTATATAGTAAAATGAAATTAATCATTTGAAAAAAGAGCCATTCTATTGGATTTAATAATATGAATATGTATTTAAATTTTTTATCTACCAAGTATAAAATATCAGTTTAAATAAAAAAGTAAATCTAAATAGAAAAGAGTATTCATTCACAGAGCTAAATGTGGAAATAATTTATTTTAATTGTATATATAGAACTCAATAAAAAATATTTAATATAAATAGAAAACAGTATTCATTCACTTGGTCACAGTTATTTAAATATATTAAATAAAAATGATTTGAAAATAATTAATAAATTATTTCCACATTTAGCTCTGTGACTATTAACTTACCTACGTAAGTACGTTAAACAAATGCACATTAAAACAACTACTTCCCGGGCAAATACCCACGCCGGACATTGAACCACATATGTGGAAATAATTTATTAATTATTTTCAAATCATTTTTATTTAAAAATATTTAAGTTAATAATTTATAAAAATCACAAAGTATATATTTTAATTGTTTATCCTATTAACCCCATGCTTGCATCTTGCAGTAATGCAGGACCAACTTGCCTTCAGTGCTGTAACAATCGTAAAGGTTGCGGACTAGCTGATCTAGAGAAGGGGCAAACGTTTGGTTAATGTAGAGGAACAATCGTTCCTGAGGTTCTAATCTCAGATATTTCTTCATAAAATCCATAATCCACCCGATGGGTTTATCGGCATCCACCGCCCACTTTTTCTTTTTCATAATCGGAGCATTTCCAGTAGGTTTTAAAAATATATAGACTTTCTGCTTTTCTTTCTTATCGCCGTTTTCATTTTCTGCAGACATCGATTCATTCTTGCTATCACCCATTTTATTTTTTAATCAATTTTTAGACCAAAATCAAAATTATTGACTAAAGAAAGAGTCAATAAGTATAAACTATCAGTCTAAATAAAAAATAAATCTAAATAGAAAAGAGTATTTATTCACAAATGTGGAAATAATTTATTAATTATTTTCAAATCATTTTTATTTAATATAAAAAATAAATCGTTAATTTTCGTGTATTACGTCAATTCACTAGTTCAAGTTAGAAAAGAAAATTGTAAGATATTATGAAATTAATAGGTCATGTCTGCTAAGTTATTTGAATGCAGAATTTGATGAAATCTTTTAAATTTAAAATTTGCTATAAATTTGATCAATTTTCATTGTTTTTTATAATTATTTTTCACAGAAACTAAACATTAAAATAATTTTTAATTCATCTTATGAAATTCCTGCTTATTTTAAGATTACTTTAATGTATAATACAATATTGTTCATCAATCACAACAGTAATCTAACTCGAATTAGTAATTGCCAATATTTATATAGCTATCTCTGTCGTCTAAATCGCACCTTTAATCCTTAAACCTTTTGAACGTATAATCTAAAAATATAATAATATATAGCGTATTTAATTTATATTAATTTAAACAATACAGCTTTGATATTTTATGGTATTTGGGAAACCCCGTATAACATGAACTTTCAACAATTATCAGCCTCATCAATCAATTATAGGAAAATAATTCTTAAAAATAGCCCTTTTAGTCCCCTACACACCCCCAAAATCAAAATTTTAAAAAGTGGTGTACTTTAGCTACAATAATCCGTTTCGCATAGCGTGAATAACCCGGCATATATGCACATCTTTATTCAGATCATGCCGTTAATACAAAATAAAGTGCTGAAAATATCATATCTGTAAGTGCTTCAATTTAAAGTCAACCGATTCCACGCTGTTTGCGGAAGAATTGAGAATGTCTTGAAAATCCGTGCTTCCTGAACTACTATTGTTAATTCTTGAATTAATTTCTCTCTTAACATTTGTTGAATCATGGTTAAACAATTGGGTAAAAATTTAACATGTGGTTTGTTTCACATTAAATGTTATTCTGTCGGCCCTAAATAATTGTATTTTCTTAGCCACTGAGCATTGGGTGAATGACGTAGAATTATTTTTCACAAAAAATAATTTCCGCATGATATCAGTATTTAAAAAAAAGGATCTTCTAAATTTCACTATTTATTTTAGAACTAGAATAATTGTAAACAAAAGGACTGATCTTGAAACAATTTTCTCTTTTAAAATGGGTAAAATCTACAGAAAATAATGGAAAATATATTTTTTGACTTTTCTACCACTGTGTGATGTAACGCAATGGAAAATACTACTACAATATCATTATTCAAAGTTATTTGTTTTACATATATTTACAATATATTATGGTATATTTGTTTCTTTCTTGCTTGCTTGAACAGGCTATGGACCTATGGTCTTTCCGCCACAATGGAAAATATTTTGATTGATATACACACATCGGTAAAATTAAATGAACGCAGATAAATTCCATATTTTTCACATCCTTGCGTGACCAGCACGATAACATCCATGAAAAGTAAGGGCTATCTCGGATTTTCACAAAACGATTTCGAATCAACCGGAATATTCATGATTATGATCCCGGGGAAATTTGTGTAATTTTTAATAATGGCTGGGTTGGAGGATCGGATTTATTGCAATTAATTCTTGACCTTGTGGATTTGAAAATTAACTGTAATCGTTTTGGTTAATAATTAATGTTGATTGTGTTCGATGTCACATAAAATGAACAGCAGCATAAAATACAATCGTGGACAAAAAATATCGGACACCGAAGTGAATGTCTTTTGGCATAGGAAAAAACATCTACGTGCAACTTTTTTTGTGGCAATTTCAACGGCATCTCATACAACTATGTTAAACTAAGTGCAGATTCTATTGAAATTGTGAAAAAAAAGCGATTTTGCAATAGAATTATACACTTTGACTTTATTTATATATATATTCAATGACCCTTCCTACCCATATGGGTGTAGGGTTTGACTTTATTTAAACATGTAATAAATAAAAAAAAAATGGTGATGTATCTATCATGGTACTTTCCGCAGTGAATACGGTCAAATAAGTTTCTGATTGAAAATTTAATATTAAAGCAAAATGATTAATAGAAAAAATTTATTGTTGTCTTCCAAAGTTAAAACGGAGTATTTAGAAAAATATTATAATTAAGTGTGTTATTTCTTACCTTATAATGTGTTGAAATTATTTCTCCACACTCTTCTTCATTTTTTCAAACTTTGCGAATGTGCTGAATATGAAGGCACTTTGAGTAACTCACAACACATCACTTGCTTACATTGAGTGTAAGGTTTACTCGCGTGTGGACATCTAAGTTATGCTGGAGAATATGGACATCATCAGTTGAATTGATACTATGATAGATCTTCATATCGTCAGCATAAGCGAGCACAGGGCAAGTTAATATATTTAAGAGATCATTAATAAAGATGTCAAAAAGTAAAGGGCCGAGACATGAACCTTGAGGCACACCAGAGATTGGATTAAATTCGTAAGATTTAAATCCGTTATAGAACACGTAATATCACTAACAATCAAAATAATGCCAATAAATTCTTTTAAAGTTACGAATAAGTAAAAATTTGACAACATTTTAAAGCCCGAATATCGCTTTTACAGTTAAGAAACTACCAATATATTCTTATAAAATCAAAAATATCTCAAAATATTAACATTTTTAAGCTGTAATGTCAATTAGACTTACCTATAGTCATTTTATAACCAAATCAAATATCTTTAATAAATCCTTCTAAATTCCCGAAAATATAAATTACATACTAAGTATTCATAGAAAAAAACTATTATCTCTTCTGGGCTTACATGTGTTTAAACATCAACAAGTTGTAGAGTATGTTGTCAGATTTGATACTATAGTCATAAAAAGTAGAAGGGGATGGTTCATGGGTTCAAACTCTCTATATTTCACGATTTTCACCATTCTATAGAAGATTTCCTAAACCACGTTGGACTAAATAGTTATGATTCCAAACTATTGCAGTCAATTAATATAATTAGAAATCTCATATTTTTCTACGTTACATCATTGCATTTTTTACTTAATTGTACTTAATCGATATATTCTTTCTTTCTTAATCTTATCCTCTTTAATCCGTATTGGGTGTCGAAAATCGATATATTAACGAGCATATAACAAAAACGTCGAAGTTGGTATTGGAAATCTAAAGTCATGTCTGAACTAAAATCACACGCACACACGTAAAGTACTGGTTGTCATGTTGACAAGTCACGCGTGTGATCTTAGTACAGACATGACTCGTGACTTCCAACGCCAATTTCGTCGTCGATATATACAAACATCTTTATTCAGACAACATTGCATAAGCTTATACATACATTTATATTTATTTAACAAGAATAAATATTGTGTTAGTCTGTCTGGGATATCAACCTGGGATCTTTCTGCCCTTTTTATTAATATTTTCTTACATTTATATCTAACATAAACGTAAGTTTTATGACTGTCAGCATTAGCATTAGCATTTTTCTGATTGTGAAATCAGAAAAATAAATATTGTGTTAGTCTGTCTGTTCTATCGACCTGGGCTCTTTCTGCCCTTTTTATTAATATTTTCTTACATTTATATCTAACATAAACGTAAGTTTTAGCACTGTCAGCATTAGCATTAGCATTTTTCTGATTGTGAAATCAGAAAAATGCTAATAAATTCGTATTTCAAAAGAAACTCAAAGAAATTCAAATGAAATAACTTAATTTGCTACTCATTAAGTTATTATACAGTTAATTACTGCCAATGTACAAATAAATCAATATCAACATTCAATTTTGAAACTAGTAATTTTCATAGCACTAAATTTAGTAAAAACTTCCAAAGGTTAAAAAAAGCAAAAAAAAATCAACTGTCTCGTACATATTAATTATTAACACCTCTCCGTTTTCGATTTCTCCCGACATGTACGCGTGCTTTTTATTTTTTCGTCGGGCGTTTAAGGGTTGTTAAACCTTGACCTTTGTTCGATCAAGAGCACGAAATTGGACGCGGCGGTTTTTTCACGACAGCGCGCCGTTTCACACCCTCGCGTGACCAGCGCGATAACATCCATGAAATGTAAGGGCTATCTCGGATTTTCACAAAACGATTTCGAATCAACCGGAATATTCATGATTATGATTCCGGGGAAATTTGTGTAATTTTAAATAATGGCCGGGCTGGAGGATCGGATTTATTGCAATTAATTCTTGACCTTGTGGATTTGAAAATTGGCTGTAATGGTTTTGGTTAATAATTAATGTTGATTGTTTAAAGAAAATTGTGTTCGATTTCTTATACAATGAACAGTAGCATAAAATAGACTCGTGGACAAAAAAATAATTTGCACTATATTTCCGATAGGTTTTCACTGAATCGTTTAAAATTGAACGTTTCTAAATGGTCTAGATAGCACAAAGAATTTAAGGTTGCGGTTTAGTGGAAAGAGATAGCTATATAGTAAAATGGAAATAATCGTTTGAAAATAGAGCTATTCTTTTGGATTTCATAATATGAATGTGTATTTACATTTTTTATCTACCAAGTATCAGTCTAAATAAAAAATAAATCGTTAATTTTCGTGTATTACGTCAATTTACTAGTTTAAGTTAGAAAAGAAAATTGTAAGATATAATGAAATTAATAGCTCATGTCTGCTAAGTTATTTGAATGCAGAATTTAGTGAAATCCTTTAAATTTTCATTGCACAAGTTTTTATTAGCAAAAAATTAATTTAAAATTTGCTATAAATTTGATCAATTTTCATTGTTTTTCATAATTATTTTTCACAGAAACTAAACATTAAAATAATTTTTAATTTATCTGATGAAATTCCTGCTTATTTTAAGATTATTTTAATGATTGCCCATATTTGTATAGCCATCTCTTTCTTCTAAACCGCACCCTTAAGGGGAGAAGGCGACAAAACTGAGATTTATAATTATAATAATATATTATAATTATAAATCTCAGTTTAATAATTTATTACTATAAATTGTATTTTCAACAATTTAGCAATGGAGAGAAAAAATAGTAAACCAGAACGTATTCATCGAACTTTTTCGAATTTATTTAATTTAAATTACGTACTAAATACTCATAGAAAGAACTATTATATCTTGTGGGCTTACATGTGTTTGAACATCACTGTTTCAATTAAAATAATAAATTTGTATGTTGTCAGATTTGATATGATAGTCGTAAAAAGGGAGAAGGGGATGGCTTATGGGTTCAAACCCTCTATATTTCACGATTTTCACCATTCAATAGAAGATTTCTTAGACCACGTTGGACTAAATAGTCGTGATTCCAAACCATTGCAGTCAATTAATATAATCATAAATCTCATATTTTTCTACGTTACATGAATGCATTTTCTACTTAATATATAAGGTGTACAGAAAATGAGTGAAAACCTCCAGGTAACTCAATTCATTAATTAATTTTTAATAGAAAATCCAAATAAAAAAATGTTGTATGGTTCTTCATTGAGGCTCACGAGGTCTTCGGAATTTTAAATATGTGACTATAAATTAGTATTGTTTTTTTTTAAATATTTTGTAAAAAATCAATAGCATTAACAATCAATTATACACGTGTATAATTCCATTGATGTAAACGATTAATAAATCGGATATTTTTACAATTTTATAACTTCATCAGAAGCATTCTTTTAATGAAAATAGATCTGGCAACGACGCACGCTCGTTTGTAAAAGAAAAGGTGTATGCAACACCTCCAGCGGATGATGTAGCAGTTATAAACAGGATAAATGAACACTTGTTTGATCCAGCGTTGCCAAATGTATAGTTCTTTTAAGTGGCCCGTGAGGCTTAACGAAAGACGATGTGACTTATTTTCGTTAATATTTTTATCTAAAAATTAGTCAAAGAGTCACGCTACCTAACGCTTTTCACTCATTTTCTGTACACCTTGTATATACAAACATCTTTATTCAGACAGCAGAATTACAATTCTTTACAAATATTTATATTCACAATACATATTTATGGGTTAGTAGTATGTCATGGGCTATCGACCGTAGGTCTTTCTGCCCTCTACTTAATATTTTCTTACATTTATATCTAACATAAACGTAAGTAGAATCCATATTTAAACCGGGTAGCATAGATACATTAAATATCTAAAGAGGCGGGACTCAATTGTGGATTCTCATGTTAGAAATCGTATTTATCTATGTAGGAAAATATATACAAAAAAATAAATAAATAAAGTAGAAAATGCACTGATGTAAAATGGCATGTCAATAATTGCTCCAGTTAAAAAGATAACATGGAACGGGTATAATATGTGTCAGGTTTTCTGGGTTAGTTCTGTCCGCTTTGAAGTAATCAATAAAGTACTGTCATATATAATAATACAATCCATTTCCATAAAGAGCATTATTCAGTGTTTGCAATGGAAATGGTGTTTATTCAGAACAAGGATAATTTCCGTTTAAATTAACATCGGTGTAATGTATACCTGGACAAATTGAGTTTGAATTAAAATAAGATGGAATCGAAACGAATTAAATTTTTTATGAAAAAAAATCGAACTTTAATAATACACATATTTATTTTTTATGGAATCGAAACAGATTATGTTGTTTTACATAATTTATATAAATTTCATTAATTATACTAGATACATTTGTATATTATTACACATCACATTTGTATATTAAATTTTGTTTACATGTTTATTTATTTATTTGTCAATTTTACATAAAACTATTGAAAAAGAGCACGTTGTGCTTGAAATGTACATTATAGTGATAAAAATAAAAAAGTGAAGAAAGGAATAAAATATTACTACATTATATACTCTATACTGATGATTTAAAGATATTTGACTCAATTGAAACAATCGAAGATTGCTAGAAACATCAGCGTAATCTAAATAATATTCAGATGTGGTGTGTCAATAATGGTTTGCACTTAAAAATTACCAAATACAAAACTGTGACAAATGGCAGAATATTTAACCCGATAAAATATCACTAAAGTATAAATTATGAGATATTAGAATCCGTCACAGTCTTCTGTGATCTTGGAATTTACTTTGACAACAAACTAGTTTTCAACCATCACGTTTTAAAAAAAGCAATACATAGCAAGATTTAGTTTAGCAAAATCCACAAGGTCAAGAATTAATTCTTGCTATGTATTGCTAGGTTTTTTAATACGTAACACGAAGCAGTTTAATAACACATTTTTAATAATAATAATAATATATTTATTTACGGTATCTCCTTTTAACAAAACATATGCAACAAATTTAATGAAACGTTCAACCACCATTCATCTAGCGTTGACTATGCCACTTGAAATTAGGCAAAAGGTGGCGCTTGCGTCGTCTTTAATTTATTATGATTAACAGTTTAATAACATACATCCTTTATTAAGATTTTACTACGCTTTTATACGCTAGTAAACTGGAGTATTGTTCCGTGGTGTGGAATCCTATATACAATATATAAATTAATGAACTTAAGAAAGTACAGAGAAAATTCTTTCTTTCTTTCTTAATCTTATCCTCTTTTACCCGTGTTGGGTGTCGAGGTTAGAGAAAATTCTTAAAATCTTTATATTTTCGGAAACACAATGTGTATCCCACGCAAGGTTATCCTTCCCATGAACTCGAACGAGAATTAAAAACATCTTCGCTTAAAGTCAGAAGGCACAAGGCTCAGATTATTTTTATTTATAAATTACTGCGTTATGATATTGAAGATTCTTAACTCTTATCAAAATTAAATTTTTATATCCCGAAAACTAATTCTAGGCAGAACTCTACGTTTTATAGCTCTAACGCAAATACTTCACACTACTTAAATTCTCCCAAAAATTCAATGTGTAAAATGGTGAATAAATTGTCAAATAATATTAATTTATTTTCAACGAATTTGCATACATTAAATAAATCTTTAGTGCTCGAATAATACTATGTGTGTACGTATATATTTATTTATTTATTTATTTATTTCAACGGCGTGCCATTTACATGAATAATACAATATACAACACACAAATACATAATAGATACAAACACCGAACTTAAAACTAAACAATACAATAATATTACATTTCTTTTAAAAGGCGCTTTAACAATGAAAAACTTCTATTAAAAAAGTCAAAATTTAAAATATTGGCGTGACGCATAAATATTGTCTGTAAATTGTAAGATTATTAAACTGTTGGATAAAAAATTATTTTTAGTATAACATTACAAGTAAATTATATTATATATTATATTATATTATATTATATTATATTATATTATATTATATTATATTATATTATATTATATTATATTATATTATATTATATTATATTATATTATATTATATTATATTATATTATATTATATTATATTATATTATATTATATTATATTAAAGTTATCATGGACTTTCAAACAGTTAATGCAATCACAATCAATAAGATATACATATTTATTTTTTTTGTGTCATTGTAAAATCGCAACATATTGAATATTTTAAACAGAAATTATTCACATTTAATTTTTTGTGTTTTATGCGGAAATTTTCCACCTTTTATAAAAAAAAACACATTTAAATTGTATGTCATTGTGGAATCGAAACAGATCAAATCATTTTTTGTAGAAATTATGTATAATAAATTATTATTATAACATTACAAGTAAATTTACACTACATGTATATTATATTTCTTATATTTCTTCGCCTGAAGAAGCTACTGTGTAGCGAAACAATTGTCGCGAACAATAAATAAAATAGAAATTAAAAACTTAATAGTATCATTTAAAGTTTTCATGGATTTTCAAACAGTTAATGCAATCACAATCAATAAGATATACATATTTATTTTTTTTTAGAGTCTGTAGAATCGCAACATATTGAACATTTTAAACAGAAATTATCCACATTTATTTTTTTGTGTTTTATGTGGAAATTTTCCACCTTTTATAAAAAAAACACATTTAAATTTTATGTCATTGTGGAATCGAAACAGATCAAATCATTTTTTGTAGAAATTATGTATAATAAATTATTATTATAACATTACAAGTAAATTTACACTACATGTATATTATATTTCTTATATTTCTTCGCCTGAAGAAGCTACTGTGTAGCGAAAAAATTGTCGCGAATAATAAATAAAAGAGAAATTAAAATCTTAATAGTATCATTTAAAATTATCATGGATTTTCAAACAATAAATGCAATCATAATCAATAAGATATACATATTTATTTTTTTTTAGTCTTTGTAGAATCCCAACATATTGAATATTTTAAACAGAAATTATCCACATTTATTTTTTTTGTTTTATGAGGAAATTGTCCACTTTTTATAAAAAAAACACATTTAAATTTTATGTCATTGTGGAATCGAAACGCAATCACAAATAATAAGATATCCTTTTTTTGAGTCTTTGTAGAATCGCAACATATTGAATATTTTATGCAGAAATTATCCACATTTAATTTTTTGAGTTTTATGCGGAAATTTTTCACATTTTCTAAAAAAAAAAATAATTTAAAATTTTATGTAATTGTGGAATCGCAACAGATCAAATCATTTTATGTAGAAATTATGTATAATAACACACATTTAATTTTTAATATCATTGTGGAATGAAATCAGTTTGAACTGTTTTATGCATAAATTGTCCAGCTTTTATAATACACCCATTTAATTGTTTGCGTGTTTGTAGAATCGAATTAGTTTTCTTTTTTTGGCCTCAGATACGCGTTCATCTGACCAGCTCTTAGCGGTTTGAAGAGAAAGGAAAAAATTGTTGAGTGTAATATTTTTCACAAAAGAATATCATATGGTTTAGACTCTCTGAATCTTTTCCATATTCACACAAATCACTGTCGGAAACACCAATTTTAAATAAATCAGCTCGAAAACAGCAATGACTCAACTTTAAACGCGTTATTGATGTCACGAAAAATCTAGGTAACTCAGTTTTTAGTAGAGATGGGCAAAGTCGATCTTTTTTGTCACTGCAAAATGAAGTTTATGACAATTTTCTTAATGTTATTTATAATATTAATATTAGAAAGTTTTACCTATTGATTAATAAACTAAATTTTATTGTTATTTAATAACTTTAGCTACTTAAAATTGGTTATTCAGAAATACTCGATTACTAAATTCACTCGATTTTGCCCAACACTAGTTTTTAGTTGTTTTACTGGGTAAAGAGGGATAAATGCTATAAATAATAAATGTGTGAGAGAATTAGATACATAATCTTAATAATAACGTTGCGTTTGAATTTTCATTTTTTTTTAAAGTTACTAAATAAGTCACTGCTTGGAATTTTTATTATTTCCTCAACCTCAGCTTTTGCCCTATTATCAACCATTTCATTAACTGGAATATTAGTATGAGCCTTAACCCAAAAAAAAAGAAAAAAAGTGATAATTCGTGATATAACCTGTTAATATCTAATATAACTAGAGTCTTAAAATTGCAGCTCTTTAGCGCATTTATCATGGAAAGCAAGTCGGCATAAATAACAATACTCTTATCGATTTGAATATTTTATTCATAATTTTTACAGATTTTATATATACATATATATATATACAGAGAGGTTTTTTTATCAGTATACATTAGGCGAACTGTATACCTGCAAAAAATCCAAGTCAAACGCATTGAACCGATTAATGTGTTGCTTATAACAGACAACTAAACGTCAAACGCTAAACTTCAAATTGTGTGAAATATTTGATCAAAAATGTATACAAATGAAGAAATGTCCAATTTCAAGGGTGTATTACAATTCCAACAGTACTAGAGAAGGATAAGACATGTTTTCAATGAATCGAAAGTGGCCGAATACCTCGGTTAGGATGATTCTAATTAAACTAAAACATTTTCTTTGGAAGGTTGTATGTTTCGTTCTTTTTATTCTATTGAAAAACGCAACAAAATAAATCACGACTAACACTGCATGCGTTACCGTCGCAAGCAATTTCCTTTTTTTATCAAAAATACGTCATTTATTATTATGGAGAAATTACAGGTAAAAAAATTTAAGTGATTTTATTAAGACAATTTGAAAGAAAAGTAACAGTGAAGAACAATAAACTTGAAATAAATAATTAGAATAAGTGCTAGAAATGACCACCAGAAACTGCAAGATAGTAACTCAAACAATCTCGAAAATTCTTCCACATTGTGCATTTCGATATTGTCATAAACAGAAATAGAAAATTGTTTAATTGTATTTAATTTATATAGAGATTTTATAATAAATTTGTTTTGAAATAAAAAAAAAGTGTTTTGTGGCTTTGTGAATTAAAGCAGATTAAAATCAAGCTAAAGCGAATATATATTAGATATTGAGCCAATACTCGCTCTAAGAATTTATAAACATATAAATTAACATTTAATAATGTAATATTAAATAGCATGTAAGATATAATCACTGTATATAACAAATTAGATTAAGATATTTTGACGCTATTTTCACTTTGTTTGTAAACGACACTTTGAAATAAAGACATATTCTATTCTCATTTAATGAATCGTTCAGCAAGTCGTTTTCCTTGTTTGCTTAAACAGGACAAGTTCACCTTCCTTTAGTGGACGAAACAATGATTCTCGGTCATTTACTTTGTAGACCCAAATCGTTGACGATGCCACTTGAAATTAGGCAAAAGGTGGCGCTTGCGTCGTCTTTAATTTATTATGATTATTCTATTCCATTCGATTTAATTCTTTTATACAGACATTTTCAATCCTTCATTATATATACTTTTGATTTTATGTGTTTTTGTGGAATCCTAGCAGATTGAATTGTTTCATGCAGAAATTTTCCTGCTTTTATAATAACAGAAGTTACTTTTTTATGTGAATATAGAATTAAAATGAACTGCATAGAAGAATTTTCCAGCTCCTACATTTCACACATTTTAATTTTGTATGTATTTTTTTTTAATTTCAGAGGCGCTTTTATAATACACACATTTTAATTTTGTATTTTCTTTTTTTTCAATTTCAGAGGCGTTTCTATAATACACACATTTTAATTTTGTATGTATTTTCTTTTTTTTCAATTTCAGAGGCGCTTCTATAATACACACATTTTAATTTTGTATGTGTATTCTTTTTTTTAATTTCAGAGGCAGCCTCGACATCTACGACGGCACAGACAGCAACAGAAGAATCATCTCGAGTTTCCAAGAAGGAGAAGACAACATTAACGTCGTAGTTAGGTATATATAAATTTAATTTTTTTAATGTATATATTTCCCTGTAATTGGAAAATCTGTATTTCTGTTGGGAAATAAATAAATATATTATTATTATTGAAATAATGAATAAATATATTATTATTATTGAATATTAACGATGCTTCAAAGAAATATAACGCGCTTTTAATAATGTTTATTTTTCTTTCGATGGCAATGATTAGAAAATTAAGTTCTTATAAGAAAATAGCGCAAAACATTACGACAAAACCATACAGAAAGCAATCGATATTTATAATGGATTTTCCATTTGATGAATTTATTATGCACGCCTCAGTGTCCTTAAGCTAACGATCGCCTTGTCACGTCCAGTGATAGCCGATAAATTTGGTAATGAACCTTGAAAAATTAATATAAAGGGAAAGAGTATTCATTCACTTCGTCACTGTTATTAAGTAAAGCTTTTTTGTTGTTTTTGCATTAAATTTTTCTCGGATCAAAATTTGTTGCATTATGCAATATTTTATTGATATGCAACAGCAGGTGTACATTATGTAATTCAATGTCCGGGGTGTATACATTAAACATTTGTTTAAAGTACTTACGTAAAGTAAGTCAAAATGTCACAGAGCTAACAACTACTTTTCGGGCAAATACCCCTCCGGAGATTGAATTAAAAAGGTGGAAATAATATATTAATTATTTTCAATTTTTTATAAATGTAATTTTTTTTTTTTTTCTTTTTTTACTTGTTCGGTTTTGGGCTTCTTTTTATAGTTATGTCGTACTATAAGGGAAGATCCTTTCACCGATTTTAATTTTTGAATTTGTCTCCTTCATGTCAAGAAATATTCCTTGACATGGTGATGGAGACTTTTCCTTTTTTTATATTATTAAAATTTGCTTATGAAGTAATGATTGAAATGAAAATGATACCATATGCTATAATGAAATGAAAGTTTGTATGGGATAACATTTAACGAATTCGTGAATTAGAATCTATAAAAATAAGTGTTCTCTAACGTGCTTCTTGGTGTTGATTTTGAAATGGATATTCCGTTAATAAAGTGAAATTGAAATCATTTTTATTTAATTTATTAAATAACTCTGACCAAGTATTTTTTCTATTTTCTATTACAACTAATGTTTAAACTTAAGAATTCAAATGGAGTCACTCATAATTTGACACACTTTATATACATAACACTTCGGACTTCAAGAAAATTAAAATTTCATTCACATTTATTACTAAATAACAATTTTAATTATTTCTTCTTCTTTAATAATCTAATTATAATTGATTATGTAATTGTAATAAATTAAAATTAGAGGAGAGAAAAATAATTAAAATTGTATATTTATGTTTTAAAAATTCCGATCTATATTAAAAAAATAAAATTACAATTATTTTTCTCTCCTCTAATTTTAATTTATTACAATTACATAATCAATTATAATTTGATTATTAAAGAAGAAGAAATAATTAAAATTGTTATTTAGTAATAAATGTGAATGAAATTTTAATTTTCTTGAAGTCGAAGTGTTATGTATATAAAGTGTGTCAAATTATGAGTTTTCTTCTCTAATCTCTAAAGGCAGAGTCGTCCGCGTATAATAAAGGGTACAAAGAAGAGTTAAGATATTGGGGATTGGAGTTGTAAATCATGGACGTAAATATTGTACTAAGTTTTCGTGTACCTAAGCTGGTTAACAGGACAAGTTTTACCTTTTCTTGCAAAACACAAAACTCCTCGTACTGTTCACCATAACAACTCTGTCTTACTTAAGATATTTAAGGCCTATTATAATGTACAATATAATGGAAAATCACTGAGTGCATTAATTTTATCTTATACAATACGAATAATCTTACCAATACACAAGAAAGGAGACAAAAGACAAATTATACAGAGGAATTACACTGGCAAGCGTCCCAGGAAAGATCCTGGCAAGAATAATGGAAAAGAGAATTAGAGATAAGATTGAAGAAACAATAGAAGAAACGCAATGTGGCTTCAGAAGAGGAAGAAGCACCTACGATCTAATATTTACAATAAGACAAATCAGCGAAAATCTTATAAATAAGGGAAGAGAGATACATGTATGTTTTATAGACCTGGAAAAGGCGTTCGACCGAGTGAGAAGAGAAGATATATGGAAAGTGTTATAAAATAGAGGAATAGACAGAAGGACGATAGAAGTAATTAAAGCTATGTACAAAAACAACAAAAACATAGTTAGAACAAACAATGAAGAGTCTAGGGAGTTCGTGACAAAGATAGGTGTAAAACAAGGGTGTATTATGAGTCCGCTACTATTTACATTGATACTAGATGAAGCTGTAAATGAAGCAAAGAAGGAAATGAAGACGTTAAAATTGGGATACTGAAACACACATAACGGAAATGATGTTTGCAGATGATATGGCGAAAGTGGCAGAGACAGAGAAAGACCTACAATATAACATAGAAATACTCTACAAGGCATTAACAAAAATAAATATGAAGATAAATATAGACAAGACCAAAACAATGATAATAGCTAGAGAAAACAAATTACATACAATAAAATTGTACGGAAAGCAGATCGAACAGGTAGAAAATTACAAGTATTTAGGAACAATAATAGAAAATAATGGGAAGATAGACAAAGAGATAAATGATAGACTGGGAAGAGCGGGAAAAATATTTAATATGATGAAGACAACGTTCTTTGGAAGGAAAGAAATAACTAAAAACATAAAAGCAGAAATAGTAAAAAAGGTTATAAGACCTACAATAATATATAGCAGTGAAACATGGACCATGACGGAAAAACACAAAACAAAAATTAATGGAATAGACATGAGATTCTTAAGGAAAATTGAAAATAAGACCAGACGAGATAGAATAAGGAATGAGACATACAGACAAAACTTACAGAGAGGACCTATTAATGATATCATTGTTGAAGGACAGCTGAGTTGATTCGGACATGTGTGCCGCATGAAAGAAGATAGAACAGCAAGAAGAATATATGAAACAAGAGCGCAAGGAAGAAATTACCGGGGAAGACCGAGAAAAACATGGAATGACATAATTAGAGAAGAAGCAGAAAAAAAAAGGACATAGACTGGGAGGACATTAAACAATTAACCAAGCACAGAAAGACTTGGAAAGAAAAATATAGAAACAGACTCTAAACAAAAACTCCTCACACCTAACGGTAGAAAGGAATAAGATTAAAAAAAAAACAATACGTTTTTACTTATTTTTGTATGTACTTTGCAGTTATTATGTATCTTTTTGTTTGTAATAATATTGCATATTATCTTTTTCTTGTTATATATGTTACCCTGTAATAATAATAATAATACTTTTTTTTCCAACAAATGCATTTTTTTTTATTTTTATTTATTTTTTTTTTTTTTTGGGGTGGGGAGTATTATTATAAGATTACAGAAAGAGGGAACGATTACTATATTTTCCTTTCATTTATAAATGAAAGTAAAAAAAATATATCTTTGTTTATAAAAAAATAGGTCATATAACGAATTAGTAAATCATTTCTTTCCAGAGTCCGCCCATTGAATAATAAAGAAGTCCGCGCAGGAAACGAGACGGTCGTCAGCTTTCCCGGAAATGGGCAAATTTTGGTAAAACCAGCAAACCCGCTCGCGATAAATTCACGCAAACATTCAATTTTTTTAATAGGTCGACGACTTACCGACGAAGAACCAGAAAACGAAGATCTTTTCATACAACGTCGTCTTCGAGCCCGCGGCGACGCAAGAAGACGTCCTGCAGTTTTCGGGGATCAAGAGGCTCATTGAAATGTCGCTGGAGGGATTCCGGTGCACGGCTTTTTGCTACGGCCAAACGGGCAGCGGGAAAACGCACACACTAACCGGACCGCCGGGATTGGTAAGATATGTGTGTCATTTTATAACTGTAATAAATTTTGAAATTGTAATTTAAAAAAAGTGACATAAATCTGTCATTGAATATTTTCATTTTAAAAATACTAACTTAGTGGGAGGACTATTTGAGATTGAGCTATTTAAAATTAAAATTCAGTTTAGTTCCTTATTTCTTATTTAATCAGTGATTGTTATACAAAATTTAAATTCTATAAACGTCAGTATATTAAAAAAAATCCCATTCATATCTATCCTACAGTGGCTGGTCGATATTGCTGTAAAATTAACAAGGTTAAGGCAGGTTATTTAAAAAAAATCCCATTCATATTCTTTCTTACCATGGCTGATCTAAAGCTAAGATCATAAATCTCTCAGAAGAAGAATACTATAGTTATTTAGGGTGCTTTGAAATCTTTAGTCATTCGCGCGAAAATATTACACCCTCCCACTAAATATTAGCACGAAATCAAAATTTAATTCTTTACTTCACTTTATTGAAATTACTATACAGAGTGTTCAAAATATGGAAGTGCTTGAATATTGTCAAAATTATTTTCTGGCTCAATATAAAATTTGTAATATGTATGTGACTAATTTAGACATTAATTGGTCACGTACATATTAAAAATTATGGTAATTTTTGAAATCTCTACCTGTCAAACTTTTCATGATACAACACCTATTCGACTTTTTTTGAACGGCACGGGTATTCAAAATTATGCTCATTTCACAGCTTATTCTTTTATACATTTGACAGTGTAATTATTAGTATCGAGTAATAGCATATGTAAACAAAGATGCTCTAAAGCAATACCAACAATGAATTTCCCGGATGTAAAATCCAACACTTTAATAATATAAAATCCGAATCGAAATTGCATTTCGAAGAAATGACCTTTTTTGACGACGAGCACAGAAACATCTCCCGAATAGGCGTGTTATCAATCCTGGTGCGAAACGGAGTGGCAGCAAATGTTGTCAAAGATTCTCTGAAGCAATACAAGCAAGTAATATATTAAAATTTAAGAACCGTTTTATGTTATTTTTTGCAGTTTGGAAAAAAGTTTGCACCCTACAGCGATCAACACGGTCTAGTGTTTCGATCGTTCCTCTACTTGTTTCAATTGATCAAGGAAAAGCCGGAGATGCATTTCGTTTTGAAGGCCAGCTTTTTGGAAATTTATAATGAAAAGGTAAGGACGATAGAAATGGCAACGAAATGGATCTAAATTACGATGACTCTTTCTCCAATATTATTATTAGGTAATAGATTTGTTGAATCCGGGATCTGCGAGGAAACCGTTAGCGGTGCGTTGGAGCAAGAAATCCCGTGGATTTTTCGTGGAGAATTTGTTCACGGTGGACTGCGAGGAACTGGACGATCTCATCGCGGTTTTAGAAGAGGGTATGCGGAATCGGTCAGTTGGAAGCCATCACATGAATGATAATTCCAGGTAAGGTAGTTTAATTACAATAAAAATAATTCCATAAAGATTCAATTGATAAACCTGTTTTACTAGAAGTAGAATTTTGTAATTGTTGGAGTATTTTTAGCAACCAATTCACTCATTTTATGATAAGGTACAAAACGCGAATACAATGATTTAATTTCTTTATTCACGGAATTTCACCTATTTACAATTTAATAATAATAATAAGACGGAAAACCAATTAAGAGATATAAATTATATATTTGATTTTGTAATTTTTTTTATTTTGTATATTTTTTGCTGTGTATATCTGTTAATAAAGTTTATTATTATTAATAATAATACAGAATTCAATAATACATTTTATTGATTTCATAATCCTCGATCATATAACTAATATGATATAACATGAGCAAATAATTTGTAATGATTGATGATTGAATGAATAAGCTTCATATATAAATTTTAATATCAGAATAATAAATATGAATAAATTATTTAAAATCTATTTCTTCCATTTTAAGCCATCTCATTTATTAACTTTTTTTACTTATTTCTTGAAATTTTCGTAATTCAAATAATATATCTTCCATATGTATCTTTTCTAAAGTAATTTAATTTTTTGTAATAAAGACATATTATTATTATACTTTATTTGTTTCACTTACTTGTATTTTACAATGTTTCATCAAATGATAAGTGAGAAAATTATCCAAGAAACATACAAGTATTCTTTGACTTATTACGCTTCCTACTTTATTTTAGACGTAAACTGGAAAAATTAACGCAAAAAATAACGATTCACGCATTTATATCATATAATCGGGGCTATTCCATACAGAAGTGATGACAAATATAACGCATACTTTAACATACCTCTTACAAAATAGCCCCGAACATATGTATTTGCGTCAGTTGATAAATCACCCATTTTTGTATCCTGAAAAGGGTTCCAAATTTTGCCACCCGATAGAGGATCGCTTATGTCGTATCTCCAATGTTTTATATTTTTTTTACTATTTATAAAATATATACTCAAATTTATTACAAACTTTATATATCCACATGCACTTACTTAATTAAATCGATTTAATCGCATTGTCACAAAAATTGTTTCTCATTCCAGCCGAAGCCACACCATGTTGACCGTGCACATAACTTCAGAGCAGCCAGCAGAGAACGGGGTTTTCATTTCGAGGTATGGAAAAATAAACTTTGTCGACTTGGCCGGCAGCGAGATGACCAAGAAAACACAGAGCGAGGGAAAGACTTTGGAGGAGGCGAATAACATCAATAAAAGTTTAATGGTGTTGGGTGAGTTTAATTTTTTTTTGTTGTTGAAAGAACTACTCCATAAATTTATATAACTTAGATTTATTCAAGTTATATTAATAATTCTTCTTGAGGTGGAATATTTAGAGATATATTCAACAAATGCAAATTGTTTTGTCCGAGAAATGAAAGTTATTCAATGCATTTGTATTTGTTTTATTGGTAGATTTTTAATAATTTCTTCATATTAATTATTAATATAAATTAAATAGAAATAATTATGAAATTTAATATTAAAAATGTTTAAAACTGAAAAGAGTTTATTTAAATATATTAAATAAAAATGATTTGAAAATAATTAATAAATTAGTTTCACATTTAGCTCTGTGACTTTTGACAACTATTTCCCGGGCAAATACCCACGACGGACATTGAATCGTGGGTATTTGCCCGGGAAGTAGTTGTTTTAATGTGCAATTGATTAACGTACTTACGTAACGTAAGTCAAAAGTAACAGAGCTAAATGTGAAAATAATTTATTAATTATTTTCAAATAATTTTTATTTAATTTATTTAAATAACTGTGACCAAGTCAATGAATACTCTTTTCTATTTAGAGTTTAATTATTTGACCAAGGGTAGTTTTTACGTTTTATTTCAAGAATTAGTAAATACCTATCAGTGAATGCAATCAAAAGTTTATAATGGGGTTTAAGAATTTTATATTCTTCTCCATACAACTTTTTACGATCTTTCATTATCTTTCATTTTCAACAAAAGTAAACATTTTTATCATGATGAATTTCAGTATCGAGTAACTTTCTGAATATCTACAAAACTACTACGGAAATTTTGAATTTCAGAGCGCTCATCCCAATTTTCAGTAGTAAAAATCGTCCATCGATCTGCTATTATAGGCAAATTCGAGTCAAATTATTTACAATATTTCTGTGTTAATAAGCCAACGTCTGTACATCAAAGTCTCTTACAAAGTAGTTAGTTAATTTAACACCTAAACTCTGAAAGTATATTACTTATTCGGTTAAGGTAATCAGGCTTTTAGAGTTTAGACGAAGCTGTACTAACGAGCGATAAATCGTGAAACACGTCTGCAGATGGTATTATATTCTGTGACGTTTCTTTTTTTTTGTTATCCACACTTAATATTCTCGAAATTAAAATCCCAACAGTTTGGGTTTGTTGGGATTTAATGGTATATTCGAGAATATTTAATGTGGATAAAAAAATTAAACGTTACGTAATATAAGGCCATCTGCAGACATGTTTCGGAATTTACTGCTCGTTGCTACAGCTTCGCCTAAACTCTAAAAGCCTGATTACCTTAACCAAATGAATAAACTCTGTTCTATTATTAAAATTATCAATTAGAGGTTTGGCTAGTACAACTAGTTCATTGTTCAGGCTTTTGCTATTAATGAGCCAACGTCTGTACATCAAAGTCTCTTACAAAGTAGTTAGTTAATTTAACACCTAAACTCTGAAAGTATATTACTTATTTGGTTAGGGTAATCAGGCTTTTAGAGTTTAGACGAAGCTATACTAACGAGCGATAAATCCTGAAACACGTCTGTAGATGGCATTATATTCTGTGATGTTTCTTTTTTTTTGTTATCCACACTAAATATTCTCGAATTTAAAATCCCAACAGTGTGGATTTGTTGAGATTTAATGGTAGATTCGAGAATATTTAATGTGGATATAAAAAAAATTAACGTTACGTAATATAAGGCCATCTGCAGACGTGTTTCGGAATTTATTGCTCGTAGGTACAGTTTGGCCTAAACTCTAAAAGCCTGATTACCTTAACCAAATGAATAAACTCTTTTCTATTATTAAAATTACCAATTAGAGGTTTGGCTAGTACAACTAGTTCATTGTTGAGGCTTTTGCTTTGTAATACATCGGTATTCACAATAATGAAACACTTTTACTTTGGTTGTATAACTAAGTATGGTTATATTAAAAACAATAAACATAGTAAAAGTGTTTTATTAATGATTACTAAGTTTAGTTACATAAATAAAGTAATAAAATTAAAAATTAAAATATCAATATATCCATTCATGTAAATATCCATACAAACAAATTTTAAATTCTCTTAAAAATGGACTAATAACCCGAAATTCGTCGAGAATTTAAAGTTATTCAATCTAATCTGTGTTTAAAAAAAATCAACCAGATTTTTAATATTTTATTCATATTTGTTTAATTTCAGTTTCAATTTTTTCAATTTACTTTATTAACGGAATCTCCATTTCCAAATTACAATTATAATTACATATTAAAAATTTCATAAGAAAAGTGTGACGCTCTAAAAAGATTACAAAATATATGTATAAAAAAAGGCAAATTACCAATCACAAATTACGACAAAATACAAAATAAAAATAATACGCATCAAAATATTTATTTATCAATCCCAAACAGTTCATTGTGAAAACAAAATGCAACCGGCTTATTCCTATCTTCAAGTGATAATAAATAAATACAGATAAAAAAAATATTTATACAAAACTATTTATTATTATAGACTAATTCAAGTTGGAATTTGAAATTTTAATTACATTAATTATTTATTTATTTACTTAACGGATGTTATTTCATACAGTAACATACATATAAAATAAAATTAATATTTTTAAAATACGGATAGTTTTCACCATTACTACGTTATAATCCATATCAAATTAAAGTTAGTATTTTTATTTTATATATAATTATCTTGTATGATCTTAAATTAAACGTGCGTACTATATGACGTCATTACGCACGGTTTTATTTAAATTTGAAATATGTAGCTTCATGAAATCACTTGGTTTATAACAAACGGTTATTAAATATGTTTTACCAAGTGATAAATGAGAAAAAAGTATACGATATATGTAGCTTCATTTTAAAAGTGTTTTTATGGAAATGAAACAAATATTTAATTTGCTTCCGTAGCTAAAATATACACTTCCTTTTCACTTGTTTTATTGTTTTAATATTTTTTCAACATAATTGATTGGCGAAATCAATTGATTGCCTAAAATAATGTAATAAATATCAAATATAAATAAAATGATTACTTTGTTTTTTTTTATTAAAATATAAGTAGTAAAAAATAATAATCGTTTCAATTAAAGTTAATATTTTGTATATAATTATTTTGCATAATGTTAAATTAGCGAATGATTGTTTAATTTCGAAATGAAAGAAAATCACAAAAATAATGATTCATTTTTTATAAAAAAAAAAAATAACAAGCTTACCTCACACGATAATTTGTATAATTGTATGACAATTCTTTTTTGGTTAATTGTAATTACAAGTGACCTTCTCTCAATAACAGGTATTTTTATAATTCTCCTTAAATCATTTAGTGAGCATTAATTAATCCACGTAAAACTCTACGTAAACACCCATATTGACACGTTTCTATACTCTTCCCCTTCATAAATCATCCAAAAATAACAACAACAACAAGAAAAAAATGTTTCCATATTAATCCATGCATCGTTATTACATTATTTAATTACATGAAGTATTCATCGACAATAAAATCATTATTACTGTTTAATTACATGTACCTGAAGCGTGAAAAGCTTTCAAAATACTTAAGCGTGCGGTTTAGACGAAAGAGATAGCTATATAAATATTGGCAATCGCTAATTCGAGTTAGATTGCTGTTGTAATGAATGAACAATATTGTATTATACATTAAAGTATTCTTAAAATAAGCAGGAATTTCGTCAAATGCATTAAAAATTATTTTAATGTTTAGTTTTTGTGAAAAACAATTATGAAAAACAATGAAAATTGATCAAATTTATGGGGAATTTTAAGTTATATTTTTGCTAATAAAAACTTGTGCAATGAAAATTTAAAGGATTTCACTAAATTCTGCATTCAAATAACTTAGCAGACATGACCTATTAATTTCATTATATCTTAAAATTTTCTTTTCTAACTTGAACTAGCAAATTGACGTAATACACGCAAATTAACGATTTATTTTTTTATATAGACTGATACTTTATACTTGATAGATAAAAAATGTAAATACATATTTATATTATTAAATCCAAAATAATGGCTCTTTTTTCAAACGATTATTTCCATTTTACTATATAGCTATTTCTTTCTACTAAACCCCAACCTTAAGGTTGTTTCAAATCGTTAAAAGTATGTCTTTCGAAGAGAGAAGTCGAAAAAAGCTATGAATTAAATAGGGCTACCGGCGGTGAAGAAAAAGGATGACCAGCGCTAGGGTCCACGCAGTCTATCTAGGGTATGGGGTAAATGAAAAACCTCGAGAGAGCTCCGCGAATGATGAGAAGTAAAGGGGCTGTTTACTTCTCTAGATTCGCTCATGCATGGGAAATTTACGTTTGTGGTTTATATTTTTATTACACGGGAAACTATTATTATTATAAATGTAATGTAATTTAATTTAATTTATTAACGGAATATCCTTTTTTACAAAAATATTACAAACAGTGTTACAAATTAAAGATACAGGTATATAAGAAGAAAAAAATTAAATTGTTTAGTAGAAAAGTACAGAGTCATATCGTTATACATATTAATAAATTTAGCTGAATGACAGGAAAAATCACTGTTCAAACAAATTATATCCAGATTGAAATAATTAAACGTAATGCGAAGTAATGACTGTCTTTAATGAGGTTAAAGAAACATTAAATAAGTCAAACTCCCTAGATAAATTTAGTTTATTAATATTTCTCATAATTATTTCAAAGGGAGAATTGAAACCATAATTATTATGATAAAAATTTGGTCGAAACAAAGATGCGCCACGAATGGGAATGTTATCAGGATAGAAATTAAAGTAGAATTAAGAAATAAAAAAAATCAAAGCACTCATATAGTAAAATTGTTATTATTTAACCACATGAACTATTTACCAATAATAAAAGACAAGACCTTCATTCATCGATCTATTCTTATAAATATCCATGAATCCCTCGTACGGATCGCGGGGTGCTGCCCATTTAATTCTAAGTTCACTTTCGCTATAGTACAGCTAATCGAAGCCAATTTGTCGCCCGTCAATAATTCATCGAACTGGTTACCTTGATGAGTACACGAAATCCCCCAACAGGCACACTCGCATGTGAAAATTAAGGATTCTTAAGACTTTAACCTTTTCGGTCAAGGGGGGGGGGGGGGGGGGAAATTGACGGGCTCGTGTTGGGAAAAGGGGTTTCAGTGTTTGCGCGGTTGTTGTTTCGTCGAAAGTGATAAACTGTTTTTTTTAAATAAATGCAATAGTGAGTTTATTTAAATAAATAGCAAACTTTATTAACAATTCAGTTTATAAAAGCAACAAAAATTGATAAAGTTTATTAAATAATTATAATTCCTGCCTAATTGAGTGTTTTTAAATACTGTTTGACGTGAATAAATTCAACGACTTTTTTGTTTTGTTAATTGTTGCATTATGTATGAATGTAATAAGGTGAGTGGAACGCTGAATAAATAATCGGTTTATTGTGTCGGTTAGATTAGATTAAATTTTAGATTAAAAATTGAATACTTTAATCAATAACAAGCAAATTATGATCGGAAATTGATATGCTACGAGTGTTTCATTAATGATTTTTTTTATTTGTCGATTTAAAGTATTGTGAAATAATAGAAAGTTTTATAAATTTATAAATGTTCAGCCACCATTCATCTAGACCCAAATCGTTGACGATGCCACTTGAAATTAGGCAAAAGGTGGCGCTTGCGTCGTCTCTAATTTATTATAAATAAAATAATGTTTACTTATTTATTTATAGTACACTTAACACATTTATTTAATCACACTGTTATTATTTATTTATAACGAGGTGTTGAGCACTCGGATATTCGTGATAGACTGACTGTCTGCAGCGCCACTAGGGCGTGTTCTTGTTTCTCGAACTTTCCAGAACTTTCGATGACGCCGCGTTTACCGCCGCGCGCTCTGTGGAACATTCCAGAGCGATCTTTCCAGTTTCTTCGTTCACTTTCGTTACAGTATTTCGAATCACAGTCCTGATTATGTAAGAACTCATGCCAAACGCCTAAGAAAGATTGTTTACTTTTACTGCATGTTATAATATATATGTGTATCAGTTGAAATGTTAAGTAGTGTATTTTAAGCGTTTGCATCTAATTTTTATTATTTTCCATAGGATATTGTATCGCTTCTTTGAGTGACCCGAGAAGACGAAACAATCACATCCCATACAGGGACTCGAAGCTGACGAAATTATTGGCGGATTCATTGGCGGGAAACGGAGTTACTCTTATGGTAAGAATCTGAAATCGCGTTTTATGTCAGAAATTACGACGTACGGCTAACTAGAAGAGCTATGCATATATATTGGCCAAATAAAAAAAATCACAAAATATATTTTATCTAGTCTTATATAACATCGTTATATGTTCCTCTCTACTTCTCAGTGTGAGCTGAAATTACAAATTACTAACCTTAAAATTCTTGGATACCTCGACACCCAATACGGATAAAAGAGGATAAGATTAAGATAGAAAGAAAATTCTTGGATTTTAGAGGCGTTCACTTCGTGGATCATATCCAATTTTTATATAAAGAAAAGATTTAATAAGAAACGTATCCTCTTTTACCCGTATTGGGTGTCGAGGTATCCAAGAATTTTAAGGTTAGTAATTCGTGATTTTTGATTTTAACAATGGATTTCAGACTATACAGATAATTTGAACAATATAACATAAATAATTACAATACATGTAGGTGTTATTCTGACTATCGGGGCTATCGACCAGAGTTAAGTCTTTCTGACCTGTCATGAATTTATGATGAAGTTAAAGAAAAATCTAGCTAGCTACATTGATTCATTGTAACACTGGTATATACAGGGTGGCGCAAGATTCCGATGAAGTCCAATATCTCAGTTATTTAGAAATTTACAAAAAGATATTACTGACATAATTTGTAGCTACTGTAAAACTTCACATTTTAAAATATGTTTCATATATACAGGGTGTCCAATAATCACGTGACGTATCAAACATATGATTTTTTAAATGGAATGCTATATTTTTTATGTCGATTTTAGATTCTACGCTTAAAATTAATCATTTTTGACATAAGGTTTATTAGGTCAGTTTTTAATATTTTAAAAGTTATAAACAATTTACGGTTGAAATCAATGGAAGATTGGGGCCTTCTTTTTCAAAAATGAAAAACGATGTAAACTTTCTGTTAACGCAATTTATTTGGAAAAATACTTAATAATATAAGGAATAATCGTTTGTTACCATAAAGCCAATGTTGTGTACAGGATGAAACAATACGCAAAATGATTTTTTTCTTTTTTCACTTAAATGGAACACCCTACATATTTTACACTATTCCGATAGAAAATTGATTGTTCTTTAATTTTTGTATAATAAACTATATCCCTATCTGTTACCAATTTTTAACAATTTCAATTCAAAGTACAAAATTATAAGTTTCGCTTATAATCTATAATTTAAGTAGGCTATAATTAAAACAAATGCAATTCATAATCGTTTTCTGGTATTTAATAACATACTTACTCCCTAACCTAAAAGGATATTCAAACGACCATCGATATTTAAAGGCGCATGCAAAATATAAAGAAAATAGTTGCTCAACGATTATTTAGCGAGTTATAATGGTTATTGGGACATATTTTTTAAGAAAAAAATTGTAAAATGTTTGAATGCTATTAAATTAAAAAAAAATGTGAATGTGTGAAATAAATACATAAAATTGTTAACAAAATATAATGATATAATTTTTTTATTATTTCACTTAGTATCTATTTTCGGTTTTTCAGTCAACATGAATTGTTTAAATAAATCAATTTAAGAAGCATATAGGAATATTTTAAATATTTTTCGAATAATAACCAAAAAATATAGTTGTTGTTAGTTTTTAACAATTAAATTAATCATTTATTGAAAAAGTATGTTTAACTGCACCAGTGTTACAAAATATAACGTAAAATGTACTTTACTTACTAATTATAATATTAAGCGTAACTTTCACAACTAAATAAATTAGTTGTTCTGGCGCGGCCTACTTTGGTTAAAAATTCTATACCACATTTGTATTTGAGATTAAATATCTTAAAAACGGTAAATGGTAGCTATTTAATGTTTTATATAAAAAATGAAGAGTGATCAATCTTCTACTAAACTAGCGTTAAAAATATAGGGTGTCCCATTTAAGTAATTATGGAATAGGATAGAAGCGTATTCGAGCAAGGGACGGCACATCTTCCATTTATTATAACATTTTTTAAGAAAAAAACAAGTGTTAGTTTTTTGGAAAATTTCAAAGATTATTCAAAAATATTTCACCGCGGGTTAAGTGATGAAAATGATTAAAAATTTACGAAAAAAATGTTTTCTTTGTTGCAAAATTAATTTATTGTTAAACATAATTTTTGCGATGTGGACGATTTAAAAGAATAGGAATCGCAAAACAAACTAGCAAATCTTCATTAATGAATTTAGAACTAACGTATACCTACTTTAGTCTTGCGAAAATCGCATTTATTTATTGCGAAAGTAATTTGTTGATAAATGCAATTTTGGAGAATAAATTGATGATAATAATAGGAATCGTAAAATCTGTTTAAAAATAAATTATTAATATTAACATACCTTAATAGAAAAAATAACTTCCAACCCATTCCTGGTGAATCGAAAACCAACTCACAACCACCACTCACTAATTACCACTTGTTCATAAATAAAAATAAATCGCGTTTTTAATTATTAATAATTTCTAACGTTAAAAATTAAACCGGAATAGTGAACACTGCGCGTTTTCGGACGACTGAATCGAAATACAAGAGCGCAATTATCGCAAATCAAGAAGAAAAAAACGATCGACGACTCACTCCGAGAACGCATTCCTGAGATAAGAAGAAGATTCGTTGTACCTGGATCCTGGCGCACAGCCAAGAACATACCTATTTAAATTGTTGTATTTTCAATATTATCGTGTATTAAAATAATTACAGCTTAATATTTATTTACTTTTTTTTATTAAATTCTCACTTATCCCGTGGTAAAAAATATATATGAATTATGATGTATTTTAATTAATACACTTGATTATTCGTTTCACTAAATTATTTTATATTTGTGTTAGCGTAACTTTCACAACTAAATAAATTAGTTGTTCTGGCACGGCCTACTTTGATTAAAAATTCTATACTAAATTTGTATTTGAGATTAAATATCTCAAAAACGGTAAGCGGTAGCTATTTAATATGTTATATAAAAAATGAAGAGTGATTAATTTTCTATTAATATAGCATAAAAAATATAGGGTGTCCTATTTAAGTAAAAAGAGAAAAAAATCATTTTGCGTATTGATTCACATTGTATATAAAAATTTGTTTTGAGAGAAAAAAAGAGTATTTCTTTTATTATTAAGTATTTTTGCATTTGTATGGCGTTGACAGAATGTTTATTTCATTTTTCATTATTGAAATATTAGGCTCTAAACATCTATCGATTTCAACATTCATTTGTTTATAACTTTTAAATTATGAAAAATTGACCTATTAAATCTTATATAAAAAATGATTATTTTTAAACGTAGAATCGAAATCTTCATAAAAAATATATCATTCCATTTAAAATAACATATGTTTGATACGTTACGTGATTATTGGACACCTTGTATATATGAAACTAATTTTAAAATGTGAATTTTGACAGTAGCTACTAATAATATAAGTAACATTTTTTTGTATATTTCTTTTTAACTGAGATATTGGACTTCATCATAATCTTGCGCCACCCTGTATCGATTTTTGTTATACGCTCGATATAATGTATTCAGTATCAATATAGATACTTCTCTGAAATAAATAAAATTATTAAAATATATAATAAAAACGTTTGCGTTTGCGTGTCAATAGATAACTATTCATTTTTTTTATTTACCTTATTATTGTAGGAATTTGTTACGTGATTGAAACGTTTATGTCAACAAACATACAGGAATTCTATGTTAAACGTAGTTGAATTATTTATCTTTGCAGATTGCTTGCATTTCTCCAGCACGTTACAACTTGGCCGAAACGGTGAACACGCTCAGATATGCCGCTAGGGCGAAGAAAATTCGGACCAAGCCAGTTGTGTTGATGGTAAGGAATCTTTTTGATAAATATTGACCAAATCAGTAGTTTTGATGGCAAGACAACTTTTTCACTAAATATTGAACTTTTTGAAGACGCCAGCGCCATCTTTCGCTTAATTTATTAAATTGAACTTTAACCTTAAAATTAGATCTGTAATAATCATTTTTTGTATACAAAAAAAAAATAGATCGGTAATAATCATTTTGTTTGTATACAAAAGTAAGCATGGATTTTCAAAAATTAAGTGCCTTAGTAATCAACGAAATTCTTCACATGTTGATTCTTTAAAATTAAATTCTATGCAATATTGTGTAGACAGTTATGAAAAATACTTTGAAAAGTATTTTTCATAACTGTCAAAACAAATCAATCAATGAAAAACGTAGAAATCTCTCCGGCGCCGATTCTCATCAATTTTTTTAATGGCAAAATTTCGTAACTGTCAAACTAAACGTGTTTTTCGATGGTAATGAAATCCTCGCTTCAAAAAATACAGACCAACCTAACCTATTATAATCTAACTGTGCCTAACCTAACATGACCCTACTTGATCCCACCTTACAACTCGAGAAAATCTAAAAAAAAATGTTTTCTAGCTATCAAAGTATTTTTTTAACAACTCGAGAAAACACAAAAAAATACATATATTTAAAAACAAAACATTTTATATTCCTTTCTTCACTTGTTTAAATTAAACAAGTTAAGAAAGGAATAAATAGTGTTTTATTTTTAATTGTTCGAGTCTCTTTACGAAACTCACAACACATACATATACTTTTTAGATTTTCTCGAGTTGTATTACAAATAAAACTCTCTCAGAATTCGACTCTCACCATTTTTTCTAACGATATACTTTCGTAACTGTCAAAATAACCGATTTTTCGTCGTGAATGAATTCCTAATTTCAAAAAACGTAACCTAGTATAATCCAATTGTGCGTAATCTTACAACTCGAAAAAAATTTTAAAAAAATTGTAGCGGTCAAAATAATTTCTTTGAGATTTTCTAAATATTAAAAAAATATTTTAACAGCTAGACAATATTTTTATTTATTTATTATTAATTCTATTTATTAACTCTAATCTTACAACGCGAGAAAATCTTAATAAATATATTGTCTAGCTGTTAAAATATTTTTTTTTAATATTTAGAAAATATCAAAGAAATTATTTTGACCGCTAGAATTTTTTTTTAAATTTTTTCGAGTTGTACGGTTAAATCAATTAGGGTTGTTAGTTATGTCTCAAACAGATCTTGCTGGGAATTAAGGTCTGAATAACTTTTGTTAAACAGTTTCTCTGAAGTTTTTCAAAATAAACGAATCATTGGTTAACTTTGAAGACAATTACTAACACTTGCAAGTAAAACAAGTTTTGAAAAAAAAAACGGTTCAACAAAAGTTATTAATTCCCATCAAGTTTTGTTTGAAATATTGAGTTAAGTAAATTAATTAATTTCAAATTCTTTTTATTTAATTATTTTTTTATGTATTTCTATGTAAACAAATTTAGTCGCCATTAGAAGACTGTGCCAATGGTTGAATGTTTCGAAATCTTTATTTTTTTTCCTAAATCGTCCATGTTTTATGGTTCTTTGTGCTTTATGATAACAAATTTAGATGGTCATAATTAGCAGACAATGGTTATGGCTGAATATTTCGAAATAAATAATTTTTTTGCTAAATGATCTTTATATTTTATGGTTTCTTATACCTTTTTATGAAAATAAATTTAGTTAGCTATAACAGACTCTACATATAGCTGAATATTTCTAAATCTTTATTTTACACTAAATCGTTCTTGTTTTTTTTTAATGATACTTAATCTATTTGCAGGATCCGCGCGAGGCGCTTATCATAAGCCTGAAGCGCGAAGTGAGCGTCCTGCAATCGGAGAACGAGCACCTACGTTCGGCGCTGAACGGGATCCCGACGAAACCGCGCGAGGTCTCCACGGCGGATTCAGGTCGGTGCGGCTGTCTGTCTCTTTCTAGGCTTTCACAAATAGAAAACGCGCCACGTGATTAGGTCTATCTAATACCGCAAATATCATTGCGGCTGTTATTCAAACACCAAGCCTCTGTGGCCCAATGGATAAGGCATCGGCCTCCTAAGCCGAGGATTGTGGGTTCGAGTCCCACCAGAGGTACATGAGTGGCTGGAATATCGTTTTATTTGCGAAAAGACGACCAATAATGTTTAATAAAAATAATAAACAATAAAGTGATAGATCTAATGACGATTTCAGTGAATGGATTCAAAAGTTGTCGTATTTTTTTCACAAGGTTTTTTTCTGCAAAAAAATTCTAATTAAAATTTAATTAAATAATAAATTATTTTTTTACAAAAAATCTAATTAAATAATAAATAATTTTTTTTACTAAAAAATTCTAATTAAAATTTAATTA
This sequence comes from Philonthus spinipes, assembly GCA_963082785.1. Taxonomy (NCBI): domain Eukaryota; kingdom Metazoa; phylum Arthropoda; class Insecta; order Coleoptera; family Staphylinidae; genus Philonthus; species Philonthus spinipes. Next base: position 5,258,262 of record OY720300.1, read on the forward strand.
AATAATAAATTATTTTTTTACAAAAAATCTAATTAAATAATAAATAATTTTTTTTACTAAAAAATTCTAATTAAAATTTGATTAAATAATAAATTATTTTTTTACAAAAAAATCTAATTAAAATTTAATAAAATAATATTTTTTTACTTCTTTTAGAATTCATGTTTATGTACAAAATTTTGCTCAATATTGGTTATATTTAACTAGTGCAATGGATAATTATAAAAAAGATAAATATTCTTGCCGCTTTTACTACAGACTGATTCATTAAAAATAATAATGAAATCGGCAGTAAAAGTGGCAAGAATATTTTTCTATTTAATAATTACCCATTGCATTAGTTAAATAAAGCAAATATTGAGCAAAATTTCCTACACCAACATAAATAATAATATTCTAGAAATTAATTGTTTAAATTTGAGTTATGTGAAGTTAGTTAATCACAATTAAAACACTTTTTATTCCTTACTTCACTTTTATTTTTTTATATACATTAGATGTACATTTCTAACGTATATAAAAAATAAAAGTGAAGTAAGGAATAAAAAGTGTTTTAATTGTGATTCTAGAAATTGACAAAAATAAAAAAAATCAATTAAAGTATTTTTTTGCAAATTTCATGTAATTGCGTAACTCAAATGCATCAAACAGTAACTTGAATTTTAACGTACATTTAAATACTGAAATGAATTTAAGGACTGAATTGAGGCCTTGTGGGGCACCCAATTAATATAATCTTTGTATAATCCATACACATCGAATTGTAATATGAACTTTATCGTATTTTTAAACACTTCACTCAAAACTCATAACCTCGTATAATATTTTTATCAAGAATACAATTGAAGCCTTGTGGGATGCCTAATTAATTTAATCGTTGCGTAATTCAAATATATTAAACGGTAATTTAAATTTTAGCGTATAATTAATATATCAATTGGTAATCCAACAAGGTTTCAATTCAGTCCTGATAATTATACATATTATGAGTTTGTGAGTATTGAGTGAAACTCACAATTGGGTATCCCACAAGGTTTCAATTCAGTCCTGATAATTATACATATTATGAGTATGTGAGTATTGAGAGAAACTCACAATTGGATATCCCACAAGGCTTCAATTCAGTCCTAATAATTATACATATTATGAGTTTGTGAGTATTGAGTGAAACTCACAAACTCGTAATATGTATAATTATCAGGACTGAATTGAAACCTCGTGGGATACCCAATTGATATAATCTTTTGCCTAACTTAAATACATCAAGTAATAAATTTAACTTTAAAGTACATTTAAACACTGCTGGAAACACAAAACCTCATATAATATATAATTATCAGGACTGAATTGACGCCTCGTGGAATATCCAATTAATATAATCTTTGTATAATTCATATACATCAAATTGTAATATGAACTTTATCGTATTTCTAAACACTTCACTCAAAACTCATAACCTCGTATAATGTTTTTATCAGGAATACAATTGAAGCCTTGTGGGATGCCTAATTAATTTAATCGTTGCGTAATTCAAACATATTAAACAGTAATTTAAACTTTAGCGTATAATTAATATATCAATTGGGTATCACACAAGGTTTAAATTCAGTCCTGATAATTATACATATTATGAGTTTGTGAGTATTGAGTGAAACTCACAAACTCGTAATATGTATAATTATCAAGACTGAATTTAAACCTCGTGGGATACCCAATTGATATAATCTTTTGCCTAACTTAAATACATCAAGCAATAATTTTAACTTTAACGTACATTTAAACACCACCGTAAACACAAAACCTCATATAATATTTAATTAATCAGACTGAATTGACGCCTTGTGGGATACCCAATTAATATAATCTTTGTATAATTTATATACTTCACATTGTAATATGAACTTTATCGTATTTTTAAACACTTCACACAAAACTCATAACCTCGTATAATGTTTTAATCAGGATGTCAATTGAAGCCTTGTGGTATACCTAATTAATTTAATCGTTGTGTAACTCAAATGCATCAAACGGTAATTTAAACTTTAGCGTATAATTAAACACTTCACTCAATAATCACAAACTCATAATATGTATAATTATCAGGACTGAATTGAAGCCTTGTGGGATACCCAATTGATATAATCTTTTGCGTAACTTAAATACATTAGGCAATAATTTTAACTTTAATGTGCATTTAAACACTACGGTAAACACAAAACTTCATATAATATTTAATTATCAGGACTGAATTGACGTCTTGTGGAATACCCAATTAATATAATCTTTGTATAATTCATATCCATCAAATTGTAATATGAACTTTATCGTATTTTTAAACACTTTACTCAAAACTCATAACCTCGTGTAATGTTTTTATCAGGATGTGAATTGAAGCCTTGTGGGATACCTAATTAATTTAATCGTTGTGTAATTCAAATGCATCAAACGGTAATTTAAACTTTATCGTATAATTAAACACTTCACTCAATACTCACAAACTCATAATATGTATAATTATCAGGACTGAATTGAAGCCTTGTGGGATACCCAATTAATATAATCTTTGTATAATTCATACACATGAAATTGTAATATTAACTTTATCGTATATTTAAACACTTTACTCAAAACCTCGTATAATGTTTTTATTAGAATGTGAATTGAAGCCTTGTAGGATACCTAATTAATTTAATCGTTGTGTACTCAAATACATCAAACCGTAATTTAAACTTTAGAGTATAATTAAACACTTCACTCAATACTTACAATCTCATATAATGTGTAATTATCAGGACTGAATTGAAGCGTTGTGGGATACCCAATTGATATAATCTTTTACGCAACTTAAATACATGAAACAATAATTTTAACTTTAACGTACATTTAAATACTTCACGTAAACACAAAATCTTTGCCCTTTACATTTTTTTTTTTCAGTCTCCATTAATAACCGCGAAAAATTATATAATGTTTAATTATCAGTATGATATAAAGCCCTGTGGGATACCCAATTAATCGGGGCTATTTCGTGCGGAAAATATTAAGTTTATTAATCATTAATTAATTTTACATTATATAAATATATATATTATAAAAGCTGCTTAGACTGTGATGATAAAATTTAACGTACACTCAACTCAACTCAAAATTTCTCTTACAAAATAGCACCGAATGTAATCTTTGCATAATTCGAATACATCAAACAGTTATATGAACTTTAACGTATATTTAAACACATCACCCAAAACTCATAACCACATACAGTGCATTTATCAGGATGTGAATTGAAGCCTTGTAGGATACCTAATTAATTCAATTATTTGCGTAACTCAAATAGATCAAACAGTAAATTGAACTTTATCGTATATTTAAACACTTCACTCAAACCATGAAACTTCATATAGTGAATAATGTAATCTTTGCATAACTAAAATAATCAAACAGTAATTTGAACTTTAAAATATACTTAAAGACTTCACTCAAAACCTCATAGAGTGCATAATTATCAGGATTGAATTTAAGCCTTGTGGGATACCCAATTAATATAATCTTTGTGCAACTCAAAAACAGCAAACGATAATTTCAATTTTGAGGTATATTTAAACACTTCACGTAAACTCTAAACCTTATATAGTGTATAAATATCAGGACTGAATTTAAGCCTTGTGGGATACCCAATTAATATAATCTCTGCGTAACTCAAAAACAGCAAACGATAATTTCAATTTTGAGGTATATTTAAAAACTTCACTTAAACTCTAAACCGTATATAGTGTATAATTATCAGGATTGAATTTAAGCCTTGTGGGATACCCAATTAATATAATCTTTGTGCAACTCAAATACAGCAAACGATAATTTCAATTTTGAGGTATATTTAAGCACTTCACGTAAACTCTAAAGGTTATAGATCCTATAATTATCAGGATTGAATTGAAGTCTTTTGGGATTCCCAATTTATATAATCTTTGTGCAGCTCAAATACAGCAAACGATAATTTCAATTTTGAAGTATATTTAAGCACTTCACATAAACTCTAAACCTTATAGAACTGAATTAAAATGCAAAATTCTTTATTTAAACCATATTATATATATATAACACAAAATAGAACACTAATACAAAAATTTATAACAGTAATAGCCAAGAATAACAATTAAAGACACTTTGTAATTTGATAAAAGATAGCTTTTTACTAATCCGAATAATATGAGCTGGCAGATGAACTTGTGTAATCTGATGAATCTGAATAAGAATCGCTAGAATACGAATCAGAATCACAGGAATCGCTACTGCAGTCTCCCCAGCTACAATCACTTGAATAATCTGTGGATTCATCACTGGACGATGAAGATGATTCTTCTTCTGTATTCAAATGCTGTAGTGCCTTCAGCGCTAAATTCACGTATTTATTTTTAACGCACACATACTCATCATCTGATCCAGCTGTTTTCTTATTTTTTACTTTAACGTGGATTGGATTATTAAAAGTAGTTTGATCATCAGATTCCTTCTTAATATTTAATTCGCCAGGCATTTTGTAGCAATTTCTATCTGCCGTTTAAAATTAATTGATGAGACACGTGTGCTCACTTTTAAGCCAGTTGAACTTCTGAAAAACTTGTGGAATACCCAATTCATATAATCTTCACGTAATTCAAATACATCAAACGGTAATTTGAACTTTGACGAATGTTTAAATACCTCACATAAACTGAAAACCGTAAATAGTGTATAATTATTAGGACTGAATTGAAGCTTTGTGGTATACCCAATTAATATAGTTTTCGCCTAACTCAAATAAAACCATTGAAAACCGAATGAAATCTTGACTAAATTCCACAATGAAGTCATTCAACTAATTTAATAGATTTTTTTAATACAGATGTATAGAAATGCTGATCCTAATTGATGTTTAACTTTTTTCACTCTGTCCGTCACAGAAGTCCTTCTTATCCTTGAGGTTGTTGAGCGGCTTCCTGCTCCATGTCATTTTTTGTTTCTGGGCCATTTATTATCAACGATTAAATTAATTAGGCATCCCATTAGGCTTCAATTGTATTCCTGATAAAAACATTATACGAGGTTATGAGTTTTGAGTGAATTTTTTAAAATTACGACAAAGTTCATGTTACAATTTGATGTATATGAATTATACAAAGATTATATTAATTAGGTATCCCACAAGGTTTCAATTCAGTTTTTAAATTAATTTCAGTATTTAAATTTATGTTAAAGTTCAAGTTACTGTTTGATGCATTTGAGTTACGCAATTACTTGTAATTTGCAAAAAAATACTTTAATTGTTTTTTTTTATTTTAGTCAATTTCTAGAATATTAGAATTTATGTTGGTGTGGGAAATTTTGCTCAATATTTGCTTTATTTAACTAATGTAATGGGTAATATTACGCGGTAGGCAATCAAACAAACGTTTTTTCGTCCATTGTTTATGATACAAGAGAATAAAATTAACTAAATGATTATTAATTAAGTTCTCACTTAACCCGTGGTGAAACATATTTAAATCGATATATATATATATATTATTTAAATAAAACTCTTGGTTTGTTTCACTATTTATATTTTATCTCTCCGACTAATTTCGACCGTTGGTCCTCCCTGAAGATGACCAACGGTCGAAACTAGTCGCAGGGATAAAATATAAATAGTGAAACAAACCAAGAGTTTTATTTAAATAAAATATAAAATATTAAATAAATATTCATGTCGTTTGGATTACTGGTGATGGCCATTTCGGTCTATCGGACCTCATCAGACCAGTGTGTTCCACATACCTTGATAAATTTAGTTGAACGAATGCGGATAATGGACGAAACAATGTTTGTTTGGTTGCCCACCTTGTAGAACTTATATTGTATTCGTTAATAATGCCACTTAGAAAATATGCGCTATTCTTACAAAATTAGTATTTCACTGGCTTTTAATTAAAACAAACAACCGATGTGTCTGTTAACCTAAAATCGTTAAAATTGAGAGAAAAACAGCTATTCTTTTAAATTTTATCAATCATTGTATTGATCAATTTGATTCATTTCATATTATCGAGAATTTTTCTCGCACTCTAACTAAGCGTTGATTTTTTTTTCTTTATTTTACGTTTTGTTGACTTTTCTTCATTATTTTATATTTTATTGACACCAATGAATAAAAATTAATAAAACGTCACATGTGTCATTGTATATCATATTAAATTCGTCAATTTGTTAGATTAACATAACCTTACTTACTTACTTTTATTGCCAATATATATTTTTTTATACAAAAGTCAAAGCACTTTAGATGAGAAATGTACCATATGCTTGAGAATTTTTCTCCTCTAAAGTGTTTTGAATTTTTTGATTAAAAAAAATATATTGGCAATAAAAGTAAGTAAGTAAGATTATGTTAATCTAACAAAATTTTATACTTTGTATTCTATTCTTGGATATACAAATAAAGTTATTATTATTATATACAATGACATATTTTTATTCATTGGTGTTACTTAAATGGAATCCGACTACAATTATAATTCTCCATTTAGTTGTGATATTTCACCAAAAAATAAAATCAAAATTAATAAATATTAAATACTGATGAAAATAACTGTGACCAAGTGAATGAAAATCAAAATTAATCATTCCAGCAAAATCATTAGTGACATCAATCTCCGAAGTCGACATCAACCACTTGGGCGAGCTCGACGGTCCGCAGCTGATCAACCTGATCAAAATCTGCATGGCCGAGAACGAAGCGCTCCGTAAGGAGAACGCCGAGCTGTTCTCGTCGCGGGACGCCATCCTCCGGGACCACGAGATCGTCACCAGGGAGAACGAGCGTCTGCTCAAGAAGCTGGAAGACGTCAACACGTAAGTTGGAAGTACGAGGGCTGTGAACCTTTGTTTCACGACCCTACAGTTTGGTTAATCTTATGGCGGCAAGCCACATTTCTATAGTAGCCCTGAATCTAGCGCCTGTGTCCGGTCGCCGCTCATACAAGCCAGGCCGACCATCAGCAGCGATTTGGGGAAGTACAGCTCAGACACGGACTCTTCGGGCAGGGCGAATATTTGGACGAATCCTATACATGATAATGTGAGTGGATAACGATATTTTGTTAATCTTGGATAGTTTTACTTACTTAACACAGCGGATTGCGGATAACTTTATATGAAGCTATGCAGCCAAGGTAATTCCTAATTGCAAATTGACGATACGTAATTTAAAGGATATTTAAATAAATAAATAACTTAGTATAACACATTGTAACGAAGTAGAAGCCTCAACCATCAAGAATTGACGATACGTGTTATAACACGTTGTTAAGAGAACCCGTAGGTGCTCGATTATCAATTCTTGGATTTGGCGGGGGGCTCGAATACTTCGGTAGCATGTAAGCCCATTGGGCCCTTTTTGTATCAATTCTTATTAATTTTTATTTCTATATTTAAATCGGACTTTTGAAAAAAAAAATCACTAACTTTTGAGGAAATTTCTTGACTTTTCCTTGATCAATAAAATAACTTACCTTTTAAAGATTTCAAAGATTTAACTTAAGAAAAAAATAAAAAAAAACGTCATCCTTTCGACATCTTAATCACTTCCAGACTATATAAAATTCAGAGGAATATTTAAATTGAGATTGAATTAAAGATTTTACTTCGGATAATAATTCTGAACATTTACGTGTATGACATTTCCTTGATCCAACAAAACTACTTAACTTTATTTTTTGACTTTTGAGAAAACTCCTTGACTCTTGAGAAAATTCATCCACTTTTCCTTGGCCAAGAAATGTCCTTTAGTTTTAAAAGATTTAAAAGACACTTCAGAGAAAGTTTCTTAACTTTGCAGACTTTCCCTTGTTCAACATAAATCCCTAACTTTTCAAACACTTCAATGATTTAACTCTTGAGAAATTTCTATGACTCTTCATTAACAAAATTCTTAAGTTTTTCATAGATTTCAAAGATTTTACTTCACAGAGAAAATTCTTCACATTAGAGAAATGTTCCTGAATTTACCTTGCCCAACAAAATTCCCCAACATTTAAAAATATTAACTTTTGAGATAATTCCTCGACTTTTCCTTTATCAATAAAGTTGCCTAACGTTTTAAAGATTAACTTAGAGAAAATTTCTTCACTTTCGACTTTTCTTTGACCAACAAAATTCCATAACTTTTCGTAGATTTAAAAGATTTCAATTTCGAGAAAATTCCTTAACTTTTGAGTAAATTCTTTGATTAACAAATTCCCTCACATTTCAAAGAATTCAAAGAATTCAAAGATTTTACTTCGGAGAAAATGTCTTCGCTTTTGAGATAAATTCCTGACTTTTCCTTGATATTACAAAGAATTCAAAGATTTGACTTCGGAAAAAATATCTTCGCTTCTGAGAGAAATTCCTGACTTTTCCTTGATATTTCAGAGAATTCAAAGATATGAATTCAGAGAAAATGTCTTCGCTTTTGAGAGAAATTCCTGACTTTTCCTTGATTTTTCAAAGAATTCAAAGATTTTACTTCGGAGAAAGTGTCTTCGCTTTTGAGAGAAATTCCTGACTTTTCCTTGACTTTTCAAAGAATTCAAAGATTTGACTTAGGAGAAAGTATCTTCGCTTTTGAGAGAAATTCCTGGCTTTTCCTTGATATTTCAAAGAATTCAAAGATTTGACTTTGGAGAAAATGTCTTCGCTTTTGAGAGAAATTCCTGACTTTTCCTTGACTTTTCAAAGAATTCAAAGATTTGACTTCGTAGAAAATGTCTTTGCTTTTGAGAGAAATTCCTGACTTTTCCTTAATATTTCAAAGAATTCAAAGATTTGACTTCGGAGAAAATGTCTTCGCTTTTGAGAGAAATTCCTGACTTTTCCTTGACTTTTCAAAGAATTCAAAGATTTGACTTCGTAGAAAATGTCTTTGCTTTTGAGAGAAATTCCTGACTTTTCCTTAATATTTCAAAGAATTCAAAGATTTGACTTCGGAGAAAATGTCTTCGCTTTTGAGAGAAATTCCTGACTTTTCCTTGATATTTCAAAGAATCTAAAGATTTGACTTCGGAGAAAATATCTTCGCTTTTGAGAGAAATTCCTGACTTTTCCTTGACTTTTCAAAGAATTCAAAGATTTGACTTCGGAGAAAATGTCTTCGCTTTTGAGAGAAATTCCTGACTTTTCCTTGATGTTTCAAAGAATTCAAAGATTTGACTTCGGAGAAAATGTCTTTGCTTTTGAGAGAAATTCCTGACTTTTCCTTGATATTTCAAAGAATCTAAAGATTTGACTTCAGAGAAAATGTCTTCGCTTTTGAGAGAAATTCCTGACTTTTCCTTGATATTTCAAAGAATTCAAAGATTTGACTTCGGAGAAAATGTCTTCGCTTTTAAGAGAAATTGCTGACTTTTCCTTGACTTTTCAAAGAATTCAAAGATTTAAATTCGGAGAAAATGTCTTCGCTTTTGAGAGAAATTCCTGACTTTTCCTTGATATTTCAAAGAATTCAAAGATTTGACTTCGGAGAAAATGTCTTCGCTTTTAAGAGAAATTGCTGACTTTTCCTTGACTTTTCAAAGAATTCAAAGATTTAAATTCGGAGAAAATGTCTTCGCTTTTGAGAGAAATTCCTGACTTTTCCTTGATATTTTAAAGAATTCAAAGATTTGACTTCGGAGAAAATGTCTTCGCTTTTAAGAGAAATTGCTGACTTTTCCTTGACTTTTCAAAGAATTCAAAGATTTAAATTCGGAGAAAATGTCTTCGCTTTTGAGAGAAATTCCTGACTTTTCCTTGATATTTCAAAGAATTCAAAGATTTGACTTCGGAGAAAATGTCTTTGCTTTTGAGAGAAATTCCTGACTTTTCCTTGATATTTCAAAGAATTCAAACATTTGACTTCGGAGAAAATATCTTTGCTTTTGACAGAAATTCCTGACTTTTCCTTGATATTTCAAAGAATTCAAAGATTTGACTTCGTAGAAAATGTCTTCGCTTTTGAGAGAAATTCCTGACTTTTCCTTGATATTTCAAAGAATTCAAAGATTTGACTTCCGAGAAAATGTCTTCGCTTTTGAGAGAAATTACTGACATTTCCTTGATATTTCAAAGAATTCAAAGATTTGATTTCGCAGAAAATGTCTTCGCTTTTGAGAGAAATTTCTGGCTTTTCCTTGATATTTCAAAGAATTCAAGGATTTGACTTCGGAGAAAATGTCTTCGCTTTTGACAGAAATTCCTGACTTTTCCTTGATATTTCAAAGAATTCAAAGATTTGACTTCGTAGAAAATGTCTTCGCTTTTGAGAGAAATTCCTGACTTTTCCTTGATATTTCAAAGAATTCAAAGATTTGACTTCCGAGAAAATGTCTTCGCTTTTGAGAGAAATTACTGACATTTCCTTGATATTTCAAAGAATTCAAAGATTTGATTTCGCAGAAAATGTCTTCGCTTTTGAGAGAAATTTCTGGCTTTTCCTTGATATTTCAAAGAATTCAAGGATTTGACTTCGGAGAAAATGTCTTCGCTTTTGAGAGAAATTCCTGACTTTTCCTTGATATTTCAAAGAATTCAAAGATTTGACTTCGGAGAAAATGTCTTCGCTTTTGAGAGAAATTGCTGACTTTTTCTTGATATTTCAAAGAATTCAAAGATTTGACTTCGGAGAAAATGTCTTCGCTTTTGCGAGAAATTCCTGACTTTTCCTTGATATTTCAAAGAATTCAAAGATTTGACTTCGGAGAAAATGTCTTCGTTTTTGAGAGAAATTCCTAACTTTTCCTTGATATTTCAAAGAATTCAAAGATTTGACTTCAGAGAAAATTTCTTGACTTTAAAGAAAATTTCCTGACTTTTCCTTATTATCAATATTTTTTAAAAATCTAATGATTTTTAATCTCAAGGATGAAAATACGACGGACAACAATGATGGTTGGATTGTTGACGCCATATTTTCACCAGCAAATTATATTCTCAGATAAATATTATTATTATATCTCGAAATGGACTTCAATGCTGAAATGAAAGTCGTAACATACAAAATTAACATGGCCATGGTATTGAAAATTGTATGATTCCTCTATATTAATAGATAGGTTCTATTAATATAGAGGAAACATACAATTTTCCATACCTTTGTTGGTGGAGACTCCCATGAAGTTAACTCGCAAGACGCCTTTGACTTATCCATAAAGTTAGGAATGCATTATTTCCCAGAGTCGTGGAGGTATTGCATTTTCGGAAAGACAGTTACATTAAAGCTACTTTCCAACTTAATTCATGTATCATTTAAAAAATGGTCTAAGTGTGAGTTATTCATTAACATGGTGGAAAATATTTAAATTAAACTGGAAAGATGTTTAACATCCACTAAGTATCAATTAAATTACTTGAATACGATTACGTAAGTAATTTAATTGATTCACGAGACGTATTTAATCAAAATTTAATTAGAAACAAAAAACGTGCCGCCCAACGTGGGGCTCGAACCCACGACCCTGAGATTAAGAGTCTCATGCTCTACCGACTGAGCTAGCCGGGCTTGTTGAAAAGTTAGAAAATTTATTTTCGCTGGGAGACATTATCTAAGATTGATTTAAACTAGAGATGGGCAAAGTCGATATTTTCGATCTTTTTTGTCACTGCAAAATGAATTTTTCTTAATCTTATTTATAATATTAATATTGGAAAGTTTTACCTATTGATTAATAAACTCTATTTTATTGTTATTTAATAACTTTAGCTACTTAAAATTGGTTATTCAGAAATACTCGATTACTAAAGTGTGCCCAACACTAATTTCTACATGAGAAATTCTTGAATGGTTTTCATTCATAATAAGTAAAATTTATATTAAAAACGGTGCATCATAAATCTATTTGAGTTGAATACAATTTTAATGTTACATTAAGGTTGTAGTTAGTAATAGAAAAAGAATTAGATAATTCTTTTTCTATTAAAATCTATTAACAAATATTTGTAATACAAGGGTGAATCCACGAGGAGGGCGACAAGAAATAATAACAATATAAATAATAATAATAATAATAATAATAATAATAGCCTTAATTTTCTCACTTCTTACATGCAGCAATATATATATATATTCAATGACCCTTTCTACCCATATGGATGTAGGGTTTGCAGCAAAGTATAATTATTATTAAATCATAACGAAACAAATAATACAGTAGTTTTTTAGCTTATTTTTTCAAACACCATTTTTGAAGAAAATTCTAAGATGAAAAGTCATTAAGTTTTATATGGAGAAGAAAATTCTTGTGAAGTTTTTGACTCTTTGACTTTGAGGAAGAAAAACTATTCATTACCTAAATAGTTTCTCTTCCTCAAAGCTAAAGAGTCAAAAACTTCACAAGAATAAATAGAAAAGAGTATTCATTCACTTTGTCACAGTTATTTAAATATATTTAATGTGCATTTGTTTAACGTAAGTGAAAAGTCACAGAGCTAAATGTGGAAATAATTTATTAATTATTTTCAAATCATTTTTATTTAATTCACAAGAATTTTCTTCTCCATATAAAACTAATTCTAGCATAACATTTCTTTTATTAATTGTTGAAAATTTTTTTTTTGTTTGTCTATTTGTTTCAGGAGCAAGTGGAGATGCCGGAATCGATACAGAAGGAATTTGATAAGAGGATGATCGGCAATGGGTCCGTATACACGCATTTGTTTTAATTTTTGTTCTTCGTGCCGTTTCCTTTGTGGTGTGATCGTCTACCCTTCTTCCGCATACATAATAAAAAAACGAAGATATTTATTTAGGAAACAAACTTTATCCAGCCAATGTACATTTGAAGAACAAACAAAAAAAAACTTCACTCACTAATTAATTGTCGCACAATGATTACAGAACGATTTCTAACAGTAATGAAACAGGAAAAAGTGTTGTACAAAACAAAGTTTAGACGCGTTTTTTCATTGGTAAAAAAATAATGATAACACTTTAACTGTACTTCAAGACTTACATTCATATGAATAATTTTATTTTCTATGATATGTTTTAAATTAATAATAATTTTAATCAACGTGTGAAGTTAACCAGAATCAATAAATTTAGTTCCGGAATCAATAAATTCGATTCTAGTTAACTCCAGGTTTAAAAATAGTGTCCCCATTAAAAAAAAGACATTCGACGAGTGCATTTGAATTTGGAGCTGCATCTAAAATTTGAAGAATAGTAAGTTAAAAGTTTCAGAAAGACAAAAATTGATTAGAGTATTTGAATCAATTATTTTCAATATTGAAAAATGTGTAAGTAATTATAGAATTTTAGGTAATTATTGATTTTAATGAATCCAATATTTTTCTCTATATTTATAAATATCTTTATTCAGACAATTACATACATTTTTACAAATATTAAGTGCATGAAATACACCACCCATTAAGAATTAAACTACAATTTTGAAACTTCGGTAAGATAATTTTATATTATCAACCAAGAAACAATGAAAGTTTAGTTGAAAGAAACAAAAAAAAATTAACATTTTTCAAGAAAAATCCTAGTATTCCCGCGCGCAGCTATGGATGCATTAGCTCCTCTATTAATTTAATTTAATTTAATTTAATTTAATTTAATTTTAATTTATTAACGGAATCTCCTTTTTTACAAAAATATTACAAACAGTATTACAAATTAAAGACACAAGTATATAAGAAGAAAAAAATTAAATTATTTAGTAGAAAAGTACAGAGTCATATCGTTATACATATTAATAAATTTAACTGAAAAAATCAAACAAATTATATCCAGATTGAAACAATTAAACGTAATGCGAAGTAATGACTGTCTTTAATGAGGTTAAAGAAACATTAAATAAGTCGAATTCCCTAGATAAATTTAGTTTATTAATATTTCTCATAATTATTTCAAAGGGAGAATTGAAACCATAATTACTATGATAAAAATTTGGTCGAAACAAAGATGCGCCACGAATGGGAATGTTATGAGGATAGAAATTAAAGTTTAACATCGATAACAAAGCAGGAGAATTGATATTACCGTGTATAAGTTTGTGAAAAAAAAAATACGCCTGCTATTTTATGACGACCACTGTTTGATTTAAGATTTATTACTGTATTGAATTTGCAGGACAAATACCTAACAAATTTATTTTGAATTTTTTCAACTTTATTTATGTGTATTTCTTAAATTGGGAACCAAACTAATGACCCATACTCAAGGTAAGAACGCACAAATGAATTGTACAAAATTAGTAAAGTTTTTATATTAAAATGTTTACTAGACCGCATAATAAAACCTAATGATCGTATTGCTTTGTTGCAAACCCAAGATACGTGATCAGTAAAACATAGAGAGTCATCAAAGAGTATCCCTAAATCTTTAATTCTATTTACCCTTGCAAGTTATATTATTAATTGAATATTCATATTCAATTCGTTTCTTTTTCCTACTAAATGTCATTACCTTGCATTTATCTATATTTAGATCTAAATCATTAATATTACACCAATTACAAATTACATTAAGATCAAATTGAAGTTTTGCACAGTCATCAATAGAATTCACTTCCATTAAAACTTTCATGTCGTCAGCATATAGGTAAGATCTGGCGTGTTTTAAATTTCGAGAAATATCATTAATCAGAATAAGAAATAATAAGGTGACTACCCTGTGGAACACCAGACGAAACATCAAAATCTTCGGACACGAAATTACCAATACGCACAAATTGTTTTCTAGACGTTAAGTAGGAACGAAACCAATTCACAACACTATCACTATAACCATATGAACTCAATTTGGAAAGTAGGATAGAATGGTTCACTTTATTGAAAGCCTTGGAAAAGTCTGTAAATATGACATCAATTTGGCTTTTCTTCGCCATGGCTGACAGAATGGTTGATTGGAATTCCAGAAAATTGGTGACAGTCTCGATCTTTCTTGATAAAATCCATGTTGCTCGTTCTCGATAACCTCTTTGATAACCAGAATAATTGCCTAGAAATGATCTTGTCGAATATTTTTGGAATAAATGATTGAATCGCCACTCCTCTGTAATTGGAAATTTTATCCTTTTTTCCAGATTTATGTATGGGCAATAGAAAGCTACTTTTCCAGATTTGCGGAAACGTTTCCTCTTCAAGTGAGCATGTAAATAACATATGCACTGGTTTCGATAGCGTGTACAGACATTTAGATAAAAATATTGCTGGAATGCCATCAGGTCCATATTAAGTGATCTATGTCCTCCTCATTCTATGCAACCTTTAGGTAGTGTCAAAGTTCATCCAGATTCTCAGGAAGCTGGGATACTTGCTTTAGACGCCGATGATAGATCGGCAGATATGTTCAATTGGCGACAAGTTCTGTGACCCTGCAGACCAGGGCAAAATCTGCAATCCAACCTGCTCCAGGAACCTTCTTGTAACCCAAGCAGTATGGGATATTGCATTATCCTGTTGGAAAGTGGCGTTCTGCAAGCTCTGCATGAATGATGTTAGTACCTTTCATGCAGAGCTTACAGAACGCCACTCCAGAATGTTGTCAATGTAACGACGTGCGTTTAATATGCCTGGAATGGACGTAAGGGATGACCATTGTCTGACACACATCGCCCCTCAAACCATAACCTCAGTTAAGATCTTTGAACAAATTCCCCTTGATGTTGCCGCACCATCGTTCACCCATAAACAAAACTTTGATTCATCACTAAAGACGATGTCATTCCATTGATTAATTTTTGTCACCATACAAGTCTGGCTGTTTTATGAGAGGGTGTTATTGGAAGCCGAATGTATGAATGAAGTCCAAAGGAAGAAATTCTTCTGTAAACAGTTGCTATCGACGGTTCAAAGCTCTCGACCGATCCACAGCAATCGACCTTGTTGTTTAAAATCGATCCTGCCATCCGCTCAATTAATAATAATAATAATAATAAACGTCTTTATTAAATAGTTTCATAAAGAGCAAATGTATAAAAGTATACAGTCAGCATTATCTGTTATTGCTCTTCCACTTAACCTATTATAATTAGTCCAGTTTAATATACATATGTGATATGAGTACTTATAACTATATACATAAAACGTTTTATCTTTGGTTCATATACCTTACCAATCTCAAAGCTCATCATGGAAAATTAATTTGCGCATCTGTATTTTGAATGCTGGTATTGTCGCAGATTTCAGGTTTGAGGGGATTATATTGTATAACTTATAAATATTGTAAGTATAACTTCTAAGAAAGAAGGCTGTCTTATATTTGGAGGTGATATTAGTCCCCGAAACCTGACGTTTATATTATGAATGTCAGTTCTAAAAACAATTATGCGGTACAGGTATGGAGGCTTTTGAAGACTGATTATCTTATGATATAGCGTATAAGAGTGAAGTTTCCTTCGATTAGCCATATTTAACCAATTAAGTTCGGAGCACTTTCCACTGATGTGATCATACTTTCTTATCCCTAAAATTAATCGTATGCAAGAATTTTGGACTTTTTGTATACGTTCTTTCATTACATTATCCATAGCTGTAGACGATATCAGAAAAATTGAAGTGACTTAAAACTAGCGTGTCACAGAGGGTACGTTTTGTGTTTTTATTTAAAATTTTTCTGTTAGAAAAATATAACAGTATAATAGCATATATTAGATTAAGAATGGTGTACTTAAACTGTTATAAGCTCGCTTAATACATTGACTGATATGATTCTTGAAACGCAAATCACAGTCTAGGATTAATCCTAGGTTCTGTACGGACTCCACAATTGGTATAGAGATCTTATCGAGTTGAATATTTAATGACTGTCTAGCAATAGACAGAACTTTCTTAGGGCCGAATAAAATGACAGATATTTTACTTGGATTTATTATTAGAGAGTGTTTTTTTGGATATCAGAGAAAGATTAGAGAGGTCATGGTTTATATTACGATTAGCCATGATCAAGTTACTGTAGGAAAATGAATATAAAATTTGTGTATCATCAGCATACTGAATACAGGAGAAAAAGTTAAGAGTAGAGGGAATAAACGATGAGTAAATAGAAAATAAGAGAGGACCAAAAATTGAGCCTTGAGGCACACCCGCAATAATATTTAGTTACTAAGAGTTTGATAATGACACGCTAATGTTGTCGAAACTATAGTCACTAAATAATAAAAAATAGTTGTGCAAACAAAGTTAAAAGTGTTTTATTGAGTTATAATATTTAGTTGACTGGATGTGATTCGTGCCGACGATCAAAAATAAAACTACTGACTAGATCTAGTAAATTTGGATCAAGATCGATATATTTTAACTTTGCTAATAAGAGAGCGTGATTGAGAGTATCAAAAGCCTTACTATAATCAACTAGTATTAGACAAGACAGTAATCCTCTGTCAGTAGCGTTAATTATGTCACTTTCAGTAAAGCAGTTGAACAGCTATGAGCAGATCTGAATCCAGACTGGTTGGTAGGAACAAGATTATTATTCTCTATAAAACTAGTCAACTGATCCTTCATTGCAGTTTCAAGGATTTTAGAAAGTACGGGTAAAATACTAATTGGTCTAAAATCTCTAAATGTATCAGGATTATCATTTTTTGGAATTAGATTTATTGTTGCACAAGGAAAAACTCCCTTTTCAAGACAACAGTTAATTATGTGTGTTAAATTCACGTGCGTTACTTCTTTGGGAAGGTCTTCCAGCAAGACTGATTACCTTCTTCGGACCATAAAGACCATATCCGAGCAACTGTAGCCTTCTTCCAATCCCTCGGAATGAGAAACCAGCCTCTTTCACTCCGTTAATTCGGCCATTGATATTTGCAAAATATCAACGATGTCGCACTGAGGGAATTACAAGGCATCTACTTGGCAGTTTGACAATCTTACCTTTTATGTGCAGAAATGCATTAATTTCTAGGAAGCAAATATTGAAAATTGGAGATAACAATGGTACAGGAAATAGAACAGTTGAGTTTATTCGGCGGAAATTTTCATCGTTATAAAGCATTATTTTGCCGAAGTTTCAATATTTTAGTTTGCATTTTACTAACACATATATTCATAAAATATAAATGTTTGTTAATTATTGTAACTGTCTGAATAAAAATATTTGTATATATACATTAAAATAAAGTGTTTTTGTTTCTGTCCGGGCTATCGACTTGCCTTTATTCTATTTTAACAGAAATAAATATATTTCATGTAATTAAAAAAAATTGTTCACTAATATTTTGTTCTTTGGATTTACTATGTAATCATGATTGCAATTTTCGTAACATTTATTCTTAATTAAAAATATTCTGTATAGAGTTGCAACGCATATGAGGCACAACTCGTGGGATGGCAGGCCGTCATCGAACAACGCCATCCGATCAAAAAGCTCGGGTTCTGATGGAGGAAAAGTGCCCGAGTCGCTACATGTACCGCAGTAAGTTTTGGTTTTAAGAATAAAGTTCGATTTCAGAATATTGAATATATAATTTATCTATAAAACAAATAAATTATCCGCATACTGACAATAGAAAGGCTTTAAGCAGTGAGCCAATTGTTGTTTTATATATAGAAAATCTTTATTTCTGAGAAATACGTTAAATTACATTACAATATTTACATTACAATGTTGTTTTATTTTGTTTCAAAATCCATAAATTTGAAATATTATTATTGTATAATAATAGTTAGTATAAAGCAACATGTATTTAACTGGACTTACCGTTAATTAACAACATTCAATATTGTATCAAAAATGTAATAAAGATGTTTAATATATACAGGATGTCTCACCCAGAAATTGCATTAAAAATATATGGACTTCCAATTAATAGATTGTATTGAAACTTAAAAAAAAGAATATGTTCTTTTTAATGAAAAATTTAACTTCTGCTTATACCGGAAATCGATACCAACTTCCTTATTTAAATGCTTATACTAGAAAATATGCTTATACCGGAAATCGAACCAACTTCCTTATTTTAAATGGAAATGGATTCCATCCATTAACTTCCTTTTTTGTATATAAATAAAACAAAATTTCTTTTTTATACCTCTTGGATTTTTTATTAATCGTGACTATTTTCGATTACACGGTAATCATTTTCAAACAATAGCAAATACAATTCACTGTTTAACAAATATTTATACGATTATTTTGTTTTCTTTTTATAAAATATTGAAAATGTACCACCAAGTTAACGCCGACAAAATTAAAGAATTCCTTATTTTAAATGAAAATGGATTCCATCCATTAACTTCCTTATTTTAAATGGAAATGGATTCAATTTAAAATAAGGAAGTTGGTATCGATTTCCTGTATAAACGGAAGTGTTAGAATCTTGAAAATTTTCGTTGTTATTATTATTATTTTAAAATAAAAATAACATACTCATTTTTTAAAAGTTTCAAGTTAAGTTAGAATTTCGACTATTTTATTGTATAATTAGATTCTGCATATGATTTTATAACAAAAAATATTAAAAGAAAACAAGTGTTATATATATTTTAAGTATTTAATGCTTTAAAAATAATACAAAATTTTGTATTAATGTAGATTGGTTGTTAAAACCACCTTAAAGTAAAATTACATATTTAAAATATTAAAAGAAAACAAGTGTTATTTATATTTTAAGTATTTAATGCTTTAAAAATAATACAAAATTTTGTATTAATGTAAATTGGTCGTTAAAACCACCTTAAAGTAAAATTACAGAAAATCATTGCATTATGATTTATTAAATAAAATGAAACAAAGATGATGACATTTGCAGTTATTTAAATTACAATGAAATTAAACAAAGAAAAATTTTTGGCAATGATCAATAAAATTCGATCAATCCCTTTTTCCAACTAATTGATCGAATTTTATTGATCATTGCCAAAAATTTTTCTTTGTTTAATCTCTTTTTCCAACTAATTGATCGAATTTTATTGATCATTGCCAAAAAATTTTCTTTGTTTAATCCCTTTTTCCAACTAATTGATCGAATTTTATTGATCATTGCCAATTTTTTTTCTTTGTTTAATCCCTTTTTCCAACTAATTGATCGAATTTTATTAATCATTGCCAAAATATTTTCTTTGTTTAATCCCTTTTTCCAACTAATTGATCGAATTTTATTGATCATTGCCAAAAATGTTCCTTTGTTTAATTTCATTGTAATTGTGATTCATTGATGAAATATAATCGAGAAAGATATTTCATATTTAATAATTAGTAATTAATTATGTAATTAAGTAATTAAGCGTTTATATTTGTTCAATCCTAAACATATTCTGAAAACGAACAGCACGCAAAACAAAAATTTCCCGCACAGAAAATTTCCGCAAACGTTTCTAAACACACCTGGAAGTATACCCAACGTAATGCATGCGCTTACCTCTCTTTGGATTTGTCTAGAACAACAAAACTAGGCTTTTCAGGTGATTCTAAAACAAAACAAAAACTTCCTCCCCCATTAAACAAACCTTTAACAGCACGAAGCCGCCATCGGAGCCCCAGCGTCCGGCCTTCTCCATGGGCAACAAGGAGGTCTTCGGCAGCGCCATCAGCCTCGACCTGGACGACGACGACATCTTCGAAAGAGCGTAGGTTGAGATTTTGTTCTAGATGAGTAAATTAGTTTTGTTTTTGACGAAATGTGCTGAATTTGTAAATAAGTGAAAAAAAAGGATATATATATATAGAGATTGTTGTATTTTTTTGAGTGAATAAATTTAATATTTGAATGTTTTTGCTTGTGTGTTATTTCGTGATACTTCCAGAGGTGTTATTAAAAAGCTTAGATTTTGTTCCACGTGAATATTAAATAATTATTTTACTTTTAGTCTTATATAACATCGTTATATGAATAAATTAAATAAAAATGATTTGAAAATAATTAATAAATTATTTCCACATTTAGCTCTGTGACTTTTGAATACTCTTTTCTATTTATATAATACATTTATTTACGGAATCACCTTTTTACAAAAAATATACTAAAAAATTTTTTTTTTTAATCTTTTTTTCTTTTCTGCCGTTGAGAAGTAGAGAGGTACATGTAACGATATAATTTATATTCGTAATATTTTTGAAACTCCTTACTAGGTGTAAGGAGAAAAAGTTTTAAGAAAAATCTAAGCTATTGCTTGAACAAGCTTACCTTTTGTATTATTACAAATCGAATTCCTTTATTTATTTATTTATTTACACATGTTTGGGTTTACTTTAAACACGTTTTAAGGGTGCTTTGTTAGAGTATTTATATAAAAAGAAAATTAACATTCAATTAAAATATTAACAACCTCGACACCCAATACGGGTAGAAGAGGATGAGATTAAGAAAGAAAGAAAATATTAACAATATTTTCAATGGTTTCTTCAAGTAAATATTAAAATGAGAGAAAAACCTCTATATAAACACCAGAGGGCAATTTTAGTGC
Organism: Philonthus spinipes; assembly: GCA_963082785.1. NCBI lineage: Eukaryota > Metazoa > Arthropoda > Insecta > Coleoptera > Staphylinidae > Philonthus > Philonthus spinipes. The sequence continues at coordinate 5,279,652 of OY720300.1, forward strand.
TAATGTTATATTATATAAATTTGTCTATCTTCAATTGTTTCGAGTTATACCTCAAAAATCAAATTTGTGGTTTGTAAAATTGGGCCTTAGAAATATTAATTAACCTCGACACCCAATACGGGTAAAAGAGGATAAGATTAAGAAAGAAAGAAAGAAAGAAAGAAAGAAAGAAAGAAAGAAAGAAAGAAAGAAAGAAAGAAAGAAAGAAAGAAAGAAAGAAAGAAAGAAAGAAAGAAAGAAAGAAAGAAAGAAAGAAAGAAAGAAAGAAAGAAAGAAAGAAAGAAAGAAAGAAAGAAAGAAAGAAAGAAAGAAAGAAAGAAAGAAAGAAAGAAAGAAAGAAAGAAAGAAAGAAAGAAAGAAAGAAAGAAAGAAAGAAAGAAAGAAAGAAAGAAAGAAAGAAAGAAAGAAAGAAAGAAAGAAAGAAAGAAAGAAAGAAAGAAAGAAAGAAAGAAAGAAAGAAAGAAAGAAAGAAAGAAAGAAAGAAAGAAAGAAAGAAAGAAAGAAATATTAATTTCTTTATTTGAAAAGATATTAATTTGCAGTAAAAACAATCTTAAGGCACTTTTTTTTAGTAGAATGCGTTGATCCCTAAATGGTGATTTTAATATTTTTAATTATTACATATCGCAAATTTCTTTATTATCAAATGACTCGTGCATTATTTCGAATAATCATTATCACATTTATTATTTATAAATCTTATCTTATCAATATGATTGTAATTATTATCTTCCTACTTTTTTGATTATAATTATTGTGATTCAGAGACGCGTAAGTTTAGTATTTTTTTTTTTTAATATTAGCTTTGGTTGTTTAATAACGGTAAGTCAAACGAAATATAAGCAAATTTTTAAAAATTAAATTTCATAATAGAAAATATTTTTTATTTGCAGTTATTTAAAATAAATTAAACAGGTTTAAATAAAAATATATAGAGCAGAAAGACCCCAGGTCGATAGCCCGGACAGACTCATACAATATTTATTCTTGTTAAGTAAATATAAATGTATGTATAAGCTTATGTAATGTTAAATTAGGCAAAAGGTGGCGCTTGCGTCGTCTTTAATTTATTATGATTATGTAATGTTGTCTGAATAAAGATGTTTGTATATATAAAAATATATATTTGATATACGGAGAAAGTCAAAATATTCTAAATGTTCCGGAAATTTTGACTTTCTCCGTATATCAAATATATATTTTTTTATATATACAAACATCTTTATTCATAATCATTCAAAAATTGTAAAAAAAATAAAAAAGTTTCAAATATAACATTCTGAACATGAATATACACCTCAGAACTAACGGAACGGAGACGTGACGTGACGTGACTGATGTATGTGAATATACCTTAAAAAGGAATTAAGATTAAATTGGCAAAATTGTGCAGTTTTGTGAGCCAAACAAAATTATGTTTAGAAAATTTTCATAAAAGTCAAGGCTGACTAGATTTACACTTAAGATAAATGTAATTATTTTCGAAACTGATTTTTCTGGGTTATTAAAAGAGATAAAAAAATACTGTAACGAACGAAATATAATTATATATATATATATATATATATATATATAATCGATGTCCCCTTTTACCAATTGGTGTCGGAGTCGAAATATAATTGTCTATTCAAATTTCCTTCCTCTCCAATTAACAGCCCTTTTTTCCTCTTGAGGTGGTGTCGCTTAGCGTCCCTGCACTTCGGTCTTCGTGGTCGTTTTGTGCGCCTCTGGATGCTTTACTCCCTGTGTATTCCTGTGTCTTCTATGAAGTCCAGGAGTTTGAACCAGGGGATGTTTTTGAGCTCTATTTCGGGAAGTACAGTCTTCACAAATTGCTCCATGCGTTGTTTTTGGTAGACTTCGCATGTGCAAACTAGCTGCTGGGGAGTTTCCTCCTCTTCCAGGCACCTACGACATAGACGGGTTTCCTTGATTCCCATTCTATGCTGGTGCTTATTCAGATCACAGTTATTCGTCCTGTGATCTTTCTTAGTTTTTCTCTACACAGTCCTGTTAGCATCGATGTGCTTTCAGGTACTAGACCATCTAGGAATAGTTTTCCTTCTGGTTTTGCCAAGTCAGCTTATGCTCCTCTGCTAATTTGCGTTGGATTATTTCCTTTCCGTCAGCCTTAATAACAAAACGGAGCATTTACCCCGGCAGAGGTCGCTTCAAGCATATAATAATAATAAGAAGGAAGAGGGGGATGGCGTGGAGAACAGTAACGGTGTATAATCAAAGAAGATCTCAGGAAATAATGAAATACATAACAACGTGGATAGAAGAGATTGGAAGTACAAAGAATATTATATTAATTGGAACATACGATTGGATAGGATGGGAACGATGAGTGTGGATGAAGAGGGAAAAGAGAGAGGACAAGGAAATTCCAAAGATACAGTGACAAGTAAAAAAGGTAAATAGGATGGGAACAATGAGTATTAATGAAGAGGGAATAGAGAGAGGACAACGAAATTCCAAAGATACAGTGACAAGTAAAGAAGGTAAGTGGGTTGAGTGGGCAAATGGACATGGGTTAGAAATATTAAATGGGTGTGTAGAAGGTGATAGACAGGGAGAATACACGTATACAGGGCCAAGAGGAAGTTCCGTGATAGACTATATTTTAGTAGGAGAAGAAAATAGGGTGTAATGTAAAATAATTGACGGTGGAAAATATAAGTGGAGCAGATCATTTTCCGGTAATAACGACAATAGAAGCTGGATATGCTGGAAAATGACAGAGAAAATTATAGTTGGATGGAAAAGGCTAAACAATTATACTGCAAAAAGGTGTAGAAACTAAGCTTTGATGGGATAACTTCGGTTGGTGAATTATGTGACACAATTAAGCAAGTAATGGTCAAACAGAATGGAAACAAAAGGGAGAATATGGTTGAATAGTTTAACAAGAAATGTAAGGTAGCGAAAAATCATTTGAGAGAAATCATGAAAATTTGGGGAAATGGGATAGGAGAGTGGAGAGACATAAAGAAGGCCCAAGAAGAATTTAAAAGAGTGTGTGAGATAAGACAGAAAGAGTGGCTAGAGGAAGAAGTAAAGGTGAAATCGGAGAAAATGCTTTGGAAATATGTAAAAAGGAGGCAACCACAAAAAAAAAGAAAAGCTGAGGATATAGAAATGCGGCAATGGGAGAACTACTTTGGGAGTTCGGTAGGGGCGTTTGAGGAAAGAATTATAGGCGAAACAGCGAGAAAAACCTTTGGAGGTAATGATTTCACGTTAAGTGAGTTGAAAGAGGCGATAGAGAGAATGAAGGCAGGAGGAGATCACATACGAGCGGAAGCATGAAAGTTATGTAGCGAGAAAAGAAAGGATAAAATCTTGGAACTACTTAATACTGTATGGAGAGGAGAAGAAAAATTCCCAAAGGACTGGAGAGGGGGGATGGTAGTTCCAAAATATAAGGGAGGACCAGCTAAGTAACCCAAGAATTACAGGGGGATTACGCTGATGGACTCTCTGTATAAGGTGGTAACAGAACGCTTAATGAAGGAAGTCGAAGAAAAGAAGCTATTACCGAAGACACAGAGGGAGGGGGGGGGGGGTGGCGCGAGTGTTCGCAAAGGGCGGTCAACTATCGACCAGATAGCTACATTGAACTGATTGAATGAAATGGCGAGAAAGAGAAAGGAAAAAATATATTTATTGTTTGTGGACCTGAAAGCGGCGTATGATACAGTAGATCGAAGAATGCTAGTGGAATGTTTGAGAGATAAGGGTGTGTCAGAGCAAGTGATTCAATGGGTAAGTGAGGTTTATAGAGAGCCTTGGTGTAAGAGAAGAGTGGGGGAGCGGGAGTCGAAGCAAATTAAAGTGAAGCGGAGTGTTAGGCAAGGATGTCCACTCAGCCCTCTATTATTTAATTTATATGTGGCGGATATGGAAGCTGTGTTACAAAGAGGCAAGGCCGGAGGTATAGTGGTAGGGCGAAGAAAAATATGGAGTCTGGCATATGCAGATGACGTCGTGGTAATGACCAAATCTACCAATGAGTTACAAAAAATTGTTAAACGGTTGGATAGATTTTTTAATAAGAGAGGGCTAAGTGTGAATGCAAATAAAACAAAATGGATGATGTGTAGAAATGTAGGTGAAAGGAAAAGAAGGGAAGAGATTACGTGGAATGATGAGAAAGTAGGAAGAGTGAGAGAATTCAAATAACTTGGGTACGTATTTAGTGAGTTTGGGGGTGCGGCACGGCATATTGAATACACATGTCAAAAGGCGAGAGTGGCTATGGAACGATTGAAGAATACATGGGAGGAAGTATTAGTAGATAATGTAAGAATGCAGATAGTATGGCGGGATGCATGTATAAAATCGGTATTGATGTATGGAGCGGAAATATGGGGAGTGAACGGGAGTGAGAGCATGGAGTATCTAAAAAGGATCTTGGGGTTGCAACGGACAACGCCGAATTATGTAGTACTGCAGGAGTGCCAAAGGATGGCAGCAAAAAGGGTGGTACGAATGGAAAGACGTATATGTGGAATGAATGATGAAAGATTGGTAAAAGAAACTTGGTGTGCTTGCTACAAGGATTGGTTGAAAAATAAAGGGGCGAGGTGGATGAATGAAAGGGAATTAGGGTGGTCAGCAATTGTGGCAGAGGAAATGCTGCACAGTAGTGCAAAAGTGGAATGTGTGGTAGGAGGTTTACTGGCAGGAGTAGAACTGCAAGAGAGACAAGAAAAAATACGGTTCAATAAAGCCAGCCCTGCATACGATGCACTGCAGACATTTGTTTGACCACCCAGATATTTGTTTAGCATGAACGGAGAAGATATGAGAATAATGGCAAGATTTAAGAAATGTGGAAATGAGGAAAGGAGTAATAAAGAATGAATGGGGGATGAATATAGAAGGTGTGGTTATTGTGAGGAAAGGAGGGATGGTTGGGATCATTGGATGAAGAAGTGTAAATGGCTGAAAGGGAAATGGAATAAAAGAGAAGAGGGTATGGCAAGAGAAGATGGTTTAGGAGTGAATGGTTATGGAATTGATATGTTTAAAAAAATGCTTAAATGAAGACCAGGGAGATGTAGTTTTGATTAAATAATTAATGACTAGTGGGATGGTTAGAATGGTTACACTTGATTCGTTACTTAAGAGCATGTATATAATTTTTAATAATAGAAGGTTTTTTTAAGAAGGATGGTCTCAGCGTTCAGTTCAGTTCAATACGAACTTCACAGATGCTACACCACTGCGGTGCAATTACTTTAATTTAAAATTGATTCGTCTCCATTCCTAGATATTGTGGCCAAGAGATGGCTGTTTGAGACTCGGTGTCTGCTATTTCATTAGCGAGGTTGCCGACCCACTGAACAAAATGTTCACAAATAACATTAAAAACAACACAAAACGTTAATGTAACATTGGTGCAACATTATTATGTCCGTTTTGCTCAATGGGAATAGTGGGTCACATTTTTTAGAACACTACATATCTTGCAGTAATCACAAAATCCAATCTTCCAGCAAGCACACAATGCAATATTTCCAAAGGCAGACATTTTAATCTTGTAGCAATATTGCATCCATCTTTCTGCAATTATTTGCAATAAATTGCAGTGCAATATTTATGCAACCTTTCAGCAATCTATCTGTGCTGTATTTTTTTTGTAAGTGATTGTAATGATGTAAATATTGTGATGTAATTTAATTTAACCCTCAGAAATAAAGCTTTTCTATACATGTATAAATTTAAATAAAACCACGCTCACTGACGTCACACAGCAATATCCAATAGAGTCGTTTTTTTGTCATATAAAAATTCTAAATAAAATCAGCCCTTATACAAACATCTTTATTCAGACATTACATAAGCTTATATATACAATTATATTTACTTAACAAGAATAAATATTGTGTTAGTCTGTCCGGGCTGTCGACCTGGGGTCTTTATGTCATCCTTTTAATTTAATTTTTTGGCATCAATAATTATTTTTTAGCATTTACATTTTACTTTATTCAAATATTCATTGTATTTAAAATTAGTTAGTAATACATATAAATTTAATGCATTTTACGTGTATGTCTTATATTTGTAAAAATTCCATTAAATAAATAAATAAATTATTATCAAAATACATTTATATTAATAAATATGATAAATAATATCTAATAAAAAGCGTCTTTTGGTCACATGGAAATTCTAAATAAAATGAGCCTTTTTAAATTAAATTGTTCCACTCAATAATTTATGCTTAACAATTATTTTTATAAATCATAATTATTTAATGTAAAAAATACATTAAATAATTGTATTCTTAAGAATAGATTTAAAAATTAAAATAAACACGGAGTATTGGCTTCAGCCATCAATTATATAATAATTATGACTATTTTTAAGCAATATTATTGTTTAGTAGTCTTACAAGGATTAAATTATTGTAATTTTATTTAAATATTCGAGCATTTATTTATTATTCTAATTTTTATCGCTAATAATGGGGATTATTAGCGATAAAATTCAGAATTATAAATATGACGTAAATTAAGATAATTTATAATATATTAGCAAAAATTTAACGATATTAGATTATTGCTATTAAAAGTTTAAACTTAATTACACTTTGTATTTGTATTTTTAAGTGATTGTAGCGTGAAATAAAAATACGTTAAGTTATCGTTATTATTTATCGTTACAATCTAAACGATTTTATTAATTTATATATATATATATATTTAGATTGTGCTATTATTGATGAATTAGTACGTTAATATTTATAATCAAGAATAAAAAAGTCTGGAATATGTGAGTCCAATCCTGGAATCATAGAATACGTATAAAAAAATAAGGTTGGCAACATTGCCTGTCCGGTTTAGTGGACAACTTCGCGCCGTTGAATCTTTCCGGCTCCGTCTTTGTTCGTTCATTTTTGGCTTAGCCGGGTCGTGCTTTTGGTAGGGAAGTGGTTTTATTTTTAATTTCGTGTGCACATATAGACCATTTTTAAGTAAGAAAAGAGCTCTTTTAAAACTGTGTCCTTGTGTGTCCGATGTCTAGTGCTGAAATCGCAGATAGCTCCGTCGATCCCCCAGCCAAGAAACGGAAGCTTGAAGAATCGTTGACTAGTTCCACAGAAATGGCGAACAATGGAGCCGGCGGTTCGGCCAAGAGTGCGGACATCGACGAGGGGCTCTACTCAAGGCAGCTCTACGTGCTCGGCCACGACGCCATGCGGCGCATGGCCACCAGCGACGTGCTCATCTCGGGCCTGGGGGGCCTCGGCGTGGAAATCGCCAAGAACGTCATTCTCGGCGGCGTCAAATCCGTCACCCTGCATGACGAAGCTGTTTGCACCATAACTGACCTGTCATCACAGTTTTACCTGAGCGAGCAGGATATTGGGAAGAACAGGGCCGAAGCATGTTTGAAGCAACTCTCGGAGCTGAACACTTATGTACCCACGAAAACCCACACCGGCGGTTTGAGCGAGGACTTCTTGAAGCAGTTCAGGGTTGTAGTTTTGACAAACAGCACCCTCTCCGAGCAATTGCGCATAAGCTCCATCACACACGCAAACGACATCGCGTTAATAATCGCCGATACCCGCGGGTTGTTTGCTCAGGTGTTTTGCGACTTCGGCTCTAATTTCACTGTTGTTGATACAAACGGAGAACCGACCGTTTCAGCAATGATTGCTGATATCTCCACGGATAAAGAAGCGGTTATTACTTGTATAGACGACACTCGTCACGGGATGGAGGATGGAGATTACGTTACATTCTCTGAAATTACCGGAATGACGGAGCTCAACAACTGCAAGCCGATGAAAATTAAAGTCCTTGGCCCGTATACTTTCAGCATCGGTGACACGACAGGATTCTCGAAGTACGAACGTGGAGGAATTGCTTCGCAAGTCAAAATGCCGAAATCTCTATCATTCAAACAACTCTCTGAATCGATTAAAGAACCCGAATTTGTGATCACCGATTTCGGTAAATTCGACCATCCACAACAATTGCACCTCGCTTTCCAAGCCCTGCACAAATTCAACGACAAGTTCGGTCGCAACCCCAAGCCCTGGAATATGGACGATGCCAAGGAGTTTTTGGCTATTGCGAAATCGATTTCCGTCGACGGTGGCAATGACACGGAGATCAACGGGGAGCTGCTGGAGCTGTTTGCGAAAATCAGTGCCGGAGATTTGAATCCGATGAATGCGACGATCGGCGGGATTGTGGCTCAGGAGGTTATGAAGGCTTGTTCCGGGAAGTTCCACCCGATTTATCAATGGTTGTATTTCGATGCGATTGAATGTTTACCGGAGGATTTGAGCGAGATCACCGAAGAGCTTGCTGCACAGACCGGGTCGAGGTATGACGGGCAGGTCGCTGTTTTTGGAAAGGATTTCCAGAAGAAATTAGGTGAGTAAGATTTTGAAAACGTTAATACATCAGATGCTTTTTCATCTTTAATTAGTTGGTAATATACTGTTAATATATATATATTATCAAAAACCCTTGTACTCCTACGGGTGTTGGGCAAAATAGTGTTAATACTATATTGAATCAGTAAATTAAATTTACTTATACATAATACCGTATGATCAAGAACTTTTTTCCTCTAAAATACTTTTATTTTTTTTTTTTTTTTTTTACCTTAAACAAATTCCTAACCTCACTGATTTTTTGCTTTTTTCTTCTAAAATACTTTTTTTTACCTTAAACAAATTCCTAACCTCACTATTTTTTTGCTTTTTTCCTCTAAAATACTTTTAATTTTTTTTTCACCTTAAACAAATTCCTAACCTCACTATTTTTTTGCTTTTTGCCTCTAAAATACTTTTAATTTTTTTTTTTTCATATAACCTTTTTGTAATTTGTCACTTGATAATGATTGTCAAAAGTCGAAATTTAAGAACCCGAATTTGTAGTCACTGATTTCGGTGAATTTGACCATCCCCAACAATTGCACCTCGCTTTTCAAGCCCTGCACAAATTCAACGACAAGTTCGGTTCCAAGCCATGGAACAATACAATAAATAATTGTGGTAAAAACATGGCAAGAGTTCATTCAATGCTATAGGTTATGTTATTCTAAAAAAATTGAATAATTTTATTTGATAAATAATGACATATGTGATGTTTTGTTTTTATTCACTTGTGTCAATTAAAGAAAAAAAGTTTCCGATCATATGGTATGGTATGGATTGTTATTATTCACTGGCATGAACAAAATGTAAAATACAGAAAAAAATTCTATGATTCCTACTTTCGCTCTCGTTCCTGGGTGATTGCAATCAGCCCAATAATTTTAAGGGCGATATTTTATAAGCTCTTGATTTATTAATTGTTGATTTTATTATGTTTCAACCGAATATTTTTATTGGGCAATACAAGGACATTTCCCCCATACTCCAACTCGATAAATATATTTGAACTATCTATAATTGGGAATTCAATTTTATGTATAAAAACTTGGAGGCTTTAACTTAAAAAAAAAAATAAATAAAAATATTTCACCATACATCCAAGTTTGCATCATTGTTTTGTATGTTGTTTATACATTATAATATAATCACATGTTATAATCATGACGACAGCAGCAAAAAAAAAACAATTTGTGTTGTATTTGTATTCAAAATGATTATTAATTTTGTAATTATTATGATGGCCAATTTTTTTAAAGCAAATAGAACTTATAATGAATTTACAACTAAATGTTATTTACATTTTATAAACTTAACAATTAACTTGCATTGTGAATAATGATAGAAGATTATATTGAATATTTTTGTCTCATTAATCACTTGGTGAAACATTATTTATATACAATTGGGGCTATTCTCTAAGTAAAATTTTAAGTTTAATGTGTCTGTTATATTTATCATCACAGTCTAAGCGACTTTTGTAATAGATATATATGTACATAGAATGTGAAGTTAATTAATAATGTATAGGTTAAACTAAACATTTTCCACCACCCCCGTCTATTTACATATAATATTAAATATTACAATATATGTATTGTTAAAGTCTGTCACTTGGCTATCGACCTGCCTGAATATTTGTATATTCATCCGTTTGAAAATGTAAATAAAAAAAGTGATGATCACTAACAATCTCTATCAAAAGTCCTGTCAGATATGTACGTCACTTATCCATCATGAATGTTGTGAAATGAAGTGATGAATTTGTTATTAATATTATATTGGATTTATAAATTAAATTCACTTGGTTTACTTTTATATATTTTTATTTTCAAGTAATTCCAGTTGATGCCATTGCCATTGTTAATAGTAGCATCAAACTTAAAAGTATCATTCTTGATAATGGTATCAAGCTGAAAATATTTTAAAATAAAAATAAGTGAATTTAATTGACAAATCCAGTATAAATAAACGTATTATTTATTTAGTCTTGCATAACATCGTTATATGTTCCTCTCAACTTCTCAGAGTGAGGTGATAAACGTATTAACTTTTTAAAAACATTTTAGCACAGAGTACAAAATGCATGTATATATTATTTCCTCTATGATTATAGTTAAATGGAATTTCCTCGACACCCAATACGGGTAAAAGAGGATAAGATTAAGAAAGAAAGAAAATGGAATTTCACCAAACATTAGTCTCTACAATCGAAACCCCAGTTATAATAATAATTACGAATAAATTATTAGAAATCTACCAATTAAATGATTAAAAACTAAACGCAGAATAAAATCTAGGCTTGTTAATTTTAGTCTGCATTTTTATTCATCTAAATGGGATAAGTTACAATTTGTCAAGAAGACACATTCTAATATTGTTATTGTACAATTATCTTATAGCAATAAATTTCTTTCAATTCCGAATTGTCAATTACAGGTGCCCTCAAGTATTTCGTGGTGGGAGCTGGAGCTATTGGTTGTGAACTCTTGAAGAACTTCGCTATGATCGGTTTGGGTGCGGACGGTGGGCAGATCACAGTCACTGACATGGATTTGATTGAAAAGTCAAACTTGAACAGGCAGTTCTTATTCAGACCACATGATGTCCAACGTGCCAAATCGGTTACGGCAGCAAAGGTGAGAAATTAAAAAGAAAATGTTTCGTTATTCCTGCAATATATTAGTCGAAGTATGCCATTTTTTTTTAATTATCAATTTCTGGTGTATTTAGTGGACTGTAATGGCGACTATTTAAAATTATTCCCATGTTTTACAGATTGTCTTAGATACCAGAAAAGTATCAAAGTTGTGTTTTTTTTATCTGTCACTTTAAATTATAAAGTCACCATTTACCTCTTTATATTTTTGTTCAAGTAAAAATCTAATAAAATGTGGACCATGTATTCCACATCATTCTAATGATTCTAAATTCTTGCTATTTCCAATCAGAATGATTTTAGAAGTTATGTATTTTTTCAATATCATTGATATGAAATGTGTCATTCAAAATCCTTGATTAGTAATATATTATAATTAGAATATAAAAATATGATCCATCCTGTTTTTAAGAATATTTAGGTTATGTAAGCGAAACTTTCAAGGAAGTAAAGCACTTCCTTAAAATAAAATTATTTTCGTTTTAAAGGTATCAACATTGTTTTTTTTTTTAAAGAAGACAATAGGGAGTGTTTTAAAATTTCAACTGTTTTTAAGAACATTTAGGTTATGTAAACGAAACTTTCAAGGAAGTGCTTTATTTGTTTTTAAGAATATTTAGGTTATGTAAGCGAATCTTTCAAGGAAGTGCTTTACTTCCTTGAAAGTTTCAAGGTTTTGGAGTGTTTTAAAATTTCAACTAGTAAAGCACTTCCTTGAAAGTTTCGCTTACATAACCTAAATATTCTTAAAAACAGTTGAAATTTTAAAACACTCCCTATTGTCTTCTTAAAAAAAAAACAATGTTGATACCTTTAAAACGAAAATAATTTTATTTTAAAATATAGTCACTACAAGGCCTCCGGAAGTCAGAATTTAGAATAGTTTAAATAACAGTATATATTAATATTAATTTGTTGCAATTAATATCCTCCTTCTGTAGGTAATCAAGAAAATGAACCCCGATGTGAAGGTTGTGGCTCACGAAAACCGTGTAGGCCCAGAAACTGAAAACGTTTATGATGACGCATTCTTCGAAAATCTGGACGGAATAGCCAATGCTCTTGACAACGTAGACGCTCGTATCTACATGGATAGGAGATGCGTCTATTACAGGAAACCCCTGCTGGAATCCGGCACGCTGGGCACCAAGGGCAACACACAAGTCGTAGTACCGTTCCTCAGCGAATCCTACAGCTCATCCCAAGACCCTCCAGAGAAGAGCATACCCATCTGCACCCTGAAAAACTTCCCCAACGCCATCGAACACACCCTTCAATGGGCCAGAGACAACTTCGAGGGATTGTTCAAGCAATCCGCTGAAAACGCATCGTTGTATTTAAGCGATCCCGAATTTATCGAACGTACCATCAAACTACCGGGCGTGCAACCAATTGAGGTCTTGGAGTCGGTCAAGGCGGCTCTGGTGACTGATCGTCCTTGCAACATGCAGGACTGCGTGGCTTGGGCTAGGCTGCACTGGGAAGAGCAGTACGCTAATCAGATCAAACAGCTTCTGTTCAATTTCCCCCCAGATCAACTGACCTCGACAGGTCAATTGTTTTGGTCGGGGCCGAAACGCTGCCCACAACCGTTGGCTTTCAGCATTGAGGATCCCCTACATTTGGATTACGTTTACACTGCTGCAAATTTGAAGGCTGAGGTCTACGGCATCCCGCAGGTTCGGGATCGTGAAGCCATTTCAAAAATGATTTTAAATGTAGAGGTATGTAAAAGAATTTTTTTATAAAAAAAAATGTGTGAGCACAATACTTTCATTTACAACTATTATATTTAAGGTTATTAGAGTAAAATTTATGTGAAATAGAGAGAGGGAGGTTTTTATTAGAGATGGGCAAAGTCAATGTTTTTTGTCCCTGCAAAGTAAAGTATACAACAATTTTCTTAATGTTATTTATAATATTAATATTGAGAGAGCAATGGGGCGGGCGTAAAAGTGTTAACAAGGCTGGGGTGGGAAAAGCAGAGCATAATGTTCTTAAAAAAAAATAATGAAGTACTTAAGTGTTGTTAAAATCGTTAAAGTGTAAAGTTTTGGTGTGACGTAATGCCAATAACTTACGTAACGTAAGTTAAAATGTCGCAGAGATAAATGTGGAAATATCCATTTTGTTAGGAAAAAAAAAAAATCTGAATGACCAATTTCAAATAGCTAACGTTAAATTAAATAAAAATGATATGAAAATAATATATCATTAAAAATGATATGAAAATAATATATCATTTTTATTTAATTTAACGTTAGCTACTTGAAATTGATCATTCAGATTTTATTTTTTTTCTAACAAAATGGATATTTCCGCTTTCATTCGATTTTGGTTATTTTCATAATTACTAGATTTTTCATTACTTCGTAAATTAAACTACAAAGTTTTGAATTTTGCATATTTTTGCAATGAATTAATTTAAAATCATGTACTCTATAGGTTCCAGAATTTGTACCGAAATCCGGAGTAAAAATTGCAGTCACAGACTCTCAAATGGCAATGACCAATGGCAGCAATGTCGATTTGGATAAAGTTGGCCAACTCCAGGAGTCTCTCCCGAAACTATCCGAGCTCACCGACCTGAAACTCACTCCATTGGAATTCGAGAAAGACGACGATAATAATTTACATATCGACTTCATCGTCGCGGCGTCGAATCTTCGAGCAGCCAACTACAAAATCCCACCAGCAGACCGTCACAAATCCAAACTGATTGCCGGTAAGATTATTCCGGCTATAGCCACGACAACATCCGTCGTCGCCGGTTTAGTCTGTCTGGAACTCTTCAAACTAGCCAGGGGTGTTAAAAAATTGGAAACTTTCAAAAACGGTTTCGTCAATCTCGCCCTACCATTCTTCGGCTTCTCCGAGCCGATTGCCGCTCCAAAATTGGATTACTGCGGAAACGAATGGACTCTATGGGATCGCTTCGAAGTTCAAGGCGAGATGACCCTTTCAGAATTCCTCGATTACTTCAAGGAGAAACACAGCCTGGAAATAACCATGCTGTCGCAGGGAGTTTGCATGTTATACTCATTCTTCATGGCTAAAGCCAAAGCACAAGAACGCCTCGCTTTACCGATGTCAGAAGTCGTTAAGAAAGTCTCCAAAAAACGCTTGGAACCACACGTCAAGGCTTTGGTGTTCGAGCTCTGCTGTAATGACGCCGATGGAAACGACGTGGAAGTGCCGTATGTGAAATATAACCTCCCTTGATTCACTTGTTAATAAACAAATGAATACCAACCTTTTGATTGCATCGGTTCGAAAAACAAAAAAAAATTAATGTACTGAAAATAAAAAGAAAAATCAAACTCGGTATTCGTATTCAATAAAATTGTGATCTTGTTGTAAAAAGTTTATAGTTATTTTATAATGGTCATCACTTTTTATATAGGAAAGGTAATAACGATGCAGTCGTTTTCATTTCGATTTGTTTATTTTTTTATGTGTATCTTGGTGGAATCTCCACAACGGATATGATATAATAATACACGTGCATAAGTTAATGGCAAACAATAGCATTTAAGTAGGCTACGCATAACACTTGTAATGCTAATATTTATATTGAGTGTAGTGCACGATAGTGTTTATTTTCTTATGAGTATTTTCATGTGTGAATTTAAATGAAATAAATAAAAATATTACTTTAGTAAATAAAAGTATGTTTTCGAACACTAAAGATTTGATTATTTCGTGTTTTTTTTTTTTTTTTTTAAATTCCTTATTGATTTGCTGTATTGAGAATGTAATGTGAAATCATGTTCTTTATTTAAAATATTAAGTGGAGAGAGGAGGAAAAATATTGCCTAAATGGCTTGTTATATGTGTATTTCTAAATAAGGAAGTAATTAATAAAAATGTTCTTTATAGAAAAGGGATATTTTAAGAGTTTTAATATTTCCTACAATATTGTGAACAAAACAAGATATAAAAGATATAAAAATAAGTTGATAATGCATTGCTAGTTTTGGAAGGCTGATAATTCATCTTGAGAAAATCAAATAATTTTAGACAAAAGTAACGTTTTTTGAAACTGTCAAACATGAAAAAGTTATTTCACATAACCTAATTTTTTTCGAAGGAGTATTTCTTGTTTATTTTAAGAGCTACAAGATTTTTTGAAACGATATTTATTCCAAATTCAATACTAAACATTAGTTATAATAATTGTAGAATATAACACAAGTTATGTTCAGAAGTGTATATTTGATAATAACTGGGTTTTTACAACCGATGGGTCTGCTCAACGCTAACTTTATGAAAATCCTATTTTTGAATAAAAAAAAATCAGGAATTCTGTATTAAATCCCCTATTAACTCAACTAAATTTAATCGATGGAAATGACGTGGAAGTGCTAAATTTAGTTGAGTTAAATTTAAAATTTTATATACGGAATATCCCCGATAACTTTTCAATCAACGGTAATTTTAGATTCTATCTATACAATATATATTCTATTATAAAAGTTACGAAGTTTGTGATACAGATTAGCCCCTAATTTAATTAATTTAAAATATGATCAATAACAAAATTGCAGGTAATTTATCAGCTAAAGGACCACAATCCATACAAAAAATGTTAAGTATAACGTATACGTTTTTTTAATAATATCACATTCTATGTAATTTAAATCTATTATAAAATTTGCTTAACCTGTGACGATACAAAAATATCGCACACGTTAAATTTAACATTTCTCTTAGTGTAGGAGAAATCTTAAATTTAACGTGTACGTTATTTTATCATCACACTAGTCAAATTTAGTAATAGGCAAAGAAATCATAGAATGTGAAGCAAATTAATATCGTTCACTTTAAACTTAATATTTACACAAGCAATAGCCCTTAATAATAATAATAATAATAGGGGCTATTATATAAGCGAAACGTTAAGTTTAACGAGCACGTTATTAATATGACCACAAAGTCTAAGCAGCTATTATAATAGATATATAATTACATAGATTGTGAAGGTAATTAATAGTAATAGGCAAAGATAATCATAGAATGTGACGCAAATTAATATCGTTCACTTTAAACTTAAATATTTACCACAAGGAATAGCCCTTAATAATAATAACAGAGACTATTATGTAAGCGAAACGTTAAGTTTAACGAGCACGTTATTTATATGATCACAAAGTCTAAGCAGCTATTGTAATAGATATATAAGTACATAGATTGTGAAGGTAATTAATAACGTACACGTTAAAATTAATAGTTTCTGTAAGGAATAGCCCCGAATAATGTGAAACGTTAAATTTAACGTAACCGATGTTATTATCATTAGATTCTAAGCAAGTTTGGTGGTATTCATAGAAAATGATAGATGGTGGTGTTTGTTATGTTTATATAGATTGTGTGGTCGAAAATAACATTTATGTTAAATTTAACAGATTTTCGTACGGAATATCCCCCAATTATTAATTATCGGGGCTATTCTGTAAGAGAAAACGTAAATTTTAACGTATCCGTTATAGGCATAATCACACATAAGTTGATTTTCATTTATTATAATTTATAGAAAATCCACTTGAACTATGATACTTCACGGATAACGATCATGTTATGTTGAACGTTATCCACACAGAATAGTATATTTAGTTTTAATGTATTATTTATTGTATACCGTATTTTATGTATACCGCCAAAATGTAACATAACCTAAGAAAATAAATTTACAAGATCGAAAAAGATGATTGATTATGAATAAAATTGTGTTAAAATAAAATTTCAAATTTTCCTTCTTT
The DNA here is from genome assembly GCA_963082785.1 of Philonthus spinipes. NCBI lineage: Eukaryota > Metazoa > Arthropoda > Insecta > Coleoptera > Staphylinidae > Philonthus > Philonthus spinipes. Next base: position 5,296,474 of record OY720300.1, read on the forward strand.
TTAATTTTTGATATATACACCTTTTTTTAAATTTCTTACAATAAAATTCTTAAAATCCCCAAAATAATCTATAATATTAAATATCTTTGAATAACCAATCAACTTCATTGTATACAATGTTTTGAGAATTATTTTGAACCCTTAAAAAAAGTTTTTTTAAAAGTAAATTTAATTTAAAAGAGCTTTTACTTAAGGTCGAGAAATGATAAATAAGCGCGGTAAAGTGTAAATTAATCAGTAATTTTTGATTATATACCAATCAGACTGGTCTAACCTATAAAAATACAAACATGAATTTGGAGTTATTAGGTAAGTTTGTTTAACGAAGTAAATTTGTACATTTATTAATTTCCACCAACCAACACCCGAAAGGTTGTAATAGGAATATTTATTATGTATATATATTAATTTCCACTGCATTGTTTTAGAATCGTTTGGGCAGAACTACCCAGAGGTATGTATCATCGTTGTTTTTTTTTTATTTCTCAAAAGTATTCGAGAGATGATGTACACTGAATAGGATTTGAGAGAAAATGTACCCTGAAACGGATTTAGGAGATAACAAACTTACAAAAGTACTTAAAAGATAATGCACACGTTTGAGAGATAATGCATTTTCAAAAGTATTTGAGACATAACGCACCCTCGAAAGTATCTGAGGCACAACGTAACCTCAAAAGTATTCGAGACATAATGTACTCTCAAAAGTATTCGAGATAAAAAGCACCCTCATAAGTATTTGTGAGATAATGTACTCTCGAAAGTATTTCAGACATAACGCACCCTCAAAAGTATTTGAGAGATAATACAGTCTCAAAAGTATTTTAAACACAACACACCCCCAAAATCATTTAAGAGATAATGCACTCTAAAGTATTTAATAGATAACGCACTATCAACAGTATTTTAAAATTTTAATATAGCGAATTCGCTAATGATAATAATTTTAATAATAGTTGCTATTATTATTATTTTTTTTAATATATATATTCAGTTATAAATTGTATGCACTTTTTTCTTTTAGTATATTTATTTTGCGTTGTTAAGTGAAAGAGCAGTTTAACTAATAATTTTAATTAAGTCGAAGGTGAGACCAATTACTAACACCCAAGGACTCCGGGACGAGAACTCTTCGTTAGAAAAGTCTCGCCTTGGGAAGGATTCGAACCCGCACTTTCACAGTGACCCCTGAACATCTTTTGTCAGTGACATTTTTTACGTACAAAAACACAAACTGAAAAATCGATGCTTATGCTATAATTTATTAATTTTGACAGTTAGGAAAAAGTGTTTTGTTTGAGACATTCTTTCCGAAATTCAAAATTAAATTCTGAGTACATTTTTCTCCACTATAAAACTACGTTTTTAATAATTCCAGGAATTCGATGGGACTCTCGATTGTGTTTCCATTGCCGTTACATGCGCTTTCAACAAACGCGGTACATTACTCGCGGTCGGATGCAACGATGGGCGCATCGTCATCTGGGATTTCCTGACTCGAGGAATTGCAAAAATCATATCTGCACACGTCCATCCCGTTTGCAGTATTAGCTGGTCGCGCAACGGTCGTAAGATGGCCTCGGCCTCGACCGACAACACCGTTTGCGTGTGGTGCATTTTGTCGGGAGAATGCGAGCAGAAATATCGGTTCCCTTGCCCCGTACTGAAAGTACAATTCGAGTCCAGGGGGATCGATAGATTGTTAGTTTGCCCAATGAGGCATGCTGCAGTTTTGGTGGACACGAACGGGGGACATCAGGTTTTACCGATTGATGATGATGTGAGTTTTTTAAATCAATATAGCTTTATTATTATGACAGATCACTTTGATAATCAAACGTACACCATAAAAATATTTTTTTTTAATTATGAAAGTGTCATTTTATTCGTCTTATAAAACTACAAATCATTTCCCATTTAACCAGGTTTCTATTTAGGCCCTATTTTTGATCGCCATCTAACATTATTATTATTATTATTATTATTATTATTAAACACCACGGAAAGGAAATGTATTTTATGTTGGCTAGTCTTATGAGATTTAAGGGGAGCTATGTTCAGGTTTAAAAAATCATAGAGAATGATTAGAAGATGATGGTTACATTACGTTATGTTCAGGTTGAAAAAATCATAGAGAATTATTAGAAGATTATTGTTACATTATGTTATGTGAAATTGTTGTTTAAACAAATGCAGTCCGTCTAATTTCCAACCCCACGAAGAGGCCATCCCCGACTACACTATTGTAATAGATTCCGAAATCCCCATAGAGAACATCAAAAACAACTCATTTTCTATACGGGGAAATATACAAAATAAATTTAAAAAAAATTACAAAATCAAATATATAATTTATATCTATTAATTAGCTAACAGCTCACAAGATAACTACTAATTTCTAAATATGGTTACTGAGACTGAATTTCGAATGAGTCGATTGAACATATCGTATTACCTAGCATCCAATCCTGTGAAACGAAATACAACTAAAACAATAGATAGAGAATTCGAACTCACAATCGCAATACCGTCTCAATCGGAATTTTCTAGTTGTATAAATATTCTTATAAGCATTTTTCACAGTTTGATGAAAATGCCTCAAACAAAAGTTGTTTTGACAATTGAATTTTAAACGACTTTTGTTTGAAACATTTTGTAACAACTGTGTTTCCATTGCTGTTACGTGCAATTTTTGTTAAATATTGTATTCAAAAAGGCTTAGCCATTAATAAATAAATAAATAAACTGTCAAAATAAACAATCTATTGCCACTTGGTTTGCCTCGGTCAGTTTAAGTGTCAGGCTAGTAAGCCAGGGGTCCTTGGTTCGATTCCAGGATTGGGCTGGTCATTGTATGAATGGTGTGATTGTCCCCCAAATATGAAATTACAAATATTTTATTTATTTAGTTTTATATAACATCGTTATATGTTCCTGTGAGGTGAAATTACAAATATACAAAGGTTATTGGGTTATACCCGATACCCATGTGTGAGTGGTTGCAAAAAAAAATCACTTTTTTTATGTTATGTTTCTCTCAATATCGCCAAATTCACATGTAAATCCCCATATAAATGACAGTTTTTGTACGACCGAAACATACAACGTTCTTTTCAATTTAATAACATAAATATTCCCTTATAGGCTGATTTAAACATCGTAGCCTCATTCGATCGAAGAGGTGATTATGTATACACCGGTAATGCGAAGGGTAAAGTCCTTGTGTTAAACGCAAAAACCTTAGAAGTAAAAGCTAGTTTTCGGATCGTACTCAGTTCCTCCAGTGCCACAGCCGTTAAGAGCATCGAGTTTGCAAGGAGAGGCGAGTAAGTATAAAACCGCAAAAAAAATATAAAAACCTACGATTCATATTTGCTTAAATTTCAGTTGTTTCCTTGTTAACACAGCCGATAGAGTAATACGTGTTTACGATAGTAAAGAAGTTTTGGCTTGTGGTAAAGATGGAGAACCCGAACCTATACAGAAGTTACAGGATTTAGTTAATAAGTAAGTATAATGTTCTCAGCTTTGTCCTCAACCTAGAAAGCTTAAACCCGTGTGAAGTTGGCCCCTTAATTTTCAAATTTCATAAAAATTATTGGCCCCCCACATAGTTCTAGAGTTCCCTATATAAATAAAAAATAGTTCCGCCCTTCTAACCCCTCAAAAATCAAATTGAATTAGAGGGGGGGGGGATGATTGCGGTCAACTTCACACTCATGTTAATTTAGTATGCTATAACTACTTTATTATTGACTTTAGAGCAAAAATTCATTTAAATAATTGATAGAACTCTTTGGGTGGAAAACAGAACTCTAATCACATTTACAAAAAATAAAAAAAAAAAAAAACATCCCCTCGGATTTTAATTAATTATTTACAACAAAATTTGAGAGGCCAGAACTTTTTTAGTATTGATAATAGAGAATTCATTTATAAGAATAATTTGTAGAACTCGTAGGGGGGCAAACAGAATTCTAAACACATTTACAAACCTTTAAAAACCCCTGGTCCAATTATTAACGAAGTCTGAGGGTAGTATTTTTTTTTATATTTTTTTGTTTTAATATGACCAGAGTTCTGTTTGCTCCCCAAAGAATTCTACCAATTATTCAAATGAATTTTTGCTCTAAAGTCAATAGTAAAGTAATTATAGCATTCTAAAATAACATGAGTGTGAAGATGGCCCCCCAATTCAATTTGATTTTTAAAGAGTTACAAGGGTGGAACTAATTTTTATTTGTAAAGGGAATTCTAGAACTATGTGGGGGGTTACCAGAACTCCAATAATTTTTATGAAATTGGAAAGTTTTTACTTCACATGAGTAAAGTAAAAAGGAGACGCCACAAACTAGTGAAGGGACCCAGTTGAAAATTTACGAAGAGATACTAGATCGCCAGAGTCTGTCTAACCACTGGGAGGGAGGTACCACAATGGGCCTAAAGTTTGGAGCTGCCCCCCACATCAAAATCCTTAATCCTTAAAAAGGGATTCTAAAGTGGGTGCAGCGTATGAGTGCACCGCCCCCCTCCCCTCCCAAAATCCTTAAAAGGGGACTTTTAATATTTTATTAGAGAAGCTGAGTGTACCCGCTCATATAGAATATTATTGATATTTTATCTATATTCACAATCACCTGGAAATGAGAACGGTACTGAAACGGGAAAGAGGAATCATAGGATTTATGTGTATCCATTCACAATCGCTTTATGGCTTTTCTCTATACAATCCATTTTATTCCATTCCCAAATAATTTTTAATCGGCCCTTAATATTTGATGATTCAAATATCCTTCTTAAAAATGAAACTTCTATGTGTGGGTTTTAAAGGACGATCTTAATTCTTAATAAAACTGTTTTCCTTTTGAGTACCTTTTTATATATGTATAATATATTTCTGAAATGAATTTTCCTTCTTCAGTAGTAATGGAATTTAGTAAGTTTTAATTTATTATAAAATATTATGACTAGGCTGAAAGACCTCCGGTCGATAGCCGATTCATCATCTACAGAATATAATTCTAATTCTTATATATTATTGTACATACATATACACATTTGAATAAAGATGGTTAGTTAGTTATTATGACTATCGCGTTCAAATACGCCACCTGGTGTCGGAAAATTGAATCACTCAAAGTAGTGCGATGGGATTCATGAAGAAGTGTTTTTTTTTTAATTAGAGTCTGAAAAAAGTGAGCTAGTAAATATTAGAAATATTGTCACGTGGGTGTCGATGTGACTGATTATTATTAAGGATAAATTATAATAAATTAACTGTAATTATTCGGACTTTACTTGTATCGACCGCCCTATTCCATCAATTCCACAGACCCCCCTCGATCATTTGTTGTCTGTAGATTTATTTTTCCAATGATCGAGTAAATCTTTGCTACTGCTGAGCATGGGAAAATCGTCATGAGGTGGAAGCAAATCTACATTGGAGTGTGAATTAATCTGATTTGTGACAATATATATATAGTAATAATAATTATAACATTAAAAGTGTAGATATCGGACACTTTTTTCTCATTAATCACTTGGTAAAACTTTTTTTAAAAATATTAGTTTGTAAATTAAATTAACTTGGTTTTGTTTCACTTATTTGTATTTTATTTTCTACTAGTTTCGGCTTAATGCCATTATCAAGCCGAAACTAAAAAAACCAAGTGAATTTAATTTACAAACTATTATTTTTAAAAGTGTAGAATTGATGACATCTTAAAGAGGATTGTTTATTGAACTGAAATCAAAATTTCTGAATAGGATTATTGTAATCTTACTACATTTAACTGTTTTTAGAACAATGTGGAAGAAATGCTGTTTTTCCGGTGATGGGGAATACATTTGTGCGGGTTCAGCCAGACAGCACGCGCTGTATATTTGGGAAAAATCAATTGGGAATTTAGTGAAAATCCTCCATGGTACTAAAGGAGAGTTGATGTTGGATGTAGCCTGGCATCCTGTTCGCCCCATAATAGCCAGTATTTCTTCAGGTATAATTCTTTCTTAATCTTATCCTCTTTTACCCGTATTGGGGGTCAAGTTCAGGTATAATTAATTTAGCAAAATTAATATATTTTAGGCTGAGTATAATAGTTTAAAAATAGGGCAGAAAGATCTGTGGTCGATAGCCCAGGACACACAAACCTTTATTTTAGTATAAATACTTGATGTTTTTAAAAATATTATTGTCTGAATAATAAAGATATCTGTATATAGTTTAATAATAATATTTAGTAATATTAATTTAATTGAAAGGTGTTGTAAGCATCTGGGCGCAGAATCAAGTGGAGAATTGGTCGGCATTTGCGCCAGATTTCAAAGAACTCGATGAAAATGTTGAGTACGAGGAAAGGGAGAGCGAATTTGATATTGAGGATGAGGATAAGTCGGTGGCAAGTGGGGGAGATGCTAAAGAGGATACCGAATTGGATGTAAGTTTATATCAGTGGTGGTTCACCACTTTGTTTAAGGCTTCGCAACCAAGGTAGTATAAAAATCTAAGCCGAAAGATAAATGCAAATTTAATGAAATTCGTAATATATTACTGATTTTTCATTTTCATTCTATTTAATCATATAAAGTTAATTTTGGTGGGTAAGAAATTTCAAAACTCAAAAACTACTTGCTCTAGATATGGAGATGCATAATACTTTTATGTTGCAAATTGTCAAATCGTCGTATGAAATAAAATATTGGTTATTCCATTTGAAAATTGAGTTATGATGTTTTGAAAGGACAATGAAATTTTGACACTTTTGAAATACTTACTGTCAAAATTGACAGATGTTATTTTTTTTGATTCTAAATGGATTTTTCGAAACATCAATTTAAGGTAAAAATTTGACAAATAAATTTTTATCTGAAAAACTAAGAGTTATATAGACATAAATCAATATGAGTGGTTAGGAAAAAAAAATAAAAAATAAAATATAGGGTGTTGTATTTAAAATAAAAAAGTTGGTAGCCATTTTCGGTACAACCGGAAGTGCCAGAAAGTCAAAATATTTTTCATGAGGAGGTCGCATTAAACCGTGCAATATATAATTTTATCAAAATTTTCCTAGGTCAGGAACTCCGAAAACTTTTAATGGCCATTATTTCTGGCTCACCCTGTATTAATGGCACTCAACACTGGTTAATGCCGGTAAATGAGTACCGATTATGAATGACTGAATGTATTTATGGGGTTAAATGGATAACCGTGATGTTGTTTAAATCATAAGAGTATAAATTCATAGATGTTAATAAATACATATCTACCAATCTTGATCATGATCAGCTTGTATTAATTAATATTATTTATTGTATTTGTGTATAGAACATTCAAGTTAATTGTATTTTTATTAATAATTTTGTTCTAATTCAATTTCCTCCATAGGTTGATGTTTGTGCAATAGATCCAGTTGTCGCCTTTTGCAGCTCTGATGAGGAAAACGAGAATGGCGATTGCCTCCAATTTTTACCAATAGCACCAGAGGTACGTTAAAAAAAAGTTTAATGTATTATAATACTTCTAAATGAGTGGGTACAGTCAGCCCCTCCACTGCGACCAAACAGTCTATTGTGGCTATTATTATACTTAATTAATCTTTAATTATACAGGTGGAAGATCCAGAGGATAACTGGGGTCAAGAAACTGTAGCTCCGCCCCCAACTAGTGTTAGCTCCTCCCCTCCATCCAAGAAAAAGAAGTACCGGATGTACGATATTCCACTACAAAACAGTAGTGATGGAGGTAATTACATATTCATTAAATTAATTCATTATGTAAAAATGTTCACCTCACACTGAGAAGTAGAGAGGAACATATAACAATGTTATATAAGACTAAATAAATAAAAATGTTACACGAAAAAAAAAATCAATAGTGTTATACAATGTAAATTCTGGGTACTTCTCTGCACTCCATAGCTTGGTTCTCTCACTGTAAATTAAGTGTAGTTAGATGTTGTAAAGAAAATTGTCGGAACAATGAACTTTCTTAAAGTGCATAGTTCAGAATATGAAGCTAAGTACGGATGTGGCACGGTTTTGGAATGGATTCTGCCAAGCGGCATCATTAATTGATAGAATTGAAATTCACTGACCCTAATTATTTGTTTATTTGAAAACTAGATGTGTAGGGTGGCTCAAATTGCATGTTACTATAGGGAGTTTTGGTTATTAGAAGACATAGAAAAAGGATGGGTCATCTGTCTTTTTCTATCTGCTAAAGTTATTAGCAGATAGAAAAGGACAGAATCTAAGTAGATTCCTTATACTAACGTGTAATTTAGATCACTCTGCACATTTCTAACACTATGTGTTATAATCAATAATTAACTAATGATGATGACTATAAACTATTAATAATGAACACACAATTTTTTATATGCCAAATGCAATACATATGAAAAATGTACATGTCTTCTGCTAAATAAATAAATAATATCATTTAGTGCTCAAACAATACTGCAATGAAATTAAAATAGTATAGTGTGTTTTATAATTGTGGCTTTTTTTTTAGAAATTCATCCAATGTTGATGAATAGTAAGTCGAAAGACAAGCAGAGCAATTTCGGAGGAAAGAAGGCAGCCGGTCGTCCGAGAAAATGATAAATGCTTTATGGAGAAGTACAAATTATTTTTTTTAGAATTGATTGAATGGACTTGATTCTAATATAATTTCTTTAGTAATGTATGTTGTAAATAATTAATTATTAAATATGTATTTGTAAGTAATGTTTAATTATACATATTAGGTTGTAAATTGTAGCTCGATGTGAAGTTTCAAAAATATAGATTTTTATGAATGAATTCAAATAATAAATTCAATAATAACGTTAAGAGGGTGCAAAATAAGGACACCCAACAATTGGTGCAGCCTTATCACCGCCTGACCAATTAGGTTTTCAATTTTATTATAAATTGACACACTCTTATCGCCCCCCTGACCAATTAGGTTCCTCCCACGACACCGAGGACAAGGGCAAGGTGTAAAAAAAACACAATTCTTTAACAAAACAAAAAAAAAACAGGAAAAAAATTAAGCAACGACATGTCAACTTGCAAATTTTTGTACACTTTTTAAGACCAATATACAACTTAAACTTATTTTCAATTTTATTATAAATTAACACATCCTTATCACCTCCATGACCAATTAGGTTATTACTATGACAATCAGGACAAGAGAAAAGCAACTTCTTATCAAGACGTTAAAGAGAAAAGAAAACTAATCAACGACACGTCAATTTGCAAATATTTAGGTAGAATATTTTAAACCAATTGATCTTGTGCTTAGTCGAGAAATTGCACATATCAGTCCAATAACGAGTTTTCACAAATAACTGTTGTCGTCCCGTAAATATTTATTTTGAATGTTCTAAATAATCGGTAAGCTATCATTCAAAAAATCTACCTGAATATAAACAAACACAAAATGACCGTTTCACCCGAGAACTAGAACGGAAAGAAGGACCTCCATTTTTGTATGCCAACTAATTTAAAATCTAGTTAAGCAGTATCATTTTACGCAAAATGTTTTGCATGACGCCGATATCCTTTAATAAAATTATGCAACATTTAAAAACGAGCAGCTCAATTTTAATAAATTTGTATAAAAAAACTAACAACTGCTAACAACACTCCTCGCTAATTTAAATGTGAAAATTAGGTTATTTTTCTAGGGCATAAACTACGCGCACAATAGTTACAAATATCACCGCAAGAAGCAGCGCTGGTTTCGCATACTTACCCTCGCCAACCTTGTTTTAAATAGTGTTTTTAAATTCTAGCCACTATGGTTGCTTTTAGCGGCGTCATCGGTTTCACCGGTCGTGAAAACGCAGTTAAACTGTATTATATTCTATAATTATTTGTTATTAATTAAAGAATATTGCTAAATTTTAACGTTCGGTTAGATCCACCGAATGCACCGCTGAATTCTGTTGAACGGGATCATTTTAATTCTTTCAGATTTTCTCTAAATTTAGTAGGAGGAAAATAATGCAAAATCCTGTTCCACTCAATCAATTTTAACATATTGAGAATTAAAACTCCACCTCTGAGTAATGTAAAATATTTCCTGATAATTATAAAAAAACACAAAGAAGGGATTATTAAATAACAATAATATATTTTTCAATATTCATTTTACAAAAGTTGTATGCTTTGTTTAAAATCCATTTTCTCCCAATACTTTTTTTATACATCGTTTTAAATTAATTAAATAACCTACAGGATGATATCCAAAACAAATAAACAATTATGTGCATATTTGATTGACTCATCATCACCATTTGAGCAATTTATAGAAATTATTCTACGAGACTAAGGGGGCATGATATGTATCATTTATTTATTTAATATTTACAATCATTAATATGTACAATCAGTTTCATACAAGCCACACATTCTTTATAAAAGTAAATTAAATGTAAAAAAGAATAAAACAAAGGGGATAAAATGGGGCTTACATTTAGTTTTAATTACAATTACGAATACTGTACATTTGAAAAAGTGGTCTAAATTTTTCCCTATGTAAATAATAAAAATATATCCGTATTTTCTAATGGTAGTAGGAAGAATTGTTCGTGTCGCGGATGGGTGGGTTCACATCAACGGTTTATGAAGTTGAATATTACAAAACACACTAGGTAGAAGATCACAGAGGTTTTTCTCGAGTTGGACGCCGTGCTGAGGGCGCTGGCGTGGCAGCTCATGTCTTCGGGCGGAAGTTGGACGATCGGCAACCGGACGCCGGTCGCCGTGTCCGTGCAGGTGGCTTCCTTCACCAAGTCGTTCATCCTCATCGAGGTCTCCGCCGGGGCGTTGTGCGACTGCAGGCTCTCGCGCATCCACCTCCGCAGCCAGTGGCCCAACCACGCCAGGTGACAGCCGCAGCGGAACGGGTTTTCGGAAATGGTTAAACCACCTGGAATTTGGTAAGTTATTTATTTAATGTTTTATAAAATCTAGCTAAATCTAATTAGCTAGCTAATTAACTAAAGGGAATAAAAATATTAATTAATTATTTTCAATTCTTTTTTATTTAAATCTAATTAATATCATTCCCTATCCAAAATTACTTTCATTTCACCTTTACTGACATTCCAATCCTTCCAGTATATTCCTGTAAATATCCTGATATCCTATTCGGCATATATTTTCCCAAAATTTTAGGTGCGCAACTAAGTTCTCGCGGTTTTTTTGTGATGAAACTGCAAGTTTATTGTGAAAACATGATTACAATGAATCATTCAAAATATTGTTACGAAATCGGGTTTAAGCATAGTGATTATTGTTTTAGGTAGAAAAACGTCAAACCCTTTTACTAATGATGTGAATAGCGAAATTTACATACCAAAAGGCCTGGACAGTGCAATAAAACATTACTGCAATTTAATACAATGATATAACAATTTATAAACTTTAAATCAGAGAAAACCAAAGCACAAATTGATTTTTTTATGATCGCCTTATGAACATTTCAACTCCACACGGAAACACAATTAATTTGCATTTTCAAGATGCTTTGAGTACGTTTTATAATAAACGACAAAATCGCACTGTTTATGGATGTTTGATGCACTTTGGTTTTCTCCGATTACATAGTTTACACACACACATTTTGCTAGGTTAGAATTCAACCATTCAACAGCCATTCGATGAGCACAACGTTGAAATTTATCGGCCTTGTCTTACTAATTCGACATATAATAACCTCTCTCTTTCTACCGACACTTCAAAACTATATTCTTTTTTAACACTGCAGGAATAACATGTCACTCGATACGGAATATGGAATTATCCAGAATTATGTCGCACACGCTATCATAGACTGCTATCTCAAAGTAACTGTCAACCATTATGTTTAGCGTTTTCGATAGGGAATAGGGCCGATTGATGCAGAGTCAGTAACCAAGAAAATACATGACCTGTTACAAAAATAGTCAACTGGGTGGAATACAGTAAAAAAGTGTTGTTTGCACAAGATGAAGAGAACTGTGATATTGTAGAAGAATAAACAGAGACAGTAATCTCTGCTTATTCTACAAGACCTGTTACAAGAATGCTCCTTTACAGTTAAAACATCAGTATTCGCAACGAGCTTTGACTTAGTTTGGAAGAATGTGAATTAATTAAAAGGATGAACCAAATTAGGCGAAATTTTGTTCCTTCCTTTCAAGCCAATCCTACAACGAGTTTAAAAAATCGCAACAGTGTTGTTGGTTTTTGTAATTGAAGAGTTTCAGTGTCATGTCTCCCCCCCATAAAGTCTGGCTGGATGTGTTACTGCTAGAAATGATATTTATTCCAGTATTAATGATAATATTTTTAAATTATTAAATATCTTGTTATTTTCGTAACGGATTAAATTTTACCTGAAATCAGAGTGGTGCCGACGTTTTTCCACGTAGTAACGTTCCCGTAAAATATCTCGGGACTCAGAAACGACAGCATATTGTTCCTTAAATCAATGTTTAGATACGAGATCTTGTACATGTTGGAGAACAGTCCCGGCGGGAGCTCCTCGATGTCCGTCCCGGTGATTTTCAACACCAAGTCGGGATTCTTCGAGAACTTCTGAAAGGCGTCCCGGTCGACGTTTTTCAGGCTCCTGCCGGTTATCTCCAGCTGGCGTATTTTCCTGTTCGAGATGCAGAGCAGCTGGTCGTCCAGCACGACGTCCTCCACGTGCATTTTTAATATCCTTAATTGATTTAAGTTGGCCAGAAGAGTGCAGAGCTGCGCTTTGAAGTTCTCGATGCGGGGCCACGTTTGCATTGCTAATGTGTGCAGGATTTTTATTTGCGTCAGTGCCCTGCTTTCGAATTTCTGCAGCTTGCCCAGCCCTTGGATGTTCAGGATTTGTAAATTCCTCAGGCCGACAAAGTTGTCTCCCACTAATTCCTAAAATGAAAATAATAAATCATATTTTATATCTACATTAAATTCATTTTAATTAAATAAAAAAGATATTTATATAAAAATTTAATTCTATATAACTCCAATTTCAAGAAATCAATAGTAACATAATAATTTTAGGAAGTCCGACATAGTTCAAGTATATTGTCGTTGCGTTTAATTTGTACCAAATTATGAAACTGTCAACGGACAGAATATACAATTCAGTTGTTTTAGAATTTGATTTCATAATATATACAAATACATCTTTATTCAAACAAATGCTTTATATAATATACAGTTGTATAATACAATTATAAGTTTGTATGAAGGTGTTAGTATGTCCTGGGCTATCGACCTAAGGTCTTTCTGCCTTTCTAATATATATATATATATATATATATATACATTTAATTTTCGACCTTTTTACATAATGAATTCCTAATCCTTCCGTGTGCGTGAAAACACAGATTTTGATCTCAAAGACTGTTCCTAATTTTGCCACTGCAATACTCTATTACTTATGTTGTATTTCCAATAAACTTATGGTTCTCACTGAATTTCTTATTTTTTAACAATGTTTTATTTAAATTAAAAGAAATACATCATTACATCTGAAATTTTCCAGAAAAAATTACCATTCTACTTATTTAGCGGCGATAAAATATAATAGAAAGAGTGAATAAATCATTCATTTGGTCACAGTTACTTGAATAAATGAAATAAAAATTATTTTAAAATAATTAATAAATTTAATTTTAAATAAAAATTATTTGAAAATAATTAATAAATTATTCTCACATTTAGCTCTGTGACATTTGACTTACGTCACGTAAGTACGTTTAAACAAATGCACATTAAAACAACTACTTCCCCGGCAAATACCCACGTCGGACATTGAATTGCACAATGAACACCTGCTGCTGTATATCAATAAAATATTGCATAATGCAACGCATTTTTGATCCGAGAAATATTTAATGCAAAAACAACAAAAAGAACGTTACTTAATATAAGGCTATCTGCAGACACGTGTTTCGGGATCTATTCCTCGTCAGTACAACTCTGCCTTACATAATTTAAAGATGTTTAAATAAATCAATTAAATTTAATTTTATTATTTTTTTCTTAGTTTATATATATATATATATATATATATATATATAAATCTTTATTGGCAGATTATTTTTAAGAAAGTAATAATAATTAATAAATACAATAAATAACTAACAAAAAAATAAATTCTTCTGCCAATTGGTTATCGACCGTTGGTCTTTCCGCCGTTAGTTTTTATTAATCAGAATAAGTTGTTTTAAATTACATTAAAATAATTGAAATGACATAAGAAATGAAAAAGTTATTTGTCATTTGTTTATAACAAATGACAAATATTCCCTCACTCGATCTTCACTTTCTTGCTTAATTGAGTCGCAAATGTTATTCGATAGCAATTTGTTCCTGAAAAAATATTTCACGACTGATCAGTCGCTAAATATTTTTTTTTTTTTGAGAAGGAGGCGGGGGGGTGTTGGCGGGTTATAACTTCTTACTCTTAATAATGTAATACGAATGAAATGCAATTTAAAAAACAAAACAAATAAACAATCCAACGAGCACACATTTTACTAATGTTTCATCAACATGAAAATAACGTTTAATGATGCATTGCTATAACGATTTTTGTTTGTTTTTAATCAGTCATTAAAACTTCAGCGTATTATCAAATATAAAAAAAGTTAATAAAATAAGTTTTGAGAAATTTCTGGAAATAATTTATTCTATTAATCATAATAATTGGGGGATCACGCAAGCGCCATCTATTGTCTAATTTCATGTGGCATCGTCAATTATTTAGATCTACAATGTAGACGACCGAAAATCATTGTTTCGTCCATTAAAAGAAGGCGAATTTGTCCTGTTTATGATAATTATTATTAATTTTTATTAAAGTTCCATCAAATAAAATTCTCACTGTAGATAAAACACATCTACATCCTTAACCTGTGAAATTATTTCATATAATAAGCCACTCTGTATTGTGTATAAGAAATACCCCGCGGGTAGCGAAAGACAAAAGATGTGTTGAAGGGGGGTCGAAATAAAGATAAAAATGACCGTGGGACGACCGTAAATACTGTCGGACTCTTGAACTTCCGCCCGCCCGAGATAAATGAACTTGACAAGGACAAAAAAGCATTACCTGCAATTCTCTTTTCCCCTCTTTTCTCTTACATCTCAAGCAGGCAAACTTAGTGCGCTTTACGCAAAAAACTGTATTAGCACTCGGTTAAAACTGCAGCGCGAATAAAAAAAAACAGGTGGGGGCCCTCGCACATGCAATTCCCTGCAAAAGGGGAGGAGGAGGGCGAAGACAAATGGAATAATGACTGTCGAGAGAGTACACTGTGAAGGTATAATTGGAATAAATGAGCGAGAAAAAAAATAACGATTAGTAATATTTTATATTCTTTTATTTACTTACTTATTTTATACTATATGTAAAAAGTGTCTAAATAAGAAATGTTGGCGGCTATATCTCAGGCACTATGAGGTCTAGAGCATTTAAATAAAAAATACTAAAAAAGAATGCGCAAGAGAAAATGTTGAAAGTAATTTTGAAGTTCAAAACTCTTCCGTCAGGGGGCACAATGAACAGCCGCAAATCTAATACTGCGATTACCTCAAACAAGTTCTAATAAAATCATCGCAAAACTACACTTTTTGAAATGATGATGAGTTTGTGAAACAATCATTTTCTTACTGTATAAATGTAATATAAATGAAATAAAATTTAAAAAACATATAAATAGCCCACTGAGCACACATTTTAGTAATGTTTCATCAACATGAAAATAATGTTTAATGTTGTTACAACGTCCTGACTTATATTCAAGACTTTTTAGTCTTACTCTTGAAATAAAGAATTGGGAAGGTTCGAATGAGGATAATGAAATTGGCCATGAGAAAATGTTGGAAATAATGTTCACGTTGGTAATTCTTGAAAAAAAGCACATTGCACTGTATGTCATTTTGAGCACATGAGGTTTTTGCGCATTTTGTCCAAAAATATCATATTTGGTTAAAAACAAAGTATGCTATCTAATAGAGTATACTTTGGAAATCAAATGCCGAAAAAATGAGATTTTTCGATGAACTCCGTGAAACACAATTCATTCTAAAAATTTAGCAAATTATGTATATTGTACACTGAAAAATTGATAACTTCGCATCCAGTTACTCAATCGATGTCAGATTTTGATAAAGAATAACTACAATATTCCTTAGCAAAGATAAATTGTCACTAATAGCGCAATGCACCATCGGTTGCCTAAAACAAACTCATTTGTGATTCCTTAAGAATTAAGCCTAATTAAATCTATTAATTATAATCCAAGTTGTAATTAAGTAAAAGCGAATAATCTTCTTTATGTTGGTTGTGGAGACTTTAATTATTTAAATAAAAATAATTGTCCTTACTCCTATTTATAAGTAGGAGGAAGGACAACTATTTTTATTTAAATAAAAGCGAATACTTTTAAAACTTATAATTTTCATTTGGAGAGATTTATTTTAAGTTTATTAAAAATAACTTGTGAGGACTTATGACAAAAATACCCTTCGGTGTTTTTTACAACCTTGAGTAAACAAAATATTTTTATTGAACTGCATGCGATAGTTATTTCTTTTTTTGAGCATGGTTTAAAAAAATATAAGCGTATCCACAACGGGGATTTTGTTTTATTATATCTCTTATTTATTATATATATATACAAACATATTTATTTATAAAATAAATATGAATAGATTATTAAAAATCAACCAATAAAACACAGATTAGATTGAATAATTTTAAATTTTCGATTAATTTCGGCTTATTAGCTCATTTTCAAGAGAATTAATTTAAAATTCTTTTGAAAATGAGCTAATAATAAAAAAGAATTTGAAAAGTAATGAATAAATTATTCCCTCTTTTTTACTATTCCCCAGAAACATTCTGATCGTAAAACAATTCGAATCGCCAATTTCAACAAATATATAATTTTGAAGTCCTCTCAGTCCATTCCATCGAGTTTTTGAAAAATATCTGTGTGCCTGGAAAATAGTCCATAGTCTCTCTTTCATCTAGATATTGTAAGGTAAGAAATAACAAACCAAATTGTAATATTTTCCAAATACTCGGCTTTAACTTTAAATCCATTTTTTCAATTAATAATATTTCACTATTAAATGTTCATTCAAAAACGTATTTAACCGAATTCTCCAGGGGAAAGTACCATGGTGGACACATCACCATTTTTCTATTATTATAATAAATGTGTTTCCACATGGAAACGCATATTTTGGTAAAAAAAAAAGAGTTACAAATTTTGCCATCAATTGAAGTATTGTTTAGTTTGATTTTAATTTCTGATATTAATCGAGCTGGCTGATGGTTGTTGAAAGTTCATATTCATTACTTTAAAGTAAACACGTTTGTTATCACTTTCAAATTACGTTTATTGTTGTATTTTACTACAAATGTTCTTCGCCTGAAGAAGCCACAGTGTGACGAAACAATTGTAGTGAAATACAAAAATAAACAAAAAATTATATTATGTTTGTGTTAAATGAATAATTAATTTGTTCATTTTTCAAATAGGAAGAAAAATTATGGAAACTCAACTCTTATTTTGTTAATTTAGAAGCGCGTCCTGTCGCGCGACACTTTCTAAATATGATCCTAATCATACAAGTATTCTCTGAACGTATTATGATTCGCTCTATTACAATAAATGTGTTTGCATCAGACAGAATTTGGATCAAAAAGAGAGTTCTAAATTTTGCCATCAGAGGAGTATCGTTTATGTATCTCGAATCATTTTTTTTTTATAAAATTGACAATTAAAATAAATACAACAATAAATAAAATTTAATATACAAATTTGATGTATTTTCTTACGGAATTTTTAGACAATAACAATATTAAATTATTATTATTATTTGAATCTGAAAACTCACTCACAAGGCTTTGAATTAATTTCAGTTACATGTGCACTTATTTCATACTGTTCATATTTAAAATTGAATTAGTTTTACAAATCCTGGATTTTATATTCTACTTTCAATAAATTACGCAACTTTTTTCGTTGAAATTCAACTTACACTTCTAATAGCTAATTGTGTTTACTCGAAATTTATCCACTTTAAATTTTAGTTATATAAAGGGAAAACAATAACATGTACACAGACAATCGCACACCACTTCAAAATGAAACTAAAATCCGAAGATTTTCGTTCTGTAGAAAAAAATATAAGAAATATAAGATATATACAGCGTGTTTCAAATTCGATTCCCACAATGGGGATCTCGCTTAGGATAAGATATAGAGAGTAGGTTTAAATTTGTTACTTTTGCAGAATTTCATGCTGATTAATTAATATCCCGTTGAGAAAACTAGGATAAGTTTCTTTGTTTTCAAGAAAAATGAAGAATAAACCTGGAAAATTCGATTTTCTTTTTTTATTTATATCAATATAGCAATATTTCAATACAATGAAGACATTCTTAGAGCACTTTTTTATGATCTAATCGATGGCGTACTCATTTTACAGAAGAAACGAAACATGCTATTGTTTCTACATAGATGTCATTCTGTCAATGATTGTCAAAATTTAAAATTATATATATATATATATATATATTCAATGACCCTTTCTACCCATATGGGTGTAGGGCTTAAAATTAAATATTACTATTTGTTAAATATTTATTTCGTTCAATTTTTATTATCAACAATGTCTTTTTATAAATCATAAATATACCTTATTTTATGGGGTTTTAGATGATTTAAGGGTAAAACAAAGCTTGAATATGATTCCCCAATTTTCCTTTAGAATAAATGTTTGGCAAAATGTATATAGTCAGAATATAAATTAGAGATTATAAAACATTGATAATTTCTGTTGCTTATAAGGCTGTTTTTTAACATAAATTACAGAAATATTTTTATTTGTATCTTATAATCATATCAAGTTCAATAGTTACTAAAACATTACGTTTTAATGCAACTATGATGGTAAAAAAATGCCCAAACCAAAAAGACTCACCACGACGATTATTTTAGAGGAATTACCTCACACTTCTCACCCCTACACCACCATTATGGTAGATGGGGATTTTAGATTATATATATATATATATCACATTTTTACCACAATTTTGACAACAAACCATGCTATGAGTCGACGTTCTGTAGGGAAGATATCGAAAAGTGCAAAATTGTATCTTATACGAATGATACTTCGTATAAGATACAATTGGTTCTAAAATTGTCAGACAAAACCATATGGTAGAATACACTTCCTTCTTCTACGAGATATTGCAGGCCGATAAGAATACGTTTTATTTACGAAACGAAAGATATCGCCAATGAAGAAATGCAGTATATAGAAAACCAAGCTAAGATTTTATCAAAAACAAAAATTCCAACTCCTAGTGGAACTATATACATACAACACACTTTGATGCCCACTATGGTTGATGGAAAATTGTGCAATGCTGCAACTAGCACATCTTCAACAATGCGGTGTTATAGTCTCTCTCTCATCTAGCCATTGTAATTTAATAAATAACAAAATAAATTATAATATTCTTCCAAATACTCGGCTTTAATGCTGCAACTAACACATCTTCAACATTGCGGTGTAATATCTGTGGCAAAACTTCTAAAAATTTCAACAATTTTGAACAAATCAATGAAGAAAATCCTGACGCATTGAAATTTAGGCTATCAATTCTTCAAGCGAGGATTCGTTTTTTGGAATCTCTTCTTCACCTGTCTTATAAAATACCGTTAAAGAAGTGGCAGGCTAGGACAAATGAAAAAAAGGAAATTGTCAAACAAAGAAAGACAGATTCAACAAGAATTTAAAGAAGCAATGTGACTATTGGTGGATATACCAAAAACAGGTTTCGGAAATATAAATGACGAATAAATCAAGAAGATTTTTTGAGAATCCTGAGACAGCCTCCAAAAATCACTGGAATCAATTTAAATTTAATAACGAGGTTTAAAATAATACTTGAAACAATTTCTAGTAGTTAAAAAATTGACGTGGTGAAATTTGGATAAAACTGCAAAGAAACCGCAAAACTTTATGTAGAGTTATATGAGTGGCTTCCGATGTCATTCACAATACATAAAATCCTTGAGCAAGGACTGTCGGTATAGCCTGAAGTGCTTGTTGCGAGCCTCTGCCGCTTCTTCGGACAATTGGCCGATCTAAGAAGCATGATGCCACAGTTAATGTTAATGTGCACCATGCTTCTTCAGACAATTGGCAGATCCGAAGAAGCGGTAGAGAATCACAACAAGCACTTGAAGCTATACAGACAAAATTTTTCAAGAAAGTTGCAACAGAGACATTTTACATAGACTCCTTTTAAGCTCCGTCCCATTTTTAAGCAGCAGATGAAAATAATCACAAAAGAAAACCAAGCCATTCTCTCTAGAAACCATTAAACTTTTGCTTCATAGAACAAATAAATACGAAGAGACAGATGATGATAAAGAAGAATTCGACGAATTGGAGAATTCTGATTATAGTTTTGAATTTTAATAATTGTTTCTGTTAAAAAAATTAATTACAAAATTACTTTTAATTGAATTTTCACTTAGAAAAACCAATGAAATAATTTTGGCCAGATTTTTACGCAAAATACTCCTCTATGCCTGGGCTGGAGTTTTGCGAACGACATATCTAATGTCGACGAACATTTTGCATCTAATGTAGTATTTTCTGATGAGGCAACTTTTTGTTTAAATGGAACAATTAATTAATTCATGAAGTACATACCCCGCAAAAGTTGATTGTTTGAATGGAATTTGTCAAACTAGATCCATTTTTTTATAGTAGACGGAAACTTGAATAGTGAGAAGCGTTTATATTTACAGTATAACCAAAATACTCGTGCATTTCAACAGAATGAGTAGTTACTAGAAAATGAATGGTGAAAACTATTTTATATTTACAGAATAACTAAAATGCTCCTGCATTTTCACAGAATGAGTAGTTACTAGGTTTCAACACCTCGTCTCTATGATAGAGGGATTAGGAATTTTCTAGATGCAAATTTTCCAAATCGATGAATTGAAATTCTATGAATTTCCGTATCTAAGCTCATTAGATTTTTTCTATGGAGTTTTCTAAAATCACTTGTTTACGTTAAACGAGCAACACGCTTGCAGGAATTGAGACAAAGAATTATTGATGAATGTGAACTAATACGTGGCCAAAATCATGGAAAAAGTGATACAAGAATTCATTAATAAGCTGGCATATTGTCTGGAGCTGGACGGTAAGTAATTTGAACATTAATTAATTATCTATTGCTTTTTCATTTGATTTAATTTTGTTTATTCTCATTAGTGAAAAGTAAATAAATTTACTTATTCTACAACAAAAAGTGAGTTAAAATAAAATGAAACAAAGATGATTCACACATTTGCAGTTATTTAAATTACAATGCAAATTAAACAAGGAAAATTTCTGGCAATGATCAATAAATAATTTCGAATTAATCCGATGCAATTCGCAGTAGTACTACTATGCAACAACAAATAACTATTGCTTTTATTAAATAACACTATTTAGTCTTTCAATATCTATTGTAATATCGCTACAATTGTTTCACCACACTTCTTCAGGCGAAGAAATTGTAGCGATATTACAATAGACATTGAAAGACTAAATAGTGTTATTTAATACAAGTAATTATGATCTTTCAACAATTATCAGCCTCATATATAAATATCTATTGTGTAATCCAATGTCTGTCGGGGTAAATGATCAGGAAGTAATTGTTTTAATGGATTTTTGTAAAGCTTACAATGTAAGTAATTTTTGCAGTTTCAAAAAGGGATTGATCGAATTTAATTGATCATTGCCAGAAATTTTCCTTGTTTAATTTCATTGTAATAAAAAGTGAGTTATTTCTTGTTTTTGCACATTTTATTACTCCAAACCCAGTATGTATAAATTCCCAAAAATCTGCAGAAATATACAGAATGTCCTATTTAAATTATAAGTTGAGAGTATTTGCGGTTAAACCGAAAGTACATAATTAACAAACAAACTTTGCCCCATTGCACTTACTCGCAAAATTACAAAGAAATCCTTTTGTTTTAAAGATATTTACTTGGTTTATCCCAACCCTGTATATAAAAAAGGTTAAAACGGTGTTTCAATTAATTAATAATTAAATTAAAATAAACTATTACATCTAATTCTTCTTATTTACATACCTTAATAGGATTATTTGAAAGATCCAAGCTCTTCAACATCGGCAGATGAATCCACAAATGCGACGGTATCTGAGTCACGTGATTGTTGCTTAGATCCAGGTGCTTCAGCTTGAACAAATCCTGCACCGTGTTCCTGTTGATAATTTCGATATTGTTGTGCGAGAGGTTCAGATACAATAAATTGGGCAGGGGCAACGAGGGCGTCGCGGTGATTCCGGAATTGGCCAAACTCAGTTCCTTCAAACTTTGCGCGTAATGAAAGAGCTCCTTGAAATTCGCCCTAATTTGATTCGAGCTCAGATCCAACTTCTGCAGCAGCCCGAGCGAAGTGAATACGTTATCGGGAAGGATCGTCAGTTTGTTGTTGCTCAGATCTAAAGCTTGCAAGTAGGGGATGTCTGGGAAGGTCGTGCTGTCGATGTGCTCGATGTTGTTGCTCCTGATTGATAAATGGCGGAGGGTTATTCCGACTTCTGATAAACTCAGGCTGGGGATTACGGCGAATGAGTTGAAGTTTAAATCGAGCATTTCCAGTATGGTGTTGCTGAATATGTCTTTCGGGAGGTAGTTGATGTTGTTGTTGCTTAAATTGAGTATTCGTAGTTTGGGCATGTTTGAAAATTGGCTTATGTGGAGTTGCGTGATTAGATTCTTTGATAAATCGAGGGTTTGTAGATTTTGCAGCCCGAAAAACGCTCGCCGGTGGATGTTCACTATGTTATTCTGCTGTAAGCTTAGTTCTTCCAGAGAAGTCAGGTGCATAAAAGCGTTTTGTTCCAAAATTGAAACCATATTGAAATCAAGGTAGAGTTTCCTTAATAAAGATATATTTTCCAAACATTTCGGCACGCTGGCGAAGTTGTTAAATTTAAAATCAAGCATTTCGATGTTTAAAATCTTATTATCGGCATCGCAGCTGGAAATTTGATTCCTGCTTAGATTCAGATGCAGCGGGTTTGATATATTCGCAAACATTTTAAAGGAGAAAACCGTGAGGAGGTTATTCTGCAAATCGAGTTTGTTTAAATTAGGCAAATTTGCGAACGCATTGGGGCTAATTCGCGTGATCATGTTATCGGCTAAAATTAGCTTCTGCAAATTGGGCAAATCCACAAAACTGTTTTTTTGTATCATTTGAATCCTATTAGTGGCCAGCAACACCGTTTCCAGGCTGGCTAACGCGTTGAATGTGTTCGAGTGTATTGCAGTTATCTCATTATTGGAAAACCGGGCGTCCTTTAATTTCCCGTGCACTTTTGCTTTGAACAACGCCACCGGGATTGAATTCAACTTATTCGATTCCAGATTTATATATTTCAACTCCGCGAGGTAATCAATCGCGTTTTCATGCAGCGTATAAAAATTGTTGTTATCAATCGATAACCATTGTAAATTACTCAGAGGTTTGAAGATTTCATAAGGAAGCTCGTCTATATCGATCCCGAAAGACATTTCCAAACTCTCAAGATTTTCTAACCCATCAAAAGCTTCCGGATCTATATACCGCAGGGGATTGAAGCTCAAGCTCAACTCCTTCAATTGTTTAAGCTCGATGAATGTTTGCGGCCGTAAACTAGTCACGTGGTTATTCCCCAAAATCAAGCTCTTTATACTCACACCCCAACCAGCAAAATCATCCTCATTAATATCGTAAATTTCATTGTAAGCAATATTAAAATGCGAGATTTTCGTGCAGTTTTGCAACGCATCATACGGAATCTTCGTCAAGTGATTTCCACTAAAGCTCACCGCGCGTAAATTCGCGCAGAAACCCTCGAAAATATTCTCCGGGATTTCACTTAGAGCATTCGAGGAAAGGTACAGGTATTTAAGGTTTGTTAACTGGGTGAGCGCGTGAGGAACGTGGATGAAGTTATTATGATCAAAATCAAGGTATTCCAAAGAAGATTCAATCCCGGAAAACGCTCTCCTCTCCACGCTTTCCAATTGATTATGCGAGAAGATAATCCTACCGCAACCCAACCCATTAAAGCTCTCGTCCGTTATAGTCTTCACATCATTAAAAGCTAAATTTAAATCCCTCACATAAACTGTATTATTAAACGCGTTCTTTGGTAAGCTCTTCAAATAATTCTCTCCTATATCAATTTTCTCCAACCACACTTTCCTCGTGAACTCATGTTCAGGAAACACTCTAATATGATTCCCTCTTAAATACAACCATTGCAAATGCGGTGAATTCGTGATGATGTCCACGGGAAACGTTTCGATTAAATTATGCGACAAGCTGACTGTCTGCACGCTGTTTGGCAGCGAGTGTTTGTGGATTTTCGATATTCGATTGCCGTCCATGTTCAGCCAAATTAGCGATTTGAATTGGCGCAGCCCGTGGTGGGATTTCGATGGATGATCGCCGATGCCTTCTTGCGGGATTTCCGTGATGTCATTCTCGCCTAGGAACAGGTTGGCTATCGTGCTCTTCATGTGCGACCAATCTCCTAATATTGACTGGATTTGATTCCTGAAACAATTTTTCAATTTTTAGTAATATGCAACAGAACAGAAAAAAACGCTTTTTAAATTAATTAAAAATATAATTACTTTCCTTTTATTCACAACAAAAATTACTTACATACGTACTTAAATAAATATCAATTGAAATAATCTACTGAAATGGAAATTTCTCGTCTACAGCAAACCAGAATTGGGTGTTTCATTTATATTTTGTAATCATTGTGCTTCACTATTATTGCCTAGTTATTACTATTATTACTTTAAACTTACTTTATCACTAATTTCTTCAGAAATTGACTTTAGAGTCATTTTATATCACATTTTTCGCTAGATATTGACTTTAAAAACATTTAATTTCTCAAACGTTTGACTGTATAATCATTTTATGTCAAAAATATTGACTAATTATGACTTTAAAGTCACTGTACGTCATTAGTTTTGTGTAATTAACACTTTGTAGTCATTTCACGTCACTATTTTTACTGTAAATATTTTTTAAAGTAATTATGCATCATAATATTGCCTAATTATTACTTTAGACTCATTTTATCACTATTTTTCTCAGAAATTGACTTTAAAGTCACTTCAGATCACAATTTTCGCTAGAAATTGAACGTAAAGACATTTAATTTCTCATCAAGTCATTAATTTATCAAAAAATGACTGTACGATTATTTTACGTCATTGTACGTAAAGATATTTAATTTCTCATCATCATTAATTTCTCCAAAACTTGACTTACGTCATTAGTATTGTCTAATTATGACTTTAAAGTCACTGTACGTCATTAATTTTGCCTAATTATTATTTTATAGTAATTTTGCGTCACTATTTTTATTGTAAATATTTTTTTAAGTAATTATGCGTTACTATTATTGCCTAATTATTACTTTAAACTCATTTTATCACTAATTTTCTCAGAAATTGGCTTTAAAGTCACTTCACATCACAATTTTTGCTAGAAATTGAACGTAGAGACATTTAATTTCTCAAGTCATTAATTTCTCAAAAAATGACTGTACAATCATTTCATGTCACTATTATTGACTAATTATGACTTTAAAGTCACTTTATGTCATTAGTTTTGTGTAATTATCACTTTGTAGTAATTTTACGTCACTATTTTTACTGTAAATATTTTTTAAAGTAATTATGCATCACTATTATTGCCTAATTATTATTTTAAACTCATTTTATCACTATTTTCTTTAGAAATTGACTTTAAAGTCACTTCAGATCACAATTTTCGCTAGAAATTGTACGTAAAGATATTTAATTTCTCATCGACATTAATTTCTCCAAAACTTGACTGCATAGTCATTTTACGTCATTATTATTGTCTAATTATGACTTTAAAGTCACTGTACGTCATTAATTTTGCCTAATTATCACTTTATTGTAATTTTGCGTCACTATTTTTACTATAAATATATTTTAAAGTAATTATGCGTCACTATTATTGCCAAATTATTACTTTAAACTCATTTTATCACTAATTTCTTTAGACATTGACTTTAAAGTCGCTTCAGATCACAATATTCGGTAGAAATTGACCGTAAAGACTAAATAATTTCTCATCAAGTCATTAATTTATAAAAAATGACTGCACAATCATTTTTACGTCATTATTATTATCTAATTGTGACTTTAAAGTCACTGTACGTCATTATTTTTTCCATAATTATCACTTTATAGAAATTTTACGTCACTATTTATACTATAAATGTTTTGTAAAGTTATTATCTGTCACTATTATTGCCTAATTATTACTTTAAACTCATTTAACATAAATTTTCTGAGAAATTGACTTTCAAGTCACTTTAGATCACAATTTTCGCTAGAAATTGAACGTAAAGACATTTAATTTTTCATCAAGTCATTAATTTATTAAAAAATGACTGCACAATCATTTTACGTCGTTATTATTATCTAATTATGACTTTAAAGTCACTGTACGTCATTATTATTGCGTAATTATGACTTTGCAATATTTTTACTTGACCATTTTACAATAAATATGCTTTAAAGTTACTTTACGCCACTATTATTGCCCAATTATCATGGTTAAGTCACTTATCGCCAGAAATTAATTAATTCACATCACTATTTCCACCAGAAATTAACTTTGTGTCTCTATTAATTCCTAATTATAACTTTAAAGTAATTTTATATCACTGTACTTTATTATTTTTTTCCCAAAATTGACTGTACAGTGATGTAAATCTAACTGTCCAATTTAAAACAACTTAACATTCACTATTTTTACTAAAAATACTCATTGAAGTGAGTGTACGTCATTATTATTGCTTAATTATCACTTTAGTGTCACTTTTTTTACCTCATTATTATTGAATAATTATGACTTTGTCACTAATTTCGCCATACATTGTCTATAAAAATAAAAAAGTTACTGTCTCCGAGAGAAAATGGCTATTGAGCAATTTTATATCACTCTTATTTTCTAATTTTGAAATTAAAATTACTTTACCTCACTCCTTTTATTATAAATTGATTTTCAATTGTTCGTCACTAATTTCTCCCGTAATTGACTGTACAATCATTGCACGTCACTATTATTGCATAATTATGATTATAAAGTCATTATATGTCATTTTTTGTCTAATTATAACTTTCTAGTATTGTTACCTATCTATTATATATATCTATATATATCTATTTATGTTTATGTGAGGAATTCGGGATTACGGGGTCTGTGTAGGTTGGTTTCCGATATATGTCAAAGGTTAGTAATTCGTTAGTTTTTGTAATTGAAAGGTCTATTTTATGTTATTATTTGTTTCTGTTTCTACAATGAATTTTATATTAAGATGGATACTATTAATGAAGTCTAAAAATTGTATTAATTGTCTATTGGTTCCAACAAAAGAAGCTATAATGTCATCGACGTATCTTTTATGTGTTTATTGCCGAGGGGAGAATCACTACTTTCTGTGAAAATTGAATTTAATATAACAGTATGTCACTATTAATTTTGCTAATTATGATATTAAAGTCACTTTGCGTCTCTATAATGAATTTATATCACTATTATTGCCTAAATATGACAAAAATAGTGAAGTACAACGTTACTGTACTTCACTATTTTTATCTCACGATGACTTGTAGTACTTTTACGTCACTTTTTTTTTCACTAGAGATTTAATTTAAAATCACAAAATGTTTTTATTAATTTGCCTTGTCAATTATAATTATAAAGTCACTTTACGTCTCTATTTTTACTTTACATTGACTTTACGTCTGTAATTTCTCCTGAAATTAACAGTAGTGTAATTTTATGTCAACATTATTGCCTAATTATGACTATAATTTCACTGTGCGTCATTGTTTTTATCTAATTATAGTTTACATACTTTTTACGTCATTATTTTCGACAGAACTTGAATTTAATATAACAGTACGTCAATATTCATTTGCTAATTATGATTTTAAAGTTACTTTATCTCTATATTTACTGACTCTGCGTCACTAATTAAATGTACAGTTATTTTACGTAACTATTTTCTCTATACAGGGTGTCCGTTTTACGAGTTCAACCATGGGGATCTTGCTTATTTGAAGAGAACCGAAGTCGGTTAAATTAGGGCAAAGATGCGCATTCTCGGGCTTTGTAGGATGCCGTTTTAAAAATTACAAAATTCCGACTATTTGCAATGAGCGTCTCTGGAAATCAAAACAAAGGCATGTATGTTATTCAACAGGCACTTTTCGCGAAAAAGTATATTTCATATTTCCTCCAAACTACAAGACCGAAGATGATGTATCACATGTGATATATCATCGTACCCAGAAAAAAAAAACTTAATTTAAAAATGTAAAAATCCAAGATGGTGTCCATAAGAGAAAATAAAAATTGATGATGATTCTGGAAAATCGAAACGTCGGATTCCAAATTTGATTCCACCATGTTGTGGAGGAGAAAATGTGTGTGCCAGTCATTTTCAATTATCTCTTCCAATAAGTCTAGTAAAAAATAAAAACTTTATCCAGAAGTTTCGCTTTTTTCAGGATATTTCTAGTAGTTTTGTAATTTTAAAACGGCATCTTATAAAGCCCAAAAATGTGCAACTTTGCCCTAATTTAACCGACTTCGTATCTCTTCAAATATCCGATATCATAATTATTTTAATTGTGACATATTTAACTTTAGTCTGAGTGAATTCAAGGCATTCCTTTCTGTAGTTGAATTTAACTTATAAGGTTGTAGATACATTATTATTTAAAACGTTTGTCACAATTGTATTCTAATTCTTATTTTATTTTTATTTAAATATGTCATTCTTTATATTTTTATATACGTCTTATTTAATAGCATATTATATTAAGTTTGTACTTATTGCTCTGTAATTGGTTTTTTTGTCTGTTGGGTAATAAAGTTTATTATTTATTTGCTTACATAAATTATCCCCATGGTTATTTCGAACACCCTGTACATGACAGTAAAGTCACTGTTCGTTACTAATTTTTGTTTAATTATGACCTAATTCCAAATTAGGTAAAGAAATGATTGTAAACGAGAGATGTTTCCGTCAAGATGGTTCATGGGTAAGTGGTGTCCCATGTTGATACCGAGATTTCGAACTCCTCTCTTCAATATTCCGGCCTGTATATTTAATAAGTTCTAAAAACCTTCATTTTATACGTAGTCTCTGGTGCACGGTCCACTGATGGTACATGCCGATGTGAATGTGTTAATACTTCATAAAATATTGCATTTCACAATTATTTAGAAAGTGAATAAACTCATTTCAATTTTCATTTAAATGTTGAACATTCCAGCCTGTATATTTACTAGGCTCCAAAAACCCTCATTGTATATGTAGTCTTTAGTGCATGTACCACTGATGGTACGTACCGACGTGCATGCATTAATACTCGACAAAATATTGGATTACACAATTATTCTACAAGTGAATAAACTCATTTCTATTTTCATTTAAATGTAGATTTTTCTTTGTATGAATACTAATAAAAATTCCAACTAGACTAAAAAAAGCATTATTAACATCCCTTCCTTTTTTTATAGAAAATTCAATGTTTAATAAATAGAGGTTTGGCTTTATTATTTATTTTTCACAACTAAAAATATTCTATTCATTTCCCATAACTCATTTTGAACTCACAACGAAATATTTAATTTCCCCGAGGGAATTGTCGGGCGCGGGGAGTGTTGTTCGTCGCGCGAGTGAGAGGCGGTGGCGGCGGCGTAGGAAGAGTAGCAAGGAAAAACCTTATTTTATATTATTATTTTGCATGTGAACACTCCGACACGTACACACACACACACACAAACACCCGCCATATGTTTGTGTATGAATTTCAGGATGTAGGAAATAGAATTTCAGAATTTCAGGGCCGTGACAGAGAAAGGTCTTTTCCAGGGGAAATAAGTGCGCAGTAAATCAACACGATAGAAAATATATTTCGGGACGACGGCGAGGCCCTCTTCCTCAATTTTAATAACACCCAGAAATATGTTTTCGATGAGCGGCGCGAGGAACGCACGGAACGCCGCTTTCCACCACTTTTATTTATTTATTTGTTTGTTTTTATTGTTGTTTTTTTGCTTCTTCTTCTGTGGGTGTATTTTCGTAAGTAAACCGCCGGTGGGGATAAATAAAAGGGGAAAATATGTTTGACTTTTGATTTCCTTGTGGGAAGGATTTATAACGATTTTAGTTCTATATGTTGAATCTAATATTCTTTATCACATAATCTCTCTCTCACTCTCTCTCTCTCTCTCTCTCTACATATATATACACACACATATATATACATATATATATATACATATATATATATATATATATTCAATGACCCTTTCTACCCATATGGGTGTAGGGTATCACACAATCTAATTGATATATATTCCTAAATTGTGAGGTTAAATATAATATTTACTTTAAATTTAACATTTCTAGATCCGAATCATTTGCATCTACAAGTGGTGTCCCTCAAGGGTCGAACCTTGGACCACTTTAATTTTTATTGTTTATAAATGAGGTAGCCAGTGTTTTGGATTGTGATTTTTTAATGTATGCAGATGATGTAAAATTGTATAGAATTATAGAGAATATTAATAACTTAAATATTACTATCTTAAATCTGTAATAATTCCAACTGGGGTATATACAGAATTTATTTTTCGATAAAATTTGTTAAAAAAGTAATAATTAAATAAGGGAAATTATTCATACATTGTATCGTTGCTGCGGAAATTTTTGTTTGTTTATAATTTATACAATGTAGTTGATTCATATTCTGACGGGTAAGTCCCGCACGCGCTTGACCCCAAATTTAGGCGAAATCAACAATTAAGTTAAACTGTTATTTTTTATACAATTTAATATGTTAATATTCTGACGGGGAAGTCCCGCACGCGCTTGGCCTCAATTTTACGTAAACTTGACATTATGCATAAAGAACTTACTATTGTACAAGATAAATGTTGAGATTTCAGACGGGGAAGTCCCGCACGTGTTTGAACCCAAATTTATGCAGAATTGTAAAATAAGCGAGAATCGAATGCGTGAGAACGGGTGTGAGTTTGCAAGAATGAAAGAGCGTTCATGACCATATATGGTCAGGGCGAAAAGTTGCAAATAAGTAAAAATTGAGTGAACGAAAAATGGTGAGAGAAAATCGGAGAGTCGGTTGGGATACGTGAACGGGGGCGGACGTATATTAATAAATAGTAAATTTTTGGGAAAAGTGATCACGGGTATAAAAATTGATAAAAGGAATTAGAGAGTTGGTCGGGATACGCGAACGGGTGCGGACGTGAATTGGGAAGTAGTAAATTTTTGGGAAAAGTAATTGTGATTACGGGTGTAAGGGTTGATGAGAGGAAGGAGTTCGGGAGTGTGTGTGTTGCATGCAAGTAAGTACTGCATTGATATATGTATGATTTTGAAGAAGCGAAAATTAATCGAATTTAAATTCAAGGGGAGTGAAATGAATTTATTAGGCATTTGACGAATGCGAACTACAACCCGACATATAACTGACAGACGAACAATCCCATGACATAAAAAAAAAAATATTGTTTGTCCCGTTAATTTAATTGCGACTCACAACCGCAATTATACGTGCTGGGCCGAACAATCCCATGACATAAAAAAAAAATAATGTTTGTCCCGTTAATTTAATTGCGACTCACAACCGCAATTATACGTGCTGGGCCGAACAATCCCATGACATAAAAAAATATTGTTTGTCCCGTTAATTTAATTGCGACTGACAACCGCAATTATACGTGCTGGGCCGAACAATCCCATGACATAAAAAAAATATTGTTTGTCCCGTTAATTTAATTGCGACTCAAAACCGCAATTATACGTGCTGGGCCGAACAATCCCATGACATAAAAAAAAATAATGTTTGTCCCGTTAGTTTAATTGCGACTGACAACCGCAATTATACGTGCTGGGCCGAACAATCCCATGACTAAAATAATGTTTGTCCCGTTAATTTAATTGCGACTCACAACCGCAATTATACGTGCTGGGCCGAACAATCCCATGACATAAAAAAAATAATGTTTGTCCCGTTAATTTAATTGCGACTCACAACCGCAATTATACGTGCTGGGCCGAACAATCCCATGACTAAAATAATTGTTTGTCCCGTTAATTTAATTGCGACTCACAACCGCAATTATACGTGCTGGGCCGAACAATCCCATGACTGACAGACTAACACGATGCGTGGTATGTTCATTTCGCTCCCACAAATACATTTGTTTAATTTCGGTTAAAGTAAATAGTTAAATCACATGCTCCGAGGTGGTTGTTTTAGTGGGTTTTTTCCAGCCTCTCGTAGCGAATGCGGAGCAGAAGCGCGTAGTCCCACACATATTTTTTTTTTGAGTTTAAATAAAAGAGCAAGGGACATGAAAATTTGTTACTAGCACGATAAGGCGGTAATTTTTGTAAATTGAAAACGTCTAATGTCATTATTTTATTTTTGAGCCTTTTTTTTGCCTTAAATGAATAAAGATCGTGCTGCTCATTTTAAACTCATTTTACGACTTTCATTTGTTGTCCACCTTCACAATTTCTTTTACAGAAACACAACACGGTAAGTATTGAAAATGCATATTTACACAAGTATCGAACCTGGGATAAAAGAATTTCGGGTTACATAAAAAAAAATCACAACGTAGGGCCTGAAGCAAATTATAAATTTGCACAATACCGGGGATGGTATCATTTCAAATCTTATCCTCTTTTACCCGTATTGGGTGTCGTGGTTATATTACAATCTAATTTACATAAATTGTCATCTTGGTTTTTATTGTTACGAAATCGGGTTTGATCAAACTCGGAAATAAGTGAAACAATGTATATTTATTTTGATAAGAGTACACTTAAGACATTTATTTATATCACACTGTCACTATTTATTTATTATTAGATGTTGACATTATCGTGATAGACTGTCCGCCTCGCCGTTAGCGCGCGCTTTGGTAGAGTGCTCGTTTCTCGAATTTTCCAGAACTTTCCATGACGTCAAGTTTACCGTCGCGCGCTCAGTGGAACATTCCAGAGTGTTCTTTCCAGTTGATTCTTTCACTTTCGTTACATTATGTAATGGATTAGCAATTTACCCATCAAAGTGTCATGTCTCTTATTTGGTTACGTAACATGTGCTTGTATAAATATCACCTAAGCGAAATAACCAAACAAAGAATTAATCACTGTAAGGATTTAGGTGTAATATTCGATACAAAATTAACTTTTAAAATTCACATACAAAATATTGTTAACGAAGCATATAAACATATGGTTTTATCATTCGTAATTGTGATGACTTTTAGCACTTAAACTTTATGAATAATTTATTATTAGCACAATT